>OY856415.1:651103740-652394990 GCA_963693085.1 Alisma plantago-aquatica | reverse complement strand
CGAATTGGGCAATTTGAAACTAAAGGAAAATTCTTGCCGACATGACTTTTCCCAACTGATCCGTTGCACCAGTTGAGCTGATCGGTTCAACCCTTGAACCGGTCGTTTCAACCTGGGCATGAGCCGATCGTCCTGGACACTCCATCTGACCGGTTCAGCAACCTCAGCCGACCGGTTCATCACATGAACCGATCGGTTGGGAGCACAGGTTGGGCAAAATCAGTCAATTGCGATTTCAATCAATCCGATATTCCAATCAGTGCGTCCAACACCTTGAACCATACGATATTGAGCTATCGACTGATTGAGTGTTTAATTGAACTACTAAACTCCTTTAGTAATCAATCTAAACATTGCTTTGTGGACAAAACTCCTCTTCCAGGTTAAATCCTATGTGTGTGACCCTGCAGGTCCATTTCACGTTGGCAGTGAAAGTCCATAACACTTATGACTTCACAAGCAAAGAGCGGTTCCTAGTCACACATCAGTGCTACCCAAGTGAAAGTAGAAAGTTGGAGAACAACTTTCATCCTACAATCCGTGAATGGTGTTACAACGAATGTATAATTCCTTTGTCACTGATATCCCGAATGAACTCGAGGCATGGAACAGTCATCCTGTCAACGTTCATTCACTTCCTTGATCTCAGAGTAGACTGGAAGAGATATGTATGACATCAGTATCATATACTGATTCACACATGCGTGCACGCCTTTCTCAATCCTACTCATCAAGTGGCCATGGATATCAAACTCCCTCAGGTGGGACAAATCCCATATCTATCACTCACCCCTCAAAAGCCCCATGTGTCAAAGCCACCCAATCATCACCTTTATAACAACCCATGTTTCAGGACTGCGTTTGATGATGTCAAAGTGTGCCCAACGACATGTGTTGAGTGCAGTGATTTCAGGTCTAAGAATCACACTCACCACCATCATTGTGAGTACTGACTGTGACTACCATCTCATGGTTCCATGTGTCAAACTCACGGTGGGTCTGTCCGGTACCTTGTTCTCTAACAAGTACCTATGTGTTTGGTTTGATATCTCTATATCATGACTAATGAGATTCTGTCATCAACCAACACCACAATCTAGTCTTGTGTGTCATTGCTGTCTATTAACCTTCCACAATGACATCCGACTAGGGACATAACAAGAATGTACAAACTCTTAGCATCCGTATGATCTCATCGTTCAGGTCCTGAACCTGAAGGCATACGTCATTGAGTTCTGTCATTCTTTAGACATTCAATCTGTTCTATCACTATCTCATATGACTGAACCAGAAAGAATTGGAAGCTTGCCTTTGTTGTTTATCAAATCAATCTTAATGTATCCCACCAATCATCCCATGATTGGCTCTCAGGGCATACATACCACATCCGTCACATGTGTCAAAAACACATCACATCCTCATCATTTCCATCTCTCTATTGTTAATACCAAATCTAAACACACAAAAGGATCTTACTTTTATCTTGGGACACTACCTATTACACATATCTATATCTTGGAACCAAAGTTCAAGATGAAATGATACTTTTCCAAGTATCCATCAATAGAATACTTTTATCTCATGCCCATCAGGTGTCATAAGACTCATTTGATTTCCATGTCCCTAAAAGGAAAGAACACAAAGAACATATTCCTCTTATTACCCTATCATCACCCATGGTTGTTCATCAAAGAGGAAACATTATCATTTTCTAAGATTATTGTATGAACTTTCAACTGTTCATGAGTCATTTACTTTTGTTTCATCCTAGGTTCCTTGCCATCTGCATAGGAATTCTATCGATGATTACATACCATCATTCCTTTATTTCTTATTGTCTAACATGTTCATGAACACTTTATGATTTTATCACATTTCCCATTTTCCACATTTATGGAAAATACTATTCACACAGACTTTATTAAATAGGGATCATCTTTCTTGTTCCCTTTTTCTTATCATGAGGATTATACTTTTTACTTCCTCATACACACAGATTGATCTGAGATCATCTCATATTCCATTTTATTGTACTTAGGATGTGATAAAAATATCCATGCCATATTTCCATTTTTTTTGTGCTCATTAGATTGTCTCAAAATGACGACTTGATCAGAGTAATCAGAAAGATAACAATCTAAGAGTTCCATACTTACCTTATCTACAATAGTTGAATACCTGGCCAGGGTATACACATATTTAGATTAGGTAGTATGCACTTTATTTAATATCATATTCTTTACTTTTTATATCATCAAAAACATAGGACTTAGCATCCCAGGATTTTCTCCAGGCATCACTTCTACACCTCATCCTTTTTCACACAGATAAAAGAAATTATAAAGCATTTTAAAGATTACTGAGCAAAATGTAAGTCCTCATCTTCCTTATGTCCTCATAGGACTAGTCAAAGGAAGCTCAACGACAACTACTTTTCTTATACTTAACAAATAAAATCATGAAACGACATATCAGAATGACACTATTTCATATGACATGTCTCAATTTGTGGCTCCATTACTGCCTCAGGCTAATTCTTTACATAGAATCTCATCTTTGTCTATTTCCAACGTCGTTCTCTATTGTTTGGTGTAGATGGACCTACTCGGGATGTTTGTTCACGTCCTTGTATGCCACTGTTAAACCATTGCCTATGAGAGTCTTGTTGATATCGCTTCGGTGGTTGGGTCATTCCCTCCTTCCTTTTTGGACAAAAGGATCTAATATGCCTAACCTGTCTACACTTATGACATGTCATATAAGTATTTCATGTTCTTGTCAACCTTATAACTGATGTAGAGGCTAAATCAAGAGTCCTAATTGGTGGAACATCAGGTCCTTTGCCCTTCTTTGGTAGGCACTTCCCTGGTGCATGAGACATTGGTTGCATTGGTGGTACCAAAAACTTCCCCTTTTTAGAACTACTAGTCATTTGTTCCTGTGTTTGAACAGATCTTTTCTTACTTCCTACCTCAGTATCCTTTTTTGGACAGTCCCTCATCAAATGTCCTACTTGCCTACACTGGTAACAGGTTATGTTTTCTTGTTGTATCTTAGTTCTTTCAACATTTTCAATTGCCCCAACATAACTATGTTGATCAGAGATCCTGTTAGAGCCCAGAACTTCATTATAAGGGACTAGTAATCTAGGTTGTGATACTAATATCGGGTCCACTATATGCATCACTGCTGTCCTAGCCTGCCCAACAAGAGCATAAAAAGAGGGATTCTCTATCATAGCTGGATTAACTTGGGGATTCTCAGGCAGTCATTCTCCTCTTGCCTGATCCCTTGCACCTTCTCTTGGTGCAACAACATTGCTTTTAGCAATGTGTTCCTTGTGTTCTCCAAACATCTTTAAACTTTATTGTATATTTTGCATAAGCAGAAGTCACTATAAGATATACTGGAGGATACTAGAACATACTCAACACCTTAGTCCTATGTCTCTGTAGACTCAACAAACCTTAGGCTCTGATACCAAAACTTTGTGATGACCATAAATAAATCAAGTCATCACCAGTAATAATTATGGAATTACCATAAATAGTGGAATAACAAAATTCACTAAAATTTAAAACCATTTTGCAAGGAGATCCTCTTCTAGGAAACTCTTACTAAAATATCCAAAACTTATACATATCATCATTTACATTGTACACCATTGTTTCATATCATCTCGAGGACAACATATAACATTTGCTCTATCAAAATACATACTGGAGCAACATAAAATCATGAGGCATACAAGCCAAAATCTCATGTCATTCATGAAACCATTACGAACTGACTCCAAGGACCTGAGAGTACAAAGACAACACATAGGACTTCTATCTACAAGACACGAAAGATAGTACATTCAACCTGACCTGTTACTATTGTCCCTGCTATTGTTTCTCCTCTGCAGAAAGGTCTCTACCACCTCGTGCACGTCCACCTAAAAATTGTGGATCCCACGGGGTGAGACAATTGTCCCAGTGAGAGATATAACACTCTGTCGACCATATTATTATCACAGATAAGCATTATAAAACTAAGCAGAGGTTCTTTTACATTAACAAACATGATTAATCACTGTATGAATAGGACAAGGTAATCTCTTTATTTAAGAAAAATGATACATTTATCCATGGTAGAGTAATATACCATCTATCCACTTTACAAGGAATGTAAAGAAACATAAATAAAATCTATCAACTAAGATGTATAACGGAAGTGCACATTAACCAATGTTTTTTGTATTCGATCCTTGAGCAAATACGCTACACGACTGATTAAATTTTACAAACACACTTATGCCCTAAGGAGATGACGTATACCGTTCATGCTCCAACCGACCACAAACTTCTCACAAGTTGGTACCATAAAAGGTCAATGGAAGAGTCGGCTGCCATGACCTCTTCCGTCTTGGTCAGTTCGAGACCACTGACAGTGGCATCTCGTGTCAAACTGCAAAAGAGCATGCCAAGGTATAGTGGCATCTTCGCTCAGAGCTACAGCCACAACATGGACTCTCTTAGGGGAACACAGACACACAATGATCCCCAGTTATAAAATTACTGAGTCATGGCATATAGCCTTACTCTGAGCCACGGGCCAGTTCACTGTGCTCATTGAGTCTATGACTGTAGTCGCACTCGAGCCAAGATATGGCATATAGCCAATCCCCATTTTTTTTGAGTTTGTAAGGGGATCGTCTCACATATGGTCGTCCTAGCTTACAACCCCTCATATTAAAAAATATGCGCTCCAGGTTATCCCATGGAAAAAACCCATTTCACCATTTCAGCAAATCCTGACGCTGATGGATCTATGGTCAGGGAAACTACATTTTATGGTTTCTAATGATATATTAAGTGCATTATAGTATTCTTTTAGCATCAAATAAGTTATAAGCATTAATAATAAACAAATGCTACAAAGAAAGGTGTAATACATCTATCAAGTACTTTTCTAATCTTTAGAACACATTTAGATACATAACACTTGGGATCTCAGTCCCTTATCACATCATTGGGAATTATCATCCCTTCACATCATCATCATTATGATTACTGGATCTGGGTATTCAAACCCTTAGATCACCACATAGCATTGTTACCTCTGTAACAAGTAACTATTACCTCTAGGTCCTCAGACCAAGGTATTCATGTCACTTGTTGTACAAGTATTCCACATAGCTCACATGGTTTTATTAAACATCTTGTCACCTCTTACTAGGTAACAATTTATCTTTTAAGATATCAGACTATAGAAGCATTATACTATATTGTATAGATATTTTAACATGGCTCACAAGACTCATTTAAATCTGTAACATACACAACATCATAGCTCATTCTGGTCTATGATCATCATCTCATGTTTCTTGAAGTTTGCACTTCATGGTAAAGACTCTAGTAGCACATGACATCATTATGCCATTCAAGAGAAATACATCCTACCCGTTATTAGGGTTAGGATTTCTCCATCTTAACCAATTAGGGTTGTAAGAGTATACCATCACCCTTCATTAGGGTTGGATTTTCTTTTGATTAACAAATGAAGGATTCAAGATCATAATATCTAGAATCAAACCCTAATTCATACTCCACTCATCTTAGGAGTATTAATGCTTGCTCATCAACATGTTTATCACATATGTAATAGTCTCTCTCTTATCCTTATTAGGATATTGATTGCATCATACTTTTTACTAATTTGGTTCAATCCTCCTCTTGAGGATCATTAGTTCACCATGAAAAAATCTCATCATCTTTTATATTGCAATTAACACAACACACAACATATGTCACTCAATCAATTACATATGATTGAAGTGTCCCAACCATATCAGGTGTCAAGATGTGTGTATATTATCATATTATGATTTAAGATACATTCTTTATTCCATGGCATGTATCCATATCAGGCATGTGGTATAACCACATCACCATGTCATTGTTTTGGGTGTATCCCCTAACATCATATCATGTACCCATATCAGATTGACTATCACTTAGTTCTTATCATCTCACGTTAGCTTCATATCGGGTATGAGCTAGGTGCTTGACCCCATATTGGGTATAAGCTATATGCATGGTGCCATATCATGCACAAGGTGTGCACCATATCGGGGATAGAGTGTATGCCTCATCAAATATCATTTATGTGGTATATACAAGATACCATATTGGTTTCCTATCTAGGATTATCATATCAGGTCTCCTTGTTGGGTAAAATATCTGGTTACCATGTTAGGTAGACCCTTAGGCTCATAACCTCTTTATGCCTTCAAGGATCATCCCTATCATATAGTTACATGACAAGCTAGGTGCCTAGTTGAATTCTCTTACCACAATCCATTACACAAAGGATTGGGTATATCAGATTTCAATCTATCATCTAGGGTTTTCCACCATATTGGGTAGAATGGCCATATCGTGCATGAGGTATGAATTAGACCTCATATCATTCATAAAAAAGAAGTAGGTGATATTCCTATCATCCAAGGAATATCAATCATATCGTCCATGTGGTATCACTCACCACTTACATCAGTTTACCCATCACCTTGGGTTTCCAACTCTATACTCTTTAAAGTGTTCACTATCTCCATATCATGTAAGAGGTATAGACTTAGACTTGTATTGTGTATAAGGTGTAAGTGGGTATCTCCCATATCATTCATAAGACATGGCTCATATCATGTATGAGCTATCATCTATCTCTATATCAGGTTAACCCCCATCTTGGGTTATATATCGAGTTTAAGTTATTGCAACCCATGTCGGGTTATACCATGTATTTGACTCCATGTCTTATATAGTGCACAAATGTATGCTTAACAAGATATCATGTACAACATGTGTACTTTATGATCATATTGTGCAAGAGGTGCTTGCTTGGCTTACTCATATCGGGTTACTAAAAGTTAGGGTTTAGCATATCTATTTTAGAAGTATATACTTGACACTATATCATTCATGGAGTCTTTGCTTGACTTCTTATCATGAAACAGGTGTTTGGTTAACACCATATCGTGCTCAAGATGTGAAATTCATCTCCATATCATGCAAGGGGATATACACTCATAAGCATATCGTGCTAGTGATGTTTGTACATAACCATATCGAGTTAGAGGTACTAGCTTATGTGCTTGAACCTGGTATCACTTACAAGGTGATACCATCTTCTTCAAGCTCTAGACATTCGTTCTAACTATTATAGTACATAGACAGTAGGTCTAAGTAACTACTGGAACTCATAGATTCACAAAATATTCAAGAAAATCTCGGAATTGAAAGTAGATCATCAAGTATAGCAAGATAAGTGGTGAATAATAACATAGTTGGGTTCAAGTTACATAACCTGCCTTATGAACAACTTCAAAGTTCCAAGATCCAAAGCTTTATGTTCCTATGGTTGAAGATGAGCTTATCCAAGGTCCAAGGATCATTCAAAACTCCTCCATATACAAGGAATCACCATAGTTAAGAACTTGGTGAAGAAGGAAAGAAAGGAGTATTCATAACCTGAAATCCCACTTCGACCAAGGTTGAAGATGACCAAAGCCTTACCTTAAGCTTGATGCTCGAGCTCCCCTTGCTCTTTGAACTACTTTTCACGATATCTAAGAGTCTATGCATGATATCTCCAAGGAAGAGGGTTGTGGGGTTTGTAAACTTCCATAAGTAGATGGAAGGTGAAGTATATATACTTGGGTTCATGAGTTAAAGTGTATAAGAGGTGTCTTCACCTCATGCTACTAGATGACACGTGGACATGCATGGTTGACATGTGTCCATGCATGCACACATATATATCTTCCATGCAAGAGTATTGAGGATAATCTAGAGACAAAATCTCGGCCATTCCTTATCTTGTTGGATAAATTATCTCATGTTTATCTTATCAATAAAGCAAATTGATATACTTTTTGCAAGGAGCTTGCAACTCATCATGGACCATCCTCTTGAGGTGCTTTGCCTGACATGGCCTTTAACAAGGCTCAAAAAACTGATATAAGACTTTTATTATGGCTCCTTGGCCGATAGGGCTCCTATATCAAGTCTACAACTCGATGCAACACATATAAGGCTTTACCTTCAATTCTTTCTTAGTATTTTCATCACCAAGAGTATCATCACTCAAATATGATTCAAACATAGTGTCTCCTTCTTTATCTTTCCTATAAAAGATACATAGATGGAGTAGGGACACTCTAGAGGTGTAAATTTGCATTTCTACCCTATATTTGGGGTAAATTACAAATTGTACCAAAATTGGTGCATAAAGTACTAGTATTGTTGAAACAAGTTATAGCTTGGGATTTAGGCTTTCCATAAGCCACCACTTAGCATCATTCTCTCTCTTATGATACTAAAACATTTAGAACACATTCAAAAAGTGAAATATTGCAATGTAACCCCTCATCTTGGGCAAATTGCACTTTTTACTCAGACTATCATATAATGCACAAATAGTTTGCAATTAAGCTCAAACTTGAAAATAAACTTCATGTGAAGCCTTAATTACTTTAAAAAATATTAGAACAAGTTTGTAAGTAACTTACTTAAGCAAAACTTCTAGGGTTAATCCATTACCCAGGTCAGTGGTGTTACATGCACTAATCACACTTACACTAGCCACTTAGATCTCACACTCACTTGTAGAAGGAGGGATATGTATGTACGAAAAAAGAGGGATAGCTAGGGATCCACTAATTGGACCTAGGATACATTCCTAAGTGTAACGTCTGGGCTCGAGTGTTACACTAATATTGCTACCTACACTCCAATTCCTCCTAGAAGCTAAGTGTCATCAAACATCTCAAAGCAAGCAATCCATGTTAAAAGCACAAATCACATGCAATAAAATAGGAAATGAGATAGAAGCAAGAGGCAATCATCATAGATAGAAATCATGTTCATTACAAGTTATTTCCCCCCAACATGGTATCAAAGTCACATTTTTACCTCAAACAGCCCACCACTAGGGGCTTAGCTAGACATAATCAATGAAAAGGTAAAAGAAAGGGTAAGAAGGGGATAAGACTCCATGGAGATCTAAGTAGATATTTCTTCTTCACCTCTTATAAGCTTGGGGACGACCTCTCTCCTCCAATGGTTAAGATGGGTATGAGAATGTAGGGGATTATGGAGGAAAACCTAGAAATCTAGGTTTCTAAGGTGGAAATGAGGTGGAAATGGTGGGTGGAGAGCATAAATGCAAGGGAAGTGCAATGAATGCTCAAGGAGTGGGTAGAGAGGAGTAATGGAATCTAGTGGGGTGTAACGTTTTGTGCCCCAGCCTCCACCTATGTATATATAGGTGGTGGGGAAGCACTAGGGTAAGTAGGGTTCGAATAGGAAAATAGTGTAGAAAATGGGTAGGGTTAGTTGGTCACCATAGCCGTGTTGAGGTGCCACGTCCGTGGTGGGGGTTGCATGGTACGATCGTAGGGATGTGGACACAGACAAGGTGTGAAAGGGGGTGGAAAGGCTAAGTATGTGTGATGGCCACAGCTGTGGTAGGGTGCCACAGTCGTGCTGGGTAAGGGACACCACGACCGTGTTGAGGTACCATGACTGTATTAGAGGAGGAGGTCATGGGCGTGGGGAGCACCACGAGTGAGGCGGTCTTCAAGGACCATGGCTGTGGTGAGTGGCCACAACCATGGTCATTCAAGTACAAAATGGATCACCTCCCTATTGATTTGGGGGGGGGCGTTGTGCATAATTACAACAGCCATTGTGGGAGGCCACGATCGTGATGTCTTATGCGGGCCATGGCCGTGTTGATGGCCACAACCGTGGTGTCTTCAATGGGACATGACCGTGATGATGGCCATGGCCGTGGTGCATTTGGTGCCAAAATTCTAACTTCCCTATTGATTCTTGGCAATAATTCACACGACCGTGGTGGATGCCCACAGTCGTGCTAGGGTTTTTAGTGACGAAATGAACTTCAATCTTCATCATCAGTGGAATTCTTTGCTTGATGTTTAATCTTGGCCATTAGGGGTAGGTTGAGGGAGCTTTGGGGCCTTCTTTGGACCCCTCCATGAGTGGAGGAATCGTAGAAATCCTTACTTCTCTCTCATCCATCCAAAGCATGGTCCAAGTACCTAAAAATAATGCAAAGAACGTCCATAAGTGCATTTGATGTTAATACTCATATTGGGGGATTTAACTTGCATTCTACTATGTTAAGATGTGAAAAAACTACAAAATGACACAAGATGGAGCCCTAAAATATGACTGCATCACCACCCCAAACTTAAAACATACTTGTCCTCAAGTATGCTCCAACTTATCTCTCTTTTCAGTTTTCTTTCAATAAACAAGAATGATAAATGCATAGAAATAGATGATTATTGACTATGTGGTCTTGGAAGTGACTAAGTGTGCATGCTCCACCTCTCTCCACCTCTTTTACATACCAATCATGAAATGAGCTCTGAGCATACAAACTTCAAATATAAATCATAGAATACACAAGCTTTTGATATGTCCTTCATATCATTCTGGGTAAACCGTCTCATGTTGGCATTAATCAAAGATGACTAGGAGTGTTGTTTCACTTTAATGCATTCAATCTTATGTTTCAAACCACACCAAATGATCCACATGGATGTAGAAAGGATGAAGTGCACTAGATTTGATGTTTTCTAGCTCAATAGGTATGAAAATAGAAGAAAGGGTCGTGGAAAGATTTTTGGAGTGATATTACATGGAGCATTCATCTTTTCTTTATTTAGATGTTCTTAAACAGGAGCATATTTTTATTTTCTTTTTTATTTTTCTTTTCTTTTCTTTTGACCTTGGTGTAGATAGGGCATATGGTGGATAGAGTGAAGCGGGGAGATGTAGGTATGGCCACCCCAAACTTTTGGAGGTGACCAAGGCTAAATATGTGCTCTAAATCATCCTTTCATGAGGTAGAGGGATATGAAGATGATGAGAGAAGAGTCAGGTCAAAGGGGGGTCATTAGTGTAGTCCTCAACATAATATTTCCTGCATGAAAAGTAATCCAACACTTCGTTAAATGATATCACACCACATGATTGAACAACATGAGATCCACATTTATATCAAGTGGTTCTAGGGGCTCTAAGCGTTTATAGCTTGCTCAATTCACAATTCAACCAAAACAATCACAAACTTGAGAGAAGTGGTGCACATGTAAAAAGTCAACAATCAAAACCACATAGTAATAAAATCTAAGAAAACGGCATGCGTTTGTCAAAGATCAAAATTTTTAGCTCAAAATATTCAAGATTAAGTTAAAACATGCTTTTAGGAAAGAATATCTAAATTTGAGCAAAATTGGCCAAAATGGTGCCAATTTTCATTCAATCACATCTAAACCTAACTTTAGGGAAATTAAAACATCAAGCAACAAATCCTACTTAAAAACACACAAAAATTACCAAAATCTACATGAGAATGTAAAGCATGACATGAAAAGATTTTTTTTGAAAATTTAAGCAAAATGCATGAAACGGAACTACATGTATGCATGGATGCAAGAAGACACCCAAGGTCAGAATAGACAAGTAAAAAGTTTGTCAAACTATTTGATCAACTTGCAAAAGCTTAGCACAAGGTACATAGATAACAATGTGGTGAAAGAAGGGCTTACCGCCCTACCACCCCAAAATTTTAAATCATGCTATCCTCAGCGTTAAATAGAAGTTTAGAATAGTAGGAAAAAGGGCATGGAGTCACGGTAGACAACTGCCAAGAGATGGATTGATCAATGTAGCACTAGATGAGTAGGGTAAGACCACCACAGCCGTGCTAAGAAATGAGGTTGTTCTAGCTTGCCAGCCACACAATCGTGTTTTGTGGCATGGCCGTTCTGGACTCCTTCCTATAGCTTTTCTACTATTTTGCAATGTTTTCTCCAACTTTGATCTTCTTCTTGGCTAGACCCTTTCTGTGTTACTTTTTCTTCCTTGTACCTATACTAACATGATTCACAAATAGAAAACTATCAAGTATAGTGTGCATGTTTCTTGAAGAAAAATGGAAGTGTAATCAAGGAAAAAAAGTTTTTGAGAGAAAGAGTCCCAAACCAATGTGAGTTGCCTCCACTAGCGCTAAGTTTAAAACCTTCAACTAGGCTTGTTGTTCCTATGTCAATCAACCATTGTCCAAAAGAAAAATGCTTTCATCCTCATCATACACAATCCTCTCAAATGCCTTCATTGTTTGATCTTCCTCCCAAGGGTTATGTGAGTTTCTCAAGTGTCTTTCTTCATTTATCTCTCCTCTGTGGTTATCATCATAGGTCTCAAAGTACGAATCCTCATCAATAAAACTTTTTAGCTCATTTAAGATGATATCCTTAGTAATCTTCCCTCTCATCTTCTTCTTGAAGGTGAAAACACCCTTTTGGAACCTTATGACGTGGTCTATTATCACACTAACAAATTCACTCGGGGTTAAAATCCCAGAGTTTTTAACCAAAACCTTGTGCAATAATACCACCTGTAAGCGGATGGGTCTTATCGCAGTATAGTTAAGGATCGAATCCCAAGGGACAACATTTTTAAGAATCGTTGCTAGTCGACTCTATCTCAAGTAAGACTAATATTTAGAACAAAGGGGTGATTTGAGGTTAATTAAACTAATTGCAAGAAAGTAAAGAGCATGATTTAAAGTTGAATCTAGATTAATGATGGGGATCACTGGGGTGGTCTCGGGTTTCACCACCACTACACATGCAAACATATCCAATCACAAACATATAGGAAAGATCTAACCATCCAAATAGAGCTGATGTGAACCCTCCGTTAGGTTGTTTAGGTTCACGTAAACATCACCTTAGGCAACATATTTCTTGTCGCCATCCGGATCACGTACTTATGGCTCCAAAGATACTTATATCCAACTGAAGTTGCGGCCCTCTGTTAGGATGTTTAGGTACATAAAAGTGTCACCGTGGGCAAGATGGATCGTCCCCTCACGGATCACACACTTATGACCTCAAGGAATCCCATCCGATTTCTCATCAGGGAATCAACCGTGTTAATCGACATTTGAATCCTACATATTGAAGTTATCGCAACATAGGAAAGAACAAGATAAATGCAAGCAGGTGATCAATCTGCAAACACACATTGACGATTAACAATGAAATCGAAAGTTATATACATGCCATGGAATGTTTAACAAAAGAACATATAAGCATGGGAAGCGGGGCTAGTCCCTGCACCCCACCAAATGGAACTACTAGCTCATGATGCAAGGAACAAAAAGAACAAGAGAGAGGGAAGATTCCACCATGAGCATGATGCAGAAGATGGTCACATCTCAGTGAAGATATGTTCTTCTACGCCATGTCAAAGTAGATCTGAACGAGGAGCAAGGGACACCATGGCAGACGGGGCAGACCTTCTCTCTCCACCTTCCTTCTCATCTCAACCTCCTTAATTGCAGCAGGAGGAGTAGGTTGTGGATACGTAGGTAGAGTGGATGACGGGCGGATGCCCAAGCCTACCCCTCAACTTGGTTGTAGAGATCGTCCTCCACTAGGGGTCGAGTGATTCTTAGGCACGGCCTAGTGGTGGAGTGGAGGATGAGGAGAAATAGAGGTGGAGGAGCTTTCCCAGGGGTCGAGCACAGTAGGTGCAGCCTGGTGATGGAGTTTTTGTTGTAGATCAGAGGGAGTAGGGGTCGATCTCACAAAGGAGCAGCCTGGCGGCATCGCGGATCCGATCCCTGAATGAGGACCCTTTAGGTCCTATTTATAGTTTTTTCTGGAGTCTTGAACGGTTTGGACCTATTAGTATTTCTTCACGGTCTTGAGGACCGGTCTAGTGTCTTCACAATCCTGGGTCTCATAGTCTTGGAGACAGATTGCTACTTTCTTATGGTTTTGCAGACTAATCTTGCTCTTCACGGTCTTGAGGACCGTTAGGACTCCTTCACGGTTTGGGACTGCTAGCCTCCCTTGCGATTTTGGTGGCCACATGGTTCTTCATGGTCTTTGGAGACCGCAAGGACTCCTCATGGTTTTGAGACCATGGAGCCTCCACACAGTCTTGGGACCATGAGGAGAATACCGTGAGCGTGGGAGCCGGTAGGGGTCACGAAGGTGGATGGGCGACGTCACACAGATTCTGAGCGTTGAGGTCGACATCTCCATGGTGAGGATGTGGTACAGAGGAAGATGGAGGTCATGATGCGGAGGTTAAGATGGAGGTGGAAGGTGATGGTGAAGCACACCAAGGTGGTGATGGTGGTTATGATGGAAGGTGAAGTAGATGAAGGATGCTTGATGAAGGTGGATCTAGGATTGAGTGAAGGTGGGCCCCCAGCTGGAGATTTAACATTATTGTAACCTGCATAATCTACATGAAATTCATATAGAACTAGTTAATAAGCTTGATAATCCAATCAATTAAGAAAGATTGCATATTGCAAGATTTAGGAGATGAAAATGAATGTATTGAGTCGAATTGGGTCCAAGATGGTGACAGAATATCATGATGAATATGGATGCATCAAAACTCCCCAAACATAAACGTTGCTCGTCCTCGAGTAACACAAAATCTGAAACAGTCACCAAATGAATACTTTCAACTCATGTGGTTGTCTCATCTTCACATCATGATTTTCTACTTAGTATGACAAAGCATCTCAACTTCCTGAGATCACTAAACACATCTTACCATATCTTCATTCCTGAGTTTGTTTTCCAACATCACTTCGTCCTCACTTTTTCCAACAACAAAGATTTCTAAGAGTTTTGTAAGAGTCCAGAGATACCCGCAGAACAACAAGTGTGCACCTGATCTAACACTGGTGTTTTTCAGGGTAGGGGAGGCATTCATTGTGCCTTTAGGTGGAAAAGGGAGTGAAGGGTGGTATGGAAGGAAGTTGTATATCTCTCCTCTATTCGACTCGAGATTTATTATATGGTTGCAATTACATTGATTGCATTTTTTTGTGTAAATCTCTCCTCTATTTGACTCGATATTGCATTTTTTGTGTGCACATTGGCATCTTTTCTTAGTGGTACGCCCTTATTAATTAGCGAGGGGTATGGAAGAAGCAGATACAGAGAGAGGTGGTGTGCCACCCCGAACTTAGGGTTTGACACTATTTTGGCTATTTTTGTTTCTTTTTGATGGATGGAGGGGTAAGAAGATGATAGAAGAAGTGTAGAAGAGAGTTCAGATCAGAATGCAACTTGATTTACAATTCAGTGCACCAGGTCGTTCTCTTTTTCATACTCTGCTCAAATAATGACTTGATGAGGATCTGGTGGGGGTTCCATGTTATTGTTCCACTTGTCCGTTAGGAAGCAAGACGTGTTTGATCTCTATTAGTTCGGTAGACACTTGCCATTTTTGCAGAAGGACCATGACATTAGGATTCATAAGCTTCACAAGATGATTTCAATCAATAGGCTAGTTTCAAAAAGTGGTCCTCTTGAGGATTTGCTTCGAATAAGGAGGGTATAATGATTCAAAATGCATAGAGAGAGAGAAACTAGCCGGCTAGGTAATGGCTTTTATTGAAACAGAAGGCATAAAAACTTCATCAAGTTTCTATACAATTTCTTTGCAAACTTAAAAATTTTGATAAAAAATGCAACAATAAAATCGTAAGTCTGAAATAGGTGGGTGTGGGTGGAAAGTAAAGTATGTATCACCCACCGTCAACCCCGAACTTAGAAATTTTCTCGTCCCGAGCAAACTCTAAATCTGAGATGGAGGGGAAAATTCAAGCCGGTTGGACCACCAGATGTGGTTGCGTTCCAATCAGCGCGCGTCCTCCATCTGAAAATCTAAAAAATGAAGACTAATCAGAACTTACGATAGTATCGTGCGATGTGATATCTATTCAGTGCAAAATTTTCTAAAAAGTAAAAACAAAATTAAGGAAATTTTCTAATTCAAAACTAAAAGTAAAAACAAAATTATTGATCGGGTTGCCTCCCGAAAAGTGCCTTTGTTTTATGTCGATGACTCGACATGCTGATATCATCACCATGGTGGGGCTTGAGCTGGATTGACATATTCTCTTGGTGGTTTCTTTGTCAGCCATTCATTTATCCTTGCTTTGATTCTGACCTCTCGTATTCTTCCCCATACAGAGCGAGCAGTGTAGGAACACAGGGAAACAACTTGAGTTTTGTCGCTCAATGCGAGGCGGAGAATATTTGGAGTGAATCTAAACAACATTATTGATAATGTAATGTTGTTGAGGCTCGGAAGAAATGGTCATATGCTAATGCACTATCCTTTCATTGTAGCAATGTTGTTCACCGATGTCTATCAAATATGGATTTGGTGGATGTTCTCGGTAGAAACTGCAGTCCAAATCTTGTTGCAGAGGGAAGATGAAATTAGCAGTCTCTGTCTGTTGCGCAACCAGTGCATTCCTGAGGATAGTCATTTCTAGATAAGGAGGCTCATGGACACCTGAAGAAGGTTTGGTATGTGTATCAACATGGTTGAGAGGTGTCTCCTCCACATTTGGTGGTATTTCTTTCGTCTCTTCATACACTGGTTCACTATCAGTCTTCCCTTCATAATTGCCTTTTTCTGAGGGAACATCAGATTTTGAAAAAAAATTCTACTGCATCTGAGTAAATTGGTTAACACAGTCAACAAAATATGCCTCTTCTTCTGCAGTGCGCTCCTTAGCACTTTTAGACGCATAGAATTCAAAGGATTGGTTTCCCACTCAGAGTCAAAATTCCAACTTCAACATCAATTGGAGCTCTAGCGGTGGAGAGGAAAGGCCTTCCAAAAAGAAGGGGGTAGCGTGGATTCTCTTTGATGTCAATAACTACGAAATCACACGGGACATATAGATCCCCAAGCCTTACAGGGATATCTTCTATTTTTCCAACTGGCTTGATCATTGAGGAGTCAACAAGCTCGATGGACATTCTAGTGGGTAAGAAATTGGTGAGGCCCAGTTTGTTGCATAGGATAAGAGGAATAATAGAAATACTAGCTCCAAGGTCAGCTAGACCTGGTCGGTTGATGGAATCATTTATCAAGCAGGAAATTTTGAAAGATCCAAGATCCTTATGCTTGCGATGAATCCTATCTGTCACTAAATAAGATGATGTTTATACTAGTTTCACTGTCTGATGTTCTTCAGTTTTGTGCTTCCGACTAAGCAGGAGTTTTAAGAACTTTGACCATAGGGGAATCTCATCCATGGCATCCAAGAGAGGGATATTGACATACAATTTTCTCATGATTTCCTTGAATTTGTTCAACCTTGTAACTAGTTATGTATAATTGAGTTGACTTGGAAATGGCATACGAGGTTTATACACTTGAATGAATGGCTCAGGTAAGTCTTCTGCATTAGCAACAATAGGTTCCTCAGAACTTGTCTTGTCTGTCGTATCATTCTGAGTAGCCACTGTGCTGTGCTCAGCACCTTGGACATTTGTCACGGTGACAAGGATCGTGGGTTCTGGTAAGACAAAGCCTGAACGAGTTGTCATGGCTTTCAGTTGTTCCACGTGCCTTGGAATGTCTTCTAGTTGTCTAGCCAAAGCTCTAGTAGGTGGCTTGAGGCTACCTGCAAGTTGAGATAGTTGAGATTCAATGGCCTTCTGGTGGGTTTTCTGGTTAGCTATCATCATCTGTTGTGACTGTAACATCTTCTCAATGGTCAACAGTTTGTCATCAGGAGAGATGGGACTGGCTTGATGTCCTTGTTGACAATTTTGGTAAGGAACTTGGTTCGGATCTTGGAACTGATGGTTGTTCTGGTAATTGTTGTAGTTCCTATTCTAGAAGTTAACTCTAAAGTTTCCTTGATTTCCAAAATTTTGTTGTTGATTATATGAACCAAGTTGGTGTGAGTTTACCGCTCCTAAAGGATCTCCATATTTAAAACCGGGATGGTTCCTGTTCTCACTTGGATTGTAGTGTCCTTAACCAGAGATAGTGTTGACAACATTCATTCCATCTGGCCATTATCTCTTTGTCTGTTGACTTTGCTTAGGACAACATCATAGAGAACATTGCAGGAGAAAGTAGAGTGATCAATTCCTTTACATGCTTCACAAAGTAGTGAAGATGACTTAATCTATTCCTATTGTTGAGGGGTGAGCATCTTCTTTCGTAGGCAGCAAGAGACGATTCAAGATGGTCTTGCTTGGCAACTAAGAGCTTGAGGGATTCAACGATAGACTTGTATTTAGGAATAGCTTCAGCCATAGCTACCTTCAATACTCCTTTGCCTACTGATCTATCCCAATTAGCTTGATTTTCAGCTCCAAGGGTGACAACCTTCCATGCGCTGTCATAACTTTGATGCATGAAGTTTCCTCTGGATGAGGAGTCTAAGAATTTCTTGATATCATCATCTACACCCCTATAGAAGATCTCAATGAGCTGATTCTTAGGAATACCATGGTGTGGACACTTGCGTAGAAGCTCTTTGTATCTTTCCCATGCTTCAGCAAGGGATTCTCCAGGGACCTGAGTGAACATTGTTATTTGACCCCTAATTTCATAGGTGAGAGAAGGATGGTAGAATTTTTCCAGAAAGAAATTTTGAAGTTGTTCCCAAGTGGTGATGGGTTTACATTGCAAGGAATTGTACTAACTTATAGCTTTATCAGCAAGAGAATACATGAAGAAACAGAGTCAGGTGGCATCATCAGATACTCCATTTTGCTTTGTCATAGCACATAGATCGATAAACCTCAGAAGGTGTTCCTGGCTATCTTCTCCTTGCTTACCATAGAATGGGTTGTTTTAAAGCAAGGTGATCCAATGTGCCCTTATCGTAAAATTTGGAGCGTTAATGGGAGGAGGTTGCACTGGGTGATGAACGTCAGTAGCTTTAGGGATGGATAACTCTCTAAGGTCCTTCTGTAGCTCTACTGCTTGCTCTACTGCTTGTGCTGCTTGGATTTCTTCTTGAACTGTAGCTCTAGCTTCTTGCATAAGCCTATCTCTTTGTGCATTAAGGGCTTGAGCGACCCTTCAGGCTATTTCCTCCTCTTGAGCCATTCTAGCTTGGTTCTCTCTGAATAGACGATGAAAGGTTTGGTCTATCTCTGGATCAAAGCTAGCAGTGAGTTTGGAACTATTCGAGCGATGCATACACTAGTCTTTGGGGGTACCTAGGATGGAAAGATCTTTCGAAATTAAGATTGATGGAGTAGAACCAAATTCAAGTGAATGATTGATTGTATTAAAAGAAAAAGCAAAATCCTTGATTAGCCTCGAAAGAACTAGATTTGACTAGCTGATTCCGTTGTCCCCGGCAACGGTGCCAAAATTTGACGTGGTCTATTATCGCACTAAAAAATCCACTCGGGGTTGAAATCCCAGAGTTTTTAACCAAAACCTTGTGTAATAATACCACCCGCAAGCAAATAGGTCTTATCACAGTATAGTTAAGGATCGAATCCCAAGGGACAATGTTTTTAAGAATCGTTGCTAGTCGAGTCTAGCTCAAGTAAGACTAATATTTAGAACAAAGGGGTGATTTGAGGATAATTAAACTTATTGCAAGAAAGTAAAGAGCATGATTTAAAGTTGAATCTAGATTAATGATGGGGATCACTGGAGTGGTCTCGAGTTTCACCACCACTACACATGCAAACATATCAAATCACAAACATATAAGCAAGATCTAACCATCCAAATAAAGCTATTGTGAACCCTCCGTTAGGTTGTTTAGGTTCACGTAAGCATCACCTTAGGCAACAGATTTCTCATCTCCATCTGGATCACATACTTACGGCTCTGAAGATATAGATATCCAACTAAAGTTGCAGCCCTCTGTTAGGATGTTTAGGCACACATAAGTGTCACCGTGGGCTAGATGGATTGTCCCCTCACGGATCACACACTTATGACCTCAGGGAATCCCATCCGATTTCTCATTAGGGAGTCAACCACGTTAATCGACATTCAAATCTTACATATTGAAGTTCTCACAACATAGGAAAGAATGAGATAAATGCAAGCAGGTGATCAATCTGCAAACACACATCAACGATTAACAATGAAATGAAAAGTTATATACATGCCATGGAATGTTTAACAAAAGGACATATAAGCATGGGAAGCGGGGCTAGTCCCCACACCCCAGTGGAATGGAACTACTCGTTCATGATGCCAGGAACAAAAAGAACAAGAGAGAGGGAAGATTCCGCCATGAGCATGATGCATAAGATTATCATAGCTCAGTGAAGATATGGTATTCTACGCCACGTCGGAGTAGATCTGAACAAGAAATGAGGGACACCATGGCAGACGGGGCGTACCTTCTCTCTCCACCTTCCTTCTCATCTTGACCTCCTTGCTTGCAGCAAGAGGAGTAGGTTGCGTATACCTAGGTGGAGTGGATGACGGGCGGATGTGCAAGCCTATCGCTCAGCTTGGCTGTGGAGATCATCCTCCACCAGGGGTCGAGTGCTTCTTAGGCACAACTTGGTGGTGGAGTGGAGGATGAGGAGAAACGGAGGCAGAGGAGCTTTCCCAGGGGTCAAGCACGCTAGGTGCAGCCTGGTGATGGAGTTGTTGTTGTAGATCATAGGTAGAAGGGGTCGAGCTCATAAAGGAGTAGCCTGGTGGTGTCCCAGATCCAATCCCTGAATGAGGACCCTTTAGGTCCTATTTATAGTTTTTGCTAGAGTCTTGAACAGTTTGGACCTGTTAGTATTTCTTCATGGTCTTGAGGACTAGTCTGGTGTCTTCACGATCCTGGGTCTCACGGTATTGGAGACCGATTGCTACTTTCTTGTAGTTCTGCAGACTGATCTTTCTCTTCACGGTCTTGAGGACCATTAGGACTCCTTCATGGTTTGGGACTGCTAGCCTCCCTTACGGTTTTGGTGGCCACATGGTTCTTCACGGTCTTTGGAGACTGCAAGGACTCCTCGCAGTTTTGAGACCGTGGAGCCTCCACACAGTCTTGGGACCATGAGGAGTAGACCGCGGGCATGGGAGGCGGTAGGGGTCCAGAAGGTGGATGGGAAATGTCACGTAGATCGTGAGCGTTGAGGTCGACGTTGCCATGGTGAGGATGCAGTGCGGAGGAAGATGGAGGTCGCGACACGGAGGTGGAAGCAGGTGGTCGCTAGCAGGAACAGGTCTGGAGGATTAGGGTTGCAGGTGCGTCAGGATCTGTTGGTGAAGACGAAGAGTTGCATGTCGTGTTGTAGGTGAGGAGAGGGTGATCGGCGGTGCTATCGGTCTTGGGGGAAGCCTTCCCCATTATCCTGGAATCGTGATGGATCTCACAGTCTTGAGACCGTGAGGGTTCTCACGGTCTTGAGACCGTGAGGAGGGTCAAAGACCAAATGAGCAAACTACTAGGGAAAAACCGAGATGGTAGGTTGCATGGGTGAAGCCCAAAGAGCAAACCAAGATTGGCCATTGATCTGCAATCGGACAGAGGGGAGATGGTTGAGAGTGGAGGTGAGGGTGGAGATGGATGTAAGGGCTGAGAAAGGAGGATGTTGATTAAGATGGAGGTGGAAGGTGATGGTGAAGCTCACCAAGGTGGTGATGGTGGTTATGGTGGAAGGTGAAGTAGATGAAGAATGCTTGATGAAGGTGGATCTAGGGTTGAGTGAAGGTGGGCCCCCGACTGGAGATTTAACCTTATTGTAACCAGCATGATCTGCATGAAATTCATATAGAACTAGTTAATAATCTTGATAATCCAATCAATTAAGAAATATTGCATATTTCAAGATTTAGGAGATGAAAGTGAATGTATTGAGTCGAATTGGGTCCAAGATGGCGACTAAATATCATGACGAATATGGATTCATCACCTTACATAAGTTGGGATTTGCTTGATGATGGCAAGTAATGAGGTGTTTGTCTTAGTCAATCTTAAGACCTTCAATATTTTCATGCCATAATTTTGCCTTCCCTTGAGGAATGGGTCTTCATAGGCATCAAAGAGAGGGGTTTCCATCCCGTTGGACACTTGCAAACCTCAAAATATCACATTGGGATGTCTTGGATCAGCAATGGAGGAACTTGGTGGTGTCATCTCAAAGGAAGGTGGGATACAAGATATTGTCGTCCCAAAATCTGATAGGACTGTAGAATTTTTAGTGCACTTAGCACTCTCACAAGGACTTTGTGACATGGGTTCTCCATCATGATCTTTATCTAATTATTCCCTCCCTTGTTGAGCTCCTCAACAACCTTGTCACATCTCAACACTTAAACCTTCTTCACTTGCTCATAGGGAGGAGGGGGAGCATGTGACGGTTGTGGTGGTGGTGGTGGTTTTTGGTGTAGTGGATTAAGATTTTGATGGATGTAGGTTGGTTGTTGTGGAGGTGGTTGGCACGGGGTGGTTTTTGTAATTGATATTGTGGTGGTGGTTGTGAGGTGTGTTGGAATTTGAATGGTGGTTGTGGTGGTGGTGGAGCATAGGGTTTAGGGGGCCCTTGGTATTGTTAGAGAGTGGGTTTTTGGCCATGTGGTGGGACATAAGCACCTTGAGGATCACCCATGGTTCCACTAGCATTGTTGGGGTTGGATATGGGTTGAAAAGGGGGTTTTCCCTCCTCCCAAAGGGCAAGTGAAAGGGAAATCTCGTCCAACCTTTGCTCAAACCGCTCAATGGTTTGTCCATGAAAGGACACCTCTCTCTTCACTTCATCAAGGCTTGTTAACCTTGCAAGAACTTCTTTTCAAACATGGAGTTGTCTCCTTGATCTTGGTCTCCTTGCTGCTCCCATGAAAGGTTTGGATGATTTCTCCATTCTGAAGTGTAAGAGCTTAACATGGAGCCTTGGTTGTTTTGAATGCCACATGATTATAGAACTTGCACATCTTCACAAAGAGCCTCCATGGAGTTGGCAGAGTTATTAGAAGAACCTCCCACATGAATCATCATGAGATTTACCATGTTTTCCAACATCTTCATCATGTAGGGCGATTGAGGGATTGAAGGGGTTCGTGCATCTCGGTCTATTATCTTGAATTCAAAGGGTTGCTTGTCACATGCACAAGGCACAACCAAACAAAAGAGGACAAGTTAGAAAACCAAGATGCAAAAGTAACACAAAGAATTAAGAATAGCAATGGTGAGGGAAATATGAAAGGCTAAGCTATACTAACTAGCTAGGCCGAGCACCTCTATCCCTGGCAACGGTGCTAGAAAGCTTGGTGCTTTCGAGCCAGAGTTGTGCACACTAGCCAACAAGAGGTGACTAGATGCACTCCATGGAACTCGAACACACAAGATCTCTAAAAATTTATAAAAACCCTAACAAGACTCAATCACAACACTAAATAGGTCACCCACAAGTGCACGGGGTACTATTGTAGTATAGGTGATAGGCAAAAGTAGGGTCAATCCTCAGGGACATAGGGGGCACTAGAGCTAGGTTAGCTTTGGCTACGTTCCTAATGCATAGGCTAGGGTTGAACAACTTAAAAGGGATTTTGATTGATAAACTAAGTGAATAGGAAAGTAAAAGCAATATGAAATCTAAGTTATCACAAACCCTTAATTATCCTAAGCAAGAAAGTCTAAGGAACTAGATTAAGCAATTAGCTAAATAGGAGCAAAGGTTAAATGCACTACACTAGTAGAGTAATTAGAAACTAAGAGTTAAGTTAGCAACTAGAGAGAGAAAGAACAAAAGTTAACCCTAAAGAAAAAGATTAAACAATTAACTAGATTGAGCAAAATCAACTAAACTAGAATAGCATGAACAAGCTAAGAAGGAAATGTAGGTTTTAAGCAATGGATTAGGTAGGTGGGACATTTGGGAATGTTATTTGATATTAGTTGGGGGATATCAACATGGCATGCAATTATGTTAATTCAGTTGAGATTACCAAACCAAACAACAAGGCAAGTGTTATTAGAATGTAACCCTATACTACTAGTTGGAGAACTAGGATTAGGTGTAATTATAGTAGGACTTGTCAAGTCTAGATTTCTAGGGTATGTGGTATTAGGGAAATTGAGAGCCAAGGGTATAAATGGGAGTAGAGATGAGGGTTTTTCACCTCATGTCACTAGCCATCTAGCCTTTAGAAAGCTCTAGGCAATTGCACTAATCACACTTGAACTAGCCACTTAGATCTCACACTCACTTGTAGAAGGAGGGATGTATGTAGGAACAAAGGGGGATATCTAGGGATCCACTAATTGGACCTACTAGCCATTCCCAAGATTGTTACATACACTATAATTCCTCCTAGAAGCTAAGTGTCATCAAACATCATAAAGCAAGCAATCCATGTTAAAAGAACAAATCACATGCAATAAAATAGGAAATGATATAGAAGAAAGAGGCAATCATCATAGATAGAAATCATGTTCATTACATGTTATGTTCCCCCAACATGGTATTAAAGTCACATTTTTACCCCAAAAAACCCACCACTAGTGTCTTAGCTAGACATAATCAAAGAAAAGGCAAAAGAAAGGGGAAGAAGGGGATAAGACTCCATGTAGCTCAAAGTAGATCTTCCTTATTCACCTCCTAGCAGATTGGGGATGACATAACTCCTCCAATGGTGAATATGGCCATGAGAATGTAGGGGATTATGGCAGAAAACCTAGAAATCTATGTTTCCCAGGTGGAAATGAGGTGGTAATGGTGGTAGAGAGCATAAATGTAAGGGAAGTGCAATGAATGCTCAAGGAGTAGGTAGAGAGGAGTAATGGCATCTGGTGGGGTGTAACCTTTTGTGCCCCAGCCACCACCTATGTATATATAGGTGGTGGGGAAGCACTAGGGTAAGTAGGGTTAGAATAGGAAAACAGTGTAGAAAATAGGTAGGGTTGGTCACCACGGTCATGTTGAGGTTCCACGGCCATGGTGGAAGTTGTGAAAAAATACAATAGTCATTGTGATAGGCCACAATCGTGATGTATTCTACTGGCCACAGTCATGGTGTCTTTAATGGGCCACGGCCGTGGTGCATTTGATGCAAAAATGTTGACTTCCTTCTTGATTCTTGGCTATAATTCACACAACCGTGGTGGATGCCCACGGCCGTGCTGGGGTATTAAGTGGCTAAATGAACTTCAATCTTCATCATTAGTGGACTTCTTTGCTTGATGTCAAATCTTAGCCATTAGGGGTAGGTTGAGGGAGCTTTGGGGCCTTCTTTGGACCCCTACATGAGCAGAGGAACCCTAGAATTCCTTCCTCCTCTCTCATCCATCCAAAGCATGGTCCAAGTACCTGAAATAATACAAAGAACGTCCATAAATGCATTTGATGGTAATACTCATATTGGGGGATTTAACTTGCATTCTACTATGTTTAGATGCAAAAAAGTAAAAAATGGGACAAGATGGATCCCTAAAATAAGTTGGTAGGTAGGGTAGGGGTGTGCACAGAACATGTTCATGTTGGACATCATGGAACATAGGTCCTGATGCAGGTGCTCCTGAACCTGAAGGTTGTGTGCATGTTGATGCATCGTGTATCCAATAAGGGTTTCATTTGATACATGGAATGAGGTACGGGAAGGTCGAGTAGGCTGAGGTGGTGGAGGTTCTCAGGTAGATGCATAGGTAGAGGCTCCAAGTGTGGTAGAGGATAGGATAGGCACGAGGTTCTGAAGAGTGGTCTCACTGATGCAAACTCCTTTCCGGGCAGGTTTGTAGTGAATGTAACATCCCTGACCTGGGTTATGGCTTAACCCTAGAAGTCTTTCTTAAGTAAGTTGTTTATAAACTTGTTTTAATCTTTTGAAAAGTAATTAAGACTCTTGTAGAGTTTAAATTTCAAGCTTGAGCTTATTTGCAAACTATTTGTGCATTATATGATAGTTTGGGCATAAAGTGCAATTTACCCAAGATGAGGGGCTATATTGCAAAATGTCACATGTTTAATGTACCTCATGTGTTTTGGCATCATAAGAGAGATAATGATGTTAAAGGATGGCTTGTTGAAAGCCTAAATGTCAAGCTGTAGCCTGTTTGAATAATGTTAGTGCATTGTGCACCAATTTTGGTAAAAATCGTAATTTACCAAAATTGTAGGGTTAATATGTAAATTACCACCTCTATAGTGTCCCTACTCCCTCTATATATCATATATAGGAGAGAAAAAGGAGGATACACCATGGTTGAATCATTTATGAGTGATGGCACTCTTGGTGATAAAATGACCAAGAAAGGGGTTAATTGTGAAACCTTAACTTGAGTTTTATTAAGTTGAAAAGCTTATATATGAGTGCCTATCGGCCAAGGAGCCATAGGAGGAGTCTCATATAGTTTTGTGAACTCTTGGAAAAGCCCATGAGGTGAAAATCACCTCAAGAAGGTGAAGTGTATCAGGTTACAACTTCCTTAGAAAAGTTGTATCGGGTTGTGGATAAAGTTGTGATTTAGTTGATATATTTTATTCAAAGGGATAAGTAATGGACGAAAATTCATCCCTAGATTATCCTCAACTATTTTTCATGTCAATATAAATGCTTATGTATGCATGTACACGTGTCATCCATGCATGGACACGTGGCACCTACTAGCTCAAACTGATGACACCTCATTTTTACACTCCTTCATGAACAACAAGTATATATACCCCTAGTTTCACCCTTTAGTGAAATTTTTTGACCCTTACCACCCTCCTTCCCTAAGGTATCATGCAGGAGTGAAAGGATATCGTGCATAGGTCCTTGGGTATCACCCATAACAAGAGCATATCGGCCATATAGGGTGATATCGGCCATAGTGAAGAGGTTTTGATCCCAAGTGAGTGGCATATCGTGCATAAGTGGTGGCATATCGTGCAAGATCACTAGTGTATCGTTCAAATGTGCTAAGGAGCAAGAAGTAGCTCATACTTAACCCTAAGGTGAGGCAATGATCATCTTCAACCTTGGATTGAAGCATGATTTTAGGGTTATGATTTTCCTTTCTTTTCTTCTTCACCAATTGCTTATACATGGTGATTCTTTACATATAGAGGAGTTGTGAAGTTCATCTTCAACCTTGGGAACATGAAGCTTTGGAGCTTGGAGCTTTGAAGTTGTTCTTAAGGCGGGTTATATAACTTGAACCCAATTATATTACTATGAACCTTCAATTTTATCATACTTGTTGATCTACTTGCAATTTTGATTTCTCTTGAATAATTGCTGATCCTTTGAGTTCTAGAAGCTTCATTGGACTATTGTCCATGACTTAGAATAGTAATAACAAGGTTCTATAGGTTTATGATGATGACATCATCAATATCGGGTGGAAGCACACCAACAAGCACCTCCAACCCGATATGGTAAAGTAACCCTAGATGACTTGGAAACCGATAGGGGTGTGCATTGATTTGTAAAATGGGTTGACAATGGTTCAACCAGTTTTCTAGCCTATCAATTAACCCATGGTGAAGGGCAGGTCGAATCCATGAAGGTTTGAAGAGGTTTGAGCATAAGGGGCTAACCCAATATAGAGTGAAGCACACATACACCTCCAAACCGATATGGTGGAAACAAGCATACATACACCTCCAAACCGATATGGTGGAAGCAAGCATACATACACCTCCAAACCGATATGGTGGAAGCAAGCATACATACACCTCCAAACCGATATGGTGGAAGCAAGCATACATACACCTCCAAACTGATATGGTGGGAGCAAGCACACATATAGCTCAAAATCGATATGGTGTGGAAGCACCTTAAATGCAATGTACTTGATGGAGTAACACATGGAGTGTTTTATATTAAGTCGTACATTAAGATGTATGGAGTTTAATGAATATCGATTAAGTAGGCTAATCTACCTTGAAGGAAAGGTTGATCTAACTTAATAAAGTATGGAGTAATCAACATCCTAGGGTGGATGAGAGAGAAACTCATACTTGTATAATAAACATGTAATATGCATACATTAATGCTTCTAATATGTGTAAGGGAATGAATTAGGGTTTGATCCATGATAATGTGATCTTGAAACCCTAATCAATAAGAAAGGGAAACCTTAACCCTAATATAGGGTAATGGTATGTGAAACCCTAATCAATAAGAAAGGGAAACCCTAACCCTAATGAGGAAATAATGGTATTACCCTTGTATTGCATGGTGCTGATATGCAATTGATATGGCTGTTATCATGTATACTAACTATGTAGGTATCATGATATGATGAGCATAGCTAGGTATGAGCTATGATGTTTTATTTGATAAAGATACTTAATGGGCCTTGTGAGCCATGTGAGATGCTTGTATAACAAGTATCATGTATACCTTGGTCAGACGACCTGGAGGTAATAGTTACCTGATAAGTGGTAATAGTATTTAGTGATGAACTAAGGATTTGAATACCCAAATTCAGTAATCATGATGATGATATTGTTGAGGGATGAGTATTCCTAGTAATGAGATAAGGGATTGAGATCCTAAATGTTATATAAAGTTTTAAAAAATACTTGATAAATGTATTACACTTTTCTTTGTAGCATTTGTCATAATAATTCATGTTTGAAAACTTTACCGATGCTAAAATAATATGGTAATGCACTTAATTAATCAAGTGGAATTTTATCATGTAGAGCCCTGACCATAGATCCATCAATGTCAGTAAACTGCTGAATGGTGAAACATGTTTTCCCACGGGATCTCCTAGAGACCGCATATTTTTGAATTTGTGGAGGTGATGGGCAAAAATATCTGTATGCCCTGAATGAGGGATTGATGGTAGATAAACATGAAATCTCTCAATCCTTCATTATATTATTGGGTTCAATTTAGATAAACATGAAATCTATCGACCCTTCTCAGGATTGATGTGTAGATAAACACGAGATCTCTCAATCCTGACGAGAGCGCATGTTGCGGCTGTAGCTCTATAGCGAAGTTTCCAGTATACCCTGGAAAGCTATCTAAGAAGTTGACATGGTCCTGCTTGTTTTCTTGCACTGACCAAGATAGGTGAGGTCATGGCAGCCGACTCTTCCATTGACCTTGTATGGTACCGATTTTGACTTCACAGTGGTCGGTTGGAGTATGAGCGGTATACCTTATCTCCTCATGGCATAAGTGTGATTGTAAAATGTAATCAGTCGTGTAGCGTATTTGTTTAAGGATGGAATATGGAAATCATTGGTTGATATTACATTTCTTAATGCATCCTAAATGGATAGATGTTATACATGTTCTTCATATTCCTTATAAAATGAATAGATGAATTACTACTTTATCATAAATAGCTGCAATGCATTAGAAGATGATATTTCTCTATTCTATTTTAAACAGTGATTAAATCTTGCTTATTAATGAAAAAGAATCCTCTGCTCAGTTTATTACTATTTATCTGTAATGATAATATTATTGGTGCAATTCATGCTGAAAATGATACGCTCCGGTATCGGGCAAGGCAGACATGGCCCTAGTATCGCGCGAGGTAGTTGCGGAGCGAGTATCGAGCGATAGGCTTTTGGCTCTCGTATCGGCGAGTCGGGCTTGTGGGGTTGTCGGGAAAGAGGTTGCTTGGAAGATGTGCGAAAGGTGTCGGGTGTCCTTTGACTGCTGAGTATCGAGCGATAGGACCTTGGCTCTCGTATCGGGTGTTGGAGATCATCTTGAAGTGGTTTCGATGTTGCCCTCGCCACTTTTACGTAGGGTAACCAGGCAGAGTATGCGAGGTAGCCAAGCACACCAAGTTGTTGCGGAGAGGAGAAACCTTTTACTGGCGACGGCTGTTCCAATGGAGGAGGTGTTACCGGATATTAGGGTTGTGATGGCCAACGAGGATGCGAGACAGAACAATCCTTCGCCGCCTAGGGGTGATGCGGCTGCTGATCAGAGTGAAGAGAGGCCCGAAAGTCCGGGGCCAAAGCGGGCGGAAGACCTCGCACCTGAAAACACACAGAGGACGATGTCGTCGGAAGATACACAGCCGACCCCACTGCAGGGAACCTTGCCGCCGAGGCAGGCTGATCGGATTAGCAGTCTGGAAAGCAACGATCATGTGAATCCCCTTCCAGCTCCACAGGTCAGGGGGCCCCGTCGCCCATGCAGCGCCCGACTATCACGACACAACCGATGAGGAAAACACCGCTATATGGGATTCCTCATGATACGTTCTTCAGGTGTATGGGGATAGGACATTGGCAATCCCAATGTAGGAGGAGCAAAGTCTGCTACAAGTGTCGACGACCGGGTCATCTGGCTGCAAGATGTTCGCAGGTTAACCCTAGTCAGTGTCCACCGGACATCCAAACCAGAGTGGTCTTCCCGCCCTTGCCTAGGGGTATCCCAGCTAGGGGTGCACCTCAACACGTCCCCAAGCGGATTAAAGTGGACGTCGGCCCAGATGATGAAATGCGGAAGAGTAAGATGACGGTGCTAGAATGGGCGGTGGAGGTCTTCTGGCCTTGTGACTTTCAGTGGACGGAGCTTTGTCAATTCTTCCGATGGTGCTGGCCGAGTGCAGCAGACTTATACAGAGGCGCGGATAGAAAGGCGGTGGCCTTCTTCTCCTGTGAATAGGAGGCCAAGGATGTGGTGGAGAAAGGGATTTGAGATTTTCGTGGTCAGAAGATATAGCTCATGCACATGCGAGGGGGTGAAAGACATCAAAGAAAGGAAGCTTTCTAGTTTTGGGTTGTAGATATTCCAATCACCTGTAGAGATGATGATACCCTAGCAAAGATTATCAGGCCTTTCGGTAAACTGATTTATGTCTCAGATTGGAAAAGGGAGAAGGATGACCTATCTGGCTTGCTCATGCTGGTGGAAGCATTCAGTGAAGATATTCCTCAGTTTATTTCTCTCACGTATGGGCAGAGGCGGATGTCGGTGCAATTTTTTATGGTGGCGAGGGGACCTGTGGGCTCGAGCAACACACAGTTGACTGAAGTCAGGAAGGATACATGGATTCCAAGAGAGGCTCTAGTGGTGCAAGAGAAGATTATGGTATCGAATGCTTTGGTGATGGCAACAGGTATACCTCCGGAATCGAGGGAAAGACCACAGGAGAGGAGTATATCCCCAGAAAGGCAGCATAGGCGGCCTCCAAGGTGTATGGTGGTGGATAGAGAAGGCACAAAAAGAGCTATGGAGAATAGAAGGCTAGAAGATTTCATGTTTCTTGAGGACGAAGAGTGGATCGATCACATGAGAAGGACTGGGAGGAGCCAGAATAGAGATAGAAGGAGTGGTGCTGACAATAGATTATTTAGAAGATATCAATCAAGAAGATGACATTCAGATTGCGAGGGAAGGTGTTTTGATGGATGCTGGTCGGATATAGATGGGGGTTATAGCCCCTGATCGAACCTACAAATGCTGGTGGGTGCGGTTATACCTATTTAATGGATTGTACCTCCATTTTCTGGAATATTAGAGGTGCCTCTAATAACCCTACGAGGAGAGTTTTGAGCAGGATCTGTGGGCGATTTAAACCAGGGATCGTTTGCTTGTTCGAGCCCTTTCTTCATACTGAGCAGGCAGATGAGCTTTTGGACATCGTGAGGCTGGATTGGGCAGATGATGACCAAGAGATGAATGGGAAGATATGGTTTTATGCTGATAAGGATATGAAACCTAATATTTTTAGAAGGCACATGCAACATATAACAGTGGGGTTTGAGTCCAGCGACGGCACAAGCTTCTTTGTTACAGCAGTATATGCAAGTTGCGATAACGTTGAAAGGAGGGAGTTGTGGAAAGAAATTCTGATAATGAAGGAGCTCATTGGGGAAGAGAAGTGGATTATTGCGGGGGATTTCAACGTAGTGCGTCATCCGAGGGAGAGAAGAGGCAACAACCCTCCATCATTCCATGATTCACTTGACTTCAATTCCTTTATAGCAGATGCATCGTTGGATAAGATTCCATTTGATGGTAGCCAATACACTTGGGTGAACAAACAGATTTTAACTTCTACGATGTGGCAAAGAATTGATAGAGTATTAGTGAATGGAGCTTGGCTATCGGAGCGTCTGACAACCAGTTCGATTCATTTGACTAGAGATAGGGTTTCTGATCATTGCCCTATTGTTACAATTCCAGGTGCACAGGCGATTGCCAGAAAGAAGGGACACTTTGCTTTTATGAAGACATGGCTTGATCATGAAGAGTGTCTAAAGGTGATTGAACAGGCCTGGGATGATCCTGTAATAGGGCACCCCTCCTTCATTTTCTGCCAGAAGCTCAAGAGGGTTAGGGTGGCACTACGTAGGTCGAGCAAGGATACCTTTGGTGATAATAAACAGCGTATAAAGGACTTGGAAGATGTGATCTTTACCACTCAGGCTGCCTTTGATGGGAACCCGACTGATTCTAATGAAAATAATCTGACATCGGCGGAGAGGGAATTACAGGGTATACTGGATGAGGAGGAGGCGAGGTGGAAGGAGAAGGCAAGGATTAGTTGGCTCCAAGATGGGGAGCGGAATACCGGGTTTTATCACGCCACCATCAAAGCTAGAAGGAAACATAGAAGGCTGAATAAGGTGGTCTTGCAGGATGGCACATGTATCTCGGATACCAAGGATATGGCGGAGGTAGCAGTTGATCATTTTCAACACTTCTTTAACGAAGTGGTAGATACAAGTGATGGTGAATTGGAGGAATTCTTGCATGGTATTCCAGATACGATGTCCATGGATGACAACTGCTTACTTACTGATGGCCCCCAGGAAGAGGAGGTTATGAAGACCATGATGAGCATGGATGCGACGACGGCGCCGGGTCCGGATGGGTTCACTTTATCTTTTTTCCGGGCTGCATGGTCGATAATAGGAGGCGATTTTATGAAGTTGGTGGATGCGTTCTACAAAGGACAACCTTGTTTTAGGGGGCTGTTCTTCTGTCGGATTCTTCTTATCCTGAAGATTGATAGCCCTAAAAGGTTGCCGGAAGACTTCAAACCTATTTCGATTGAGAACGTCACCCTTCGTATATTGGCAAGGATTCTTAGTGATCGCATGGCGCCTATGATGTCGAGGATGATATCGAAGTTACAAGGGGCCTTTGTTAAAGGAGGAGAAATCACTCATCACGTCCGGCTTGCCAAGGAGTTAATGCATGATATAAATAAAGGCAAGGATGCACCTAATGCCATTCTGAAGTATGACATGTCGCGAGCATATGATAGGACGGATTGGAATGTGCTGTGGAAAGTGTTGGGCAGATTTGGCTTCACTACAGAAGTGGTGAATCTATGCTTGAGTTTCTATCAAAATACATGGGCCACGGTTACAGTGGGGGAGGAAACTGCAGGTTTCTTTCCGGTTAGTAGAGGCCTTAAGCAGGGATGTGCGCTATCTCCATTCTTATTCATTCTGTTTGAAGAGATTATGTGCAGAAAGTTCCTTAATTTGGAGACGGAAGGGCTCATATCGAGGTTTCAGATCCGGGGGGATGCAACTCCTCCGACCATACTATTATATGCGGATGATATTGCTATTTTCTTTAATGTATACCAACGATCAAGGGAGATAGTTAAGTCTACCTTTGGGGCGTATGAGATGGCTACTGGACAATGGATCAATAAGGATAAATCCACATGTGTGGTAGGAGGGACAAATACAGAAGTGATTGATAGAGTGGCTAAAGATCTCAATGCAGGAGCTGCTATGGAGTCGTTTACCTATTTGGGCATACCGATCATTAAAGGAAGGATGAGACTCAATGATTATGACTTCCTGATGAAGAAAATAAATATGAAGGTCACGACTTGGAGATCTAAAATTCTGTCTTTTGTAGGGAGAAGGCTGCTGATTGCTCATGTTCTTAATTCCATTCCGGTGTACACGGCGGCAGCCGTAGGTATTCCCTCAGGGATCGCAGATCAGATTGAAAGGAAATTCTCTAATTTCTTGTGGGCAGACAGGAATGATCATCAAAGAAAGACGTGGATTAGCTGGCAAAGGATTGCAATTCCTTTTCACCAAGGTGGTCTGGGGATTCCATCGCTGCATCTAATTAATGAAGCTTTAATAGCTATGGCATGCTGGGAGGTGTTGACTACAGATTCTATCTGGGCTACTTTTTGTAGAGATAAATACGCCAACACGAATGGTGGACGAGATAATGTTTACCCTGGGTGCTTGAAGTTGGGATCGTCACCTTCACCATTATGGAGGAGGATATGGGAAGTATTCCCACGTGTCTTCCCGTTGTGCAGATGGATTGTAGGGAGGGGTGAGATCTCCTTTTGGGATGCGAGGTGGTGTGACCAACGGCTGGCTGAACATGCTATTTATTCCAGCGATAGAAGGCATCCATTCCAGGTGAAAGATTTCTGGATAGACGGGCTGGGTTGGGATTGGGCCTCGCTGAGGGTGATACTTGACGATGATGGGATACAGATGATCCGTGATAAGAATATATGGCTTGCGGAAGAGGATGATAAGCTGATTTGGAGTCCAGAGAGGAAAGGGTGCTTCTCCATGAGATTGGCAAAGATGATTCTGGCTTGTGACAGGGTGGAAGGTCCACAGGGGCTTGACGTGGTTTGGAAGTCTGCATTCCCTAAGGCTGCGGCCTTTATCTGGAAGTCGGCGAGAGGAGTTGTTCCTTCTGATGAAAATGTTAGAGTTAGATGTTGTATATCAATTGCGTCTCAGTGTAACTGTTGTATGGAACCTAAGGAGGAAAATCTTGATCATCTTTTGTTCCAAGGTCAGATTGTCGGTTTCTTTTGGGGGAAATTTGTGGAGTTAACAGAATTGCCACCACCTAGTAATATTAGAACATTGGTTGATTATTGCATGATGGGGAAGAGAAAAAGATTAGTAGATTGGTTGGCAGGGAACCTTGCGATTGTTATTCCTTACAGTATATGGCCTCTGAGATGTCAAGCAAGGTATGAGGGTAAACATAGGCCTTTTTCCTATGAGTGGGATTATGTTATTCGGAGTACGAACTTTAACATGATGAAGAGACCTTTTCCGATAGATAGAGACAGTGAAGTGTATACACGCTTGAGGGAGGCAGGGTTGGAGGAGCCTAGAGTAATGTTGAGACAAATAAAGCTTATGTGGTGGCAGACACCGAACTTGCACAACCTGAAGATCAACATCACGATTGGGAAGAGTAGGGATTGTCATGGCAGGATGAGAAGATGGGCGGCGGGGATTGTACGGAATCATCGAGCCAACGTGTGCCTTGTATGGTCCGCTGCCACGGCCGTACACTCCCAACACGGCCGTGCTGGCCAGCACGGCTGTGGTGTCTGGTCCGCTGCCACGACCATGCTGGCCAGCACGGCCGTGGTGTTAAGGAAATAGATGTCAGTTACTATTACAAACCGACATTGTAATGATTTGGCGTCGGTTTTATACAAATAACCGACGCCTATTTTTTGTTTTTCTTTTCTGTCAGTCTGTAGACCTGTTGTATGGCTGGTCGTAGGATGAGAAACCTACAGTTCAGTTATGAACTACAGGTTTTACGACATCCATTGATATCGGCCAACAATAGGCAGGTTTTACGACATCCATTGATATCGGCCAACAATAGGCCACAAACCTGCAAAATTAACAACAAAGATATTCACACATTTAGAAATGCAACCTGCAGTTCCATTTGATTTTCACACATTTAGAAACATTCATGTAGCTAGCAATCTGTAGTTCCATTCATTTTCACATTCACATATAGAAACATTCATATAGCAACCAACAGTTTCATTCATTTTCACTCAGACACATGTAGAAACATCCAGACATGTAGAAACATTCACACATATATTATAATTCAGAAATTCATTTACAAAATATCATTCTTTAGTCATTATTCACTATCAACATCCCAATTATTTCTTAAATCCCCCACTACTTGTATGGCTGTTTCCCATTATTCTCTTACTTCATTTAATTCTCCCGTCGTATAGGGAGCATGTACATCTGGTAAGGCATTTCCTATAGTGTGGTCAGTTGTAAACACCTGTAAAGAGAATGATGTATATATATAATTAATGAGCTATAAATAAGATTGATATATTTCATATTATCTAATGAGACTATATAATACCTCAGCAATACAATCGATGTCCATTGCGGCATATTTGATAATCATGTGCATAAATCGCATCACGTAGTATCCACATACCCATCCGTTGTCTTGTGTGGCACACTATGAATTCAAACATACAAAATATTAAAAAATACAACTAATTAAGCACTGTTCACATAAATAATATATACATATATTGCAGTCGGGAACTTACTTTCACATTCTTCCAAATTATTGGCTGGTTCTTTTTCGTGGGGACCTTTCCTCCAGCCTTTTTGAACTCATCAAAACCCCTACATGTTAATGTAACACAGTACATTGCATAATTAAATAGTAATGTAATAACATATGTTAACAGATATGAAAATGAAATATTTCTCACCGGAATAATGCCATTTTCATTATGTGTCCATATTTTGTATTCAATTTACTCCCCTTAGGATCTAGATAATAGACGGTGAACGTCTCGGGGACAATAACCAGTAACTCCCAATGCATACCACTAGAGGTAAAAAAGTTAAAAATTAATAACTCAAAATCCACAATAAAAATGTAATTTTCTTAAGTCCAAATTATAATAAGCAAAGTAAACTTACTCTACATTGAATGGAGCCATTATCATCGTCTTCTTATTTTGAGCAAAAATTGAAAAAGCCTCACAGCAGTATTGTTGAACTGACGGAGGGTCTTTAGCTACTAGACTAATCAAAGATGGAATAAAAAATCCTACATGTTCGAATGCAAAATCTGCACATATCTTGTCTAAGTAGCTGCAAAATATGTATTAATTACGCATGCATTAATAAATAAGAAACTAGATCACCAGATCCTACACAAGGTATATGGATGTATAAAGAAGATCTCACCTTATCCATAGCTCTATCACAGATGTATTTAGCCAATCATATCGAAACAACTCCAAAATATCTTGTATAAATAGTTTGCTTTCGTATGATTGACCTGCAACATCTGAATCTATAGAAATAGTTATAGGACAATTTATATCATGTTTGCCTAACCATATTTCCATACCCCTACAGTTAGGACCTAACGGGACAGTTAGGTCCTGTGGAACCCAACTGGGTAATGTAGGAGGTGGAAGTGGAGGCCTAGATGTTGTGGGTGTCTTATTTTTAACCTGTATATATATATAATAATTTCAGATCAACTGACATCATATACACACACTAACAATTTAACGTAATGTAAATTTACCATACAATTTTAGTAAAGATGACATCCGCTTTTAGCCACAATATCACTCCGCCTACTGCCTCACCAAGTGTTTCACAATCTGGGTGGGCATATGGCAATGGAAGATCCATCCACTTGGGGAATATATGTACCGGGCCCACACGAATCCAACCAGCTGGTAATGGACACCCGTGAAACATTTCCCCTGGTAGGGATGGGTAAGCTGACGCCTCTGCAACGACATATTCATTAACCTTTAGACGTCATGGCTTCAACCCCTACAAATTTTTGTGTAAAGAATGTTATATACATATATACATATCATCTTGAAAACATATCATCTTGAATTTAAAAACTAGTTACTATGTCATAAAAATACTTATAGTGGATGTGCTAGGTGGTGGGTCTATAGCATTACTCCCAACCTCTACAGTAGGAGTAGAGCGGGATGCTATGATAGGTACTGTCTGCTGAGTGGGAGTCTGAGATGCCTGCCACTTTTTCAGTGCTTCTTCCAGTTTCCTATCAACTAGCTTATCTACCTATACATGGATAAAAGAAATGTTAGCTTCTAATTATTTAATTCTCTTTTTACAGTAACATTATAAAGAAAGAATATGTTACCTCTTCTTGTGAAAGTCCCACTTTTGGGACATGTTTGCGCTGGGATGGCCCAAAAAAAGATTTGATGCCCACACCAGCGCCTGTAGCCCTAACACGTCCAGGATGCTCTGGGTTACCCAGAGCAACTGTCAATTCATCCCTTGTGCCCTCAGGGATGAACTTGCCTTGTTTCCTCAGCTCGTGCAGCTCCCGCTAATCGCCAAAACAAAAATTTGTAATTAAGTAAACACCACAAATAATCAATATTCAAACGATTGCTGTAAGAGTTGTATTTTACCATTTTTACAGCCGCCTCAGCAGTTGCGGGCTTCCTTATTTATCCCTTATTTTGCCTCCCAGCTATCCAGATATCATGGCGAGGTAGAGGTGTGCTACCTACAGTGGAGGACTCCTGAGTAGCAGCAGACTGAGCAGTAGCCTCAGACTGTAGTCTTTGGCGAATGCCTGCATACCCCTTTGGACCCATTGTGTGGTCATGCACATTTAGTGCATGCCTTGATCTTTGTGCCTCACTGAGGGCCTAGTTAGTATGCACATTAATGATTTGGTTAGTAACAGTAAATGTTAATCTTGAATAGGTGAATACAACATATATTAATGAGATTGGGACTGACGCCTAATACCTTGAATTCATCCGTTTGTCTTGAAGCAACAAACGCGTCCCATTCTTCTTTGTCCAGGAAGTTCCACTGTTCAGTGGCTGTCTTCTTCCTCTTGTCAGCTTCTTTTATGTATTCTCGGGTGAGATTTGTCCTATAGTTCCTTAGGACTCTCCCACAGCATTGCATCACACATTTATGATGCAGCTTTTCATCCAATTCAAATATACTCTGCAAATTAGAATTGCTATTAACTAGTATCCAAAAAATTAGTAATCTACAAAATAGAATTGCAAATTAATAATAACTCACGCATAAATCCTTCCATATTATGTCTTTCTTCTCCTTAGAAACTTTATGCCAAGAATCTATCTTACAACCACAATGGCTACGAGTAACATACCCAAGATATGAAACAAATGAATTGCGATTCACACCAGATGCATTTCCTGCATTATCAAAATCCACAACAAGTTTGGGTCCATTGCCCTTTTGCACTATTAACTTCTTCATCATAGTGATGCCCCTTCTCCTGTCAACTTCTTGGTGTTGCTGATCAAGTGCCTCAAGTGCTTCAGATGGTACATGTGCATCATCAACCTAAAATTTGACAAAATAAACACATTTACAAGATATAACTATAAATGGACATATAGATATAAATATATGATATATTTTTAAAACTTACATTATGAGGCGGCGCATTGATGTCCTCACCCTCACAGTAATCATCAGCACGATCATCACAAGAATGCTCAGCCATCTGAAAATTCACATTCACATTGTAAAGTTTACATTGTAAAGTAATTCAAATTGTAAAGCTCACATTGTAAAGTTCACATTCACATTGTAAAGTAATTCACATTGTAAAGTTCACATTATAAAGTAATTCACATTGTAAAATTCACATTGTAAAGTTCACATTCACATTGTAAAGTTCACATTATAAAGTAATTCACATTGTAAAATTCACATTGTAAAGTTCACATTCACATTGTAAAGTTCACATTCACATTGTAAAGTTCACATTCAGAAAAATAAAACATATAAAAAAACATTGTATAAACATGCCTCTAATATTGTGATTTTTTATCAATTAACAATCCTTCATTGTGATCTCCGCGCACATACAAGTCATCATTAGCTTCAATATTTGCTGGTGTTGGCAACCCAACTGAGAATGGACTGGAGTCATCATACTTATCATAGTACTGTTCTTCATCTATAGTATCTTCAATGAACTGTCTTTTACCATGAAGAACAACCGACCATTTATCATTTGCAGGATCATCGATATAAAATACTTGTTTCGCATATGATGCCAATATGAATGGTTCATCCTTCTCGCCAATATTTTCAAAGTTCACTAAAGTGAAACCCAATTCATCCACTATAACTCCTTTGGTGTTATCAACCCAATTACATTTGAAGAGAGGAATTCTGAAATCTATGTAGTCAAACTCCCATATGTCTTCAATGACACCGTAATATGACATTTTAGCTTCACGTGGACTCTTATCCTTTGCACTTGCAAAAAACATAGTCGATGCTTGAAGGGTGACCCCACTGTTTTGGACGACACTCTTATCATCTTGGCACTTTGTGTAATATGTGAATCCATTAATGTCATACCCTTCATAAGACATAACAGTCAATTTTGGTTTAAAGGCGAGGCATTTGATAGTTTCAGTAATATCATATGGTGTTTGAGATAGTTGATGTAAGACTTTATTTTCAAACCACTTAATAAATGTCTTGTTATGCTCTCTAGCAAGCCACATTGTATTGGCTCGAGGATATTGTCTCTTGATGAAATTGGTATGTTCCTCGATATAAACGTTCACTTCGTCCATGTTGTGTAAAATATACAAGTGACCTTGTTCCAACTGCTCACGGGTGATTACTTTCACACATGATCCCAAAATTCCTTTGCTAAATTGCTCGTCAATATTCTTGTCATTATCAGGAGTGTCATTACCACTGAGAAAGTCATTGCAAAAATCCATAACCTCTCTCGCCACATAACCCTCGATAATACTCCCTTCAGGCCGATAACGGTTTCGAACATCACTTTTAAAAACGCTCATGTATCGTTCAAAGGGATACATCCAATGCAAGAAAACTGGTCCCAACATTTTCACTTCCCTAGTCAAGTGGACAACAAGATGTACCATGATATCAAAGAACGACGGAGGAAAATACATCTCAAGCTGACATAGGGTAACAACCACTTCTCTTTGCAATTTATCGAGAGTATCAGGGTCAATAACTTTGCTGCACAGACTGTTGAAAAAGAAACAAAGTCTGGTGATTGCAAACCTTACATGCTTCGGCAATATAGATCTAATTGCCATAGGCAATATTTGTTGCATTAGAGTGTGACAATCATGAGATTTAAGACCTATCAACTTCAGATCTTTCATTGATACCAATCTACGGATGTTGGATGAGTAACCCTGTGGCACCTTAACATTTACCAAACATTCACAAAAAGCTTTCTTCTCCTTTCTAGACAATGTGTAACAAGCGGGAGATAAGTATGTTCTCCGATTTCCCATTTCATGAAATTCTGTTAATTCTGACCTTATTCCCATTTCACGTAGGTCCAGTCTGTATTTTATCCCATCTTTAGTCTTACCTGGTATATTCAACAAAGTACCAATGACACTATCACAGACATTTTTCTCAACGTGCATGACATCAATACAATGCCTGACTGTCAAAGAACTCCAATAAGGAAGATCCCAAAATATTGACTTCTTCTTGAATAAAGATTTGTCACTCCGTGTGGCCATAGTACATTGTGATCTCTTACCAAATTCATTGACAAAGTCTTTTACTCTTTCATAAACAACCTCCCCTGGTATAGGTTTAGGTGCACTCTGTTCCTCATTCAATCCATTGAATGCTTTGCGCTTCCTACGATACAAATGGAATTTTGGAAGAAACCTTTGATGACCGAGATATACAGTCTTACTGCCATGTTTTAGTCTTGTTGAATCAGTGTTCTCTTCACATATAGGATACGCTTTAGCTCCTTTGACACTATATCCAGACAAATTCCCATATGCTGGAAAGTCATTAATAGTGAAAAACAACATAGCATGCAAACGAAATGTCTCTCTTTGTGAAGCATCATAGGTCATCACACCTTCACCCCAGAGTTTCTTTAAGTCATCAATCAGAGGTTCAAGATAAACATCGATGTCATTTCTAGGTTGTTTAGGGCCCGATATCAACAACGACAACATTACATACTTATTTTTCATACACAGCTAGGGAGGAAGATTGTATATAACAAGCATGACTGGCCAAGTGCTATGTTGGCTGCTCAATGTCTCGTACGGATTCATCTCGTCTGTACAAAGCACAAGTCTTAGATTCTTGACTTCTTCACCAAATTCAGGGTACAATAGATCAATCTTCTTCCACCTTGGGGAATCAGACGCATGTCGTAGGATCCCATCATTATTTTTCTTAACATCTGCATGCCACCTCAAATTCTTCTCATCTATCGGATTGAAAAACAAGCGTTGAAACCGTGATATTATAGGTAGATACCACATCACCTTGGCAGGAGAACCAGTTTTGGACTCCCCCGAAGTCGTCAATTTATACCGTGACGCACCACATTTTGGACAATCTTTCAAATCCACATAGTCCTTTTGAAATAATACACAATCATTCGGGCATGTGTGTATCTTCTTGTCATCCATTCTCATTGGGCACAACAATTTCTTTACCTGGTATGTTGAGATTGGCAGCTCGTTTTCTTCAGGAAGCATTTCTTTCAACAAAGTCAACAATGAAGTGAAGCTTTTGTCGCTCCATCTATTGTTAGCTTTCAACTTATACAATCTCAACACAACGCTAAGCTTCGTAAACTTACTACAACCTGTGTATAATGATATCTCAGCATCATGCACAATGTTTCTAAAAATTGGAGGTGGATCGGTGTGCTCTACCCCACAACTATCCAGCATCGCATCAACGATGTCTACTGGAACTGGTTCATTCACATCTACGTCATCTTAGGCAATTTCTTCTTCCACACAAGCACTGCTATCGACATCCACTGGTTTTGGGTTTGAAATCTCTCCATGCCAGTGCCATTCTGTATAGCCTTGTATAATCCCGTTACACATGACATGAATTTTGATTTCGTCACCAGTGCCGACTTTCAAGTTGTTACCGCAATGCCTATATGGACAGTAGAACCTATCTCCAGGTTTTTTCCTATGTTCCTCGGCAAATCTAATAAGCTGGTCAAGACCAGAAATAAACTCTGGGGTGCAGCGATTGCGAATGGACATCCATGATCTATCCATTCTATGATAAAAGAGAAATCAAATATACATTACAACAAGATTAGGGTCTAGGGTTAACAGATTAGAGTTTTTGCATGGTTAAAACTTTAGGCCAACAAATACATGTGTTGTCATTATTATATATAATAAATGTGTACCACCTATCCCATTCTTGAACACCTAATCTCACTAGTAAGTGTATAATGTGTATTGGGTTTTCAAGAAAATTTCGGCAGCATTTCCCCGCTGTTCTCTAAGTACATATGTACTTAGAGAACAGCGGGGAAATGCTGCCGAAATTTTCTTGAAAACCAAATATACATTATACACTTACATCCTAACTCCTAAGTGAGATTAGGTGTTCAAGAACAGTCCCAAACCGGGGACTATCCAAGATTTACTCCTAATGAGTATATCTTGGACGGGTTTCTAGGCCAACAAATATATGTGCTGTCATTCTTATATATAATAAATGTGTACCACCTATCCCATTCTTGAACACCTAATCTCACTAGTAAGTGTATAATGTGTATTGGGTTTTCGAGAAAATTTCGGCAGCATTTCCCTGCTGTTCTCTAAGTACATATGTACTTAGAGAACAAACGGGGAAATGCTACCAAAATTTTATCGAAAACCCAATACACATTATACACTTACATCCTAAGTGAGATTAGGTGTTCAAGAACAGTCCCAAACCGGGGACTATCCAAGATTTACTCCTAATGAGTAAATCTTGGATGGGTTTCTAGGCCAACAAATACATGTGTTGTCATTCTTATACCTAAAATCCTAGTTTAATCATTCATATCCTAAGTTTTGTGTAACATCATTTAATCATGCTTGTCAGTAAATAATAAACAGTAAATAAACCATGATTCCATATATCAAAGATTTGAACAGTGAGTCAACAACACCTACAACAACACAAATACACGATTCAATTATGTTATAATGTATTAATTAGGGTCACATAATCAATTTAGAAATAGAAGACCCACATGTGACCCTAAACCCAAAACACAAATATATGCAAGCACAAAATAGCACAAAATAGCACGAAATAGTAAATACACAAATATACACACATAATTGAGCAATATAGCACAAAATCAGCCACCACGGCCATGCTACGCAGCACGGCCGTGCTACCAACACGGTCGTGCTGCCCAGCACGGCCGTGCCGACCTGTGATTTCACAACATGGTGTAGAAGAGGAGGAAAAGGATATACTTGTAGGAGCAGCGAGCAGGAAAGAGGGCGGCGGCGGCAGCGAGCGAGAGGGTGGGTTTCCGGAGCAGCAAGCAACAAACGGGCGACAACGGTGAGCGGGCGACCAGGAGCAGAGACCTAGCAGGAGAGGAGAGGAGCAGACGGGCGACCAAAGCAGCCACCGATGGGGGCGGCGGCGATGAGAGGAGAGGAGACGAGCAGCGAGCGACGGCGGCACCAGCAGAGAAGCAATCGAGCGGCTGCGGCACCAGTAGAGAAGAAATCGCCGGACCTAGTTACGTGAATGAAGAATCAGGAATGAAATAGAGAAAGGGGAAGAGTCCCTCACGCGGGTGCAGTTAAGTTAACCTTAAGCGTCGGTTCTTCAACAAACCGACGCTAAAACATAACAGCGTCGGTCACTAAGAAAAAACTGACGCCATAGGGGTGTAAAATTTTTGGCGCAGACAGCGCGGGTAAACAAATCGGCGTCAGTTTTGGGAATATAACCGACGATAAAAATGTCCCGCGTGAAAAGGTTTTTGTCTTCAGTTATGTATTTAATAACCGACGTTGTTAGTTAAATTTTGGACCTAATTTTTTCGTTGGATAAATTGGATTTGGCGGGTGTTTTTAGGCGTCATTTGTTTTTTCTTGAACTGACACTAAATAGAAAGTGATACCCGTGTCTGGCCACTCCTATCTAATATATGTCGGTTTGTGTTTTAAACCGACGTTGTAGGTTTTAGGCGTCGATACTTATTTAATAACTGATGCCTGGAAAGTGACTTCAATAGCCATTTCTGTAGTAGTGCTCGGGGATCGCAGATCGGATTGAAAGGAAATGCTCTAATTTCTTGTGGGCAGACATGAATGATCATCAAAGAAAGGCGTGGATTAGCTGGCAAAGGATTGCAATTCCTTTTCACCAAGGTGGTCTGGGGATTCCATCACTGCATCTAATTAATGAAGCTTTCATAGCTAAGGCATGCTGGGAGGTGTTGACTACAGATTCTATCTGGGCTACTTTTTGTAGAGATAAATACGCCAACACGAATGGTGGACAAGATAATGTTTACCCTGGGTGCTTGAAGTTGGGATCGTCATCGTCACCATTATGGAGGAGGATATGGGAAGTATTCCCATGTGTCTTCCCATTGTGCAGATGGATTGTAGGGAGGGGTGAGATCTCCTTTTGGGATGCGAGGTGGTGTGACCAACGGCTGGCTGAACATGCTATTTATTTTAGCGACAGAAGGCATCCATTCCAGGTGAAAGATTTCTGGATAAACAGGCTGGGTTGGGGTTGGGCCTCGCTGAGGGTGATACTTGACGATGATGGGATACAGATGATCCGTGATAAGAATATATGGCTTGCGGAAGAGGATGATAAGCTGATTTGGAGTCCAGAGAGGAAAGGGTGCTTCTCCATGAGATCGGCAAAGATGATTCTGGCTCGTGACAGGGTGGAAGGTCCACAGGGGCTTGATGTAGTTTGGAAGTCTGCATTCCCTAAGGCTGTGGCCTTTATCTGGAAGTTGGCGAGAGGATCTGTTCCTTCTGATGAAAATGTTAGAGTTAGATGTTGTATATCAATTGCGTCTCAGTGTAACTGCTGTATGGAACCTAAAGAGGAAAACCTTGATCATCTTTTGTTCCAAGGTCAGATTGCCGGTTTCTTTTGGGGGAAATTTGTGGAGTTAACATAATTGCCACCACTTAGTAATATTAGAACATTGGTTGATTATTGCGTGATGGGGAAGAGAAAAAGATTAGTAGATTGGTTGGAAGGGAACCTTGCGATTGTTATTCCTTACAGTATATGGCCTCTGAGATGTCAAGCAAGGTATGAGGGTAAACATAGGCATTTTTCCTATGAGTGGGATTATGTTATTCGGAGTATGAACTTTAACATGATGAAGAGACCTTTTCCGATAGATAGAGACAGTGAAGTGTATACACGCTTGAGGGAGGTAGGGTTGGAGGAGCCTAGAGTAATGCTGAGACAAATAAAGCTTATGTGGTGGCAGACTTCGGACTTGCACAACCTGAAGATCAACATCACGATTGGGAGGAGTAGGGATTGTCATGGCAGGCTGAGAAGATGGGCGGCGGGGATTGTACGGAATCATCGAGCCAATGTGTGCCTTATTTTCAGAGCTTGGCTCAGGAGTATGGAATACACTCTCGCATATTTGCAAGCATGTGCCATAGGAATGAAGATTGCACGTGATCACGAGCTGATCATATCATGTATAGAGGTTGATGATTCATACATCCATGATATTATTTGGCACGATAAGAAAGAACCATGGAGGGTGACCCACTTTGTCAGGGAGCTACGGGAGGAGATGGTCTCGTCTATGATATCTGGATCCTTGGTTCACAAGATCATCAACTCGATACCTCGTGAGTTGGGGAGATGGGGCAGTAGTATGGATGAATTGTTTGTATCATCTGATTCTATGATTATTCTGACCAGGATAAGGGGTATGGCTGTGTTGGAGAAGAGAATGGTTCCATATGTCGTGTTAAAGAGATCAGATGCATAGGGGAATGGTTATTGCGGTTTGATGTTGTTTCGAAGTCGGGGGGGGGGGGGTGATGAGTGTAATGTCTGATGATTATGTACACTAGGTTATGCTTCACACCTGCGGGTTAATATAAGCAGGAGCTGTAATTTTATGATGATTTAGCGCACAAGAGGGGTGTGGGATGAATAAAAGTGACCCCTGGCTTAATTTAAAAAAAAAGGTAGGGTGGGTGGGTGCCATAGGTGTTCTTGCCTAAGTCAAAGTAGGTCATATGATAGATAACATATCTTGACCACTTGACTCTGATGTTCTTCAAGAGACAATACATGATCACTGTAGTGTTTTCTGCAATCTGAGTCTGACTCTTCTTTGGGTGAATATTGTAGTTAATGACTAGGGTAAGGATTCATCTCTTGAGGTCCAAGGCAAAGGAGGGAAGGGTGCACTTCTTCCTATATGGGAATTGAGGATTCTTTAAGATCTTATGAATATCAGGAAGAGTAAGATCATACTGCTTGTAGAAGGACTCAGGCTTAACTAAGTCAGAGTACTCTGGGTAGTCCTTACGCCAGGTGTCAGTCACTTTGGTGCTCGAAAAGAAGATGTTCAGGGTATCCTCAGAGATTTGAAATTTCTTCCCTTCTATCATATATGTAAGGACTACTTGAGTATTAGGCGGGGGTATGAGGGTTTTGTAATTCCAATGCAAATTCACTTAAAAATCATGAACGACTTTGGTACTTGTGATGGAATTGTTTTAGCATGTGCGTTCAACACCCAAGGCTGAGAGATGGTGATCATAAAGAAAATTCACTACTTGATCTATGACCTCTTGTCTTCGTGGTCTAGACTCAAAAAGGGAACAAAAAGGGAAAGGTTTCCTAGGAAGGAGCTCCTTATACCTATTTAGAGCCTCATTTGAGACAAAGAAGGTGTCATCAAATGAAATCAAGTGGGAGTTGGATGAAGATGAAGGTGCATTAGCAGGGGCGGCCTTCTTCCTCCTATTGGATGCCATGGAGACAAAAAGGATAGGAAGGAGAGAGAAAAATCTAAGGAATCACCACTAAAACTTGTCCATAGACCTAGGTTAGCAAGGGGAAAGGTTTAGGGAGGTCAAGCTAGGTCAAACTAGGGCTAGGGAGAGAAAGGTTGGGGCTAGGGATTAGAGCTTAGGGGAGTTAGAGATTGGATTGGTCAAATTTTCTCTAGTTGAGAGGGAGAATAGTCGGCCGAACCTATCTTAAGTTTGCTCCGACACGTTCATCAGTCAAGTTTTGTGACTCAGAAACTCGACCGATAAGCTCTTTAAAAAAAGCTCTCCGCCTCTGATCGGTCGAGTTGGCAACTCGACCGATAGTCAACCTGACCTATATTTAGAAATCTTAATTTCTAGCCATTAGAGTGCTAATGAAATTTATTTTTCAAGTCCATTATGTATTTTTAACATACATAGGCACATATCACTCATCATTGGGTACCATTTTGCGGTAAAATATGCGCTTGCAAAAAATACCCAAAAACAAGAGAAAACAAAACAAAATGAACATGAACCACTGATTTTTAGCATATTAGCAAGCAATTGTGATCAAAACATAGGCAACACATATATAACAGATGAAAAACTAGCTAGAAGGCATATCAGATTCATTCAAAGAAGTTATGAGCAGTTTAGATCTAATAAAGTTAAATTTCTCTCTAGCTAGAGGTTTAGCAAAAATGTCCTCCAACTGATTTTCCGTGTCTACATGTATGATATAGATATCCTTCTTGGCAATGTGATCATAGAGAAAATGATGGTGAACCTCTATATCCTTAGATCTACTATGAAAGATAAGATTATATGACAAGTTAATTGCACCAGTATTATCACAATAGATAGGAGAAGTATCAAAATGAATGTTAAAGTCTCAGAGCATTTGCTTCATCCATAGGACCTGGGCACAACAACTCCCGACTGTAATGTATTCAGCCTTGGTGGTTGATAATGCCATTGTGCTCTGTTTCTTAGAGAACCAAGACACCAAGCATGGTTCTAGGAGAAAGCAAGTTCCACTTGTGCACTTTCTATCAATCAAGCAGCCTACATAATCTGCATCACTATAAGCAGTAAGAGTAAAGTCCCTTGACTTGGGATACCATGGTCCAAAATTTTGGGTTTTGGCTAAGTACCTTAAAATCCTCTTAACAACTATAAGATGTGATTTCTTAGGGTTTGATTGAAAGAGATCACACAAGCCAACACTAAACATTATATCAGGTCTAGAGCCAACTTTCGATCATACCTCTATAGAGCTTCCCATCTACCTTCTCACCTTCTTCATCTTTGTCAAGTTTGGCGGTGTTTGACATGGGTGTGTCCATCGGCTTAGTGTTCTACATTCCAAAGCACTTGAGTAGTTCACTTGTGTACTTTCCTTGGTTGATGAAGTTCCCATTTTTTGTTTGCTTGATTTGGAAGCCAAGGAAGAATGTGAGCTCACCCATCATACTCATCTCAAATTCACTCTGCATCAGATCACTAAATTCTTTGCAAAGATCAAGGTTAGATCCACCGAAAATGATATCATCTACATATATTTGTATGATAAGAAAATTGTTTGAAGTGTGCTTTATAAATAAGGTAGAATCCACTTTGCACATGATATACCCATGATCTAAGAAAAAGTTCTTTAATTTCTCATACCAAGCTCTAGGTGCTTGTTTGAGTCCATAGAGAGCTTTTTGCAACAAATAAACATGGTTAGGTATATTATCATGTTCAAAGCCTAGGGGTTGTGCAACATACACTTCCTCCTCGATTGTACAATTCAAAAACACACTCTTAACATCCATTTGATAAAGAAGAAAGTTTTTATAACTAGCAAAGGCAAGTCACATACGAATGGACTCAAGTCTAGCTATAGGTGCATATGTTTCATCAAAATATGTACCTTCCAGTTGATTGTAGCCTGGAGCCACTAACCTTGATTTGTTCCTTACCACTTTGCCACTTTCATCAAGCTTGTTGCAGTAGACCCACTTGGTTCCAGTGATCTTTCTATCACTTGGTCTTGTCACAAGCGTCCATACTTTGTTCTTTATAAATTTCTCCAACTCTTCTTGCATAGCTAGGATCCATTCATCATCCCCAAGAGCTTCCTTGATGTTCTCAGGCTCGAGTTGTGAGATGAAGGGATGTTTTCTTATTCTTTGTTGAATGCAACCTGTGTCTTCACTCTTTCAAATGGATCACCTAAAATCAGCTCTTTCGGATGATTCTTTGCAAATCGGTGGGGGGTGGATCCTTCTTCTCTTCATCTTTCTCTTCTTCTGGAGTGACCACCTCTTTTCCCTTTTGGGTGATGTTGAGCTCTTTTAAAATAGGAATTACTTCACCTACAACATCATCATTTGGAACAATATCTTTGGGAATAGAGGAGTTAGTCTCAATAAACTTAGCATTTATGGATTCTTCTACTTTATCAAGATCAACATTAAATATTCTATAAGCCTTGCTAGTAGTGCTATAGCCAAGAAAGAAAGTTTTGTAAGATTTTATATCAAACTTGTCGAGAGAATCTTTCATATTCAACACAAAACAAGGACATCTGAAAATATGGAAATACTCGATAGAAGTCTTCCTACCACGCCATAGCTCATATGGGGTTTTCTTCAAGGAAGGATGTGTAAAAGCTCGATTTTGCACAAAACATGAGGTACTGACAGCTTCAGCCCAAAAATTCTTTAGAGTATCATACTCTAGAAGCTTGGTCCTAGCCATCTCCTATAAAGACCAATTCTTCCTCTCTACAACTCCATTTTTTGAGGTGTTTGAGGTGAAGAGAAGTTATGTGCATAACTAGATTCTTGACAAACACGTTCAAAAACATCATTTTCAAATTCTCCCCCATGATCAATATGGATGGAAACGATGTGGCAAGGGGATTCATTCTCAAGTCATTTACAAAATCTTGAGAAAACATCAAGTGTATAACTCTTGGAAATGAGAAAGAAGGTCCAAGTATATCTAGAGAAATCATCGACAATAAAAAAATACTTGGAAACATGAAGCGATTGAGTTCTCATTGGTCCAAATAGATAATTGTAAAGAAGTTAAATATCTCTCTTGATACTAAGGACTCCTTTGTATTTGAAGGAGGACATGGTTTGCTTTCCTTGGGTACAAGGTTGGCATTCCTCATCCTTTTCAAAATCCAATTTGGGAAGTCCAATGACCAAGTCATTTTTTTCTAAACTTCTTCAACTGATGCATATTTACATGACCAAGCCAACGATGCCAAAGATAAATATCATTAGAGTTGACTACTAGGAATCTACCAACAATAGGCTTAATAGAGTCAAGAACAAAAGCATAAAGATTATCACTTCTATTTCCCTTATATATAACTTGGTAGGTGAGGGAATCTAGAATCAAGCATTCAAAGGAAGTAAATAACACAAGGTAACCATTTTCACATAATTTACTAACACTAATTTAATTGTGATGTAGGCCATCAACAAATAGAACATTCTTGATACACAAGGATTCACCTACATCACCCTCACCTTTGACTTTACCTTTCTTGTTGTCCCCAAAGGTGACCGAACCTCCTTTCTTTTTGGTGAAGTTGTTGAAATAGCTTATATCACTTGTCATATGATTAGTGCAGCCATTATCAACAATCCATCTTCCTTTTTCCTACAAGAAAGGAGAATGTCGATTCCCAACTCAAACTTTGGGATTTGGAGTTAGCTTGGGGACCCATTTCATCTTTGGGTTGGTCCCCTTAGGCTTGTAAGGACAACAAGTAGAGTACTAATTATCACATTTGAGATAAGAACAAACCATAGGATTCTTAGTGCCGGAAGACTCTCCTACAAAGAAAGAGGCCTCCTTTCTCTTTTTTGTACCTTTGTATTTGTTCTTGCCCTTTGGAGCTCCCCCTACAAATCCCAAACCACTAGTACCACTTTGTTTGGTATAATGGTCAAAGATTTCATTTAGGGAGTTTTTCCCTTTGAGGAATTTCTGCAGAGAGGCCCTTAGTCTATGATTATCATCATTAAGAGAAATTATAGTAGAAGATAAACTAGCAATATCATTTATAGCATGAACAAGGTTAGCCTCAAGACAAAGGGCTTTAGTTAAATAAGAATCTTTCTCAAGAGAAATAGAAGCAATATCATTACTAGGAGAGATAGGTCTAGGAGATAAATTATTAACTTGACCAAGCAACCTAGCATTTTTAGATTTAAGCACTTGAATTTCCTTAAGATAAACATCTCTTTCATCCTTATGAGCATCAACAAGAAGCTTAAATTCAACATTTTTAGTTTTAAGAGTTTCAACCTCCTTTAGGCACTTTTGGTTATCTTCCTTAAGAGTTTTAATGTTCTTAAGATAGATACCATTCTCTACCTCAACTCCATTGTATTGGATCTCAAGATCAAGATATTGGCCTTGCAAGTTATCAATGCTTTCAAGATGATTTTTCTCATTAAGCTCAAGAATTTCAAGTTTATCATTCAAATCATCAATAATTTTTCCTAGTCGTTTTATTTTAGATTTACATTTAGCAAAAGATGAACGAGTAGAAATAAGCATATCAATAATAGCTTCCTTAGATAACACATGCAAGCTTACCTCATTTACCTCACCAATTTCTTTACTAGTAGATGCCATGAGTGCAAAGTGGTACTCTCCATCTTCTTTAGAGCTTGAGCTACTTGAGGATGAAGCTTCCTAAGCTGCATGAGTTGCATTCTTGTGTCTCTTCTCCTTCTTGTCCTTCCTCTTGTACTTTCTCTCCTTCTTGTACTCCTCTTCCTTCTTTGAGCTTCCCTTGTGATGTGACTTTCTTGACTTGGGACATTGTAACGACCCCGCCTCCTCGTAAACCCCAATTAAGGGAGACCAAGAGGTCAGAGTCGTTATCCCAATTTCACAGATCAAAGGTTCGACAAATAATCAGTAATAATTATTAAATTCTCCCATGACTATACTAAAAGATGGAATAAAAATAAAACTTTGCATACCTTCTTTTTCAAAAACTTGGATATCTAACTTCTATCCACCTCTGGACTCTATTCTAACTAATCCTCCTTGCACTTTATTTCTTAATTTCACAATATGCCACTTTACTGTTTATCGTTTTCAATTTGTACCTAAAATGCCGACAAACAAAACGTCAGTTAGCATAAATGAATATGCCGGTATGTGGGGGAAACAATAATCAGGAAATTATCAATAACAACATATTGCAAGCAATTATGGTTTAGCAAGCAAACTTTACATCTTAAACATAACTACTGAATCCATACATACCCTAACCTTTGTGCTTGTCCCTACAATGGACATGGACACTACCTCTCATATGGTAGATCCCATCTAACCCCCATGATCCTACCTAACAGGTAGCTCAATACCTAGGGTTGAAGAGTCACATGGCACTACCCATAGGTAGCCCAATTCCAAACTCATGATATGCAACATAGTCACATGGCACTACACATAGGTCACCCAATTCCTAACTCATGATAACCTGATGGTCCTACCTAACAGGTAGACCTTGTACTAGGTTACCCTTTTCATCATTAGCAAAGCCACAAAGGAGGACTAGGATATGAGCTAGTTAGGTATACATATTTCAGGTGATAATCATAGTCACTTTATTGTTGCATGAAATAAAAGTCATCCAAGCAGTTATTTTTAAGAAATCGATAAAACATCTAGGAATCGCCGTGAAACTAAAGTGATTAACAATAAGCGTAACCACATACCTGATCCAGAGTAACTTGATGTCCAAGCAATAATAATCAAGAACAATCAATCAAGCAATCAACCATATCCTGAAATTAATGCATAACATCCAAGTGTCATTATTTTATCCAAAACACTCATAAGATTGACTTGGATTCTGCCTTAGGATTTCTAGACCAACTTTAGGGTTTTATTAGGGTTTTAGCCTCCATAATGCAGTTATCACGTTTAATTCTCTTTTAGTTCAAAAACCCTCATTTCAACATCATAAGCCTACTTGAAAATCAATTAAGTTTATTATGTCTCTTTTACACTTGAACTACCATCTTTATCCTTTTAAGTCATGTCAAGGTCATTAAACCCAATTATCTCCTTTAAATCTATCAAACTGACAACTCATATTTCATTATGGTCTAATTCACATTTGAACTCTATTTATCACTAATTCCACATTTATCCACTAGAAAACCCTAATCACCAAATTAAGGGTATTCATCCACAATTAGGAACTTTTATACTCAAAATAGCTTAGATTCATCATATCTTAGTTTTATTCATGGATTCGAACAATTAAAGCCATTAAGAGTCAAAATTACTAACATTAGGGTTTCAAGGCCCATTAAAGCTTATTTATGTACATAGAACCCTAAATTAATCAAACTATGCATAAAGATTATCCTTTTGGATCTAATGTGTCCTTTTTATAATCAACAGGTTAAGATCAACTTTAAACATCCATATAACTCTTCCCAAATCAATAATCATCATAGATTAGGGTTTCTTACTCATTGATGTATTAAAGTTGATAACTTCAACTACTTTTCGAATTGCAAGAGGAATTAAGCTCTAAAACTATTTTTAATTGATTCCTCACATTTTTCTGAGCAAACTTCATATATTATATGTATCGATCCAAGCTACCAATAAAAAGATACGAATTTTGCAAGAATTCACTTACTTGGACCAATGGGAGGCTGCCACATCAGCCTTTCCCATGCAACACACTAGTCGATTTGGAAACATAACGTAATGACCAATATACCCCCACACGGCTTCTTGGTTCTACAAATCCTGGAGGGGCAAAACTGTCCAATGATAGATTGGTCGTCTTCTACCTCATGACGCCCTAGCTGCCGTCAACTTGTGGCTGATCGTAGGGCTGCCCCCTCCTCCCCAGGGTTCGAAGGGCATCGGTATCCGCCGCCCTCCTCCGCACCCGCTCAAGACTCGACCCATGGCCAAGATGGCTGGGTGTGAGGGCGCTGGGCCTGCAACCTGCAACCGTGATGCAGACCTCCTGCAGGTGTTGCACAAAGGCAAGGATAGGGAGATGATGGTCGATCCTTCTTGGGTTGTCATGGGAGCTTCATGCCTCCATCGAGACCACACCACAACTCCTCATTTCTCTATGATTGCTCTACCCTCTCTTAGCTAGGGTTTGAATGAAAACAAAGAAGATGGAGAGAGAGGGATTCTTGGGATCCTCTTCGACTCGGGCCAAGGAGTCTACCCTTATATAGGGGAAGGTAGCAATGCCCTAGGATGCCTATCCATAAGCAAACCAACCCGTTTCCCACTAGGAAACCTATTTTCCTTAATTAATAAGTAATCTCTCTCTATTAATCATCTTCTTGATAATCTATATTCTTTAGTTATTAGGAATTCGAAAATTATCTCTCTTATCTCCTTTGTGCTTGGATTTTAATCCATTGGCCACGAAATTTTACTTTCTTAAAGCAAATAATATCTCTTTTTGATAATACCAAAAATTCATTATCTATGTAGCACATTATCCTCATATTTTTGTATTACTTGTATTTTCTCTTTCTTCTTCTCCATTGGGACTCCTTGGACCCCAAGAAATTCTAATATTTCAAAATTCCTTTTTAAGGATGCTTATTATCCTTCTAGTTGCATCTACATCCATTATTTCTCATTATCTTACTTATTTCTTTATTAAAAGATTTCTTTTCAAGGATTTCTCTTTATCTTTTATTTCCTTTCCCTCTTTTCCTATTTCTTTCATTAGAAATCACATATAAACGAAATTTACTCCATTGTGGCCATTAATGCCACCTTCTAAATATTTCTATATAATTCTCATATATACTTTGCTTAATATTCTTTATCTTGTATCTTTTTCTAATATTTGGACATTTCTTCATTTCTTCTCTTTTATATCCATTATTGGATTAATATAATAATAGGAACCACGAAATTCCTATCAAAAGGGATATTTGCAAAGAAATCCCTCCTTTGAAGCAAAGCATACAACCTTTTCAATTAAGTCCAAATTCATAAAATCAATACATTTCACTTGTGAAATCATATGCAAAATTGAGGTTGTAACATCCTCTCCCTCTTATAAGAATTTTTCCATCAAACATTCAAACAAGAAGGATAAGACTTTTCCATATCCATCATTGGCCCCTATGTGGCTTTACCCTCTCCATGGTTCTTCTATAGAACCTTTATCATCTCATATTCTTTACTCCTGAGATCTCTCTCACCTTGGTATCTCATACCCTTATAGGTGACTCAGGGTAAGTTAGCCTCCCTTGGGAGCTCACTAGGTTCATTTCTCAGCCCATGGCTCGGGTACCTCACATAGTGCTCTAGATCGGACTTGAGGAACACATCATACATCACATTATCCTGAGGGGTAAGGCTATACACAAGCATCTCCACCAAATCCATCTTAAAAGGACCCATGTATCGGGGACTCATCTGTCTCAGCTATAGCTCAGAAGGATTGGATTTTCATATCACATATTCTCCCACAGTGAACTGCATGCCAGTCTACTTTATAGCTCAGAGGTATCAGATTTTCATATCACATATTCTCCCACAGTGAACTGCATGCCAGTCTACTTTGCATCAGCTCACAACTCATGTCACCCCTGGGCTCTCTTTCAGCCATTGCACGATCAAAGCGACTTCATCTGCACACATTGTGGTCCTTTTCTGACCTTCGTGAGGTCCCTTCACCAACATCATCTTAATGAAGCGGTGACTGACACAACCTCCCTTACAGAGCTTCTTATATCCCGATACTGGCTATGGTGGCTACCATCACAACTTTCATAGGATGAGAACTATCCCCATATATCACCCTGAATGAGCACACATGCCCTCTTCAGACCCTCTAGTATGGATCATGCTAACCATCAGCTAGGGGTGATAAACTATACTAACATCGAGTTCTTCACATATCTACTTCCACCTCATGGAAGTGAATCTTTAGGTCATACTCAAGAACCTTTGAACTCACATCATGGTGCAGTTGAACCATCTCTCTCTCTCTCTCTTACATATAGTTCATTTGGATCTGTCCCTTGACAATACTCCCTCTTTCTCTTAGCTTATGTCATCTAGGTAAAGCGATCTTACCATAACCCATATTGCATCTTGACCTTCCTTGGTCCATGGGAGACTTACCACAACATCCATAGTGATGAACTCCCATTCCCCCTCTGGGACTCTTTATCCTCTATATCAACTCATTGGGTTACTGGAGTTCGTCCTTCACCTCTTGGCATGCATGGCGACTAGCCACATGCAACTTCATCTTAGGTATCCAAAGTACTACCACAACTTACTATCTTAGTAATACCACAGTGGGTGGTGAACTTACAATAATGATCTCATGCATGTCATGATTCCTCAAGGTTGATTCCACATAAACCCTAAAACACTCTAGTCGGGGTTTCATCACCTTCTTTTCCATAGAAGTGCATCTAAGGTTCTACAACCATCCTTCCATCATGACAATCCCTAGGCTGGCTAACTAAGCGACCACTAACTCGATCAACGATCTCATTACATCTGAGTATTAGCCAAACATATCTCACAAACTTAGGGTTCACCTAACCACCTCTTCCATCCTGTCCACTAGCTAAACTAGATAGTTGCATCTCAACTAGAGCATCCATTACCACCTCACATCCTTATGTATTAGGTAATGTTGAAGATATACACCTCCATGTATTCCACTTATTATCTCATCTCGAACTCTAAGTCTATCTTCATCAAGAAAACTCTGAGCTCATCCTCTAGTTTATCGAACTCAACCTTGTATAACTCATATATTCCACATAGCTCATGATAAAAACATCCTCATAAGATGACTACCTTATTTATCTTGATGTTTGTAAACCATCCACATATCGTACACTCCACAGGGGTATGTTATTACCTCTATCCTCTTACCTCATAGCAACATTTCCACTCGCATCATCTTTATCCTTGGTGTATGGCATGTGTATTGTCCTATCTCTCACTCCCATAACAAGAGGAAATAAGCATTTGGCTGGAGTCCAAATATAAAGTTATTCCCATTCCAAGAGTAGAGATGGTACATCCCACATCGCCAGTACACCTTCAAATCTAACTCGAAACGTACATCACATGTCTCTACATCATGAACATCTCGATATCAAGTTTACTTCCATGAAAAACTAGTTTTGAACCCACTTGAGTCATCATATCATCCTTGGTCATCTCCTCTAGGTCTATAGGGTGTAGACACTTTTGGGGTCATCCCTCTTCCCTTATGAATCCAGAGAGTGCCTTCCTCATCTGCCCTTTGGGTCCCATGAGTTCATGAAGGTGATCAATCTCCTAACCCATGGCCCTCAGATAATGATAGTTGTTACCTCCCGACCCTATGGTCTTGTGCAACTAGGGAATTAGGCAACTCCTACTCCCATCAGACTTATCCCTACCTCGGTCATCGGTATGACTTACATCCTTTCGTAGGGATCAGGGCAACCTACCTACCTCGGTCAGGCCCCATACTAGTTACCTCCATGGTAACACATCCAAATGCACTTAGAGATGGTTATCTATGGGTCTACAAGTTCATTCTTATACTATGTACTCTCCACTTAGCTTCTCAAGATCCTATGAGACCTCTTTAGGTTACCTCAACCCAAAAAAAGCTAATCCATACCCTACAGAAGGGTCCCTCTCCTAGGATGGGAGGAAACTATCTCTTGATAGAATCAAAGGTCACAAATGTCTTTATCTCCAAGGTTTACAGTTCACATGAGCATGTTTAGCCCTAGTAAGCTACTAAGGCACGTAGCTAACAAGCAGACCACTACTGAACCATGCTAGGTCTCCATGGTAGGTCATACTTGTTCTCATTCCTCAACATTGGACCATCATCATACATACATATGTCACCAACCTATATGTGAGGGGTTCATCAAACATATTCCTTAGTCTAAGGGATTCCCTTTTCCCCTTAAGCATGAGGAGTGCCATGCTTGAATCTATAGAAACTCAAATCTCATCATGAGCATCAGGTACACTACTTCCCCTCTTAGGTCTAGGAACCCTAGGTTCACCTTTCTGATGTCCAACTGCATGTTCAACCATGTAACCACAAACTAAGCATGTATAAGATATGTCATGCACTTCCTATTGTCCTTCTACTTGAGCAACACCCCAGAGTCAAGTCCTCCTCAAGGACAACCAACTAGGTATGAGGCCTTCCAACTTGATACTATACCTTCTCAGGGTCTAAGGAACTCCTCTTCCTATCCCGAAAAGACAAGCACCTATATCATCTGTACATTGGTACCAACAGCCTCATCCTTCTTCTAGGGTTTGGTTCCTCTAAGGCAACGAGGATGCAAAAAGCCTCCAAGGATCATGCATGAGGCAACCCCAACCATTCACTTAGGCTACAACATACCCCACTTCTCACAGTTCCTCATATCTTGGAGTCTAAGCTTCCAACCTTCTTGCTCAGGTCTTTCTCTCTCTCTCTCTAGAGCTAACCCTACAACAACCTCACTACTAGAGGTCATCTCTTTAAGGTGGATCAATCTCACATGCATACACCTACATGGGTGAAATGTACATCCGCTCAAGATTATCCATGTCTCTTTATGCTTATCTCATAAGCTATCCAACTTGCCCTTTTGGCCTAGTTTTTATCCTACTTTCAGCACTACTAATGTACTATGGGTGCATACTATGCCATGCTCATATTAGCCCATAGGGTTTCTATAGGGTCATCACTAACCTCATCAATGAAGGAGTTATCCTTCACCCAAACATGCACGACCCTTCCTAGGGTTGGGTCGCCAAAGGTACTAGGTCAGCCCACCTCACATGGCTCACACTATCATAGGGATTCAAAACCAACATCATGTCAACCCACACACAAGGTCGACCATGACTTCCATCTCATCATGCCATCTCTCTCTAACCACCACTTAGGGTTGATGGAGCCTCCACTCACGTGGAGTTGCGGGCACCACTAAAAATCGTAGAGATAGTAAGTATCTAAGTTTAACCTTGCATGTGCTATAATAAGATCTCCACCCACTAACGCTAAGGTATGCGAAAGTATTATCATAGTACAGTTGAGGGTTGAATCCACGAGACAATAGTCTTGTTAAAGATTTAACAAGATGGAGAATGTTATAATTCTAATTATCTACTTAAGAGTTGATATCTAGATCAAAGATTCGATTGGATGATTAACCTAAAGTGCAAGGTAATGTAAATGGTAGGAAAGTAAATTTAAGGTTGAAGACAATATTTTAGAAGCCACTAGGATGTGATCGAGTTTCACCACCGCTACACATGGATCAAAACATACATCATAAAAAATGCTGGGTTTTAGGGGAGGCAGATAAGGTAGTGGAAACAAAAAAATTTCCTCCCCAAACCCAGAACAAGGAAACGTGTCAACGTCTATACAATAGGAAAGGATAGTTTGGGAATCATACCTTGTCCCGAGGCTTGCTCGGTGACAATACCTCATAGCTTGCGCGGTCTTCACCTCCGATCTTGGATGGTGTCTGTGCAGCTCCTGGTAGCACTGGGACTGACGACTACTGGTCTCATCGGGACTGTCAGGATTGACAGCTGTCCTCCAAGCGACAGAAATCTCCCGCCTCTGAAGTAGTCCACACGGACCACCTGGAACTCCAATCTCCTTGTCTCACAAGGAATTGGAAGGAGTCGCACCCTCCTGTCAACGTACTAGTCACTGACACACTCTCCTACCACCAGTCGCTTTCTACAGTTGTCTTTCCCTTCTTGTGCCTCCCTTATCGGGTAGCACTTGCTCAGGCTCTCTCGGTTACCAATACTAGAGAGAACGACAACTATACAGAGCAACTAGTTGCACTGAGTTGTACTTTAAGAAGCCCCCAATACCCCTATATATAAGAGGGTCATGGGACAGGGTTCTCTATCCCGGGCAATGTGGGACTAAAGCAGGAGTAGAAGGGTTCGAGATTTTCCACAAAAAACAACCAACTCGCAACCTGAACCGATCGTTTCATTTCTAAAATGGTCGGTTGGGGACCTGAGCCGGTCGGTTGACACCTCAACCGATCGGTTGGGACCCATGAAACGGTCGATTCATTTCTGAACTGGTCGGTTCGTGGTCCTGATCAGTTCCCGATTGACTTTCCTTCTTTTGTTTCTAATTGGTATCAAATACTAATCCTTGTTCCAATCAAATTGGGCAAGTGAAACGAAAAGAAATTTCTCACCAACCTGAATTTCCCAACTTGCTCGGTTGCACCAGTTGAACCGATCATTTCAACACTTGAAGCAATCGTTTCACCCTGTCCATGAGCCGATCGACTCACCACCTGAGCCGATCGGTTCACCAAGCTCAGCCGATCGATTCATCACATGAGCCGATCAGTTGGGAATGCAAATTGTGCAGAATCAATCTGATACTCCAATCAATATGTCCAACACCTTGAACATTATGAAATTGAGCTATCAATTAATTGAGTGTTTAATTGAACTACTAAACTCCTTTAGTAATCAATCTAAACATTGTTTGTGGACAAAACTCCTCTTCCAGGTTAAATCCTATGTGTGTGACCATGCAGGTCCATTTCACGTTGGCAGTGAAAGTCCATAACACTTATGACTTCACAAGCAAAGAGCGGTGCCTAGTCACAGATCAGTGCTACCCAAGTGAAATAGAAAGTTGGAGAACAACTTTCAATCTTACAATCCGTGAATGGTGTTACAGTGAATGTATAATTCCTTTGTCACTGATATCCCGAATGAACTCGAGGCATGGAACAGTCATCCTGTCAACATTCATTCACTTTCTTGATCTCAGAGTAGATTGGAAGAGATATGTATGACATCAATATCACATACTGATTCACACATGCGTGCACACCTTTCTCAATCCTACTCATCAAGTGGCCATGGATATCAAACTCCCTCAGGAGGGACAAATCCCATATCTATTACTCACCCCTCAAAAGCCCCATGTGTCAAAGCCACCCAATCATAACCTTTATAACAACCCATGTTTCAGGACTGCGTTTGATGATGTCAAAGTGTTCCCAACGACATGTGTTGAGTGTAGTGATTTCAGGTCAAAGAATCACACTCACCACCATCACTGTGAGTACTGACTGTCATGTGTCAAACTCACGGTGGGTCTGTCTGGTACACTTGTTCTCTAAGAAGTACCTATGTGTTTGGTTTGATATCTCTATATCATGACTATTGAGATTTTGTCATCAACCAACACCACAATCTAGTCTTGTGTGTCATTGTTGTCTATCTACCTTCCACAATGACATCCGACTAGGGACATAACAAGAATGTACAAACTCTTAGCATCTGTATGATCTCATCGTTCAGGTCCTCAACCTGAAAGCATACATCATTGAGTACTGTCATTCTCTAGACATTCAATCTATTCTATCACTATCTCATATGACTGAACCAGAAAGAATTGGAAGCTTGCCTTTGATGTTTATCAAATCAATCTTAATGTATCCCACCAATCATCCCATGATTGGCTCTCAGGACATACATACCAACAAAAAAAACATGGCTTGTAAAGAAAAGAGTCTAAACAGTTAGTATCTTTGTAGACTTAGCTTCCTTTCGGATAACTAACTATGAGAAATGTAGAAGTGTTGCAATGCCAACCATCCCCAAATGAATGGTCACTTACTTTGCATCACTCCACTCACAAAGTGTGTTCTTCGACCTATCAAGGTTGTACTTTCATATGTCAACTGATTCCATTTCATAGTATGAAAGTACAATGATGGAGGTGAGTTTACTCCACTCCTTGAAAAACACTCCTAGATACTGAACAGATGTATGGTGACTACATACATCATGAACTAACATGTAGTCGATATTCGAATCTAAAAGTACAAACGTAGACAATTCACACTAGTAGATAATACATAACACAAGTTGGTGATCAAGCAACTAGCATTCATTAAACGATTGATGTTGAACTAAAAAGATAGTATTTTTCTATTGCAAACTCATGAATTACAATGCATGGAATGAAAACATGGGTAGTGGGGCTACTCCCCGCACCCTAGTGTATGGAACTACTCGCTCATGTCAAGGACAAAGAAGGAGGCAGGAAGAGAGAAGGAAAACATCATGTCCACATAGGAGGGAGGAAGGTTGACCCCTTGGAGTAGAGAGCAACTATCTTCACACCACGCGGTTGCCTTGGTGATGGATCCTCAACTTCCCACCTTCTATGTCAATGAGAAAGAAAGCATCTTGAGAATGGAGTGTGGATCTCAGACTGGCAGCCTTGGGGTAATGGATGAAGGTTGAAATAGCTCGGGAACAGTTGGGGCAGCCTTTGGGCGTCTAAAGATCTGATGCCAAATGGGGACCCCTTTGGTCCTATTTATAGGCTTCCAAGGAGTCTTGAACGGTCTTGGAGACCGTTTAGATCTTGCACAGTTTGGAGACCGATTTGATCCTAAACGGTATGGAGACTGTTTGGATCCTCACTTGATCTTGGGGCTGATGAGACTCGTTCGGTCTAGAGACCGTTTGAGGTTTGCTCGGTCTTGAGATTGTTTGAAGCTTGTTCGGTCTTGGGACCATTTGAAGCTTGGTCGATCTTGGGACCATTTGAAGCTTGGTCAGTCTTAGGACCATTTGGCTTTCATTCGGTCTTGGGACTGGTTGGTCTTCATATGGTCTTAGGGCCATTTGGATATCATTCGGTCTTGGGACCAGTTGGTCTTCATACTGTCTTGGGACCAGTTGTGTCCTTAACGGTTTGGAGATCGTTTGAACTCTTTACGATTTGGAAACCATTTGGGGTTCTTCACAGTCTTCATACGGTCTTGGGACCGGTTGTGTCCTTAATGGTTTGGAGACTGTTTGAACTCTTCTTGATTTGGAAACCGTTTGGGGTTCTTCACAGTCTTGGTATCGGTTGAGTTCTTTTGCAATGTTTTGTGTGTTTTTTGTAAGAAGAAAAGGGAGAAATGTTAGTCCATTGGTATATTAACAATAAAGTTGAAAGTTAAGCATTCTATCTAATTTATCTAAGAAAGAGTATGGAAAACTAAGAAAAATTAGTAAGATAACATCAAAAAATGGGAGGTTATCACCCCCCCTAACTTAGAGTCTAGATTGTCCTCAAACTGGATAGAGCTAAGGCACGTAGAGGCGAGGTGATTTTATTTAGTGAAAATTTCCATACTCTTGCTTCAATTCTAAACCAGAGATCTCCCAGAGTCTTATTGGGGCTTCTACTTGCACTAACTCTTTCAGGTATTGGGAGTTGCGTGGATCTCAGGTTTCTTTCATGTCACATAACTCGCATTGGGCCCACCTTTTCCTTAATCGCATTATGTTCATGTCTTTGACTCTAAGTAGTTTTATACTTCTTTGTAGATCCTATCGGAAGCTAAGATGGGTATGAGGGTTGGATGAAGGCTTGCTGTGTAACTCCCCCTTCGAATGGGGGAGGGTTTATCTAAACTTTTAGGACCTCACTACCGGGTGCGACACATCTACCTTTGTGAGGGCAGCTGAATGTACCGACCGAGTGAGACCTTTATCAGCTTTCATATATTTGGAGACCTTAGGATCTCACTACCGGGCGTGACACATCTGCCTTTGTGAGGGTAGTTGAATGTACCAGTTGGGAAAGACCTTTATTGGCTCTTCATATAGGTCATTATGCATGGCACAACTCTCATATTTTTATTCAACACTCTGACTTTTATTCATATACTCACCGGTTTAGGAATTGGGTATTTTAGGGATTTTATTTGGGCTGCCAAGCCTCTTTTTGAAAAGAAGAAAACTGCTCCTTGGAGTTTCCCGACATGCACTTGTTTTGATTTTTGTACTTGGTGGTCCACCTGTGAGGTTCCTTGACTTGGATTTCTCCTGGTTCCCTCTCGTCCTTGAGAGCGTTTGGCTCGTTTTGGCCACAATGTTAACCTGTGGAGAGTCTGACGTAGAATTGAAGCAAAAGTATGAGAATTGAGTATGAAAGTGATTTATTAATTTTCCATTACATGCCTAAATGCTACTTATGTAATTTCTTTTGAGGACTACTCTGTCTCTAATTTAGCTAGGGGTGTCCCTTTTCCAAAATGAATGTTTTCTTATGTACAACAGTTATTCTATCAAAGAAATTATCATAAGAACTAATTGTCAGAAAAAAGAAAAAAATGTACAACAGAATAAAGGTAAATGAAAGAGTGGAGAGTAGAAGGTTTGAGTATAATACCTCGCCCTTGCCCAGTGTACCCCCCCCCCCAACTTATCACTCACTCTGTCTACAGAGTGTCGAGGTGATAGGTTGAGAAGTACATGGGCAAGGTGTCAAGCAACTGTTAATCCTTTGTTGGAGCCATAGGAATAGAGGAGATTTGCTGCAAACTTTCCACGTAAAGTATGATAATCCACATCCTTCATGTCCTCCACATGTTTATTAAGAACAGTGAGGGTATACATCCAGTAAAGGACGTGGAAACCATAGTCGTTTGATTCTTTGATTTGCTGGGAACATCGATGGAAGAAGGCTGGGTGATGGAAATGTTCTTTGTTATACGCCTTTGTGTGCTTGCCGAGAAGATCATTTAATCATTCAGCACAATCCTTCGCCACTTCTTCCGTGGGAGTCTTTGCTGTAACAACATACTCTCATTGGATTGGATCGAACTGGCTATCAGAACTATTGTAGATCACTGTAGTGCCATTGTGTAAGTTTGTTGCCAGCAACATCCAATGCTTAGAGTGAAGGAATGGAAACATAATGAACTTCGGAGTCATATGTTGAAGATATGAGATAAGGGCTTCAGTGCCAAAGTTCTTTGACTCGAGTAAATCATCCTTCATGTATGCAGATGCCATGTAAACCATAGGTAGATCCTGTGCTAGAAGAAATTGGTAGGCACTCATTATGCTCATGGATAATGAACCTTTTATTTGTACGGTTTCACGGAGTGAATCTAGCATTACGAGAATGTTCCCATCAAGGAAAACAAGCTCATCATTCTCTGCATAAAGCCGAGACATGATGAGTCTGAGTTCATTATCGGAAAGACTCTTACATGCAGTAAGGTCAAAGTTTGGGAACGTTGGTTGTATAGAAGATAGGGGCACCATATCGTTGGATGATCTATTGATGGTGGCCCCTATTAACAAATTGATGTCCCCCTTGTCATCCGCCATATTGAAAGTATAAGGATCCCATTGGCATTTTTCTGGGACCTTGGCGGTTTGTTGTTTTTGGTTCTCCAACTCCTTTAGTATTTGTCGGAAAGGACGCTTTTGTGGACGTTGGATAGTAGAGAATAAGTAGCGAGGTATGTCATCTTGCACCATAGTGAGGTCCTTGAAGAACCATATATTGCAGATAAGTTCCATGGTGTAACGTCCCCATAGAGAATGCATGTCTTCTATAGTTAGCACGGTAAATGGGATTTGTCTGTTGAGCAATTCTACAAATCTTTTTGTACAGAAAGTGTAGTCCCCTGAACCTTCCAACGTTTGGACTGCTGGGTTGATGATTTGGAACCAAAGTTGGTTCCAACCATATTGAAGAGATGGGCAGGCAACCCATATTATTTTGAGAAGCCGAAAAGGAATGCATCTTGCTTCTCTGGCTTCTGAACTAGCAAAGTTTATCTGTATGGCCTTGAGCTCACTGGCACAAAAATGGTACACCTTGACATCGCGGGCCTTGGTGTCAATAATCATTAGTAGCCAGTGGCCGGAGATTTTAAAAGGCACTATGATGTAGCATGCCTTCTTCGTGATACCTGTTTGCATCCGCTCAATGGACTTTGCCTGCAAGTCCTTGTTTAATAAGCTTAAAGCAAGAGCGGGTGAAACATTGAAAACTGGTTGTAGTTTCTTCGAGCTCTGGAACTCTTCTATAGTATTAGCAAGGAGGACACGGAAGATAGCCATCTTCACCTCCGATTGTGGTCGTAGGAGAATACAGAAATCTTCACGTGTTAACTTGTGCTTCGTCTTTGTATTATTATAGATGATGCCCCCCCATCCTTGGCATCATCTACAATAGTGTTCAGGATGAAGATGTCCTGATCATCTAAAGTAGAAATGGCCGCCCCGTCCAAGTCGTGCATCTTGTGAGGGAGAGGTGGCGGTGGGGGAAGGTCTTGTGGTGGAGGAAGTGAAGTCTGCTCATTGTCATCCACATATTGTGACAAATCTTCATCTTTGTCAGAATTAGAGTTAAGTCTATCTTCAGTTTCGAGACTCACTCTGTCCTCAGAATCCTCGTGCTCTGGGGGAGGGGTGCATCTTGTTCTAGGACAGAATGTTGAAGAGTGATGGCTATTGTGATAGGGCTAATGCTGGTTTCCATGATACATTGTTGAAACTCAACAAAAGTTGCATCTTTTACAGTGTCCCTCAGGGATCCCATGGCTGAGAAATTAAAACATTGATCCCCATATGACATTGTGACATTGTCATTATTATCGAACGAGTGGTGGTCTTTGGTTTTACCCTCCTTGTGGTCTCCACCATCTCCCCTCTTTGTATTATCGACCCCTCGACTGGTACCCTCCCCAGCATTACATGGGTCATCAAGTTGGTCATCTGAGGAGGAGATGTTGGCGTTTGAGTCTGCTGAGGAGTCAAAATCATCATCAGCATATCCGTCGTCTCCATCGTTCTCATCATCTGCCGCCTTGTCTTTGTTCTTTTTCATCGATGCTTTCTTGCATCGCTGATGGATAGCTTGTAGTTCTTCAAGTGTCACCTGCACGTGCATGTGGGTTTCGAGCAGTGCATCATGGCTTTCCTTGAGGTCTACATATCTAGCTTCAGTGGTGAGGAGTCGTGTTGTTAGATCAGTCATTGGGGCTTGTAGTTGGTCTAAGGCGTTGTTTGTATGCTCCTCCGGGCGGCAGATGAGTTGTGTGAGGGTGCTATTGATGCCATCCAAGCGTGTGCTCAGTGCAGTCTATTGTTGTTGAAGCTCGTGAAGGGTCTCAGGCAAGGGTTGAGTTTGCTTAGAGACCCTGTTGACTTGTTGGGCCAACGCTTCTTGCTCGCCTTTCATCACAAGTATCAACTTTGGCAAGATTTGTACATGATCGTCAACGCGGATGACTTGCTGGGCCGTTGTTTCCTGCCTTTGTTGAATGCTTGTGAGGATGCCTGGTAAGGTGTGAGTCTGCTCGTCGAGCTTGGATACCTGTGTACCAATTTCCTACACACAGGAAAAAATTGATTGTAAGATGTTAGAAGGGTCGGTGAGGAGGTTTCGAATAGCGTCAAATTGCCATCTGAATTCCTCACTGACTTGTGAAAAAGGGACCCTAGAGATGTATGGGTGAGATGCATGGGGTCTAGGCGGAATGGTGGTAGTTCCTTATGAAAGAGACACTATTGATGGGCCCACAAATTATGTGGTGACTATAGAGGGAGTTGCTAGCGGTGTCGGGGTGGTGGCAGATGAGAAGGGTGGCGACATTTCGGGTGAAAAAGGTGGAACCGAGAATGTCGGGGGGAAAGTGGTGGAAGTGAAGGTGAGATCGGGCGTCGTGGTGAAGGATGGGATGCTCAAGGAGAAAATGAGTGAGGCATAAGATGTGGGTGAAGTTGTGGTTGTGGAAAAATGGATTGTGGTGGATATGATTGTGGAAAAAGGTGGAAGAGTGGTAGACGGCAGAATGGTGGAAGGTGGGAGCGTGGTGGGGGTGGTTGTAGAGGTGAACCCAACATCCAGATCCAAGATGAAGGGTTCTGGTGTTGGATTCACTATGTTTTCTACACTGTGGGGGTGTTCTACCTCTGGGTTGATCTTTGATGTGGGTGTCTCCGACTACTGTTATTTCTGTGCATGTAGTTTGGATGACTGTGTAACTAGAATTTTCTTTGGCCTTGTCATTGGGGTAGTGACGCTATGCTCTGTCTGTCCTGCTTTTGCTTGTTTCTCCTTTTCTTTTACCGAGGGGAGAAGGTTGGCAAGCTCCTCTTCAGTGAAGAGAAGCTTGACTTTATCGTAATCTGCTAGCTCAGGGAGCGGTAGCAACATCCTGGATGCTTTGACAGTTGGGTAGAAGACATAATGGAGTTTGGCATCTTTCTCCTTTATGATATTTGTATTCTTTAGAGTCTGCTCGTTTGTTAGGATGTCGCCATTTATCACAGTACACCTTGAAAGTGGTTTGTCCATCTTAAGATAATTCAAAATTGATGTTACATGACCACTTACGTAGATTTCCTTCCCGAGGACATAAGATGTGTGTTTATGTATCAAATGTCGTCCGATGTTGACCGACAACCCTTTTAGGATGGACCATAGAATAAAGAGGTCTGAGATGATAACATTCCCGCTCTCTATCCTAGGGAATAGAGCGCCTGTTATGATTTTGTGCAGAGTGTGCACCATGCCAGAATGTATGTTGGAGGCTTTGCAAGTCTTTGGTCCATAGCTTGGAATCCCCGTCAAAGAATTCCAGAAGGTATGCATGTTGAACTGGGGATGGTCTGGGCCTGCCTCCTTAGCTTTCTTTAGCTGATCTTGGTTGTCGATGAAGGTTTCATTTAGCAGATTCTCGGTCAAGATGACTTTCTTTCCAAAGAGAGAGGTTACTAGTCTGCAGTCACCTTTGTCTTCTAGTTTATCTTTTGTGTCCATAGGTTCTTTGGTAAGGTATGTGAAGAACTCCAGTGTGGGCTCAACATAGGAATTCTCTATGATGAAGCAGAGTTTCGAAAGGTTTGCCTCATCGAGAAAGGAGAGAACTCTATCATAGATTCCCATCCATTTTAGTATGTTCGAGCAAATATACTTTGTTGGGCGCAGCACTTTGTCACTAGCCTAGAGGTTTTGGATATACAGATCAGATGATGTTGGTTCTGCGGTGATGGAAGCAGGAGTGGCATGTTCTGCCAGGATTTATTCTCGTGCAGTTGAGGGCCGGACTTGCTTCTGTGCCTGCCTTTTGGTGGGTCTTTCTTCAGTGGCCTCCTGGGCCTTCCTTTTGCCCTTTGGCATTGTAGGTGTGGATTTCTCCTCAAAATTTGGTGCGTAGTCCGAACCTCCATCGGTTGAGGAAGAATCTTTGATTTCTTCAACCGGGTCTTCTACTAAACATTTATTGACTCGCTCAAGGTCATGGATGACCTTGGGCAAGCCAGCTGGAGATTTGCCCATTTTTTCACACATGGCAAGGATGCGCTGGAGCTTATTCTGGCACTCTATCAATTTCTCCCTAGTCCATATGTGGGAGGAAACATCTTCTTTCATAGGTGATGCCATTCTAAAAATTTAACAAGAAATTATTTAGAAAAGAGTGAAATTTTAGTAAAAATGGAATTGAAAGGAATGCAACATTGTGTAAGATTCACATTTAACAATCAAACTGAGAAGATTAAAATCGTTAAAAAATGATGTGGTAGTTAAGATCATTTAAAATTCAAACGGTTTCAAGATCGTTTGTTGTCTAGACGATTTCAAGACCGTTTGTTGTCTAGACAGTTTCAAGACCGTTTGTTGTCCAGACAGTTTCAAGACCATTTGGAACATGCGGGTTCTGAAACCGCTAGGGAGACAAAGCATTGATGGCGATGATAAAAGCAAAGGCGATGATGATGAGGCAAAAGCGATGATGGTGAAGCAGCGGCAGCAATCGAAGGCATTGTTTATGGTGGAGAGAAACGACATCGGCGGTGGTAGCAGCGGCGATGGTGTTGATGGTGGTGATGGTTGCGAACATCCTCTACCTTGCTACGACGAGTGTGGCTGAGAGAAAGAGAGGATGGGGCGACGGCATGCGAGCAGAAATAGAGGAAGAGAGGACGGCGCGACGGCAGCAGCGTCGGAGGTGTTAGTGTGGACGAAGATGGTGGTCGTGTGGGAGCAAAGAAGTCAGGAGGAATGGAATAGGGTTCACCTGAGAGAAGTTTCAGGATACAAAGGAATGAAAAAGGGAGGGGTCGAAGAGTATTTATAGAAAAAGGAGAGACGACTGTACAAATTCTCCTTAGGTCAAACGATCTCGAGACCATTTGCATCCGAACGGTTTTGAGACCATTGATACCAAACGGTTTCAAGACCATTTGGATCCAAATGGTTTCGAGACCGTGAGGACCAAACGGTTTCAAGACCGTGAGGACCAAACAGTTTCAAGACCATGAGGACCAAACAGTTTCAAAATTGTGAGGACCAAATAGTTTCAAGACTGTGAGGACAAAATTGTTTCAAGACTGTGAGGACCAAACGGTTTCAACACCGTGAGGACCAAACGATTTCAAGACCGTTTGGGTACAAACAGTTTTAAGACCATTTGGGTCCAAGCGGTTTCGAGACCGTGAGGACGAAGAGGTCAAGACAAAACTATTTTGGTCAATTATTTTTATATTTTTATATTTCTTTTGGTTGCTTATATAAATTTTTATATTTTTTGAACAATGAGAACTAGAAAATTATCAAAGGCTAAGCAAAATGAAAAAGAAAGGTGATACTCAGTTCTTGGGTTGCCTCCCAAGTAGCACTTTGGTTTTACGTCGTTGGCTCGATAAAATTCTGACTTGATCAGTTTAATGTTATGGGGTCCTGAATGTTGATAGTTTGTCTTGGAATTTTATCAGGTGGAGTATAGTATTTTTTTAGTATATGGTTGTTAACAATCCTTTCTCCTCCATTGTCATAAAAGATGATGACAGCTCCAATTGGATAGATATGCTTGATAGTGAAGGGCCCAGACCATTTTGTGTGGAGTTTCCCGGGGAACATTTTGAGTCTGGAGTTGAAAAGAAGGACCTGGTCTCCGACAATGATATCTTTCCTTTTAAGGTGTCCATCATGCCACATCTTCATTTTCTCTTTGTAGATCCTGGAATTTCGGTAGGCAGTCATTCTTAGTTCCTCCAGCTCTTGTAATTGGAGTTGTCTATATTCACTAGCACTTTTAAAATCAAAATTCAATTGTTTGATAGCCCACCATGCTTTGTGTTCTAATTCAACTGGGAGATGACACGACTTTCCATACACCAAACAAAACGACGTTGTTCCTATTGGTTTTTTGTAAGCAGTATGATAGGCCCAGGGAGCATCAGGAAGTTTGGTGGACCAATCCGTGCAGTTTCTATTGACAGTTTTCTCTAAGATAGCTTTCAATTGTCTGTTTGAGACTTCAACTTGGTCGCTAGTCTACGGATGATAAGGCGTAGCGACCTTATGTTTTACTCAGTATCTTCTTAGAAGAGCTTCGAAGTTTCTTTCCAAGAAATGTGACCCTCCATCGGATATGACCGTTCTAGGGACTCCAAATCTAGGAAAGATGATATCCTTAAACAGCTTAATAATCGGCTTAGAGTCACAAGATACAGTGGGTATAGCTTCTACCCATTTGGATGCATAGTCCACAGCAACCAAAATATAGGAGAAACCATATGATGGGGGAAATGGACCCATATAGTCCACTCCCCATACATCAAAAAGTTCAATCTCCTACCACAGAGTTAGTGGCATTTTGTTTTGTTTCGATATCCCTCCAAACAGTTGACATTTATTGCAAGATTGCACAAATTCATGGGCATCCTTTGCTATTGTTGGCTAGAAGAATCCTGACTGTAGGACTTTAAGAGCGGTCTTCTTCGAACTCATGTGCCCCCCAGTGAGGCCAGAATGACAGTGTTCTAAGACTGGGATATTTTCTTCTTCAGGAAAACAATCGCGGAATAATCTGTCTGTGCATAAGCAGAAAAGGTATGGTTCATCCAAAAGTATTGTTTGACGTCATGAAGAAATTTCTTTCTGTCGTGGTAGGAAGAAACATGGTGGACAATTCTTGTAGCCAGATAGTTTACTATATTGGCATACCAAGGAAATATGGTGGCAACTTTCATGAGTTGATCGTCAGGTAAGAGTCTCGGATAGGTATATTGTCATCGTCCTGAGGCTCAATATGACTTAAGTGGTCGGCGAAAACATTTTCTACCCCACTTTTATCTTTTATTTCCAAATCAAATTCTTGAAGCATCAACACCCAACAAATAAGTCTGGATTTTGCATCTTGTTTATGAATCAGATTTTTTATTGTGGAGTGATATGTGTATACTATGAATTTTGATCCAATCAGATAAGAACGGAATTTTTCAAAAGCATAGATGACTACCAAGAACTCTTTTTCATTAGTTGTATAGTTCTTTTGGGCTTCATTAAGTGTTTTTATGCATAGTATATCACGTAGGGTTTCTTATCTATTCTCTGCCCTAGTACTGCCCCTATAGCGTAGTCACTGGCGTCACATATTATCTCAAAGGGTTGTGACCAGTCAGGGGCTCTTAGTATAGGTGACGAGATCAGGGCATTCTTTAGAGTCATGAAGTTGCATAAGCATTCCTGATCAAAATTGAAATCCGCATCTTCAATCAATAAGTGAGACATGGGCTTTGCTATTTTTGAAAAGTCTTTGATGAATCTTCGATAAAATCTGGCATGGCCCAAGAAGGCTCGTACTCCCCTGATGTCTTTTCGGTGGTGTCAGTTTTGAAATGACATCTATCTTTGCTTTGTCCACTTCAATCCCTCTTTCGCTCACTCGATGCCCAATAACAACTACTTCTGTCACCATGAAATGACATTTTTTCCAATTAAGGATCATATCTATTTCCTCTCATCTTTGTAGCACTCTACCAAGGTTAAGCAGACAGTTGTCAAAAGAGTCCCCATAAACTGAAAAGTCATCCATGAAAACTTCCATGATGGACTCAGTTAATCCTACAAATATGGCAGACATACACCTCTGAAATGTTGTGGGTGAATTACATAGTCCAAAAGGCATTCTTCTAAATGCGTAAGTTCCGAAAGGGCAAGTAAAAGTAATATTTTCTTGATCTTCAGGGTGTATCGTAATTTGATAAAACCCTAAATAACTGTCAAGATAGAAAAATAATTTTTGGTGGGCTAGACGTTCAAGGACTTCATCAAGGAAAGGTAGAGGGAAGTGATCTTTTCTTGTTTCCTTGTTTAGTTTCCTATAATTGATACACATCCTCCATCCAGTGAAAGTCCTTGTGGGTACCAGTTCATTTTTATCATTCAAAATGACAGTGGTTCCCCTCTTTTTAGGGACCACTTGGACCAGACTAACCCATTGAGAATCAGAAATTGGATAAATGATACCAGCTTTTAGGAGTTTAAGAACCTCGAGGCAAACCACCTCTTTGAGATTTGGGTTTAGTTTCCTCTGGTGTTCCCGTGAAGGTTTAAACTCTTCTACCATGGGTAATATGTGCATGCATAGAGCTAGATTTATTCCCATTAGGTCAGTCATCTTGTATCAAATGACTTTCTTGTGCTTTCTTAACTCAATAAGTAGTCTTTCTTCTTGGTCATCTATTAAAGTAGAACTGATATGACCAGACATAATTTTTCTTCATCAAGGAAGACATGTTTGAGCCCAACTGGTAGAGCTTTCATTTCAGGTGTCATGGGTACTTCTGTGGTTTCCAAAACGGTGACAGATTTCAACTCCTCAAAGGTAGCTTCGACTTGTTCAAGGTATTGTAGACATTGTTGAACTAGTTCGTCGGTTGAGAATTTAGCTTCTGGATTTGTTAAGACATTTTCCAAATCATCAGATGGTTCGGAAGGTTCTTGCTTTAACTGAGACATTTTATCAATTGCCTTGAGAAAAAAAACTTCTTTGTGGATGCTAGGACCTTTTAAGCTATCAAAGACTCTGAATTGAACGGATTTCTTTCCCAATCTTAAGGTAATTGTGCCATCTTCAACATCGATTAGTGCTCTGGCTATAGCAAGAAAGGGTCTGCCGAATATTATTGGATACCTCAGATCTTCTTTTATGTCCATGATAACAACGTCACATGGAACATACGAGTCTTTCCCTACTCTTACTGGGATATCTTCAATAATTCCCAAGGGTGTAGTGATGGTAGAATTAGCCAATTGAATTTTCATTGTTGTGGGTAGGAAATCAGTAAAACCCAATCTTTTACACATGGAAAAAGTCATAATGGACATGTTGGCCTCCAAATCGGCTAATCCTTTCGTGCAAGAGGTATTTCCGATAGAACATTGGATGCCAAAGGAGCCAGGGTCCTTCTACTTCTTTGGAATTTTATTAAGAATGATGTCAGAAGTAGTTTGAGCTAATTTGACAGTCTCATGTTCTTCAGTCATATTTCTTTGATAATAAAGTCTTCAAGTATTTGGACCAATCTGAGATTTTAGAAAGAGCATCGAGGAATGGAATATCGACATATAGCTTCTTCATAGCTTCCGTAAATTTCTGGAATCTAGTGTCCAGTTTAGTTTCTCTCAATCTACCTGGGTAGGGTATCCTAGGCTTATACGGTGGGACTTCTGGTTCCTTGGTAACTTGCTCTTTTTCCTTTTCATTCCCAGCCTCTGTAGATTTTTTTGTTTCTTGATTTGTGCTAGCAATTGGGTTGACTTCGGTTATATCTTCATCTTCTCAAATAACATTGGTGACTTCAAGAAGAACATGACCAGACCTTGTGGTGACTGTGTTTAGTTGTTCTAGTATGCGTTGATCTCGTCTCGGGTTTATTTCTGGCTGACCAGCAAAAGTACCCACTGGGGGTTTTATCTGGGCTGCGATATGTGCCAATTGAGTTTCCACAACCATTTGTTGAGCTTGTTGGTTGGCAAGCATGGTCTGCTGAGATTGCAACATTTGCCAAATCATGGATAACTCATCTGTTGGCAGAGGTGGAGCATTCTTTTGTTGATATTGTGTAACTTATTGCTGCCCTTTTTGTTGTTGCTGTTGAGGTGTTGGTAATTGAGGTTGTTGTGGTTGTTGTATCTGAGTTTGTTGCAATTGTGGATGCAACGGAGGGTAGTATGTAGAAGAATTTCTTGGGTAGACAAGTCTTTGAGGCCCACCCCTATAGTTTCCTTGGTTTCAATTATAATTGCTTTGAAATCCATGTGGTAGTATATTGGAAGACCCACCTTGCATCTGGTGATGTGGGTTGGTAGTTCCCGTAGGATTCCCATACTGAAAACCAGGATGGTTTCTCGGTTGATCTGGATTATAATATACTTGGCCTGGTATGGAGTGGATAGAATTCACTTGCTCTGGTAGCTGATCCTCGGGATGTTCAATAATTGGTTCATATTGTAGTTGCGGTGGTTGTAGATCCATCATTACATTGTATAGGAGACCACATGATAATGTGGGGTGATCAGATGCATGACAAGCTTCGCAAGTCTCAGTGGCTGCTTTGACTTGTTGAACCTGGGAGTTTTTCTTTCTATCGTATTCCCCAAATGATGTTTCAAGAACTTGTTTCTTATGAGCTATGGTTTTTAGAGATTCGGTGATGGCTTTCAACTCTACAGATTCCTCAGCTTTACAAACCTTTAGAACTCCTCCGGTAGATGGCCTTCCCCAATTGGATTGGTTCTCAGCTCCGAGTGTGACAATCTTCCAAGCATCTTCATAATTCTTTCGCATGAAATTCCCACAGATGAGGAATCCAAAAACTTCTTAATGTCATCACTTACTCCTCTATAGAATGTTTCTATGAGCTGATGTTGTGAGATTCTGTGATGTGGACATTTCCTCAGTAATTCCTTAAATCTTTCCCAGGATTCTACAAGAGAATTTTCCATGAAGTTGGGAGAACTGGTTGATCTGTCCCCTAATCTAGTAGGTCAATGAGGGAGGAAATAACTTTTCCAAAAAATTTTCTTCCAAGGGAGCCCAAGTGGTGATTGGCTCTCCATCTAATGAGTTATACCAACTCAATGCCCTTCCAGACAGAGTGAAGTTGAAAAGTCGAAGCATGATTGCATCATTAGTAGCTCCAGCCTGTGGTACCAATCGAAAGAGTGTCTAGAATCACTTTAGATGATCCATGCAATCCTCTCCAACGTTCCTAGAGAATGAGATGCCTTGCATAATTTGGATCCATTGTTTTCAGATCTCAAAGTTAGGAGTGTTGATGAGAGGTGGCTGGACTGGGTGATTATCTTCAGAGTTCTTAGGAACAACGTAATCCTGAAGATGCTTGTTCCTTATCAAAAGTTGAGCAGCTGCTATGGCTGCTTCATTTTCAGCTTGGATATGGGCTTGCTCTTCAGCACGCACTTCAGCTTGAATTTGAGCATGTGTATCAGTGATGAGTTGTGCTCTCTGAGATGCTATGGCTGTGTTGACTCTTTCCAGCACCAAAGTGGCTTGGCGTTGTTCTTCAGCCATATGTTTGGGTCGTTGGCAGTTGAGTTTGATGCGTCGGTGGAAGCTTCATTCTACATCAGAGTCGTACTCTGGTTCAGGGGAGAATCCAACGTTATGTGAAGGTTGCATACACATTTTCTACCTGAGTAGAAGAAAAATCACACTTCAGACAATGTCAAAAAATGATGAGATCAAAAAGATATATGAAATAATTATCAAGGTAAAGTGTAAAATCATAATCAACTAGCAAGTTGACAAATGGAATTAAAACATTCTGTTGTCCCCAGAAACGGCACCAATTTTTGATGGAGCCTCCACTCGCGTGGAGTTGTGTGCACTACTAAAAATACTAGAGATAGTAAGTCTCTAAGTTTAACCTTGTGTGTGATGTAATAAGATCTCCACCCACATACGCTAAGGTACGCGGAAGTCTTATCGTAGTACAGTTGAGGGTTGAATCCATGAGACAATGGTCTTGTTAAGGATTTAACAAGATGGAGAACGTTATAATTCTAATTATCCACTTAAGAGTTGATATCTAGATCAAAGAGTTGATTGGATGATTAACCTAAAGTGCAAGGTAATGTAAATGGAAGGAAAGTAAATTTAAGGTTGAAGACAATATTTTGGAAACTACTAGGATGTGATCGAGTTTCAATACTGCTACACATGGATCAAAACATACATCATAAAAAAAACATGTCTTGCAAAGAAAAGAGTCTAAACAGTTAGTATCTTTGTAGACTTAGCTTCCTTTCATATAACTAACTACGAGAAACGTGGAAGTGTTGCAATGCAAGCCATCCCCAAACAAATGATCACTTACTTTGCATCACTCCCCTCGCAAAGTGTGTTCCTCGGCCTATCAAGGTTGTACTTTTATACATCAACTGATTCCATTTCATAGTATGAAGTACAATGATGGAGGTGAGTTTACTCCACTCCTTGAAAAACACTCCTAGATATTGAACAGATGTATGGTGACTACATTCATCAGGAACCAACATGTAGTCGATATTCAAATCTAAAAGTACAAACGTAGACAATTCGTACTAGTAGATAATACATAACACAAGTTGGTGATCAAGCAGCTAGCATTCATTAAACGATTGATGTTGAACTGAAAAGATAGTATTTCTCTATTGCAAACGCATGAATTACAATGCATGGAATGAAAACATGGGTAGCGGGGCTACTCTCCGCACCCTAGTGTATGGAACTACTCGCTCATAGCAAGGAAAAAGAAGGAGGCGGGAAGAGAGAAGGAAAACATCATCTACACATAGGATGGAGGAAGTTCGACCACTTAGAGTAGAGAGAAACTATCTTCATACCACGTGGTTGCCTTGGTGATCGATCCTCGACTTCCCACCTTCTATGTCAATGAGAAAGAAAGCATCTTGGGGATGGAGTGTGGATCTCAGACCGGCTGCCTTAGGGCGATGGATGAAGGTTGAAATAGCTCTGGAACAGTTGGGGCAGCCTTTGGGCATCTAAAGATCTGATGCCAAATGGGGACCCCTTTGGTCCTATTTATAGGCTTCCAAGGAGTCTTGAACGGTCTTAGAGATCATTTGGATCTTAAACGGTTTGGAGACCGTTTGGATTCTGAATGGTTTGGAGACCGTTTGGATCCTAAATGGTTTGGAGACCATTTGGATCCTCACTTGATCTTGGGGCTGATGAGACTCGTTCGGTCTGGAGACTGTTTGAGGTTTGCTCGGTCTTGAGATCGTTTGAATCTTGGTCAGTCTTGGGACTGTTTGAAGCTTAGTCAATCTTGGGACCGTTTGAATCTTGGTCAGTCTTGGGCCCGTTTGGCTTTCATTTGGTCTTGGGACCGGTTGGTCTTCATACGGTCTTGGGACCGTTTGGATTTCATTTGGTCTTGGGACCGGTTGTGTCCTTAACGGTTTGGAGACTGTTTGAACTCTTCACGATTTGGAAACCATTTGGGGGTCTTCACAGTCTTCATACGGTCTTGGGACCGGTTGTGTCCTTAATGGTTTGGAGACCGTTTGAACTCTTTATGGTTTGGAAACCATTTGGGGTTCTTCACAGTCTTGGGATCAGTTGAGTTCTTTTGCAATTTTTTGTGTTTTTCTATAAGAAGAAAAGGGAGAAATGTTAGTCTATTGTTACATTAACAATAAAGTGGAAAGTTAAGTATTCTACCTAATTTATCTAAGAAAGAGTATGGAAAACTAAGAAAATTAGTAAGATAACATCACGAAATGGGACATTATCAAGGGTTAGGATTAGCATCATCCTCAGAGGATGTGCCATGTCTCTACCTTTAATGGAGGTCTCTTCCTCCAAGACCAACTCTACTTCAACCTCCTGATAAGAAGGTCTAACCTCAGGTCTCTCCTGAGGGCATGACAACACATGTCATACGACCTAAGCATGCAACTATTCTTTAGTTTATGCTTAAACTATTAAGCTTATGTCCATGGCATCTTATTTACATGCATTTTCATTAATTTTGTGGAGGATTCCTTAACCTTATCATACATACCCTGACCTCAAGAGGGTGAGCAAGAGAGAGAAAAACCCTAAACCTTAGAATCTTAACGGAATTAGGATTGAGAAGGGACAAAAATAGATGAGAGAGTCCTAAATGTATCTTATTTTGAGTCAAATCATAAGACATTAGCCAGGCAGTCACACAGATTTGGGAGTCCTCGTATTCCAACTAGCGGTGCGGAGGAAAATATTGCCAGCCCCCGGACATGATCCTTTTCTAGACACCTCTATCATTCAGAAAATCCTCTAATAACTCCTTCCGTTCTGTGGAATTTGTAAAATTTAATAACTACTAAAGATTAAATGAGGAACCAATTCTCTAATACCAAATGTAACAACCCCACTTCCCGGTAACCCCCTATTAAGGGAGACCAAGATGTCAGAGCCATTATCCCAATTTCCCGGATCAAAGGTTTGACAAATATTCAGTAATAATTATTAAATTTTACCATGACTATACTAAAAGCTAGAATAAAAATAAAACTTTGCATACCTTATTTTTCAAAAACTTAGATATCTAACTTCTATCCACCTTTGGACTCTATTCTAACTAATCCTCATTGCACTTTATTTCTTAATTTCACAATATGCCACTTTACTATTTGTCCTTTTCAATTTATACCTAAAATGTCAAAAAACAAAATGTCGGTCAGCATAAATGAATATTCCGGTATGTGGGGGAAACAATAATCATGCAATTATCTGTAACAACATATTGCAAGCAATTATGGTTTAGCAAGTAAACTTTACATCTTAAACATAACTACTCAATCCTAACTCATGATATGCTATAGAGTCGCATGGCACTACACATAGGTAGCCCAATTCCTAACTCATGATAACCTGATGGTCATACCTAATAGGTAGACCTTATACTAGGTTACCCTTTTCATCATTATCAAAGCCACAGAGGAGGACTAGGATCTGAGCTAGTTAGGTATACATATTTCAGGTGATAATCATAGTCACTTTATAGTTGCATGAAATAAAAGTCATCCAAGCAGTTATTTTCAGGCAACCGATAAAACATTCAGGAATTGCCGTGAAACTAAAGCGATTAACCATAAATGTAACCACATACTTGATCCAGAGTAACTTGATGTCCAAGAAATAATAATTAAGAACAATCAATCAAGCAATCAACCATATCCTGAAATTAATGCATAACATCCAAGTGTCATTGTTTTATCGAAAACACTCTCAAGATCGACTTGGATTCTGCCTTAGGATTTCTAGGCCAACTTTAGGGTTTTATTAGGGTTTTAGCCTCCATAATGCATTTATCACGTTTAAGGCTCTTTTAGTTCACAAACCCTAATTTCAACATCATAAGCCTACTTGAAAGTCAATTAAGTTTATTATGTCTCTTATACACTAGAACTACCATCTTTATCCTTTTAAGTCATGTCAAGATCATTCAACCCAATTATCTTCTTTAAATCTATCAAATTGACAACTCTTATTTCATTATGGTCTAATTCACATTTGAACTCTATTTATCACTAATTCCACATTTATCCACTAGAAAACCCTAATAACCAAATTAAGGGTAATTATCCACAATTAGGAACTTTTATACTCAAAATAGCTTAGATTCATCATATCTTAGTTTTATTCATGGATTCAAACAATTAAAGCCATTAAGAGTCAAAATTACTAACATTAGGGTTTCAAGGCCCATTAAAGCTTATTTATGTACATAGAACCCTCAATTAATCAAACTATGCATAAATATAATCCTTTTGGATCTAATGTGTCCTTTTTATAATCAATAGGTTAATATCAACTTTAAACATCCATATAACTCTTCCCAAATTATTAATCATCATAGACTAGGGTTTCTTACTCATTAATGTATTAAAGTTGATAACTTCAACTACTTTTCGAATTTCAAGAGGAATTAAGCTCTAAAACTATTTTTAATGGGTTCCACGCATTTTTTTGAGCAAACTTCATATATTATATGTGTCGATTCGAGCTACCAATAAAAAGAAACAAAATTTGCAAGAATTCACTTACTTGGACCAATGGGAGGCTGCCACGTCAGCCTTTCCCATGCAACGCGCACTCAGCCAATTTGGAAACATAATGCAATGACCAATATACCCCCGCGTGGCTTCTTGGTTCTGCAATGCCCGGAGGGGCAAAAATGTCCAATGTCAGCTTGGTCGTCTTCTACTTCGCGACACCCTAGTTGTCGTCAACTTGCGGCTGATCGCAGGGCCGCCCCCTCCTCCCCAGGGTTCGAGGAGCACCGGCGACTGCCGCCCTACCTCTATCGTGCCCGCTCAAGCCTCGACCCATGGCCAAGATGGTCGGGTGCAAGGGCACTGGGCTTGCAACCCATAACCATGATGCAGACGCCCTGCATGTGTTGTGCGAAGCAAGAGCAGGGAGACGATGGTCGATCCTTCTTGGGTTGCCATGGGAGCTTCATGCCTCCATCGAGACCACATCACAACTCCTCATTGCTCTATGATTGCTCTACCCTCTCTTGGCTAGGGTTTGAATGAAAACAAAGAATATGGAGAGAGAGGGATGCTTGGGATCCTCTTGGATTCGGGCTAAGGGGTCTACCCTTATATAGGGGAAGGTAGAAATGCCCTAGGATGCCTATCCATGAGGAAACAATCCCCTTTTCCACTAGGAAACCTATTTTACTTAATTAATAAGTAATCTCTCTCTCTTAATCATCTTCTTGATAATCTATATTCTTTAGTTGTTAGGAGTTTGAAAATTATCTCTCGTATCTCCTTTGTGCTTGGCTTTTAATCCATTGGCCACGAAATTTTAGTTTCTTAAAGCAAATAATGTCTCTTTTTAATAATAGCAAAAAGTCATTAACTATGTAGCACATTATCCTCATATTTTTGTATTATTTGTATTTTCTCTTTCTTCTTCTCCATTGGGACTCCTTGGACCCCAAGAAATTCTAATATTTCGAAATTCCTTTTTAAGGATGCTTATTATCCTTCTAGATGCATCTACATCTATTATTTCTCATTATCTTACTTATTTCTTTATTAAAATATTTCTTTTTAAGGATTTCTCTTTATCATTTATTTCCTTTCCCTCTTTTCCTATTTCTTTCATTAGAAATCACATATAAACAAAATTTACTCCATTGTGGCCATTAATGCCACCTTCTAGAGATTTCTATATAATTTTCATATATACTTTGCTTAATATTCATTATCTTGTATCTTTTTCTAATATTTGGACTTTTCTTCATTTCTTCTCTTTTATATCCATTATTATATTAATATAATAATAGGAACCACGAAATTCCTATCAAAAGGGAGATTTTCAAAGAAATCCCTCCTTTGAAGCAAAGCATACAACCTTTTCAATTAAGTTTAAATTCATAATATCAATACATTTCACTTGTGAAATCATATGCGAAATCGAGGTTGTAACAGACATTCACTCTTATAGTGCCCCTTTTGTCCACACTTGTAGCACCTAAGAGTAGATGAGGAGGAGGCTTTATTTCCCTTGAAGTGTTTGCCCATGATGTAGTTGGCTTCATGCTCACTTGGGCCATCATCTTCACTAGACGTGGAAGGAGAAGTCTGACAAGCAAGTTGTTGTTGAAGGATGATTGCCTCCACTTGTGCTTTGAAAGCACTATCTTTGATCTTCTTGGCTTCCTTCTCTTCTTTCTTGGCTTCTTCTTCTTGCTTGTCAAGCCTTGTCTCATAGGCTTGGAGATTGCCAATGAGTTCTTTAGTTGGGATGTCACCAAGGCTCCTCACTTCTTCAATGGAGGTGACCTTTGACTCCCATCTCTTTCATAGAGTCCTCAAGATCTTGAAGCTTATTACACCTCTATCCAAATTGTTTCCCAATGCAGCCAACCTATTGATGATGACATTGAGTCTTGAGTACATCTCCACAATCCCTTCTTTCTTGCCCATTTTGAAGTTCTCTAGAAGTTTGTTCAACATGTATACCTTAGCCTCCTTGACTTGCTTTTGACCCTCATAAGTGATGCACAATTTATCCTAAATATCATAGGCGGTGTCCCAAGATGAGATCTGATTGAACTCTATTGGGGTAAGGGTTTCACCCATCTTCTCGTCTTGTGGGAGAATTTTGGAGAATATACTTAGCTCTGATACTACTTGTTGGATCTAGGCATCTAGAGGGGGGTGAATAGAGCTTCAAAATTTCTCACAAGATAGATTAGACCTTTAAATTATATCAATCAAAACCAATAGCTTATGTGCAATTTGAAGTCCTAACTAACAAGCATAGCAAGGATGATAGAGAATGAAATCAAGTACTTAACAATGTCGTTTAGAGTGGTTCCACTCTACAAACTAGGAGAGAGTCAGTCCACTACTTAGAGGGGTCAACGTATAGGACTTTGCAAGTGTTTTCCTCTATATATTCACCCATAAGAGTTACAACACAAGACCACCAAAGGACTTACCCATCCAAGCACAAAGAGTCTTCCACCTTACCAAAGACTTACCCACTTTACCAAGAGTCTTCAACCTTCTTCCAAGGTCTTATGTACTCTTGCACAAGTCTTCATCCTTCAAGGGTTTACCCACTCTTCTTGGATCTTCATCCTTTGCCTTCTCCTTCACCGAAAAAGGATCTTCACTTCTTCTTTAACCTTGAAGAAGAACAACAACAGATCCACCTTCACTCAGAGTATCTTGCTTCACCTTTGCTTCATGGAGGAAAGGGGTAGAGAAGATGGAATGCAATGAGAGATTTACAAGCACAAGGAAGTAGCTCTCTTACAACTAGCCTATCTCACTCATAATCATGAAATGAAGTGTAAACTAGAGATATAAAGGGGCTCAAGGACTTGCAACACACTCAACTACAGCAAGGACTTAAAATAGCATGAATGAGCAAACATAGAATGAACTCCAAGGGGTCCTATTTATAGCTGGGGTATTCCATTGAGTGTGGGATCACTTAAGGTAGAAATATAGTCATTTTCCAAGTTGTAATGGATCTATTCTCGCCCAAAAAAATTCACCAAAGGTTATAATCACTTACATGTGTTTTCCGTATAATAAATTTAGTCGAGTTTCAATAAAGGTAACTCGATCGATCCACTAAATGACAAAGCCAATTTTCAAACTACTGGTCGAGTTTTTTCTGGGAAACTCAATCGATGAGCTAAAGTTAGTTTTTCTCAGTGAGTCGGTTGGTCGAGTTTGGTGAGTGTCCAACTCGACCAATGGGTGATCTTCAGAAAATCCATCATAGGATCAGTCGAGTTTCCAACTCGACTGATAAACAACATGTGACAAATTTTCTAAATTGACATTTGAGCGATTGAACCTTGGAATTAAGTGTCCCTATTTTTTTCTCATCTTAGTTACAAGTCATATCATCAATACAAGTGATTACAAAAATCATCTAAGGTCATTTTTGAGTGTTTTCTAAGAATGCACACTTGCATTGGTTTTGATTTGAACGTGAACAAGCTAGGGCTTGATTAATTTGATCCTTTTCATGTACCTAAAGCCTGAAATAAACTTTGAACAAACATATTAGATACATAGGAATGGAATGGTTAGGTCATGTATAGCTCTCAAGTCAACAATGGGGACCAACTAGATCTCCTTCTGCTATGTTACATTTGAACAGTGCCTTGGAGACATCATATCTCTCTTGTCTTGATTGATCTTGGTACATGTTTTTGAGACATGTTACCATCTCAAGAACATCAATGTTCTCATGTTGTCTTTGCAACTCATAGTTCATTGAGCATATCATTAGGCACTTGACATATACAACATCCTTAGAGTGCTTCTTCTAAACATCTCTATCATCCTTAGGTGCAGTGGGAGTAGGTTCATCTCGCTTTGCTGTCTCGAGGAAATAGTGATTGCACTCTTATGTGAGAATAATTCTCAACATCCTGAACTAGTCATGAAAATGATTCCCATTCAACTTGTCTTTCTCAAGGACCTGTCGCAAGGAAAATGTGTATTGGTTGTCGTTTGTTTCTAAACAAGAAATTTTCTATTTCTCAAAATATTTTTATTTAATTTAATTCAAATAAAATTTATGTTATTGTATTTAAGACTTTAATTAATTATGGCCCCCACTATTTTTTTCAAATTTATAGCCCTCATATACAAATTGGAAATACTGTAGTGTACAACCTTTTAGTAATCCAAGACCTAAAACAATTACGTTATTACCTAGCCAAAGCCAACATCTACAACCAATTATTAAGGTAGGAAACATTTTCCAATTCTATCTCATGTAATTCTTAGATAGATCAGATGCAAAACTCCTTGCAATAGTCCATTTGCATGCTTCTAGGAACTTATTCACATTAAGGTCATCTAGTTAAGTCTGACCCAAAAGCCAACATGATAGTAATGTACCCTTCTTTGAAGGCCCATATAACACCATCATACTTCCATGAGTTAGACATCGCACCATGCTTGGCATGCCCATGCTTAGTTGACAAAGCTTTTCATGTGTGTTGCTTATGGTAAGAATATAAGACTAATTTTTTTATTTGAGGTATTTATATAGATATAAATACATATAAATATACATATCCAATCAACACATACTTATAATAGGTATGATATACATACTATATCCACAAATAGAACATGAAGTTATGAAATATGAGTGATGGTTATGGGCACACTAATGCAATTCCTTAGACCCACAAGGAGTTGCTGCCACCTAAGGTTGACATCATATGTAGAAACCTATTGTTGATGAAGATTTGTGTTGGAACCAATTTGGGTCGATCGACTCAACTCTTGATCCGATCAGTTGGCCTTCTGGTCAGTTAGTTGGTCTCTTTGATCGGTCGACTGGTCTCTGGTTCAAGTGATGTCTGAACTCCTCCAGTCGATCGCTTGTGAAATCAACCAATTGATTGGTTCCTCCTGTCATCTGGCCTCCTTGGTCCTCCAGCCAATCAGTTTGACTTTTGAGTTGGTTGATTTGTCTGGTGATGAACGCATTCATTTTCTAGAACATAAAATAAAACTATCCTATTCCTATTTAATAATTAAACCTTGAGTTACATTTGAGGGGAGCATAAGAAGGAAAGCATTAACTTACCTATAGAAAAGAGAGAGAGGCTCAGTGTACAAACTGAGATATAAAATACAAATAAAAATCATTCGATCATGCATAAATATTCAGTGGGTATTGTCCATAACCACACTCACATCCACCATGAAAAGTAATTTTAGAGTGACACATATAAATTGCATATATATATATATATATATATCATATAATATCATATCATATATATTTAGGGATCGTATGTGGGATTTAATCAGATGTGCATAGTAATCATTTAAATATTCTCATAGCATGTAATAACTAAATGATGAAAAAAAAATCAAAACATATCAATTAAATCCCAATACATAGTAAATTGATGTGACTAGGATACCACTATAGGGAAATATGTCTACATACATGAGAGTGGAAACCAAAATTTTCATGCCATATTCCCCTTGAACAATAAATTGTGTCAATAAATATAGATTTAGAAGGAAATTTTCAATGCATATACTTGGTCATGGAGCAAGTTCATTGATTTATGCTTGCAACAATGTGCTTCTTTTACAAGAAACACCTAGATGGTTGTTGGCGGCAACCTCGTGGTGTAGCACCATGGATGATGGTCGAGGACATGCTCCTAGAAGGTGGCAAAGGTCTCCACACCTCTACATAGCCCACGCCGACCACCAAGAACTCATGGCATTCTTTTGGGCTAGATAAGAAGGAGTTTGTGACAACCTGATGCCACACGACGAGATAACTTAAAACCAAATCACATGATTAACAGATAACAAACACACTAACAAAAAATATGGTAAATTAAAATTGATCTTATATAACCATTGTGTGTCAAAACATAATACATCAAGGTCCATAAATGGTACCATATCACATATCAGGACATGTATTTACATATGTATAGTGGCTAACTGCCACACACATGTTACAAAAGATAACATGTTCACATGTGCAAGCCATATATATACAACTAAGGCATACAACCAAAATGCATATCGATGTACATATCATCTAAAAAACAAAACACTCCCGGATCTGAGAATAAATGGATGACACATAGAACTCTACTATATAACAAAACAACTTATCCAACCTTTTTCGTTTCATTGATCTCCAAGCTTCTCTTCCTCAACAAAATGGTCTCTACCATGTCGTGCATGACCACCTAAAAGGATGTGGCAAACCATGAGGGTGAGATCCATGTCCCATCGAGAGATATAACTCTCCTCCAACAACTATTGTAAACATATTTTATAACTAAGTAGGAAATAACATTATTGACATGATAAGTAGATTTCGATAAATGAATCATTCTAACTGGTTATACAGACTAAGCAAGTTGAGAAACTACAAATAGGTAAGTAGAACATGTTATGTATTTAGAAGGAATATTAAGAACATGTATAACAATTTATTCCTCTTATCATATTAAAATACAATAGAGTAGTACAAGAAATAAGGCAAGGGTAAACATCCAATGTAAAGTATGTTTAACCCTAAACAAATATACTACACGGTTGTATTATGTATTTTATTATGCCCTGGGCAATTTGAGTCACACCACTGAAATTCTGACTGACCACCGCTTAGTTACAATCAATTCCATACAAGATCGATGAAGATTCTGAATCCAAGATCTTCTTTGATACTACTCTGTTAGTACGAGTCTGCGACGCAGTGACATACCAGTCAAACTACCAATAGAGACATATAGTCAAGATAAAAACACCTAGCTCGCCTTGGTACAGGTCACAATGCTACAAACCAAGGTATACAAATCCAATCACCTGAGGTACAACCACAGTTGTCCTCTAGTCACATATCATACATATATAATCACTAAGACACTAATGTAACCATTCTCAAACAATTGAGGTCAAGATGACAAGGACACACAGTCACTTGCACCTCGTATGATCAATAGTATGTGCTTCAAGTTTCCCTTCGAAAGACTCATTTCACAATTCAACTAGTTCTGACACTGGAATGGATCTATGGCAGAGGGAACTACATAATTAGAGTTTCACTTGGTTAGTTAAGCCAATTGGGTATCTTTTATACTACATCAATCAAGTTACATACAAACCCTATAAAGATTCTACAAGGATAAGGGTAGATTGCACGTTCAGAAGATATAAAATGTATAAGATATAAACTTGTCACATTACCACTTGATACTATTTCAATTCTATACTCAAGGCCATCATCGTTAACACATCATCATGGAATATCAATCCCTTATCACATCCCCCAAGGGTATCACCTCAATTAGGCACTAAGCCTCTGCCTAGGTCATATGACCATATACATTGTTCTTACAAAACATCATTATCTCTCCATGTCTCATCAAGGATCATAATCACCACACATATGTCAAATAAGTATTATTATGAGCAAGCATTATCTATGATGTTTATTCAATCAGCAAATTAGGGTTACAACAAGTAGGAGAGAAAGAAAGTACTTCATCAACAAACTAGTTACTCAAGCAAGCTAACATTAATCACCATGTACTCAAATTAGGGTTAGGGTTCCTCATAGATAACCAATTTAGGGTTTTCACAATAGAAATTAATATTCAACCCTAATTTCACCACCTCCCGCATTCTTGGAAGCCATTAGGTTGAACATCATCGTCATAAACAATCGATCATGAAAACAAGGAAGCATAGAGACCATACAAGTTGAACCTATCTCTGGAAACCACTAGAATTCGGTTGCCCTAGTGACCATTAGGGTTAGAGTCCACCATAGCGACCACCAAGGTCATGGTGACTGCAAGCAACACCTCAATCTAGTGACCAACATAAATCATCAACATAGAGACCTCTATAAGTTCAACACTAGCGACCACTTCAAGGGCTCCATGCATAGCGACCGCTAGAAATAAAACAGTCTGACCAATATGGTTCAACATAACGACCATGAAATTTGAGAAACATAGCTACCATGCAAGGTCAGAGAATCATAGCGACCGCTAGGGTTAGCTTACCTTAGTGACCACATGGAAAATTGAGATAGATAGAAACCAAGACAGATGGTATATCATCAAGAATCCAAAGAGTCATCAAGGTGAAAACCACATGAAGAAGATGAAAACTAAAACCTTAATTATGATCATCACAAGGGTCAACATAGAAACCATGATAAAAGAGAGAAAACTAAATGTTGAGAACATGCATGCAAGAATCAAACCTCCATCTTCAACATGATATCCGCACACAAGATTAAGGTTTAGACAAAATAAGCTAATTGCACAAATATCTCTATTAATGGTAAACCCTAGAACATGATATCATCACCAAAATACTTATAATCACGTTTTTAGTATAGATCATTAGCATGAAAGATGAGTGCACCAATAATTGAGGGGAAACTTATATAACTAGCCTTGGATTATGATGTAGAGATTACAAATAGCAAGTGCTCCAAGGAAGAGAGGAAAACCAAAGCTTGGCTCAACTCCACAGATAGGCTAACATCACATCAAAGGAATAAGAACAACCCTAGGTTAAAGAAATCTCAAAAAAGAGAGCACAAACCCTAGACGAAAAAGAAATGGACGAGAGGAGATCTTCTACTCAACTAAGGCACTACCATGGGAAAACCATGGATTTGACCACAAAGAGAGAAGTTCCTCAAGAGGCAATACCATGGCAACCCATGGATTCAGTCAAGAGAAAGAAAAGAGGGGTATAGTTGCAATAAATAAAAACCAAGAAGAATAGATCACTTACCAAGATCAAAGAACACCAAAGGATCACCAATGGAGAGTTGCTCCAACCCTAGATCACACATGTAAGGGTTAGGCCACCTTGCTCAAAGGTTGAGATCTTCTCTGCCACCAAAGTCATATAGGCACAAGATCTAAGGATGAGAGAGAGCAAGAGGTTCTAAAGAGATACTTTCATGCAAAGAGAGGGGTATATATACCTAAGGGTAAGAGAGAGGTAAGGGAGGTTAGGTGTCAAGACACTTGTGCCACTTGTCTTCCCAAAACTTAGAAATGCAAGCACTAGGAACATGCATTCATTATAGGTGATAAGATCAAGGTAGGCTAGAGACCATCTTGATCATCAAAACACTTTGGTCGAAGAACAAACAATACCAACCAAACAAGGTAACAACCGCTATCACCATGGTGACCAAGAAACACTACGGCTATGGTGATCCTAGCAACCAAGGTCCAAGAAAAAATGATCGCCAAGATTATAGCACATATCCAAAACATGATGAATTGCTATAATCAATACCAAAGGAAATCACAACGGTCTCTACACACAAAGGGGTCATCATTCATGGTCAACATCAACTTAGGCATCCATGCAAAAACCTAACTTCAATACATGATGCCACGTCATCAACCAAGGTGAAACAAGGTGCCTCTATGCACCACTCTTTCTAACATGATGCTAATACATAAGAGGCACATCAAACATGTGAAAAATTATAAGAGTAAACCCTAAGCATGGGTAAATTGCAACTTGGCCCAAAACAAGCACACATATAGCAACACTAGCTCAAACATCATTCAAATTGGACCAAACTGAAGGAATTTGTAGATCATATGTATTAAAGCACATCACATGATTAGATTAAGGTTTAAAGCATGTTACTATGCTAAGAAAGCATATCAAGCAAAATCTAGGTCAGGGGTCTTACAACTATAAACCCATAACAAGGATTTTTCCCCCGAAATCCAACATGAAAAGAGATGGGTACTTCCTATGCATCTCGTCCTCCAACTCCCATGTGGCTATTTCCACACCACGATGATGCCACAAAACATAACAATAATTATATACTTCTTCTTCAACTTCTTCACCCTCCTATCTAGGATCAACACATGACTCTCAACATACATTACATCCTCTTTCAACTCAACCTCCACCGGGTGCAACACCAACTCGGTATCTAGATGACACTTCCTCAAAAAATAAACATAAAAGACTAGGTGCAAATTGTGAAAATATGAAGGTAGCTTCAACTTGTAAGCCACCTTCCCAACACATGCCATCATAGGGTAAAGTCCCATAAACTTTGGAGCCAAATTACCCTTCTTACCAAACATTAACACACCTTTCCAGGGAGAAATCTTAATATACACCTTGTCTCCCACTTGGAAATACAAGGTCACGTGATGATTATTAGAATAATACTTCTGTATGTCATTGGCTTCCTTCAGTTGTTGCTGTATCACTTTGATCTTTTCTGTTGTCTACTGTACAAGCTTAGGGCCAAAAAGTTGATATTCAACCATCTCAAACCAACAAAGCAGAGACTGACAATGTCTCCCATATAAAACTTCATAAGGTGCCATGTTGATACTCCTATGATAATTGTTGTTGACTCTATCAAACTCAGGTGCACATCCCAACTACCCAAAAATTGTAGAACACAAGCTCTCAACAGATCTTCCAAAGTTTGAATAGTCCTCTCTGACTGGACATCTGTTTGTGGGTGAAATGATGTACTGAACCTCAACTATGTACCCATGGTTGTGTGCAACCACCCCCAAAAAAATTGGTAATCTTAGGCCTCTATCAGACACTATTGTCACGGAGATACCATTCAAACAGACTATTTCATCAACATACACTTGTGCCAACTTATCCATTTTATACATCGTCCTTACAGAAAGAAAGTGTGTTGACTTGGTCAATCTATCAACTATCACCCACATTGAATCATGCCCTTTGATTGTCCTAGGAAGATCGACCACAAAGTCTAGTGTGATATGATCCCACTTCCATTGTGGTATAGGAAATGATTGCAATGTTCCTACAAGCTTCTGATGCCCAGCCTTGACCTGTTGACACAAAAGACACATTACCATGAACTTAGTCATGTCATGCTTCAATCTAGGATAGCAATACATACCTTTGAGATTATGGTACATCTTGGTACTTCCTAGATGTAATGCATACATCAAAGAGTGAGCCTCCTTGAGAACCAACTTCCTTAGACCATCAACATCAGGAACCACTTCCTTTACCATGGAAACACACTGCCCCATCGTCTATCTCACGGAAACCCTCATGCTTCTTACTGAAAAACTCTGATCAGATATGCTATATCACAATATCATTTTGTGTATCTTAGATCTGCTGTAATAAGGTAGGCTTCACTTGCAACTACGCCAATAAGCCCGCCAACAAGGAACCTTCTAACTTCACGTTCATCCGACGCAACATCACCAACATATCTCTCTTATGACACACCAAAGAACACAATTGTGCCTTATCAGTAGATGATGACAAAGAAGACTTACTACTCAAGGCATCATCCATCAAGTTCACCTTTTCTGGATGGTAGTCTATTGTGCAGTCATAGTCTTTGATCAGCTCCATACGGCGTCTCTGTCACATGTTTAGCTCCTTCTTAGAGAACATATATTGAAGGTTCTTAATGTAGGTGAAGATGTGACACTTCTCTCCATAAAGTTAGTGTCTCCAAATATTCAAAGCATGGACCACAATTGCAAGCTCCAAATCGTGTGTTGGACAGTTGTCCTTATGTTTCTTAAGCTACCATGAAGCAAAAGAAATCATGTTCTTATCTTGCATCAGCACGCATCCAAAGACATTCTTTGACAGATAACTAAAGATAATATAGCCATCCCTTGCTCTGGTAGTACTAATACCAGTGCACTAGTCAACTTCTCCTTCAAAAGATGGAAAGAATATTGACATTTGGCATCCCATGAAAAAGGTACACCTTTCCTCATCATCTTGGTAAAGGGTAACACCACATCATTGAAGTTCTTAATAAACCTCCTATAGTAGCCTGCCAATCCTAGGACAACTATGAACCTCCATCGACATATTTTGTTGCTCCCATTATAACAATGCCTAAAACTTCTCAGGATCCACACAAACACCTTAATCACATATCACATGTCCAAGAAAAAACACCTCCTTCAACCCAAACTCACACTTGCTGAACTTACCATACAACTTTTGCTACTCAGCAATGTTAACGCCTACCATAGATGTTGCTCATGCTACTAGATGTCCCTACAGTATACTAGGATGTCTTCAATGAACACCACTACAAACTAATCAAGATACGGTCTGAACACCCTATTCATCAGATCCATGGACATCGTCAGTTCATTGGTTAGCCCAAAAAAAATAACTACAAACTCGTACTGACCATATCGAGTCCTAAAAGTAGACTTGGGTATATCATCCACCTTGATCCTTGGCTGATGGTAATCCAACATCAGATCAATCTTCTAAAACACAAAGACACCTCTCAACTAATCAAACAGATTGTGTATCCTTGATAATGAGTACTGGTTCTTGATCATCACTTTATTCAGTTGTCGGTAATCTATGCACAACCTCATAGCACCATTCTTCTTCTTTATGAACAACATAGGAGCACCCCAAGGGGAAGTGCTCAATCTGATAAAGACCTTCTCTAATAGCTCCTACAACTACTTCTTCAACTCTTACATCTCTATCAGCACCATCCAGTATGGAAACTGTGCTATCGGATGTGTACCAGGAACCAGGTTGATATGAAAATCAAAATCTCTAGGAGGGGACATCGGGAAACTCATCGGGAAGCACATCCTTAAACTCTCGAACAACTGGAACCTCCTGAATACTAGGACTCCTCGTCTTGGTATCCTCCACATGTGCCAAGAAAGCCTCACACCCTTCTCTCATCAGCCTCTCTATTGTCATAGATGATACCAAATACATCGGGAGAATCTTACTATCTCCTTGGAAGATCCATAAAACATCACTGTAAAAGAACGTCGCTACCTTGGAACTATAGTACAAGACCACTCAATACTTTTCCAAAGTATCCATTCCAAGGATCACATCAAATCCATGCATGTCAAGTAGCATAAGATCCACTTCAATGTTTCATCCTGAGAAAGAAAGAATGCATGATGGACATACTTCCCACAACTCAGTGGAACCAACTAGAGGGGTTTATAGAAGAAGACTATTAGACCTATGATGAACAATCAAAGAACATCTATCTATCACCTCTCTGATGATAAAAGAGTATGTCGCACTCGGTCCAACCAAAATAGATACAAAATAAGATGCAGACAAATCTGAATGAAATAACTCCATCAGACCTATCATGAGTCATGGATTGACCACTCCCTTTGGCTGACTCGTGGCATAGAACCAAGTTGTCGCCTATTGTCACCCTCGTCCTCTACTATCCTGCCCAGAAGATCATGTCGTGACGCTTGACCGCATCCTCTGTCACCACCACTGTTGGGAACCCTACTGACTTTGTCTCGACTGCTAAGAAACCTCCTCATCCTTCATTGGGAAATACCACTTTGTATGCCCTATTTGTCTACACTTGAATCATGTCTTACTCTCATACCATGGCCTATATGGACCTATCACTGAAACTGATAATGTGTTGTGAGATCTTGTTGAAGGAAAAGTACAGCCTCATCCCTTGCTCAGTGACCACTGAGATGACACTCTAGATCTCTATTGCAACTGAGGTGACAAAAACCTAGGCTTCTTGAAGCCTCTAGAAGACTGCCCCTAAAATAGAGATGAACTCTTTGTAGATTTAGCCTCATGCTTCTCCACAGCTGACTACTCTATCCACCTCACACACTCCATAGAGGTCGCAAACCACGCCCAATTTTCTAAAGCAGACACCATTTTTGTCAACTCCTTACTTAAACCCTTTTCAAACTGTCACATTCTCTCCTTATCCATTGTTTCCATGTGAGGGAAAAATCTCAACAACTCCATGAACTTGACCTCATTCTCGTTGATTGTCATGGATCCCTGTTGTAACATCCCTGACCTGGGTTATGCTTTAACCCTAGATGTTTTGTTTAATAAAGATAATTATATGCTTGCTCTTATCTCTTGAAAAGTAATTAAGGCTCAAGAGGAACTTATGTTTCAATTTTAGTCCTTTCTGAATAATGTTGAAATAATGTTTTGCCTATTTTGGACTAAAGTGAAAATTACCCAAGTTGAGGGGTTAACTTGCAAATGTTACATGGTAAAATGTTCCTCAAGTGTTGAAGCATAATAAGAATGAAAATGATGTAGAGGTATGGCTGTCACAAGCCTGAGTACCAAGAAAGAGCTTGTTAAGCAATGTTTGTGCATTAAAACCTAGTTTTGGTGTAATGTGCAATTCACCCAAAACCTAGGGTTCAATATGCAAAATACCACTTCTATAGAGTCCCCAATGTTTCTTGGTATCATTTAGAGACAAGAAAAGCAGAGGGGCGTCTCATTTGAATCATTTTTGTGGAGAGAGAATCTTGATATTAAAATAATCAAAATTTAAGCATAATTGAAACCCTAATTCAATTTAATGCAAAAATAAATATATTAATGGAAGTGCCCTTCAACCAAAAATGAGATGGTTGAATTTTCATAAGTGTGAACGTCCTTGTGCCTTGCAAAGGCCACAAAATATCTAAAGTGAGTGGAGAGCCCACTCACATTAGTTAACTAAAAAGTAATATCCACTCAATTTTGGATATTATTATATTGATTAAGGTGCTTAATTTGTTTTCTTTTAATTCATGGATAATGAAGAGGAATTACAAGGTGGGGGAGATGGATTCGTATGAAAGGGATTGAGGGGAATAGGTGGCACTAATTTTGGGAGTTGAAGGAATTATTTATCACTTTCTCTCTCATTGCAATTCCCTTATATATATCCCATTTTCAAACCACATGAAAGGCTTTTTCGATCCCTTTTTCTTTCCTTACTTTGGCCGTGCACAAAGGAGCTTAGGAGAAACAGTAGGACGTGTCCCAACCTGTAGGTAAGCTCCATAGTCATCTTCAACCTTGATTTCATGGTGAAAATCGAGATTCAATGCTCATTTTCTTCTTTTCTCCATTCAATCTTCAACCTTAGCCATTCATTTCACTCAAAGACTTGAGAACGGACCTTGGACAGTTGAAAAAGCTTCATTCACCATTGAGGACTTGAATCTTGAAGTTTGGATTCAATTTTGAAGGCGTGTTATATAACTTGAACCCTTAAATGTCATTATTGCTTGCAATTTATTCATTATGTGTTGAACCTTTCTTCTTTCTTGATTTTCTTTTGATTAATTGTTGAAATCACCATAAGAATCACAATTGATTTCAAAGGTTTGAAGCTTGAATATGATGATGTCATCTTAATCACACACCTCAAAAAAGGAATGGGCAAACAGTTTTCAAAACCGATTGAGTTGATTCAGTTTCAAGACCGAATGGGTAATTTACTTCAGACCGAATGGGTAATTTACTTCAAACCGAATGGGTAATTAAGTTCAAGACTGAATGGGTAATTAACTACAAGATCGAATGGGTAATTGAGTTCAAAACCGAATAGGTAATGGATCTCAAGATCGAATGGATAAATTGAACTTCAAAACCATTTGGGGTTAATTGTTGATGTGAATGATGAGAATCCAATGGCTCAAATTGATTTAATTATAATGGATTCCAGAATGAATGATCCATTGATTACAAAACCTAATCGATTGATTGAAGAAATCCTAATTGAATTGGATCAATTTCTTAGTTGATGGTCCAAACGGTCTCAAGACCGTTTGGAGGTCAAGGGTTGTGATGGGGGGTTAGAGATCCAAGGGTTGTAATTTGATGTACTCTCAATGGTTCAATTGATGATCGATTCAATAAAGAAAACCCTAAAATCAATTGAGTGGTTGGAGGAAACCCTAGTTGATCCAATCGGGTTCAAGATGTTTTGGACCAAACGGTCTTGAGACCGTTTTATGTTCAATCGGTTTCAAGGATAAGTTGCTAATTCAGTATCAAAACCATTTTGGATTAATTATATTGTATTCAAATGGTCTCAAACTGTTTAGGGACCTTTGAGATCAAGACCGTTTGATGGTCTAACGGTCTTAAGACCGATTGAAGGTGTGGTTCAGGACCGTTTGAAGGTCAAAGAACTTTAAGACCGATTGAAGGACAAAATACTTCAAGACCGTTTAAAGGTCTAATACCCCAATATCATTTGAAGGTTTAATTGATTCAAACCTTGTAAGAACAATCAACCCCATGATTGTTGATGATGTTTATCAAAGGTAATTTCAATGGTTGTACCTTCAAGTTACATAAGTGATTTGTACCTTTTGAGTGGTTAACCTTTGATGCTTATGGAAGCAATGCCTCAATACACTATGCTAACCCTAAATGTATACACTTGAATGAAGGGTTAACCTAATTTAATCAAGTTTGAAGTAATTAATATCCTAGAGAGGATGAGAGAGAGAGAAATCCATACATGTATAATAATCATGTAATGGTTAAACCTCAACACTCTCAACATGAATAAAATATGTAATTAGGGTATGATTCTTGATAAAGAGATCATGAGACCCTAATTGAAAAGGTTGATGAGTCCTAACCCTAATTAGGGAAATGCTTCATGAAACCCTAATTTCGGGTAAAGTTACATAAAACCCTAATTAAGGATGATGTGATGTGAAACCCTAATTAAGGGTGATGACATGTGAAACCCTAATTAAGGGCGATGACATGTGAAACCCTAATTAAGGGTGATGTCATGTGAAACCCTAATTAAGGGTGATGACATGTGAAACCCTAATTAAGGGTGATGATATGTGAAACCCTAATCAAGGGTGATGCCATGTGAAACCCTAATGCAGAGAGGTAATGTGAAACCCTAATCAAGGGTGATGTCAAGTGAAACCCTAATTCAGAGATGTGATGTGAAACTCAATCTAGGTAATGATATGTAATGCTATATGAAATCCTACCCTAATATAGGATGAAGGTATGTGAAATCCTAATTTTGGATTATAGTGCATGAAACCCTAATGTTGGGTAATATGATGATAAACCATAACCCTAATTTTGGTAATGGGATGAGTATCCCTAATTGATATGAAATTTGGAAATCTTAACCCTAATAAGGGAATAGTGATGCTACTCTTACACTGCATAGTGCTGATATGTAATTGATATAACTGTTATCATGTGCACTAATCATGTAGGTATCATGAGATATTGGACATAGCCAGGTATGAGCTATGATGTTTTATTATTGAAATTGTTTTATGGGCCTTGTGAGCCATAATATGCTTTGTTGCCTAATAAGGCGTAACAATAGATTAATGGGATTTGAGATCCAAGTAAGATGCTTGTATTGCAAGTATCATGTTTACCTTGGTCAGATGACCTGAAGGTATTAGTTACCTAATGAGTGGTAACAAGTGTTCTTTAATGAATTGAGGGTTTGAATACCTATATTCCATAATCATGATGATGAGATATTAAGGGATGAGAATGTCCATGATGTGACAAGGGATTGAGATCCCAATGATTTTATTAAGCTTCAAAAAGTATTTGATAGAAGTATTATATATTCTGGGTAGCAATTATTATAATTATTTATGTTTGAAAACTTGCCTGATGATAAAAGAATATGGTAATGCACTTAATTAACCAAGTGAAATCTTATCATGTAGAGCCCTGGCCATAGATCCATCATCGTCATTAGTTGGTGATGGTGAAATAGGTTTTCCAACGGGAACTCCTGGAGGGCATACTCTTGAGTATGTGGGGGTTATGGGTGTGAATATCCTTACGCCCTAATGGAGGAATTGATGTGAGATAAACATTAAATCTCTCACTCCTCCATTATATATGTCAGGATGGATGTATCACTAATCTCTCGAATGTCAGGATAAATGTATCACTAATCTCCCAATGATGTTAATACCGGATCGATGGGAGATAAACATGAAATCTCTCGATTGTGAATAGAGTACAACTGCCACTGTAACTCTATAGCGAAGTTTCCAGTATACCCTAGAAAGCTATTTAGCAGAGACACAAGATGACCTGCATTTTGTCCTCACACAGACTGAGGAAGATGAGGTCATGGGAATACGGCTCTTCCATTGACCTAGGTATGATACCGATTTTGATTTCGCAATGGTCGGTTGGAGTATGAGTGGTATACCTCATCTCCTCAGAGCTTAAGTATGATTGTAAAATGTAATCAGTCGTGTAACATAATTGCTTAAGGTTGAAATACGAGAATCACTGGTTGATGTTACCTTGCTTAACATATCTTAGATAGATAAATGATATACATGTTCTTCATTTCCTTACTGGATAAGTGACATGTTGCTTTATCAAGTCATAGCCGAAATGTTTTAAATAAGAATATTGTTCTAATCTATTTAGACATTGATTTATCTACTATTAAATATATATGATTCCTCTGCTCAGTTTTATTCTATTAAACTACAATAATAATGTTTCTGGCAGAGAGTTATATCTCTCGCTGGGGCAATTTCAATTATCTCACTCCCGTGGGATCCAACTTTTTAGGTAGACACAGAAGAAGAGGCAGAAACCCTACTGTAGGGGAAGAGCAGCAGTAGTAGCTATAGGGACAGCAGTGATATTCCAGGTGGAGACACTGGCTTTCATGTTTTGTATAGAGAGTCCTATGTGTTGTCTCTGTACTCTCAGGTCCTCAGAGTTAGTAATTAGTACTTTTAATGAACCAATCTGAGATTTTGGCTTGATGCCTCGAGGTTCTTATGATGTCTGTGTATAGTTTTAACAAGACAGTTGATGCTTGTAATCCTCGAGATGAGACGGTACAGGATATGTACTTATGAACTAGGATGTAAATGAAATACATTGGTTCTTGATAAAAGAGTTTCCCTGTGTTTGGATCTCTTTGTAAATGGTTTTAATTTTTAGTGATTTTTAGTAATTCCACTGCTTATGTTTAATCCTGTTGTTAATTATCGCTTCTGCTTAGTTAATGACGGTTTTTTCGAATGATGTCATCATAAATTAGTGGTATCAGAGCTCTAGGTTTGCTGAGTCTATAGAGACATAGGATCAATGTTGTTGAGTCTGTTCTAGTGTATTCTAGTTATCTGATAGTGTCTTCTTCTCATATAGGAGGAAAAGAAGAACTTAAAGATGTCTGGATCACACGAAGAACATGCTGCTGAGAGCAACATTGTTGCACCAGGAATAGGTGCAAGGGACCAGAATAGGGATGAACCAGAACCTGAATATCCCCAGCTTAACCAAGCTACACTGGAAAACCCAGCCTTCCATGATCTATTTGGGTGGTTCATGGCAACTATGACGCATATGGCGGATAGGATGCCACCACCTGCACCTAGGGCACCAGCTCACCATGAAGGATAGGGAGTCGGCAAGACTTTCAAATGACTTTTCCAGGTTGGAGCCACAGAATATGCTTGTACAGCTGACCCAACATATGTAGATATGTGGTTGACTGAGCTGGAGAAGACCTTCAGAATCCTTAATATCCCAGAAGTTGAGAAGGTGAGACACACAGTGTACCTTCTTAAAGGGAGTGCTGGCCACTGGTGGACAATAGAAGAGGGTAAGAGGCCAGGTGTTGAGATCGGATGGGAAGAATTCCGATGAGAATTCGTCAATAGATACTTCCCTAAGATGTTTGTAGATAAGAAGATCTCTCAGTTTGAGAGGTTAAGGCAAGGACCAATGAACATTAGTGAGTATGAAGATAAGTTCATGGAGCTTTTGCGGTTCTATCCGCATATGGCAACTACCGATGAAGAAAGAATTTGGCGTTTCGAGAAGGGGTTGAATGTTGATTTGACCACTCCTATGTTTGCTTTAGAGAATAGGGAGAGGTTCGCCACCTTTGTGGAGTCCGTGAGACGGATAGAAAGGTCGGTGATTGAGAAGCATTAGACTAAGAGTAAGAAGGTGTTTACTCAGTTTCAAGGACAAATGTCTGGAAGTTTCAAGAAACTGAGATTTTCTGCACCAATACCACCACCAAGATCTAATACCCAGATGCAATGGATGTCGAATAGGGGTAGAGGCCATAGTTTACCACCAGAAGGAGCCCACAGCTCAGCATCAGTATCAGTAACATGACCACCTAGGCCACAGAAGGAGACTAAAGGTTGTTTTATATGCAGAAAGATGGGGCATTTGATGAAAGATTGTCGAGCTAGAGATGTAAGTGTGACTCAACCTCAGAGGTAGAGTCAGAAAGGCTCTCAGAGGTGACAGTTTTCGAGTAGCACTAGAGGACGTGGACAAGCGTACCAAGCTGGTTCATCGGCACCCAACAACCGAGCAAAGGGTCAACCGCAAGCAACGGTGAGATTCTATTAGATGAATCAACCTGAAGCAGTAGTCAACCCTCGAGTTATGACAAGTCAGATGGAACTATTTCATTCTGATTTTTCTTCATCCTGTTTCGTATCTGTTTTAATTGATCTAGGTGCTACACATTCCTTTATGACTCGAAAAGTGATTCATGACTGCAATATGATTGTCAGTCATAAAACAAATAGTCTATTATTAGAAAATCCTTTGTTGGGATCTGTAGTGTTGCGGGAGGTGTGTTCTCCCTGCATTCTTTCCTTTTTTGAACATCGCATTCAGGTGGATCTTATACCACTTGAAATGCATGAGTTTGATATAATTCTTGGGATGGACACCCTAGAAAAGTATAAGGTTGTCTTGGATTGTGATTCTAAGCAAGTTGTGTTCACTAATGATGATGACACATGGATCTTTTAGGGAGATAGAAAGATTCTTCCAACCTGTCTTGTGTCATCTATGGTATCTGAGAAGCTGACGAGACAAGGATGCTTTGCATTCTTGGCACATGTGGTAGACATCACTATGGAGAGCCCTAATCTTTCTGAAGTTCCGATAGTTAGGGAGTTTGAAGATGTGTTCCGTGAGGAACTTCCTAGTGTTACTCTTCCCCGAGAGATTGATTTTGAGATTAATCTAATCTTGAGAACGCAACCAATAGTACAAACACCATATAGAATGGCACCTACTGAGATGGCAGAGCTCAAGAAACAGCTACAAGAGTTGCTTGAGAAAGGTTTTATCCGACCAAGTACTTCACCATGGGGTGCTCCGGTTCTCTTTGTCAAGAAGAAGGACGGATCGATGCGGTTATGCATTGATTATAGACAGTTGAATAAAGTAACCATAAAGAACAAGTGTCCTCTGCCAAGGATCGATGACTTGTTTGATCAGTTGTGTGGTGCAACTATCTTTTCTAAGATAGATCTGAGGTCGGGATATCATCAGTTGCGTATCAAGGAGAGTGACATACCTAAGTCTGCCTTTAGGACAAGGTATGGTCACTATGAGTTCATAGTTATGTCGTTTGGACTAACTAATGCACCAGTTGCATTCATGGAACTCATGAATAAAATCTTTCGACCTTTTCTTGATCAGTTCATAGTAGTCTTCATAGATGACATCTTGGTATACAGTAGAGATGCTCAACAGCATTACCAACACCTCAGTCAAGCTTTAACTTTGCTAAGAGAGCATAAGATGTATGCTAAGTTTAGTAAATGTGAGTTCTGGTTACCAGAAGTTTCTTTTCTAAGACACGTAATATCTACCTCAGGTATCCGTGTTGATCCTAAGAAGGTAGAATATGTCCTGCAATGGGAACAACCAAAGACACCCACAGAGATACGTAGTTTCCTAGGACTGGCAGGCTATTACAGGAGGTTCATTAAGAACTTCAGTTCTATAGCTTTACCCCTAACCAAGTTGACCAGGAAGGAGGTTCCTTTTTTCTGGAATGACAAGTGTCAACATTCTTTCTAGCTGTTGAAAGCAAGGTTAACAAGTTCACATGTGTGGGTGTTACCTGAGCAAGGGAAGGGGTACATAGTTTTCTGTGATGCATCTAAGAATGGTTTAGGATGTGTGTTAATGCAGGATAGTCAAGTGATTTCTTTTGCCTCTCGACAGCTTAAGAAACACGAGGAGAATTATCCGACACATGATCTAGAGCTAGCTGTTGTGGTTCATGCTTTGAAGATCTAGAGACATTATCTTTATGGAGAAACATTCTAGATTTTCACAGACCATAAGAATATAATATATATCTTCTCACAACATGAGTTGAATATGAGACAATGCCGCTGGATGGAGTTAATCAAGGACTACGATTGTATAATTGATTATCATCCAGGGAAGGCTAATGTAGTGGATGATGCACTAAGTAGGAAATCATCATCACCAGCCTTAGATAAAGCACAGTTGAACTCCCTAGTGTTCTTTAAAAGAGATATGCTCATCTCCTTGAGGAAAAACAATATACAGCTTAAGGTATCGTTGTTAGCCAGGATGTTAGCTGAGATGCAAGTAAAACCTACTCTAAGACAATAGATTAAAGAAGCACAACAAGTTGATACCGTGGTTCAGTAGATCAGGTCAGAGTATGGTAGTGAGAAACGGGATGGCTTTCATGAGTCAGAGGATCAGGTAGTATGTTACCATGGTAGGATGGTAGTACCTAATGCCAATGACTTAAGGAAATTAGTCTTGGAGGAAGCTCATTCTTCGATGTATGCAATGCATCCAGGGAGCACCAAAATTTATCATAACTTAAAGGATATGTATTGGTGGCCTGGATTGAAGAGAGATGTTGCTGAATTTGTTATGCGGTGTCCAGTGTGTTAGCATGTTAAAGCTAAACATCAGAAGCCTACAGGAACAACGCAACCCTTACCTATACCACAGTGGAAATGGGATCATGTGACCATGGACTTTGTGGTTGGTTTGCCTAGAAAAACCAAAGGTCATGATTCCATATGGGTGATAGTTGATAGGTTGATTAAGACAACATATTTTCTTCCTATCAGAACAACCTACACTGTTGAGAAGCTTGCACAGATATATATATATATGAGATAGTGCGGTTGCACAGGGTTCCAGCTACTATTGTTTCTGATAGAGGTCCCCAATTCACGAGTCATTTTTGGGAACGACTACATAAAGTTTTGGGTACGCAGTTAAGGTTTAGTACTGCCTTTCACCCACAGACAGATGGACAATCTGAGAGGATCATACAAACTTTGGAGGATTTGCTTACGGCATGTGTCCTTTAGTTTGTAGGATGTTGGGATCTACACCTGAGCTTGATAGAATTTGCTTACAATAATAGTTATCAGCACAATATTCATACGGAACCATATGAAGCATTATATGGTAGACATTGTAGATCTCCTTTATGTTGGTATGAAATAGGAGAATATCAACTTTTGGGTCCTGAGCTTGTGCAACAGACAACAGAGAAGATTAAAGTAATACAACAACAATTAAAGACTGCACAGGATAGACAGAAATTGTACGTCGACAAACGGCGAAGACCCTTAGAATTCCAATTTGGAGACAGAGTATATCTCAAGGTTTCACCTTGGAAAGGTGTTCTTAGATTTAGAAAGAAGGGAAAGTTAGCTCCTAGATTTATGGGGCCTTATCCAATCATTGAACGAATTGGAAAGGTAGCCTATAAGCTGGAATTGCCACCTGAGTTGCATAAGTTGCATCCAGTGTTCCATATCTCCATGCTGAGAAAGTGTCATCCTGACATAGAGTTAGTTTTGCAACCTGTGGAGGTAGAGTTAAATGATGATATATCATATGTTGAAGGACCAGTGATGATCCTTGATAAAAGAATTAAAAAGCTAAAATACAAAGGCATATGTCTTGTGAAAGTTCTCTGGCATCATCATGACATTGAAGAGCTACGTGGGAGATAGAGGAAGAGATGAGGAGGAAGTACCCTTCTCTTTTCTCTTAATGATTTCAGGGACGAAATCCCTATTAGGGGTGGATAAATTTGTAACATCCTTGACTTGGGTTATGCTTTAACCCTAGATGTTTTGTTTAATAAAGATAATTATATACTTTCTCTTATCTCTTGAAAAGTAATTAAGGCTCAAGAGAAACTTATGTTGAAACAATGTTTTGCCTGGTTTGGACTAAAGTGCAAATTACCCAAGTTGAGGGGTTAACTTGCAAATGTTACATGGTAAAATGTTCCTCAAGTGATGAAGCATAATAAGAATGAAAATGATGCAGATTTATGGCTGCCACAGGCCTGAGTACCAAGAAAGAGCTTGTTAAGCAATGTTTGTGCATTAAAACCTAGTTTTGGTGTAATGTGCAATTCACCCAAAACCTAGGGTTCAATATGCAAAATACCACTTCTAGAGAGTCTCTAATGATTCTTGGTATCATTTAGAGACAAGAAAAGTAGAGGGGCATCTCATTTGAATCACTTTGGAGTAGGGAGAATCTTAATATTAAAATAATTAAGATTTAAGCATAATTGAAACCCTAATTCAATTTGATGCAAAAATAAATATATTAATGGAAGTGCCCTTCAACCAAAAATGAGATGGTTGAATTTGCATAAGTGTGAACGTCCTTGTGCCTTGCAAAGGACACAAAATATCTAAAGTGAGTGGAGAGCCCACTCACATTAGTTAACTAAAATGTAATATCCACTCAATTTTGGATATTATTATTATATTGATTAAGGTGCTTAATTTGTTTTCTTTTAATTCATGGATAATGAAGAGGAATTACAAGGTGGGGGAGATGGATTCATATGAAAGGGATTGAGGGGAATAGGTGGCACAAATTTTGGGAGTTGAAGGAATTATTTATCACTTTCTCTCTCATTGAAATTCCCTTATATATCCCATTTTCAACCCACATGAAAGGCTTTTTCGATCCCTTTTTCTTTCCTTACTTTTGTCATGCAAAAAGGAGCTTAGGAGAAATAGGAGGAAGTTTACCAACCTGTAGGTAAGCTCCATAATCATCTTCAACCTTGATTTCATGGTGAAAATCGAGATTCAATGCTCATTTTCTTCTTTTCTCCATTCAATCTTCAACCTTAGCCATTCATTTCACTCAAAGACTTGAGAACGGACCTTGGACAGTTGAAAAAGCTTCATTCACCATTGAGGACGTGAAGCTTGAAGTTTGGATTCAATTTTGAAGGCTGGTTATATAACTTGAACCCTTAAATGTCATTATTGCTTGCAATTTATTTATTATGTGTTGAACCTTTCTTCTTTCTCAATTTCCTTTTGATTAATTGTTGAAATCACCATAAGAATCACAATTTATTTCAAAGGTTTGAAGCTTGAAGATGATGATGTCATCTTAAGCACACACCTCAACAAAGGAATGGGAAAACGGTTTTCAAAACCGATTGAGTTGATTCGGTTTCAAGACTGAATGGGTAATTTACTTCAGACCGAATGGGTAATTTACTTCAAACCGAATGGGTAATTAAGTTCAAGACCGAATGGGTTATTAATTACAAGATCGAATGGGTAATTGAGTTCAAAACCGAATGGGTAATGGATCTCAAGATCGAATGGGTAAATTGAAATTCAAAACCGTTTGGGGTTAATTGATGATGTGAATGATGAGAATCCAATGGCTCAAATTGATTTAATTATAATGGATTCCAGAATGAATGATCCATTGATTACAAACCCTAATCGATTGATTGAAGAAATCCTAATTGAATTGGATCAATTTCTTGGTTGATGGTCCAAACTGTCTCAAGACCGTTTGGAGGCAAATGGTCTCAAGGTCGTTTGAGACCAAACAGTCTCAAGACCGTTTGGTGGTCAAGGGCTGTGATGGATGGTTGGAGATCCAAGGGTTGTAATTTGATGTACTCTCAATGGTTCAATTGATGATCGATTCAATAAAGCAAACCCTAAAATTAATTGATTGGTTGGAGGAAACCCTATTTGATCCAAACGGTCTTGAGACCGTTTGGGATCAAATGGTCCTCAGACCGTTTGGAGGGCAAACGGTCTCAAACCATTTGATGTTCAATCGGTTTCAATGATAAGTTGCTAATTCAGTTTCAAAACCGTTTTGGATTAATTATATTTTATTCAAACGGTCTCAAACCGTTTAGGGACTTTGAGATCAAGACCGTTTGATGGTCTAACAGTCTTAAGACCGATTGAAGGTGTGGTTCAGGACCATCTAAAGGTCAAAGAATTTTAAGACCGATTGAATGACAAAATACTTCAAGACCATTTAAAGGTCTAATACCCCAAGACCGTTTGAAGGTTTAATTGATTCAAACCTTGTAAGAACAATCAACCCCATCATTGTTGATGATGTTTATCAAAGGTAATTTCAATGGTTGTACCTTCAAGTTACATAAGTGATTAGTACCTTTTGAGTGTTTAACCTTTGATGCTTATGGAAGCAATGCCTCAATACACTATGCTAACCCTAAATGTATACACTTGAATGAAGGGTTAACCTAATTTAATCAAGTTTGAAGTAATTAATATCCTAGAGAGGATGAGAGAGAGAGAAATCCATACATGTATAATAATCATGTAATGGTTAAACCTCAACACTCTCAACATGAATAAAATATGTAATTAGGGTATGATTCTTGATAAAGAGATCATGAGACCCTAATTGAAAAGGTTGATGAGTCCCAACCCTAATTAGGGCAATGCTTCATGAAATCCTAATTTCGGGTAAAGTTACATAAAACCCTAATTAAGGGTGATGTCATGTGAAAACCTAATTAAGGGTGATGTCATGTGAAACCCTAATTAAGGGTGATGACATGTGAAACCCTAATTAAGGGTCATGACATGTGAAACCCTGATTAAGGGTGATGTCATGTGAAACCCTAATTAAGGGTGATGACATGTGAAACCCTAATTAAGGGTGATGACATGTGAAACCCTAATTAAGGGTGATGACAATGAAACCCTAATCAATGGTGATGCCATGTGAAACCCTAATGTAGAGAGGTAATGTGAAACCGTAATTAAGGGTGATGTCAAGTGAAACCCTAATTCAGAGATAAGATGTGAAATTCAATCTCGAGTAATGATATGTAATGCTATATGAAATCCTACCCTAATATAGGGTGAAGGTATGTGAAATCCTAATTTTGGATTATAGTGCATGAAACCCTAATGTTGGGTAATATGATGATAAACCATAACCCTAATTTGGGTAATGGGATGAATATCCCTAATTGATATGAAATTTGGAAATCTTAACCCTAATAAGGGAATAGTGATGCTACTCTTACACTGCATAGTGCTGATATGTAATTGATATAACTATTATCATGTGCACTAATCATGCATGTATCATGAGATATTGGATATAGCCAGGTATGAGCTATGATGTTTTATTATTGAAATTGTTTTATGGGCCTTGTGAGCCATAATATGCTTTGTTGCCTAATAAGGGGTAACAATAGATTAATGGGCTTTGAGAGCCAAGTGAGATGCCTGTATTGCAAGTATCATGTTTACCTTGGTCAGATGACATGAAGGTATTAGTTACTTGATGAGTGGTAACAAGTGTTCTTTAATGAATTGAGGGTTTGAATACCTATATTCCATAATCATGATGATGAGATATTAAGGGATGAGAATGTCCATGATGTGACAAGGGATTGAGATCCCAATGATTTTATTAAGCTTCAAAAAGTATTTGATAGAAGTATTATATATTCTGAGTAGCAATTATTATAATGATTTATGTTTGAAAACTTGTCTGATGCTAAAAGAATATGGTAATGAATTTAATTAACCAAGTGAAATCTTATCATGTAGAGCCATGTCCATAGATCCATCATCGTTAGTAGTTGGTGATGGTGAAACAGGTTTTCCTATGGGAACTCCTAGAGGGCATACTGTTGAGTATGTGGGGTTTATGGGTGTGAATATCCTTACACCCTAATGGAGGAATTGATGTGAGATAAACATTAAATCTCTCACTCCTTCATTATATATGTCAGGATGGATGTATCACTAATCTCCCGAATGTCAGGATGGATGTATCACTAATCTCCTGATGATGTTAATACTGGATTGATGTGAGATAAACATGAAATCTCTCGATTATAAAGAGAGTACAACTACCACTGTAACTCTATAGAAAAGTTGCCAGTATACCCTGGAAAGCTATTTAGCAGAGACACAAGATGTCCTGCATTTTATCCTCACACTGACTGAGGAAGATGAGGTCATGCAAATTTGGCTCTTCCATTGACCTAGGTATGGTACCGATTTCGATTTCGATTTCGCAGTGGTCGGTTGGAGTATGAGCGGTATACCTCATCTCCTTTGGGCTTAAGTATGATTGTAAAATGTAATCAACCATGTAGCGTAATTGCTTAAGGTTGAAATACGAGAATCATTGGTTGATGTTACCTTGCTTAACATATCTTAGACGGATAAATGATATACATTTTCTTCATTTCCTTACTGGATAAGTGACATGTTGTTGTATCAAGTCATAGTTGAAATGCTTTAAATAAGAATATTGTTCTAATCTGTTTAGACATTGATTTATCTGTTGTTGAATATATATGATTCATCTGCTTAGTTTTATTCTATTAAAATACAATCATAATGTTTCTGGCGAAGTGTTATATCTCTCGTTGGGGCAATTTCAATTGTCTCACCCCCGTGGGATCCAACTTTTTAGGTAGACGCAGAAGAAGAGGTAGAACCCCTACTGTGGGGGCTGAGCAGCAACAACAGCTACAGGGACAGTAGTGATATTTCAGGTGGAGACATTGGTTGTCATGTTTTGTATACAGAGTCCTATGTGTCGTCTTTATACTCTCAGGGTCTCGGAGTTAGTAATTAGTACTTTTAATGAACCAATCTTAGATTTTGGCTTGATGCCTCGAGGTTCTTATGATGTTTGTGTATAGTTTTAACAAGGCAGTTGATGTTGTAATCCTCGAGATGAGACGGTACAGGATATGCACTTATGAACCAGGATGTAAATGAAATACATTGGTTCTTGATAAAAGAGTTTCCTTGTGTTTGGATCTCTTTGTAAATGGTTTTAATTTTTAGTGATTTTCAGTAATTTTGTTGCTTATGTTTAATCCCACTGTTAATTATCACTTCTGCTTAGTTAATGAAAGTTTATTTGAATGATGTCGTCACACCCGTCGAATCTTCTCAAACTACAAAATCTTCTCGTCAAGGTGCATCTCCAGGAAGTATTGACTCACAAAATCCCACCGAAAGTCTTCCCAACTGTTCATTATACCAGGTCGCTTCTCCTCCTCGATGGCCCACCAATGGCCAATGTTTCCCTTCAGTAGGTAAACTACATGCTTCACCTTATCCTCTTCTGGGATGTTGAGGATCTTAAAGGCCTTCTCCAACTTTGTTGGCCACATGTCCACATCTACTGCGTCTGCCATACCTGCATACTCGATCGCCCCCACGTGCCTCAACCTCTCAAAAGTCTTCCTAGAACCTTGGTATTCCACATTGGGGACAACTTCCCTCGCTTGAGGTACAAGCAATCTATACACCATATGCAAAATTGTAGCCATAAACTGTACAAACATGGAGTGAAAAGTAGGATTGGCCATAGTTGGTGGGTCAAACTGGGGCACTTCAGGAACTCCATCTACTATGTCTTGCCTCTTAGCACCCGTGCCTGGTGCAGCAACACTACTCTCAACATGGTCTCCGTGTTCTCCAGACATATCTTCTTCTTCTTCTGCATAAGCAAAAGCTACAATCAGATATACTAGATAATGCAAGAATAGACACAAACCCTAGTCTTATGTCCCTATAGACTCAACAAACCTAGAGCTCTGATACCAACCTTTTCATGTGACAACCTGATGCCACACGACGAGATAACTCAAAAGCAAAGCATGTGAGTAATAGTTAGCAAACACACTACTACAAAATAGGATAAATTGAAACTGATCTTATATAGCCAATATGTGAAGAAACATATTACATCAAGGTCCATAAACTGTGCCATGTCACATATCAAGACAATTATTTACATATGTATAGTGGCTAACTGCCACACACCTATTACCAAAGATAACATGTTCACATTTTCAAGCCATATATATACAACTAAGGCATACTTCCAAAACACATATCGAAGTACATATTATCTACAAAACACAACCCTCTAGGACTTGAGATTACATGGACAACACATAGGACTCTACTACACAACACATCAACTTATCCAACCTTCTGCATTCACTAATCTCCAAGCTGCTCTTCCTCAATAGCACGATCTCTACCACGCCACACATGACCACCTAAAAAGTTGTGGCAAAACATGAGGGTGAGACTCATGTCTAGTGAGAGATATAACTCTTCACCAACAACTATTATAAACACAATTTATAACTAAGTAGGAAATAAAATTATTAACAGGATAAGAAGATTCAATTAAATGAATAATTCTAACTATTTACACAGACTAAGCAAAATAAGCAACTACAACATATAAGTACAACACGTTATGTGTTTAGAAGGAATATGCAGAACTTCTATAATAGTTGACTCCTCTTACCATATTACAATACAACTGAGTAGTACGAGAAATAAGACAAGGGTAAACATATAATGTGAAGTGCATTTAACCCTAAACATATATACTACACGGTTGTTTTACATCTTCTATTATACCCTAGGGAATCTGAGTCGTACCACCCAAATTCCAACTGACCATTGTTGGTCGCAATCAGTTCCATACAAGATCAAGGAAGAGCCTGACTCCAAGATCTTCTCCAGCACTACTTGGTCAATTTGAGCTAGTTACATATTAGTCAAACTGCCAACAATGACTTATAGTCAAGCTAAAAACACCTAGCCAGCCTTGGTACAAGTCATGATGCTCGAAATCAGGGTATACAAACCCATTGACATGAGGTACAACCACAATTATCCTTCAGTCACATCTCACACATATATAATCACTGAGACACAACCGTAGCATTCTCAAACAATTGAGGTCAAGATGACAAGGACACACAGTCACTTGCACCTCACATACTCAACAATATGCTCTCTAAGTTTCTCTTAGGAATCCAAAGAGTCATCAAAGGTGAAAACCACATGAAGAAGATGAAAATCAAAACCCTAATTATAAGCATCACAAGGGTCAACATAGATATTGTAACATACCAGATCTTGAACCCTACCCTAGAAGTTTGACCTTTTGGACTTAGCCAAACAAGGTTGAGGGTAGATCTAGAAGATGTTTAGTATAACCCTAATGAGTAATGTATGCATAAATTATCCTAATGTAACCTAATGCTCTCACATTAGTCTTAATTAATAATAGACACATAAAATATGTCACATGAGATAATAGTGAATTATATGAAATTCCATGCAAATAGTCACACATAATTCTTTTGGTGATAATATTAAGATATGGAACATAATTGAATGAGCAAGAGTGATAATAATGAAATAATGTGATAATAATGGCCACAAATATGAATTTTGTCATAACTCATTCATGGAAACCCAAAAGTGAAATCTAAGTTAAAAATCATGTTCCTTGGGTCCCAATTGCCTTGGGAGTCAAGTTTCACATTTTTTTGCATAATAATAATTAATTTGATTCTTTTTGGAGAGAGAAGATATAAGTTCTCCCCAAAATATCAAATAAAATAATAAGTGACTACAAAAGAGGAAAATAATCTTGGATTCATTGTCTACACAATAAATATATCCTTTGGGTGAATTTTCATCCAATTTGAAGAAAGTTTACTTAAACAGTGAAATTAAGAGAGAGAGAAAGTGTGTAAAACCTTCAAAATATTAAATAATTATACAAACAACTCCAACATGTGAAATTGATGGCAAATTCGTATCCAACACATTAAATATGACTTTTGGGTGAAGTTTCATCAATTTTGGATAATTCTGGACGTCTCGAATATATTAGGAAAGAGACAATGTGATTTACATTAAAAGAATTAAATAAAATAGCAAAAATCTCCAAAAGGGAAAACTAATGTCAAAATCAGACTCTACATGTCCTAATTAGGCTAGGTATCAAATTTCACTTAATTTAGACCTTGTTTGTACCTTCAATTGAAGAGAGAGCAAAAGGAAAATAATTTAATCAACATTTTACAAATTCGGAATAGGAAATATCGGCCCACATAAAGAGTAACCGCGGAACAAGGTCTGGTATTTGGGGCATAACTTCCTCATTTCTTAACAAAATTTCACAAAATAACTTGCATTAGATTGAAAATTTAATTATGCATCTATCCATACCATATTAGTAGCCTAATGTGGAGAATTTGAGAAATGCCTAAATTTTTTTTTCAAGTCTTCTGAAACAACTTCTCACACACCCGCACTTATAAATACCTCTACCCTGGTCTCCCTCGGTTGTTTTGTGAACCTCCTCTCATCCCAATTTCATCCTTTCTTGAGTGTGTGTCTGCTAGTGATCGTTCTTTGATTTTGTCTTACATCCTCATTTCACCCAAAAGCCGAACATGGTTCTTGGTTTGAGTTTGCAGCACCGCTCCCCGATGTCATGTTTATTTTTGAAGCATAATTGGACCTCAGATAAACAACTATGGCACTTGTTCTTCATGATTAGTTAGTTAGTTTCACGAATGAATGATGAACGAAGTTTTTCCCCAAACTCTCAGATAAATTTCTCCTTGCCCATCCGACCTCTCTTCCTCTCTCGCAAATTCCCTATTGATTTGGCTTTTTCTAATTTTGGGACTAGCTGATTTTATAAAATTCATATCTTTTAATTCGCTTGTCCAAAAATTAAAATAAAATATTTTTTGGAATTGGAAAAATGTGTTCTTTCTAATAAAAATAGTTTCAAAGCTTGATTTCCATGTTTTCAATGATGGATTTTTAAGGATCTAATTAATTAATATAAAGTCCTAAAATTGGTAACTAATCCATATGAACTCCAAATTTAGTAAATAAATATGCTTTCTTAATCAGAAAAACATAATGAGTCGATTTGTTTAGGTTTAGAGTCTAAGATCTGATGTTTTATAGAAAGGTCTAGAATTAGGGTTACATTACATATATATGAATCTCAAACCCTAATACATGTGAACAATTTGTATTTAGGCAGAGTTGATCTTGAAAACAACTAGTTTGGTGACGAGAGTTTCTAGGACCCTAGTTTAAGGTATGTTGTATCTCCTATTTCTCCATGTTGAGCAATTCACCTATTTTTGTCTTTCTCTTGGTCCTATGGACAATAGCCTATACACATTGTTCTTATCTTTTGATATCATAGTTCTTGTAAACTATCTTGTTTGTGGTAATCTTGGATATTCTCTTGACTCTTACCTTGTTCCTTGGTGCATGTTGGACTTTTGATGATATGTGTCCACTATGATGTGGATGTTTATTTGTGGATATGTGATATCTTATTCCCACTTGCGTGTGGATGTAGGTGTTGTTCATTGTGTGATGGCAACATTGTATAATCTGACTATACTTTTCTAGTTGCCTCTACATTTTACATGCTATGTGATTCAGTAGCACTAGAGTAGTGTAATTGTATTGGTTTTTGTTTATGGTAGATGTGTAATTTCCTACCGAGAAGATGTGTAATTTCCTGCTCTTTTGGATGGAGAGGTTACCCCATACCCAGGAAATATGTATGATTCTTGGCCCATGTTTTATATATTTGGGAGTTTGGCAGTATACCATTCTCTATCAGGTTTCAAGATGTATGATTCTTGGCTTCCTTTGTCTTTATATTGTTCTAGGGCTATGCTTATCTCACATGCATGTAGGTTGGTGATGACATGTGCTTCTTTTCACACCTTGGTAGTGGATGTGTTTATGGCACAATCTTTTTAAGTTGTTTTGATGGCAAGTATCATTTTATTGTGATTCTTTTCTCTTGCTACCCACTTGGGTTGTACTTTTTTTTTCTATGGGAAGCTTCTATTTATTTGATGTCCTTATTTCTTTATATTGCTCAATTTTACTTATTAGTATGCACATACTAGCCTTTGTTGATGTCTTATATTTTTCTCTTCTTACTGGGGTATGCTTTCAACCCAAGGTGAAGGATGTGGAGGACGTGTTGGTTTATTACACTAACGAGTTTAAATATTAGAAATGATCTTTTACTCAATTAACCAATTTCAACAAGTATACGTAAGCAGCTGTAGTCGAGGTTGAACACAAGGAGCTTTAGCAAACCAATTAAATGAAAAAGTGCTAAGTTTCAACAATCTAGACCGTTTTAAAGGTAGATTTAGTTGATTAAACTAGAAATTTCATAAATAAGCAAATAGTAAATGGATTACTAAAGAGATTAAAATTCAGATATGGGAGTATCTTGGACTTAGGATTTCACCAACACATCATAGCACGGCATAGGAGCATGAAATTTAAACATACTAAGCACTTGTTTTAAAGGATGGTTGTGTGTTGCACTTCACCTCTTAGTGCAAGTACAACAATCCTAACTCAATTCAACATTCCCATGTATGAATTTCATTTTGGATCACAAACCTACTCCTCAACTCCATAAATTACACTCTCGTGGTAAAGAAGGAGTTGCCCAGAGAGTACCTCCTTACTCTCCCACCTATCTTCTTAGATCAAGCAAAATAGCATAAAACATACGCATAAGGTGGCTAGCCATACATGCAGAAAAGAAGAAACCAGTACTCACAAGGTGGAAAAACAAGCAACATAGCATTTAGTATGAAACTATCATGTTCCATACATGCTATGACATGTGAGCTACTCTCCCATGTCCAAGAAAAGGAAACTACTCATCCATAATGGTGTACAACAGAAAATGCATATAATTTTCAGAGTTCAACATGATTTAGAGAAGGAAAAGCTAAGAAAACCCAAGGTGTAACCCAAGAGGAGTAGAATTTCAGCTTTAACACGAAATCCCACTCCTACAACTACTCCAAACCAGACAAACCTCTCTCCCAAGAAGCTTTGTGGAGTTGAGAAGCTTTGTTGCACCTTGGATAAGAAGATTGGAGAAGAAAAGAAGAAGAATGGGGTTCTTTAGCAAGAAACCACCTCCTTCAACCTCTAAAATCTCCCTCCTTTCTCTAGCCTTGCTCTGGGACAAAAGAGTTTTGAATAATGACCAAAGATAACTTCTCCATAGAGTGGTTTTGTCTTTTAAAATGAAAGGAGTCATATTTGAAAATTAGTGAAACAGACAGTAACACGGCGTGTCTTTCTTTGGACACGACTTGTGTTGTCACATGCAGTTGTTCTGAGTGTAAAGCACATGGCATGTTTGAATTAATACACATTGTGTACTTTACCAGAAAGGCAAAGCTCGGTTCTCAATTCCCAAGTACACGTAGTGTCTTTTGTGGACACGTCGTGTACTTTTCTTCAGCGATTGAAGTAATAGGCCATCTGGAAATACATACGTTGTGTCTTAAATAAGACACATCATGTGCATTTCTATTTCAGCAGAATTAAAGTTCTGATCATCTGCAAGGCATGGAGAAGTCCTGATAATGATGAGATTGAGTTGGGATATCTCCAATTTGATCCTTTTGATGCAAATATGCAATACACATCATGTGATAAGAAAAATAACAAAAAGGTGGACAAAATGATATGAATAGAGGCTAAATGAGAACAAAATGAACTGAATTTGTGTGTGACAACATGTGAAAAGTTGATGTGGAAACCACACAACAAATCCCCCTAAGCTTGAACCATTGCTTGTCCTCAAGCAAAAAGAGCATAGCCACACAAATGAAGGAATATTCAAGCTCATGCATTGATTAAATGGAATGAAGATATGCAATAAACTCAACCAATCATGAACATTTGGTTTATATCCATAGCCATCATCTAAATGTAAACATCCAAGATGGAGAAATTTTAGTTCGGCAATGGTAGTCACAAATTAAGCAAAACAATCAACTAAAAAACACTAAATAGGATTTGGATAGTCAAACTAAAAAATTAGCGGATTTACAACACAAAATTTTCAGCTATTATGGATGTAAATGATGAAATCTTAGCTAACTTTAACAATCTCAGTTGAGCTCTCTTTTCAAAAAGATACGATAATTTATTTTTGGGATTCCGGCACTCGACTGCTAATTTAGGCTTACGCACATGTGGAGTGCCAATTGGGGTGTTATTTTTACCCTCTTTTGATTTTTCATACCACCTAACCATCGTTGCCGGATCAAACTCACACTAGGCTAGAATGATATGTGGTCAACGAGAAAGTTAAGTTAACAAGATTCCATTCATTATTTTGCAAATTTTTCACTAAAAAATTGGTTGTATATGCACTAAAAGTTTGGCAAGAGTATCCTGTATTCTGAACAATATTGTAGAGTTGGTTTATTCGCTAAAATTTGAGACCGTTACATGTATTTAGCAATCAAAGATGTGAACATTGAGAGTTCAAGCTACAATTACAAACCAGGATCATGTACATGGGTAATTTCATTTTCCATTTGATTCATGCATGCTCTTTACTAATTCTTTCATATGGCCAAAAGAAATACAAGGTACAAGATAGTTCAAGCATACAAGATGCAAAATTTCATACTATCACAATAGCCTCATTTCATACTAAACATGCCATGAAGGGAAAATATAGAACATGAAAATAAAAGACTGACTTGACTAACAAAAGCAAATGACCAAAGCAAATGACAAAAGCAAATGAAACAGAAACTACATTACGGGCTGGTTGCACCCCCCTAAGCTTGAAATTTGTAGTGTCCTCACTACATCAATCGAGCTCATGAAGGTAACAACCGGATACCTATCATGGGTGAAAATCAATAAGAGGGGCCAGCGCCCCTGTGGTCAGTCGGAAAGAACTGGCTGACAAGATCATCATCTGGAGTGGGTTGTGGGGCGGACTCTAGCTGCTGCGGCAGTGGTTGATATGGCTATAGGATGGAGTAGTGTCCCTGTGAGATGTTCCAAAAATCCATGCGGTGGACCATGTCATGCATCGTAGTATACTGCGTGCCCATCTGATCCAGGTGTTCATCAATGTGATCAAACCACTGCTGCACATAGTCATACAAATGCCTGACATTAGGCATCACCCAGGAGTACTCTATCTGGGTGCTGGTGGAGGGAGGTGGTGGAGCAGAAGTAGTAGAAGGAGGTGCCCCAGTATCATCAGTAGCTCCAGCTACATCTCCTTCCTCATCAGCGTTCATCATGCATTTCTAGTTGTCCTTGTTCTCTAGGGTTATATTCTCAGGATCTAGAATGTCAATGTACTGATCATCATAGAAGAATTGCCTAAACTTGGTGTCACTGTTGGCAACTTTCGAGAGCAGCCCTGTAGAGAGAAGGTACTATATGTCTACCAAGTTTCTACCTGGTGCTTCTTCTAAACCTATCAAATCAACATCGAGCTTTTGTGCAATCAGAGTAATCAATCCACCACACATGATGTTTCTGGCATCCCTCTTCTTTATCTTCTTCATGTCCAGGAAACATGTAAGAATGTAAAAAGTAGCATTAATTGGGTGCTCATACATCATCCCCCATAAGAAGAACAGATCTTGCTTCCCAACAACCCACTGAGTTTCCTTCTTGGCAAACACTCCGGTACTAAGAAGGTGATGAACGTACCAAAAGATAGGGTTATGGATAGAGGACACTCTGGCTTGCTTCACCTCATGATGTTCCTCATCGAAAATCTCAAACCAAAACTTGTCACTATGAAAAACTGGCGGGTAGCTAATCACTCCATCGTAATGACATTCCAACAACTCACAAAAATGTCTAAATGTGAGCTTGAAAGCATGACCCACAAGACTAAAACAAATGATACCTTAGGGCTCCAACTTCTTCTGTGGGTCTTTTTCAGTGGTGAATGTCGTCAAAAACTCATAGACCAGGTGGGGGTAAGTATTGGATACCATCAGGAAGATGTAGCTCAACCCCAACTCCTACATGTGCATGATAACTTTCTCTTTGAAGCCCAGAGTCATCATTGTCTGCTGGCAAGCAAACTGAGTCGGGAGTACCCTCCATGCAATCAAGAACTAGTATGTTGGGTCTTCTCCATGGGTGACCTAAAACTAAGTAGTAGAGACATACGTAGGATCTTGGGAGGAATTGGCGTCGTGCTTGCGGTTGCTAGTTTGCTTGAATGGAGCCATTGGTGATGCTGACATATTAACACACATCATGTGTCTAAAGCAGAAGTTCGGCTGAGACTGCAACGCACACTCGGTGTGCAAATAGGTACACGCCATGTGCCTGGAGATCTGTGGAAATCTGTAGGTCGTGACGGCAGTAGTTTTGGGAAAAAATGGAGGAGGATGACGACGACGCTTGGATGCTTGCTTGGTGATGGCGACGGTGGTTGCATAGATCTGTTGTGCTTCTCCTTGGCGTCGAGGAGGCATTTGGAGAGGAGGATGGTGGATCCCTCTCTCACATCCTTGTTAGAGAAGATGATGGTGGCTTGAGGTAGAAGATGACGGTGACAGTTTGCTATCTATTGCTTTGGGAGCAAAGGCTCGAATCTTGACGGCGAGGGCAACACCTTGTGCTAAGGCACACGGAAGCAAGGGAAGGAAACAACGGCATCGCTTGTAGCTCGAGGTAGACACACTGTGAGCAAGGAACACAGCAGCGTCGAGGCTGCTAGCTTGAGGAAGAAGGAGACACGACCGACGAACAAGGCACAACGATAGCTCTTGGGTGTTCTAGGGCACACGGCAGCACAGAAGCAAAGGCTAGGTCTCTAGAGTATCACACGACTCGAATGAGAGTGTGAGTGAGAGGGGTGGCCATGTGCTAGGTTATAAACCTACATTTTCATCAAAAGACATTGTGTGTTCAAATAAAGACACATCGTGTGTTGTTCCAAAACTCCTTTTCTATAATAAAAGACACGTCGTGTTCAAATAAGCACATGTCGTGTACTAAGTCAAATTTTCAAAATGCCCATTTTCAGTAATAACTACACGGTGTGTTCAAATAAAGGTACGTCGTGTACTTTTACAGAATATTTGATCCTTCCTTTTCTACTCAGGAACACGCCGTGTCTAAATTAGAACATGTCATGTTTGTGTTCCAGATTTCCCATGCCTCCATCTCCTGCTTGGGAACACGTCATGCCTAAATTAGAACACATAGTGTTCCTTTCCAAGTCTTGGTGAACTTGGTGTATGCTGATCGGTGACACGACGTGTTAAATAAAGTCGCTTCATGTACCTAGAGATAAAACTCGTCTGATGTATCTCTAGAAGTAGAGAAACGTCGTGTCTTCTGTAGTTAGTATAGAAAATAGCTATTTGTCAACACAGAATTGATAACAGATATGGCAATAAAATTGTCTAAATTATTACATTCATCTATGACAAGCTTATTTACAAAACTAAAGAGTGTTCTTGACTCAAATGACTTGAAAATAAATCTATCTTAATGTGGGTTCAACTCCCATGAGGTCCTCCATTTAGAGTCCGGAGTGAGACTCTTCAATTGTTAATCATGCATCTTGAAGGGAGCAAGAGGCTCCCTTGTGAACTTCATTTCCCGAGGTATACAGCTTGCAACATTGCCCATTTACTTTGAATGATCCATCCTTGCCTTGTAATTCAACAACTCCATAAGGAAAAATCTTCAATACAAGAAAAGGGTCAGACCACTTTGACTTTAGTTTTCCAGGGAATATCTTGTCTTGAGTTGAACAACAACACCTTGTCTCCTTCTTGGAAATCTTTCCTGTGGATTCTTTTTTCATTCCAAACCTTGGTTCTTTCTTTGTAGAGCTTTGCATTTTCATATGCATCTAGCCGGAGCTCTTCCAGTTCTTGCAGCTACAGTAGTCGCTTTTCACCAGCCTTCTTCATGTTGAAATTTAAGAACTTAATAGCCCATAGTGCACGGTGTTCTAGCTCCAACAGAAGATGACAAGATTTACCGTATATTAGCTTAAATGGAGTTGTGCCTATGATGGTCTTATAAGCCATCTGGTATGCCCAGAGTGCATCATCTATCTTCAGTTCCCAATATTTTCTTGAGCTAGACACTATCTTCTCTAGAATGCTTTTCAGCTGCCGGTTGGAGACCTCTACTTGCTCAGAATTTTGAGGATGGTAGGGCATAGAGACTTTATGTACGATTCCATATTTAGAAATAAAGTTATTGAATTGTTTCTCAAAAAAATGTGTGCCACCATCTGAGATTACGTCTCTTGGAACTCCAAAGCAAGGGAAGATGATTTTCTAAAAAATCTTGACTACCAGACTTTGCATCCACTGCTTGGGTTGGGATGGCCTCAACCCACTTAGAGACATACTCAACAGTGACTAGAATATATTGGTAGCCACAAGAAGATGGGAATGGTCCCATGTAATCAACTCCCCATATGCCGAATACCTCAATCTCTAAGATAAAATTAAGAGGCATATCATCACGTCTAGAAATTCCTCCAGTTATTTGACATTTATCACAAGTTTTGACAAACAGATTGACATCTTTAAACAATGTTGGTCAATAGAAACCGGCCTGTAGGATCTTTGATGTAGTCTTCTCTCCTCCGAAGTGACCTCCATAAGGAGAGGCATGACGATCAGAAATAATGGTAGCAATCTCTTCTTCAGCGACACACCTTCAAATAAGTCCATCGCTTCCATGTTTGAACAACAAGGGGTCGTCCCAGTAGTAAAACTTTACATCATGGAAGAACTTCTTCTTTTACTGGTATGTCAGACCCGGCGACAGCTGTCCTGTAGCAAGAAAGTTCATGATATCTACAAACCATGGCAGTTGTGTGGATGATATTGCATAAAGCTTCTCAATAGGCAAGTGACCTTCAATAGGCAAACAATCTCCAACATCTGTAGTCAATCTAGAAATATGGTCGGCAACATTGTTCTCTGTACCTTTCTTATCCTAGATCTCAAGATCAAACTCTTGCAGAAGTAGTATCCAGTGGATGAGATGAGGTTTTGCGTCCTTCTTATTGAGAAAATACTTTATGGAAGCATGATCTATATACATAATCACTTTATATCCAACCAAGTACTGTCAAAATTTGTCAAAGGCATACACTATAGCAAGCATCTCCTTCTCTATGGTTGTGTAATTAATTTGTGCTTCATCTAGGGTCTTTCTCACATAGTATATGGCATGAAGCTTCTTGTCCTTTTGCTATCCCAGAACTTCCCCTACTGCATAGTCGTTTGCGTCACACATCAATTCAAATGGGGCATTCCAGTCTGGTGGTTGAATGATGATGTGGTTTATTATCACACTAACAAATTCACTCAGGGTTGAAATCCCTGAGCTTTTACCAAAACATCGTGAAATAATACCACCCGCAAGCAGACAGGTCTTATCGCAGTATAGTTGAGGATCAAATCCCAAGAGACAATGTTTTTAAGAATCATTGCTAGTCTAGTCTAGTTCAAGTAAGGCTAATATTTAGAACACAGATTTAGTTGAATTTAATTAAACTAAGTGTAGGAAAGTAAAGAGCAGAATTAAAGTTGATCTAGATTAATGATATGGAATCGTTGGGATGGTACTGGGTTTCACCACCACTACACATGCAAACACATCCAAACATCAAACATCCAGGCAAGATATAACTAACCAAATAGAACTACTGTGAACCCTCCGTGGGGGATGTCTAGGTTTGTGTAAGCATCACCTTAGGCATTAGATGTCTCGTCGCCATCCGGATCATGCACTTACGGTTCCGAAGATATAGATTTCCAACTGAAGTTGTGGCCCTCCCTAAGGGATGTTTAGGCACACAGAAGCGTCATCGTGGGCTAGATGGCTCGTCCCCTCACGGATCATACACTTACGACCTCAAGGAATCCCTTTCTATTTCTAGTTAGGGAGTCAACTGTGCTAATTGACAAGCAAGTAGGTGATTAATCTACAAGCAAATGTCGACAATCAACAATGAAGATACATATATCCAACTGAAGTTGTGGCCCTCCTTGAGGGATGTTTAGGCCACAGAAGCATCACCGTGGGCTAGATGGCTCGTCCCCTCACGGATCATACACTTACTACCTCAAGGAATCCCATTCTATTTCTAGTTTGGGAGTCAACCTTATTAATCGACATTCTACCCTACATATAGAAGTTCTCTCAGCATAGGGAAGAACAAGATAAAAGCAAGCAGTTAATCAATCTACAAACATTAACGATTAACAATGAAATGAAAAGTTATATTCATTGCCATGGAATGTTTAACAAGAGAACGTGCTTGCATGGGCAGCGGGGCTAGTCCCCGCACCCCAACGAAAAGGAACTACTCACTCATGATGTGAGAAATAAGAAGAATAAGAGAGAGGGAAGGTTCTTCCATGAGCATGATGGAGAAGGTGGTCGTGGCTCGGTGAATATGATGCGGTCTTCTACGTCGTGTCAGAGCAGATCTGGACAAGGAGGAAGAACCACCAAGGCAGACTGGGAAGATCTTCTTCTCCACCTTTTTTCTCATCTTGACCTCCTTGCTCGTAGTAGGATCAACATGTGAGCTGGAAATGGTGTGGATGATCAGGAACGAACCTGCATTCAGGCAGCCTGTCAGCATCCTGGGTCCAATTCCCAAATGAGGACCCTACTGGTCCTATTTATAGGCTTGGGTCGGGTCTTGAATGGTTTGTATGTGAGTCCACTTCACACGGTTTTGAGTTTAAATGGTTTGGAGTTAAATGCCTCCTTCATCTTCACAGTCTTGTAGATCGTTTCCTCTCAACCAGTCTTCATCTTAGCAGTTTGAGGACTCTCGTCCAAACGATCTTGGAGACCTTTTAATATTCTCACGGTTTTTCTTTAACGGTTTTGGAAACCATTTAGTCTTCTCACAGTTTGGGATCGTGAGCCTTCCTCATGGTCTTGAGACCGTGAGGGTCTTTTCAGTCTGCTACTTTTATCCAAACCGTTTGGAATATGCCTCTAATTGGTCTTGGTTGCCTCTGGTTCTTTGAGGTCTTAGATCTCATCACGGTCTTGCATCCCCGTTGCTTCAACCGATCTTGGCTTCTAATGGTTTCGACGTGCACCCAAATGGTCTTGGGCAATTAGTCTTGTGCCCAACCAGTCTCGGCATCCAAATGGTCTTTACTCCAACCGGTCTTCACTTTTAAACGGTCTTGGCTTTCAAACGATCTCTATTCCAACCGGTCTTCACTTCCAAACGGTCTGCATTTGCTCGCAGTTTGCTGCCACTGATCGGTCTTGTACCCTCAGCTAGCCTAATGGTCATGAGGACCGAGCACCGAGGTTTTAGTGTCCAAACGGTCTTCAAGACTGCTGAGTTCCAATCAGTTTTGGGGGTTGATTACCCAAATGGTTTGGAGACTGTTTGCTTCTCACGGTTTGAGGACCGTTTGGGCATGCGCGGTCTCAAGACCATTTGCAGCCCATGCAGTCTCAAGACCGTTTGTTGGTTGTGAGGAGGATCGTATAGGTGAAACCATTTGGAGAAAGAAGAGCAAACCGTGTGGATGCAAACCAAATGGACCAAAACTGTTTGGTCAAGACTGAATACACAGGATCGTTAGGGCAAACCGATTGGCTGAATTTGCATGCTCAGGATCAGATGTGATGTATGTACATGATTTGCATGAAATTCATATAAAACTAGTTAATAATTTGATAATCTGATCAACCAAGCAAAATTGCACATTGTAAGATTTAAGGAGATGAAATCGAATGTATTTAGTCGAATTGGGCCCAAAATGGCGAATGAAAATCGTGATGAATTTGGATTCATCAGAATACCCCAAACTTAAACGTTGCTCATCCTCGAGTAACACAAAATCTGAAGCAGTAGCCAAATGAATACTTTCAGATCATGTGATTGCTTCCTCTTCACATCACGATTGTTTCCTTTCTGCTCAGTATAACTAAGCATCTCAACTTCTTGAGATTACTAAACACATCTTACCACATCTTCGTTCCCGAGTTTGTTTTCCAATATCACTTCCTCCTCACTTTTTCCAACAACAAGCATTTCTAAGAGTTTTATAAGAGTCCAGAGATACCCGCAGAACAACAAGTGTACACCTGATCTGACACTGGTGTATTTCAGGATAGTGGAGGCATTCATTATGCCTTTAGGTAGAAAAAGGAGTGAATGGTGGTATGGAAGGAAGAAATAAATCTCTCCTCTATTCGACTCGAGATTTTTATTTTATGATTGCAATTTCATTGATTGCATTTTTGTGCAAATTTCTCCTCTATTCGACTCGAGATTTCATTTTCTTTTTGTGTGCACATTGGCATCTTTTCTTAGTGGTACGCCCCTTTTTATTAGTGAGGGGTATGGAAGAAGCAGATATAGAGGGAGGTGGTGTGCCACCCCAAACTTAGGGTTTGGCACTATTTTGGCTATTTTTGTTTCTTTTTGATGGACGAAGGGGCACAAAGATGATAGAAGAAGTGTAGAAGAGAATTCAGATCAGAATGCAACTTGATTTACAATGCAGTGCACTGGGTGGTTCTCTTTATCATACTCTGCTCAAATAATGACTTGACGAGGATCTGGTGGAGATTACATGTCATTGTTCCACTTATCAGTTAGGAAGCATGATGTGTTTGATCCCTATCAGTTCGACAGACACTTGCCATTTTTGCAGAAGGATCATGATGTTAGGATTCATAAGCTTCACAAGATGATTTCAATCAAAAGGCTAGTTTTCAAGAAATGGCCCTTTGGAGGATCTGCTTCGAATAAGGAGGGTATAATGATGTAAAGATAAGCATGGAGAGAAAAACTATCCAGCTAGGTAGTGGCTATTATTGAAACAAAAAGCATCAAAACTTCATCAAGTTTTTGTTCAATTTCTTTGAAAACTTAAAAATTTTGATCAAAATTGCAACGATGAAATCTTAAGTCTGAAATGGATGGGTGTAGGTGGAAAGTGAAATACATACCACCCACCCTCCACCCCAAACTTAGAAATTTGCTCATTCTGAGCAAACTCTAAATCCGAGATGGAGGGGGAAATCCGTCCCGATTGGACCACCAGATGTGGTTGCGTTCCAATCAGCATGTATCCTCCATCTGAAAATCTCAAAAATGAAGACTAGTCAAAACTTAAGATAACATCTCACGATGCAATTTTTATTTAGTGCAAAAATTTCTAAAAAGTAAAAACAAGATTAAGGAAATTTTCTAATTAAAAACTAGAAGTAAAAATGAAGTTATTGATCGGGTTGCCTCCCGACAAGTGCCTTTGTTTTACGTCGATGGCTCGACATGAGTCCTTCAATTTTCTAGTGGATACGTTGGATTGGTAAGATCCATCATTGCTTCGGTGCCTATGTCGGTTGAGGTGAAATATCTCTTCAGGCATTGGCCATTAGCCACAAATTCTCTTGACTGTTTGCTCCATAAAACAAAAGCACCTTGCAGGTAGATGCTCTTGGCAATGTAAGGTCCAGACCAGTGAGAACGGAGTTTCCCTGGGAATAACCTCAGTCTTGAGTTGAACAGTAGAACTTGGTCTCCCACTTGAATGTCCTTTATTTGTAGATGACCATCGTGCCAAAGTTTGGTGCGTTCTTTGTAGATTCATGCATTCTCAAAAGCTGTCATCTGGAGTTCTTCTAGCTCTTGAAGTTGCAGAATCCTGGCTTTTCCTACTTTCTTCATGTCAAAATTTAGTTGTTTGATTGCCCACCATGCTTTGTGTTTGAGTTCTACAGGAAGGTGATAAGACTTTCCATAGATTAAACAAAATGGTGTAGTTTCGAGAGGAGACTTAAAAGTGGTGCGGTAGGCCCAGAAGGCATCATTGATTTTCACTGACCAATCTTTTCGGTTGCGGCCTACTGTCTTTTCCAAGATAGCCTTGAGTTGATGGTTAGAAACTTCTACCTGCCCACTTGATTGTGAGTGGTAGGGGGAGGCTACCTTGTGTGTCACACCATATTTTCTTAACAACGCTTCAAAGCCTCTTTCCATAAAATGAGAACCTCTATCAGATATCACAGTGTGTGGGACTCCGAAATGGGGAAAATTATATCTTTGAACATCTTGATAACTGGTTTGGAATCACTAGTTACAGTTGGTATGGCCTCTACCCATTTTGAGATGTAATCCATTGTGATTAGGATGTAGGAAAATCCATGTGAAGATGGGAATGAACCCATGTAGTCCACACCCCAAACATCAAAAATCTTAACTTCTTGCCATAGTTTAAGTGGCATCTCATCTCTTTTCATGATGTTACCCGTTCCCTGACATTTGTCACATGATAGAACAAAGTTGTAGGAGTCTTTAGATATGGTCGGACAAAAGAAACCACATTGCAAGACCTTCAAAGCAGTTTTCTTAGAACTCATATGGCCTCCAACTGGGCCTAAGTGACATTGCTCTAAAATAAGTTGGTCTTCCTCCTCAGTGATACAATGTCTGTAGAGGCCATCAACATAGAGCTTGAATAGGTACGGTTCATCCCAGTGATACCGCTTCACATTATGCATGAATGTCTTCAATGTATTTCCGGTGCATTCAGGGTGGATGACACCAGCAGTGAGATAGTTCACATAATCTGAGTACCAAGGGGTAGCTTCTGAAACTTTCATTAGTTGGTCATCCGGAAGAGAATCGTTAATTGGGATCTTCTCAGTTTCCAAGGTGTGGATGTGACTTAGGTGGTCTGCTACAACATTCTCTGTACCCTTCTTATCTCTTATCTCTAAATTAAATTCTTTCAAGAGGAGAATCCATCTTATCAACCTGGGTTTTGCATCTTTCTTCGCCAGGAGGTAACGGATAGCGGCATGATCTGTGTAGACAATGACATTAGAACCAATGAGATAAGATCTAAATTTTTCAAAGGCATACATGACTACAAGGAGTTCCTTTTCAGTAGATGCATAGTTCCTCTTAGCTTCATCGTGGGTCTTATATGCATAGTAGATTACATAATGTTTCTTCTCTATACATTGGCCTAAAACAACACCCACAACATAATCACTGGTATCACACATAATTTCAAATGGGTGATCCCAATCGGGAGCTCTGATGATGGGTGTTTTTGTGAGAGCATGATTCAGGTTGTTGAAACTCTTGACACATTCTTCGTCAAAATGGAAGTCAGTGTCCTTTAGCAACAAATTTGTCATCGGCTTGGTTATCCTGGAGAAGTCATTTATAAATTGTCTGTAAAATCCAACATGACCAAGGAATGCACGAACCTCTCTTACATTTGTTGGGATAGCTAGTTTATAAACCACTTCGATTTTTGCTCTGTCTACTTCGATCCCTCTACTGTTGACTCTACGGTCGAGAACAATGCCTTCCTTTACCATAAAGTGACACTTCTCCCACTTCAACACAAGATGTGCTTCTTCACACTATTTAAGGACAAGGAAGAGGTGCTTCAGGCATGAGTCGTATGAATATCTATATACGTAAAAATCATCCATAAAAACATCCATGATAGCTTCAGTGAGACCATCAAATATGGCCGCCATGCAATGTTGGAAAGTTGCAGGCGCGTTGCAGAGACCGAACGACATCCTTCTAAAGGCATATGTTCCAAACGGGAAAGTAAAAGTAGTTTTCTCTTGATCATCTGGATGTATACGAATTTGATAGAATTTAGAGTAACCATCGAGATAGAAGAAATAATCTTGGTGAGCCAGCCATTCTAAGACTTGGTCAAGAAAAGGCATCGGGAAATGATCTTTTCGTGTCGCCTTGTTCAACTTCTTGTAATCAATACACATCCTCCACCCAGTGACTGTTCGAGTGGGGATGAGACCGTTGTCTTCATTTTGTATCACACGAGTTCCACCCGTCTTCGGGACAACATGCATGGGACTTACCCATGGTGAATCGGAGATCAGATAGATAATTCCTGTCTTGAGCAACTTTATAACTTCAAGGCGGATAACTTCTTTCATATTCAGATTAAGCTTCCTTTGGTGTTCAACAGTTGGCTTGTGATCTTCCATCATGGGGATTTTTTGCATGCACAGTGCTTGACTGACCCCGATGAGATCACTCATCTTGTAGCCTATGTCTTTCCTTCTTTCTTTTAATTCTGTCAAGAGTTTATCTTCTTGTTCTACCGTTAGATTAGAATTTATGATGACTGGGAAAACTTTGAGGTCATCTAGAAACACATACTTCAATCCCTTGGGTAGGGGTTTCATTTCACGAGCTTGTGGTTTCTCACGTGTTTCTTCAGTAACATCCACAGCTTTGAGTTCCTCAATTTTGGCTTCAAGATCTTCTTCAGCAGTATTGAGGTGGGGAATACAACTTTTCACTTGTTCATCAATTGAACTTTCTTCATTAAGATTAGTAAGGTCCATTCCTAAAGGATCTTCTTTTTCATAATCCTCTTGCGTGAGGAGTGACATCTTTTCTATGCACTCAATCAAGTAGACTTCTTCTTTCATGCTTGGTCTTTGCATGCTTTCAAAGACTTTGAACTTGAGAGTTTCTTGGTCTAGTATGAGCAACAAGGTTCCCGCTTCAACATCAATCAGAGCTCTTGCAGTGGCAAGGAACGGACGGATAAATATGAGAGGGTATCTGGTGTCTTCTTTTATGTCCATAATGACAAAGTCACATGGAACATAGGAATCCTTGCCTACCTTGACGTGGTACATCTTCAATGATTCCCAAGGGAAGAGTCACGATGTTATCTGCAAGCTATATGGGCATGCCAGTCGGGAGTAGTTAAGCAAACCCTAGCCTTTTACAAAGGCTAAGTGGCATGATAGAGATGCTAGCACAAAGATCGGCCAATCCTTTCTTACATGAAAAGTCGCTGATATGGCATGAAATCCCAAAGGATCCTCGATCTTTCTGCTTCTTTGGCATCTTTCTCTGAATAATGTCAGAAGTGGTCGTTGCTAACTTGACTGTCTCATATTATTCAGTTATATACTTCCTTATAAGGAGAGACTTTAAGTACTTTGTCCATGCTGGTATTTCATCCAGCGCATCAAGAAAGGGTATATCAACATGAAACTTCTTCATAGCTTCTTTGAACTTATTGAATTGAGTTTCGAGCTTTTTCTAACTCAAACAAGCTGGGAAATGTATACGAGGCTTGTACACTGGCATGTCTGGCTTAGGTGTTTCTTCAATTTTTGTAACAATAGGTTCTTTAGAACTTACCTTTTTCGTTTTATCAGCAGTTACTTCCCTTTTTGGTTGAGACTCGGATGCTGTAGAGTCTTGGACAACCACAGAGTCACCCTCGTCAGTAATAACTACAAGTGTCTCGACAGGAGGATCAGAATAATCTTTTCCGGACCTGGTGGTGACAACCTTCAGTTGCTCTGGATGCTTAGGATTGTTCTCTGGTTGGCCAGCAAAGGCTCCAGCAGGTGGCTTCATGCTAGCTGCAAGTTGAGCTAATTGAGATTTAATAGCCTTCTGATGGGCTTGCTGGTTAGCCATCATAATCTGCTGCGATTGGAACAACTTCTCAATGGCTAACAGCTTGACATCAGGAGAGATGGGACTAGCTTGCTATCCTTGTTGTTGATAAGGGACTTGGGTTGGATTCTGGAACTGAGAATTATTATGATAATTGTTGTAGTTCCTGTTCTGAAAGTTACCCCTAAAGTTTCTTTGATTCCAAAAATTTTGTTGTTGGTTATACTAGAATCTTGGTGGGCCTCATTGTTGATTATTTGAGCCAAGTTGTCGCGAGTTTTCCGCTCCTGAAGGGTTTCTGTATTGAAAACTAGGATGGTTCCTATTCTGATTCGGATTGTAATATCCTTGACCAGGGATCGTGTTGACAGCATTAAGATTTTCCATTTGACCATTATCTCCTTGGCCATAAACATTTCTTAGAACAACATCATAGAGAACATTGCAGGCTAGCATAGAATGATCAGTACCTTTGCATGCTTCACAGAACAGTGAAACTGACTTGATCTGTTCTTGTTGTTGAGGGGGTGAATGTCCTCTTCCAAATGCAGCAAGAGATGATTCAATATGGTCTTACTTGGCAACTAAGAGTTTGAGGGTCTCAGTGATAGACTTGTACTCAGGAATAGCTTCAACCATAGCTACCTTCAACACTCCTTTTCCTACTGACCTACCCCAATTAGCTTGATTTTCAGCTCCAAGGGTGACAACCTTCCATGCATTATCATAACTTTGGCACATGAAGTTACCTCCAAGTTAGGAGTCTAAGAATCTCTTGATATCGTCATCCACACCTCTATAGAAGATCTCGATAAGTAATTCTTAGGAATACCGTGGTGTGGACACTTGCGTAGAAGCTCTTTGTATCTTTCTCATGCTTCAACAAGGGATTCTCTAGGGACATGAGTAAACATTGTTATGTGATCCCTAATTTCATAGGTGAGAGAAGGAGTATAGAATTTTTCCAAAAATACATTTTGAAGTTGTTCCCAAGTGGTGATGGGTTCGCATTGCAAGGAGTTATACCAACTTATAGCTCTATCAGCAAGAGAATACTTGAAGAGACGGAGTCAGATGGCATCATCTGTGACTCCATTTTGCTTTGTCATAGCACATAGATCAATAAACCTCAGAAAATGTTATTGACTATCTTCTCCTTGCTTACCATAGAATGGGATGTTTTGAAGCAAGGTGATCCAATGTGCCCCTATCTCAAAATTTGGAGCATTGATAGGAGGAGGTTGTACTGGGTGATGAACATCAGCATCTTTAGGAATTGAGAACTCCCTAAGGTCTTTTTGCAGTTCTGCTGCTTGTGCTGCTGCTTGAGCTATTTGGATCTCTGTTTCAACTATAGCTCTGGCTTCTTGCATAAGCCTATCTCTTTGTGCGGCAAGGGCTTGAGAAACCCTTCGGACTATTTCCTCCTCTTGAGCCATTCTTTCTTGGTTCTCTCTGTTCTGACGATGAAAAGTTTTGTCTATCTCAGGATCAAAGCTAGCAGTGAGATCGGGACTGTTTGAGCGGTGCATGCACTAGTCTTTGTTAGTACCTGGGATGGAAAGATTTTTCAGAAGTAATATTGACAGAGTAGAACCGAATTCAAGTGAATGATCAATTGTTTCAAAAGAAAAAGAGATTTCCTAGATTAGCCTCAAAAGAACTAGATTTGACTAACTGATTTCATTGTCCCCGGAAACGGTGCCCGAATTTGACGTGGATTATTATCACACTAACAAATTCACTCGGGGTTAAAATACCTAAGCTTTTACCAAAACCTTGTGCAATAATATCACCCGCAAGCGGACGGGTCTTATCGCAGTATAGTTGAGGATTGAATCCCAAGAGACAATGTTTTTAAGAATCATTACTAGTCTAGTCAAGTTCAAGTAAGGCTAATATTTAGAACAAAGATTGAGTTGAGTTTAATTAACTAAGTGCAGGAAAGTAAAGAGCATAATTAAAGTTGATCTAGATTAATGATATGGAATTGCTGGGATGGTACCGGGTTTCACCACCACTACACATGCAAACACATCCAAATGTCAAACATTCAGGCAAGATCTAACTATCCAAATAGAACTGTTATGAACCCTCCATGAGGGACGTTTAGGTTTGCGTAAGCATCACCTTAGGCATCAGATGTCTCGTCGCCATCCGGATCATGCACTTACAGTTCCAAAGATACAGATTTCCAACTGAAGTTGTAGCCATCCCTAAGGGATGTTTAGGTACACAGAAGTGTCACTGTGGGCTAGATGGCTCGTCCCCTCATAGATCATACACTTACAACCTCAAGGAATCCCTTTCTATTTCTAGTCAGGGAGTCCACCATGCTAATCGACAAGCAAGCAGGCGATTAATCTACAAGCAAACGTCGATGATCAACAACAAAGATACACATATCGAACTGAAGTCGTGGCCCTCCCTGAGGGATGTTTAGGCCACAGAAGCATCAATGTGGGCTAGATGGCTTGTCCCCTCACGGATCATACACTTACTACCTCAAGGAATCCCATTCTATTTCTAGTTTGGGAGTCAACCTCGTTAATCGACATTCTACCCTACATATAGAAGTTCTCTCAACATAGGGAAGAACAAGATAAAAGCAAGTAGGTAATCAATCTACAAACATTAACAATTAACAACGAAATGAAAAGTTATATCATTGCCATGGAATGTTTAACAAGAGAACATGCTTGCATGGGCAGCGGGGCTAGTCCTCGCACCCCAACAAAAAGGAACTACTCACACATGATGCGAGAAACAAGAAGAACAAGAGAGAGGGAAGGTTCTTGCATGAGCATGATGTAGAAGGTAGTCACAGCTCGGTGAAGATGATGCGGTCTTCTATGTCATGTCGGAGCAGATCTGGATGAAGAGGAAGAACCACCAAGGCAGACCGGGCAGATCTTATTCTCCACCTTCTTTCTCATCTTCACCTCCTTGCTCGCAGTAGGAGTAGCAAGTGAAGTGGAAATGGCGTGGATGATTAGGACTGAACCTGCATTTAGGCAGCCTGTCGGCGTCCTGGTTCTGATTCCCAAATGAGGACCTTGCTAGTCCTATTTATAAGCTTGGGTCGGGTCTTGAACGGTTTAGATGTGATTCCACTTCACATGGTTTTGAGTTTAAACAGTTTGGAATTAAATGCCTCCAACCGATCGTCATCTTCATGGTCTTGCATACCGTTTCCTCTCAACCAGTCTTCATCTTAGCGGTTTGAGGACTCTCATCCAAATGGTCTTGGATACCGTTTAATGTTCTCATGGTTTTGCTTTAATGGTTTTGGAAAACGTTTAGTCTTCTCACGATTTGGGATCATGAGCCTTCCTCGTGGTCTTGAGACTGTGAGGGTATTCTCGGTCTGCTACTTTTATCCAAACGGTTTGGAATATGCCTCTAATCGGTCTTGGTTGCATATGGTTCTTCGCGGTCTTAGATCTCATCACGGTCTTGCATCCCCATTGCTTCAATTGGTCTTGGCTTCTAATGGTTTCGACGTGTGCCCAAACGGTCTTGGGCAATCGGTCTTGCGCCCAAACGGTCTTTACTCCAACCGGTCTTCACTTCCAAACGGTCTTGGCTTTCAAACAATCTCTATTCCACCCGGTCTTCACTTACAAACGGTCTTCGTTTGCTCGTGGTTTGCCTCCTCCAGTCAATATTGTGCCCTCAGCTAGCCTAACGGTCTTGAGGACCGAGCACCGGGGTTTTAGTGTCCAAACGGTCTTGAAGACCAGTGAGTTCCGATCGGTTTTAGGGGTCGATTGCCCAAACGGTTTGGAGACCATTTGCTTATCACGGTTTGAGGGCCATTTGGGCATGCGCAGTCTCAAGACCGTTTGCATCCCATGCGGTCTCAAGACTGTTTGCTGGTTGCGAGGAGGATTGTATAGGTGAAACCATTTGGAGAAAGAAGAGCAAACCGTGTGGATGCAAACCGAATGGACCAAGACCATTTGGTCAATACTGAATGCACAGGATCGTTAGGGCAAACCGATTGGATGAATTCGCATGCTCAGGATCGGATGTGCTGGATGTACATGATTTGCATGAAATTCATATAAAACAAGTTAATAACTTGATAATTTGATCAACCAAGCAAAATTGCACATTGTAAGGTTTAAGGAGATGAAATTGAATGTATTTATTCGAATTGGGCCCAAAATGGCGACTGAAAATTGTGATGAATTTGGATTCATCAAATGATTGGTGCATAAATAAGGGCTTCCTTGAGCTTGGTGAAGGCGGTGTGGCAGTCATCATTAAATATGAATTCAGTGTCTTTTGCAAGTAAGGAACATAATGGCTTTGCGATTTTGGAGAAGGCATTAATGAATCTTCTATAAAATCCTGCATGACTAAGAAAACTGCAGATGTCCTTGACTAAAGAAGGAGTGGACATCTTCTCAATAGCTTCCACCTTGGTCCTGTCAACCTCAATACCTTTGTTAGATACAACATGACCTAATACTACACCGGATTGTACCATGAAATGGCACATGTCCCAGTTTAGTACTAGGTTAACCTCTTTACAGTGGGCTAAGACGAATGACAGGTTGCATAAACATAGATCAAATGAATCTCCATAGACGCTAAAATCATCCATAAAAATGGCCATTATGTTTTCAATGAAATTAAAAAAAATAGCCATCATGCATCATTGGAACGTCACAGGAGCATTGCAAAGACTAAAGGGCATGCGACGATAAGCATAAGTTCCATATGTGCATGTGAAAGTGGTTTTCTCTTAGTCGGAAGGGTAGATAGAAGTATGGAAAACCCAGAATACCCATCCAAGTAACAGAAATAAGAGTGTTTTGCAAGGCATTCAAGCATTAAGTCAATAAACGACAACAGAAAATGGTCCTTTCGGGTTGCTTTGTTCAAACACCAGTAATCAATATACATACACCAATCTGTGACAATACATGTTTGAATCAACTCATCATATTGTCTCCCTTGATGACAGTTGTACCCCCCTTCTTAGGTACCACATGGATGGAACTAACCCAAGGGCTGTCACATATAGGATAAATGATACCGGCATCAACCAACTTAAAGATTTCCCTTTTAACCACCTCAGGCATATTTTGATTTAAGCATCTAGGCAGTTCAATGGTTGGTTTAGCATCATCCTCCATGTTTATTCGATGCATACAAATGGAGGGATGAATGCCTTTCAAATCATTGACAGAGTAACCAATAACATCTTTATACAAATGCAATTCGGCAAGCAATTTATTTTCTTGTTCATTGGTTAACTCATTATTGATTATTCCAGGAGAAGTAGAGTCAGAATCAAGAAATGCATACCTTAGCCCTGGTGGAAGGGCTTTGAGTTCTACCTTTTTCCTGACTGCATTGTCTTTGGCTTTGTCATCAATAATTGGAGTATCTTCTTCAGTAGCATCTAATTGGGCAATAGAAAATACCCCAGAATTTTCAGATCCATTATTCATACCATCGTCATTACCATAGTAGTTCAGTATCAACTTGGTAACATCATGATCTTCTTGTACAACAAAATCAATAGAGTCCATAAAAAAGATTTCTTCTACACGAGAGGGTGCTTTCATGGCATCATATACATAAAACTCCATGGCTTCATCACCAACTCAGAGTGTGAGTTTCCTTCCCGAACATCAACTAGGAAAGGCCTACAAAAAAGAATGGGGTTGGAAGGAATTTCTACCATATCTAGTACTATAAAATCACAAGGAATATAAAGTTTACCAATCTACACTAGCACATCTTCCACGATACCTTTTGGGTATTTGATGGAATGATCAGCCAGCTCAATGGTCATCTTTGTAGGCTTCAGATCTCCAAGATCTAGCTCTTTGCATAGGGTAGACAGGATGAGACTGATACTAGCTCCAAGGTCTACAAGACCTTTGTCAAACGTGGTGTTGCTGATCTTGCATGGTAGAGTAAAAGCTCACAAGTCATCTAATCTCTCAGGAAGTCTATTTTGAATGATAGAACTGATTCTTTCAGAAATCATCACAGTCTTCACTTGGTCCACCTTCCTCCTCTTGGTGAGGATGTCTTTAAGGAACTTAGCATATGACGACATCTCTGTAATAACTTCAGCTAGTGGAAGATTGACATGGAGTTTATTCAGAATGTCCATAAACTTCCTAAACTTTGAGTCCTCCTTCATGTTAGCAAGCCTTTGAGGAAATGGTGCATTTGCTTTAATAGAAGATGGTACCTCAGTTGTACCTTTACCTTTGATACCCATAGGAGTGTCAAGCTTCTCTTCATCGGTGATGTCTGCACTCTTCTCCTTGGGTGGAGAAGGTCTGTGGATTTTAGCTCCACTTCTCAAGGTGATGGCATTTGCTTGTTGTCTTGGATTCACCTCTGGTTGGCTTAGAAGAGAACCGGATTGGGTGTTCTTTTTCCACGTCAAGGCTTGTTGGGCAATTTTGTTTTCCAAAATCCTTGTGTGAGTGGAAATTCCATTCACTTTGGCAGAGAGTTGGGCAATCACATCCTTCAAGAGCTTGTCGTTGCCCCTTAACTCTTCATTCTGTTGCATCTGTGTGGAGATAAATTTCTCCATCCTGGCCTCCAAGGAAGAACTTTGGGTTTGTTGTTACTGTTGGTAACCCCTATTGTTGTTGAAACCCAGTGGATTCCCATTGTTTTGTCAGTTGAAGTTTTGTTTTTGTTGCGGTTGCTATTGTCCATGTTGAACGTTCTGAGCATTGCTTGTGTTCTGGTAAGAGAAATTAGGATGATCTCTCCATCCCGAATTATAGGTGTTGGAATAGGGATTGTACTTCTTGTTCCTCTGCATCCCAATGGCATTGGCTTGTTCTAGGTTCCCTTCATTCACATTGGGAGAAAAGCATGAAGAAGAAGTATGTCCAGAATTCCCACAAGCTTCACATATCACTTCAGCTGATTGGATTTGCAATGTATTCATCTTCTCAAACTTTTGCGTAAGAATATCAAGTTTAGCAGTAATAAGATCAACGACATCAATAGTATGCTTCCCTCCTTATTTCTCGGATTAAGAACTAGTTGTAGAGGATGATTGTGCTCTCCTATCTGATCTCCATTGGCAATGGTTGAGGGCTATGTCTTCAATGATGTCATAAGCCTCTCTGTAAGACTTAGTCATCAATGCTCCATTAGCTGCGGCATCTAGTGTCATCCGGGTGTTGTAGAATAGTCCATTATAGAATGTTTGGAGAGCATTTGGTCAATCCATGGTGAGGGCAAAGGCGTTGTAGCTCCTCAAACCACTCCCATGTATCATACAGAGTCTATCCATCAGATTGAGAGAATTTGGTGAGTTGATTCCTTAGATGGGCTGTCTTGCTTGGCGGAAAATAATTTGCAAGGAAAGCATTTAGAAATTAGTCCCAGCTTTTGATTGATTTCTTTGGAAGAGACAAAATCGACGCCTTGGCTCTATCTCTTAGGGTGAAAGGAAATAGCATTAGCCTCACTCCTTCGGTTGATACACCATTGATTTTGAAAATATTCATATACTCCAAGAACTTAGCCACATGAAAATTCAGATCTTCATTGATTGTACCTCTGAAGCGGTTTTTCTGTATCATCTGCATCATAGAAGGAATAATAGATAAATTATTCGCTTCAACTGCAGGCAGGTCAATGGCTCCACAAATGTTTGTGGCATCCGGCATGGTGAAATCCTTCAAAGGACGGTCGTCCTCCATGGTTGGATCTCCTTGTACGGCTTCTTCAAAAGACAAAGAATATGGTGACGGTGATGATGGTGGAACACCTCTTAGCAATGGTTGAAAGAGTACGCTCGATCTCAAGGTCTAGCAACACTGATGTTTGAAGACCCCTTTGCGAACGACGCATACAACCTGGAAAATAGCAAGTGAAATTGAGAACACAACTAAAGGTATATGGAAATTTGAAAATGGAAATGAAGATCTAGTCTCGAATACTAATTAGCACTTGTTACTCTAATTAGATTATTGTAGCTCCCCGGCAACGGTGTCAAAAACTTGTTGGTTTATCACACTAACGACTTTAAATCTTAGAAAAGATCTTTTACTCAAATAACCAATTTCCACAAGTATACGGAAGTAGTTGTAGTCAAGGTCGAACACAAGGAGATTTAGCAAACCAATTAAGCGCAAAATTTCTAGGATTCAACAATCTAGACTATTTTAAAGGTAGATTTGGTTGATTAAACTAGAAATTTCATAAATAAGCAAATAGTAAACATATTACTAAAGAGATTAAAATTCAGATATGGGAGTATCTTGTACTTAGGATTTCACCAACACATCATAGCACGGCATAGGATCATGAAATTTAAACATACTAAGTACTTGTTTTAAATGAGGGTTGTGTGTTGCACTTCACCTCTCGGTGCAAGTACAATGATCCTAACTCAATTCAACATTCCCATGTATGAATTTCATTTTGGATCACAAACCTACTCCTCAACTCCATAAATTCCACTCTCATGATAAAGAAGGAGTTTCCAAGAGAGTACATCCTAACTCTCCCACCTATCTTCTCAGATCAAGCAAAAGAGCATAAAACATACACATAAGGTGGCCAACCATACATGTAGAAAAGAAGAAACCGATACTCATAAGGTGGAAAACAAGCAACATAGAATTTAGTATGAAATTATCATGTTCCATACATGCTATGACATGGGAGCTACTCTCCCATGTCCAACAAAAGGAAACTACTCGTCCATAATGGTGTACAACAGAAAATGCACAGAAATTTCAGAGTTCAACATGATTTAGAGAAGGAAAAGCTAAGAAAACCCAAGGTGTAACCCAAGAGGAGTAGAATTCCATATTTAGCATGAAATCCCACTCCTACAGCTGTTCCAAACTGGATAAACCTCTCTCCCAAGAAGCTTTGTGGAGTTTATAAGCTCTATTGCACCTTGGAGAAGAAGATTGGAGAAGAAAAGAAGAAGAATGGGGTTCTTTAGCAAGAAATCACCTCCTTCCACCTCCAAAATCACCCTCCTTGCTCTAGCCTTTATCTGGGACGAAAGAGTTTCAAATAATGACCAAAGATAACTGCTCCATAGAGTGGTTTCATCTTTTAAAATGAAAGGAGTGTATTTGAAAATTGTTGAAACTGACAGGCTCACGGCGGGTCTTTCCTTAGACACGGCGTGTGCTGTCTCAGACAGTTATTATGAGTGTAAAGCACACTGCGTGTTTGAATTAATACACGTTGTGTACTTTACCAGAAAGGCAAAGCTCAGTTATGAATTCCCAGGTATACATCATGTCTTTCGTGGACACGTCATGTACTTTTGTTCAGTGATTAAAGTAATAGGCCGTCTGGAAATACACACGCCGTGTCTTAAATAAGACACATCGTGTGCATTGCTGTTTTAGAAGAATTAAAGTTCTGATCATCTGCAAGGCGTGGAGAAGTCCCGATAATGATTTGATTGAGTTGGGATATCTCTAATTTGATCATTTTGATGCAAATCTGTAATACTCATCATGTGATAAGAAAAATAACAAAAAGGTGGAAAGAATGATATGAATGGAGGATAAATGAGAACAAAATGAACTAAATTTGTGTGTGGAAACATGTGAAAAGTTGATGTGGAAGCCACACAACAACATGGCATAAAGTTATGGACCTAGCTTAAGGAGTTAAAGCTTGGAGATAAACTTGATGTGGTTTAGATTTCCCTCTACATGGATCCTTATGATGTACCTTTGCATGTAAGTTTAAGATGTTCTTTTGTAACTCCTTATGAGAAATTGAATATAGTCAATGTTTTTATTCCGCTGCTACACTTTGGTTGGTTTGTATACCATAAATAAGATTTGAAATTTTACACCCACTCCAGCATATCTTTTAGGTGTGTTTGGATTGGAGGTTCTATTGTTCAAATTTTTAGTAGGGAGTGGTTCCCCTCTGGGATCCCACTCCTTATAGTATGGTATCAGAACCCATGGTAGTCAGAATCTGACTATTTCAATTTTTTCTCCCTAGTTAGAATCTTTACCATGCATAGTCATCCTTTAGATGATCCCTCAAATCACCTAGGTGCAACCTTTTGAGATAAGGTTTTAGATGATCTTACCGTACCATGTAGATTAAGTATGATTTGTGTCTATTGATGCTATGAGGTTTGACTTGAGGATGCTATTAAGTTATGAGTTGGTGGTAGGATAAGGAGATCTTGTTATGGATATATTGTGACTTGGTATCCGCATTGACTTTGAGCTCATCTTTGTTTCATATCGCATGTTTTTTGAAGAAAAATATATTTTCAATTAAACAAGTATATGTACAAAATTTTCTGGATTTCATCGAAGTATTACCCTAAACCTAGTGCTAACCCTAGTTTTGACTTTAGAGTTGTGACTAGGATTGATATAAAGGTGTAGTTGACCTACCCGATGACTTTTGGATGTTTATGTAGGGTTGTTAGGTTAGAGACACAAGGACCTAAAACTCAACCTTAGATGGTGTGACTATTAGTTGGATCCATGAGCAACATAAAATTTTAAAACTTTCACAACTAAAAGATATGTGGGTAACCCTAAATGTTGTTTAGTTTGACTTGTTAGGTTAAACATTTTAAGGGGTGGAGAGTAGTTGGTTGTTGATGTTTGGATCTATAGATTTCAAGGACAAAATCCTTTTAAGGGGTGGTGTAACAACCCTAATCTGGGTTATGAGGTAACCCTATTTGTTTTGGCTGATAAAGTTGCTTAGAACTTTAATGAAATCCTATAATAGGATTTGTTATCATATGACACATTTATGTTTCAAGTTTGGTCCCGATTGAATGCTGTTTGAGCAATTTTCCTTTATTTTGGACCAAAGTGCAGTTTGCCCAAATTGAGGGGCTATAATGCAAAATGTCACATGTTGAATGTGCCTAATATGTTTTAGCATCATAAGAGAGAGAATGATGCTAAATGGTGGCTTGTGGAAAGCCTAAATTCCAAGTTTGAACTTGTTTGAACAATGTTGGAGCATTGTGCATCAATTTTGGTACAAATTGTAATTTACCCAAAATGTGGGGTTGATATGCAAATTACCACCTCTAGAGTGTTCCTACTTCCTCTATGTATTATTTAGAGGAGAGAGAATAAATGAGACACCATGTTTGAAACACTTAAGAGTGATGGTAATGTTGGTGATGAAATGACCAAGAAAGAGGGTTGAATTTGAAGGCTTAACTTGAGTTGTATCAACTTGAAAAGATTATATATGAGTGCCTATCGGCCAGGGAGCCCAAGGAGGTGTCCCATATCGTTTTGTGAACTCTTGGCAAGGTTCATATCGTGCAAAGAACCTCAAGGAGGTGAGGTGTGACGGCCAACAAGTTTCCTTAGGAAAAGTGTATCGGCTTGACTTAAAATGATGATTTAAATGATATATTTTATCCAAATGGGTAAGTGATGGACGAATTTGCATCTCTAGATGATCCTCAACCTTTTTGCACGTCAAGATAAATGTTGATGCATGCTTGGACACGTGTCACCCATGCATGACACGTGGCACCTACTAGCTCAAAATGTTGACACCTCATTTTTGTTCTCCTTCATGATCAACAAGTATATATACCCCTAGTTTGACCCTTTAATGGAATTTTACGACCCTTACCACCCTCCTACCTTGTGGTATCGTACACATAGCTCCCATATCGTGAAGGGAGGCTATGGTATCGTGCATGGGTCATGGGATATCGCCCATGGCATGATCATATCGCCCAAGTAGGTGATCTTGGTCATATTGGGTGATATCGGCCATAGAGTGAAGTGTTTTGATCCCAAGTGAGTACCATATCGTCCAATTGAGTGTCATATCGTGCAAGAGGGGTGGCATATCGTGCAAGAGCATAAGGGTATCGTGCATAGGCCTTGGGTATCGGCCATAGCAAGCATATCGGCCATACTATGTTGATATTGCTCATAGCAAGTTGATATCGGCTAATTGAAGCAGTTTGGGCCACAAGTGAGAGGGTATCGGCCACAAGCAAAGTTGTGTCGGCCAAGAAGAAGTCCATATCGCCCAAGAGTGGTAGGGTGTCGTCCAAGGAGCTAAGGAACTCAAAACTTGACCCTAAGGTGAGGAAAAGATCATCTTCAACCTTGGATTGAAGCATGAATTTAGGGTTTTGATCTTCCTTTCTTTTCTTCTTCACCAATTGCTTATCCATGGTGATTCCTTGTTTATGAAGGGGTTATGAACGAGCCTTGGACCTTCATAAGTCATCTTCAACCTTAGGAACATGGAGCTTTGGAGCTTGGAGCTTTGAAGTGGTTCTTAAGGCGGGTTATATAACTCGAACTCAACCATGTTATTATTCTTCACTTAAATTGCTATAATTAGTGAAGTACTTTTAATTCCAAAGTTTCCTGAAATAGTTGATGAAATTATGAGTTTTAGTAGTTTCTTAGACCTATTTCCATGAACTATAACAGTTAGAAATAAGGTCTAGAGCTTGAAGATGATGGTATCAATTTATAAAAGTAATATCGGGTGCAAGCACATAAGCAAGCAACCCTAACCCGATATGATAATGCACCTGCTTCACTAAAATGAAATGGATATGATTGTATACCTTGTTGCACGATATGTGGGTGTAGTATACACCCCTTGCACGATAGGGAGTCAAGTATAGACTCCATACATGATGTAGGATTGAATGAATACTTGTAAGCCGACATGAAACCCTAATTTAGGCTAATGCTAATGCACGATATGGAAGCCCGATACAAAACCCTAGATGATGTATAGACCGACATGGTGATGGCTTAATACCTAATGCATGACATGGGTAATATATATATACATACCTCTAGCCCGATATGAATGGTATGTATATACTTCTAGCCCGACATGGGGAGTGCTCATATACATACAACCCGATATGGTGAACATATGTATATTTCTAAACTGAGATGCCTTGTAAGGTCGAGGGTAAGACACTCTTAAGAGTAATGAGTGTAACACCAAATAATGGTGTGGCTAATATATTGATAGGTGAAACACCTAAAGTGGTTGGTAATGGTTAATCCTATAGCAATAATGCTTCAACCAGAGATGGGTCCATTTTAATTGATGATGGTTGGACTATTCAAATGTGTTTGAATAAGTTGTTGCCTAGTGAGAGGTGACAAGATGTGTAATGGCCTTGTGAGCCATGTGTTTGAATAAGTTGTTGCCTAGTGAGAGGTGACAAGATGTGTAATGGCCTTGTGATCCATGTGATGAATTAAGTAATTGTGATATCAAGGTTCTCAGTGTGAGATATGGTGATGCTTAACAGTTCAATTGCATGATTTAGTGTATGAAGTGTGTCATGCCAATTGTTATGATATGGCAGGCCGTGTGAGCCTTGTGAGAAATGTTAAATGAGTTATGATTTCTGTTTAAAATGTATCTATAGTGCTAATGTTAGACTTAGGTGCCCTGAACACCGTAGAACCCCTTTGGGAGGTCTGCGCCTTAGGGGTGAAACTCGTGTCCAACATCAACTGGTTGAGTAATTCTGGTGGCACGAGGGTTGATAGGGTTATCCAACACCAACCAGTTGAGTAATTCTGGTGGTAACCCAGTATTGACTCCCTGCGCCTGTGTGCTCAGGTTAGAGGAGGAGTCTAGAGCACTCTGAATTTGTGCAGTGAGGCCCTTGAGTGCCTAGGAACTGCAGTGAGGCCCTTGAGAGCCTGAGAGTGCAGACATGCCCTTGAGCGCCTGGGGCCCTTGAGCGCCCGAGAGTCCTGTGCAGATCAGGACGGACAGTCAGACTTAGCATTTCCCGGGTGTGTCGCTAAGTCTTGTACGATGTGGTCGTAGTGCACTGCGAATCTCATATGTAGAGTACACTGCATATGATCAGGGCATAAGTGTGATTGTTAAAATATATTCAGCCGTGTAGCATATCTGCTTAAGGATCGAATACGAGAAACATTGGTTGATGCGCAAATCAGTTATACATCTTAGTAGATAGATGTTATTTATGTTTCTTTACATTCCTTGCAAAGCAGATAGATGATTTATAACTCTACCATGGGTAGATGCAATGTTCTCCTTAAGAAAGGAGATTACTTCATTCTGTTCATATAGTGAATTATCCTGCCTATTAATATAAAGAGAACCTCTGCTCAGTTTATAATTGCTTAATCTGTGATAATAATATGGTCGGCAGAGAGTTATATCTCTCACTGGGGCAATTTTCAATTGTCTCACCCCCGTGGGGCCCAAATTTTTAGGTGAACGTGCACGAGGAGGTGAAGACCTTTTTGCAGGTGAAGAAAAATAGCTGAGACAGCAGTGACAGCTCAGGTTGAGTGTATTGTCTGTCATGTCTAGTAGATATGAGTCCTATGTGTCCTCTCTGTACTCTCAGGTCCTTGGAGTTGGTTCGTACTGGTTTTATGATCAATAAGAGATTTTGGTTTACGTGCCTCGAGGTTTTATGTTGCTCATGTATAGTTTGGTAAAGCAACTATTATATGTTATCCTTGAGAAGAGATGGTAAAGTGCATGTACAATGTGAGCAATGATGTATATAAAGTTTTGGTTCTGCCTTAAAGAGTTTTCCTAGAAATGGATCTCTTTGCAAAAAAAAGGGTTTAAAATTTTAGTGATTTATATTAATCCACTGTTTATGTTTCATTCCGCTTAATTAATGACGATTTGATTGTCGGTCGTGACAGGTGGAGTTTTGTAACATACCAGATCTTGAACCCTACCCTAGAAGTTTGACCTTTTGGACTTAGTCAAACAAGGTTGAGGATAGATCTAGAAGATGTTTAGTATAACCCTAATAAGCTAATGCATGCATAAATCACCCTAATGTAACCTAATGTTCTTACATTAGTCTTAAATTAATAAAAGACACATAAAATATGTTAGATGAGACAATAATGAATTATACAAATTCTATGCAAATAGTCACACATAATACTTTTGCTGATAATATTAAGATATGGAACATAATTGAATGAGCAAGAGTGATAGTAATGAAATAATGTGATAATAATGGCCACAAATATTAATTTTGTCATAACTCGTTAATGGAAACCCCAAAAGTGAAATCTAAGTTAAAAATCGTGTTCCTTGGGTCCCAATTGCCTTGGGAGTCAAGCTTCATATTTTTCACATAATAATAATTAATTTAATTCTTTTTGGAGAGAGAAGATCTAATTTTCCCTAAAATATCAAATAAAATAATAAGTGACTCCAAAAGAGGAAAATAATCTTGGATTCATTGTCTACACAATAAATATAGCCTTTGGGTGAATTTTCATCCAATTTGATGAAAATTTACTTAAACGGTGAAATCAGGAGAGAGAGTGTGTAAAACCTTCAAAATATTAAATAATTGTACAAAAAACTCCAACATGTGAAATTGATGGAAAATTCATATCCAACACATTAAATATAACTTGTGGGTGAAGTTTCATCAATTTTGGATAATTCTAGACATCTCTAATGTATTAGGATAAAGAAAATATGATTTACTTTAAAAGAATTAAATAAAATAGCAAAAGTCTCCAAAAATAAAAACTAATGTCAAAATCAAATTCTACATATCCTAATTAGGATAGGTATCAAATTTTATTTAATTTGTACCTTGTTTGTACCTTCAATTGAAGAGAGAAAAAAAGGAAAATAATTTAATCAACACTTTACAAAATTCGGATTAGGAAACACCAGCCCGCATAAAGAGTAACCACAGACCAAGATATGGTATTTTGGACATAACTTCCTCATTTCTAAATGAAATTTCACAAAATAACTTACATTAGATTTCAAATTTAATTCCACATCTATCCATACCATATTTGTAGCCTAAATGGAGAATTCGAGAAACGCTTAAACTTTTTCTTCAAGTCTTCTGAAACAACTTCTCACCCACCCCTACTTATAAGCACCTCTACCCGATCTTCCTCAGTTGTTTTGTGAACCTCTTCTCATCCCAATTTCATCCTTTCTTGAGTGTGTGGTTGCTGGTGGTCGTGCTTTGATTTCACCTTGCATTGTCATTTCACCAAAAAGCCGAATATGGTTCTTGGTTTGAGTTTGTGGCACTGCTTCCCGACATCATGTTTATTTTCAAAGCGTAATTGGACCTCAGGTAAGCAACTTTGGCACTTGTTCTTCATGATCAGTTAGTTAGTTTCACGAATGAAAGACGAACAAAGTTTTCCCCAAACTCTCAGATAAGTTTCTCCTTGCCCATCCGACCTCTCTTCCTCTCTCGCAAATTCCCTATTGATTTGGCTTTTTTTAATTTTGTGATTGACCGGTTTTATAAAATTCATATATTTTAATTCTCGTCCAAAAATTAAAATAAAATATGTTTTGGAATCATAAAAATTTGTTCTTTCTAATAAAAATAGTTTCAAAGCCTGATTTCCATGTTTTTAGATGGATTTTTAAGGAACTAATTAATTAATATAAAAAGCCCTAAAATTGGTAAGTAATCCATATGAACTCCAAATTTAGTAAATAAATATGTTTTCTTAATCAGAATAATCTAATAAGTCAATTCATTCAGGTTTGGAGTCCAAGATCCAATGTTTTATAGAAAGGTCTATAAGTAGGGTTACATTACATATATATGAATCTCAAACCCTAATACATGTGAACAATTTGATTTAGGCAAGGTTGATCTTGGAAACAACTAGTTTGGTGAAGAGAGTTTCTAGGACCCTGGTTTAAGGTATGTTGTATCTCCTATTACTCCATGTTGAACAATTCACCTATTTTTGTCTTTCTCTTGGTCCTATGGACAATAGCCTATACACATTGCTCTTATCTTTTGATATCATGGTTCTTGTGAACTATCTTGTTTGTGGTAATCTTAGATATTCTCTTGACTCTTATCTTGTGCTTTGGTGCATGTTGGACTTTTGATGATATGTGTCCACTATGAAGTGGATGTTTATTTGTGTACATTAGATATCTTATTCCCACTTGCGTGTTGATGTAGGTGTTGTCCATTGTGTGATGGCAACATTGTATAATCTGACTATACTTTTCTACTTGCCTCTACATTTTACATGCTATGTGATTTAATAGTACTAGAGTAGTGTAATTGTATTGGTTTTTGTTTATGGTAGATGTGTAATTTCCTACCGAGAAGATGTGTAATTTCTTACTCTTTTGGATGGATAGGTTACCCCATACCTAGGAAAGATGTATGATTCTTGTCCCATGTTTTATATATTTGGGAGTTTGGTAGTATACCATTCTCTATCATGTTTCAAGATGTATGATTCTTAGCCACATTTGTCTTTATATTATTCTAAGGCTATGTTTATCTCACATGCATGCAAGTTGGTGATGATATGTGCTTCTTTTCCCACCATGGTAGTGGATGTATATATGGCACCATCTTTTTAAGTTATTTTAATGGCAAGTATCATTTTATTTTGATTCTTTTATCTTGATACCCACTTGGGTTGTACTTTTCTTTTCTATGGGAAGCTTCTATTTATTTGATGTCCTTATTTCTTTATATTTCTCAATTTTACTTTTTAGTATGCACATACCAACCTTTGTTAATGTCTTTTATTTTTCTCTTCTTGCTGGGTATGCTTCTAACCCTAGGTGAAGGATGTGGAGGACATGGCAAAAAGTTATGGACCTAGCTTAAGGAGTTAAAGCTTGGATACAATCTTGATGTGTTTTAGATTTCCCTCTACATGGATCCTTATGATGTACCTTTACATGTAAGTCTAAGATGTTCTTTTGTAACCTTATGAGAAATTGAATATAGTCAATGTTTTTACTCTGCTACTACACTTTGGTTGTTTTGTATACCATAAATAAGATTTGAAATTTTACACCCACTCCACCATATCTTTTAGGTGTGTTTGGACTGGAGGTTCTATTGTTCAAATTTTTAGTAGGGAGTGGTTCCCCTATGGGATCCCACTCCTTATAGAAACCTTGATAAGAGAGAGAGAAAATCAAATGTTGAGCACATGCGTGCAAGAATCAAACATCCTTCTTCAACATGATAGCCGCACACAAGATTAGGGTTTAGCCAAATGAAGCTAATTTCACAAAGATCTTTATGAACAGTAAACCCTAGAACATGATATCATCACCAAACTGCTTATAATCATGTTTTTGGTATAGATCATTTACATGAAATATGAGTGCAAAAATAATTGAGGGGAAAGTTATATAACTCGCCTTTGATTATGATGTAGAGATTCCAAACAGCAAGATGCTCCAAGGAAGAGAGGAAAACCAAAGATTGGTTCAACTCCATGGCTAGGCTAACATCACCTCAAAGGAAGAAGAACAACCCTAGGTTAAAGAAAGCCCGAAGAAGAGATCACAAACCCTAGACCAAAAAGGAAGGGAAGAGAGAAGATCTTCTACTCAACTTAGGTACTACCATGGGAAAACCATGGATTCGACCACAAAGAGAGTAGTTCCTCAAGAGGCACTACCATGGAAACTAATGGATTCAACAAAGAGAAAGAAAATAAGGGTAGGGTTGCAATAAAACAAAACCAAGAAAGATAGATCACTTACTAAGAACGAAGAACACCAAAGGATCACTAAAGGGAAGTTTTTGTAACCCTTGATCACATTTGCAAGGGTAGGACTACCTTGCTCCAAGGTTGAGCTCTTCTCTGTCACCATGGTAAAAAAGGGACTAGGTTTAAGGATGAGAGAGATCAAGAGGGTGTAAAGAGATCAGTTGCATGCAAAGAGAGGGGTATATATACCCAATGGTAGGAGAGAGGTAAGGGATGTTAGGTATCAAGCTACTTGTACCACTTGTCTTCCAAAAACTCAGACATGCAAGCACTAGGAACATGTATGCATCAAGGGTGATAAGATCATAGTAGGCTAGCGACCATCTTGGTCATCAAAACACTTCGGTCAAAGAAGAAACAAAGAGACCAAAGAAGGTAGCAACCGTTATCACCATGGTGACCAAGAAACATAGCGACCATGGTGATCCTAGCGACCAAGGTCTAAGAGAAAATGATCACCAAGAATATAGCACATGTCTAAAACATCTTTGACCACTAAAAACAATGCCAAAGGAAACCACATCGGTCGCTACACACAAAGGGGTCATCATCCATGGTAAATATCAACTTAGGCATCCATGTAAAACCCTAAATTCAATACATGATACCACCTCATCAACCAGGGTACAATAAGGTGCACCTATGCACCACTCTCTCTAACATGATTCTAAGACATAAGAGGCACATAAAACATGTGACAAATTGCAAGATAAACCCTAAGCATGGGTAAATTACAACTTGGACCAAAATAAGTACACATATAGCAACACTAGCTCAAACATCATTCAAATTGGACCAAACTAAAGGAATTAGTAGTCACATGTCATTAAAGCACATCACATGATTAGATTAAGGTTTCAAGCATCTTATTATGCTAAGAAGGAAAGTTCAAGCAAAATCTAGGTCAAGGGTCTTACCAAGTTGTCCCTTCAACTTCAATGTGCTAGCGTTGACTGCTCTTTCTTATTGTCTCTTCCTTTAACATGTAGGACTTGCTTGAGTTCTCATCATACCACAACTGTGAGAAGAAGAAAAAATCTAGAGCTTATTGTTATGTCTTATGAAAGCATTGACCACCCCTCTATTTTTAGGAGGGTTGCGGTCAGGGTTTCTAAATCAACTGGCAGTCAAATAGAAGAAATTTTATGAATTTTACACAATCCACGAACCATGAACCGATCACTTCACTCTTTAACTATCAGTTCACATGTGAGTCGATCAGTTTAACACTTGAATCAAGTAGTTCACTATGTTTCCTATTTGTGATCATATTGGCTTTAAATATTTGATTAATGCACAACATGAAATCAACATCAATCCTTGATCCAGTCTCACTATTCTTCCAACCAGTCAATTCACAACCTAAATTGATCAGTTCATACTTTTGAACTGGTCAGTTCACTAGTTGAATCGGTCGTTTCATATTTTTAATTGTTAATCTTTTTTAAATTGAACACCTAACACTTTAGTAATCAAGTTTAAACCATATTCATGAGTAAACTCCTATTCCAGGTAAATCCTATGTTTGTGACTCAATGGGTCCCAAGTTACATTGGTAGTGAATGCCCATAACCAATTTATGACATCACAAGCAATGAGTGGTATCTAGCAGCACATCATTGCTACCCAAGTAATTAGAAAGTTGGACAACAACTTCAACCTACAATTTGTCATTAGTGTCATATAGTTTCTTTGTCTTTGATATCCATATTAAGCTCCAAGAATATAATCATCATCCTCTTCAATGTTCAATCAATGTTCCTCAAATTTAAGCAGACTATATGAGATACATATGAGCTCACATATTATATATTGATTCACATGAGTATATCCATACATTTCTCGATCTTGCTTATCAAGTGTCCAGGATATCAACTCTATTACAAGGGACAAATCCCATCTACATCACTCATTGTCATTCCCCATGTGTCACAATGTATTCGAGCATCACATTAATGGTAATTGTTATTCAAGGTCATGTTGGATGATGTCAAAGTACATCGAACAACAAGTGGTGATTATAGTGATTGTAGGTTTAAGAACCAAAATCACCACCTATCACTAGGAGAGTTCATTCTAACTATTATTCATTGGTTTCAATGCAACACTCTCAAGGTGGGTCTGTATGATACACTATTCTCTAAATAGTACCTATGTGTATAGTTTGATATCACATATCATGGCTAATGAATTGTGACATCAACCGACACATACTCTAGTCTTATGTATTATCGTTGTATGTTATCTTCTATAATAACATCTGACTAGGGACACAAAAAGAATGTATGTACTCGTAACATGTACATTCGTATGATCTCATTGTTTAGGTCCTTAACCTAAAGACATACATCATCAAGTAACATCATTCTTTAGAAATATATCATGTTATATCATTATCTCATAATTGAACGAAAATATAGATGAAGACTGTCTTTATTATATATCAAATTGTTTACAAGATATGCCATTACAATCATCATATGATTGGCTCCCTGGGCATGCATACCAACATTGTAATGAACTAAAATCTAAGTATATTCTCAGTTTGGCCTTTTTCCCTAAGATTTTTCTTTCCTTTTTTTATCATTTTTGTCCTTGATGTTGAAATTGTGGAATTATTAGTGGTTTGGGGGTGAATTTGATCACCATTTATGCCAATGAATGGGTTTATGCACAAATGCCTCATTTAATGTTTCAATTAGGGTCTAAGATGCAAAATTACCACTTGAGCGGCATATTGTTAAAGTTTTAGAATTTCTATAACTTCTATGAACAAGGAAGAGATAAAAAGATAAATAATAAATTTTTAAGCAAGATTAGTTGATATTGAATAATTAAATTGTGGAAATAATGGATAATAGGACAACACTCATAAAAGGAAGACTAATTGGTTAAGAGTAACTTCATATTCATTTTTTGGGGGTTTGGTTTGGCTTGGAGACCAAGTTTCATAATTTTGAGATAATAATAAATATACCTATTTTATTTAGAAAAGAAAAGATGAGTTTTCTCCAAAATAAGAAATAAGTCACAAAATGACTCCAAAAGTGACAACTAATCTTAGATTTGTAATCTACATAATAAAGTTAGCATATGGGTAAATTTTCGTGTAATTTGGATAATCTTTAATGTACATTTGTAGATTAGGAGAGAGAAAGTATGTAAAGGCCCAAAATAGTAAACAATGAGCAAAGTAATCTCAAAGGATAAAATTAATGGCAACTTCATATTCCAAATGTTTTGGTTTGCTTAAAGGTGAAGTTTTAGATTAATTAATGATTTCTAGATGTCTCTAATGGGATAAAAAAGAGAAAATGTGATTTTTTCTAAAATAATTAAATAAAATACTTAGAGTCCTTAAAAGCAAAATGTAATGCTAAATTCAGATTCTACATGTTCTAAATAGGCTAGGTGTCAAATTTCATTAAATTTGGGACCCTCAAAAAAAGGAAAGAAAATACATTTTAAAAGGCTTTACTTTCCAAATATTTAATCATTGACTTCAATTTCCTAAAGTTCTGTGTCACGCAAATTATTTTCTGATTTCCCAATTTCACAAAATTTTCTCAACCCTTCAATTTTGATCGGATGACACATGGGTCGTCTCCAACCTTGAGTAGGAGAAGAACACGTGTGAATGGTAACTCCGCCCCTCGTGTTCTTTGCAACAAGGATTTCTCGATCCCTAGTCCACAAAACTTCTCCAAATAACTCCCATTGAATTCAGGAGAGTAATATGCACTTGATGATCCCTAATTCAGACACTACTTTCCTCTTCTTGCAAAATGCCTAAATCCCTTTCTAAAGCTTCTCAAAGCTCCTACTAAAAAATTAAGCCCTCCAACCCAAGCACACCTATAAATACCTATACCCCTAACATCGTAGGACCTCACACAGCCTACATCTCGCCTCAATTCTCTAATTGCCCTAGATTCATAGTCATCGATCGAGTTTTACTCTTTGAGCTTGCGGCTCTACTCCCCTTCCCTCAGTGGCACCCACATCCAAATTGATAACTTTAGAAAGTTTGTGGGACCTTGACTTTCATTTTGTACCTTTGTTTTGTCGAATCGTTGTGTTTTGTGGTTTTTCCCAATTCCACCCATGTGATCATCTTCGTTGCATTTTGACATGGAACGGGTGAGGGAGTAGCTTTCTCCTCAGTGCTTTTACTTCTCTATCCCTCTTTTCTCCTTTCTTTTGATTTTTTCACGCAAGGTTAGTTTGGTCTTTTCTTCATGTTTCTCTTTTCTTTGGTCAAAGTCGGGTTGGTTGTTGATTGATGACATGACTGCATGTGATTGGGCCATGTCATCTGAGCCTGACCCTCTTTTCTCTCTCTCTCTCTCAATTACTTGCTGATGTGGATTTATCAAATTTCCTAATTGGTCAGAATTGTAAAAATAATATCTTTTTCTATGGTTGTCTAAAAATTATGTAAAAATATGTTCTAAAATTGGAAAATGAGCTCTATCTAATAAAAATAGTTTTAAAGACTTATTTCCATGTTTTTGATGGTTTGTTTTTGAGAATCTAACCAATCATATAAAAAGTCCAAAAAATTGTAACTTAATCATATAAACTCCAACGTCGACAAATAAATATGTTTCCTTGATTAGGAGAACCTAATAAGTTGATTGGTGAGATTTTTAGACTCAAAATATGAGGCTTTATGAAAAGGTCTAAAATTAGGATTTCATTATAGATTATGCTTTATAAACCCTAATCCATGTGAATAAATTGAAATGGGCAAAGTCAAACTTGGGATCATCTAAAAGTGGTGAAAGTTGATAATTGAACTCCACAAGAGAGGTATGTGCATCCTTACACCCTAAGTTGGGATATTTGCAAACTAAACCGTATATTTCCTAGTGAGGCATTATGTGAAACCTATTCTCTCTATTCATATTTCTTTTGCTATATTTGCCTCAAAATTAGTATTGATATTCTAATTGTTGGGTCTTGTACCCCACTGCCATGTTTTAAATATATAGTGCTTGTACTTTCCATATTTTCTCTTTAGCATGTTAATTTTATTAGACTATTTAGCTAATGTAGTGATACTTTTGTACAACCACTTATAGATAGGGCATGTGATATTTCTCCCTGGGGAATGTGTTACTCCCCCACATTAAAATTGTTCTAGGTGATTGGAAATGTGTTACTCTCCCCTCACCTATAGGTTGAGGTCCGGTAGGTGCTTGAACCCTACTTACTTAACGTAGTTAATATTAATCATGCATGCAATCTTTCTATTATGACAAACATCTATTTGATTATGCTTCATACTCTTGACTCTCTTCATCATTGATGAATCTTTACCCTATATTTTCCTTATTATTTTTAACTTTGTTCTTGTTCCTCATTAGACACATACTTTGTTTTCTCCTCTTGTTGGGTGATCTCAACCACCCAGGATTAAGATCAGAGTTGCGTAGTAGGAGCATGGAGAACCATCCTAGGTTTCGAATAAGGAGTACATGGCTTTCAGCATGGACCTAACTCATGAAGTTGATGTTTGGAGATAAACTCGGTGTAGTTTAGATTTTCCTGTACTATATCCTTATGTTGTAATGTCCATGTAAATCCTTTATGGGAGATGGTGATATACTTTTAGATTGATTATAGTCATGAAGCCTTTATTCCGCTACAATACTTGGTCTATTGTATACAATTATCTAAGATTTCAAAATTTTACACCTGTTCCAACATGCCTTTTGAGTGTGTTTGGAATGGATATTTTATTCTTCAAATTTTAGTAGGGATTCGATCTCCTTTGGGTCCCACTCTTTATAGATATAGTCTTCTAGTGGTAGCAGACCAGGTGATGGAGATAAGCATGGTGAAGAAGTAGTGATGCATTGCCTACTGTATTTATCTCGATTACTATTATACTTATCTTATTAACTGAAACCACAAGGAACTAAAACTTCAAGGAAATGGTAGGTTTACTTTCATGTTTGTTGGTTTAGGTATATTTATAGGGGTCTTTCATCATTTTAAAATACTTGAATATGAAGAGTTCTTGTCCATCCAACAAGCACCTTGTCCCGAGTAGCCATGTATCCCATCTAGGTTAGGCCGCCCAAATGCTTTGTGTACATACTTAGACTAGGGATGAACCATCTTCAAGGTGCATGGAGTAGGTGGAAGTCTCTCTTAGACTCTAGATCATGTCAGAGATGTTCCAGTTGATTTTTCTTTTCATGGATACAACAATGATGACTCGGATTACGTTATGGGAGGGTTGAGTGCCGAAGATCACCATGCCATGTTCAAGGACTTGAGTTGCAAATTCTATCCGGTACTTAAACTATGTGATGTGTTCCTCTACATCTCTGGCTACAACGGTGGTGGGTTCTTATGGTATAAAAAGGAAGGGGGGAGTGTGGTTGTTGAGGCCGGTCTGAGGCCTTTAGTTGTATAGGGAGGCTATGGAGACTTGGCGTGGTGTTGCGGGTTTGTTGGTGCAATCCAGCAAGCCGTCAGCTTCTGGAGTTCAGTCCTAGACCTTCGAAGAGGCTACAGTGAAGGTGGTGTCAAGTCTTGTTTGTAGATCAATCATTGTATTAGCATGGAGGGGAAGATCAGACAATCAACATGAAGCTGGTACAAGGTTAATTGTTGGTTCTAGGTCGTACTTAGTGGGGGTTTGTGCGGACATTTGAATGTCATAGAAACTATTTATGGCCACAACAATAGGTTATGACGTCCCTTTTTGTCATGGTTGTTGGCACAAGGTAAGAGGCAGGTGGCATGGTCTTGTGGTGGTTGTGGACTAGGTGATGGAGATAGGCACGATGAAGAAGCAGCGGTATGTTGTCTATTGTTTTTATCTATATTACTATTATACTTTTCTTATTAACTGAAATCGTAAGGAAATAAAACTTTTAAGGAAATGCCAGGTTTACCTTCGTGTTTGTTGGTTTAGGAAAATTTACAGGTGTCCATCTTCATGTTGGTATACTTGAATGTGAAGAGTTCTTGTCTGTCCAACAAGCCCCTTGTCATGAGTAGCCATGGATCTCATCCAGGTTAGGCCACCCAAATGCTTTGTGTACAGATTCAGACCAGGGATGAACCATTTTCAATGTGCATGGAGTAGGTGGAAGTCTCTCTTAGACTATTGGATCAGGTCAGAGATGTTCCAGTTGGTTGTTCTTTTCATGGAGATGACAGTGATCAGTGAGATCGGGTCATGGGAGGGTCGAGTGATGAAGATCACCATGCTAGGGATTGAGTTGCAGATTTTGTCAGGTACTCACACTCCTATATGTTATGTGTTCCTATACGGCTTTGGCTACAGAGGTGGTGGGTTCATATGGTAGAAGAAGGAAGGAGGAGTGTGGTTCTTGATGTCAGTGTGAGGGTTGTCGTTGTATAGGGAGGCTATGGATTTTTGGCGTGGTGTTGTAGGTTTCTTGGTGCAATCCAACAAGTCGTTAGTTTCTGGAGTTCAGTCCGAGACCTTCGGAGAGGCTGCATCAAAGGCGACATCGAGCTTTGTTTGTAGATCTATCATGGGATTAGAATGGAGGGGAAGATTAGACAGTCAATGAGAAGTGAGCACACGGTAAATTGTTGGTTCAAGGCCCTACTTGATGGGGGTTTGTGTAGAAATATGAATGAAATCGCCGACGGCCACTGCAACAGGTTGTAGTGTCCCTTAGTTGTTGTCACGGTTGTTGGAACAAGGTAAGATGTAGGTGGTGTATTCGAGTGGTGATGGCAGACTAGGTGTTAGAGATAGGCATGGTGAAGAAGCAGTGGGGCGTCGCCATTGCAGGCACCGACATGGCTTCTGCATGCCACTACAAAAGGCGGTTATGACCTGCCATCACGGTCGCACGACACAGAGATAAGGAGAACATGTGAAGTAGAGAAGGAATAGAGAAAATCAGACTGCTAGGGTAAGGAAATGAGAAAAAAAAGGAGAGAAGAGGGAAGAAAGAAGAGGAGGGGAAGAAGTAGAAGAAGGTGGCTATGCCTTCAGCTATAGACAACAAGTGCAAGTCAGGAGTGACGAGGAGAAAGGTAAGTTAGGGTTGATGGAAATATAAGGATAGGGAGGAGAGGGTTGGGCAAAGCGGAAGGAATAGGAAGATAGGAACAGAGGCAAAAAAAAGGAGGGGAGAGGAGAAGAGAGAGAATGTCGATCAATTTTTACAGCTAGCGACCCGTCTGCGCACGGTCAAGAAGATAGAGTTGTGTCGCATGTGGTTAAAATGACATATAGATGCAATTGACGAAATGAACTGATATAGAAATGACAAGATAGGAATTTCCACCAATTAAATGGATGAGCAAATGAAGTCCGATCATTATGAAAATTGGTACCAATTTTTATGTCAATTTCATAGTATAAAAATATGTAACATTATATTTCTTACTTGTAAGCTGAGTACACAATAATCAATTCGATACATTATTTCATATTTGATGCCTTTCTTAATCGATTTGATACATTATTTCATATTTTTCTTTTAGTAAATATGTAATGGATCTGGGTGTTAGATTGCCGAAACCCGATCTAACCTGACCTGCCTTGATGCTCATCCTCATTTGCAAGTGGCAACGGGAATGAAAAGAGTGTGAACGAAAATGTCAAAGAGAGGCAGGGCTTGGTGATAACAAAAAACATACGCAACAAGGAGGCAATTAAAAAATATATATATAGACATTCTATAGTTGACCCAGAATCTGTTTTTTTTAATCGGGGATGGGGGGTCCTAAGACGGCACGCAGGCATTGGTAGAAGTGGTCAGCGGCGGGGTATAAGAAAGAAAACGTGAAGTAAGAGAGAGGTCATTTTTTAGGTGAAGCTATAACTGCTACTACAGCACACTGTTGGTGGAGGAGTGTAAGTAACAGCAGCCATCTCTGAGTCCCGCTCACACCAGCCTCGCCTCACCCTCACCTCTTCTCGTGATCTCCTAGCTGATCAAATGGCGTTGGCGTGATGGGGAGGAGCGTCGGGCTCATTTTGCCTCTCCTCCCGCTCCACTCACCGACCGAGACATATATCCTCTTCTCTCTCTCCCGCTCTCTTTGTACAACACAACATTTAGCAGCTCCTTCACCTACCAACCTGCTACCTTGCTGCAGTTCGATCGATCTTCCACCTATGGGCAAACCACCTCGGCCGTTGGCAGCCCGGAACACCACCCCACCGAAGCTCCGGTTCGACTCGCTCCCTTTCAGGCCGTCGCCGTCCCAGCTAGGCATCGCCACCCCACCGCTCCAACCCCAAGCTTCGGTGCCTTTCCTGTGGGAAGAGGCACCAGGGAAGCCCAAGATCACCACCATCGACACAACAACCACCAGCAGCCGCCGCCGCAGGTCCTTGCTCTTCTCTCCTCTTCTTCCGGCACCTCCGGCTGCGGGAAACGATCATGCTAACGGAGCAGAAACAGAATTACCAGCTCCACCGTCCTCGCCCACAGCAGTTCTCGACGGCCCGTACCACCACCTCCTGCTTCTCCCGGACGGCGCGAGCGCGTACCTCGACGGGCCGTCCGCGGTCCGCATAACCGCGTCGCGTTCGTCGGTCTCCATGGAACGGTCCTCAAGCTGGAGCTTCGATGATCAGAGGAGGCCGGGTGATGCTGCCGGTGGCGTAAAGAGGAGGAAGCGGCTGGTGTGGCTGTTTTGGAGGACCAGGGACCGACACGGCAGAGATGGAACAAGGGAAGGAAGTAAGCTGGTGAAGGTGGTTACGCCAGAGGTGGGCGGCGCGTCGTCCGGGTTCGTCCCCGGAAGGCACTCCTCTTGCGAAGGGGAAGTCGCTGGGAGGCTCGGGTATTACATCGGGGAGGAGGAGGTGGTGGTAGTTGACGGGGATGAGGGTGAGGACGATGGCGGTGGAGGAAGTGCCGGTGACGACACCTGCGCAGGAGCCCAAGGAACAGCCACAGGAACAGTGGGAGGACTAGGAGGAGGAGAAACAAACGTGAGGTTGACCCGATGGACCAAGGGTAGGAGTAGGACCAACAAGCTCTTCGCTGGTGCAACTGCTCATCTCTGGGTACGTTACGTCACCACCCCTGTTTCTTGTTCTTTCCTTTATACCGAAAGGATTTAAATATAAAGATAGAAAAAATGTTAGCTTGGGCTTTCTCCGATAACTATTTTGCAGCTTGGGCTTCTCTCGGGGACGGTTGTCCGATAACTATTTTGCGCTCAACTATCATCGTAGAAGATGCAAACATAACTCGTTATTATTTGCGGTTGTTCCAATGGTATATAATCATGATAACAAACTAACATCGGCAACTCCCCAAAATGAACTCTTGAGCCTAGAGTGCATATAAGCATGCTGAAATTTTTTGAATTGAGGGTACAAGCTCACTTTTCTAGAGACTGATAAAAAAAATAAGGGTGCGATTTTGTCCACTCCACTTCATCAATAGACATTTTGCCTACAACTGATGCAATTGATGAAAATTGAACACACGACTTTCTATTTCACGCAGTAGCGAAGCCACAAAATATGTTTGCCAAGCAATTATAATCATATTAGGTTGTTGATCTCGACTACATATCTCTTAAATAGTTTTGAGAAAGGGATATGTTACTCATAGAATTTTCTTTTCAGTGTGAGGGCATTACATATTTAGTAGTATAATGAGTTTACATAGGAGAACTTTTGAGTATACTATTCATTATCTTAAAACGAAGATAGAGTAAATTTAAACTTGTTGTTATGACAATGGGAGATGTGTGACCTCTTTACCATACAATCACACATTTATGAGGTGCTAAATTATGTCAAGCCTTTGCTCCAAATTAAATTTGGAAGCTAGTCTTATTGTTTAAAACTAGAACTTATGTTCGCCTAAATGGACAGATGACTACAATAAAATGTAGTCAAGCTCGCTACTCTAAGTTCAATAACAAATTGTTATTATAAAATGTAGTCAAGCTCGCTACTCTAAGTTCAATAACAAATTGTTATTATATATATATATATATAGAGAGAGAGAGAGAGAGGGGCTAGAATACACTCGAGTGTACGGATCGCACGAATACACTCAAGTGTGTTTGCATATCAAGACTATTTTTTGCAAAATGTAAACCGTTGATCTTCACCTTTATACTATAACTAGGCTACATACAAATTTTGAGCCCATTTGGATGAGTGTAAGTCACTCATCCAAGGGCAACAAAATCGACGCGCGAAACTAATTTGAAATGCATAATTTTTGCGGTCTTCATAACATGAGCTATACATATCCAGTGCTCAAATTTTGCGTATGAGTTGTTCACGAGATGTTTAAGAAGATCAACGAATTAGATTTAAAAAAAATATTGCATCATGAAAAACTACTTGAGTGTATTCCGCTCCGGATACACTCGAGTATATTCTAGCATATATATATATATATATATATATATATATATATATATATATATATATATATATATATATATATATAATCTTCTTCTTATTATGTTACTTGGATAAATTCTAATCTAGGTTGACCAGTATTACTTGATCGGCATGTGTGGGAGAACATATGTGTATTGTTACTCCTCGACTCATCAAAATTTGTGGGTATCCATGAGTCAATTGGTTTAAGTCAGATTTGAATGATGAGATTTGTCGCCCAATAAAAATTAACCAAACTCATACCCACTGGTTTAGTCAATAGATTTTGTGGTTGGCCCCACGGGTGACCCACTTAACTAAATAAATGATATAAAATAAATATAGTGATCTACCACTACTAAAATAAATATGACGATCTAGTATTACTCATGAATTGTTAATGACTTCCAATCTAAATTTGAACTTGTTCAACAAGATCCGATATCAGAAAGAGAGATATTGAGAAAAATAAATATATGTTTGTTACATTGCGTAATTGTGCTATCAAATTTAATATGGAGTTGTATTATAAGTTGCTAACTCTAGTTTGTTAATCATAATCATACATTACATAATTTTGTTTAAAAAATATGTGGTTGAATAGTTCTAATGACATTCCGTTGTACTACGGAAACAGTTGAACAACATACTTTTTATTAGATAACGGAAATGTATAGTAGTCAGTTGCTTTTTTAATATACTTCATATAAAAACACCAAATGACTTCTTACTGAAAGGAATTTGTAAAGTATTTTTCATTGAAAATAAATTACATGCTCCCGCAAAGGTTACCCCAAGTTGTTGGGCCGAATTTAGATTTGTCTTTCTTTAATCTGTTTAGAATTGTATCTTTTTAACCTGCGCCCGTGAGTCCCAAACTATAACGACCCAATCCAAATCTAACCTACCCACTTGCAGGTCTAATTACTCTTTAGCCTTAACCCATAAGTCGCTAGCATGAAAATCTGGATCAAAATTTTCAACTTGACCCATCCGATCCGATTAAGTTATATAGACCAGATCTGGATCGAGTTAGTTTAGAGTAAGTTTTGACTGAAACATTAGCACACACTATGAAATAGTAATACATACAAATTAACGGAAGTAACTGCATTAAATAAACACGCCATTACAACCCTGGTAACAAAAACACCCCTGAATGTAACAGGACTTTATGACCACGCTAGTTTCGTACAAGCAGAATGTCAGTCTTTTGCGTGTGCAAGTGATTGAAGTGAGAAAAAGTATGACGAGTGAAAAATGGAAATCGAATTTAATTTTTTGGTTTAACTTAGACGGTGATGATTGCTAACCATCTACAGAACCAGGAAATGCATTGGCCCCCGTGATGAACGAATAAACCGGGTTGACCATACGCATGGGAAGTTGTGGACATTAATTAAGACCATGCTCTTCAACGCGTGGGTTTTTGAGCTCCGTGTCGTCGGAAGAATGACCTGTACCAGACTGGTCCAGGTCTTTTCTTGTTATTAAGATTCATGTTGACGGTGGATGGTCCGTGTACACAAATGCCAACCGAGTTTCAAACCCCGTCTTATGTTTGGTTCGGAACAAAAAAAAAATGTAGACTGTAGTTTAAAATTCAAAATAAACATAATCTCCCACCGGCAAACAAACGAAAGGCAAATCATTTTAGCCATCATTCTATTTGCTGTTTTACTTTGAGACATCGAAACACTCCTGCCGTCTGATGTTTGGTGTGCGTTGTTGCAGGAGAGCATCTTCGGCGGGCTGAAGCACGCGGCGGTGCCATGGCGGAGGAGCCGAGTTCCAGAAGAACCAACAATGGGGACAGGAGGCAAAAGCACTAACAGAGCCAACAGTCCAGGGTCGAGAATCACGCTCCAGATGTTCCTCATCTGAGCTGATCACTCCCTTGACCCACACCCGTTCATGAATCTTCTGTACAGAACAGATGATGCCTGATGTCTCTAGCTTGCTCGTCACTTCGGAGCTCCATGCATGGCGTCTAAAAGCTCGTGATGTCTCTAGCTTGCCCGTCACTTCGGAGCTCCATGCATGGCGTCTCAAAGCTCGTGATGAATAATAGCCTCTCGTGATGTTTCATTCTTGAATGTTTGTAAAAAGCCGATGGAGCTGTCTTGCTAGGTTGAGATTGAAAATACAAAATATTATTTTTTTGTCATCCTGGTTTCAACTTCTTTTATTATGTCTCTTCTTATTGCACATCTTCGTATTACATAATCCCTTCATACTACTTATTATATAAGAGGTTTCATGCATATATGCCACCACCGGTACATGTATATATATATTGGCCTATTGGTTTCATAGCAGTACGAACGCTACTCATAACATGGTATCATGAGCCGACATTATGGTTGTTTTCCGATCAATTCTTTCTAATCAATCTCTCTACTGTCATGTTGATTCTCTTGCTCACCCATCGCCTCCATGATTGATCTTCTTCTTTCTCGATCATCTCTTTAATCAATTGGATCGATTTCTTCCCATATCTCTTCCTTTACGATCTTCTTCGGGTAGTGTGTTCGTCATTGTCCGGTAATCTTCAATGTTCAATTATCAGGACCGAGTTCAGCGTATGCGCCTCCATATGTGTGGTCAACTTCTTTGATAGTTTTTTATTAGCGAACTTCCATGTCTGCCTCGTCTTGCTCGCCCTCGGACGTCCCATCTTGCGCTCACTACTACAGAAATGACTTATAACGTCACTTTTAAAGGCGTCAGTTGTATAAAAATACCGACGCTTAAAACATCAAGCGTCGGTTAAATAAAAAAACCGGCATCTATATGTGAAAGGTAACTAGACACGGATATCGCTTTTATTTAGCGTCGGTTCCTTAATAAGCAACCTACGCCTAAAATTAACCGTCAAATCTAATTTTTCCAATGAAAAAAATTACCTCCAAAATTTAACATACAACGTTGGTTGTTAAAACAGAAACCGACGACTAAAGGTTTTTCGCGAGACAGAAATTTGGCCAATTTTTATCGTCGATTGTCTTACAATAACCGACGCCGTTGTATTTTCGCGCGCTTAACCGCGAAAATTTTCACCTCCCTTTAGCATCGGTTTTTATACGGAGACTGGCGACTATGGTCTTAATTCGAGAATATTTATTTTTGTCAGCATATAAAGATACACGTCGGTTTTTCTAGTTGGAACTGACGACTATAAATGAACAATAGTGTCGGTTTTTTATTGGTAACTGATGCCTATAGGTTTTAGGGTCGGTTGTTTTTAATAACCGACACCTATTATTAACTTAACAGCACCCGCGCGAGCCAGCCTCTTCCCCTTCTATTTCAGTCATTTCACGATTGATCAGGGTTTTCGGCGATTCCTCTGCTCACCGCCGCTCGCTGCTCCTCTGCCCCCGCCTCCGCTGCCGCTTGCTGGTCCGCTGCTCACCGCCGCCGCTCGCTGCTAGCTCTGGTTGTTGCTCTCCAGCTCAATCGCTACTCCGGCCAGCCGCTCTCTTGCTACCCTGCTCTCTTCTTCCTCCACGCCGTTGACAGGTAAGTTGCTGCCCTTCTTCTTCCTCTACCTCTTCTTCTTCCTCCACCTCTTCTTCTTCCAGCTCCCTCCTTACCAAATGTATGGATAAAAGCAAGGCACGACGTGCATGTGGGCTGGATACGGCGGCCAACACATCGGCCATCATGTCCAGCCCACATGCAGGTCGTGCCTTGCTTTTATCTATTTGGTAAGGAGGGAGAAGGAAGAAGAAGATACATTTGTAATTGAATACTAATACTTGACCTAATTCTGTAAATTTTGATACATGTTGAATTAAGATATTAAAACCCTAATACACATTTCACCATAATATTGAATTAACTATATTGCTGAAATCTTGTGATCAATCTATGTAAGATATTAAAACCCTAATGTTAAATCTCTAATTTTATAGTGACGTGTCGCCCTAACATCTACATGAATCCCTATTATATGATGTAGATTGATGATAATGCATGAGCTAGTTTGAAATTTTGAAATTAATTATGAATTATCTCTCCATCCCTAGGTCATACTAATTTATGTGTAATCTTTATCTTGATGATGAACATGCATGGACACTCGAAATGTTGAAATCAATGTTATAGAATGACATCACATGTATTTGTTGGCCTAGAAACTCGTCCAAGATTTACTCATTAGGAGTAAATCTTGGATAGTCCCCGGTTTGGGACTGTTCTTGAACACCTAATCTCACTTAGGATGTAAGTGTATAATGTGTATTGGGTTTTCAAGAAAATTTCGGCAGCATTTCCCCGTTGTTCTCTAAGTAAAATTTCGGCAGCATTTCCCCGTTGTTCTCTAAGTACATATGTACTTAGAGAACAACGGGGAAATGCTGCCGAAATTTTCTTGAAAACCCAATACACATTATACACTTAATAGTGAGATTAGGTGTTCAAGAATGGGATAGGTGGTACACATTTATTATATATAAGAATGACAACACATGTATTTGTTGGCCTAGAAACCCGTCCAAGATTTACTCATTAGGAGTAAATCTTAGATAATCTCCAATTTGGGACTGTTCTTGAACACCTAATCTCACTTAGGATGTTTTAACCATTAATTATATATAAGACCTTAAACCCTAAAGTTTTAACCATAAACCCTAATATTTTAACCCTAGACCCTAATCTTGTTCTAATATATATTTGTTTTCTCTTTGATCATAGAATGGATAGGTCATGGATGTCCATTCCAAATCGCTACACCCCCGAGTTTATTTCTGGTCTTGACCAATTTATTAGATTTGCCAAGGAACATAGGAAACAACCTGGAGAAAGGTTCTACTGTCCATGTAGGCATTGCGGTAACAACTTGAAAGTCAGCACTGGTGACAAAATCAAAAGTCATGTCATGTGCAACAAGATTGTATAAGTCTATACAGAATGACACTGGCATGGAGAGATTTCAAACCTGAAATTAGTGGATGTCGATAGCTGTGCTTGTGTGGAAGAAGAAATTGTCTTCGATGACGTAGATGTGAACGAACCAGTTCCAGTAGACATCGTTAATGCGATGCTGGATAGTTGGGGGGTAGAGCACACCGATCCACCTCCCATGTTTAGAAACATTGTGCATGTTGCTGAGATACCGTTATACACATGTTGTAAGTTTATGAAGCTTAACACTGTGTTGAAATAGTATAAACTGAAAGCTAACAATCGATGGACCGACAAAAGCTTCACGTCATTGTTGTCTTTGTTGAAAGAAATTATTCTTGAAGGAAACGAGCTACCAATCTCAACATACCAGTTAAAGAAATTATTGTGCCCAATGGGAATGGAAGCCAAGAAGATACACGCATGCCCGAATGATTGTGTATTATTTTAAAAGGACTATGTGGATTTGAAAGATTGTCTGAAATGTGGTGCGTCAAGGTATAAATTGATGACTTCGGGGGAGTCCAAAACTGGTTCTCCTGCCAAGGTGATGTGGTATCTACCTATAATACCACGGTTTCAATGCTTGTTTGCCAATCCTATAGATGCGAAGAATTTGAGGTGGCATGCAAATGTTAAGAAAAATAATAATGGGATTCTACGACATGCGTCTGATTCCCCACAGTGGAAGAAGATTGATTTATTGTACCCTGAATTCGGTGAAGAAGACAGGAATCTAAGACTTGGGCTTTGTACAGATGGGATGAATCCGTACGGGACATTGAGCAGCTAACATAGCACTTGTCCAATTATGCTTGTTATATACAATCTTCCTCCCTGGTTGTGTATGAAAAATAAGTACGTTATGTTGTTGTCTTTGATATCGGACCCTAAACAACCTGGAAATGATATCAACATTTATCTTGAATCTATGATTGATGACTTGAAGAAGCTATGGGGTGAAGGTGTGATGACCTATGATGCTTCACGAAGAGAGACATTTCGTTTGCACGCTATGTTGTTTTGCACTGTGAATGACTTTCCATCGTATGGGAATTTGTTTGGATATAGTGTCAAAGGGTCTAAAGCGTGTCCTATATGTGAAGAGAACATTGATTCAATACGGCCTAAACATGGCGGCAAGACTATATATCTTGGTCATCGAAGGTTTCTTCCAAAATTTCATCCGTATCGTAGGTTGCGCAAGGCATTCAATGGACGGAATGAGGAACAAAGTGCACCTAAACCTATATCAGGGGAGGATTTTTATGAAAGAGTAAAAGACATCACCAATGAATTTGGTAAGATATCACAAAGTACGATGGCCACATGGAGTGACAAGTCTTTATTCAAGAAGAAGTCAATATTTTGGGATCTTCCTTATTGGAGTTCTTTGATAGTCAAGCATTGTATCGATGTCATGCACGTTGAGAAAAATGTATGTGATAGCATCATCGGTACTCTGTTGAATATACCAGGTAAGACTAAAGATGGGATAAAATCCAGAATGGACCTACGTGAAATGGGAATAGGACATAATTAACAGAAGTAGTTAGTAGCGATTGGAGAACATACTTACCTCCGGCTTGTTACACGTTGTCTAGAAAGGAGAAGAAAGCTTTTTGTGAATGCTTGGTAAATGTTAAGGTGCCACATGGTTACTCATCCAACATCCGTACATTGGTATCAATGAAAGATTTGAAGTTAATAGGTCTTAAATCTTATGATTGTCACACTCTAATGCAACAAATATTGTCTGTGGAAATTCGATCTATATTGCGGAAGCATGTACGGTTTGCAATCACCAGACTTTGTTTCTTTTTCAACAGTCTGTGCAACAAAGTTATTGACCCTGATACTCTCGATAAATTGCAAAGAGAAGTGGTTGTTACCCTATGTTAGCTTGAGATGTATTTTCCTCCTTCGTTCTTTGATATCATGGTACATCTTGTTGTCCACTTGACTAGGGAAGTGAAAATGTTGGGACCAGTTTTCTTGCATTGGATGTATCCCTTTAAACGATACATGAGTGTTTTTAAAGGTGATGTTCGAAACCGTTATCGGCATGAAGGGAGTATTATTGAAGGTTATGTGGTGAGAGAGGTTATGGATTTTTGCAATGACTTTCTGAGTACTAATGACACTCCTGTGAATGACAAGAATATTGAGGAGCATTTTGGCAAATGAATTTTGGAATCACGGGTGAAAGTAATCAGTCGTGAGCAGTTGGAGCAAGGTCACTTGTATATTTTACACAACATCGATGAAGTGAGTGTTTATATCGAGGAACATACTAATTTCATCAAGAGACAATATCCTCGATCCAATTCAATGTGGCTTGCTAGAGAGCATAACAAGACATTTATTAAGTGGTTTGAAGATAAAGTCTTACATCAACTATCTCAAACACCAGATAATCTTACTGAAACCATCAAATACCTCGCATTTAAACCAAAATTGAATGTTATGTCTTATAAAGGGTTAGACATAAATGGATTCTCGTATTACACAAAGCGTCAAGATGATAAGAGTGTCGTCTAAAATAGTGGGGTCACCCTTCAAGCGTCTTCATTGTTTTTTGTAAGTGCAAAGGATAAGAGTCTACGTGAAGCTAAAATGTCATATTACAGTGTCATTGAAGACATATGGGAGTTTGACTATGTAGATTTCATAATTCCGCTCTTTAAATGTAATTGGTTTGACAACAAAAAAGGAGTTATAGTGGATGAATTGGGTTTCACGTTAGTGAACTTTGAAAAGATTGGCGAGAAGGGTGAACCATTCATATTGGCATCACAGGTGAAACAAGTATTTTATATCGATGATCTTGCAAATGATAAATGGTCGGTTGTTCTTCATGGTAAAAGATAGTTCATTGAAGATCCTATAGATGAAGAAGAGTACTATGATAAGTATGATGACTCCAGTCCATTCTCAGTTGGGTTGCCAACACCACCAAACATTGAAGTTGGGGATCACAATGACTTGTATGTTCGTGGGGATCACAATGAAGGATTTTTAATTGATAATAGATCACAATATTAGAGGCAGGAATGTTTATTTTTTTATATGTTTTATTTTTCTGAATGTGAACTTTACAATGTGAATGTGGAATTTACAATGCGAATTACTTTACAATATGAATGTGAACTTTACAATGTGAATGTGAACTTTACAATGTGAATTACTTTACAATGTGAATGTGAACTTTACAATGTGAATGTGTACTTTACAATGTGAACTTTACAATTAGTGTTACCTTACAATGTGAAATTTATAATTTGAATGTGATCTTTTAGATGGTTGAGCATTCCCATGATGACCGTGTTGATGATCACCGTGAGGGTGAGGACGTGCTTGCGCCGCCTGACAATGTAAATTTTAAGAATATATCTCTGAGGTTTCTATCTATATATGTTCATTTATAATTATATCATGTAAGTGTGTTTTTTATCAAATTTTAGGTTGCTGATGTACCCCCTGAAGAAATTACATCACTTGATGAGCAACAAAAGAAAATTGAGAAAGTGAGGGGCATCACAATGATGAACAAGTTAATACAGCAAAGGGGCAATGGACCCAAATTGGTTGTGGATTTCAATCATGCAGGAAATCCATATGGAGTGAACCGCAACTCATTTGTTTCATATCTTGGGGTTCTTACTCGCAACCATTGCAGTCCTATCCTAGAATCCTGGCATAAAGTTCCTAAGGGGAAGAAAGACCACATATGGAAGGAACTATGCGTGAGTTATTATTATTTGTAATTCTATTTGTGTAGATTACTAATTTTTAGGATACTAGTTAATATCAATTCTATTTAATTTGCAGAGCATATTTGATCTGGATGAAAAGTTGCATCGTAAATGTGTGATGCAATGCTGTGGGAGGGTCCTAAGGAACTATAGGACCAATCTCACCTGAGATTACATACACGATGCTGATAAGAGGTTCTTGATTGATTTCCAATTCTAGACATTGATCACTATTTCACTAACTCTACACTAATAATTTTTGTTTGTATTCTCTTTAAAAAATAAATTTAGGTAGAAGGAAGCCACACAACAATGGAACTACCTGGACCCCAAAGACTGGGAGGCGTTTGTTACCCAAAGAAAAATAGATAAATTCAAGGTATTAAGTGTCACTTCCAATTTAATTAATATACATTTTTATGTATTCACCTATTCAAGATTAACCTTTAGTGTTGCTAAACAAATCAATGTGCTAACTAGCTAGGCCCTCAGTGAGGCGCAAAGAGCAAGGTGTGCACTGAATGTGCACGACCACACAATGGGTCCAAGAGGATATGCAGGCATTTGCCAAAGACTACAGGCTGAGTCTGCTCAACCTACTGCTATTCAGGAGACTGCAGAGTCCTCTACTACTGCTCCTGCACCTCTGCCTCGCCATGCTATGTGGATAGCTGGGAGGCAAAACAAGAAGGGAGACATACCGAAGCCCGCAACTATTGAGGAGGCTGCAAAAATGGTAAAAATCAACTCTTAGAGCAATCGATCGATATTGATTATTGTTATGTTTACTTACTAATTTTTGTTGATGGTGATTAGCGGGAGCTGCACGAGCAGAGGAAGGAAGGCAAGTTCATCCCTCAGGGCACAAGGGATGAACTGATAGTTGCTCTGGGTAACCCAGAGCATCCTGGACGTTTTCGGGGTGCAGGCGCTGGTGTGGGCATCAAAGCGTTCTTTGGGCCATCCCAGCACAAACCTGTCCCAAAAGCGGGACTTTCACAAGATGAGATAACCTATTCTTATTTTAGAATGTTATTACAAAAGGGAATTCAATAATCAGAAGCTAGCGTTTCGTTTATCCATGTATAGGTAGATTCATTAATTGAGAAGAGAATCCAAGAAGCAATGGCGAAGTGGCAGGCATCTCAGCCTGCCACTCAGACAGTACCTCTGGCGGGCCGCTCTTCTCCAACTATAGAAGTGGTTGGGAGTAATCTTGTAGACCCACCACCTAGCACGTCCTCTGTAAGTATTTTTATGACATAATAGCTAGTCTATTCAAGATGATATGTTTGTGTATATACGCATATAACATTCTTTACGTAAATTTGTAAGGGTTGAAGCCATGTCGACTAAAAAGTCAAGAATATATCATTGCAGAGGCATCGGCTTACGCACCCCTTAAAGGGTGCATGTTTCATGGGTATCCAGTACTAGATGGTGTGGTACGTGTGAGCCCCATACATATATTCCCCGACTGGACGGATCTTGCACTGCCTCATGCACACCCAGATGTTGAAACACTTAGTGAGGCAATATGCGGAGTGATATTGTGGCCCGAAGCGGATGTCCTCTATACTGATATTGTATGATAAATTTCCATTACTTTAATTTGTTAGTGTGTATATATGAGTCAATTGATTTGAAATTATATATACAGGTCAAAAAGACGAGACCCGCTACATCTTGGACTCCACGTCCTCGACTACCAAGTTGGCTTCCAAGGGACCTACACGCCTCGATCGGTCCTAATTGTAGGCGTGTGGCAGTATGGATCGGCGAACATGATACAAATTGCCCTATAATTGTTACTATTCCGGAGGATGCTATAGGTAAATCATACGATAACAATCTATTTATACAAGTTTAGCATACGTAATACAAGTTCTGCATACATACATATTAATGCATAGGTATTAATGCAGGTCAATCATACGAAAACAAGATATTTATACAAGATATTTTGGATTTGTTTAGTTATGAATGGATGAACACATCTATGATAGAGTTGTGGATATGGTGAGATCTTGTTTATGCATCCATATACCTTATTTTATATACGGTGATCTGGTTTCTTATATATTAATGCATATGTAATACATGTTTTGCAACCACTTCCACAAGATATGTATAGATTTTGGGTTTTCCCATGTGAGATTTTTGGTTCCATCTTTGATTAGTCTTATAGATACAAACCCTTCTTCAGTTACTTCATACTGCTATGATGCTTTTGAATATTTTGGTAAAAATAAGAAGACGGTGATAATAGCTCCATTCAATGTCGAGTAAGTTTACTTTGCTTATAATTTGGACTTAAGAAAATTACATTTTTATTGTGGATTTTGAGTTATTAATTTTTAGCTTTCTTACCTGTAGTGGTAGGCATTGGGAGTTACTAGTTTTTGTCCCCAAGACGTTCACTGTCTATTATCTAGATCCTACGGGGAATGAGTTGGATACATTATATGGACATGCAATTAAAATGCCATTATTCTCATGAGAAATATTTCATATTTTTATATCTATTAACATATGTTACTACATTACTATTTAATTATGCAATTTAATGGGTTACATTAACATATGTAGGGCTTTATAAGAGTACAAAAAAGCTGGAGGAAAGGTCCCCAGGAAAAAGGATCTGTCACTAATTTGGGAGAATGTGAAAGTAATTTCCTTACTCCAATGTATATATTATTTATGTGAACTGTGCTTATTTGTATTTTTGAATATTTTGTATGTTTCAATTTATAGTTTGCTACACAAGACAACGGCTGGGCATGTGCCTACTATGTGATGTTATTTATGGACCTAATTATCAAACATGTCGTAATGGAAATCGATAAGATACAACAGGTATTATGCATAGTCTCATTAGATAATATGAAATATATCAATCTTATTATATATTATTAATTATATATATACGTCATTCTCTTTGTAGGTCTTTAAAACTGCTAACTTCAGCACAGGTGGAAAGTGTTTCGATGTACATGCTCCCTATATGAGAGATGAATTAGATGTTGTAAGAAAAGAATGGGAAAAAGCCCTACAAAGAGTGGGAATTTTTAGATATAATTTTATTGACAATGATGACAATGATGAATAAAGAATAACTTTGTTCTCATAATTATTTTTGTGTGAATGTGAATCAATTTTTATGAATTATCATATGTGTGTGAAGATGATCAATACATAAATGTTTCTACATGTGTCTGAATGTGAAAAGAGATGAAATGAATGGAACTACAGGTTGCTACTGGTTTCTACATGTGTGTGATGAAAAATAATATGAATTAAATGTGCTTATACATGTGTGTTAATCACATATATATAATATTATCCATCTTGTTAATTTTACAGGTTTGTGGCCTATTGTTGGCTGATATCAATGGATGTCATAAACATGTAGTTCAGAACTGAACTGCAGGTTCTCATCCTACTGACCAGCCATACAGCAGGCCTGCAAACTTATAAGAAAAAAAAATCTTAACATAGGCGTCAGTTATTTGAGCAAAACCAACACCAAAGACATACGGCGGCGATTTTTGATAAAAAACTGACGTCTATGTGGCCAGGAACCATGACCATGCTGGGAAGCACGACCGTGGTGGCAGACAGGGGATATGGCGTCAGTTATTTACACAAAACTGACGTCAGTTCAGCTGATATGGCCAGCACGGCCGTGGTGGCAGGGGAGATGGCGTCAGTTATCGTACAAAACCAACCCCTATAGGCCTTTTGCTGGCACGTTTTTAGTGAAGGGAAGCATTGTGACATCGGTTCTTTTAATAATCGACGTCTGTAACCATTCTATAGTGTCGATTTTCTTAAAAAACCGACGCCTATAGTCCCTTTTCTGGTGTGTTTTCGGTGGCGGGAAGCTTTTTGGCGTCGGTTGGGAACCGTCGCCGAAGGGGTCCACCTTTAGCGGCACCCTCTTGGGTGTCGCTTGGAAACCGACACTAAAGCCCTTAATTAACCGACGCTAAAGGCCTGTTTTATAGTAGTGGATAGAGGCCATCGAAGTTGAAAAGAAAAAGGTGGTCGATGATATTGCTGATGTTGAGGAGTTATTTGTGTTATAGTACAAGGCCTACAAATTCTAGGATGATGAGGATGTTCGTGCCTATGCTATACTAGTTGAGAGTATGGAGCCACATTTTTCTGTCTTTGGCTAACCCGATGTGGCGTGTCTTCCTACCCTCCATGAGACTGTTGGTGATTCTTTACACCTTATTGTTGTGCGTCAGGAGAAGGCACTAAAGCAGGGTGATCTCACAGTTGATGAGTTATACGCTCAATTGTCCTACATATAACGTCAGCTTGACTCTTTGGGTCCAAAAGTTTGTGGCGCTTTCCAGTGTTGTCAGTGCAATGTTAAAGCCTTGAACTTCTACGTTCTACAACTTTTTAACACATCTTGGGGATGGGTTTGAGCAGACTCATGCTCATTTACTTGCTCACCACCTTCCTATGTTGTTTTTAGAGGTCCTTGTTGTTTGTAGATGGGCCACCACCTCCCACTCCTCCACCTTCAGGTATACCACCATGGATACTCAAATCTAATGCTTCTTTTTTATGACACATGATTCCACTAGTCTTACATATCTTAGTCCCTTAATTGCTCTTATCATTATTCAGACCACACATGGCACCTCCCTTCCTATCGTAGGACTGCGAACTCTATCACATCCTCTTTTCATGTTCTTGCATTTCTTATGTTCCCAAACTTTCCATACAGTTTATGTTTGCTGGTCAACTCAGTGATCATGATTGTCATATTATATTAGATTCTGACTCATGTTGTGTTTAGGACTGATGCATCGGTACTCTAGTTGGCACTGGTTCCCGCCGTCATGATTCACAATGTCTTTGGGAGCTTGAATGGATTCACCTTCCTTCCATTGCACCTGCCAGTATCTCCACCACCACCAGTTCCTTTACATCAGTTGCATTGTATACATCATCTTTTACTTAGTGGCATCATCATTTGGGTCATTTTTTGGGTATGTTTATCATCTTTAGTTTGACATGGTTTATCAGGTTCTATGTTCAGTGATGTGTCTTTAGATTGTATGGGTTGTAAGATTGGAAGCTAGCTACGATTTTCCTATTCCACTAGAGAATGAGTGTCACAACATCCATTTAATCTTGTTCACTCTGATGTATGGGGTTAGGCTCCTTTCATTTTGAAAGGGGGTCATTGCTACTATATATTCTATAGATGATTATTCTCGCTACACATAGATATATTTTATGTCTTCTCATCATGATGTTTTATCCATCTATATGAAGTTTATGACCATGATCCAAATTTAGTTTTATCATCTTATTCGTGTTCTTCATGTTGATTCTACTAGGGAGTATTTGTTAGGATACCTGTGTGCTTTTCTTGTTGAGCAAGACACTCTTTATGAGTTTTCCTATCCGGGTGCCCATGCTGAAAATAGTGTGGCTGAGCAGAAGCATCACCATCTTCTTCAGACTACTCATGCCCTTACACTTGTTTTTGTTGTCCCATCTCATTTTTGGACTAAGGCTATTTCTACAGTACCTATCTCATCATCTGCAACCATCAACTTCTCTTCAGGGTGGGATCCTAGTTGAGCATCATTCTGGTACCGCTCCTAATTATTTATCCCTTTGCCATTTTGGGTGTGGATGAAATGTCTTAATGTCACCTCATGACCACACCAAGCTTATAGCTCAATCAGTTGAGTGTGCTTTGTGGGTTACAATACTGAGCATAAGTGATATCGTTATTCAGATCCTATCAGTCAACATATGCACATTTCTTAGGATGTGACTTTTGATGAGTCTCGTCCTTTCTACTCTAGGACTTTTTCCATCTCTACTCTAGCTTCTTTTGTTGAATCACTATCTTTCCTATTTTTTCCTACTGTACGTATCTCTACTCTAGCATTATTCATGCCTAAGGTACAAGACATGTACTTCCTCATAGTTGTCAATGGAAGCTCATTAAACCTTGTATTAAAGTATATTGTAGAGCATCTAAGGTTGCAACCAGAACCCCACTCATGTTGATACCTACTTTGATGGATATCATCCCTTGTTTACCACTAGGTGACTCATCATTGTTGGGTGATTTTCTCGTACCAAAAATTCTACACCAATAACATATTATATATCTCATGCTACGAGATGTGCCACATATTGTACTCAGACGACATTGGTAATAGAGGGTTGTGAGGTGTGCGGGTGAGCAAACCGAAAGGATCAGAGGCAACTTCCAAAGACAATACGGAGAGGTGGAGCTACCCATGATGTTTCTCACTTTAGACTGGTCCTCCCTTATCTCTAGAACATTAGAGTTTCTCATCTCAAACCCACAGTGGAGCCAGCTGTCACTACCCATTCTTTCTTCCAAGGGGGTTTTCTACCTCTGATTTCCCACTCCTTGATGGGTCAAACTGCCACCTTTTTACAAATCACCCTCTCCACCAACATGAAGGTAGGAAAGAGGAGCAGAGAGAGCAAATCGTTGGTGTGCAAAGGAGTCCTGACAACCACCATTGAGTTCCTCTACCAGCCTCTGTTAGTAGGCCAAGACAATAGCTACCAGATGTTGGTATGTATGCCCAGACAACCAATCATACAATGATTGTAATGGCATATCTTATAAATAATTTGATTAATAATAAAGGTAATCTTCCAATTTATTCTATTTTTTTCAGTTATGAGATAATGATGTAACATAATAAATGTCTAAAGAATGGTATTTCTCAATGAAATATGTCTTCGGGTTGATGACCTGAACAATGAGATCATATAGATGTCAAGAGTATATACATTCTTGTTATGTCCCTAGTTATATATAATTGTGGAAGGTTGATAGACAACAATAACACATAAGACTAGAGTGTGTGTTGGTTGATGATAAAATCTCATCAGTCATGATATGTGAAATCAAACTAAACACTTAGATACTTGTTAGAGAACAATGTATCAGATAGACCCACAATGAGAGTGATATATGGAAACTATTACATGGTAGTTAGAATCATCTCTCATAGTATTGGTGGTGATTGTGGTTCTTAGACTTCCAAGACGCTACACTCATCACATGTCGTTCGGTGTACTTTGATATCATCCATCGTGACCTTGAATAAAGGTTACCATAAAGATGATCATTGGGCACACTTTGAAACATGGGGATGACTATGAGTGATGTAGGTGGGATTTGTCACTCCTACATGAGTATGATACCTTGTCCACTTGATAAGAGAGATTGAGAAATGCATGGCCATACTCGTGTGAGTCAATATGTGATATTTAGCTTACATATATCTCAAACAGTCTGCTCTAGCTTAATGAATAAAGATTGAACTTTGAAGAGGATGATGATTTTGTGCCTCTAGTTCAATCTAGATATCAGTGACAAAGGAAATATACAAACATTGTAACACCAATAATAGATTGATTGTAGGTTGAAGTTGTTTTCTAACTTTCCAATTACTTGGGTAGCAATGATGTGTTGCTACTTCTCATTGCTTGTGATGTCATAAACTAGTTATGGACATTCACTACCAACATAATTTGGAACCTTTAGGGTCACACACATAGGATACACTTGGAATAGGAGTTTATTCATGAATGATGTTTAACTTGATTACTAAAGCGTTTAGGTATTTGATTTAAACAACAATTGAATAATTAGACTCTGAAATGAACGATTCAATTGTTGAACCAATATGTTGGAGTGACGGGTTGATTGAAATTACATTGGCTAAATATTTGATGAACTACGACATGAACTGGCCGATTGACTTAGTGAACCGATCGTCTCAAGGTCTCAAATGACTGGTTCATGAGAAGAACCACCCAATTCATAGATCAATTTGATTGGATTAAGGATTAGTACTGATGTGATGTTGTTTATAAATTAGATATTAATTGATAACACAATTGTGTTTGGGAAACATGTCGAAACTACATGATCAAGGGTTGAACTGATCATCTCACATGCCAACCAGACGGTTCACTTGTGAACCGATCATTTTGCCACTCCTATGATACAAAAATTCATGGAAATTCGTCCCCTTTGACTCCCACTTAGACTGGGAACCGTGACCCTTACCCTCCTATAAATAGATGGGTATTTGGGGCTTCTCAGACACATCCATTAGCTCTGAAAATTTTGTCTTCTCTGGTTGTGGTTATTGAGAGAAGCCAAGCAAGTCCTATCCAATAAAGGGAGGGATAGCAATGGAGAACAATTGTGTGAGAGCAAGCTGGTGCTAGTACTCTGACTAGAAGGGACAACTCATTCTTGTTTGTTCTTCTAGAATTATCAGAGTTCCTAGTGGTCTGTTTGGACCACTATAGAGGCGAGGAGGCCATTTCTTGCCACTTAGAGGACAAGGTCAACCATTGTTTGTGGTGATCAACCATGAGCTACTGTTGACATTGTCCGAGTGTGACTTGAAGAAAGGTGCATGCTACAACAAGGGTATTGTCATTGGACTTGATCTAGGACCAAGTATGTCCTCACAAACAATCATTGCCATTGCATAGTTATTGATGCAATCTACTGTGTTAAGGAGAATATGGAAATTAATTTTTTTTGCTTTTGTTGCCTATTATGATGTCGTATTTCCCTGTAGTGGTATCAGAGCCACATTAATTTACTATGCTTTGGGATTTTATCCATATGATCAGATTTTAGTTTTTCATCTTTTATATATTTCATACGTTGTGAATATTTAAAACAATTAATGTCCATATATGATTAAATACCACATACAATCCCAACTAATATATATATGATTTGATATATATCTATTTACATGAGTCATCCTAAAATTGCTTTTGATGGTGGATGTGTGGCATGGTTATGGCCAATAACCCTAGATATATGTGCATGGTGGTTGTGGTTGTTTATTCATTTTTATATCTCAGTTTGCATATCAAGCTTCATCTTCTATTCTAAATGTAAAAGTATTATTCTCTCCTTTCTATGCTCTCCTCAAATGTAACTCGAGGTTTCTTATTACCATGTAATATGTTAAACAATATTAAGATAGTTTAAATTCTTGTTATGACAAAGAAGATGTTAAGCACTAGGAGAACCACCCATTTTAGAAGACGAGCCAATCGTCTAGAGGATAGAGGGGGATAGACAACATGCAGAGTTGAACCGATAGGTTGGTGTCCCAACTGATTGACTTGAGGTGTCCAGAAGATGTTGGATCAGAGACCAATCTACAGTTCAGACTGACCCACCAACCGGCCAAGAGGTGAGTCTCCGATCAACCTAGACTGGTTCAAGTACAAATCTTTATCAACAATAGGTTTATGCATGTGATGTAGACTCTATGTGGTATTAATTCCTTGTAGCTCCAAGGAATTACAATAGTATGGCCAAAACTATTGCTTATGTTTTATTGCATGTTTTACATTTGTGGAATATAGCATGTATATAATACTCACCATAAAATGTGGTGATTGAATATATGTATGTATTTATAAATACAAATGCCTTTATAACATGTTAAGTCTAATATGATTTCCATTAGCAACACACATGAAAAGCTTGATCGACTAACTGTGGCCACACCAAGCATGCTACACCATCTATCTTGTGGAAGTGGGATGGAAGTTATGTGGGCCTTCCAAGCAAGGTACATTATTACTATGTTGATTTTTAAGTCAGTCTTAACTAAGCTATCTTAATGATATTAAGCACCTAGAAGCATGCATATGATTATGGCAAGGAGTTGTGTATATCATCTATCCAAGAATCATATAAGATGAAATTGGCAGATGTTTCCTATCTTAATGATTGATTATGGATGTTGGCATTGACTGGTTAATAACTCAATAACTTTATATCTTTTCTCACTAGAAGGTTGTATGTTGCAATATTCTGAATTGATAGTGAGGCATGTCAATGTGAACAAAATGGTGGGAACAATAATTAATTAAAGGCCTGATTAAATATCGATAAATAATTTTCAAATCAAATCAAATAAAAAATGATTTGACAAATGTAAATTTTCTCTTATAGAATAAAATGACAATCAAATCATCATTGTGATCAGTCCTTAGGAAGGACAAACATAATATGACAAATTCCATGGCCGAGTTTTGAACTTTGAGAAAAGTTCTCTTGATGAGCATATGCTCTATGCCCTAGAAACACCAGTGCCAGAAATACCTGCTCTGAAAGTGCCTAGGGCTAAAGTGGATGCTTATTGGAAGCATGCCAACGATGCCTTACACATGAAGCACCTTACGCTAAGCTGCATGTACTATGAGTTTCATGATCAATTAGAAGACATGGGGATCCTTGAGATGATAACACATCTTAAGAATGTGAACCATAACCAAACAAAGAAAGAAAGGTACAATGTCTCAAAGGTGCTCTTTGAGTGTAATGATAGAGGGAGATCCAGTAGAGACCCATGTGCTCAATGTGATTGGACATGTGAAATGTTTAGAAGAATTGTAATTCTCTTTGAGCCAAGAGTTGGTGACAGATAGGATTCTACAATCATTGCCTGAATCATATAGCCATTTTATCATATGTTACCACTTGAATAGTATGGCCTGACCACTATCAGATTTGCTTGGCATGCTGATAAATGTCGAAGAAATAATGAAGAAGGACAAATTCATGATAGTGATAAGCGAGATCGAATCCAAGGATGAAAGAAAGGCCATGAAAAGTTTTAAGGCTAAGCATAAATCCAAACCTTCATCACTTAAGATAAGGAGAAAGAAAAGTAAAACATGAATATGTCCTTATACTTGAAGGGATTCCGGATTATGAAGATGGGGATAGGAATCTCCACTTTAGGTATATATGTTATTGAGATAAATTTGTCTACTTATTCATCATGGGTACTAGATATCGGATGTGGATCTCACTTATGTTTGAATATGCAAGATGTGAAATGAAGTAAGCCTTTAAGAAAGGGCAAGGTCAAAATGTGAGTTGCAAATAGAGAAAGAGTTTCTTCCACTATAGTTGGAACCTATAATTTATCTCTGTCCACAGGGCTTGTACTAGAGTTAATGAACTGCTATTATGTATCTGCCGCAAATAGAATCATCATTTCTGTATTTTGTATGGACAATGATGGATATTAATTTCATATTAAGAATGGTCAATGTTCTATTACAAAAGATGAGATCTTGTATGGTGATACCCCAATGTATTATGGTCTTTATTTGTTGCATCTAAAGATGTGTTTATAACGTAAATACCAAAAGACTAAAAATCGATAATTCAAACAAGATATATCTTTAGCATTTTTGTCTAAGGCACATAAATGAAAATCGCATATCTAGACTCCATACAAATGGTTATCTAGACTCTTTTAATTTTGAATCAATAGAGACATTTGAGTCTTTTTTATTGGGCAAGATAACTAAGACCCCTTTCACTGGAAACAATGAGAGGGCTAGTGCTCTATTAGGACTGATACAGACTGATGTATGTGGCCCTTTTAGAGAAAATGCTAGATGAGGTTATCAGTTCTTGATTACCTTTACTAATGACTTCAGTAGGTATGGTTATGTTTATTTGATGAAACACAAATGAGAAATTCTTGAAAAGTTCGAGGATTTAGTGAATGAAGTACAAAACCAACTTGGAAAAAGTATTAAGGAACTTCATTCTGGTTGAGGTGGAGAATACATAAGCCAAGAGTTTGTGGACCTTCTAAGAGACCTTGGTAATGTATCACAATGGACTCCACCTGAAACATCTCAACAAAATGGTGTATCAGAAAGAATTGCGCATTGCTAGATATGGTACGATCAATGATGAGTTTAGATGAACTTTCAAATAACTTTTGGGGTTATGCTCCTGAAACTATCGTGCTTACACTAAATTGTGTACCATATAAATAGTACCATATGAGATATTGTTTGGGAACCATCCCAATGTGTCTTTTATGAAGATTTGGGTTGTAGAGATTATGTAGAAAGTAGTTTCCCAAAAAGCTTGGACCTAAGTCAAACTAATTTATTTTGTTAGATATCCTAAGGAAACCGAAGGATATTACTTTTATTCCCTATCTGAAAAGAAAGTATTTGTTTCCAGAGACTTGTATTCTTAAAAAAGGAATTAATTTTCAAAGGAATTAGTGGGAGAAAAGTAGAATTCAAAGAGGTTTGAGATCAACAAGAAAACATTGAGCCAGTGGAGGTACAAGAGGAACAAAGAGAAAAAAAAATCATTGTGAAATCTCAAATTCCTCAAGTAACACAGGAACCTCATAGATCTAGTAGGATATGCCTTGAGCCTGAGAGATTTGGTTATCTTGTGACTCAATAAGGTTGTGAGTTGGTCATAGATGATGAGCCAACAAACTACCTAGAAGCTACTAAGGGAGCAGAGTCTGAGAAGTCGCTTAAAGCCATGAGATCTGAGATGGAACCAATGTATACCAACAAGGTATGGACCTTGGTGGATCAACCTAAAGGGGTAAAACCCATAGGGTGCAAGTGGGTCTTCAAGAAAAAGACCGAAATGGATGGTAATGTACAAACCTATTAGGACAGATTGATTGCAAAGGTTTTCAAACAAATTTAAGGTGTTGACTATGATGAAACCTTTTCTCCACTTGCTATGGTTAAGTCCATCTCAGTCATGCTTTCCATTCTAGCTTATCATAACTATCAGATTTGGCAGATGGATGTTAAAACCACATTCCTTAACGTGAATCTTCTTGAGGATGTGTATGTGACACAACCTGATGGTTTTATAAATCCAAAGGATGTAAATAAAGTCTGTAGGCTACAAAGATCAATCTGTGGATTGAAGCAAGCATCTCGGAGTTGGAATCTTCAATTTTATGAGACAATTAAATGTTTGGATTAAGTCAAAATGAAGATGAACCTTGTATTTACAAGAACGTAGGAGCTTGATTGTATTCCTCATATTGTATGTAGATGACATACTATTAATGAGGAATGACATCCCTACTTTACATATGGTAAAGACTTGGCTAGAAAATACATTCTCTATGAAGGACTCGGGCGAAGCATCCTATATCTGAAGAATCAAGATCTATAGAGATATATCTAGAAGGCTTCTTGGACTAAGTCAAAGCACATACATTGACAAAATGTCAAAGAGGTTTAGCATGGAGGATTCAAAGAGAGGAAACCTGCCCATGACTCATGGAGTTACCATATCTAGAGCTCAATGCCCCAGTTCTTATGAAGAAAGGGAATGCATGAGTAGGATTCCATGTGTGTCTGCAATTGGATTTATCATGTATGCAATGTTATGTACTCATCCCAATGTCTCATATGCGTTAAGCATGATATTAGTCAAATACATGTGATGCTCACTGAACAGCCATGAAGAAAAACCTTAAGTACTTGAGAAAAACTAAGGATCAGTTCCTTGTCTATGACGGAGAGAAAGAGTTGGTGGTAAAAGGTTACACTGATGCAAGCCTCTAAACTAAAAAAGATGACTACAAATCACAATCATGATTTGTGTTTTGCCTCAACAACAGAACTGTAAGTTGGAAGAGTTCCCAACAAAAGACAAATGTGGATTCTACAACAGAGGCTGAGTATATTGCTACATCCAATGCAACAAATGAGTTTGTTTGATTCTAGAAGTTCATCTTAGAACTTGGGGTGGTTCCAAGCATCAGCGATGCCATTGAGCTATATTGTGACAAAAATGGGGCTATTGCACAAGCTAAGGAACCCAAATTGCATCAGCATTCCAAGCATATACAAAGGCGGGTCCATCTCGTAAAAGAGATTGTACAATGAAGAGATGTGAAGATTTGCAGAGTACCAACTAAAAGCAATGTGGTTGACCCCTTGACAAAAGCACTTTCATAGCAAAAGCATAATGGTCTTTTTAGATCACTTTGGATTATGTTCAAGGTGATTGGCTCTAAGTTCAAATTGGAGTCTCTTGGTATGTACGCTCAGAGAGCCAATCATATGATGATTCTAATGGCATATCTTGTAAATGATTTGATTGGTAATAAAGGCAATTTTCCAATTTATTTTGTTTTCTTCAATTATGAGATAATTATGTAACATAATAAATGTCTAGAAAATGATATTTCTTAATGACATATATCTTCAGGTTGATGACATGAACAATGAGATCATACAGATGTCAAGTGTATAAAAATTCTTGTTATGTCCCTAGTTAGATATTATTGTGGAAGGCTAATAGACAACAATAACACATAAGATTAGAGTGTGTGTTGGTTGATGACAAAATCTCATTAGTCATTATATGTGATATCAAACCAAACACACATATACTTGTTAGAGAACAATATATCAGATAGACCCACCATGACAGTGATGCATGGAAACCATTACATGGTAGTCAGAATCATCTCTCCTAGTGTTGGTGGTGATTGTGGTTCTTAGACCTGAAGTCACTACACTAATCTCATGTCATTCAGTGTACTTTGACATCATCTATCATGCCCTTGAATAAGGGTTACCATAAAGGTGATGCTCAGGTGCACTATGAAACATGGAGATGACTCTGAGTGATGTAGATGGGATTTGTCCCTCTACAAGAGTATGATATCCTAGCCACTTGATAAGAGAGATTGAGAAATGTATGTCCATGCTCATGTGATTCAATATGTGATATTAAGATTGCATATATCTTAGATAGCCTACTCTAGTTCAAGGAACATGGATGGAACGTTGACGAGGATAATGATCCCATGCATCTAGTTCAATCTGGATATTAGTGACAATGAAACTATACAAATGCTATAACACCAATCACAGATTGTAGGTTGAATTTGTCTCCAACTTTCCTATCACATGGGTAGCAATGATGTGTTGCTAGATTCCGAGTATTGCTTGTGATGTCATAAACTAGTTATGGACATTCATTTCCAACATAAATTGGAGCTTGTAGGGTCACACACATAGGATACACTTGGAATAGGAGTTTATTCATGAATGATGTTTAAATTGATTACTAAATTGTTTAGGTATTCAATTTAAACAACAATTGACTAAGTAGACTCTGAATTGACAAGTTCAAATGTTGAACCAATCAGTTTGAGTGACAGGTTGATTGAAATCACATCGGCTAAATATTGGATGAACTGGGGCATGAATCGACCAATACACTTAGTGAACTGATCAACTCAAGGTCTCAAATGATCGGTCATGAGATGAACCACCCGGTTCATGGATCTAGGATTAGTGTTGACATCATGTTGTGCATTAATCATATATTAGTTGTCAATAAAATTGCGATTGGGAAACATATTGGAACTACCGGTTCAAGGGTTGAACCAATCAACTCGCATGCCAACTGATCAGTTCAACTGTGAACCAATCGTTTTTCCGCTCACAGGATGCAAACGTTCATGGAATTTTGTCCCCTTCAACTCTCACTCAAACTGGAAACCCCGACCTTACCATCCTATAAATAAAGGGATATTGGGGCTTCTTAGACACATCAATTAGCTCTAACAATTATTATCTTCTCTTGTTGTGGTAATTGATAGAACCCGAGCTAGTCCTACCCGATAAAGAGAGGTATAGCAAGGGAAAACAATTGTGGGAGAGCAAGTTGGTGCTAGTACATCGAATAGAAGGGACAACTCCTTCTTGTATGTTCTTCTAGAATGATTGGAGTTCCCAAGGGTCTGTCTGGACTACTATAGAGGCAAGGAGGTTGTTGCTTATCACTCAGAGGACAAGGTCAATTGTTATTTATGGTGATCAACCAGGAGTTGCTACTGACACTATCTGAGTGTGACTTTAAGAAAGGTGCACACTACTACAAGGATATTGTCACTAGATTTTCTCCTAGACTAGGTATGACCTCACAAACGATTCCTCCCATTACATAGTTATTGATGTGATCTACTGTATTAAGGGGAATATGGCAATTAAAATTTTTCTCCTGCTGTCTATTCCAATGCCATATTTCCCTGTAGTGGTATTAGAGCCATGTTAATTTAATATGCTTTGGAGTTAATTGATTGATCATATTTTGATTTTTCATCTGTTGTTTATTTCATACCATGTGAATATCTAAAATATTTAATGTGCATATCCGATTAAATACCACATACAATCCCAACTAATATATATGATATGATATATATGCAATTCACACAAGTCACCCTAAAATCAGTTTTGATGGTGGATGTGTAGCATGATTATGGCCAGTAACCCTGGATATATGTGCATGGTGGTTGTGGTTGTTTATTCCTATTTATATCTTGGTTTGTATATCAAGCCTTATCTTCTATTCTAAATGTAGAAGTATTATTCTCTCCTCCCTAAGCTTCCCTCGAATGTAACTCGAGGTTTCCCATTACCATGTAATATGTTAAACAACATTAGGACAGTTTAAATTCTTGTTACGATGAAGAGGACGTTCAATAGCAGGCAAACCACCTATTTCAAAATACGAGCCAATTGACTGGAGGACCGAGGAGGACAGACGATAGGAGGAGCTGAACGGATTGGCTGGTGGCCCAACTATTATCTAGAGGTGTCCAGAAGATGTTGGATGAGGGACCAGTTGATTATTTAGACTGGCCAACTGACTGGCCAGGAGGCAAACTGATCGATTTAAGGGTTGAACCAATCAACCCAATACAGATCTTCATCAGCAATAGGTTTTTGCATGTGATATAGACTCTAGGTGGCGAAAATTCCTTATGGCTCCAAGGAATTACAATAGTATGGCTATAACCATCACTTATCTTTTATTACATGTTTATGTTTGTGGGATATAGCATGTATATGATAAGTACTATAGTATGTGGTGATTGGATATATGTATGCATTTATAAATAAAAATCCCTAAATAACATATTAAGTCTAATATGTTTTCCATTATCAACACGCATGAAAAGCTTGATTGACTAAGCGTAGACACTCCAAGCGTGATGCGCCGTCTATCTCATGGCAGTGTGATGGCAGTTATGTGGGGCTACCAAAGAGGGTACATTATTATCGTGTTGGATTTTGGGTCAATCTTAACTAGGTGATCTTAATGAGATTAAGCACTTAGAAGCATGCAGATGACTATGGCAAGGATTTGCACATATCATCTATCCAAGAATCTTATAAGATGTAATTTGCAGATGTTGCCTACCTTAATGATTGATAATGGACATTGGCGTCGACCGGGTAATAATTCAATAATTTTGGGTCTTGCCTCACTAGAAGGTTGTACGCTACAATACTCCAAATTGATAGTGAGGTCTGTCAATTTGAACAAAATAGTGGGAATGATAATTAATTAAATTCCTAATTAAATATCAAGAATTTTTATTCAAATCAAATCAAATAAAATGTGTTTTGACAAATACAATTTTTTTCTTGTAGAATCGAATGACAATCAAATTGTCGTTGTGATCATTCCTTAGGAAGGACAATTTCTAGGATTGGTTTTAGACTTTGAGAAGGGTTCTCAACAATGAGCATACGTTCTATGTCCTAGAAACACCAGTGCCAGAAACACATACTCTTGAAGCGCTTAGGGATGAAGTGGATGCTTACTGGAAGAATGCCAATGATACCTTAGACATAAAACACCTTATGATAAGTTGCATGAACTATGAGTTGCATGAGAAGTGTGAAGACATGGGGATCCTTGAGATGATAACACATCTTAAGAATGTGAACCAAAACCATACAAAGCAAGAAAGGAACAATGGTTCAAAGGAGCTCTTTGAGTGTAATGACAGAGGGAGATCTAATAGAGACCCATGTGCTCAATATGATTAGACATGTGGGACATCTAGAAGAATTAGGATTCTCTTTGATCCAAGAGTTGGTCACAGATATGATTCTACAATAATTACCTAAATCATATAGCCATTTTATCAAGTGTTGCCATTTGAATAACATGGTCAGACCACTGTCAGATTTGCTTGGCATGATAATAAATGTCGAAGCAATAATGAAGAAGGACAAGTCTGTGATAGTGATCACCGAGATGGAATCCAAGGATGAAAGCAAGGCATGAAGAGTTCCAAGGCTAAGCATAAATATAGATCTTTAGCACACAAGATAAGGAGAAAGAAAAGTACAAGAGGAATTATACTTTTTTATTTGAAGGGATTCAGGAAGATGAAGATGGGGATAGAGATTTCCACTTTAGGTATATACGTTATTGAGATAAATTTAACTACTAGATATCAGATGAGGATATCACATATGTTTGAATATATGCATGATCTAAAAAGAAGTAATCCTTTAAGAAAGGACAGGGTTGAACTACGAATCACAAATGGAGTAAGAGTTCCTGCCACTACAGCTCGAACCTATAATTTATCTCTACCCATAGGTCTTGTAATAGAGATAATGAACTTATATTATGTATCTTCCACAAATAGAAACATCATTTATGTATCTTGTATGGACAATGATGAATATGAATTTCATATTAAAAATGGTAGATGTTTTATTACAAAAGGTGAAATTTTTTATGGTAATGCCCCAACGTCTTATGGTATTTATTTGTTGGATCTAAAGATAGATGTTGATAACATAAATAGTAAAAGATTAAAACTTGATAACTCAAACAAGAAATATCTTTGGCACCTCCGTCTAGGGCACATAAAATTGAATTGCATATCTAGACTCCATAAAGATGGGTATCTAGACTCTTTTGTCGAATCAATAGAGACATGTGAGTCTTGTTTATTGGGAAACATGACTAAGACCCATTTGACTGGAAATAATGAGAGGACTAGTGATCTATTAGGAATCATACATATTGATGTATGTGGCCCTTGTAGAATAGAGGTTATCAGTACCTCATTTCTTTTAGTGATGACTTCAGTAGGTATGGTTATGTTTACCTGATGAAACATAAATAAAAAACTCTTAAAATGTTCAAGGGCTTTATTAATTAAGTACAAAACCAACTTGGCAAAAGTATTAAGGCACTTCGTTCTAATCAAGATGGAGAATACTTAAGCCAAGAGTTTGAGGACCTTATGAGAGATTGTGGTATTGTATCAAAATGGACCCCACCTGGAACACCTTAGAAAAATGGTGTATCAGAAAGAAGGAATCACACATTGCTAGATATGGTGTGATCAATGATGAGTTTAGCTAAACTCAAAATAACTTATGGGGTTATTGTCTTGAAACTGTTGTGATTACACTAAACCATGTGCCATCTAAATCGGTTCAAAATATATCATATGAGATATGGTTTGCAAAGCGTCCCAATGTGTATTTTATGACGATTTGGGGTTGTGGATATTATGTGAGAAAGATGTTTCCTGAAAATCTTTGAACCAAATCGGATAAATGTCATTTTTTGGATATCTTAAGATACCGGAGGATATTACTTTTATTCCCTATCTGATAGCAAAATGTTTGTAACATCTTGGAATTTCTCTCTTCAACTATGCACATAATGACTCATGACACACTCAATTTGAATTTATGACCTCTATAATAATCAATTTGATGTTTTGAAATGACATCACTCAATTGATGAGGTGTTTATGGCTAAATTGCAATTTTGAAATAAATTGTATAATGTTGAGTGACTTAATACACATTGATTAAGTTTTGAATTTTTGAAAGGAGTTAACATCCTAATCTTGATCTCAAACCTTTTATATTAGATAGAGAATATAATTTTTGATCTAATGGTGAATATTTCACCCAATTCAGAGGATCGAGCACAAAATTTTGGCTATTGCAATTTTGCTCATTTTCTAGCCTCTTTTTCACCCTTTTTCTCCTTTCCTTTTGCTTTTCTTTTGGGCCCCAGACAATCTTTCCTGCATGCCCAGTAGTCCAACCCATTCTAGGAGGGATGCTCCTAGTTGAAAGATCAAGCACCCATGGATCAGGGTTGATCCAACGGTTGGGGAGTCATCCCCAAGATTGAGCAAAAGTCAAGAAGCTAGTAGATCTAGCCATGTCCGTGAGCCTATGATTCTTGGTCTTTTTTACCTCCTTCATGCCTAAAGTCATCACGAAGAGCCTCCCCACACTCCTAGGATCTCTCACCTACCTCCTTTCTAGCAAAATGGGTTGTGTTAGGGGTATGGCACCCCCACCAACCATGTTCGACCGCATGGTCGCGACCATGGTGGTTTGACTGGTCCACGAGATCTACAGGCGTCTTTATAAGCCCTTTGAGTTCGCCTCTCTCACCTCCCTTCTCTCTATTTCTCAGCTTTGACTTGGTCAAGGAAGATGTGGAGCCACCTGATTCACTTGGACCCACACGACAGGACCCAACCACGGAGTGCCACGTCACCCCCCTCAAGTGGTATATATTTCTCTCTTGCATGTAATGTATGAAATATTCCAAAAATTGTATTAGATTATTCCTTGGTCCAAAATGACATATTATCTATTAAAATTTATCTACTCGACGAGATCTACCCAATGCACCTTGTTTTAGAGAAAAATTCAACTCGTAGCTCCTGTTATGTTAAAAATGGTATGAAATACATCTCTTTTGCATGATTAGTGGTGATTTATGCCAAACCATGAGCATATAATGACCCCACTTGATTTTGATGTTCCTAATCAGTAACATATTCTATCTTGTGCAATATGAATCAAACTTGATCATTCCATGCTCTATTAATATTCCTAATTAATGAAATGAACCATGAAACATATGTGATTTGGACAATGATGCTAATGATCATTATCTTGATGCTCAACTTGATTATGTGAACTCCAAATTGGCATGTTTGATCTAGATCAGTAACTTTACATGCTTTGATCATCTAAATGCCTTTTGGATCAATCTTGCTCACTATTATGACTAAGTGACCTAAACATGACATTCAAATGTGACCTAATGTGCATGTTGCTATATTTGAGATCTAATCTTGTACAAATGGTGTCCTAATGGTCACCCATGTTCTTTAATGTAATAAAATAAGTAAAATGTTGATATCAATGAAATGAAATTTATCTTGATCACTCATGTAATCTAATGATGACCGTCTTGCATGATAATGACTCAAAATGACTAGTTTGACAATGTTGATTCTTAAGTTGCTTTATCTTGCTTGAAACTCATGTTTTCTCTATTAAGATCATGAAAATCTAAGTCTAAAATCCCTGATATTGCTAAGGATGTTTCACCCTAAGTCAAAATGATAGATGATGTAGTATGTAACTTGATGATGAATATTGCATGAATGTTGGAGATGTTGAAATCAATCATCATGATTAATGGAACTTAGATTATGTGAAACATCCACCTTTGATGGTATGTTTAAGATGACATGAGTGTTGTGATGTTGATCTAGTCACACTTGCTTGTAATGTCAGGATCTCTTTGATGGACTCTTTTCAAAGATTTAATCATGTTGTATAATGCTAGTTTGCTCATATCAAGGTACACTTTATCATCCTATTGGCCAGACTAGTGGTGTTGAAATTGCTTGTATGTATGAAATATAAGATGCTTGTCTATATACACTTGTTTGAGATACTCTTCCCTAAGACTACTATGTTTTGGACTTGATTACATATGTTTAAAAAACTTGAAAACATAATGATAGATGTCCATTATACAACCTTGTACACCTGCCTATATTCTCAGGGTAAGGGTACAAGGTTGGGTGTCCTACTTGAGTTTTCATGTTAGGGCAGACCATGTTGATACAAGGATTAGCTTTTGGAAATGGCCATGAGGTCCCTTACAAATAGGGTTAACTCTTGACATTTGGTCTTGCAGTCCCTCATGTTGAAATAGGGTAGCTAATCTTAAGCACCCTCACGGACCCCTTCCTTTGAGAAGTTGGTCAAAGGCCTTATGATATTGTTGGTATAATGGAAATGAACATCAAATGCGCTTGCATGTTAATAAGAAAGTCTTTAATCATGTTGTTACTTCGTTCTTGTTATTTATTTTATGCTTTTTCCAAGCAATATATGTTATTAAACCTACAATTTTATATGTTTGCCAATGTACTCAGCACAGTTGTGCTGATGTGTGCCCATTTTATGATTTTAGGTAACAGGTACACTATGAATCTCTAATGATGATCAATGCTTCCACAATTATGATAACATGCTCGTACTCTAATGATATATAATGACATGCCAATGGAATACACGCGGTTGGTATATGGGACCTAAGATCTTGTTAGGTATTAGTTTAGCATTCTTTTATACTTTCTTGTCTCTTACCTTAGTTGTTTTTTGGGGTTTTATTCATGCATATGTTATGTGATCTATCCTACATACGGACGCTCGAGTCCTCTCGCCTTTGGCTTTCCAGCCATTAGGAGTGAGGATTTGGGTAACATATGGTTCTGTGATAGTGTTTTTGTCAAAGACATTGTATTCCTAGAAAAGGAATTAGTGGGAGAAAAGTAGAACTCAAAGAGGTTTAAGATCACTAAGAAAACATTGAGCTAGTGGTGGTAAAAGAGGAACAAAGAGAATAATGAATCATTATGGAATATGAAAATCCTCAAGTAGTGCAAGAACCTCATAGATATAGTAGGATACACTGTGAGCCTGAGAGATTTGGTCATCTTGTGACTCAAGAAGGCTGGTCATAGATGATGAGCCAACAACCTACCTAGAAGCTACTGAGGGACCATAGTATGAGAAATGGTTTGAAGCCATGAGATCTGAGATGGATCCATGTATACCGACAAGGTATGGACCAAGGTGGATCCACCTCAATGGGTAAAACCCATAGGGTGAAAGTGGGTCTTCAAGAAGAAGACCAACATGGATGGTAATGTACAAATATATAAGGATAGATTGGTTTCAAAGGGTTTCAAACAAGTTCAAGGTGTTGACTAGGACAAAACCTTTTATCCAGTTGCCATGGTTAAGTCCATCAGGATCGTGATTGCCATTGTAGCATATCATGACTATGAGATTTGGAAAATGGATGATAAAACCATATTCTTTAACGAGAATCTTCTTGAGGATGGTACATGATAGAACATGAGGGTTTTATAAATCCAAAGGATGCAAACAAAGTATGTAAGCTACAAATATCAATCTATGGATTGAAGCAAGCATCTCAAAGCTAGAATCTTTGATTCAATGAGACACTCAAAGAGTTTTGCTTTAGTCAAAATGAAGTTGAACCTTGTGTTTACAAGAAGGTTAGTGGAGCTTGATTGTGAGAACCTGTTACACTAAATGAGATTACTCAAAACATAAAACACAATCAATTACTAATTAATCACATACCCAAAAATATGGGTAAATTAAAACTGATTTCAACATCAACACCCACTCAAAAACATTTGCATAAGAGCCCAACATCTTTCTTGTATCCATTCTATGCCAAGAATTTGATACAAATTGTTCTATCACCTTATCTACAACATATATACACAGGAGACCAATATTTGTATATGCCACACAACAAACATTAACATGCTAACAAAATTCTAATTCATTTGAAATACCATAGACAAACTTTTCCTGCCCGGACCTGAGAGTACAGGGATGACTCTAGGACACACTAGACATCTAATCAACTTTTCCAAAGATTCATTACTATAGCTCCTATTTGCTGCCACATGTTTTTTTCGTCATTTCTGATTACCTAAAAAAATGTGGCGAACCACAAGGGTGAGACCCATGTCCCAGCAAGAGATATAACCTCCAACAATGCTTATTGATTATAGAATTTTTAAGTAATTAAATAGATAAGCAAATTAATCAGATATAAAAATAAGCTCAGCAACACTGATGATTAACAAAATACATAAAGGAGAAGATAATAATTATCATCATCAAGCTGACTATCATCATTTTCCTTATTAACCGTATAAGAGATTCAATAACGTATGCATAACTAGCATAAGCAAGTCTAGTAGCATATTATCTCTATCAACATGAATAAGTCTAGCATCATAAGCATATCTAACAACATTAGCATGTCTAATAGTTTGAACAGATCAATATCCATAAGCAGTGCTATCAACATAAGCACGAGAATTTGCATAAGCATGATTAGCAGTATAGGCATTTCTAATTATAGAGGAATGGCTAGCGTGCTAAACATAACTAACAACATGATATAGCTAGCATCCTAATTATAATCAGCAGTAGCAATATAGATATCAACATAAGAATGACTACTGTATGTACACATTTAAAATCTTATGCATATCCACAACATAAGTATAATTACTATCTCTTAATTGCACTAAGCATCATCTTTATGTAAAGAGAACAAACAAGGGTTATCAACCAATGTGAAGCATCATGTATAAACCTAAACAAATATGCTATACAGATGTATTACATCTTTTATTATGCCCTGGGGAATTTGAATCATACCATCCAAAGTCCAACTGACCCCTACAAAGGGCTATTCGATTTTGTACAAGATCTAGGAGTGCCGGTATCCTAAGATCTCTTCCCCTCAGTCATTACGAGTTAAAGGCAGTGACATATCAGTCAAAGCTGCCACCACAATGACATATAGTCATGTAACTAGCCCACCTTGGTACAGGTCACGATGCTAGAATCAAGGGTATTCAAACCCAATCACTGAGGTACAACCACATTTGTCCTCTAATCACATCATGTTATAATCACCGAGACATGACCGCGGTCATTCTCAATCACATCAGATGTATGAGGCATGACCATAGCCAACCTCCACAATTTGCATTGTGGATAACAAGGATATATCCTCAACCTGCCACCCCCACATACTCAACAGTATGTACTCCGAGTTTCCCTTAGGAATACTCATTTCACCATCCAGTAAGTTCTGACACTGAAGATGGTTCTACGTCACAGGGAACTACATGATTAGAGTTGTACTTGATTAGTTATGCCAATTGGGTGAATTGATATTGCATCAAACAAGTGGACATACAACCCCTAATTCACTTCTAGAAAGAATATAAATATCACAACTTTGAAAAGATATAAAATGTGTGAAACATAATTTCTCATCTCATCATCACATGGTACTATTCACTTGCCATTCATGAGACCACACTAGTCATCATACTATCACAAGATATAAATCCTTTTCACAATATCACAGGGTATCAACCCTTATCAACATAAGAGGATTACACCTCATTCAGGGCTCAACCATGCCTAAAGGTCATTAAGACCATCATACTATTCCCTACAAGATCATCATTATCTTTGCATGCCTTATAACAAGGCTCAACAACATCACTTACATATAATACACCAGATCAGCACAATATTGCATTAATGGGCTAGGAGATATTCATAAACAATCATAGCAGGGTTATATTAACATTAAGAACATTCCTTTATTACATCAACTTGCAATGAATCTAGATATGATTAACCCTAATCATATTCATAATGCACATGTTTCGCATAAGCAAGTATCAACCATGTGGCTATGACAACTACCAATTAACACATTAAGGTTATGATCATGTTAAGGAGGTTATTTCACCATCATGCCATCATATAAGAATGTTAAACATGAATACTCATCTTTATCTATTTGCATTAGAGTTAGGTTCAACAAGATAAATTATATTAATGTTACTAATCATCACTTATACCCAAACCCTAACTCACGGCATCCCCATTGGATCATGGATGCATAAGGTGAAGAATCATCATCACATTTCATACTATTCTCAAGTATGAGCCCACACATAAATCAAGGTGTAACCATTGGGTTATAGCATACTAGGGTTTCAACAACATTAACATAGTACTTCATGATTGTATTAGTCATTCAAGGACTATTGATACCCAATTACCATCATTTAGTTATATTAAAGCTAGGTATAACAAGATATACCTCATTAGGGTTACATATCAACACAATATGATTATCATCCCTCCTATTCATATGAGTGAATATGTAAGACTACCTTATTAAGGGTAACCCTCCATTTGTTCCAACATCATTCAACCCATATCACCATACCACAATGTCACCTAGAACCATTGGATGTTAAAAAGGTAAGATTGTTGGTTTTTTACATAAGTAAACACCTTATATAAACCACCTATGAAGTCCTTAATTTGTTCTCTATAAAGAGTCACCATCTAACCCTAGACATCACTTGATTAACAACACAAAAAGTTCCATTGAAAGTAGGGTAAAACCCACAATCGACTGTTCATTTAAAACAAGCCATCCATTGTCAACAAGTAAGCTCCTTAAGGTGATCATATAAAGGAAGCCATATAAATCACATTATTAGGACCAACATATTACATTAGCCATCATTCCACTTTATTGGAGGAATAAACATTATATCTTGACCATTGGGTCAAGTTCATATATTAAATCATCAATTACAGTATAGGTCCGACCATTGCATCAAGTTACCCAAGAAACCATTGGTCTAAGGCTTAATTGATGCTACAACTATATGATTAACTCATCATAGGTTTTGGAGACCTGATCCACCATCATTAGTGACCATTAGGTCACCATAGATTGTTAGATCAATACTATATTCATTAATCAACATCAAATATCAAACTAATATCACCATTGATTGATAGCATCATTAGGGTACTTAGTTGCTAATCACTAGGTTTCTAATTAGGCCAAAACATGACCTAAGGGGTGAAAGTCAGTTGACACCCTTGGTTACCACCATAAATTTTCATGAAGACAACACCATCGGGTTGTTGCAATGGTACCATCATCGGGTCATGGGTTTATAGAAGAAATCAGCTTTAAACCCTAAAATTGACCATTGGTTGATAGGTGCTTAGCACCATAGGTTGTCCAAACAACCTGATACAAGTGATATTATACCTTAGGAATAACATACACATGATCACAGGTTCATCTATACCTGAAATCAGAACATGGAATATTATAAAAATCAAAATCTAAGTCCAGCATAGCTTTCTAGTGCATGGATCATCACTTTCAAGCAAGAACATGATCTATAAAGCTTATGGTAAGAAATAAACATGGAGCAAGTTATAAAACTTGCCTCTAATGAGAAGATGAAACCACCCACATAGAAGAAATCTCGAGCAGGTAGGGTAGAAAATCCAAGAATAAGCTATGAACTCGTCCATCTAGCACCATTCTTCATCAAATGAGCAAACCCTAAGCACAAGGAGCAAGAAAGGTAGGGTTTTAGAGATTTAGTGCAATTTCTATCATGTAACAGCAAGGTTCCGACCTGTAGGAAGGTCTAAGGAAGTAGAAGAGCAAGAGAAATGGAGAAGGAAGGAAGAAAATAACTTGCCTTGGTCGAAATCCCTAGAAGATGACCTTGGAAACCCTAGGTAGGGCTAAATGGATCTCTAGGAGACCTTCTTCTCCAAAAAGAGGTTGTCTTCTACCTTAGAGCATTTAGTTCTGCAGAAAGAGAGAGTGGAGTCATTTCTACAGGTTATAGGAAAGAGAAAGCAAGCATAGATTCGTACTTGGGCAAGGAAGAGGTAAATATAGCCCATGGATAAGGATGGAAGCAAGCATGAGGTGTAAAAGTAGCTTCCCCATGTGTCTATGGCCTTAAACTATTAAGAATATGCAAGAACACACACAAGAAGATCCTGCACTGTCCTTATAGACCTGCTTATCTTTCCTTTGTCGAATTTCCCAGACAATCACATAATTCATTAGTTGATAGCTACTAAAGGTAGCTCATCCGTGAAGGGGTAAACCCTAAAATACCCTTGGAGAAAACACCTTCAAACCAAGGTTTAAATAGGCTCCCCATAGCTCAAAAAGATCAAGAATGATGATAGAATATACAAGGAACATAATGCAAGTGATAAATTGCAAAGAAAACCTCTCAATTGGGTAAATTGCCAAAAAGTCCAAAATGTGCATAAAATTGCATAACTTGCTCAAACAATGTCCAAATTGGACCAAATTTGAAACTCAAGCTTGTATTATGATTTCAAAGAATATACCAAGGTTATATTAGGGTTATATCAATTCAATTATGATAATTAAGCTTATTCAACTCATTAAGCGAGTTTAGGGGCCTTACATTAACTGTATTCCTCATATTGTATGTAGATGGCATACTATTGATGGGGAATGACATTCCTACTTTATAGATGATAAAGACTTGGCTAGGAATTATATTCTCTATGAAGGAATTGGTCGAAGCATCCTATATCTTAGGAATCAAGATCTATATAGATATATCTAGAAGGCTTCTTAAATTAAGTCAGAGCACATACATTGGAAAAGTGTTGAAGAGGTTCAACATGGAGGACTCAAAGAGAGGAAACCTTCCCATGAGTCATGGAGTTACCACATGTAGAGCTCAATGACCCAGTTCTTGGAAAGAAAGGGAATGCAAGAGTAGGACTTTGTATGCATCTGCAATTGGATTCATCATGTATGCAATGTTTGTACTCATCCTGATGTCTCATATGCCTTAAGCATGTCGAGCATATATCAGTCAGATACATGGGATGCTCACTGGACAGTCATGATGAACATCCTTAAGTACTTGAGAAGAACTAAGAATCAGTTCCTTGTCTACGTCAGAGAGGAAGAGTTGGTGGTAAAAGGTTACATAGATGCAAACTTCCAGACTGACTAAGATGACTACTAATCACAGTCAGGATTAGTGTTTTACCTCAACAATGGAGTTGTAAGTTGGAAGAGTTCCAAGTAAGATATAGTTGCGGATTCTACAACATAGGTCAAGTGTATTGCTACATCCAATGCAGCAAAGGAGGTTGTTTGGATCATGAAGTCTTCGAAGAACTTGGGGTGGTTCCAAGAATCAATGATGCAATTGAGATATATTGCAACAACAATGAGTCTATTGCACAAGCTAAGGAGCCCAGATTGCATCAGTGTTCAAAGCATATACAAAGGTAGTTCCATCTCATATGAGAGATAATGCAATAAGGAGATGTGAAGATTTGTAGAGTACCAACCAAAAGCAATGTGGCTGACCCCTTAGCAAAAGCACTTTCGCAACAGAAGCATGATGGTCATGTTAGATAACTTGGGAGTAAGTTCATGGGTGATGGGATCTAAGTGAAAGTGGGAGTATGTTGGTATGTATGCCCAGAGAGACAATCATATGATGATTGTAATATGAATGGCCATGGTCGTGTGAGTCAATATGTGATATTGAGCTTACACATATCTCAGACAATCTGCTCTAGTTCAAGGAATATAGATTGAATGTTGAAGATGATGACAATTCCATGCCTCTAGATCAATTTAGATATTAGTGACAAAGGAACTATACAAACACTGGATCACCAATCACATACTGTAGGTTGAAGTTGTTCTCCAACTTTTTTGTTTACTTGGATAATTTGGAAAGTTGGAGAACAACTTCAACATACAATCTATGATTGGTGTTACAATGGTTGTATAGTTCTTTCACCACTGATATCTAGATTGAACTTGAGGCATGGAATCATCATCCTCTTCAACATTCAATCCATTTTCCTTGAACTAGAGTAGACTGTCTGAGATATATGTAAGCTCAATATCAAATATTGACTCACATAAACATGGCCATGCATTTCTCAATCTCAGTTATCAAGTGGCTAAGATATCATACTCTTAGAGGGGGTACAAATCCATGTACATCACTCACAATCATCCCCATGTGTCACAATGCACCTAAGCACCACCTTTATGGCAACCCTTATTCAAGGTCACGGTGGATGATGTCAGAGTACATCGAACAACATGTTATGAGTGTAGTGATTTTAGGTCTAAGATCCACAATCACCACCAAAAGTATAAGAGATTATTCTAACTACCAATCATATTTTCCATGCATCACTCTTAAGGTGGGTTTGTCTGATACACTATTCTCTAAAAGTATTTATGTGTTTAGTTTGATATCACATATCATGACTTAATGAGATTATGTCATCAACCAACACACACTCTAGTCTCAGTGTTATTATTGTCTATAAGCCTTCCACAATAACAACCAACTAGGGACACTACAAGAATGTATATACTTTTGACATCTGTATGATCTCATTATTCAGGTCATCGACTTGAAGACCTACGTCATTGAGTAATATCATTATATAGATATTCATTACGTTACAACATTATCTCATAACTACATAAAACAAAATGAATTGAAATATTGTCTTTATTATTAATCAAATCATTTATACAATATTTCATTACAATCATTATATGATTGGCTCTCTGGGCATACATACCAAGAATGAGATCATACAGATGTTAAGAATATATATATTCTTGTTATGTCCCTAGTTGGTCGTTATTATGGAATCGATAGACACCAATAACACATAAGACTAGAGTCTATGTTGGTTTATGACAAAATCTCATTAAGTCATGATATGTGATATCAAACTAGGCACATATACACTTGTAAGAGAACAGTGTATTAGACAGACCCGCCTTGAGAGTAATGCATAGAAACCAATACATGGTAGTCATAATCATGTCTCACAGTGATGGTGGTAATAGTGGTTCTTAGATCTAAAATCACTACACTCATCACATGACATTTGATGTACTTTGACATCATCCACCATTACCTTGATTAGGGGTTGCTATAAAGGTGATGCTCGGGTGCATTGTGACACATGGGGATGACTGTGAGTGATGTAGATGTGATTTGTCCCTCCTACAGGAGTATGATATCCTAGCTACTTGATAAGCGAGACTGAGAAATGCATGGCCATGCTCATGTCAGTCAATATAAAATATTAACCTTACATATATCCCAAGAAGTCTACTCTAGTTCAAGCAAGATGGATTGAACATTTAAGAGGATGACGATTCCATGCCTCAAGTTGAATATGGATATCAGTGACAAAGGAACTATACTATCACTGTAATACCAATCACAAATTGTAGGTTGAAATTGTTCTCCAACTTTTTGATTACTTGAGTAGCAATAATGTCTTGCTAGATAGCACTCATTTCCTTTAATGTCATAAATTAGTTATGGACATTCACTACTAACGTAACTTGGAACTTATAGGGTCAGACACATAGGATACACTTGGAATAGGATTTTATTCATGAATGTAGTCTAAAGTTGATTACTAAAGTGTTAGGTATTTAATTTAAACAACAATGACTGAAGTTGATTGACCAGAATGTGAACTAACCGGTTCAAGTGTTGAACCGATTGATTCAAGAGTCAGGTCAATTTGAACCAACATTGGAAATTAGATCCATGAGTCAAATGGTTTAGCAAAGTGAACTGATTAACTCAGATATGTGAACTGACTAGTTTAGCTTGTGAACCGACCATTTGGTTGATCAATTCAATTGGATCAAGGATTGATGCTGACATAATGTTGTGCATTAATGGAATATTAATTGCAAACACAATTGTGATTGGAAAACATATTGAAATGATAGGTTCAAGGGCTTAACCGATCAGTGAAAACATGTTGAAATGACTGGTTCAAGGGGTTGAACTGATCGGCTCACATGTGAACCGGTTAGTTCAACTAAGAACCGACTGATTCAGTTTTCATAGGTTCTAAGAATTTATGAAAAAATCCTCTCTTCGACTCTCTCTTAGACTATAACTCCTAAAACTAACCCACCTATAAATAGAGGGGTAGTCGGGACTTTCTTTAGACACAACAATAAGCTTTGTTAATTGTTGTCTTCTCAAACTTGTGGTAACATGAGAACCCGGGCAAGTCCTACCCGTAAAAGGGAGGGATTGCAAAGGAGAGACAATTGGGAGAGAAAGTCAGTGCTAGCACACTGACTAGAAGGGATAGATCTTTCTTATCTAATCAACTAGAACAACAAGAGTTCTTGATGATATGTGTGGACTACTATAGAGGAAAGGAGGTTGTTGCTACCCTATAGGAGGACAAAGTCAATCACCATCCATGGTGAACAACCAGGAGGGCCACTGTTGTTGTCCAGGTGAAACTTGAAGAAAGGCACACACTACAGCAAGGGATAGTCGTTGAACTTGCTCTGGGACCAGGTATAAACCTTACAACCTTGTTTCCCATTATATAGTTATTGATGCGATTTATTTTAAAGGGGGAATATGGCAGTTAATTTTTTTTATATGCCTTATCTGATGTCATATTTCCCAATAAGGTGGGGCCCTCCCGTATGCCGCTCGAGCATGGAACCAACCTAGAGATGGAGGATTGTCGACCGCAACTTCTTAACCTTCCAAGGATGATGAAGCCATAGCTGCTAAGAAACATGCAACCACCCACAGACTAGAAAAGGAGCCAACTTTACAAACCAATAGCACCATTGAGCATACCCAAGCTTCTCCCCTCTAACCCCACCCAACCACTATCTATATCTACCATGATCCCCTTCTTTAGAGCTACTAAATCATGCTTCATTAGCTTGAAATTGAGGTTGGGACCAGACAACGAGTATTCCCACCTATGCTTTGAGTGTGGACACTAGAAGATAGAATATCCATTTGGTGTTTTTTTCTTGTGGTGTGTTTGCTCATCGAGTGGGCCATCATCTGCATTGTACGCAATGTCCATTGCATCAACAACACCTCCAGCAAGACAGGGGCTGATTCATCACCCTGTCCCCGCACCCTCTCAATTATGATCATTGCTTCCTAGCACTGTTGGGACATGTGGGTGTTCCATGGAGACATAAAGGAAGTGAAACTAAAGCAAGTCAAGCACACTGGATTAAGATAGTCCATGAGGTGAAGACAGACATGAGGTTCCTACTTAGATCTATCGTGGTGATTACATGATCGACATGAATCCCCTAAAGCATATCAGAAGCAACGCTTTGGGAGACAAGAAACTTGTTGTTCACCATCATAAAAACTAAACCTCAGTGCACCATAATCTCCATGGTGGCGCATTACAAAGTGAGTTATGGAACTCCAAACCAAGAGAATCCTCTTTTACATTGTCCCTATCCCTTTGGAGTATGCCAGGCAATGCCTCTATGGGTTTGACTCACCATTGACGGTCTAACTTTCCACTTGAGGGTGAAAACCATCATCGTAGACATCCTAAAGCCAATGGCCCCTCTCAACAGAATCTCTAGATGGTCTATATCACCTTACAACCTCAAATCCATATTGGTCCTCATCAAGACCGATGAGGAGGTGTCACCTACAGAGAACATGGTGATGATCGGGAAGACTACCACCTACATCTTCACCAGGTGGTGAGGATTGGTCACTCATAGATCATCAAATGGGTGCCTAGACTGTGGGAAAGGGGAACCCGAACTGACTCTCTCAATCTCTGCAGGCTGGATGATGCATCTGATGACAACCCTTCTCTCTTGTAGTAGTGGGACTCCTACCAAGAGTAGTGGTTGGAGCACTTGTGAAATCATAGAGGTTCTTGCATCTTCCCTGGTGTATGCCCTCCATCATACATCCTACTTAAGATGCCTACCTACATGGACTACGTAGTTCTTGGGAAATACACGAACAAAGTATTGCAGCGCAAACAAATTTTTTTATCTATCTATATTCCCATAACAACAAGATTGCATCAACTACTATGAAATAGGAAGGATGGTTTTAGCGAGTTATACCTAGTCTTGGAGCAAGTCTAATGAAAAAACTCACTTATTTGGAACTACTAATAAGTTGCTCTTGGACAGTGGTTGTACAACTCCTGGTCTTCACCACAAACAACGATATGCGCTATAAAGAGGCGAGATCACCTCCTTACTAAAATTTAAAGGAAGTACAAAACATCCATATTTTTATAAAGACAAAAGATATTGAGGGATGCATGTATAATATTCCAAGTAAATAAGCATGCACCAGATACATTATAAAATGTCAATAGCAACAGAAATAAAAGTACTAAGCCTATTGCATGGCTTTTGTTGTTCATTACATGATTGTTCCCAAATGAAAAATATAAGAGAAAAGGATCCATCTATATCAACCTAGAAATCCTTTTAGATAGCTTGATATTTACTCCTGATATGACTTCCTTCAAACTTGTCCTTCTCCTTGCTCAGCACCAACACCTGGGTGGTTGGGAAATCACCCAGCAAAAGGGAAAAGAAAACAAGGCATGTGTCATAAAACTAGTCTAGGATAACAAGATAAGTAAAGAAAATAAGAACATACTAGGGTTCATCATAAGATGAAGATAACAAGAGTATTAGGCTATATTCAAAAGAAACTAGCCAATTAACAATTATATTAAAAAGGATTTGTATGTAAGATAATTATGTCTACCTAACTAAGTAGGGTTGAGGCACGTACCGGACCTCTAACCTATAGGTGAGGGGAGAATAAGACATTCTCAGTAACCTACACAATTATATAGGGGAGAATAAAAGCATTCCCCAGGGTAATTATATACATGCCCTCTATGGGTGGTTGTACATAAGTACCACTACTATACATTAAATAGAACATAAATCTACATGCTAGAAAAGTAGTCATGACAAGAGTAGTCATAATATTCAATAAGCATGGAAGTGGGGTATAAGACCCAAACAAGAAGAAATTATAATCTAATTTGAGGCTTGAACAACATTAGAATTCAAGAATAGAAGATTTAGGGTTCATTTAAGCCTCATTAGGGAAATATAGGGTTTGGTTGCAATTATCCCAACGTAGGGTGTAAGGAATGCACATACCTCTGTTACTGATATCAATTACTAACTTTCAAAACATTAATTGAGTCCAAGTTCCACTTTGCCTATTTTCAATGTATTAACACATATTAGAGTACATAATGCACATTAATGTATAGAAACCCTAATTTCAGAACTTTTTAGAAAAATTCGGATTTAGCTTTAGAAAATATCACCAATGAACTTATTATATTCTCTTGATCAAGAAAACATATTTTTATGTTAATTTTTGAGTTATGAGGATTAAGATGTACTTTTTATGGTTTGTATGCATTAAATTCATTTCACAAAAATCACCCTTCATATAACCACGAAATCAGACCTTGAAAAAAAAATTATTAGATAGATATTAATTTTAGAATTCCAAAGCATATTTATTTGTCAAATTTGGATAAGCGGATTAGAAGATATGAATTTTTCAATACTGACCAATAGGAAATTGCCACATCGTCAAACTGATCGAGATAATTGAAGAGAGAGGGAGAGGGAGAAAACACCATTTGACCCAAGATCAGGTTTGGAGTTTCATAGCTAACCAAACTAGATCTTCTAGAGAAAGTAAAACATCAAGAAACCAAAACCCTAGAAGAACATGGTAAATAGAGATGGAGATCATCGATTTTAAACATAGAAGTATGAGTTTTAAGCATGTAGTAAGCAATATATGAGAAGGGGGTTAACAATACTTGCCTCTAGGGAGGTAATAAGGTCCAAACAGAAAGGATCCCGATATTAGAAGGTCTGGTTGCTCCAAGCCAAGCTCCTTTCTTGAGCAAAGATCGCCTTCTCCACTATAGAGGTGCAAACCCTAGCAAAAGAGCATGGTGATGAGATGTTTTAGGGCTCTAGGTGGAGCTTTACCATGGAAGGTCATGGTTCTGACCAAGAAGAAGATGGGAGGAATACTAAAAACATGAAAACAAGGAAGGAAATGAGGATACTTACTAGTTTTGGTCAAAATCACCAAGGAGGAGCTTAAGAAATCCTAAATAGAGAAATTTGGAACCCTAGGAGCCTTCTTCACCAAGGTAGGCACCCTCTAATACCTTGGGATAGAAACTCTATGGCCAAACATAAAAGGAATGATTCTCTAAGATATATGAAAGAGAAGGAGAGTATTGCTTCTTGGATTGGGAGGTGGGAAGGGGTAGGCATGGCTTTATAGAGAAGGGGGCAAGTATGAGGTGTCTATGGGACTTTCCATGTGTCCTTAGTCTAGGGCTTCATGGCCATGCAAGAGGACAGCTCATAGACTCTTCTTGTATATAAAAGGTCGGTCCTAAAAGCCCATGGAGGCTTCTAGGCCATCCCCACCTTCCTCCAAACAAATAAATAACCCCATTGGTTGATAGCTTTTGAAGATAAGCTCATTTATAAAGAGGGTAATCCCTATAATGCCCTTCGAGAGAAACACCTTAAAACCAAGGTCCAACCAGGTGCCCCATGGTTCAAAATCTCTATAATGGTAATGGAATATCTAAGGATTAAAATTCAGGTGATAATTTGCAAAGAAAACCTCCCAATTGGGTAAATTGCATAAAAATCCAGAATGTACCTATAATTGCATAACTTGCACAAACAACATCTAAATCGAACCAAATTTGAAACATAGGCTCATTTTATGTTTTCAAATCACATAAAAAAGTTATATTAAGGTTTAGAGAACTTAATTTTGGTAATTAAGCTTTCACTGACGTATTTGTGCATAAACCCTTATATCGGTACAACTCGTGAATAAATGTTCACTAAACCACTATAAATTCCACTAATTAAACATGAACAACATAAAGGAAAGAAATGAAAGGGAAACTTGGGAAAAAGGTTTATATGGAAATTACATCTAAGATTCATTATGTTATATGTGCAACCTCTATAGTGACTCTAGTGGTCTCACCATGGACTGCATGTTGACTTTGCTCTCTGAGCAGCAACCAAAGGACTCCTACCTCTAGAGTAGTCCACACAGACCAATTAGAACTCATGATGTTCACCAAGAATGGAAGGGAAGGAGTTGTCCCTCCCATTGGTGTACTAGTCACCAACCTTCTCTCCCACAACGACAACTTCTTAGTTGTTCTCTCCCGTTGGTTATCCCTCCATGTTGGGTAGGACTTGCTTGGGCTCTCTTGGTTAAGATAACCATAGAGGGCAACCATTGTCAGAGGAACTGATTCTCACTTGTCTGTGTTAAATTTGTGTTCTAGGAAGCTCCCAGTACCCCTCCTTTTATAGGTGAGGTTAGGGTCACAGTTCCCAGTATGTACATGATTGTGTGGGAGTGGAAATGACTGGAAGAACTTGAACTTTCGCAACCTACAAAATGCCAAATGGTCGTCTAGCACACCCAGATGATTATCTGGGGTGTGAGACGGTCATCTCGCACTGCTAAATGGCCATTTGGTTGTTTCCCAATCATATATGAATTTGGCAATTTCGATTCCAATTACTATCACATATTATTTTCCTTGTACCCCAAGTAAAGTATAATAAAAACTATTATGGAAACATCCTAAACATTCATTCGACCCAATCGAGTTGTCTCACCTAGGAGAGACACATGCCTTGCTCACCTAGATGCCCGTCTGGTGAGTCGATATGAGTCAGTCAGTTCAAACACATTGAACCTGGCAGTTCAAGGGTAGAACTTGGCCAATTCAAACTCTGATTAGACTGACAACTAAAATGGACGTCTGAACACTTCAGACACCCGCCTGGCTGCCCAATGACCATCTCACTCAGTGAGATGGTCATTTTCCTATCTAGTCAGCCAATCAATTGATTTGTTACGTGAAGTGAATACCTAAACACTTTAGTAGTCAATCCAATTGTTATTTAAGATCAAACTCCTCTTCTAGATGAGTTCCTATGTGTGTGGCCCTATAGATATCATGTTGGTAGTGAATTTCCATAACTAGCTTATGATATCTCGAGAAAAGAGTGGTGCCTAGTCATACATCAATGCTACGCAGATGAATGGAAAGTTGGAGAACAACTTCAACCTACATTCTATGTAAGATTTTGCAGTGATTGTATAATTCCTTTGTATTTGATATCCAGGATGAACTCGAGGCATGGAAGGTCACCTTGTCAATGTCCAATCCATGTTCCTTGGACTAAGAGCAGACTTTCTAAGATAATGTGACCTCAATATCAAATATTGATTCACAAGTGCATGTACATGCGTTTCTCAGTCTCTCTAATCAAGTGGCTAGGATATCATACTCCAGTAAGAGGGAAAAATCCCATATCTATCATTCATAGTCTATCCCCATATGTCAAAGTCACCCAATCATCATTGTTATAACAACCCATGTTTTAGGACTGTGTTCGTTGGTGTCAAAGCATACCCAATGACATGTGATGAGTGCAGTGATTTTAGGTCTAAGAATTACAATCACCACCTCCACTATGAGAGATGACTATGAATTACCATATGTTGGTTTCCATGTGTCACTCTCCTGGTGGGTTTGTCTGATATATTATTCCCTAACATGTATTTGTGTGCTTGGTTTGATATTGCCATATCATGACTAATAAGATTTCGTCATCAACCAACTCTCACTCTGATTTGATGTGTTATTGTTGTTTGTCAACCTTCCATAATAACAATCAATCAGGGACATAATTAGAATTTGAATATGTACTCTTAATATCTATATTATCTCATCCACAAGGGTAGTAACTTGAATACATATGTCATTGAGTAATGTAATTCTCTAGACATTCATAGTTTTTCCTCATTATCTCATAACTAAATGAAATAGAATGAATGGAAGCTTGCTTTTATAAGTATTAATGAAATCCTTTAAGGTATATGCCATGTCAATCAGCACATGATCGACTCTATGGGCATACCTTACCAACAGACTCCCACTTGCACTTAGATTCAATCACAAATGGATCTCATCATTAGTGACCTAAACATGTCCAACATGCTTCTACTGCACTAGTGCTGATTTTGCGGGTTAGCAACATTTTGCTTATAATTGATATATTGCATGTTCCTAATCTCTTCGTTGTATGATTTCTCGTATGAGACGGAAATGTTGTATTATGGTATCTTGATATTCCTTTCCTAATAATTTTCTCCATTGTTGTCCCAGTATCAGTATCGAGCCATCAATGGTTGGAACATCTATAAGTCCATCATATGAACATTTAGATCCATTCATGCAAATATATATATATATAATAATTGAAGTGCCCATCAAACAAAAATATGATGGTTGAAATCCTATAAGTATGGACGTCTTTATGCCTTTCAATGGCACCGAAATATCTAAAGTGAGTGGAGAGCCCACTCACATTAGTTAAAGAAAAAGTAATATCCACTAATTTTTGGATATTATTATTATATTGATTAAGGCGCTTAATTGTTTTCTTTTAATTCATGGATAAAGAAGAGGTTTTCGAAGGGGAGGATGATGGATTCGTATGCAAGTAAGTGAGGGGGATAAGTGGCACCAATTTAGGGAATTGAAGGATTTTTATAACACTTTCACTCTCTTAAAATTCCCTTATATACACTCCATTCTTTCACCCACATGAAAGTTTTTTTTACTCTTCTTTCTTTCCTTACTTTGGACGAACACAAGGGAGCTTAGGAGAAATAGGAGGACATACCCCAACCTGTAGGTGAGCTCCTTAATCATCTTCAACCTTGATTTCATGGTGGAAATCGAAATTCAGTGCTTATTTTCTTCTTTTCTCCATTCAATCTTCAACTTTAGCCATTCTTTTCACTCAAAGACTTGAGGACGGACCTTGGGAAGTTGAGGAAGATTCATTCACCATTAAATATGCGAAGCTTGAAGCTTGGATTCAACTTTGAAGGTGGGTTATATAACTTGAACCCTTAAATGTTATTATTGAATTCAATTCTTCATTTCAAGTTGATAATTTCTTTCTTCTTGATATTCCTTTTGATTAATTGATGAAATCACCATATGAATGGCAGTAGATTGTGAAGGTCTGAATCTTGATGATGATGACCTCATCTTAGCACACACCTCAATAAAAATCATGAGCAAACGGTTTCACCTTTTGGTGACCAAACGGTCTCAAGACCGTTTGAGGTCAAACGGTCTCAAGACCGATTGAGACCAAATGGTCTCAAGATCATTTGAGGTCAAGTGGTGTCATGGTTGGATGGAGATCCAATGGTTACAATTGATCTAGTTCCAAAGGTTTTAGCATTTGATGGTTCCTTGATTGCAAACCCTAGATCGATTGAAGTTAAAACCCTAATTTAAGTTCAATCGGTTTCATTACTAAATTGACCAAACGGTCTTAGACCATTTGAGGACCATTTAGTCTCAGACCGTATGAGGATGAAACGGTCTCAAACCGTTTAGGGTTAAATAATATTTAATTCAAACGGTCTCAAACCGTTTAGGGATTTTGAGATCAAGACCGTTTGATGGTCTAACGGTCTTAAGACCGATTGAAGGTGTAGACTAAGACCATTTGGAGGTAAAGCATCTGAAGACTGTTTGGAGGTCAAGGGTTGTGATGTATGGTAGGAGATACAAGGGTTATAATTTGATGTACTTTCAATGGTCCAATTGATGAATGATTCAATGAAGCAAACCCTAATTGATTGATTGAAGGAAACCCTGGATGATCCTTTTAGTTTCAAGGTAGTTTGGACCAAACAGTCTTGAGACCATTTGAGTTCAAATGGTCTTGAAACCGTTTGGAATCAAATGGTTTCAAACCATTTGAGATCAAATGGTCTCAAACCGTTTGGAGGTCCAATCGGTTTTAAGGTTGGTTTATCCAATCAGTTTCAAATGTTGATGGGTCCGATCGGTTTCAATGTCCATGTGATCAAATAGTTTCAAGGATTGACTGCCCAAATGGTTTTTAAACCATTTGGAGGGAAAATGGTCTCAACCCTAGATTCCCAAATGGTTTCAAAACCGTTTGGAGGTGCAATTGATCCAAGACCATTTGGAGGTTTGGTCCAAGACCGTTTGAAGGTCTAAACGGTCTCAAACCATTTGGAGTTTTGGACCAAGACCATTTAAGGTCTAACGGTCTTCAAACCATTTAAGGATGTTATCCTCAAGACCGTTTGGAGGTCAAGAACCTCAAGACCGTTTGGAGGGCAAACGGTTTCAAAACCATTTGTAGGTTGAGGGGTCAAAACCATTTGGAGGTTCAATGCAACCAAAACCGTTTGAAGACCTAATGTGATGAAAGATCAATTAACACCATGATTGTTAATGATGTATATCAAAGATAATTACAATGGTTGTACCTTTAAGGTACTAGGGTGATTATTACCCTTGGAGGGGTTAACCTTTGATGCTTATGGAAGCAATATCTCAATACACTATGCTAACCCTAAATGTATGTACTTGAATGAAGGGTTGATCTAATCTAATCAAGCTTGAAGTAATCAACATCCTAGAGAGGATGAGAGAGAGAGGAATTCATACATGTATAATAATCATGTAGTGGTTAAGCCTTAACACTTTCAACATGAATAAAATATGTAATTAGGGTATGATCCTTGATAAAGAGATCATGAAACCCTAAACGAGAAGGTTGATGAGCCCTAACCCTAATTTAGGGAAATGCTAGGTGAAACCCTAATCTAGGGTAATGGTGTAACCCTAATCACTACAAAAAATTTATCCTTTGTTGAAGAACATTTGTGAGGAACCAAAAATCATAAATAATGATGTCTATTTGTGAGGGCTCATCCTTCAAACATGGGGCCAAATCCCTCAACCGTGTTTTTAACATCCTTAGACCTTTTATGTGAACACTAATCCCTCACAAATACATTACTCACTAATCACCCCGTGAAAAATGTCATGCCAAATATTTCCCTCCATCTCATAACCCTTCCCTCCATTCTAAATCACAACATCTGTAAATAAAAATTAAAAAATAAAAGATAAACCCTCCCCTTGTTCCGTGAGAACTGTTTCACATTTCATAGCTGCATTGTTTCCCCTCATGCGTGTGCATCTCCCTCTCGCGCTGTGCGTGTCCACTGGTTCTCCCCTCTCGGCGCTGGTCATTTTCTCTTCGCTCTCGGCACCGATCTTTTCCTCTCCGCCCTCCGTTGCTCCACGTGCAAGCACTTGTCCAGCAATCTGACACCCTCACAAGCCCAACTCCCTCGGCTGGCACTCCGACGCAAGCCCTCGGTCGTCACTCCAATATCGTCTCAAGCGAGCCTCGAGCAGGAACGCCGCCGTGGTTGATCTCTGACAAATTGAAGGTACTGACACAATCTCGGGTCTTTAAACCTTCTTTCTATGATTCAGTTTTTCACTGATTTTACTCAAGATGCTGGGTCGACAAAGGTCTCGTATTTTCACCATAGATGTACCTATCCTGGTCTTCAGACAAAGGTCTTGTACTTTAGTCTTTTACCTTTAGCCCTTTTTTGGTCTTGAATTGCTTCTCGTGGTATCATATTCACTTAGTTGTCTTCTGCTACAATCAGAAATTATACATCTGCTATTTGCTACCTTCATCTACAACATAGTACTTCAGCTAAACACAGTGGCTAGCGACATCTTACTCTATTTTCTGGGTGCACTGAGTGTGCAAAGTGTGATTTTGCAAGGTAGAAGCTCTTTGCAATTGCGATACCGTTCTTCACACTCCTACTAAAAATCAAACAATCCATGTATTTCGTTTACCATTATATAGCACTCAGTGGAACATTTTGTTTTGTGATGGTTCCAAATTTCAAAGGAAACTAAATTTTGTGTTTTTGCCTGTATATAGGTACCCACAGTAGCATTGATATTCTTCTTGTCTGGCCGACTTGTAAATTTTTGTGATCATTTTCACAAAGTATGCATGTTTACTGGGAGTTTTCATCATGTTTTCACCATAGATGTACCTATGAAATAAACATGCATACTTTGTGAAAATGATCACAAAAATTTATAAGTCGGCCAGACAATAAGAATATCAATGCTACTGTGGGCACCTATATACAGGCAAAATCACAAAATTCAGTTTCCTTTGAAATTTGGAACTAAACACAAAATTCTGTTTTGAACATGTCCATGGTATACGAGCAAACAGATTCCAAACTCAAGTTTGTTCCTTATATCTTAACAAACTGACTCCTATGTTTGAAACTATTGATTATTTTCGCCTAGGGATGTCATCTCCATCTTGATTTTTGTATATGTGATAGGGTCACCCATGATAGTAGCATTTTTGATCTTGTTCGAGACTAGAATATGCCAGTTCAATAGGAAGAGATTAGAAAAATACCAACCAAGTTTGAAGAGGTCCTCAGAGAAGGAGTTAAATGCCTAGATGATCTGGGTTTTGTTGGTAGTGTGAATCACACTAATCAAGAGGTTGTGAATGTATTTTGTGTCGGTTACATATATAATGGAATAAGTAAGTATTTTTATCCCTATATTTAGTCCGTATGATCATGGCACCCCATAGTTATCAAGGCGCCGCCTAGGCGTCCTAGGCGCTAGGCAAGGCGCCTCAAACTAGGCGCCCAGCCTAGTATGTGCATTATATGGGTTTCTAAGGCATTTTAAGCCTAAATTAAGTCATTTAAAGGATAAATTAGCATGAATCAAGTCTGGATTTGGTCAAATTAGATTAGCTTGAGTAAATTTATGGCTGAAATAGGTCTGATTTAGGCAAAATCAGGCCAAAATTTGGAAAATAGGGAAAACATGTTTGATTTGGGCCAAATTGATAAGTCATCATAGCTTGTTTGTTAAAAAAATTACTTCCTCATATGTTTGTTGTTCTTGGTTCTTTTTCTTTTCTTTTTTTATTCTTTCTCCTGCATTTTAGTCATTAATCCTACTGCTACTACATTTTTTTAGTTATTCCTCCTATATCCCCTCCTACTCAGAGATCCTACTATTGTTGTGTTTTTTTAATTCTGTTTTCTTCAAATCCTCTTTTACATCACCACCTATGCTTCGTAATGTTGATGATGTTGTACTTTCTACTTTCCTCTTTTACATCACCTATTCCTCGTGATGTTGCTGCTGTTATTTATATTTCTTTTCTTTTGTTTTCCATCCTCCATTTCCTTTTTCCCTGCTTTCTTTTCTACTTCGCCTGCTCCAATTGTTGTTGCTAGCTTGTTGATATTACTTCCCCTTTTTCTTCCTATTCCCATCTCCTGCTACTGCTGTCATAACCTCATTCAGCCCTCTCTTTATGTTTCCTATATGGTATTATATGTAGTATATATGTATAATAAGAATCAAATTAACATACTGAAAAAGATACAAAATATAAAAAACGTCCAGAACAGCCTAGGCACCTAGGCGGGATAGGCGCCCCTTAGGAAATGCTAACCACCTAGCCGCCTTGACAACCATGGCTTACACATCATATCATTAAGTAGTATGTCCCATTGTGCTCTCTGGGCAAGTAATTGTGATGAATTAGTATATTTGTACATGACTGTGTTTTTCTTTATATGTAAACATGTATGGATGGCTATGTATAAATATATATATTTATTTTTTAGGATAAATTGATGAAATCTAACAATTTTCATCATGAAATCACAATTTTGAGCTTAATATTTGTCAAAGATGTGTCGAAGTTTGGTGTAAAAATCCTCGAAGTTTTCTTGATGTTTCCACAAACTTCCACTTCCACACTTGTCGAAGTCAACTCAAAGTCGAAGTCCTGTTCTGATATCATGTCTACCCAAAAGTGTTACTAAGTTGAGTCTAATACATAAAGTCACGAACAAACTCAATGATATCAAAGACGTGAAATAGTGAAGTAGCAACAATAGTACAATTGTAAAATACTACATATTTGAGGCTTAGAATGGTAAAATTAACGAAGTATTATAACAACTGCGATTTCTGAAAGAAGATAACAGAAAACCAGTATTTATAAATGGATCACTGAGAAAACTAGGAGAATATTTCCAAGAAGTCACACATGGATCTGTTATGATACTTGTTGAGATGGTAGTGAAATTGGTGGGAAAGCTTCTATGAGATGACACTTAAACCATATTTGGGGTATGTAGGTGGCCCATGCCCTTTATGTAGGAGCTTTTAGACCCAGACGATCGAGATGCCATAGTTGGAGCATGCTGGAGGTATTTTGGCAGTGAGGCAGAAACAGAGCAGAAGATAATAAATGTTCATTGATATAGGCTTAGTTTTCCACGAGAAAGGACCCATGTCGATGACATTTAGTTCCATGCTGAGAAGTGATTGCTATCATATGGAGGAGAAAGACACTATATTGACACCCCTGAAGGAGCAATCCACAAGACTGAGGAGTTTGCCACTGGAGAGTGTCACTGCTTGAGGAATAAGTGGATTGTATAGTATAACTCCTTGTTTGTACTCTACAATAACTGCTTTCCTCTGTAACTGGAGTTGGAAGCAGCTACTGAAGATGGAAGAAAAAGGAAAAGAAACTAATATGGTGAGATAAATGTCAATCGTCATCATCATTTTCTTCTAGTTTTACATCACAACCATGTTAGGGTTGGCAATCCGGATCCTTTGTTTCCATTTTTCTCTGTTTGAATCATATTCTCAAGCTTAACGATAGAAGTGAGAAAAATAAAGAAGATGAGAGTTTTTGGGCAATATGTAAGTTTCTGGCAGGCTGTCAGCAAAAGGGGTGGCAACTGCAAGTGTCAAGATTTTTCTAGTGATGTTCTATTACAAGAGAAGTTTAAGTAGTGATGACATCATGTCACGTATTATAGGACTAGACTGAAAGCTCACTTTTTATCGAGTCCATAAATCTCTGATATTATTGGTCAAATAAAGTAAAGAAATAAGCATTGTATTCTCTAAGAGAACCATAAATATATGGACAGGAGATATATGGATTCCATAACAAACATGCTACTAGTCTAGTCCTGCAATACATTGTATAATATCATCACTATTTAACTGCTTCCGTAACAGATCACCATAAGCATACTGAGCTGGTGATGAAAAAACCAAGCAGAATGCCTCCAATTGCTGGCTGATCTTCAATCCTTGGAGGCACATGTGCTTTGCTTGCACCTGGGTTCTATTTTCTAGTTGCCTACGTTGCTTCAACTCTCAACAGTTCTTCATAAGCACAGTTAAATATTTTCGGGAGAGAGGCAGCTCCAGTTGTTTTCTTAAGCAAGCCTGCACCCAAATATAAGCTATAAAGCATATTGCAGGAGTTCGACTTCATGTCGACTTCAACGGGTGTGGAAGTGGAAATTCATTCTTCCTGAGGTAAATTCATTCTGACACATTGCTGTATTTTTCATTTAGAAGTCTTTGTGGAATTTTAATGGCTTTGCCTCAGAAGTTGCAACTTTTTGTATGTTATGTTATTGACTATGTTGTTTGGATAAGCTTTATCAAATACTATAGTTATGTCAGCATTACAATGCCAACAAAATGATTGGTTCTAGTTGGTAAAGTAATAATTCAAAGATTTTAGATGTGTGAAATTCAGTCTACCTAAACAGTTGCAGTGATTGGGCACTGTATGCAGCACATACAGAAACAGATTGAGAATCTAGCAATTAAATCTATAACTATGGTTATGCAATTTACTTTATATGCATATTCTTGAAAAAAGTGTCATGAATATTACACTCCCAGATTGGTTGAGTGAAACCCTCATTCATTAGATTGGTATAGGAAACCAATCATAATAGACATATGAAAAAATGAAGAAATAGGATAAATCAATCTACCATTTAGAGACTAGTCTACTTAGTAGACCACTCACAAAACATTGGAGAGGTGCACAAGTCAACTGGCCATAGAAATAGAAACTATCTCAATAGATAGAGGGGAGGATCTCTCATTATACGGTTGAAATAGAAACTTGAAGGACACAACATCAAATCAGAGTGATAAAGACTTCCTAGAAAAAAACATCCTATGACAAAAACAAACTAATAACTGAGAGATTCTCACATGAAAACCACAGAGTTCTTATCATTTTTGGATATTCTTTCCTCACATATTATGTGTTCTTATTCTTCATCTAGTTTCCCAGTTGTAACTAATATCAAGAATAAGTATTCCATTTATTAGCCATGGGAAGTATAACCATGAAATCAAATATGCATATAATGTATTTTATCCATTGTACTATTTCTTAGTTCATATATATCATAATTTCCCAGATTCAGATTCAGGTTCAGGTTATTCTACAGATCAAATTATGAAGTAGGAGTTATTCTACAGATTCAGGTTGGCGATTCACCAAAACCTGAAAATAGGTAAAGACTACAGATTCATGTATTTGATGGGTCCAGCAAATAGTATAGGGGACAGATATAAAATATGAAGAACAAATTTACTCTAAATCAGACCTATATCAGGTTACTCGATTATTTATATATATATAATCAAGGAATATAAATACCTAGATAGACTGAAAGGAATATAATCAATATACTATTTGAATTGCATATATATATATATATATATATATATATATATATATATATATTTCTTGTAATGTGTGCTTAACTTATTATATATTTTCCTTCATGTAGATGGATTTTCTAATAGATCGGAGTTGGATGTATATTGGGAACAGAGTGCGAAGTGATGTATTCAAGGTAGGGTTACAAAAGTTCATTGAGTTTGCTCTTATCCATCAGAGACCAACTAGACAGGGGAAATTAATATGTCCTTGCAAGGTATGTTTGAACAGATACCTTAAAACAGAGGAGGAGGTATTCTCACATGTATTACAAAAAGGATTTGTGCATTGCTATGATGTTTGGACGTTTCATGGGGAGGTGATTGGTAGGAGCAATCCTGTTGTGGCACCAAACATGCCTAGCACTGAAAATATGCATCAGATGCTGGGGGATTTGTTTGGTATGGGTGACACAACAAATGACCACTCTACTGAAGCTACAGAGGAACCTGCTAATGTAGATGCACAAAGATTTTACAAGCTACTAAAAGAGGCAGATCAACCACTCTATCGAGGTTGCACAAGTCATTCTAAGCTATCGTATTTGGTTGCCTTGCTATTTCTGAAGGAGGAATCTGGATGGTCCAACGATTCTTTCACAAAGTTGTTACCGTTGATTATTTCAGGATTTCCAGAAGAAAATTGTCTATTCCCGGAGACGTACTATGAAGCTAATGCAATCGTGAAGGATTTATGACTTGATCATTCTACTATAGATGTATGTACAAATAATTACATGCTTTTTTGCAAAGATGCATCTTCAAAAGAAAATTGTGACACTTGTGGTGCTTCAAGATGGAATGAAAAGCAATACAAAACAAAGGGAAAGAAGGTATCTGCTAAGTTCATGTATCACTTCCCTTTGATACCTCGATTAGAGAGGCTCTATATGTCTTCATCTATTGCTAAAGATATGATTTGGCCATCTGAAGGAAAAGGCAAGGATGGTCGTATTCATCATCCTTCAGACACACCAGAATGGTTGTCTATTGATGCCACGTATCCAGACTTTTCTACTGAACCACGCAATATTAGATTGGCATTAGAAACAGATGGATTTAATGCATTTGGCAATATGAGTGCATCACATAGCATCTGGCCTGTGTTGGTGACACCTCTCAATCTTTCGCCTTGGCTTCTTATGAAAGAACAATTTATTATGATGTCCCTATTAATCCCAGGTCCACATATGGTTGGCAATGACCTTGATGTATACTTGGAGACATTAATTGAGGAGCCGCAACTACTTTGGGAGCTTGGATTCAAAGTTTATGATGCATATAGCAAAAGGAATTTCACTATGCGGGCAATGATTTTATGGACCATCAATGATTTTCCAGCATATGGTGACTTATCTGGTTGGAGCACTAAAGGTAAGAAGGATTTGGAATGTCCTTGTTGTAATGTGGAGACTGTATCAAAATGGTTAAAGTTTGGGAAAAAGCAATGCTATGGTTTCCATCGACGTTTTCTTCCAATGAATCATCTGTATAGACGTGATAGGAAAAATTTTGATGGTGAAAAAGATTTTCGACTTCCACCTAAGCCACTATCTGGAGAAGATATACTGAGGCAATTTGATGGATATGAAAATATCACATTTGGAAAAATGAATAAGCGTAAGAGGCTTGGAGATCAAATTCAACTATTACCTCCTGGTTGGAATAAGATAAGCATCTTTTTTCAGCTACCTTATTGGAAGTATTTATCTGTTAGACACAATCTGGATGTGATGCACATAGAAAAGAATGTGTGTGAGAATATTTTAAACACATTATTAGGTGATTCTAAGAAAAGTAAAGACAACTTACAAGCTCGTCAAGATATGAAGAAAATGTGCATTCGAAGAGAATTATGGCCAGTAGATGCAGGTGACCGCTATTACTTGCCTCCAGCATCTTACACCATGACTAATGCATAGAAGGATAAGTTCCTATCTGTGTTAGAAAAGTTGAAAGTTCCTGATGGCTATTCTTCTAACATATCTAGGTGTGTTAGCAAATCTGACAGAAAATGTGTTGGGCTGAAAAGTCATGATTGCCATGTTCTTATGCATCAACTTCTACATGTTGCCTTGAGACATTGCATAAGCTTAGATGTGTACAAGCCTATTGCTAATTTGTGCTCATTTTTCAACAAGCTTTGCTCTAACATTATTGATGTGGAGGAATTCAAAGAATTGGAACAAGAAATTGTTGTCACTCTTTTCCAGTTGGAGAGAATCTTCCCTCCTTCTTTCTTCACCATCATGATGCATTTGCCCATTCATTTAGCTTATGAAGCCAGGCAAGCTGGATCTGTCTGAACTAGGTGGATGTACCCAATAGAGAGATACTTGAAGAAATTGAAGAAGTATGTAAGAAACAAAGCTAAACCGGCTGGTTGTATTGCTAGTGGCTATTTAGCTGAAGAAAGTTTGACATTTTGTGCTAGGTACTTGCATAATTTTGAGACAAAACTCCACCGCACTCCTCATAATGTTGATGGATCTCTAATTAGAGTTGGAGTGTCAATAAATTTCGACATCCACACTTTGGAAGAAGCCCATCGTTATGTCCTTTTCAATAAAGAGGAATTGGATGTTTACAGAAGGTAAGATTTAATTACGTCCTAAAATTCTTGCTGATATTTGTATATTTGTTGTACATTAATTTAGACACTTCTTATAAAGCAGTGAACACATGTGTATTCTTCAAGATATGGAACCCAACATGGCCCCACGGACCCTAGAAACAAAACATGCAAAGGAGTTTTCTAATTGGTTGAAAGAGCATGTAAGTCTCAAACATAAATATTGTTGTCACTCTTAATGTTCAAGTTAGTGTAGATTACATTAATGTTTTACCTTTTTATGAAGGTAATACAAATGTGAGAGATTAGGCTGAACAGTATTAGCGATGATTTGAGATGGTTATCCCAAGGCCCTTGTGCTGAGGGAATGTCTTATGAAGGATTTTCGGTCAATGGATATCATTTCCGTTCAAAGCACATTGAAAGTACATGTACTACACAAAATAGTGGAGTGTATTTGTGTGCTGACACTTCAAGTTATTCAAGTGGTAGAGATCGAAATCCTATAAATGCTCAAGTCACGTACTATGGCTACTTAGAGGAGGTTATTGAGCTAACTTATGGTCCAGAAATCAAAGTTTTGTTGTTCAGATGTTCTTGGTATGATAAAAGAAATTCTAACGGGTTTCGAATTGATGAATATGGGTTCACACAAATCAACACTTCAAGGATAAAAAAAGGAGGAACCCTTTATCCTGGCTTCTCAAACATTGCAATGCTTTTATGTGAAGGATCCTAATGCTGATGATTGGTGCACAGTGCTAAAGCATCCTCCTAAAGATTATTCTGAAGTACCTCTTATTGAGAATTGTTTGACCGGTTTACAATCTGAAGCTATTGATGGTGGTGTAATAGTGATGTGTCCTGGACGAGGAGTGACACCGAGGGATCTTTTGTTGATAGAACTAAAAAAAAGAATGATGGGGCTAATGTTTAGTTCATTAATATGTCTATTTTCATCAAATTATTTTGTTTGCTAGTCTAGAATAATTTATTTGGGGAATATGTTCTATTGCATTTTTTTGGAAAACTGTTACTATATGGCATATTCTTTGTAATTTATTTAGTCTTGTTTCATATACCAACAAGTAGGACATCATTATAAGTCATCATTATTCTTTTTTGGGATATGAAACCAAGGTACTCTACAATTTATATGTTTTTCAAATGTTGAATATTCATATGTTGGTGTCTCATATTCTCCGCAATTTATTTGTTTTTCAAATGTAGCTACTACTTTTGTTACTGACATTTCTGCACTAATAATCTAATTGTTTTTCTTGTCAGTTGAAGGATGGCAGGAAGAAGAATCACTAGATCTAGTTGTAACAACACACCCAATCAACCTATTGTTGTCCCTCCATCCACAATTGTAGAAAATTATGAGGATGAACCTACTCTACTGTCCAACAATATTGAAAATGATGTAACAGTTGAAGAAAATGTTGAGGATGAATAGGAGAATAGGAAGTATGGACGTGGGCCTGCAAGTGAGCAAAGCCTACTTCCTAAGCAAGGGGAGCCACATTACAAGGTCCAATGGGATAATGAAGGAAATGCTATTGGGGAGAATGGTGCCAAATTGAATTGTTATTGTCATATGCTAGCAAGGAAACCACACATATGGCATCTAGACTTGAAGTGGAATGAACAACCACAACAAGCTTTTGCAGATAGAAAATCATTTATTGAGGTAATCTTTTTCATTAAAAGACCAACAAATTGTATGATTGTTATATCTAAAGTAACATTTTCTATGTTTTTAGAAATACTTCGATTTAGGCAGTCACCCTAATGCATGGAATCACATTGATGAACACATTAGCAAAGGGATATCAGTGTGGAGGGCACGTGTAAAGAAAGATTACTATGAAAAGTACAAGATTGAACCAGAATTGATGATGAAGAAAGTTGAGAAAAATGCTTCCATAGATATGGACCAGATTAAAAATCTTGTTAAAGAATGGGGAACCGAGAAGTATAAGGTACAATGGTTTCATATAACTTACATGTATACCTATCTACTTTTTCTAATTATATGTTTCTTATGGTTTAGAAAATTTCCAAGATCAACAAGGCAAACAAAGCAAAAAAAGTGATGGATCATACCACAGGATCAAAGCCATGGAGTTGTTATCGGGCAGAAATGGTATTAATAATGGACACTTGTCTTTCTTAGTAGGAGTTCAACATATAACATGGACAATTATTATGTTATCTATCATGTGTAGGTCAGTCAAGATCAACCCGTTGTGCCTCTTAACAAACTTTTGGAAAAGGTTTACGACAAAAGCCCACAAGTGGTTAGAAAATGGATATTTGCTTTCCTATGATGTCTACAAAGTACATATGCTTAGATATCTCAATTTAAGCTTTCCTTTTATGATGCTTTCTAATTACAGCTTGAAATCTCTGATATTGTGGAAAATCAAGTAGCAAACCAAGAAGAAATAGATCCTAGAAGTGTTGATAATCTAACATGTGATGATTATTTGCAAGTTTTAAATCCTTCCAAAAAGGCTAGGATCTGAGGTGTTGGAATTGGGCACAAAGAGATAGGACATAGGGGAAAAGCTTCCCGTATAAGATATGAAATGCTTCTTGAGGAAAGCAATGCAAAGGATGTATGTTGGATTATAACTAAACTTGAACTATTAGTTACAACTAGTCTATTAGATCGATGTTTGTAATTTGTTTTCTATTTCAGGATAAACTTAAGGAACTTGAAGAAACAGTAAATGGATTGAAGAACTCCGTCTCCCAAATAATGACTTAGTATAATCAATCACAAGTAACTTAGATTCAGTTGTCTATGCCAATGTAATATATAATTTTTTTTTGACATTGTAAATCTATTTGTTATGGGATGGTGGTATTAATGTTGATTATGCAGTTGAATACCCCAATCAGAATACTGCAAGTGTCTTACACATGCAAAGTGGCACAAATAGGTCGGGTGTGGGTTCTTTTCACATACAAGACAATACAAGTAGTGGTGCAGATGTAGGCATGTTTCCCAGGCAAAATAATTCAAGCGGGGATGGCTTAGGAAGACTTTCTAGACAAAGCATTTCAAGGGAGACTGGAGTAGGCATGCTTTCCATACAAGGCAATTCAAGGGAGAAAGGAGTAGACATGCTTTCCATACAAGGCAATGGACATCCACTAATCTTTCAGCCACAGGTACCTCATAACAGCTATAGATTATTTTCAATATTCATACACATAAGAATATTAACATGTACACTTTATTAAAGGTTGCAGTTGAAACTTGGTGCCCTACTTCTGGTAATAATCGACAAAGTCATCCTCAAATGCATAGCACACCAAGTACATCTTCATCGGTGTCTTTCACACCAAGAACTCGGCGTTTAAATCAGGTATTCAATACGTGCTTGATTAAACTTCTAGGGTATCCATCCATATATCTTGTACTTATACCAAATCTGATATATAAGGCCAAATCAAATATATAAGGCACGAATCTACTTAATGGTTAATGCATCGGGCTAGTCGGTATCCAAACCAAAGACATGTATCTTCTTCTCAAGAAGTGTGGATAGGTCCACAAGAAGGCAGGTGTTGTTGTTCTTGAAAACTTTCTAGGGAGTCTATATCAGTGGTCTTATAACAGCCTCCCTCATAAGGAGACAATCAACTTTATATTCTCTGGTTTTTCACCAAAGACTGTGTTACTAGCAAGGAAAATGATAGACTTTATTGCTAGGTCCATATGTGTATGTTCTGGAGTTTCAGATTAAGCTCTTGTATGTGTTGTCACTCACGTCATCTCTTATCTAGTATGTTCTATAGCACTATATTCTGCTTTTTACATTTGATTTCACAACTGCAATTTGTCTTATTGCACCAATTCACTTCATGTCCCCCAAGAGAAGTGCACTATCTGTATTAGATTACTTACCTACACAACTATTTGCATATTGCACTTCAGTACTAGAGAGATATGCCAGTATGTCTCCTTTTCTTAAACATTAGTCCTTCCGTGGAGATTCTTCAAGGCCATGTAGTATGTGACATATAACGCTCAAATGATATTTTTTTTTGTCCATCTATTAGTAAAACCAAGTAGGAACTGCAAGCTCATGTTACATTTAGTAATATTGAGATATATTCTTATAATCTTATTCTTTCTTTGTTTTCACGTTATTACATAATTAAGCCACTACTTCTGTTTCTTTTTCTTTTATCCCATATCATGTAGTTGGGATTTGTCCGGTTCCCTCATCCATGTATATAAGCAGTCACTCCTTTCTATGCAACATATGTTTTTTTCTTTTCATAATAGGGTATTAGAGCAGGAACACCTGGGGGGAGGGATTTGCTCTGCCTCCCCTCTATGCCCCGCCTAAAGTAGGAAATTTCTCTCCTCTCTCATTTGAAACCCTAGAGGATCCCATATCTTATAGAAGGCAGGTGTTTGCCAACTGAAGGAAAATGGGATGATATTTGGAAGCTAAAATGTCGACTCATATCAAGATTTAGTCTTGGATTCTCATGCATGAGGCTCTTTTGACTAACTATAGAAGGGTACAGATGAAGATGTACCTCAGAGACTAACTATAGAATTTACCATCACAGGTTACATCTGAGAACAATGCATAACAACACATGTATCTCAGAACACCATGCACCCTTATAGATAAGCACCTATTAACAAGGAAATGGGACAAATTCTAAGACAGTTAAGAAGCAAATAAGATGAAAAGATGATAATAAGAAGTGCTTTTATACTCCAAAAAAATACCAAAGGCTACAAACAGTTCCAAAACTTCTGCAGATGAGCACATACAATTCCAAAACTTCAGCAGATGTGTCAAAATATCATACATCTAAAGGGTTTATACATGAACAGTGAAACACCTGTGGCAAAATACATATGTACTTTGAATAAGTATTGACAGGTATATACTGTACAGTTCCCTGAACGTTATGGAAATGTAATTTGTTCCTAGAAGATGATACAGATTACTTAGCCAACATTTCCAAGAAGAAATCTGACATTATTATAAGAAAGGGAAGGAAATACAAACCGTTGCAATATACTAGCTCCAATTGTAGTACGGATAGGAAAAGTGGGTGCTAGTAGTGGCAAGCATTTCTAGTTTCGAGTTTAATTTCTAAAAATCAGAATTTAGGAGGATAAATATCAAAGTTACTGCTAAACCAAGCAAAGTGACCATTGACCACCACCCCACCACCAACTGGATGCAAACGCCACCCACACAAGAAGAAAAAATGTATCATAATGGCTTTACTAAAGACCGGCATCAACATAAAAGATAATAACTGCTTTGATATGACAATATCCAGCATTCTAAGTCTGAGAAACCATTTTTTTCATGTCACATTTGCAGCCTCCCATCCTCTATATTCAGTAATTTGTCAATATTCAGTAATTTATCCAATGAGATATAGGCATATAACCCACTGAGTTTTTTTAATTATGTACTATTTACTAAGTTCAATCATAATTTTAGTTTACGTGTGCATGTTACTGCTATGTTGGTTCACTTACATTTATCTCTACTTCGCACTCACTCTGATTCCTTTTTGTATTTATATTGATAGGGTAAAATTACTTTTAATGATGGATTTCGATGGACAAAGCACCTTGGAGTAGACCAAAACTGAAATATAAGGGTAAGTTGTTTGTTGTACTATGATTTATGTATAAACTTTAAATTCTATTAATATAATGATTTGTCATTTTTAGGAGAATAATACTCAAGTACCTAACCGTATGAGGCCTGGCATTGATGAAGAGCACCACACCATTTGAAGGAATATGGAGACATTATAGATCTTAAGAGTTTCTAGCATGATATGTTGATTGTCATCAATCTCAAATTTTAGAACCATGTGTATTCTTTATTTATATCAACGTTGAGCACGCAATGTATGGATAATATTTTTCTTCAATAATGGAAATTGGTTTGAGGTGATTTAACATTTTTATGTGTCATTTTGGTGTTGAATCTTCTTATGATGTCATGTGAATTAGTATAAAAATATTACTTGAGGTTATGTATACAAAGTTTTCATTTAAAATTTGATATTCACTATAGTAACAATTAATTAACATTTAATAAATCATTCAATAATCAATAACCAAATCATTTACAGTAGTCCCTCAAAAATATATTGATGAAGGTCTTTAGTCCCTCAAAAATGTACTGTTGAGATCCAGATTGACCATCAAAATTGCATTGATGACGACCACATAGCCCCTCAAAAATAATATTAATGAAGGCAGTATCCCTTCAAAAATATATTCTCCAGGACCATCAAGTCCCTCAAAAATGTATTTATGAGAACTAAACATGCCCTCAATAATGTTATTATGAAGGCTAAATAGTCCCTCAAAAATGTATTTATGAAGGCTAAATAGTCCCTCAATATAACATTCTTGAGGGTCAGTTGGTCTGTAACAATTGTATTCGTGAGGGCCACTGGTATTTGTCACGTGAGTTCTCTTCATGGACCATTTGTGAGGGCCAGACTCACAACCGTCTTGACAGGACTCACTCGTTAATAATGGCCCAATTTTTACTCGTGAATCTAGGGTGATGATATAAGAAATCCCAATTCAGGGTAATATAATGAAAAACCCTAATTTAAGAGGATGCTTCATGAAACCCTAATCTAGGGTGATGCCATGTGAAACCCTAATGCAGTGATGTGATGTGAAACTCTAATCCAGGGTGATGCTATGTAATACTATATGAAACCCTAACCCTAATATAGGGTGAAGGTATGTGAAACCTTAATTTTTGGTTATAGTGCATGAAACCCTAATCTAGGGTGATGCCATGTGAAACCCTAATGCAGTGATGTGATGTGAAACTCTAATATAGGGTGATGCTATGTAAATCTATATGAAACCCTAACCCTAATATAGGGTGAATGTATGTGAAACCCTAATTTTGGGTTATAGTGCATGAAACCCTAATCTTGGGCAATATGATGATAAACCATAACCCTAATTTTGTGTAATGGGATGAGTATCCCTAATTGACATGAATTGGGAAACCCTAACCCTAATGAGGGAATAGTGATGCTAGCCTTACATTGCATAGTGCTAATATGTAATTGATATAACTGTTATCATGTGTACTAACCATGCAGGTATCATGAGATGTTGGGCATAGACAGGTATGAGATATGATGTTTTATTATTGAAAATGTTTTATGGGCCTTGTGAGCCATAATATGCTTTGTTGCCTAGTAAGAGGTAACAAGAGATTAAATGGGCTTTGAGAGCCATGTGAGATGCTTGTGTAGTTAGTATCATGTTTACCTTAGTCAGATTACCTGAAGGTATTAGTTACCTGATAAGTGGTAATAAGTGTTCTTTGATGAATTGAGGGTTTGAATACCCATATTCCATACTCATGATGATGAGATGTTAAGGAATGAGAATGCCCATGATGTGACAAGGAATTGAGATCCCAATGTTTTATAAATCTTCGAAAAGTATTTGATAGAAGTATTACACATTCTTTGTAGCATATGTTATAATAATTTATGTTTGAAAACCTGACTGATGCTAAAAGAATATGGTAATGTACTTAATTAATCAAGTGAAATCTTATCATGTAGATCCTTGGCCATAGATCCATCATCGTCAGTAGTTGGTGATGGTGAAACAGGTTTTCCCATAGGATCTCCTGGAGGGCATACTGTTGAGTATGTGGGGGTGATGGGTGTGAATATCCTTACGCCCTAATGTGGGATTGATGTGAGATAAACATTAAATCTCTCAATCCTTCATTATATGTGCTGGGATGGATATATCATGAATCTTCCGATAATGTTAATGTCGTATCGATGTGAGATAAACATGAAATCTCTCGATTGCAAAGAGAGTACAACCGCCACTGTAACTCTATAGCGAAGTTGCTAGTATACCCTGGAAAGCTATTTAGTAGAGACACAAGATGTCCTACATTTTTGTACTCACACTGACTGAGAAGGATGAGGTCATGGAAATCTGGCTCTTCCTTGACCTATGTATGGAACCGATTTCGACTTCACAATGGTCGGTTGGAGTATGAGCGGTATATCTCATCTCCTCAGGGCTTAAGTATGATTGTAAAATGTAATTAGTCATGTAGCGTATTTGCTTAAGGTTGAAATACGAGAATCATTGGTTGATGTTACCTTTCTTAGCATATCCTAGATGGATAAATGTTATACATATTCTTCAATTCCTTATTGGATAAGTGGTGTGCTGCTTTATCTAGTTATAGTTGAAATGCTTTGAATAGTTATATTGCTCTAATCTATTTAGACATTGATTTATCTGTTTTTGAATATATATATGATTCCTCTACTCAGTTTATTCTATTAAACTACAATAATAATGTTTTTGGCAGAGAGTTATATCTCTCGCTGGGACTGGGTCTCACTCTGTTGGTCACCAACACTTTTTAGGTAGACGCAAAAGAAGAGGCAGAAACCCTATAGCAAGGGAAGAGCAGCAACAACAACAATAGGGACAACAGTGATATTCTAGGTGGAGGCACTAGTTGTCATATTTTGTATAAAGAGTCCTATGTGTCGTCCCTGTACTCTCAAGTCCTCAGAGTTAGTAGTTAGTACTTTTATTGAATCGATCTCAGATTTTGGCTTGATGCCTCGAGGTTCTTATGTTGCCTGTGTATAGTTGTAATAGAGCAGTTGATGCTTGTAATCCTCGAGAAGGGATGGTACAAGATATTTACTTATGAACCAAGATGTAAATAAAATAATTTGGTTCTTGATAAAAAGTTTTCCTGTGTTTGGATCTCTTTGTAAATGGTTTTAATTTTTAGTGATTTTCAGTAATCTTCTATTAATGATCGCTTCCGCTTAGTTAATGACATTTTGTTCGAACGATGTGCGACAATTTGACTATATTGTCAATTCAAAAGATCCCATCTCTGAGATACTTGTTTCAATCCCATATTGAACTTTGTAGTTTATAGACTTTATTTGCATTCTTGAAGTTATAAAACCCTTTAGGTTGTATCACATACACATCCTCTGATGTATTCCTTTTACGGAATCCAATTTTATCTTCATATGCCAAATCTCTTAGTCTATTTCAATTACAAAACAAGCATGACAATTGGTAAAGGAATTTCTATCATGTTCAGTAACTCTAATTGATTTGAAAAACTTATTCAACCAATTTTCCATTTATTTTATCCATGTAGGTATTTTCCAAAAGACCCCATTGCTCCTTTTGTTTGCTACCCTTTAAGGTGGCGCTAATCAAGGTCATACCTTGTTAGCTTACATGGATCCCATATTACTCAGAAATAGCTTCTAGTTGACTAGTTGACTCATCTTGTACGACCAACCCATATGAATTGTTGGATTCACAATCCTCAAATCTTAGATGTGTTCTACTAGAACTATTTTATTCTGTGTTTATGATGAACCTGACATTCCATAAAATCTTGTTATGCTCTTAGTTCTCATTACATGTTCGTTGATCTCGAACATTTCAAGGTTTACTATTATTCCCACTGATTCTTTAGGAACTCAGTTACCCTATCAACAAAACACTTTTGTTATTGGATTGGGATTAATAGTAATATTCAACCATTATGGTTTACGTATAAATCTTTTAAGAAACTACTTTCTCAATATAGGTTTCAATCCTTTTAGACACATTGGGGCGTTCCCAATTCATATCATATGTGATGTCTTATAAAACATTCATACGGTACATTATTTAGTGATATCTTTATATTTATGAGTATAATAAGATTAGATTAATTGATAATCTTATCCTAACTCATGATGGTATAATTCCTTCATTCTAACACACCCTCATGTTCAGATGGACTTGAATTGTGATACATTATCACAGTTCATTCCTGAAGGTACAAGGCATTGATATAAATTATTTCAACATTTGATCTCATCAAGTTTTCTTTATACTTTCATCACATTCATACTTCATTTATAATATTCTTGAACATTTCAAGAGATTTATGTTTCTACATATCATCATACTACTAGTAAATGAAATGAGGTGTAAGAAATAATCCATAGCATTCATTCATAAGATTTTGTGAATCATATGCATGAGGTCTAATGAAAGCTTTATCCTCCTACTATGTTTTGAAGGATGCCATGTCATATTATGCGTGAATAAGACTTGCATGTTTCCTTAGGTTCAATAACCAAGGGAATCTAGATCAACATCGATATGTATTCTAGGCATGCAATTCTCATATTTGCACAAGATGACTAATGCTAATGATAGTCTTGAGTTATCAATTATAATCCTTTGGTATAAACATTATAAACATTCATCTTTGGATGCAAGATGTTTTTGAGCCATGTCATCCTAGATCATATCTTTTGAAATAGAAGCACTAACAAATCTTTATTTATAATTATCCTTGTCCATACAAGATGCATAAAGGAAATGTTTATAGTTTACTGGCATAATAAAATAGAAGTCCTAATAACTCTATTGCATGCCCATTGGGATAGGATAAATTTAAATGTAGACTAAAGATTCCGCAACTCTTGATCTGTCTTATCCACCTATGTCCTTCTATGAAGGTTTTACTTCTTGTCAGATCCTACACATCAGTATGTCATATCTCTATTTGGTATCATATACTAAAACTTAAGAACTAGTCAAACTTATCTCATAACGTTTATACCTAAAGTGGAGGCCTCAATGCATTCCTTTTTCTTCTTTAGTTCCTCTAACCAGAGTGGACAATTTCTCTTCCAATGTCCAGGTTGGTGACAATGGTGACAATCACCTATTTGTTTCTTTACTCCACCTTTTGCCTTGAGATCTGAAGACTTGGGCTTCTGGCTAGCTTTAGAACTCTTCTTAGATTTGCCTTTGCCTTTAGACTAACCCTTTCTCTTGTTAGTCACCATCACAAACTTGGGTTTTTCTTTCTACATTTGTCTCTCAGCTATCCTCAACATGCCCAACAAGTATGTCAATGGCTTGTCAAAGTCATTCATGTTGTAGTTTATGACAATCTGACTATATGACTCTGGTAGGGACTATAGAATCACGTTAATGGTCAACTCTTGGCCCAAGGGGAATCCCATTCTAGCTATGTCCTCCACATACCCAATGAGCTTGAGTACATGAGGACCTACTAGATCTCCTTCTTCCATGCTACACTTGAACAACACCTTGAAGACACCGTATCTCTCCCGTCTTTCCTGATCTTGGTACATGCTCTTGAGATGTGTGACCATATCAATCACCCCCATGTTCTCATGCTACCTTTGTGACTCATGGTTCATGGAACATAACATCAAACACTTGACATCCAAAACATCTTCAGTATGCTTCTTATAAGCATCCTTGTTAGCCCATGGAGCATTTTGAGTCGGTTCCTCTAGTTGTGGCATTTCTAGGACATCAAGCTTGCTCTCCTACGTGAGAACAATTCTCAGCATCATGCACCAATCGTGGAAGTTGTTCCCAGTAAGCTTGTCCTTCTCAATGACCTATCATAGAGAAAAGTGATTGTTTGTTGTTGCCATTTGGTTCTACAAAAGAGTTTGCAATTTTGTCCAAATCTTATTTTTGATTTGATTTGATTTGACTAAATTTGGGCGATAACAATTAGGTCTTTATTAATTAGCATTCTTATTATATGTATAAATTAATACCCTCAAGTATCAATTTGGAAAATTACAGTGAACAATTTTCTAATGAGCTAGACCCAAGATAATTCAACTGTGGCCCGATCAACACCAAAAACATAGTCAATCATTAAGGTAGGCAACTTTTTCCAATTGCATCATATGCAATTCTGGATAGATGATATGTACAACTCCTTGCCATAATCATCAGCATGCTTCTGGGCTCAGACGCTTTGAGAATCGCCAGTTAATCTTGACCCAATAGCCAATACGATAATGATGCACTCTGTGAAGGTGGAACCTACATTATTACCATCACACTTCCACAAGGTAGACGGCACACCAAGCGAAGGCGTAACCTACATTTAGTCGAATAAGTTTTTCATGTGTATTGCTATTGGAAAGCATCTTAGACTTAATATGTTTGATTGAGGGGCTTTATATATAATATATATACATATATTGTATCTAATCATCACATATATAGTACGATAATGATGCACTCTGCAAATGTGGAACCTACATTATTACCATCACACTTCCACAAGGTAGACGACACACCAAGTGGAGGCGTAACCTACATTTTATCGAACAAGTTTTCATGTGTATTATTATTGGAAAGCATCTTAGACTTAATGTGTTTGATTGAGGGGTTTTATATATATAATATATATACATATATTGTATCCAATCATCACATATATAGTATATAACACATACATGCTATATCCCACAATGTAAACATGCAATATAAACAAAAGGTGATGGTTATGGTCATGTCTACTTGTAGTTCCTTGGAGCAACAAGGAATTACTACCACCTAGGTCAATCATTACATCGCATGTACGAACCTGCTATTGGTGTAGATATGTGCTTACCAATCTGGGTAGATCGGTTCAACCTTTGAACCGGTCGTCTCACCTCTTGGTTGATCGGTTGGTCCTCCTATCCAACCAATGTTTGGACTCCTTCCAAATATTTGGTTGGGCCTTCTGGGATGGTCGTTTGGCCTCCCGTCCAACTAATGTTTGGAATCCTTCCAAATAGTCAGTTGGGCCCACTAGGCAGTCATCTGGTTCCATCATCCTGTCATCCATGGTCCTATAGACGGTCGGCTCATCTCACGATGTAACATCCTGAGTTTCAATAAAATTATCATTTTCCACCTCAATTTTTATGTTAATTTCTTTCTTCTCCATTTTGTGTCCTTAATATTGAATATTCGATAAATTGATGGTTGAAGAACAATTTTATGCCAATTTGAGGGTTAGATGCACAAATACCATAATTTTCTAAATTGATAGTGTAATTATGAAGATATACACTAAACCAAATTAGTTGACCAATGGATAATGTTGGAGCTCAAGAATAAATATTAATGGATAATGAGTGAATTAATTAGCAAGTGTAAATTAATTGGTGAATAATAACCCACCTTCATTCCTCACTCTTATTATGGGATAATTAAACTGGAAAATGCATGTAACAAGTGAGTGGATGACTCTTGGACTCCATATCTCGGATTTGGGAACCAAGGGTTGCATATAAAAGCTATATATATTTATTTTCCCAAAAATCATATTAATACATGCTTTAATAATCAACATAAATATTGTAGGCCAAAGGTTAGGTGAAACAAAAATCTAATTATATATCATGAATCTAGACGTCATTAGCAAACTAGGGTTAAAATTTGAAGTCATTTGGAGTTAGTTTGGCCTCCCAAATGCATTAATCAATTTCCTAATAAAGTGTGACATTATATCATTAAGATATCAATGTTACATGCACGTTTAAGCCAAAGTTCAGCCTTTAATAGTTGTCACGCGCGCTGGACCATGATGGTCCAAGATCTAATGGCTCATTTTTTATCCGGACCGCATCCAACGGTCGATGGATTGTCTTCTACCTCTGTCGGCCCGAGGAGCAGGACAGCCGCGCCGGCTCCCCTCCTCTCCACTTATCTCCATTGTTTCTTCGCCTTTTCTAGAAATTTCTTCTCCTATGAACTCGTGGCACCCTCCTGCATCATTTGAGACAAACCTCATTGCCTCCTGTGCATCTTAGGTGAAACGCCCAACTTGGCCGACCATGGCTTCTCACCTCCACCTTCATTTTGGCTCCACAGACATCTGCACCTATAAATAACACCCTCCACAGCTTCGTCGGCCCCCTAGAAACCTTCCTATCCACTCAATTTTTCCCAAGGAAGTTCTTGTGGGCTTTGGACCCTGAGCTTGCGGCGCATCTCCCTGGCGCTACGAAGCGCGTGCATCCAAATTTCTTGGACCAACAAGTATGTCTACCTCTCTTCTTTATTTTCCATATTTAAGTTCGTGTTTTGATCGAGTTTTTCAGAAACGCCCAAATCGTCCAAGGTGGAGTCTGCCGCCATGGCAAGCAGCTCGGGGAAGAAACCCGATGGTCAAATGACCGATTTTCCCCCGCACGCCCTTCTTTTCCTATTCTTTTGCAAAGGGCATTTTGGTCATCTGATTTATTTGCTTCTCGACGCGGTCCTGCCCACATGGCATTTATCTAATTTCTGATTGGTCGATTTTGTTTAATTCATAGAAAATCACTTGACTATCAGAAAATATAATTAAATACTCGTTGGAAAGCTAAAATTATTTAGAATCTGAATTTACAAGTTTTGAGTCCTATTTTCCATCCCAACTCTGATAATTAGTTCAAACCTCAAATTAAATGCATAAAGTGTTATAAAATGATAATTAAAGTATTTTAACTCTGTTTTTGAAGAGAAAATATGTTTTCTCGATTAGAAAAATATTAGGAATTGTTTGGTCCTATTTCTAAGCCCAAAATCCAAAGTTTTAATCCAAGGTTATAAATGTGGACATTTTACACTTAAAGTACCTTTAAGTAACCTAATGCATGTTTAAACCATTGTATCTAGGTTAAAGTGAGTTTGGACCTGACATCTTAGTGGATAAGGGATAATCTAGACAACAAGAATAGGTATGTGCATTCTAACACCTTAGTTGGGCTTCTAATCATGCTAAACCTAGTTTCCCTAAATGAGGCATAGTATGTTAATATTCTCCATCATCCACTTGATCATGAAATTTGTAATCCCTGAAATATAAACTTGCTTTACTGATATCCCTTGATAAAATTTGGGTCATTGGACCCCACTTGCCATGTTGATATGATTTAAATATTTCCATGTAAATATTGCCCTTAAACTATTAACTTGAGCATCCATCATGAAATCTTGATGTATGAACATTCTATATGGTAATCTCTGGGAAATGATTGGGTCATTGGGCCCTACTTGAATTATTGCTATTTATTTTCCCTACCAATGTAAATTGTAAGCATGATAATGATAGCTTGACTAGTTAACTAATGTAGTGTACATGAGTACAAGTCACCCATAGGGCACTGGGGTTTTAGTCCCCCTGCCATAGGCACTGGGGTTTTAGTCCCTCTGCCACTTTTTATATATTTTGAGGTTTGGGATGTTATTTCCCCTCTCCTCCTGGTTGAGGTTGATAGGCGCCTCACCCTATGTTAGATTAGCTTAGTCAAAATGAATCATGCTTGTTCTATATTTGACTTATATGTTTGGTAGATATCCCATTTGAATTATATGCCTCATACTATTGAACATTCTTAGTATAGAGAATCTTAATGTTTCCATTCCTTTAAATGCTTCTTGTACCTTATCATTTTGGTGAAACATACTTTTATCTTTCTCTTGTTGGGTGCTCCCCAACCACTGAGAATCAAGACAAGGGCTAGATCCAACACAAGGAAACCCAAGGCAGGAATAAAGTTGCCATCATGACAAGGTTGATGTTGCTAAGACCTTGCTCAAAATATATGATATGAACTCCAGAAATAAAACCTTTGTAATAGCCTAGATTCTCATCTACTTCTTCTTTTGGAATAATCTATGTAATAGTTTAGTTGTCTCATCTTACTTTCTTCTGCTACTACTATTGACAATGATTTTATTTGGTCCATGCTTATTTAAATGGATTCATTATGCATACATCCTTCCATCACAATGTTTTAATAATTTGAGGGATGTATTGTATTTTCCATTAAAATTTAAGTAAGGGGGTGATCTCGACTCCTTACAGCATGGTATCAGAGCCTGTAGGGTAGCTACTAGGGCGTGATGTTGAAAGTGATGGTGTCTACAAAGGGTCAGAGCTTGGGGGCTGGAAATATTTTCCTCCACCCCACTAGCTTGGTAACGAGGACTCCTGAGCTCATATGACCCGGCCTGGCTTGATCTGATATTGAACGCCTGAAATAGCATTCCTATAGGCAATAGTAGCCTTATCTTTTTCTGTCTTATACTCCTAGAAATCTTACCCTAAAAACTTGTCTTTTAGGAAGGGTAACTTGTTTGGTGAAAGCTCAAACAACAACGACACCAACCCTGAAACTCCTGAGACACCTCTGAATCCTGAGCAGGAGTTGGCGATGCTGAGACAACTACTCTCCACTACCTTGATGGGGCAGCTTTTTGCAGCTACTACCCATGCCAACAAGCCTAAGGAGCCAACCCCGAATGACTTCATCAAGATGTAGCCTCCCTACTTCAAGGGGGAAACTGAGAACAACATGGTGGACAAGGGGGATGATTGGGTGGTAGTTCGGGAATGCACATTCGATGGCATGGCGTGTCCCCCACATCTTAAAGTCTGCTTCGCATCTCATGTCCTAGATGGCCCGGCACGCGTCTGGTGGAATGGGATAATCCACACACGAGACACAACAACTATCACCTGGGATGAGTTCCTTCAGATTTTTTGGGCAAAGTATATCTGCACAGCCTACCTGAAGAAGAAGGAGGCCGAGTTCTATAGTTTGCGACAAGGGAATATGTCAGTCTCAGAGTATGTACAACATTTCCTGGTGCTGGAACATTACACTGTGGGTCTAGATGAAGAGCAGAGGATGACCGTCTTCCTTGAAGGGTTCAACTACAACATAGGGAATCACCTGGTGCCCCAACTCCCGCTCACCTTCCAACAAATGCTAGACAAAGATCTAGTCGTGGAGGCATACCCTGGCTTCCACGCTTCTAGTTCAAACAACAACAACAAGCAAAAGAACCATGGTGGTCCACAAGGGTGTGACAGGTGCAACTCTTACTCCCGATTTCATCCTCTTGGGAGATGTCCAGTTGGCAATGCACCACACCGTAGGAATGACATGCCTCCCCCTATCTGTCATGAGTGTGGACAATTCGGTCACATCTGGCCAAACTGTCCTAGGTTCAACCGAGGACAGGCCCCCGCTCAGTAGCAGCAACAACGTCAAAATCTGCCCCCGAGGAACAACAATAACAACAATCACCACAACCATAACAACAACTGCAACAATAACCAACAAGGACGTCGTCCACCTATGGAGAGGCACAATGGAAGGGTCTTTTCTCTAGATGCTGAAGAGGCTGATGATGAGAATAATGTGAGTGAAGGTACTCTACACCTTAATATGTACCCTGTCAAAGCACTTTTTGATTCTGGCTCGTCAAATACCTTCATATCTACTCAGTTTGCTGTTATGCTAGAAATAGAGTCCGAATTCATGGACCATGTGCTAGATGTCAAAACCCCTAGTGGTAGAATATGCTCCTCTTATCTCAAGCTTCTGACCATGGACCTATGTATTTTGGGAAAAATGTTTCCATCCGACTTCATCTTGCTCGAAATGTCTATTTTCGACATTATTCTGGGCATGGACTGGCTAAAAAGTTACAAGGTAGTCCTCTTCTGTGATGAGTCAAAGGTTAGCTTGTTGCACCATGTAGAAGGTAGAATCTATGTAAAAGGCAGGAAACGAGAAGAACGGCAATTTATCATCTCATCCATCAAAGCCAAAAATCTTATCTCGCAAGGATGTAGGGTGTTTCTTGCCTCTATAGTTCTTGATGCTACACCCCCTACTCTCGACCTTATAGAAGTGGTGAAGGACTACCCTGATGTCTTTCCTGAAGAACTATATGGGTTGCCTCCTACTCACGAAGTGGAATTCTCCATCGAGCTTGCACCTGGGACTTCACCCATCTCGAAGCCGCCTTACCGCTTAGCACCTGCTGAACTCGCTGAGTTAAAGAAGCATCTTCAAGAACTTCTAGATATGGGGTTCATTCACCCAAGCGTTTCTCCTTGGGGAGCCCCCGTCCTATTTGTAAGAAGAAGTATGGATCTATGTGGATGTGCATGTATTATCGCATGCTTAATCAGGCCACGGTGAAGAATCGCTATCCACTTCCTCGAATTGACGATCTCTTCGACCAACTCAAGTTTGTCACTGTCTTCTCAAAGATGGACTTGTGGAGTGGCTACTATCAAATGCGGGTGAAGGTGGAAGACATCCCAAAGATAGCTTTCAGAACCAGATATGGGCATTATGAATTTCTGGTCATGCCGTTTGGTTTGACTAATGCCCCAGCTTCTTTGATGGACCTGATGAATCGAGTTTTCTACCCCTACCTTGATCGATTCATCGTGGTTTTTATTGATTATGTCTTGATATATTCGGAGTCGGCATAGCAACATTGTGAGCACTTGAGGCTAGCACTCAATACACTGTGAGAAAATCAACTTTATGCTAAATTCTCCAAGTGTGAGTTTTGGATTAAAGAAGTTATGTTTCTAGGTCACATCATTTCTGGAGGACACATTGATGTTGACCATCCGAAGGTTGAGTCAGTGACCAAGTGGAAGACTCCAAAGAATCCATCTGAAATCCTTAGTTTCCTCGGTCTGGCAGGTTACTATAGGAAGTTTATCAAAAACTTCTTAGAGCTCGCTCTTCCTATGACAAAGTTGACACGAAAGGACGTCAAGTTTGTTTGGTCGCCTGAGTGTGAGGACAGTTTCCAAAAGCTGAAGCAATGCTTGACATCTGCTCCTGTGCTTGCGCTACCTGTTGAAGGAAAACCCTACGTCATTTACACTGATGCCTCCAAGTAAGGACTGGGCTACGTTCTAATGTAGGAAGGCAAGGTGATCGCATATGCCTCTCTCCAGTTGAAGCTGAATGAAGAAAACTGGCCTACGCACAATTTAGAGCTCACAGCTATTGTTCATGCTCTAAAGATCTGGCGACATTACATCTATGGGGTTCAGTTTGAGGTCTTCTCTGATCATAAAAGCTTAAAGTACCTCCTGACACAAAAAGACTTGAACCTGAGACAACATAGATGGATGGAATATCTCAAGTACTATGACTTCACCATCACTTATCATCCCGGTAAAGCCAACGTAGTTGCTGATGCCTTGAGTCAGAAGAAGTCTAGGACTTGTGCTGCTATAACTTGTTCCATTTGGAAGAACATGGAGTATGTTTCTGGATGGAGACCACAACCAACAGAAATCCCAGATGATGAAGTTGACGATAAACTATGTGTTCACATGGCTAGCCTGTCAATCACTCCAAGCTAGATTTCTGATATTTTTGTGGCCCAGTTGGAGAGTCTTGGGCGAGAAGGAATGAAAGCCTTAACCTTGAAACTGCAATCTGATTTCTCTGTTGGAGTTGATGGTGCACTCTGTTTCTGACAAAGATTGTGGGTTCCTGGTGTTGACGAACTACGGCTGAAGATTCTCTGTGAAGCTCATGGGTCCAAGTACACAATTCACCCCAGCACGACCAAGATGTACAAGGACTTGCAGCGCAGTTTCTGGTGAAAGAACATGAAGACAGATATAGCTTTGTTTGTGTCAAAGTGTTTGACCTATCAACAAGTTAAGATAGAACATCAGCGACTTGGTGGTCTACTCCATCTTCTTGAAATTCCAGAATGGAAGTGGGAGAAGATCACGATGGACTTTGTTACTGGTTTCCCCAAGACCAGGAAAGGCTATGATGTTGTGTGGGTTGGCATTGATTGCCTCACTAAGTCTGCTCACTTTCTGCCTTTCAAGTCCAACTACAAAGTGGAGGATATGGCACAGATATATCTGGAGTGGATAGTTCATATGCATGGTGTACCAGAAGTGATAGTTTCTGACCATGATCCCAAGTTCACCTCTCGTCTATGGAGTCAGATACAAGAAGAAATGGGGACTGACCTACGGTTCAGCACTGCTTATCACCCTCAGACTGATGGTCAGTCTGAAAGAACTGTACAAATCTTAGAAGACCTGCTTCGCGCTTGTGTGATGGACTGGGGAGGTGCATGGGATATATATCTACCTCTGGCTGAGTTTGCATACAATAACAACTACCAAGCCAGTATAGGGATGCCTCCGTATGAATCATTGTATGGAAGACCCTGTCGTTCCCCGTTGCATTGGGATGATGTGAGAGAGTTTCCTTAGTGAAGTGTGACAATATGCAGATGATGATAGAGAAGGTTCAGCTGATTAAGAAGTGTATGAAAGTCGCTTAAGACCGACAGAAGATGTATGCTGACAAGCATAGGTCTGATGTGAGTTTTCTTGTTGGAGACCATGTGTTCTTGAAGGTCAAGCCAATATCCTCTATTTCCCGATCCAAAGTCAAAGGAAAACTTAGCCCACGTTATGTGGGACTTTTTGAGATCTTGGTGAAGATTGGGGATTATGCATACCGCCTGGCTCTTCCTCCTGCTTATGATAAGATACACAATGTCTTTCATGTGTCCGTGCTGAGAAAGTATGTGAGGGACCCTTCTCATATACTCACAATAGAACCCTTGGAGATTCATGAAAACCTAACCTATGAGGAGCTACCTGTAATGATCCTAGACACTCGGGTGAAACAGTTGAAGAATAAGGAGATTGAGTTAGTGAAGGTGTTGTGGAAGTATCATGGGCTAGAAGAAACCACTTGGGAGCTGAGAGAAGAAATGCTCCGATCTCACCCTTCTCTTTTTGTATGATATTTTGGGGATGAAATCCTTACTAACGGGTGGAGTGTTGTAACATCCTGATTTTCAATAAAATTATCATTTTCCACCTCAATTTTTATGTTAATTTCTTTCTTCTCCATTTTGTGTCCTTAATATTGAATATTCGAGAAATTGATGGTTGAAGAATAATTTTATGCCAATTTGAGGGTCAGATGCACAAATACCATGATTTGCTAAATTGATAGGGTAATTATGAAGATATACACTAAACCACGAATTAGTTGACTAATGGATAATGTTGGAGATCAAGAATAAATATTAATGGATAATGAGTGAATTAATTAGCAAGTGTAAATTAATTGGTGAATAATAACCCACCTTCATTCCTTACTCTTATTATGGGATAATTATTCTTGAAAATGCATGTAATAAGCGAGTGCAGGACTCTTGGACTCCATATCTCAGATTTGGGAACCAAGGGTTGCATATAAAAGCTATATATATTTATTTTCCCAAAAATCATAATAATACATGCTTTAATAATCAACATAATTATTATAGGCCAAAGGTTAGGTGAAATGCAAATCTAATTATATAGCATGAATCTAGACGTCATTAGCAACCTAGGGTTAAAATTTGAAGTCATTTGGAGTTAGTTTGGCCTCCCAAATGCATTAATCAATTTCCTAATAAAGTGTGACATTATATCATTAAGATATCAATGTTACATGCACATTTCAGCCAAAGTTCAGCCTTTAATAGTTGTCACGCGCGCTGGACCACGATGGTCCAAGATCTGATGGCTCGTTTTTTATCTGGACTGCATCCAACGGTCGATGGATTGTCTTCTACCTCCGCCGGCCCGAGGAGCAGGACACCCGCGTCGGCTCCCCACCTCTCCAATTTTCTCCGTCGTTTCTTCGCCTTTTCTAGAAATTTCTTCTCCTACGAACTCATGGAACCCTCCCGCATCATTTGAGCCAAACCTCATTGCCTCCCATGCACCGTAGGCAAAACTCCCAACCTGGCCAACCATGGCTTCTCACCTCCACCTTCATTTTGGCTCCAAAGACATCCACATCTATAAATAACACCCTCCACATCTTTGTAGCCCCCCTAGCAACCTTCCTATCCACTCAATTTTGCCTGAGGAAGTTAATGTGGCTGACGGCGAGGAGCTTTGCACCCTGAGCTTGCGGCGCATCTCCCTGGTGCTACGAAGCACGTGCATCCAAATTTCTTGGACCAATAAGTATGTCTACCTCTTTTCTTTATTTTCCATATCTAAGTTCGCATTTTGATCGAGGTTTTCAGAAACACCCAAATCGTCCAAGGTGGAGTCTGCCGCCATGACAAGCAGCTCGGAGAAGAAACTTGACGGTCAAATGACCGATTTGCCCCCATGCGCACTTCTTTTCCTATTCTTTCGCAAAGGGCATTTTGGTCATCTAATTTCTTTGCTTCTCGACGCGGTCCGGCCCACTTGGCATTTATCTAATTTCTGATTGGTCGGTTTTGTTTAATTCGTAGAAAATCACTCGAATATTGGAAAAATATAATTAAATACTTTTTGGAAAGATAAAATTATTTAGAATCCGAATTTACAAGTTTTGAGTCATGTTTTCCTTCCCAACTCTGATAATTAATTCAAACCTCAATTTAAATGCATAAAGTGTTATAAAATGATAATTAAAGTATTTTAACTCTATTTTTGAAGAGAAAATATGTTTTCTCGATTAGAAAAATATTAGGAATTGTTTGGTCCTATTTCTAGACCCAAAATCCAAAGTTTTAATCCAAGGTTATAAATGTGGACATTTTACACTTAAAGTACCTTTAAGTAACCTAATGCATGTTTAAACCATTGTATCTAGGTTAAAGTGAGTTTGGACCTAAAATCTCAGTGGATAAGGGATAATATAGAAAGCAAGTATAGGTATGTGCATTCTAACACCTCAGTTGGGCTTCTAATCATGCTAAACCTAGTTTCCCTAAATGAGGCATAGTATGTTAATATTCTCCATCATCCACTTGATCATGAAATTTGTAATCCCTGAAGTATAAACTTGCTTTACTGATATCCCTTGATAAAATTTGGGTCATTGGACCCCACTTGCCATGTTGATATGATTTAAATCTTTCCATGTAAATATTGCCCTTAAACTATTCACTTGAGCATCCAACATGAAATCTTAATGTATGAACATTTGATATGGTTATCTCTGGGAAATGATTGGGTCATTGGGCCCCACTTGAATTATTGATATTTCCTTTCCCTGCCAATGTAAATTGTAAGCATGATAATGATAGTTTGACTAGTTAACTAATGTAGTGTACATGAGTACAAGTCACCCATAGGGCACTGGGGTTTTAGTCACCCTGCCACTTTTTATATATTTTGAGGTTTGGGATGTTATTTCCCCTCTCCTCCTGGTTGAGGTTGGTAGGAGCCTCACCCTATGTTAGATTAGCTTAGTAAAAATGAATCGTGCTTGTTCTATATTTGACTTATAATGTTTGGCAGATATCCCATTTGAATTATATGCCTCATACTCTTGAACATTCTTAGTATAGAGAATCTTAATGTTTCCATTCCTTTAAATGCTTCTTGTACCTTATCATTTTGGTGACACATACTTTTATCTTTCTCTTATTGGGTGCTCCCTAACCACCCAGAACCAGGACAAGGGCTAGACCCAGCACAAAGAAACCCAGGGCAGGAATAAAGTTGCCATCATGACAAGGTTGATGTTGCTAAGACCTTTCTCAAAAATATATGATATGAACTCTAGATATAAAATCTTTGTAATAGCCTAGATTCTCATCTACTTCTTCTTTTGGAACAATCTATGTAATATTTTAGTTGTCTCATCTTACTTTCTTCCGCTGCTACTATTGACAATGGTTGTATTTGGTCCATGCTTATTTAAATGGATTTATTATGCATACATCCTTCCATCACAATGTTTTAATAATTTGAGGGATGTACTGTATTTTCCATTAAATTTAAGTAAGGTGGCGATCTCGCCTCCTTACACACGAACTGGTCATCTCAACCGGCAATGAACATCTTCAACATTTTTGTATGAAAAGAAACTATCCTATTGCTACTTATTACATTGAATAAGAGAAATCTTGAGTTATATTCGAGGGGAGAAAAGGTAGGGAAGCATTAACTTTACATTGGGAAGAGGGAGGTAAAGACTCGGTACATAGACCGTGATAAATAAGAACCAAACCATCCAACCACACACAGATATAGGGTATTGGCCATAACCACACTACACATACACGATCAAAAACTCTTTTAGGGTGACACGTGTAAATTGCATATATGTATATATATATATATATATATATATATATATGTATGTATATATATATAAATATATATATATATAGAGAGAGAGAGTTTGGGATTATAAGGTCTTTGATCAGATACACATATGAGAGAAGTATAAATTTTCACATCATATGTAATACATAAATGATAAAACTGAAGGTCTGATCATATCAATTATCCTAAAACATAGTAAATTGACGTGGCTCTGATACCACTATTAGAAAATACGGACACATAGTGTAGCAGTGAAAATAAAATTTTTATCTATCTGTATTTTAATAATAGTAAGATCACGTCAACTGCTATGAAATAGGAAGGATGGTTTTAGTGAGTTATACCTAGTCCTAGTTCAAGTCCAGCGACAAAACCCACTTCTTTGCAACTACTAACAAGTTTCTCTTAGACGGTGGTTGTGCAACTCCTGGTCTTCACCGTGAACAACTATCTATGCAACCTCTACAATGACTCTGATGGCCTCTCCATGGACTGCAGGTTGACTTTTCTCTCCTAGTAGTAGCCAAGGACTCATGCCTCTACTATAGTCCACACAGACCAATTAGAACTTCGGTCGTTCACCAAGAAAAGATAGGAAGGAGTTGTCCCTCCTATTGGTGTACTAGTCACCAACCTACTCTCCCACAATGACAACTTCTTAGTTGTTCTCTCCCGTTGACTATCACTCCCTGTCTGGTAGGACTTTTCTAGGTTCTCTTGGTTAGCACAACTAGAGAGGACAATATTTTTCAGAGGAAATAATTCTCAGTTGTCTGTGTTGTAGTTGTGTTCTGGGAAGCCCCCAGAACCCCTCCTTTTGTAGGCGAGGTTAGGGTTAGGGTTCTCAGTCTGTACGGGATTTCTTGGGAGTGTAAAGGACCGGAAGAACTTGAACTTTTGCAACCTGTGAGACGGTGGTTGTTTGGCAGTTTCCCAATTGTATACGAATTTGACAATTTTGATTCCAATTAATATCACATATTAACTTCCTTGTACCCCAAGTAAAGTACAATTGAAATTATTCGGAAAACATTTCAAACCTTCATTTGGCCCAAACGAGCCATCTCACCAGGTGAGATGCCCATCTCGCTCACCCAGATGCCCGTCTGGTGAGTCGAGATGAGTCGGCTGGTTTAATCACATTGAATCGGGCAGTTCTAGGGTAGAACTTAGAAAATTCAAACTCTAATTAGCCTGACAGCTGAAACAGCCATCTCAACACTTGAGATGCCCGTCTGGCTGCCCAAACGGTTGTCTTACTCAGTGAGATGGTCGTTTGGCAGTCCAGTCAGCCAATCCGTTGATCTACTATGTGAATTGAATACCTATAGACTTTAGTAATCAATCCAATAGTCATTCAAGAACAAACTCCTCTTCTAAATGAGTTCTATGTGTGTGACCCCATAGGTCCAGTATCACGTTGGTAGTGAATGCCCATAACTAGCTTATGACATCACAAGAAAAGAGTGGTGCCTAGTCGCACATCAGTGCTACCCAAGTGAATGGAAAGTTGGAGAACAACTTCAACCAACAATTTGTGTAAGGTGCTATAGTGATTGTATAATTCCTTTGTCTCTAATATTTAGAATGAACTCGAGGCATGGAAGATCACCCTATCAACATTTAATCCATGTTCCTTGAACCAAGAGCAGACTATCTGAGATAATTTGACCTCAATGTCATATATTGATTCACATGTGCATGTTCTCAGTCTCTCTAATCAAGTGGCCAGGATATCATACTCCAGTAGGAGGGACAAATCCCATATATATCACTCACAGTCTATACCCATGTGTCAAAGTCACCCAATGATCACTGTTATAACAACCTGTATTTCATGACCGTGTTTGATGATGTAAAAGTGTACCCAACAACATGTGACAAGTGCGGTGATTTCAGGTGTAAGAATCACAATCACCACCTTCACTATGAGAGGTGAGTATGACTTACCATATGTTGGTTTCCATGTGTCACTCTCAAGGTGGGTGTATCTGATACATTGTTCCCTAACATGTATTTGTGTGCTTGGTTCATATTGCCATATCATGACTAATGAGATTTAGTCATCAACCAACTCACACTCTAATCTTATGTGTTATTTTTGTCTATAAACCTTCCACAATAACAACCAATCAGGGACATACTGAGAATTTGTATATGTACTCTTAACATTTGTATGATCTCATGCACAAGGGTAGTAACTTGAATACATACGTCATTGAGTAATATAATTCTCTAGACATTCATAGTGCTTCCTCATTATCTCATAACTAAATGAAACAGAATGAATTGGATGCTTGCCTTTATAAGTATTAATCAAATCCCTTAAGGTATATTCCATGTCAATCATCACATGATCGGCTCTATGGGAATACCTTATCAACAATAGTACCCTCATCCTCCATTATGGTGGAATTGGTCCATGCCAAGGTTGTTTCACCTAGCAAGGAGTTGTTGTGTGATCATGAGGACAACACAACACTGACTAGAGAAGCGCCACACATGGGATCTACCCCTTTGACACTTCCTCCCCCATCACCATAGTGAGGAATGGTGAGAAATGTAGCTTGGATCAACTAATGAAAGGTACTATAGAACTAAGCAAGGATAAAGTCGAGGCTCCCCCTCCTGTTCTTATTTAGATGTGTTGAGGGAGAAGTTGATTGCTACAAACTAAAGGGAGGAATTGGGAGGTGTATAAGACTTGGCTACTCAAATGGAGGATCACTAGTTGAGGATGGATTATGAATGCCTTTGTTTTGAGGATCATGGACCAGAGAACCGCTAGCACATGACCATCATAGCCATTAAACACATATGGGACCTATTCAACTGAGAGTGAATAACTACAAGTCTGGAGGCATCTCATAACTACCAAAATTCAGGGTGACGATCATGGAGGACATGAAGCTTCCTTCCACAGAGGCTAAGGAAATATTGAAGGTCATATCCGAAGTAGAGGTAGAAAGCTTTTACCAACAACTAGGAAGCCAACATATATCCATGTTTCAATGAGGGCGCACCAGCGCGAGAGAAGTTTTGAGTGCTATTAGAAACCATACACCATAAGGGTTCATGATCTAGGTCCTAGGTTTGGGTGTATTAACTAGGGTCCAAATAGTGGCATTTGTGTGCTTGTGTCGACACCCCTGGCCTTATCTTAAGATCTCATTTTGCGAATAAACAGTCACTCTTGTGACCCAAGAAAGTTGAATGCATGCGAGGTTCTAAGGGGAGAGGGGAGCATAGGGTCCATTCATGGTTCCTCACATACCACCATTAGATTAGTAAGTAGGAGATAGGTAAAACTAGACTTTGTTAGATATACCTTCCCTTTCATACAACCAAATTCATGGGTGTGGCTAGACAACCAACCATGGTATGAGGAAGATACTGACCTATGCTCAACCTGAAAATCAAGGGCCAAGATGAAATAATTTAGGCAGAGTGACTTTTATAGGCCTTATATACCCAGAGATGTGTTAGAGGAGGAGGTTGATGTGGAGATGTAAGGTTTTATATAGGAAAACATAACCATATTGTAAAAAGACTTCTATATAAAGATGGATAAATTTACTATCTATAATGCGAGAGGATTAGCAAATGATAGGGAAAAAGACAAACTCAAGAGGTTGTCTAAAAAGAGAAAGCTTTACTAGTAGGTACCCAGAACTGTGTACAGACTCTAACTAGAGAGATGAATGGTTATCTAAGTTGGGTATGACATGGGTCATGACAAATGGTGACTTAGGAGGGAGGCTATGGGTCTTTTCATGCACAACATTATAATCACATGCAGCGGTAGCCTCAAATCAGCATATGACAATTGACTTATTTGTAGATTTACACCCCCTTGGGATATCAATAGTTTATGTGTCATGTTTAAGATTGGAATGTGTAAAGCGCTGGGAGGATTTACTCCATATAAATGTAGGAGGTTCGGCCTAGATTATCTCAAGGGACTTCAACAAATATAAGACAGAGGGAGAGAGAAGTGGAGGAGAGAGACCATGCCCCAGGTTCATGTGAGATTCCAATAATAGGTAGCCACAGTGGGTCTACAAGTAGTCACAATCAAATGTTGTAAATTCACATGGGCATAAAAATAAGAGGGTCATGAAACAAAATGGGGAATATTGGATAGAGGCTTTATAGAATATGACTGATCTGAAGGTATTAACACGACTGAAGAGCATTTTATCCAAACACAGGCATCATACCATTGCCATCTAATGTACACCTTAGAGAAAGGACTTAACCCGGGAGTCCCTTTTGGATTCAAATTCATGAAAATTTGGCTTAAGCATAAAAAAAATCAAGAGCATCATTAGAGAAAATTGGACCCTAGAAACTTGGGGTGACCCTTCTTATAGGATTTTGAAATCAACATTAAAAAATGGAACAAAGAGGTGGTAGGGGACATTTTTGAGAATATAAGACCACTAGAAAAACTAGTAGGAATCCCACAAGAAAGCATACATAACAACTGAGGATATAGAGAACCAACAAGATTAGTACATGAAGAAGACAATAGATTAGAGGAGTTAGTAAAGTGTGAATAACGTTATTGGAGGATGATATTGGAAATCAAATGACTTAAAGAGGGGGGTAAAAATACAAAAAAATCATGCTCATTTCAAATCCAGAAGGAGAAGATCAAACATGCTAAGAATTAAACTTGAAATAGGAGAGTGGATAGAGGATGAGGATGAAATCATGAAGAAAGACACCAAATACTATGCATAATTGTTCAAAACAAACCCCATAAGAGACAAACTAGAATACACTAGAATCATAGATAGGATCATAGAGGAGGAGGATAATTCTAAAATTCTTATAGAATCTACTGAGGACACGGTCAGAGGCATAGTTATGAACATGGATAAATATAGTTTATGTGAGTTGGATGCCTTCACTATTGCATTTTTTCAATTTGTATGGCCAATTGTCAAACACAACATTGTTGATTTAGGTAACCATTGCCTTAGGGGTCATTAGAGTTCTTTAGTAATGGTCTCTATGAAAAGGAGGTGCACCTTGGTGATATGGGTAGTCCAATCCTTCCTTTTAAGATCATTATATTTGAGGCCTCAAATCCTGGGATGTTACACACACAAAGCGCTTAGGTGCATCAGGCTAGTACCCATCCCAAAGGTTGAGACACTTTCCATGGTGATGGATTTTTGACCCATAATCATAGGAAATGCCAGCCTTAGTATTGTTTCCAGAACCATCCTTTCCAGGATCTCACATATCATTCCCATAATGATATATAATGAACAAGAAACCTTTGTTAAGAATAAGGACATATGGGATAATATAAGGCTAGCCTAAGAATCAACGCATGACCTCAATCAAGGAATACCCTTAGGAAAAAATGTAGTATACAAAGTAGACATGTCTAAGGCCTTTGACTGAGAGTCCATTCTTAAAGGGATTTCTACAAGCATTCATATTCTCTAATATGGTGTTAGCATGCCTCATGCACATTGTGCAAGGAGCCTAATTCTCTATCTCCATGAATGAAAGAATTGGAGGGTTTCTTCAAGCTTCTAGAGGACTTAGATAAGAAGACCCTCTTTCCCTGGTCATATCCATCATAGCTCAAGCAGTTCTAGGAAGACACGTGAAGAGATATCACTAGTACAAAACCATCTTTGGCATCAGTTAAAACAACCCTATAATGTCAGTTAAAAATTAACACCTAAGTGGGCAACACTATAGACACTGGTCTAAGACGTTGGTTCCTTGGGGAAGGCAAAATCGATGCCAAAGATTCAGTGAGGGTTGTATAGATAAAATAAACTAACACATATTAGGGATCTTAAGAAATATTGGTTGCATACCAAACATTGATGTCAAAAGAACCATACGAGGTCACATTTGTAACTAGTAAAGGACCCGACATTGTCAGTTCGTAATAAATCGACACCTATCATGATGTACAGTGTCATTTATAGCCATATAACTGACAATTTTAATGTAAAGTGACAGTTATATATAACAAATTGACAACTATGGCATGCTAACTAGCGAAACCGTGTTGTTCAGCACGGTCATTTTGGTTTTGTCCTTTAATGTAGGTTATCATACTAAAACTGACGATTTAGGCCTATTGTGTCATTTTTTTGATACAACCGACGACTAAGTTTTGTTTTTATTAAATGACAGGCCTGCAGCCTGCTGTCTGTCTAGTCAACAGAATGCATATCCTATAGTTTAGTTCTGAACTACATGTTAACGACATCCTATGAGTTCAACTTAACTACAGGCCACCAAACCTATAATAACAAACATAATATATATGCACATAATTTTATTCATTCTTCAATTCCATTTCATCACATGTGCAATCATATTTCATTCATCTTCACATTAATTCATATACATGTTACTTCATTTACTAATATACCAAATTCATTCTCATGACGTAGAAACATTCATGCATATATTAATCTTCACATTCACATGCATGTATATGTATAGATCATCATTCACATGTGCATGTATTAAATTTGGAGTTGCAAGAAGTCATAAGCACCACATGTATAATAGAATTAAAAGTTCTTGTTCATCTTCTTCATCCCAATCAAATTCAAAGTTCACTTCCCTTTCGAAGGCTTCTGTCCATTGTTCTCGTATCTCTTCTAGTTGTTCTCTCATATAGGGCATGTGTACGTCTAGTAGCTTTTCTCGAGTAGCGAAGTATTTTTTTAAACATATGCAAAGAGAATGACATATAATTAATAAGTTTGATATGTTCATATTATATAATGAGACTATATACTTATGATATATATATATATGTACATATTTATATTACATTATGTATCTCATTGATGTCTACTGCAACATATCTGACAATCATGTCCATATACCACATCACGTAGTATGTGCATGCCCAACCATTGTCTTGTACAGAACACTATAAATTATAGCATACAAAATGTTAACAAATAAAAGTAAGCATAGTCGGCATAAATATGCATTAGAGTTAGAAAATTAACCTCAATATTCTCTCAAACTATGGCTTTCTTTTTCATGTCCACCTTTCCTCCATCTTTTTTGAAACATTTTATATCCCTATACGTTAATGTAACACATTGAATTGATACTCATAAATAGTCATGTAATATATATATATATATATATATATATATATATATATATATATATGTGTGTGTGTGTGTGTGTGTGTGTGTGTGTGTGTGTGTTAACAGATATAAATATAAAAATTTACTCATGTGAATAATTCCTTTTTTTCAAACCATGTCCCTCATTGTCTATTTCGTCACCCTTAGGATCTAGATAATAAATAGTTAGCATCATGAGGACAACAACCAATAAGACCTAATAGTTATTCCTGAGTGATAAGAAGGCAAAAAAATACAACTCAAAATCCACAATGAAATGTAATTTCTTAAGATAATATTATAAGCAAAGTAAACTTACCCAACATCGTATGGAGCTAATATCACACTCATTTTATTTTTACCAAAATATTTAAGTGTGGAAGAGCAATATAGGGTAACAGATGATGGGTCTTTAATTAGATGTCTAATCAAGTATGGAACTAGAAATCCCACATGGGTCATTGAAAACTTTCTACAGACCCTATGTAATCTGCTGCAAAACATATATCATGTATGCTTTAATATATAATAAAATAAATCACCATATATAAAATGAGGTATATAGCTATATAAGATATCACCATATCCAAACTTCTATCATAGATATATTCAACCAAGCAAAATGAAACAACTCCAAAACATCTTGTAGAAATATACTAGTATCATAATGTTGACCTACAACGTCTTCCTTAATAGAAACCATCATAGGCAGATGTTCTTCATGTTCGCCTATAAATAGTGACATACCCCTACATTGAGGACATATCAAGTCGAATAGGTCCTTCTTAAACCAACCAGGTGATTGAGGAGGAGCTGGAGGTGGAGGAGGACGAGCTCTAAGGGGTTTCTTAAGCCCTACGTCCTACATATATATAATTTCATATCAATTGTCATGTATATACAGATACAAATATAATGTAAATTTACCATACATCATTATTAGTACATATAACTCCCACTATGGGCCACGCGACCATGCTGCCTTCTGCTTCACCTATCATCTTAGCGTCAGGGTGTTCATATGGCAGTGGATACTTCTTCCAAGTTTCGTAGACAAGCCTCGAGCACCATGAAGCTTGGCACTTATAAGGGGTGGGTAAACATCGCCCACAACAACGACATATTCCTTTAATTTTAGAAGATATGACCTCAATCCCTACAAATTTTCATAGAGTGTTATATTTATACCTAAACATATCATCTTGAAAAGACTACTATGTCATAAAAATACTTACAATGACCATGCTAGGTGTTGGGTCCACATGATTACTCCCAACCAACTCTGTCGTAGGGGGTCCACCTCGTATGAAGAGCGGGGACGGCGTAGTAGGTACTGTTTGAGCGACTGACTGAGAAGGTACCCACTAGCTCATTGCTTGCTAAATTCCCTTTGCAATTAACTCTTTTACCTCCTCTTTTGAAAATCTGCCTTTCTGGACAGATTTGTGCTCTGATGGCCCAAAGAACGCTCTTATACCCACAGTAGTGTCTGCAGCCCTAACACGTATAGGATGCTCTGGGTTACCTAGAGCAACTATCAATTCATCCCTTGTGCTCTCAGGGATGAACTTGCCTTGTTTCCTTTTCTCGTAGAGCTCCCTCTAATCATCATGAATAGTAATTGGTAAGTAAAACATAATAATCATCAATACTAATTGCTCTGAGAGTTGAATTTTACCATTTTTGCAGCCACCTTAGTAGTTTTAGGGTTGATTATTTATCCAAATTTATATTGCCTCCAAGCCATCCATATATCATGGTGAAGTAGAGGTTTAGTAGTAGTAGAGGACTTTGCAGTCCCAAGAGTAGGTTGTTGAGAAGAAGACACTTGTAGTAGCTTTTGGCAAATATTTGCATAGCCACCTCGACCCATCATGTGATTGTACACATTCTTTGCACACCTTTCTATTTGACCATCTCTAGCATCCTGGTTAGTAAAAATCATCAATAGTAATTGCTAAGTAAAACATAACCTACTATGTGAAGGTAAAATAATGAATTCATAAGAATGTGTTCAAAATGGAGTGTGAGGCTTAATATCTTGCATTCATCAGTGTTTTTCATAGAAACAAATGCCTCCCATGTTATCAGATCAAGATACCTCCATTGCTCAGTGGTTGACTTCTTCCTCTTATCAGCCTCCCATATGTACAGTCTTGTCAATGTTGTCCTACAATTCCTCAGTACCCTCCCACAACATTGCATCACCTTTTTGTGATGCATATCTCATCCAGGTCAAATATGTTTTGCAAAAATAGAATTGTAAATAGTTCTATAAACAAAATTGCAAATGATAATATCTCTCACATAGTTCTTTCCATTTCAAGTCTTTCTTGTTTTTATCAATTTTATGCCAAGATTATACTGCTATACTATAATGTCTATGAGTAAGAACCCCTAGATATGAAACAAAAGAGCTCTGGTTCTTTCCAATAGGATTTCCTGCATGTGATCAAACTCAACAACCAACTTTGGTCTGTTACCCCTTTGTTGTATCAACTTGTTCATCATGGTGATGCCCTTATTTTATTATTATTTTATGTTGCTCATCAAGCTAAACAAGATCATCAGGACGTACATCCTCAACCGAAAATTGACAAAAAAAACACATATAGGTCATAAACAGATATAACTTATTAAATGTGATTTGAAGAATTGCTAGATTTGGAAGCTGCCGAGATGCCCGCGGCTGCGTGCGATACGGAGACTGGGAAGGCGTCGGCATCCTGCCGTCCTCCTCCTCCCCAGCCTATTCTCAGACGTAGGGGCACGGTCTCTGAGATTCAATAGTTATCGGCAGGCGAGCCAGACTCAGATCTACAAAGAAATCCTTTTAGGTGGGAACATCTTAGACCGAGATCTACAGTCAGAGCAGCAGATCTAAAGAAAACTACTATGTCATTGGAGAACGGCAAGCTTATCTACCCTAGTGCGGAGGCGTTGGAGAATGCAGAAAGGTGGAGTAGATGTCTTCTGGGGTATATCATGGATTTCCAGCCTTATATCCCGCTTCTGGTGGATCATTTTGCTAGCATTTGGAATGTCCGAGGCATCTTTGAGATATTCAACAGGGGGGTGGGTTCTTTCTAATCCGATTTGAAGAATTGCTAGATTTGGAAGCTGTTCTGGAAGGCGATTGGTACGTGTGTGGAAGACCGGTCATTCTGAAGCAATGGTGTCTTGGTGAGAAGCAATCCAAGCTTATACTGTCCGAAGTTCCGGTCTGGGTGCGGCTGAAGAACCTCCCGATGGTGCTTTGGGATCATCGTACCTTCAACAGGATTGGTTCCTACCTGGGTGACCCAGTGAGAATGGATGATGCTACTCTTAACTTCTGCCGTATGGATATAGCTAGAATCCAGGTGCTGGTGAACAAGGATGTGAGATTTCAAAGAACGATTACTCTCAGAAGCGATGAAGGGGTCGAGCATTCTGTTGAAATAGAATATGAATGGATACCGTATAAGTGTAAACAATGCGGCTATCTTGGTCATGATGAGTGTCTGGTCAAGCCTTCAACTGGTAATCATATACTGAAACCTCAGAAGTAGAAAACTATCTGGGAAGCGAAGAAGAACCATGTTACGGTTTGTTCTGAGGTAATATCTCAAGCCTGTTTGGAAGTCAGTAATGTATGCATTATTGAGGAGTTTCTGGATGAAGATGAAATAAGAAGTGGGACAGCCTGTCGACCTCCAGAAGAACTGATTGTGGAAGATGTCATTCTTTCTGAAAAAGTTAATGAAGGCTTTGATGTTGATGGGTCTAATGATTTAGGGGGGAGAGAGAGGCTTGATTTCTGTAGGGATGAAGTTGTGGTGAATCTGAATTCTGAGTTGCCAGCTGCGGATTGCACTGAAAAGGGAACTTCTTCAAGTGCTGGCCCGTCGACTCCATCCCCTGCTTTGGATGTTCTAAACGTTTCTCCTGAAAGTGAGCATTCATCACAGGCTTCTTCGACCTCGGTGAAGTATTCTAAGGGCAATACCTATTTCAAGGAGCCGCCAAGAAGGCAATTGAAGTTAAAGATTGGCAATCATCTAAGATTAGATCAATTGGAGTCAATTCCCTCGCCTAAAGAACTTTCTATGGTTTCTGGAAATGCTGAGGTTGACAGCTCAACAGCCCCAGTTATCAAATGAGTCTTTCCCTTTCTATTACCTCTTGGAATGTCAGGGGAATAAGTAACAAGATCCTGAGTGTCCAAGAGGTAATTAGGAGGGCCAACAGTGATGTGGTCATCCTTGTTGAGACGAAGATCAGGGAAAAAAAAGCTAAGAAGATGTTGAGTACTTATTTTGGAGAGTATAAGTGGGTTTCTAATCTGAATTCGCATGTTTTGGGTAGAATCTTTATTTTATGGAAGGAGGGAGCTTGTAATATCTCTAAAATTGATGAATGTAATCAGGCTATTCATGTTAGAGTTGATAAAGATGATGATAGCTTCTGTCTTACTGCTGTTTACGGTCATAATGATGATTATGATAGGGTTAGTCTTTGGAGGAATCTTGTTTGTTATGCTAATAATCTTCAGGGCCCTTGGATCATTTTGGGAGACTTTAATGCTGTGAGAAAAACTAGGGAAAAGATTGGTATTCTCCCCCCTTCTGCCAAATCTATGGAAGACTTTAATCAGTTCGTTCTGGACTATGGTTTGTTTGAGATGGATATGAGCGGCCCGTTTTTTACTTGGGACAATAAACAAGATGGTGATCAGTTCATTGCCACCAAAATTGATAAGATTTTGTATAATGGTGATTTTCAAAGCTCTTATGAGAATTTCCATGGTGAATGCATTACTGAATTAGTGAGTGATCATAGAAGATTATGTCTGTTATTAGGTGATGTTAAAAAAAGGAAATATCCGTTTAGATTTATTAACTCCTGGACATCTCATAAAGATTTTGATGGCCTTCTTAAAGAGGCTTGGGAGTTATAGGTTGCTGGTTTTGCAATGTTCAGAATTTATAGAAAACTTGAACTTCTCAAGAAGAATTTGGTATCTTGGAACAAGCATTGCTTTGGAAATGTCCATGATAATCTGTCCCATTTAAAGAATGCTGCTAGTATTGCTCAGAGAAAGGCTGATCTCTCTCCTAATGATGTGGATCTTAGGCGTGAAGCTAATTTGTTAAGGAAGGAGGTGATGGAAGCTGCCAGGATGGAAGAAAGTCTCTATAAGAAGAAATCTAGAGTTCAATGGCTTCAAGAGGGTAACTCTAACACTAATTTTTCTATTCCTCGTTGAAGACTAGAAGGATAAGAAATTCTATTAACTGTCTCAATGTTGATGGGGATTTATGTAGAAATGATGAAGATATTAATTCGGCTATTGTCACCTTTTATAAGTCTCTGTTTTGTAAAGAGGAGAAAGGCAGGGTGTGGAAGGATGATTGGGATGGTCCTGTTTTGTCTAAAGCTCAAAGTTGCATGCTTATTAGTAAAGTGTCAAGGAAGGAGGTTGATGAGGTGATTGAAAATATGAAGGAGGACAAATGTCCTGGTCCTGATGGGTTCAATTGCCATTTCTATAAGTATGCATGGAGAGTGATTGGAGATGATGTCTATGAAGCTATCTGTGAGTTTTTCAGGGAAGGAAAACTTCTTAAAGAGGCAAACAAGACGTTTATTGTTCTTCTCCCGAAAGGGAATGATTCCTCTCTTCTAGCTAATTGGAGACCTATAGCGCTCTGCAATGTGTTTTATAAGATTATTTCGAAAATTTTGGCTAACAGGCTTCATTTGGCGCTTCCTAGTATTATTGATATCAATCAGTGTGCTTTTGTGAAAGGAAGAAGTTTGAAGGATGTCGTCTTGCTAACCAATGAGATTTTGTGTGATTTCAAGAAAAAGTCCTGTCATAAGATGTGCATACAAGCGGATATTTCTAAAGCCTATGATTTAGTTAGTTGGAAGTATATCTTTTCTATTATGTGGAAGATGGGTTTTCCTCTAAAATGGATTAATTGGATTGAAAACATTTTTTACTCCACTTCCTATCAGGTTCCTATTAATGGGGAACCTTCTTGTCATATTTTCCCTTCTAATGGTGTTAGGCAAGGTGATCCTATTGCCCCATACCTTTTTGTCATTGCCATGCAGGGATTTTCTGAAATGCTGAAGAAGTATGTTAGGAATGGTGAGATTACTCCTATTTCTGTCTCTAAGAAGGTGTACTGTTCGCACCTTATTTTTGCTGACGACTTAATGATCTTCGCCAAAGCTGATTTAGTTAGTGCTATGAATATTAAAAGGCTGCTTGATGATTTTGGAAGCATGTCGGGGTTGAAGATTAATCATAACAAGAGTAACCTGTTTCTGGGGGACTGTATTCTTAGTGATGATATTTCTTCCACTCTGGGAATTAGTATTGGCAAGCTTGAAGACACGAAATACTTGGGTTTACCTTTGTTCTCTGGTAAGATGAGAAGGAAGCAATGTGAGATCTTGGTTGACAAAGTGAAGAAGAGATTGGAATGTTGGAAGAGTAAAACCCTCTCGTTAGCTGGCAGGGTGGAATTGGTTAGATCTACTATGTATGCTATTCATTTATTCTGGGTGATGTCTTTTCCTATTCCCTGCTCTATTCTTGATGACATTGACAGGCTCACTAGAAACTTTATTCGGGGTCAATCGGATGATAAAAATAATTTTCATCTTGTTGGCTGGGAAGCTGCGACTTTGCCTAGGAAGGAAGGAGGCTTGGGGATAAGAAAATGTAAAGAGGTGGCTCTGGCTTGTTTAGTTCAAAATTCTTGGGATTTATCTAGCAAGAAAGACTCTCTCTGGGTTAAATGGATTAGCAAAAAGTATTTAAAGAAAGAGACTTTTTGGAGTTGTGCTATTTCTACTAATCATTCATGGATGTTCAATTCTCTCTTGAGGAGCAGGGAGGTTCTCAATCAGTTTATTGATGTTAGAATTGGCGAAGGCCATTCTATAAAGCTGTGGAAGGATCCTTGGTGTGGTGGAAAAATGTTGAATGAAGTCATCGATAGGAAGCTGATTGTTAGGGCTGGCCTTCCTGAAGATTCTCCTTTAAGCATTATCATTAAGGATAAGCAGTGGAATATCAAAGATTCCAGGTGCTCTCATATTATTTTGAAGGCTGTCAGTAGCATCAATATTGATAAAATTCATTCTGAGAATAGTTGGTTGTTCAACAAGTGCACTTATGCTAAGTTCAAAATGATTTGGGAATGTGTTAGAAGTAAAGGAACTGCTGATCTGAAGTTTGACTGGATATGGAGTTGCAAGTGTCAGTTTAATTGTAAATTTCATGCTTGGAAAGCTGTTCTTAACAAATTGCCTACTTCAGATTATTTGAGAAGGGTTGGGATTCCTCTTGCTTCCATGTGTTTTCTCTAGAAAATGGAGTATGAAAACTCACAACATGTGAGCTTTGATTGTCAGTTCATTACTTCTTTATGGAGTATTGCTGTGAAGGAGGGGTTCATTGGCGCCATTCCGAGAAGTTGGGAGGATCTGGTTAGTATGGTTGATCAAAAAGCTAAATCTATTAGTCAATTAATTCTTTATCATGCTTGGAGAGAGAGAAATGTGAGAGTTCATTCTGCTATTAGCAGAAGTTCTGTTAATATTTGGAAAGCTATCCATGCGGATGTTGTTATTGTTTCTGGTTGATTCTGAGGTGGAGGTGTTGGTGTTTGTTGCTTCATCTTCTGCTCTGGACTTTCCTTGTTCATATTTTCTTTATTCTTGGTTTCTCTATTGTTGATTGCTGCTATGGATCAGCTGCTGCTTGTCTGCTGGGTTCTATTGGCTATTCTTCCTGAAGTTTGGTTCTGCAGCTGCAAGTTCAGTTTTTCTGCTCCACGGGCTGCTTTGTTTTTGTTGCTGCTGGGTTTTTGGCTCCTTTCAGGCTGCAGGTTGTGGCTGGAGTTTGTTTGTTTCTGGTAGTTTCTGAGGTGGAGGTGTTGGTGTTTGATGCTTCATCTTCTGCTCTGAGTATTCCTTATTCTTATGTCCATTCCTCTTGGTTTTTCTGCTATTTTTGCTGTTTTGGATCAGCTGCTTGCCTGCTGGGTTCATTTGGATGTTCTTCTGGAAGCTTGGTTCTGCAGATGCATGTTCAGTTTACTCCTCCACGGGTTGCTTTGGCTGAGTTGCTGTTGGGCTGTAGCCCCATGGTTGGCTTGTTATGTTGTTATGGTTGAGGTTGATTTTTGTTTCTTCCCTGTGATGGTTCTTTGCTCCCCTCTCACAATAGTTTTTGGTTGTGATGGTTGAGTTGTTCTGGCTGGATGTGGTTGGGTTGACGTTTCTTGTTCTCCTGAGCCTGGTTGTTTCTTTGATTGAAGATCTGCTGAGCTTCTTAGTCTCCTGACTTCTTTGAAGATCGGAATCTGAAGATCAGTTTGTTATATAGAAGATGGGGTTCCTGGTCCTGGATTACTTGCTATACTCATTGTATAGTTATAGTTTGTCCTTTCTTTTTTCTCTATCTTCAGTTTTGTAGATGGATTGTTTTGTACAGAAACTAAGGAAAAAATACAAAAAAAGCAACACGCGTTTTCGACCGACCAAAAAAAACTTATTAAATGTGATACAACAAGATAGACATATATATTGTAAAACGCACAGTGTTGATAAAACAATACACAACTTACACTAGTGTCAGTAGGATGTTGCTCATCCTCACAGTAATCATCATCATGATCATCATACTCATGGTCAGATGCCATCTAAAAAATGTCATATAAAAATAGTCAAACAATGAAAGATAAGATTATAAAATGCACATTTAACTTTAAAAAAAATAAAAGCATGCCTCTAATATTGAGATTTTTTATCAAATAGCATTCCCTCAATGTGATCTCCACATACATATAAGTCAGCGTCAATGTCAATATTTGGTGTTGGCAAGCCAACTGAGAAAGGACTGGAGTCATCATACTTGTCATAGTACTCTTCTTCATATATAGGATCTTCAATGAACTGTCTTTTACCATGAAGAACAATTAACCATTTTTCATTTGTAGGATCATCGATATAAAATACTTTCTTTTCCTATGATGCCATTATGAATGTTTCACCCTTCTCACCAATCTTTTTAAAATTCACTAATGTGAAATCCAATTCATCCACTACAAATCCTTTTGTGTTATCAACCCAATTACACTTAAAGACTGGAATTTTGAAATCTACATAGTCAAACTCCCATATCTCTTCAATGATACCGTAATATGACATTTTAGCTTCACAAGGATTCTTATCCTTTGCACACAAAAAAATAATGAAGACGCTTGAAGGGTGACCCCACTATTTTGGACGACGCTCTTATCATCTTGACGCTTTGTGTAATATGAGAACCCATTTATGTCAAACCCTTCACAAGACATAAGATTCATTTTTGGTTTAAAGGTGAGGCATTTGATATTTTCAGCAACATTATTTTGTGTTTGATATAGGTGACGTAAGACTTTATCATCAAACCACCTAATAAATGTCTTGTTATTCACTCTATCAAGCCACATTGATTTGGCTTGAGAATATTGTTTCTTGATGAAATTGGTATTGCTCAGTGATATAAACACTCACTTCATCAATGTTGTGTAAAATATACAAGTGAGCTTGTTCCCATGGCTCACGACTAATTGCTTGCACTCGTGTTCCTAAAGTCCCTTTTCCAGAGTAGTCCACAATATTCTTGTCATTTAATTAAAGGAGCTTCATTACAACTCAGAAAGTCACTGTAAAAGTCCATAACCTCCCTTGTCATATAACCCTCAATAATACTCCCTTCAGACCAATAACAGTTTCGAACATCACCTTTAAAAACACTCATATACTGTTCAAATGGATACATCCAATGCAAGAAATATGGTCCCACATTTTCACTTACCTAGTCAAATGGACAACAAGATGTATGTTATAACCTCAATTTTCTTCACTCATAATTGAAATGTAATTTCTCCTTTTAAGGATATATGAACAAATAATTGTATGGTTTGATTTAAATGAATGGATTTCCTTGCTAATAGCCTTGCTATTTGATTTCGTGGGCTTTATTGGCTATTGGGCCCAATAACAAGAAAAAGGAAATAAAAGGAAAAGAAATGTAGTTAGTAAAAGAATAAGTAAGAAAAGGAGAAAAGAAAGAGGTAGAAGCCTCTAGAAGGCTAGGAAGTAGCCTCCAAAGGTAGATTTCGTATCTTTGGGATTTCTTGGGTTCCAAGGATCCCAAGTTGCAAAGAAAATAAGAAAGGAAAGAGAAAATACCAATTAAATTGGGTTTATTAAAAGATAACTTGATTATGAAGGAAATACCCTTTTCCTTTAGAATTTAGGTCTCCAATTTGATACACGAGTTGATAATACCAATCCAGATTTTCCTTTAAATTTTGAATGAAAAAGGATAAGCAAGAAGGGAGTTATGGATTTTGTAAGTTTTCAATACATTACATTAAATAATTCAAGTTTTTCTCGATTTAAAGGAAAAAGTAATAAAGAGAGCGATGACAGCCATCGAATCCCCACATGGTCCAGAAGACCACGAATCTGATGCTAGCTGTATATTGTCTACCCCAACTCATAGAAGGAAAGGGAGAAGGGAAAAATCGGGATTTGATCGCGATTTAGGCAATGAGCAGAGATGAGGACAAGTCCATCATCTTTGATAGTCTGTTCTGAGGGTAACTAACCCAACTTGTGGGTGGTTTCATGGAAAATTTAGGGAATCCCCAATTCATAGAGTTCTAGGATGAATCCTATAAATAGGATAGAGTGGGTGGCCACACGAGGAACCCCACAAACCTTGCCCTCACGTCCGGAGCACTGTGGTGATCGTGCTCGTGCTCTCAATTTGGCCAACCACCATGTCCTTCACCCTCGTCTAGCTGTCACCGTCGGAGGAGGAACCAAGGTGTGTGGGCGGTGAAGGAGAAGCATGGAGAAGGAATTGAAGGGTTGGGCGAGTTTGCGAGGAGCAAACGAAGCTCTTGGACCGATCAGATTAATCATAGGTGGACGGAAGCTCGAAGTCAACCCAAGAGTTGACCTCAGCTCACTGCAGGCGCGTGCGTGAGGTTGAAGAAGAACCTCTGCCAAATTACCAATCTACCCTCCCTCATCTTCAGTCCAGGTAAGGGCACTCACGTCTTTTCTTTCTTTTGATCGCAGGTGAGGCACACGGCCGCAGATCGTTGGATCCTGTGTGGTCCAGCAGACCATTGATCGAGCGGCCAGGGTTTATGATGATTTTCAGAAAATAATTCCTCTCTACTAGAAAATCTAGAAAAGGCTTTTCTTTGCAAAAATCATAGAAATTAATAGGAAGGTCATATGAATGAACTTTATATATGAAAAATGATCAGAAAAATATGAATAATCTAATAAAAATAGATTTAGCATCTGATTTCGTTTATAATTGCAAAATTACCTTGGGTTGATCATAAAGTGCATTAAATTTAGGTTTAAAACCCTAATGTTGATTAGAGATCAAATCTAAGATGCTTAATGGGTTAATTAGAGTATTAATAACCTATTGAAAAGAAAAGTAAGGTTGAAATCTGAAATTAGATAATAATTGGCTTGTTTTAGGGTTTTAATCCATGAATCTATGATAATACATGTAGAAACCCTAATCTAGGGTAAAGAAGGAAATTACCTTGAACAATCCGAATTATTTGGGATAATGATGTTATTTATTGATCCTAAGCCTTTTAGGAGGAATATGACAAGCGAATTAGGGTTTATACTTAGATTTTCTGATTTCGGGTTTATAGTATCAATTATGAGGATGAACCCTAATGAAACCCTAAAAGGAAGTAGGAAACCCTAGGAAGTGAGTTCATATGAGTGTAATCGGAGAAAGTGAATAGTAATTAAATTATATGATTGTTTCAAAATCATTGCTTGTGTGAACTGCCTGCTTGCCTAGATATTTCTTTACTTGGATTATTGTTAGCTAGTTGAATCGACTGAACATGTATGTGGTTCTATATGAATAATCGATTTAGTTTCACGGTGTTTCCTGAACGTTTTATCGATTGGATGCAACCTAAATTGTTGGATGTTTAATTCTACAATCCTATAAAGTCCATATGATTATCATAATTAAGTATGAATGTGTATTATCGAACCTACATGCCACCCTGATGTACGTTGCATGACCAAGCCCCAAAGGAAGGTCTAATCCGTCAAGCCCCAGAGGGAACACCATTGGGCACCATGAGAGGTGACCCCAGGCACCAAGCTCAGGATGGAGAATGTGACCTTATGTCCCTTGCAAGGACAAAACCCTAAGAGAGGGTAATCCAAGGTTTAGGATGTCACATTGAAAACATAATTTGGATTGTTAATAACTTATTTGTGATAGTTAGGTGGTTAGAAACTATTTGTGGAAATTTTGATTGTCCCCCACATACAAGTATAGAATTATACTAACTGACATTTTGTTTGTCGGCGTTTTAGGTACAATTCTGAAAATGGACAAATAGTAAATCGAAATATTGTGAAGATACAAATAACTTGTACAAGGAGTATTAGTTATCTTAGACTTTTACTGTGGATAGAAGTCTAGATCCAAATTTTACAAGGTATGTGAAAAACCACTAGAGGGGGGTGAATAGGGTTTTATGAAGATTTTAAAAATAATTATTCAAATAATCAACCACAAAAGATTAGACAAGGGGACACAGGGTTTAGAGTGGTTCCACCCTTAGGAAATACTAAGGGAGTCAGTCCACTACCCTATTGTTTCCAATTGAGATTTTGAAAGCACTTGTATTTTATTACCTCACAAGGATGTTACATAAAATACAACTACCTTCCCAAACCCTTTGGACAGCCTTCACCCCGAAGTCATCTCACCAACTTTGAAGCAGCCTTCACTTGAAGTAACTTCAAGCTCCCCTCTTGAAGTATTCTTCCTCATTGAAGTATCTTCCCGTTGAGACCTTCTAGAAGTAGTCTAAAGTCCACCTTCTCCTCCGAGAAGACCCTTCTCCACCTGAGAAGATAAACCCTCTCCAATCCACAGCCACCAACCTAGGAGTAGCAAGGAGAATACAAAACAGATAAGAAGGAACAAGAAAGGAAAATGGAAATTACAATTATTGTTGTAGCACAAGGCTTGATTTCCTATATCAAGAATTTTGATATCCTAACCAATGTGCATGAAAGTGTAAGTGCAGTGGGTAGGAGACGCTAGCCTATAGGACACGAAATTGGAGCAATGGAAATGAATAGAAAATGTTGGAGTTGCTCAATTGCTTACAAGAATGGATTGCCAATTGCAAGTATGTATGCTCAAGTATTGCACAAGTGTGTTTTGGGTGTCCTAAGGCATGTCCTATTTATAGGAATGGCCTATGAATGCTTAAGTACATTCTAGACACTTTCTAGGGGGTTTTAAGTGCTCAACTAGCCGTTAGGTATCCACTAATTGCTTTAGCAATGACTAGTTTATTAATTCTGAAAAGTGTAGACAGACACCTTCTCGGTCAAAGACTTTGTCAACCGAGAGTCTCTCGGTCAAACTCTTTGTCGACCGAAGGACGGTCTGGAGCAAGTGTATATAACATTAAATTCCAACTTCCAACCACCTTGTCTGCTAGGTCTAACGGCTATAGAACCTATTAGAAGGATTAACTCAGGAGACTCTCAGTCGAGAAGATATTCGACTGGGTGTGTCTCTGTCAACAAATAGTTCGACCCAGAATGTCACTGTTTTGGTGGTTCTAAATGAATACTAAATGTGTGTATGAGTGTGCAGTTGTGACACTATTATAGGGGATGACCTATCTAAGTGTTGTGAGTGGATAGGGAAGATTTAAACGCTTGATTTACATGATATCTAAGTACTTGTACAATATAAACTTGTACACATTTTTACATTGATTACAATCATGAAAATAAATCAATTTTAGCAAATTGATCTTCCAAGTATTCGCTATCCACCACCTTATATGCTTGTCCCTGAAACACTCAATTAGCAAGTTAAAACCACAAGAAAGAAATGTTTGTCATCATCAAAACAAAGGGATTATAGTAATGTCCAATTTAGCAAATAATCTCCCTCGTTTTGAAGATGACAAACATTCCCAAAATATAAATCAATGAAATATATATCATATGAGTTTCATACCTGAAGTTTACCTTTTGTAGCCATTCTCATGTTTGCAAGTGTGTGCTGGCCAAGAGATTATGAAACTTGTGCTGGCCGAGAGACTATGAAACTCATTTTATTTTATGTTATTGATTTTATATAATTTCTCCCCCTTTGTCATTTCAAAAATATAACCACGATAATCATTAAGTATGACTTTTATTATTCCCCCTTAATTTTATGCTATGCTCCCCCTTAATAAGATATTCAGTTTTAAAAATAAGGGATTAATGCAAACTATGTATTGATTTCTCATCCATTTTACAAGGGATGTTAAGCCCTAAAAATGACATGAGAATCCTTTAAGCTCATGAGTATATTTAATAGTTTCTCAACCATTGACAAGGGATGTTAAGCCCACAAATGATATGAGATTCTTTTAAGCTTATAGTAGAATCAATGAATGTATCTCTAACCAAATGCACGGGATGTTAATCCCTAATTTGTTTAGAGAATTCCATTATATTCATAAATATTGTAGGCTCCAAGATTGTTTTAAAGATAATAAGGTCATAACTAGCTTCATATTTTCTTTATGATGTTTACAAAGTTTTGTAATCTCCTTCTTAATCTTATAGTCAAGATAGTTTTGTGAGCTCCCCCTTAATCTTATAATCAAGATAATTTAAGGATTATATGGTCACAATAAGCATTAGATCATAATAAGTTAACCTTTTATGAGATATATGCACTAAAATCTTGTTTTCAATATACTAAGATTGATTGCAAGAAAATTATTTACAAACAAACATTTGGTCAAGCTTATTTTAGGTCGACCTTGACTTCGACCAGGGCACCCCTCGATCGAACTTTATTTCGACTGAGAGGCATTTTCTACAGATTTACAGTTTAAGCACTCTCATTGATTTACACATTTATGATTAAGTATGTGAGATATAAAGCCTCCATGTAACCTAATTAAATGCATATCAATTTGAAATGCTTTAAGTAATGCCAGTTTTGAAGAATTTACCAATTGAAAAACAATTTAGGCATCATGATGGTATTGATTTTCTTAGAACAAGCAATTAGATAAGACATTAATATTCTTGTTCTAAGAAACAAACTATTTAGCTTGCCATAGTGTCATCTAGCAAAAATCATTCATGTATTACATGGAATAACACAAGCCATGCTCATGATAATCATTATCTATCATGTCAAGATGCATTTGTGCCATAGAGTTTTACTTTTATGCAAAATGGCATTTTCAATGATAACATCATCTTTATATGTAATAAGCTGAAACACTATGATCGTTTGAAAAACAATATCCATTCATGGTTTATATAGATCAAAGATTATTTTAGGTAAACTAAGTAGCACAACGATCATGGTGAAATAGAAAGACAATATTCATAATACAATGATCATGATAGAACAATAGAAGCATATAATTTTATGAAATACAATGATCATGATCATTTAAAACAAATTTCTATACACATAGTTTCTATATAGATAGACCAAGGAATACTTTAATCCATGTGGATTAAAATAGTAATTTCCTTGTTTATATCAACATGTTTCATAATTTTCAGTTTTAAGCCAAACCATGTAATTTCATGAGAGGCAAATCTATGATTTTCTTGATTAATCATGGTACATGGATTTTCAATTTTAAGACAAACCATGAACATGCTTAATCAATGTTCAATATCATTTTTCATATAATACTTTTGTAATATGTTTAATATGAGTTTCATATCCATAAAGATATACCTTCATTCATGATGCAAAAGATCAATATGTCTTGATTAAAAGATGGTCTCCAAGAGTTGTAATTCATTCTTAATTAAATCGATTTTTATTGTTGTTGAATTGATAGCATATTGAAAAACATTTAAATAGGTTTTCTAGATCCTTGATCGGTCGAACTCTTTCTCGACCGAATTATTTTCGGTCAAAGTATTTCTCAATCGAGAGTGTTTCTGCATATTTTATTCAGCAATTTGTTTGTTCTACTTTATGGGTTGAATTACTTTTATTTATTTGTTATTCTTATTGTGTTAAGTTCAGATAGATATAAGGTTGTTCAAATCAAGATTATTGATTATATCTCAACTTGATTAATGCATATTCATTTAGGTGTCACAATGATATTTATTCTTTCTTAGAACAAGTTGTTTTTATCATTCTAATGAAAATTTTCAAAATATGTTCTAAGATCCTTATTTGCAAGAGAGAATTTGATTTATATCCATAGTGATTGTTCTTCTTACAAAAAAGGCAATTTCAATTTAGTGTGCAGCAAATATGTAGAATTTCCAATATTGTTAGTTCTTGTAAGCAATACTTATTATGGCAATAAAAGTTACCATGATGCAATCATGATGAAAAATATTAGCCTAAGAGCAAGTTTCAAGTAGAATTTCGAGCAATATATGAATTTAGTATCTTGCTTTTGATTTTCTTAGATACAAAGCAATTCTTTGTTCTAAGCAGGGTTTCTTATTCTACTAATTTTCTTATCCAATTATCAAGTTTGCTCTTTCTTTTGATTAGGATCATTCAAATACTTAAGGCACAAGAATATGTAAAGCTCATTACATACTTAGGTTGATTGCAATTGAAGTGTATTGTTTTTATTAAACAGTTCTGTCAGAGTTTTACTCGGTCGACAAAGTTCTCGACCGACATTGTCTCGGTCGACAACTTTCTCAAACGAGAATGTTACTATTCCTCCAAAAACAATTACAGATTTAAGGTAGAAATCCTATCGGTCGACAAAGTTCTCGACCGACATTGTCTCGGTCTAAGATTTTGTCGACCAAGATTTTTTCTATACTATTTTCAGTATTTATTTCCAAGTAAAACATAGATCACTCCCAATTCAATTATGCAATTTAATGCTCAGTTTAGTTGAGATAAAAACATTTAAATATCAAAGTAACATTTAGATCAAATATCAACTAATCATATTTAAATTTCTAGGTTTTGGGAACCCAAACTAAAACAAGTTATTAAAGATGTGTCTCTGTAGGTTTATTTAAAAATGTGTATTTTCAAGTTAGAAATGTTAATTTCTTGGATCAATTCGTTATACCATTATGTTAAGTTGAGATAGACATAAAGATATAAATTAGTCTTTGGTCATATCTCAACTTAATTTTATTCATTTAGTTTGGGGGTTTTGGGACCCATACCAACTCAACATCCTTTTTCTTGTAAGGACATGAGAAGGAATAATGTCCAAGATGCAAACAATAATGGCAACATATAGAATCAATCTCATTTCTCTTTTTATGAGTTTGATCTAGATTGTTCTTGGATACATATATATACTTGCCTTTAGGTACATACATAGATTGAGTCTTTGGCACTTGTGTCCTTCCCCCACTAGGTTTTTGATAGGATTTTTCTTTAGGCTTGTAACCTAGTCCCCTCCTTCCATTATAACTAGAAGAATTTTTCAAAATCTCATCAAGAACATCATTGTTTCTCAAGCTACTAATTTCCTTTTGTAACTTAGCAATCTCATCCATTCTCTTTTTGATATCTAACTTTGCTTGATCTAGATTAGATAATAGAGAATCTCTTTCTTTCACAATAGTATCATAATCTAGATGAGTGCATAAAATTGGTTGTTTATGAAGATCATTAATTTGGGCTTGCAAGTATATCTTTTCTAGAGAGAGAAGATTGCAATTTGCCTCTATTGATTTTAGCTTAATATCATGGTATTTAATAGTTAAGTTTAATGTTTCCTTAAGATCTTCATTTTTAGATGTGAGAGCAAGAAGTTTAGCATGTAACTCATCATTTGCTTTATTAGATTGCTTTAATTTCTTCTTGCACTCAATATACTTATCATGTGTTTCTTAAAGGCTAGCAACCAAATCTTCTTTTGATAAATCAAAAAGGCTTATCTCTTCTTCTTCTTCACTTGTTGTAGCAATAAAGCATTCTTTATGCACATCTTCCTTCTTTAACCTCCATGGACAGCTAGGTGTTGTGTGTCTTGTTCCTAAGAGCCAATTATAGCTTGTTGAAGATTGGTCCAACCTTCCCCTTTGCTTGCGGTTGTAGACACCACCACCCTCAATTCTTCAAGACTCGATAAGAGCTCCTTGAAGCCTGCTCTGATACTAATTGAAAAGCCACTAGAGGGGGGGTGAATAGGGTTTTATGAAGATTTTAAAAAATAATTATTCAAACAATCAACCACAAAAGATTAGACAAGGGGACATCGGGTTTAGAGTGGTTCCACCCTTAGCAAATACTAAGGGAGTCAGTCCACTACCCAATTGTTTCTGATTGGGATTTTGAAAGCACTTGTATTTTATTACCTCGCAAGGATGTTATATAAAATACAACTACCTTCCCAAACCCTTTGGATAGCCTTCACCCCGAAGTTGTCTCACCAACTTTGAAGCAGCCTTCACTTGAAGTAACTTCAATCTCCCCCTTGAAGTAGCCTTCCTCCTTGAAGTAGCTTCTCGTTGAGACCTTCTAGAAGTATTCTAAAGTCCACCTTCTCCTCCGAGAAGACCCTTCTCCACCTGAGAAGATAAACCCTCTCCAATCCATAGCCTCCAACCTAGGAGTAGCAAGGAGAGTACAAAACATATAAGAAGGAACAAGAAAGGAAAATAGAAATTACAATTACCATTGTAGCACAAGGCTTGATTTCCTATATCAAGCGTTTTGATCTCCTAACCAATGTGTATGAAAGTATAAGTGCAGTGGGTAGGAGATGCTAGCCTATAGGACACAAAATTGGAGCAATGGAAATGAATAGAAAATGTTGGAGTTTCTCAATTGCTCACAAGAATGGATTTCCAATTGCAAGTATGTATGCTCAAGTATTGCACAAGTGTGTTTTGGGTGTCCTAAGGCATGTCCTATTTATAGGAATGGCCTATGAATTCTTAAGGATGTTCTAGACACTTTCTAGGGGGTTCTAAGTGCTCAACTAGCCATTTGGTATCTACTAATTTATTTAGCAACAGCTAGTTTATTAATTTTGAAAAGTGCAGATAGACACCTTCTCGGTCGAAGACTTTATCGACTGAGAGTCTCTCAGTCGAACTCTTTGTCGATCAAAAGATGGTCTGGAGCAAGTGTATATAACATTTGATTCCAACTCCCAACCACCTTGTCTGCTAGGTCTAACGGCTATAGAACCTATTAGAAGGATTAACCCGGGAGACTCTCGGTCGAGAATATATTCGACCGAGTGTGTCTCGGTCGACAAATAGTTCGACTGAGAATGTCTCTTTTTTGGTGGTTCTAGATGAATACTAAGTGCGTGTATGAGTGTACAGTTGTGACACTATTATAGGGGATGACCTATCTAATTGTTATGAGTGGATAGGGAAGATCTAAACGATTGATTTACATGATATCTAAGTACCTGTACATTATAAACTTGTACAAGATTTTACATTGATTACAATCATGAAAATAAAGCAATTTTAGCAAATTGATCTTCCAAGTCTTCGCTATCCACCACCTTATATGCTTGTCCCTGAAACACTCAATTAGCAAGTTAAAACCACAAGAAAGAAATGTTTGTCATCATCAAAACAAAGGGATTATAATAATGTCCAATTTAGCCAACAATCTCCCCCTTTTTGAAGATGACAAACATTCCCAAAATATAAATCAATGAAATATAAATCATATGAGTTTCATACCTGAAGTTTACCTTTTGTAGCCATTCTCATGTTTGAAAGTGTGTGCTGGCCAAGAGATTATGAAACTTGTGCTGGCCGAGAGACTATGAAACTCATTTTATTTTATGTTATTGATTTTATATTATTTCTCCCCCTTTATCATTTCAAAAAGATAACCAAGATAATCATTAAGTATGACTTTTATTATTCCCCCTTAATTTTATGCTATGCTCCCCCTTAATAAGATATTCAGTTTTAAAAATAATGGATTAATGCAAACTACATATTGATTTCTCATCCATTTTACAAGGGATGTTAAGTCCTGAAAATGACATGAGAATCCTTTAAGCTCATGAGTATATTTAATAGTTTATCAACCATTTACAAGGGATGTTAAGCCCTGAAATGATATGAGATTCTTTTAAGCTTATAGTAGAATCAATGAATGTATCTCTAACCAATTGCATGGGATGTTAAGCCCTAATTTGTTTAGAGAATTCCATTATATTCATAAATATTTTAGGCTCCAAGATTGCTTTAAAGATATTAAGGTCATAACTAGCTTCAAATTTTCTTTATGATGTTTACAAAGTTTTGTAAGCTCCTTCTTAATCTTATAGTCAAGATAGTTTTTGTGAGCTCCCCCTTAATCTTATAATCAATATAATTTAAGGATTCTAAGGTCACAATAAGCATTAGATCATAATAAGTTAACGTTTTATGAGAGCTATGCACAAAAATCTTGTTTTCAATATACTAAGATTGGTTGCAAGAAAATGATTTACAAACAAGCATTTGGTCAAGCTTATTTTAGGTCGACCTTGACTTCAACCAGGGCGCCCCTCGATTGAACTTTATTTCGACCGAGAGGCATTTTCTACAGATTTATAGTTTAAGCACTCTGATTGATTTACACATTTATGATTAAGTATGTGAGATATAAAGCCTCCATGTAACCTAATTAAATGCATATCAATTTGAAATGCTTTAAGTAATGCCATTTTTGAATAATTTACCAATTGAAAAACAATTTAGGCATCACGATGGTATTGATTTTCTTAGAACAAGCAATTAGATAAGACATTAATATTCTTGTTCTAAGAAACAAACTATTTAGCTTGCCATAGTGTCATCTAGAAAACATCATTCATGTATTACATGGAATAACACAAACCATGCTCTTGATAATCATTATCTATCATGTCAAGATGCATTTGTGCCATAGAGTTTTACTTTTATGCAAAATGGCATTTTCAATGATAACATCATCTTTATATGTAATAAGTTGAAACACTATGATTGTTTGAAAAACAATATCCATTCATGGTTTATATAGATCAAAGATTATTGGCAAACCAAGTAACACAACGATCAGGTTGAAATAGAAAGACAATATTCATAATACAATGATCATGATAGAACAATAGAAGCATATAATTTCATGAAATACAATGATCATGATCATTTAAAACAAATTTCTATACACATAGTTTCTATATAGATAGACCAAGGAATACTTTAAGCCATGTGGATTAAAATAGTAATTTCCTTGATTAAATCAACATGTTTCATAATTTTCAGTTTTAAGCCAAACCATGTAATTTCATGAGAGGCAAATCTATGATTTTCTTGATTAATGGTACATGGATTTTCAATTTTAAGACAAACCATGAACATGCTTAATAAATGTTCAATATCATTTTTCATATAATACTTTTGCAATATGTTTAATAAGAGTTTCATATCCATAAAGATATACCTTCATTCATGATGCAAAAGATCAATATGTCTTGATTAAAAGATGGTCTCCAAGAGTTGTAATTCATTCTTAATTAAATCAATTTTTATTGTTGCTGAATTTATAGAAGATTGAAAAACATTTAAATAGGTTTTCTAGATCCTTGATCGGTCGAACTCTTTCTCGACCGAATTATTTTTGGTCAAAGTATTTCTCGACCGAGAGTGTGTCTACAGATTTTATTCAGCAATTTGTTTGTTCTAGTTTATGGGTTGAATTACTTTTATTTATTTGTTATTCTTATTGTGTTAAGTTGAGATAGATATAAGGTTGTTCAAATCAAGATTATTGATCATATCTCAACTTCATTAATGCATATTCATTTAGGTGTCACAATGATATTTATTCTTTCTTAGAACAAGTTATTTTTATCATTCTAATGAAAATTTTCAGAATATGTTCTAAGATCCTTATTTGCAAGAAAGAATTTGATTTATATCCATAGTGATTGTTCTTTTTGAAAAAGGCAATTTCAATTTAGTTTGCAGCAAATATGTAGAATTTCCACTATTGTTAGTTCTTGTAAGCAATACTTATTATGGCAATAAAAGTTATCATGATGCAATCATGATGCAAAATATTATCCTAAGAGCAAGTTTTGAGTAGAATTTCGAGCAATATATGAATTTAGTATCTTGCTTTTGATTTTCTTAGATACAAAGTAATTCTTTGTTCTAAGCAAGATTTATTATTCTACTAATTTTCTTATCCAATTATCAAGTTTTCTCTTTCTTTTGATTAGGATCATTCAAATACTTAAGGCACAAGAATATGTAAAGCTCATTACATACTTAGGTTTATTGCAATTGAAGTGTCTTGTTTTTATTAAATAGTTCTGTTAGAGTTTTACTCGGTCGACAAAGTTCTCGACCGACATTGTCTCGGTCGACAACTTTCTCAACCGAGAATGTTATTGTTCCTCCAAAAAAATTTACAGATTTAAGGTAGAAATCCTATCGATCGACAAAGTTCTCGACCGACATTGTCTCGGTCGAAGATTTTGTCGACCAAGATTGTTTCTGTACTGTTTTCAATATTTATTTCTAAGTAAAACATAGATCACTCCCAATTAAATTATGCAATTTAATTCTTAGTTTAGTTGAGATAAAAACGTTTAAATATCAAAGTAACATTTAGATCAAATCTCAACTAATCATATTTAAATTTCTAGGTTTTGGGAACCCAAACTAAAACAAGTTATTAAAGATGTGTCTCTACAGGTTTATTTAAAAATGTGTATTTTCAAGTTAGAAATGTTAATTTCTTGGATCAATTCGTTATCCCATTATGTTAAGTTGAGATAGACATAAAGATATAAATTAGAGTCTTTGGACATATCTCAACTTAATTTTATTCATTTAGTTTGGGGGTTTTGGGACCCATACCAACTCAGCATCCTTTTTCTTGTAAGGACATGATAAGGAATAATGTCCAAGATGCAAAAAATAATGGAAACATATAGAATCAATCTCGTTTCTCTTTTTATGAGTTTGATCTAGATTGTTCTTGGGTACATATGTATACTTGCCTTTAGGTACATACATAGATTGAGTCTTTGGCACTTGTGTCCTTCCCCCACTAGGTTTTTGATAGGATTTTCCTTTAGGCTTGTAACCTAGTCCTCTCCTTCCATTATAACTAGAAGAATTTTCTAGAATCTCATCAAGAACATCATTGTTTCTCAAGCTACTAATTTCCTTTTGTAACTTAGCAATCTCATCCATTCTCTTTTTGATATCTAACTTTGCTTGATCTAGATTAGATAATATAGAATCTCTTTCTTTCACAATAGTATCATAATCTAAATGAGTGCATAAAATTGGTTGTTTTTGAAGATCGTTAATTTGGGCTTGCAAGTTTATCTTTTCTAGACAGAGAAGATTGTAATTTGCCTCTATTGATTTTAGCTTAATATCATGGTCTTTAATAGTTAAGTTTAATGTTTCCTTAAGATCTTCATTTTCATATGTGAGAGAAAGAATTTAGCATGTAACTCATCATTTTCTTTATTAGATTTCTTTAATTTCTTCTTGCACTCAATATACTTATCATGTGTTTCTTGAAGGCTAGCAACCAAATCTTCTTTTAATAAATCAAAAAGGCTTACCTCTTCTTCTTCTTCACTTGTTGTAACAATAAAGCATTCTTTATGCACATCTTCCTTCTTTAACCTCCATGGACAGCTAGGTGTTGTGTGTCTTGTTCCTAAGCACCAATTACAGCTTGTTGAAGATTGGTCCAAGCTTCCCCTTTTCTTACAGTTGTAGACACCACCACCCTCCATTCTTCAAGACTTGATTAGAGTTCCTTGAAGCCTGCTCTAATACCGATTAAAAAACCACTAGAGGGGGTGAATATGGTTTTATGAAGATTTAAAAAAATAATTATTCAAACAATCAACCACAAAAGATTAGACAAGGGGACACAGGGTTTAGAGTGGTTCCACCCTTAGAAAATACTAAGGGAGGCAGTCCACTACCCAATTGTTTCAAATTGGGATTTTGAAAGCACCTATATTTTATTACCTTGCAAGGATGTTATATAAAATATAACTACCTTCCCAAACCCTTTGGATAGCCTTCACCCCGAAGTTGTCTCACCAACTTTGAAGCAGCCTTCACTTGAAGTAACTTCAAGCTCCCCCTTAAAGTAGCCTTCCTCCTTGAAGTAGCTTCCCGTTGAGACCTTCTAGAAGTAGTCCAAAGTCCACCTTCTCCTCTGAGAAAACCCTTCTCCACCTGAGAAGATAAACCCTCTCCAATCCGTAGCCTCCAACCTAGGAGTAGCAAGGAGAGTACAAAACAGATAAGAAGGAACAAGAAAGGAAAATGGAAATTACAATTACCGTTGCAGCACAAGGCTTGATTTCCTATATCAAGCATTTTGATCTCCTAACCAATGTGTATGAAAGTGAAAGTGCAGTGGGTAGGAGATGCTAGCCTATAGGGCACGAAATTGGAGCAATGGAAATGAATAGCAAATGTTGGAGTTGCTCAATTGCTCACAAGAATGGATTGCCAATTGCAAGTATGTATGCTCAAGTATTGCACAAGTGTGTTTTGGGTGTCCTAAGGCATGTCCTATATATAGAAATGGCCTATGAATGCTTAAGGATATTCTAGACACTTTCTAGGGGGTTCTAAGTGGTCAACTAGCCATTAGGTATCCACTAATTGCTTTAGCAACGGCTAGTTTATTAATTCTGAAAAGTGCAGACAGACACCTTCTCGGTCGAAGAGTTTGTCGACCGAGAGTCTCTCAGTCGAACGGACGGTCTGGAGCAAGTGTATATAACATTTGATTCTAACTCCCAACCACCTTGTCTGCTAGGTCTAACGGCTATAGAACCTATTAGAAGTATTAACCCGGGAGACTCTCGGTCAAAAAGATATTCGACCGAGTGTGTCTCGGTCGACAAATAGTTCGACCGAGAATGTCTCTATTTTGGTGGTTCTAGATGAATACTAAGTGTTTGTATGAGTGTGCAGTTGTGACACTATTATAGGGGATGACCTATCTAAGTGTTGTGAGTGGATATGGAAGATCTAAACACTTGATTTACATGATATCTAAGTACTTGTACATTATAAACTTGTACAAGTTTTTACATTGATTACAATCATGAAAATAAAGCAATTTTAGCAAATTGATCTTCCAAGTCTTCGCTATCCACCACCTTATATTCTTGTCCCTGAAACACTCAATTAGCAAGTTAAAACCACAATAAAGAAATGTTTGTCATCATCAAAACAAAGGGATTATAATAATGTCCAATTTAGCAAATAGTATGCAAAAAGATTTGTTTCATTCCAACTTTCCAATTTTGTAATAGTAGAATTTGATAATTATTATTGATTAAATGTCGAACCATGGATCCTAAAATATTGGGATAACGTCTCTGACCTTCTGGTCTCCCTTGATTGGGGGTTATCAGGAGGCGGGGTCGTTACATTTGGTATTAGAGCCGTGGTTTCTCATTTAATCATTAGTAATTATTAAATTTTACAAACTTTGTAGAACCAAGGGAGTTATTAGAGGATTTTCCAAAGATAGAGTTGTCTAGAAAAGGATCACGGTCTGGGGACTGGCAATATTTTCTTCCACCCCGCTAGTCGGTCATGAGGACTCCCGGATGCAGTGTGACTTCCTGGCCAATGTATGAGGTTCTGACTCAAAATAAGATACCTTTAGGACTCTCTCATCTATTTCGTCCCTTCTCAACCCTAATTCAATTAAGGGTTCTAGGATTTAGGGTTTTTCCTCTCTCTTCCCCACCCTCTTGAGGTTAGGGTAAGTATGATAAGGGTTAATGGATCCTCCACCAAATTAATAAAAGATATGTAATAAGATGTCATTGACGTAAGTATAACTAGTTTAAATGTAAACTAAAGTTTGATTGTATGCTTATGTAGATGGCTCGTGTGAAGACCATAGCTACTCATGTAGAGGCCACCGAGAACCCAGCTAGGGGTGGTTGGCCTCCCCGTAAGAGGAGGGTATCTTCTGAGAAGAGGAATAGGGACCAGGGTGATGAGTCCTCAAAGAAGAGGAAGAGACCCGAGGAAGCCTCAGAAGAAGGCCCAGATCCCAAGCCAGTTCCCTTCGACAACCCTGAGGTGGACCAGGAAGAGGAACACATGTCTGAGGATGAGGTCAAGTTTGAGGAGAACCATACTGGTGGTCCATAACCGGAAATGGTGGTTCACACCCCTGATGCCCTATGGATGGAACAGAAGAAGAGGCTAATTGAGGCCATTAGTGCCCTGGCCCTCAGGGATATAGCCAAAGATGAAAATGGTGAGTCACTTTCTGTTCATCCCCAACTCAGAGTCACCATTCTAGACTTCGTCAAGATGAACATTGAGAAATTCTGGGGAGAGGATAAGACTGAAGTGGTCGACAAAGCAGATGCTTGGCTGCTGGAAGTCGAGAACGGTTTCTATATACTAGATATACAGCCAAACAAGAAGGTTCTTTTTGCTACTCATCTCTTGAAAGGAGCAGTCAAGATCTGGTGGGAGAACCACATCATGGGATGAGATCTAAGTGAGGAGCCGATGGCATGGAATGACTTCAGGACTATCTTTACCGCCAAATTCATCCTTGCCTCAGCTAAGAAGGAGAAGGAAAGAGAGTTCACCAACATGATCTAGGGTAACCTATCTGTTGCAGACTTTAGCCACAAGTTTCACATCCTGGAGCATTTTGGGCACATGATGGTTGAGGAAAGAAGAGTGGACCATTTTGTGGAGCGTCTTCATCCCACAATCAAACCACATGTGATGGCGAGTAAGCCAGCAACTTTCTCTGAAGCCTACAACACTGCCTTAGACATGGAAAGGACAGTGATGCCTGCTCAGAACCCACCCAAAGGATATCTGGGTTTCACTGAAGGAGCTCAAGGATAGAATAATAACCATAAGAAAGGACAAGGATGTAACCACACCAAGGGCAAGCATGGACACAAAGGAAAGCCATGTGGTGAGAATCACTTTTAGAAGTGTCGTACCTGCAGATGAACACATCCTAGGAAGTGTCGCTTCGAGAAGAGGGTGTGCTACTATTGCCAGCAGGAGGGACACTTCATCGCCAACTGTCCTCTTCCTGATCTGAGAGGTCCAGTGGCAGCAGCACCCCTAGCAGGAGGAGGAGTACCAGCTGGAGGTCCACATGTTGGAGAGAGAAGGCAAGCCAGAGTGTTTTCCATCGACAATGAAGGAGCTTAGGTGAATGCTAATAGGTTGATCGAGGGTATTAACCCATACAGTTTACCCTTTTAGTTAGTTTGATCATGTAATAGCAGTCTGATATAGTATGAAACTATGTAGGCATGCTTGAAGTCATGGGAAAAAATGTAAAAGCTCTTTTTGATTCTAGTTCTACTAATACTTTCATTTCGAGGAATCTGGAAACTATGCTTTGTTTGGACATCAAGGATTTAGGCTATGTTTTGTATGTCACAACCCCGAGTGGTCGAATATATACATCTCTTTTAAAAACCCATGTCTTCCCAGTTAAGTACCTAAGTCACGAGCTTCCCACTGACTTCATCCTCCTCGATATGAATGATTTCGATGTAATCATTGGTATGGATTGGCTTTACACCTATAGAGCACAGATTGACTGTAGAGAAAATAAGATCCTTATTAGGAAACTTGGTCATCCACACTTTACCATTTGAGGAAGGAAGGATGCGACTACCAGCCTTTATGTGTTGGTTTTGAAGGATGAGCAGATGATATCCAAAGGTTGCCGAGCATACCTAGCCATAGTCATCGAGTCTAAGGCCAAGGTACGACCCTTAGAGGATATAGAGGTTGTTCAGGAGTATGCAGACATGTTTCCAGATGATCTACCAGGGATTCCCCCTGAGAGGGAGGTAGATTTCTCCATTGAGTTAGCTCCCGACACTAGCCATATATCTAAGGCACCCTATAGAATGGCCCCAGCTGAGTTGCTTGAGTTGAAAACTCAGTTGCAAGAGTTTCTAGATAAAGGTTTTATCTGACCTAGTACGTCACCATGGGGAGTACCAGTCCTTTTTGTGAAGAAGAAGGATGGATCACTCCGAATGTGTATTGATTACCGGATGATCAACCAGGCAACCATTAAGAACAAGTACCCCTTACCCAGAATAGATGACCTTTTTAACCAGCTCAAATCATCCTGAGTCTTTTCTAAGATTGATTTGTGGTCTGGGTACCACCAGGTATGAGTCAAGAGTGAGGATATACCTAAGACAGATTTCTGAACCCGATATGGCCATTATGAGTTTGTGGTCATGATGTTTGGGTTGTCTAATGCACCCAATGTCTTTATGAACCTTATGAACAGTGTGTTCCAACCCTTCCTTGACTCCTTTGTGATCGTGTTCATAGACAACATCTTGGTGTACTCCGATGACCTAGTTCAACACTGTGGCCATTTGGGTAGAGTCCTTGATATCCTAAGAAAGAAGAAGTTTTACGAAACGTTATCGAAATGTGAGTTTTGGATAGATCGAGTCATGTTTCTCAGACACATCATCTCAGGAGGAACGATCGACATGGATCCAGCTAAAGTGTCGGCAGTTCAAGATTGGCCTACACCGAAGAACCCCTTTGAGATTCACAACTTCTTGGGGTTGGTCGGATACTACCGGTGCTTCATCAAGGATTTCTCAAAGACTGCCTTGCCGCTTACCATGTTGACTCAGAAGGATGTGAAGTTCGTGTGGTCCGATATATGTGAGGCTCATTTTCAAGAGCTAAAGGAGAAGCTGACCACCGCTCCAGTTTTGACCCTACCTTTCGGCAATGAGTATTTTGTGATATTCACTGATGCTTCGAAGATGAGACTTAGCTATTTGTTGTAACAGAATCGGCATGTGGTTGCATATGCCTCCTGAAAACTCAAGCCCAATGAGGTGAACTACTCGACACATGACTTAGAGTTGGCTGCTATCATTCATGCATTGAAGATATGGCGACATTACATGTACGGTGCTACCTTCGAGATCCTCACTGACCATAAGATCCTAAAGTACCTCTTGACACAGAGAGACATGAACCTACAACAGTGACAATGGATGGAGTACATGAAGGATTATGACTTCACCATCGCCTATCATCCTAGGAAGGTGAACGTCGTAGCTAATGTGTTGAGTCAGAAACAGCTCAAGTGTGCATCTATTTTGTCTAGTTAGTGGAAGAGCTTAGAAGAGCTCATGGAGTGGATACTATTGCCATTAGAGGACCGAGTTCAATTGGCCAATATTCAGATTCAGTTAGAGTTGTTGAACGAGATAGTGGCGGCACAGTTGACCAGTTCGGAACTCAGCAGAATGAAGGGCTTGATGAAGAAGCCATAGGCCCGTCTCACGGTGGGAATAGATGGAGGGATCAGATTCGAGAACCGTATGTGGGTTCCTGAGGATTCACTATTGAAGGAACGTATCTTGTAAGAGGCTCATGATTCTAAGTATACGGTACATCCGGGCACCACAAAGATGTTTAAAGATCTACAGAGGCATTTTTGGCGATCAAGGATGAAGAGAGACATTGTGGCATATGTATCCAGTTGTCTTACGTGCCAGATGGTGAAGGCTGAACACCAACGACCCGGCGGACTTTTATAGTCGATAGAGATTCCAGAGTGGAAATGGGAGCAGATCACCATGGATTTCGTGGTGGGTGTACCCCAGACCAAGAGAGTTCATGATGCGATATGGGTTGTGGTAGATCGTCTTACCAAGTTAGCACACTTCCTTGCCCTAAAGACCACTTCCAAGGTGTCAGACCTAGTCGAGTTGTACATCAAGGAGATAGTACATTTGCATGTTGTACCCAGTTCCATCATCTCTGATAGAGACCCAAAGTTCACTTCCAAATTGTGGAAGCAGGTACAAGAAGAACTTGGTACAAGTTTAAAGTTTAGTACCGCTTATCACCCCCAGATGGATGGTTAGTCAGAGAGGACAATCTAGACGTTAGAAGATCTGTTGAGAGCTTGTGCTTGATTGGGGTGGATCATGGGAATAGTACTTACCTTTAGCCGAGTTTGCCTACAACAACAGCTACCAAGCCAGTATCGGGATGCCTCTATATGAAGCTCTTTATGGGAGACCATGTCGGTCACTGCTTCATTGGGATGATGTCGGTGAGAGGAACTTGTTGAGGTTAGATGAGCTCCAAGTGTATGTAGATAAAGTCACTTTGATCAAGCAGTGGCTGAAGAGAGCCCAGGATCGACAGAAGTCGTATGCTGATGTGAAGCAGACTGATGTGCAACTTCACTGTGGGAGAGCATGTGTTCTTGAAAATCCGACCACTCCGAGCTATAGCCAAAAATAGAGGAAAGTTGAATCCCCGATACATGGGTCCATTTGAGGTGTTAGAACGGATTGGTGAAGCTGCATACTATTTGGCATTACCCCCTCAATATAGTATGATGCATGATGTATTCTACATGTCCAATCTGAAGCGATGTGTGCAAGACCTGAGCCATGTGCTAAGCATTGAGCCTATTGAGCTTCAAGGGAAGCTGACATATCCTGAGTCACCTTTGCGGATTCTAGATACCAATGTTAAAGAACTCAGATGTAAGAATATAGAGATGGTAAAGGTTCTTTGGAAGCACCATGGAGAGGATGAGGCCACATGGGAGATGAAGACAGACATGGAAAAAGCATATCCTGACTTGTTTGATTGATTGCTGAATTTTAAGGGGAAAATTCTTATAAGGAGGGGAGGATGTTATAACCTCAATTTTCTTAACTCAGAATTCAAATGAAATTTCTCCTTTTAAGGATATATGAACAAATAATTGTATGATTTGATTTAAATGAATGGATTTCATTGCTAATAGCCTTTCTGTTTGATTTCATGGGCTTTATTGGCAATTGGGCCCAATAATAAGAAAAAGGAAATAAAAGGAAAAGAAATTGTAGTTAGTAAAAGAATAAGTAAGAAAAGGATAAAAGGAAGAGGTAGAAGCCTCTAGAAGGCTAGGAAGTAGCCTCCAAAGGTAGATTTCATATCTTTGGGATTTCTTGGGTTCCAAGGAGCCCAAGTTGCAAAGATAATAAGAAAGGAAAGAGAAAATACCAATTAAATTGGCTTTATTAGAAGATAACTTGCTTATGAAGGAAATACCCTTTTCCTTTGGAATTTGGGTCTCCAATTTGATACAAGAGTACATAATACCAATCCAGAGTTTCCTTTGAAATTTGAATGAAAAAAGGATAAATGAGAAGAGAGTTATGGATTTTGCAAGTTTTCAATACATTACATTAAATAATTTAAGTTTTTCTCAATTTAAAGGAAAAAATAATAATGAGAGCGATGACAGCCATCGGATCCCAGCGTGGTCCAGAAGACCACAGATCTGACGGTGGCTATACATCATCTACCTCAAGTTACAGAAGGAAAGGGAGAAAGGAAAAACTGGGATTTGATCGCGATTTAGGCAATGAGCAGAGATGAGGACAAGTCCATCATCTTCGGGAGTCTGTTCCGAGGGTAACTAACCCAACTTGTGGGTGGTTTTGTGGAAAATTGAGGGAATCCCCAATTCATAGAGATCTAGGATGAATCCTATAAATAGGATAAAGCGGGTGGTCGCACGAGCAACCCCAAAAACCCTACCCTCGCATCTGGAGCACTGTGGCGATCGTGCTTATGCTCTCAATTTGGTCAACCACCATGTCCTTCCCCTTCATCTAACTGCTACCATTGTCGGAGGAACCAAGGTGCGTAGGCGGTGAAGGAGAAGTGTGGAGAAGGAATTGAAGGGTTTGGCGAGTTGGCGAGGAGCAGACAAAGCTCTTGGACCGATTAGATTGATTGTAGGTGGATGGAATCTCGAAGTCAACCCAAGAGTTGACCTCGGCTCACTGTAGGCGCGCACGAGAGGTTGAAGAAGAACCTCTGCCAAATTACCAATCTGCCCTCCCACGTCTTCAGTCCAGGTAAGGGCCCTCGCATCTTTTCTTTCTTTTGATCGTAGGCGAGGCGCGTGGCCACGGACTGTTGGATCCTGCATGGTCCAGCTGACCATGATCGAGTGGCCAGGGTTTATGAAGATTTTCAAAAAATAATTCCTCTCTACTAGAAAATCCAGAAAATACTTTTCTTTGCAAAAATTGTAGAAATTAATAGTAAAGTCAGATGAAGGAACTTTATATATGAAAAATGATCATAAAAATACAAGTAATCTGATAAAAATAGTTTTAGCATATGATTTCATTACTAATTATAAAAGTACCTTGATTTGATCATAAAGTGTATTAAATTTAGGTTAAAAACCCTAATGTTGATTAGAGATCAAATCTAAGATGCTTAATTGGTTAATTCGAGTATTCATAACCTATTGAAAAGAAAAGTAAGGTTGGAATCTGAAATTAGATTATGATTGGCTTGTTTTAGGGTTTTAATCCATGAATATATGGTAATACATGTAGAAACCCTAATCTAGGGTAAAGAAGGAAATTACCTTGAACAATCTGAATTATTTGGGATAATGATGTTATTTATTGATCCTAAGCCTGTTAGGAGGAATATGATAAGCTAATTATGGTTTATACTTAGATTTGCTGATTTAGGGTTTATAATATCAATTATGAGGATGAACCCTAATGAAAACCTAAAAGGAAGTAGAAAACCCTAGGAAGCGAGTTCATATGAGTGTAATCCAAGAAAGTGAATAGTAATTAAATTATATGATTGTTTCAGGATCATTGCTTGTGTGAACTGTCTGCTTTCCTGGATATTTCTTTGCTTGGATTATCGTTAGCTTGTTGAATCGACTGAACGGGTATGTGGTTATTTATGAATAATCGATTTAGTTTCACGACATTTCCCGAACGTTTTATCGATTGGATGCAACCTAAACCGTTGGATGTTTAATTTTGCAATCCTATAAAGTCCCTATGATTATCACAATTAAGTATGAATGTGTATTCTCGAACCTACATGCCACCCTGATGTACGTTGCATGACCAAGCCCCAGAGGGAAGGTCTAATAAGTCAAGCCCTAAAGGGAAGCCCATTGGGCACCATGACAGGTGACCCCAGGCACCAAGCTCAGAATGGAGAAGGTGGTCTTATGTCCCTTGCAAGGACAAAACCCTAAGAGACGGTAATCCAGGGTTTAGGGAAAAAGCGGTTGAGGATGTCACATTGAAAATGTAATTTGGATTGTTAATAACTTATTTGTGATAGTTATGTTGTTAGAAACTATTTGTGGAAATTTTGATTGTCCCCCCACATACCGGTATAGAAATATACTGACCGACATTTTGTTTGTCGGCGTCTTAGGTACAATTCTGAAAATGGACAAATAGTAAATCAAAATATTGTGAAGATACAAATAACCTATGCAGGGAGGATTAGTTAGCTTAGACTTTTACTGTGGATAGAAGTATAGATCCGAATTTTACAAGGTATGCAAAAATATTTGTTTTATTCCATCTTTCCAGTTTAGTAATAGTAGAATTTGATAATTATTATTGATTAAATGTCGAACTATGAATTTTGAAATATTGGGATAACGTCTCTAACCTTATGGTCTCCCTTGATTGGGGGTTACCGGGAGGATGGGTCATTACAATGTACCATGGTATCAAAGAATGAAGGAGGAAAATACATCTCAAGCTAGCATAGGGTAGCAACCATTTCTCTTTACAACTTATCGAGATTCCCAGGATCAATACCTTTTCCTCATATAGTGTTTTAGAAGAAATAAAGTCTGGTGATTGCAAACCTTACATTCTTCGACGGTATAGATCGAATTGCCACAAGAAATATTTGTTGCATTAGAGTGTGACAATCAAGAGATTTAAGACCTATAAGTTTCATATCTTTCATTGATACCAGTCTAAGGATATTGGAAGAGTATTTCTATGGTACCTTAACATTAAGTAAGCACTCACAAAATGTTTTCTTCTCCTTTCTGGATAGTGTGTAACAAGTAGGAGGTAAATATGCTTTCCGATCGATCACTGCTAACTACTTCTGTTAATTTTTTCCTTATTCCCATTTCAAGTAGGCCCATTCTTGATTTGATGCCATCTTTAGTCTTACCTGGTATATTCATCAGAGTACCAATGATGCTATCACATACATTTTTCTCAACATGCATCACATTGATACAATGCCTAACTACCGAAGAACTCCAATAAGGAAGATCCCAGAATATTGACCTCTTCATGAATAAAGATTTGTCACACTATGTGGGAATGATACATTGTGATCTCTTACCAAATTCATTGACAAAGTCTTTTTTTTCTTTCATAAACAACCTCCCCTAGTATAGGTTTAGGGGAACTCAGTTCCTTATTCGATCCATTGAACGCTTTGGGCAACCTTCGATAAGGATGGACTTTTGGAAGAAACCTTTTATGACCAAGATATACAGTCTTGATGCCATATTTTAGTCATTGAACCAATGCTCTCTTCACATATAGGGCATGCTTTGGATCCTTTCACACTGTATCCAAACAAATTATCATATGCTGGAAAGTCATTAATAGTTCAAAACAACATAGCATGCAAACAAAATGTCTCTCTATGTGAAGCATCATAGGTCATCACACTTTCACCCCAGAGTTCCTTTAAGTCATCAATCAGAGGTCCAAGATAAATGTCGATATCATTTCCAAGTTGTTTAGGGCCCGATATCAACAAAGACAGCATAACATGCTTATTTTTCATATACAAATAGGGAGGAAGATTGTATATAACAAGCATAACAGGCCAAGTGCTATGTTGGCTGCTCAATGTGTTGTATGGATTCATCCCATCAGTAGAAAGCCCAAGTCTTAGATTCCTGACTTCTTCACCAAATTCAAGGTATAATAAATCAATCTTCTTTCATTGTGGGGAATCACATGCATTTCTAGGATCCCATCATTGTTTTTTTAACCTCTGCATGTCACATTAAATTCTCTACATCCATTGGATTGGCAAACAAGCGTGAAACTGTGGTATTATAGGTAGATATCACATCACCTTGGCAGGAGAGTTAGTTTTAGACTTCCCCGAAGTCGTCATTTTATACCTTGATGCCCCATATTTTGGACAATCTTTCAAATCGACATAGTCCTTTTGAAATAACACATAATCATTTAGGCATGGCGTGTATCTTCTTAGCCTTCATTCTCATTGGGCATAACATTTTCTTTAATTCGTATGTTGAGATTGGAAGCTCATTGCCTTTAAGAAGAATTTCTTTCAACAATGACGTGAAGCTTTTGTCACTCCATCTATTGTTAGCCTTCATATTATACAATCTCAACACAGTACTCAACTTTGTAAACTTAGTGCAACCTTTGTATAACAATCTCTCAGCATCATGCGCAATGTTCCTAAATAAGGAAGGTGGATCGGTGTACTCTACCCCACAACTATCTAGCATCTCATCAACCATGTCTATCGGAATCGGTTCGTTCACATCTACATCATCGATGGTAATTTCTTATGCAACACAAGTACTGCTATCACATCTACTGATCTCAAGTTTAGAATATCTCCATGCCAGTATCATTATGTATAGCCTTGTACAATCCCATTGCACATGACATGACTTTTGATTTCGTCACCAGTGTTGACTTTCAAGTTGTTATGGCAATGCCTACATGGATAATGGAACCTATCTCCACGTTGTTTCCTATGTTCCTCCGCAAATCTTATAACCTGATCAAGACTAATAATAAACTCTGGGGTGCATTGATTTGGAATGGACATCCATGATCTATCCATTCTATGATCAAAGAGAAAATAATTATTAGAATTTAGGGTTTACAAATTAGATTAAGGATTTACATATAGATTAGGATTTTTTTTAATTTAGAGATAAGGGTTTATAGACTAGGGTTTAGGGTTTAAAGATTATGGTTTAGGGTTTAAACATTAGGGTTTAGGGTTTAGGGTTTAAAGATTACGGTTTAGGGTTCAGTGATGAATGTGTGCACCACCTATCCCATTCTTGAACACCTAATCGCACTAGTAAGTGTATAATGTGTATTCGGTTTTCAAGAAAATTTTGGCAACATTTCCCCACAGTTCTTCAAGTACACCAATGTAAATGGACATATGTCTACCAACATATACTTAAAGAACAAACATGGAAGTGTTGACAAAACATCTTGATAACCTAATATACATTATACACTTACATACTAAGTGGAATTAAGTGTTCAAGAACACTCACAAACTGGGAACTATCCAAGATTTACTACTAATGAGTAAATCTCAGACGGGTTTCTAAGCCAACAAAATACATGTATGTTGTCATTCCTATACCTATGATCCTATTTTCATCGTTCATATCCTAGGTTTTATGTAAATCATTTAATTCAATTCATTCTTCCATTTGGGTTAGTTCACTCATGCATCATTAACCCTAATTAATCAATATTAATCAACTATACAATTTTGAAAAGTAATTATTGAACTAAGTTAAATCAATCACTAACAAGAGAGAGAAAGAAGCAATATTAATTAAGTAATATAACTAGTAAATTACCATTAACAATATTAATTAATTAAGTCAACTCAAAGCATTATTTGATTAAAAAATGTGATCATGCATCACCATAATTGTATCACATTCATGCATTGAGTGCTATCTAGAAAAAACCTAGCAAAAGGGGATAAGGGGATGATTTTTATTCTAAACAGGGACACAAATTTACTAAATTTAGGATTACAGTGAGGTTTGATGTCAAATATGAGTAAGATTAAAACACATAAATGTGCATTACATTCCAAACAACACATAAATGTCCAAACAGCAGTAGCACAGCCAACAAACAAAAAAAATGTTCTTACCTTTAGTAACCCCATTGTTGGCAGTGGCGACTAGAGATGACAGTGTGAAAACACCTAGTCCTTGATTTCTTCTTAGTAATTGATGATTTAAACCCATCTCTAAAAAAATTGTGACTCACCTAGGGATCTAAATTGTCGCTTGTTTGGTAGTACCAACGACTAATGGGGGGATAACTTTTTTCGTTGGGACATGGCGTGAATATTTTGTTGCCGATTCTATAAAATCGACGCCTTGCTGAAAATTTTAGAGGCAAATTCTTTTCACAAGAAATTTGTATTTCACAGGAAATTTTAGATGTTGGTTTCTATGGACATAAATTGACGTTAAAGATAAAGCGGTGCTTGTGTCTTATCTAAATCAGTAGGAATTCACATATGGTGACGGTTGGCGTGAAGAACCAATGTTATTGGTAGATTGGTGTCAGTTTTTCTAAGGAACTGACGTCACTAAAAGTGACATTGAACGTCATATTTGTATTGGTGGATATGAGTCTAGGTAGAGTTGAAAGATTTATCACTTGAGGTAATGGGCTAGCCCCACTATATTTTATGTTTGGGGATGACCTAATCTTTTTCATCACTTTATAAGGAAACACAATGAGAAGCATTCAAAATCTTATCAGGGTCTATGAGGAAACATCGGGACAAAGAGTGAATAGAGAAAAATCAGCAATCATACTAGGGAGTCTAATAGAGGAGAGAACCCATCTTCTCACATAGTCATGAGGGTTTCTCGTGTAGCACGAAACCTTTTATATACCTAGGTGTGCCCCTTATACCTGGTAGGATTCAGATCAAGCACTATGAAAATCTAATAGAGTGGGTCACTGGAAGACTCACTTCCTAGGATGGAAACCTACTATCCTTCTCTGGAAGGATGACCTTGATCAGACTGGTCATTTCAGCCATCCCTCTCCATAGTTTAGTAGCATGTGCAGTTCTATTGTATGTCCTTAGGTAGATTGAGAGAAAAATGGATGGCTTCCCTTGGGCCTCATCAGAGGGTCGCTCATGAGACATTGGGTAGAATGTGATAAGATCATTAGATCATTGGATGAAATGTATTAGGATTACATAGAGCTAGGGACATATTTGATGCCCTTCTTATGAAGGAAACATGGAATATCCTCCAGGGTGAATCCATCTGGGATTTTTTCTGTAGGAACAAATATAAGAGAAATCATTAAAGCTCTTTCAGGACCACCCTTGATTCCTCAAGAGCAATAGGAGGGCTTCTGTCTATTAGAAAAGAGTATGGGTTTCCTTCCCTAGGGTTATGGTATACATAATATGGGAGGTTAAAGAAGGGGAGATACCTTTCTGGAATGCATGGTGGGTCAAAGGGCATGCAAACCTCCAGATGATAGAATGAGTAGTGGCGGATCCCAAGCTCACTACTATGAGTCTCACCCTTAGATATGGAGGATGGCATCTTGAGAGACCCGCAACCTTACTAGACGAAGAGGGGATTAGGATATTTGAACACTTTAGAGACGATGATACAAGGGGACGAGACACACCAATTTGGTGTCCTACAGAGGATAGTACATTCACTATACAATCATCATCTAGGATCATATAAGGTTTTAACTCGAATCCCTCTCACCGAAGGGTCAATCCAAAATGGATATGGCACCATGACTTACCAGCCAAAATTTCTACTCTGGGTTGGAAAATCATCAACATATGTATTCCCACATACTCTAGGGTTAGAGATTGCAAAATTCAGATAGTTTCTAAGTGTGATGTTGTAGAGAAGAGGATGAGGATAGCATACATCACCTTTTTTATAATGGGAGAGATAGCAAAGACAATTTTGGATTAAGCCAAAGGATACCTAGATATTGATAGCCTAGCAACATGGGGGATTTTCAATACACTTGGGCTAGATCTAGAGAGAAGACATGGCTAGGCACGTTGAGAGGTATATTCCCCTTAGTGGTCCTCTGGACTATTTTGAGTGAATGTTGTGTGAGTAAATATGATAGAAGGAGCGGGAAAAACATGAAGGTTTGGGAGAAGGCAATATCCATCTACAAAAAATATGATGCAACATCAATCCCTTCTAATTTATGGCCGCCCCAGAGGGTTCAAATATAGATGAAGAGGTATGTGGTTCTTAGTAAACCCTAGGACAATAGGCACAACTTTAGTGAGGTAAAATACACTCCACCTAACCCGGGTGGTTCAAGATTAACATAGGATGCACATCATGGAAGGTCAGTAGACCTGGACCCGAGGAAAGTGGTTAGAAACCACCATAGCATCACTCTAACTGGGTTCACAGGGCCTAGTGTAGGATCCATCTACACATGATGAATTTTGGAGGCTTTAAAAGAATGCATGACGATTGTTAGAACATCTGATGGGGGTTCCAAGAGTTATGGTGTAGATAGATAACCTTAAAATAGTAAGGATCCTCTATGGTTTAGAAGCCCTCCTTGGAGACACCACATGCGTTTCAACCTCCTTTTGTCCTTTTTACAGAACCTTAGCGGTGAAAGCATATAATTCACAAAGAGGCAAACAAACTATCTTGACGACTAGAGGAATATGGAGCGGGTCTCTTAGAGTGATACAGTTGCAATTGATAAGAGGATATGCCACCACCAGTTATTGGTGTATAAGGATTGAAGCATGGGGTGTGACTTATCTGAGAAAGGGTGAACCTTCTATGAACCTTGCTACAGAGTATTCTCATACAAGCACATAGATACTATGGGTATAGGGCAGGCGGTGATTCCAATTAGTTGTTGGTCTTATCCTTTCTTGTTGAGTGTGGATCCAACAACGTTGTATAACTCTTTCTTTGCTTACTAAGGAACATCATGAATGGAATTCTCCTACGATTAATAAAAAAGACAACATTGATAGTATGGCAATCACACCATGGATGACTTTTTCACCAACATCTACAACTTATTGCCGATCTGTGCATCTTTACGTTGGCATCCTTAGTCAACAAAACTGGTAGTATAGGAGGCCTCCTATATTTATTGTATAGGACAACCAATGAGAACACCAAAAACCCAACCCATAAAAAAATTAATAGAGAGAGAAAATATTTTTTCAACTTTAAAACGAATTCTTTAATACTATGAAAAATACTGATTGGTCTCCTACCATTTTTCTATAGGAGGCCTCCTATAGGATGGACGTCCCTTAGTCACAGGGCCATTGCAGACATTTTAGAGGCCCCAGGACAAAGATAAAAAATGGGCCCTTTGTATACTCTTATTTAGCAAATTTAAATAAACACAAGTTTAGTCATAATTGTCAAAACTGTCATAAATAAAAATAGAACATGTTCTTACAAATCAAACCAAAAAGAACGTAAAAATTAAATATAGAGATCTCCTTATCAAGCTTCACTCCCCATATAAAACAACTTATTCGAGCCTTTCTAGATGTAAAATCTTGAATAATAGTGTCAACATCAATATTTCCCAACATATCCTTCTCAACGCATAACATTGCCAAACCGTTCACTCTTTCTTGAGACATTGATGATCTAAGGTAATTTTTTTAGCAACTTTAGCTTGGGAAAACTCCTTTATGCAGACGCTACTGTCATTGACACTGTCAACAAAATACGAACTTCAATAGTTAACTTTCTCTCTTCTGGCAAACTCACCTGCAATACTTTCAACTCAAAAAAAAGTCATCCAAGTTTGTCTGATGAACTTTCATGAGAAAAAGTAGCATAAACTTAGTGCAACATGCCTTTAGGGTAGCTTCAACCAATGATTTTAAAATCTCTGAGTTATATAGGAATCTAAAAGTATCTTTAAATACCTTCAAAGAAGAGATTGCCATATCCACAACCACTAGAAAGTAATTAACTTGAAAAGACTCTTTCTATGATTGAATAATATCATCATCATCATCATTCTCATCAAATTTTCTTTTCCTAACAATGTGATGCTTAACTTGAAAAGTTGGCTCAACATTCATCTTAGAGGCAATCTCAGTAGCAACAAGAATACTAGAAGCAAATCTTTCATCTTTGTATTTCTCAAGAAAAGACACCATATCATAATCAATGCAAATAGATTTGGATTGCAACTTCTTACTTATTGTATTAACAATATATAAAATATCATGCCAAATAACAATACCCAACAGAAACTTGAAACTCTCGATCGAGTAAACCAGACTGTTTGCTTCACTTTGTGTCTTAGCATCATCACGAGACTTGGATAATTCCAATAGAGCCAACCTGATTTGAGGAGTTTGAAATCTAATAGCATTGACACTTTTAATATGACTCTCCCAATGAGTATTGGATAGTGATTTAATAGTCAAACATGAGGCATTGTCAAGCAAACACTTCCACCTTTTCGGAAAACATGTAAATAATGTATATATGCATTGTATAATTCCAAAAAAATAAACAACCAGAACACAAGAATTAGCCATATTACTAATAGTGAGATTCAGACTATGACAAGAACAAGGCATATATAACGCTCTGGGATTTACCTCGAGTAACCACTTTTGTACACCTTGGTGTTTTCCCTTCATATTAGATCTTTTGTTATAACCTTGACCTCTCACGTCCTCCACATTAAGATAAAGAGACTCAAGAGCATTTACAAGTTTATTAAAAAGCCCCAACCAGTCGTATCATCAAATTTCAGAAACTCTAAAAAGAACTCCTCTATTTTTATTTTCTGACCAGACATGTTCACGCATCGTACAATGAGAGTCATTTATTCTTGGTGGCTCACATCAGGAGTACAATCAAGAATTATGGAGAAATATTTAGCCCCTCTAATTATGTTCAATATAGAACTCTTAATATTGTGGGCTAAAAGAGATATCAACTCATTTTGAATTGAATGGCCAAGATTATGATGGTAAATCTCATGATCCTGAATGCGTCAAACATGATATTGCATTACCAAATCAAATTATGCAAGCATTTCAATTATCCCCAAAAAGTTTCCATTGTTGTCTTAGAAAAGTTTGTCATTTGATTCTCAAAAAGCCAAATTACATTTAAGAAGACACTTAACAACGGACACTATTCTTAATAAAAATTGTCTCCAACGCTCTTTCTCATATGAAATTTCTTTCTACAATTCTTTATCAACAGTTTGCTCATTGCTAAATCTTGCTTTATATTAAATGCCAAGTGCTCATATTAGTGAGATGCTCGATGTTATTCTCATTCTCTTTGAGTCTCTCACTAACATATTTCCAGTCTTTGAACCCATTATGAGCTAGTGTACTTTTATTGTTCTCAGACTTGAACAACTTACAACAAAAATAATATATTTTATCAACATGTTTTGAGTAAACTAGCCACTTTCCTATCACGAGTCTCTCCATTGCTCAATTTTTTAGAATAATAAACATATGAGAAGTGCCTCTTACTGTCATCTAAAGGAAACACAAGATTCAGTTCTCTTTTAGGGCATTTTTCAACTAAAATATCCCTAACTTTGTTGTCAATATTATCCCAATTTAAGGAATCATAAATATCAAAAGGAGGGATAAGTTGTTCAACAATGTCTAAGTTGTCAACATTTAAATCAGTGACGTCAGTATCATTCTCAACCTTACCAACATTTTCATTCCCAAATACATTTTTGACTTCTATAGTAACATGATCATCATCATTCACTTTTTCATTAGATTGATCAGGATTATCAACATCTTTAGAAGTTTATGGGATCATGGAAATAAATTTATCAAACATACCTTTTCGAGTAACTAGAATTGCTCATCTTCCTTCTTTCTTCTTTTCTCACTTCTAGATAGATATTTTTTCAGAGGCAAGTTGAGTAAACCACAATGCCATACATAGAAGACAACCAAAGTAAAAGATTAGTGATGAGTTTATTGTGTCATTTTAAAAATTCATGTAGTATCGTTGCAACATCATTGTTTAAAAAAGCAAACACGTGACAAGAATAGCAACTAAAATATACTTTTTTAGTTGATTTGGATGTTTCCAAACACAAAACCGAAATACGTTGAAGTGAATATGAGAACAAAACTTTTGTTTTCTAACAGTAGCACGTTCTGATTAATTAATTTCAATACACACGAGGCAAGAGACGGACTAGTAGAATGTGATATTTAAAATCAAAGCACAACCTAGTGACCGTGTATGTTGCAATCATTAATCAATAATTTTGTATAGTGTGGCTCCTATTGGTTTGTTGTAGCTAGAGTTTGTAAGGAAGTTATTTTTCTGGAACTGAAGTCCAGTTCCTAAAAATCGAGTTCAAACAACCGGTTTAATAATTGAGTTTTTAACAGAAGTTGCTCTATCTGGTTCAGTCTCTGCATTCTTGTTTCTTATATATATTTTTATCTTATTTTCTAGAAGAAACACATTCAATAGAACAAATGTAGAGTACTATTTTGCCTCTAGATTTACACAATCGTGTACAAATAGATTGTTCAATGTCAGTAGATATTTGATAACAGTCGTATTAATTTAATCCATCTAACAACTACTCCCCGTCACCTGGATGCATATGTGATAGATTTTAGAACTGTGAAGGAGTCTTTCTCAGTTATACATTCAAAAAAGACTGGCAAAATAATTCGTATACAACGACAATAAGTTATGAAAGACAATAGCAATCTGCCGCCAAGTAAGAATGCATGCAAGTCGGCAACTAGGGTAAGAATGAGCAAAGAGATTTTCAATCCACTTACAATGAACTAATCGGGGTCTTAGCCAGTGAAGTCTGCAGTGTAAGACGCCAAGATCAAGCCAGAATTATATATAGCACATGAACCTCCGCTGCCAATTCTAGATTGTCCGGTATGGATGGTCTTTCAGGGGAAAGAGTAGGGATCCTTCTTGGTTCTCACCCCGCCCTTGTGGTTGCCGACAAAAAATTTGGCGATGGTTGCACCAGCACGACAGCAAGAGGCGTCGCGGTCCTTGTGGATGTCTGCGGAGCAGGAGCAGCGGAGTCTACGGACAATGATAATTGGAGGCGCCGAACGTGCACGGCGACAAGAGGCACCGAGGACTTCTACGGAGTAGCAGCACTGCCGCTGCAGCAGAGTCCGCCGAACGTGAACGAGCAGAACGAACGGGAGCAGGGAGCGTAATTGCCGAAAGGTTAGCGGAAGTCACAAACAACACAAATTGAGATTTTGAAACATCAAGAAATGTTTAGAAAAATAAAATTATAGGTCTCCCTCTTTGTTGGGCCCCTGGCCGTCGCCCATGTTGGCTCCCCATTGGGCCGGCCCTGTTTAGTCAGTGGGTTACCTACATTGCATCATCAGACATGCCACCGATGTCAGCATGCCATGGAGTAATATAACTATTTACCACTCGCCGAAAGCTTGTTTTCTTAAACCGGGGGAGTACATGCAGGACAGGTTGCTCCTCTAGAAGCCGGTTAGGACTTCCGAACTCTTGATTGGAGAAGATACTTTATTTACTACTAGTAGTCATCTTTTATTGGTCGACGGCTTCTGCCTTTCATTGAAGTTTTAATCTGACATATATATTTGTAGCTATTTTAGATTTTGGAGTTACATGTAACCATTGCAAATTTGTTTGAAAATTCTCAATCAAATGGTTTATTTTTCATTTCAGGCTAAGTCATTAGCAAAAATAAACCAACAAGAGGCACCTGCAAGTTGTCTATGTGAACCCACGCATGGGAGTATGTGAATGAAATTACTTTCGCAAATTGATTTTCATCATGAGGTCCCGTGAAATCAACTAACAAATATTATACACAGGAGATGCCAATTTGAGATTTCCACCCAACCATCATCGCCAGAGTTACACGGCAACTACGAGAGCCAAGAAAGTAGTAAAACATAGCTGCATAAAAATATTATACGTGTGAGAAACAAATTTCAAAATTTCATCCAACAATCTCCGGCAGAATTGCAGAAAGCAACAATGAATACCCAAGAAACAGATAAGGACGCCATATGAACACACGACTAGCAGCAACTATCAAGGGATTTATACTCCTGCATATCCTGAGTTCAGGCTTTGGACCACCTCACAAGTCTCTAAGCTCTTTATCAAGAAACATAATCTCTTTGTGAGCATATTAACTCCGGTGCTTTGGCTGTCCGCCATATTCTACATCTAAGTAGGCATAATACCACCATTGCAAGAGCACATTAGCACAGCGGACGATCGGCATGTTTGTGTACAGAAAATCAGGAGTTTGACTTTACAAGTGACGACACAAAAATGATAAAAAAAAAGGTAAAGCATTGTGACCCCTCACATTATTATGTACGGCATGAAACTCCAAAACAAGGTCTCATCCACAATACATTATACCCATGATTCATCAATCAGAAATTTCCACCCAGCCAACTCCGGCAGTGTTACAAAAATCAAAATGAGTTCCCAGAAATCAGTCACAGAGAGCACATAAACCTAAAATTAGCAGCAACGTCAGCCAAGGGATATATATTCCTGCTTCCTGCATCCTGAAATTCATAAACCTAAAACTCACAGGCTATAACCCTTTTATCGAGAAAGATTAACCTATCTGCGAGCATATACCCTGGAGGCCAAACAAGCTCAGAACAGGACGGCAAGAGGCATACCATACATCACAAGTTTTGATTCAGCATAAAACATAGTACACACATGAGCTGGTTGTCTGCATGTCTAAAACCATATTTACAGTTGGCATATATACAATATGTACATAATTGCGACCACTAACATCAACGCTATACCGGACATACAATCTTTTTCTTGGGGGGCAGTAGATAGATTTAATGTATATACCTTGCAACATTCTTCATAGCAATGGATAATAAATGTTACAAAAGCAATGGCTAAGCATGCTAAGTGTCGACGAATTGTTGGGATCCAACCCACAAACCGGATGCTGCAACCAAACCATCATCCTACCTGCTACATCAGGGTCAGAAGGCAGCCGGCAGTCCATCCCAGAAGCAGGCCCGCGCTTGCAAGGCTGAAACCGATCACAAACGCAAACAGGTTCCTGCACAGCCCGCAGCTCTGCTTCCTCTTCCTCCTCCTGCGCGAGACTCCATCCTGAGGCTTGTTATTCGGCACAGAGGGTGTCCACAGGAGATGTTCGGGGAGCAAGGAGGAGATGCTGTGCTCCCTGATCTTCAGCTGGAGGCAAAGGCTCTCCAGCTGCAGGAGACGCAGCCACTGCCTGTAGGCGAAGAGATGGGAAGCCTGTCGGAACAGGAGCATTACCACGTGCTCTTTCTCGTCATAAGCCTTCTGGGCGGCCATCTCAGCTTTCCTTGCACGTGTCTGAGAGTGGCACAGTGCTTCCATCAGCTGGGTCTTGCCAGGGTCAACGACATCGGCTTCGAGTACCTGGGTTTGCTTCTTTATTGGAATGTCTCCGGCAGGGCCACGGTATGTCCCTCCCCCACTGTTCACAAAGTGGAAAATTATTATTCAGATAAGAACATATTTTCATGAAGAATATGAATCATGAATATTGAATAACGAATATTAAACGGGCAAAATACTTAGGGGAAAATGATGCCACTCAAACTAGAAAATGACAATCTACTATGTCCTGTGTGGGGGCGAAGGTAAAAATAAATTGGAGAATACCCCCATCCCCAAAAAAAGCTGGAATCAGATACATTTAGCATGTAACAAATTTAAGTTTGTATAACTTCAAAATAGCAGCATAAGAGGAAATTCTCTACACTCTTAAGTTATATAGCGTCCCAAATCCCAATCACCATAGGGACAGGGGAAGTGGCTCCAACAACAAAGCCAAATCAGGGAAATATCTTTACAATTCTTTCCAAATTATCAAAACAGTGGCCTCATGTCTTCTCGGTTAGCATAGATGTGACAAATCTAACCAAGCTAGAGACTGTTTTACACTACCAGTGAAGTAAGACAAACCAACCCGTTTAAGGAGGTTGAATTCACAAGTGTGGTCTTTGAAATTTCTAAACCAATCAAATGAGCTTCCATTCTTCAGAAATTACGGGTTTTGTATAACTAATAAAGTTGAAACAAACTGATGATATATCATGCTAAGCATTTATATTAACTCTTGTATAGTTACCTACCTTCATACAGGACTTTGATTCTCGTGTAATATTATACATCCTTTTAAAGGAGTAAGATAGCATGCTGTTACTGCATTTTCCCTCTATTATTTTGTGTTCAAATTTGAAGACAATTGATCTGACAGAAGATTTCCAACAATGAGAACTTTATATGACAATGGTCTAAAACCAAATCATACTAAAGCACACGAGTGTTGGGACAATTTGCTTTAATTTGATGCTATTTACTGCGATTCATGTATGAAAGATCTTCAAACAGATAGTACCCATATACATTGTGGTTTTATGTTGAAACTGAACATGCCCACCCTTGCTTGTGACTATCTAATCAACTTTACAAACAAGTTTCTTGTGCAACTTTTATTGAAAACATGACAAAACATTACATTAGCACTCCAAATTACATGACGTTGACCACCGGAGCAGAGCAGGTTTTGGCTATAATAATCAAACTTATTGATGTTTTTTGAATGTATCTAACTTATGAATTTAGTGAAGTGTGTACTTTGAAACTAGGAGCCCGCTTTCTTGTTGTGGCAGTCAAACTCATGTCAAGACCGTTGGCAGCAATATGCAGCCAAACGTCTCATATCAATTAATATTTGTGAAGAGTGCTATACAGCATGACATCATCAGCATATCCTATTATAGTGACTACTACAAAAGATCTGAGTGGTTACAATGAGAGTGTAAGAGAGGTTGAATACCATCAGCATACGCCAATTCAAACTCAACATAGAGTCTGAAAGCACATAGCTAGTCTTAATTAAAAAATAATATTTCTTGAACCTGCAGACTAGTAGCAAATCTGGGGTTGTCTCTTGAGATCTTCAACTAAAGATTATTTAAACTCTAAACTCATATATACAAGAATATTTAATGACTAGCAACAATGATGATAAGGAAATCACAAAGAAGTCGTTGCATCAATCAACAGAGGAATCCGAAATAATAGCACAGAGAACACAGATTTACTTGGTTTACCCAAGATTATGATATGTACAAGCGCAAGGCATTTCATTTTTGTTCACTAGAAAGACTAGGTAAACAGAAGTATCTGGTATTTAGTTTATCTTCTAACCATAGAGCAGGAATTTATTTATAGGATTCCCAATATAACCTTTTACGAGTTGCATATTTATTAAAACCAATAGAGACCAGACCAATATACTCAAACCCAGTTTTCGAACAGGGTGAGCCCTCACATTGGGTTACCCCTCCATCTCAATGACTGAGCAGCAAGACCCCCCCCCCCCCAAATCATGCAAAGGAGACACTGATACCGAACGTCAGGATTGAAAGAATCCCTTTCATTACTCAGATGAGCAAATAAGAGAGACACCAAAGGATGGTCATCATCAATTCACCGTATAATTCATTACCTTTTAGCAACCAAAATGAGTTTTCAAGTGATAGATCATTAGTACCATTACGTTGATATTACATTGGCAGCCAACATTCCACAACCAACAAAAATAGACAAGATTCCCTGAGTTCACTGGCTTGCCACTACATCTATATCCTCACATATTACACGCATCCATTGTTGATCAATATGGGAAAGTTACTATAAGAGGAAGAATGACAACACAATAGGGTCGCAATGCTCCAACCTCTTAACAGTAAGGTTCTCCTCTCAGACAAAATGTGATCTACACACTTCAAACAAAATGTGTTCTCAGAAGTCAGAACAAAATGCGTTCCACACTTCAAACAACCGCAAGGCCACAATTCCACCTCATGCCAAAATCTTGGTCAAACAAAGATCATTCATATCAAACTCGTAGCTGTAGCTAGCCTTGGGTTAACCATTTCAGGATGTCTCTGTACACCAATCAATGTATCAGAAATATAAAGAGACAAATACATGAGTCATCACCAAGTGCTTTTAAAATAAATGCAATAACCAATCTGTGTGTAGCTAACATTGAGCACAAACGAATCAAAGCACTTCCACTGTTTCAAGACCGCCTGAGACCATAGGGTGACCTCTTTAGCTTACCAACAAGGACCTTGAACTCCTTTTAGTTATTGCATGTACATTTCTTGCTCTGGTTCACTATGGATAAAGAAATTTGATACATCAGATAGCTCAAAAATCATATCATCGAGGGCAAACCTAGCCAACAACATTCATATTGATGTGTGCTTTACCACCAAGCGAGAACATCTTGTTGCAATATGACTTTGTTGAATATCCTTTTGCCACCAATCTTGCCTTACTTGCTGGTTCTTTTTTTCTTTTATTTTGAAATTACACTAGAAAACCATGACCATCTACTAATAAGGGAGCTCCATTAAATCACTAATCTTGTTTTCTAGTAATGAGCCACTCATCTTTCATGGCTACTATCCACCACTTGTTATCTTCACTGGTGTTCCAAGATCAGTCTAAGCGACCACATATGCGGTCGACCAACTGGCTGTGCTGCATATGCCTAAGCAACCTAGCATGCAGGTATAGTTGGGGTATATGCAGCCCCTTGTGGACTTAAGAGTGTACATGGTACTTTTATCCATGCATGTTATTTAATTGTATATTTGACTACTTATACACATGTGCCCACACACCCATAACATGTTTAAATATGTGTATTCATATATTTATACATATACATGTCAATTTACATACATCATACTTGTCAAGGTGGCAAGGCGACACGGCGTTCGGGCAGAGAGCCTTGCGACCAATTGCGAGTAAGTGTCGCTTATGCGGCTTTAAAAAAGCTAAAATATTAGTACACTTAACATGTAGGTATACATATATTTAATGGTTATCAGAAACTTTTCTCTCTTCATATACATTTATTTTTATGTGTAAGTACATAAACTTAAGTCAACGACATACATATGTATTTTGGTAAGAGAACATGAAACAGTTACATTTTCTAAAAAAAATTCTGAACATTGCCAAAACAAGATGAAGATAATTCCAAATAATGTAAGAGATTGAGATTTAGTACATAAATAAGATTGATCAATTTCTAAGTATTGACTATCATTAATAACAAAGCCACTAAACAAAAACTGAATTTAAGGCAACAAGGCAAAATATGAGAATCTAGGAAATGTTTATTAATAGAAATAATCATAATGAAAAAGGATAGTTGGCACATAACAATCAAAAGAATGTTTGTTTTGAATACTAGGATAGTGATACAGAGTTAGATCATTAAAATCATTAATATACAAAAACAATGTGAAAATAACATAAGGCGGCAAATTAGGCTAAGTGCGGGGCAAACCGCACCCCCTGGGAAGCCTTGCTTCTTGGTGGCCGCTTAGGTGCGCCTAGACGATGGCAATTACATGTATGACATACATACATTACATCAGTACATGTACGATATACATGTTTGTCTATATATGCACGCATTTTCAAATTTATATTAGAGTAGTTATATGTATATATGTACAACAACACATACATATAGTCATACACAGATATTGGACATATCATACATGTATATTTATACAAATATATAGACAAAAAGAGAAGTTAGGAAGTGTGTACCGGCTGGTACACGTAGCTTACGTGTATTGGCCACTAAGATGGCACACGTAGAATTTGTTGACTACATCCAACCATACAGATTGAATCAACATTGCATAGCCTAGATGAGACTTAGTCAAATATTATCCAATATATATATAGTTTCTGTATTTTACAGTTGATTAGAGAATATACATCTTCTGTTATTGGGCAATCATTGAATGTCGGATTGAGATGATTTTATATATACACGTAATCTAAAGGATACATATCAAATCTATAATGTTGATTATTTTGTATAGTATAAACATATAAAATTAAGATGGGTGCATATAAGTTACACTTACTTAGGTACACAATTCTTTCAGCTTATATCTATAAGGTTTTATGCTTATATAATTAGTTTAATTAAAAAAAAATCTAAAACCATATATAGGCACATAACGCACCCAAAGTTGTACCCTCTGGTCCCTCTCTATCCATACATATCACTTTTCAGAACCATGATTTTCACAATAAGCAGCTTCATCATAGATCAGTATCATTTTTGGCAGTAGTAAGAGCAAATGCTGAATCTTGTATATTCATAGTACTCTAACAATTCAATTACATTTTCCTTTGGCAATGAATAAGATCTTCTACTTGATTTTGGTAATCTAGTAGATTCCCTTAATGAATTATCGTATTGAGGTTTGATAGCTTAAGAATCCTCCTGCACTTCAATCATGGGTATATTATCTTACAATTTGAGGTTGAGGTCTCTTTCATTTATGAAAAAAGATTTCACTAAATCTCCTCCTTTCTATTGGATTTGTAATATTTTTACCCTTTTACTCTTTGCTATCAAACATGGTTACACTCCACAGACATCACATAGGTTCAGAATATCTTTTGTTGTGGACTCCAGCATAAGAAACAACAAAATCTGTGAATGGAGTAATTAAAGGGTCTTCTGGACCAAACTTCTTAGAATTTTGTTGTTAATGACAGAGTGAGGAACTCAAACGGTGATACAGCAGGCTATGCTCACTAGCTCAGCCTTAAAACAATCTTTGCCATGCACCTTGCCCTCTCAAGGAGAATTCTATGTGACCTTACTGCTACAGAATTGTGTTGATGACCTAAGTAAAATTTTATGATGCCTTCCGACATACAAAATTGGATGAATGAGTTTTTGAATTTGTGACCCTTTACCAGATATAAAAAATTACACCCAGCTCCCACTTTACTTTTCCACATCTGCCTTGCATTCATTCATAATTGAAAAACATAAGATCTATAAAAATGAAATAAACAGGTAGTCTGGTGAAATAGGAACCACATGTGAGGCGTCTTGCATTGGCCCCAAAGTTCAGTATAGAAATCGTTGGGGATATTTTCCATTAAGGTGCTATGTTGGAACACAAGTTTCACAAAACCCGACTCACTGCCTTTTGGAGTTCACAGAATTTATTGCTCCCCCAAATAATCAAATCCTACACTTGTAAACCATACAATTGCTTCATGAGGACTAACTTATCTCATATTCTTATCCAGATAAAGCTTCTCTCTCTTCATAGTTCATTTAGGTTGAGACCGAAGTCATTAGCAGCTTCTCATATTTATCACCCCAGTTGTGATCGCTCACTTTCCCTAGCTTGTCCACCTTCCTTTGGTCCTTTGTCAACTCCTTGGATTAAGACATCTTTCATGCTACTTTGTTCCGCATAAAATTTCCTTCTCCAGTAAACATTATATTGACATCAAGCCTCTAACCTATTGGTTTATCACTTTTGAGCTTTTGCCTTTTGGCTATGTGCTTCCATGGGATAGATTGAACTGCAACGTGGCCAGAACAACCACACAATTGACACTAACAGGGACTAGTAAGAGAAAGGACTAGGTACGATATCATATCACAAAGAAAAAAAAAGTTATCAAGGGTTGACCACAATTCACAAAGAAATGACTAGTAAAAGAACGGAATCCACTCAAGTCTCAAACACTATAATTATCTTCAAAGGGAAAATGTGTTCTGTAGAAAAAGATAGTCCCCAATGCCAAAAAATACCATCAGTTATAGGTATGTGAATTCCCCTCAAAAAACTTAAAAATTCATGCAATAAGCACCTTGCATCCTTTCCCACAGGCATATATCGGTCATGAAGCTAGCTGTTTCAAGAATATATGATCAATAACAATTATACAGGTAGTAAATAAGAGTTATCTAGGTGAGAATCACTCTGTAATGAAGTTCATTATTATTTACTTGGCATGTTACGTTTAGATGCATCTACTAGAAATGAGTTGCCCAATTTTGTTGTTTGAAAATCAGGTAAAAAAATGCCAACAACAAAAAAAAGAAAGTTGAAAAGGTGATGCATATCATCAAGTCAGCATTAAATATAGATACAGAAAACAAAATGTCGTGGTATGCTCAAACAACATGTTACATGTGTTGTTTATCAGTGTAAGTGGAAACTACTCCGCTGTGCATCTTAGAAAGCTGGCAGGGTAAAAATGAACAGCAAGAGAACCTCAAGTAGAGCTGATTGTGTATTTGTTCTAACCCCATTGAGTAAAAATATAACAAGTCAAGACATGGATGGTTGGGATTTCTCTATTTTGTTCTTTTTTGGTTTGGGAGGGAGGCATTAAGAAGTTATTTAGGGTCGATACAATATATAAATTTCTTCAACTTAAGTATCAGAATGGCATCCATTTTGAGCCGGCAAATAATAATGCTTTTGTTACCTGAATACTTTCTCCGATTCAACAGATGAATTAGCAGATGTATCAGTTGGTGCCTTCTGACCATAGATACTGTCAAAATAAGAACTCTGCCGTGCATTATAGACGAGTGAACTCTGCTTGGATGTTGAGATTGGCCTAGCATCATTTGAGCTCTCAAGATTGTCAAATGACCCTAGGGTAGTAAGGACTTTATGAGGCCGTGGAAGGTCGCAATTATCAATCTGCTCCATCGATCTCTGAGCCACAAACATTGCCAAATCACCTTTATCAGCAATCCACCACGGTTCACTCTTCTTTTTCCCAATGCTCTGTGGATCTACAATGAAGTAATCGTCCTCGGGGTTTTTATATGTAAAATGATCAATATTTTCCCAATCAAACAGCCCATCCCCTTTAGAGCAATCCATCTTCTGTTCGAGAGGAGCCTGCACATAGCTATTCACAGCTTTCAGTTCTTCAACTTTTGCTACAGAATTGCCGTTCCTTGGATTCACTGGTATAACTTGGGGAAGATCCAAATCCCAGTTATTGCTCTTGTCAAGGCTAGGTTTATCATGCACCTCAGGGGCAGTGAGGGGATCATATGAAACTTTTGAGTTGGGTGAAATTTTATCAACTTTTGTACCTCCAGTCTTCTCCTCGGCGAGGGCAGTTAACTTACCATACATACAATCATTTTGGTATACAATGTTTGGTTGGTACTGTAACCACCATTTCGTCTCAGTAGACGACACACTTGAGTCCAGAAGGTTACGGTTAAGAGACATAAAGTTCAATGCGGGCGGATCAATTGCTTTGTTTGCATCACTGGCATTCTCATCGTATTGCGGCTTAGTTGAAGATGACGCATGGCAAGCTAGCTTAGGAGCTCTCTTAGCATCTTCTTGGACGTAGCAGCGGTTTGCGACACGCTGCCATGTGGCCCTAGCTTCAGCAGCAGCCATGAGCTCAAAGACCTACTAAAATCAAGAGCCAGATCAGGGTCTCAGCATTATGAACTTGTATCCTAGAAGCTTTACAACATATTATAAGACGGAGTAGCCTCAAAATTACCAAGAACAGGAGGTTGTAGAAGATACATGGGGAATTCGAGAAAAACATACAGTATCACAAAAAATTCTGATCGAGGAGCATATAAGAACTATGAAGGGAGGTTTATTATCAATGGTAATCATTGGCTGTATAATTTCATCAAACAACAATCGACCAAAAGCAAAATAGTTTTTAAGGAGTAAAACGTGCCCAGGTGACACCATTTGGTACTATGAATGCCTTGGGCAGCTAGGAGTTTGGAAATACAGTACCCCAAAATTATTACAGGGTTCGGGCGGGTTTGGATTTTAGACCCGCACGTCGACCAATTTGACCCGAAATTCATGATTTTCCTATTCAACAATATTGAAACGATGTAAGATCCCAGGTTTCCAGTTCAATAGTTGGGTCAACCCAGTTGACCAGTAGTCAACTACACAGAATCATCATAGCTGGGTGAACCCAGCCAGATGGCAGGTCGACCCGGTTGACCAGTAATCAATTAACTACATGGAATCATCATAGCTGGGTACATCCAGCCATAAAACCTGGTCCGCCCGCTCGCTATGAAAACTAGTGCACCAGACTGCGGAAGTTGATGCATCGGGGCCATGAGAGTAGGGGTAGGCAGATATGAGATCCGCTGCACCCTGAGACCATGTGCACCAACCTCAAAACAGACATAATGAATGCGATAAAACCAAATACGCACCATCTCATCATCATTAAACTACCACAACAACTAGGAACAAAAATGGAGGAATAGGGGACAGATGAGTAAAATATAGGCTAATTAGTAATCAATAGGAGTCGGCAGTTACTCGAAATAGAATGGGGAGGAATCGAGCACAATCAGTAGAAAACCACTCCGTATGGTTTAGAGATGGAGCAACCGAGCAAGCAATCAACAGGATTAGGGGAGGAGATACGGAGGAACGCACAGGAAACATAAAACACCCAAACCCCCAATCGGAAGCACTACGCACGCACATCAAGGTGCTGTTTTCAATATTCACAGGGGAATATCAACCTCAGCTCTACAGTTGAACACTAAGATCTGCGATCTCTCATCTACAGCCTCAGCCGATACTTGAAAAACCGGTACACGGTTTGTTTTTCAAGCACCTTTCCATGGACTCATGAAATCTATCTATCCATTGCGGCGGTCACCGCCTCTAGCTCTAGGAATAAGAGCAGCGTTGCACGGACCAAACACACTCGAGCAAACAGTGGTAAAGCAGGTTTCAAGGAAGGAATGGAATCTAAATACCCACCTTCTGGAACCTCAAAGTTAAACACGATCGCAGATCAACAAGGAAAAAAACTATACAATAACGAGAGAAGATCTTACTCTTACACTGAAATATATTTATTTAGCACAAGGAAAACTTAACAGTCACGACGGAATTCGGTTAGGGGAAAAAGATAAAGCAGCAAGCAATCAATCAGTTAAGGTCTCGGTACCTGGGAATCATACAAGATTAACGAACGAGCTAATGGGCGGAAGAGGATTGCTTCCTCCTCATACAGGATTTAGATCTTCCCCGGAGAGCAAACTGACTGGCGGCAGGCAGTGGTGGTCTACTAAATCATCACGGAGGTGTTTCACTGACTTTGTCGCCCCGCCAATGTATGTTATCACTCCTGTTACGGCTCCGCTCCACAGTGATAGAATTACAAACCTTGGGAAAGTTGGATCGAAGGTGCGGTAATCTCGTTGCGGAAGCTAGTGTAGTTCCTCCAACCCCCTGCGTATTCCCAAAATTGAACATATAAGTTTGAGTTTTTTCCTAAAATACCCCCTCACTTATCTGAAAATTCCTAAAACCCCCTTCTAGTTTCACAAATCCTAACAAACCCCCTACTACCCATTGCAGCCTTTGCGGTAACAGCTTAGTTCTTTTTTCTTATTCCTATTTCTAGTCAAATCTATATTGGATTATGTAGTTTGCTTGGTGTAATTTTTTGTTGCCTTCTTTTTGTTTTTCTCTCCCACTCTATCACTATGGGAAAAATATAGAGTCTGAGTATATTCTATTTTTAAGATAGAAAATAATTGCTGCATTTCTAAATTCGGATCAGTATCTGATTTTGATCAGAATTTCGGTAAATGCATGTAGGATTGTACAACAATCTAAACATAGACCGGGCCGGTTTGGACCGAACTAGACCGAGATTCGGATAACAAAAATTCATAGACAAGACAGACAAAATAAAGTCGGTCTGGAGATCAGACCAGACAGGAAATATCAATGATTTGATCAGGACCGGACCCACACCTAGATCAAATCACGACCAGAGCGTGTACTAATATTCATACAATCCTAATTATAAAATAGAAAAAAAAAGTATATAATATGAAAGAAATAATGAAAATTTTTTATGAGTCATTTGTAATACAAATCAAGTTACTCAGTTAAATCTTACATACCGTGAGAGTAACTTTGTTGTTATATGACTGTTGAGAACATTAATAATATAATACTTACACTTATTAAAACATTAACTACTAATACTTACAATTATTATAAAGTTGAATTACACAGTTAATCTGTAAGGAGTGTATTTTCCGCAAACATAGTTTACAATTCAACATTCATAGTTCATTTTGTTGTTTATCACCTCAATTTATTACAATATTAAAATTTGTTTAGTGGGTACTTCTTACCAGTGTAAGTGAGCTGCCGATGCTATCAATATTTATTCATATAATGACAGATCATGATATTTATATACGTATTGGTCAATTTCAGAATCGTTAATAATACCTACAACCCTTCATAAATAGTAGATCTAATTAATATATATATATATAATATTTTTTATACTCTGGTTTAACTGGTACCGAACGATTTCTATCGATTTTAGATCGGATTGAATTTAAAAATTAGAAGATGTCGACCAGAGCAGTAGTCAAGTCGGTCCAAGATTGGACCGGATTGAAAAATTGGTTTGATCTAGTCCACCGATCTAGACCAATACTTGTACAGCCATAAATGCACGTGTTAGTAGTTTTTATTCTTCAGTTTAATCTAGCCAAATGCACTGGTGGACTAGATCAGACCAATTTTTCAATCTGGTCCAATCTTGGACCGACTTGACTATTGCTCTGGTCCACATCTTCTAATTGTTAAATTCAATCCAATCTAAAATCGGTGGAAACCGGTCTGTACCAGTTAAACCAGAGAGTATAAAAATATTTTATATACATTAATTAGATCTACTATTTATGAAGGGTTGTAGGTATTATTAATGATTCTGAAATTGACCAATAAGTATATAAATATCATGATCAATCATTAGATCTATAAATATTGATAGCATCGGCAGCTCAATTACACTGGTAAGAAGTACCCACTAAACAAATTTTAATATTGTAATAAATTGAGGTGATAAACCACAAAATGAACTATGAATGTTGAATTGTAGACTATGTTTGCGGAAAATACACTCCTTACATATTAACTGTGTAATTCAACTTTATAATAATTGTAAGTATTAGTATTTAATGTGTTATAATGTGTAAGTATTATATTATTAATGTTCTCAACAGTCATATAACAACAAAGTTACTCTCACGGTATGTTAAATTTAACTGAGTAACTTGATTTGTGTTACAAATGACTCATCAAAATTTTCATCAGTTCTTTTATATTATATATTTTTTTCTATTTTATAATTAGGATTGTATGAATATTGGTACAAGCTCCAGTCATGGTTTGATCTAGGTCTGGGTCCGGTCCTAATCCGGTCACTGATATTTCCTGTCTGGTTTGATCTCCAGACTGACTTTATTCCGTCCGTCTTAGTCTATGAATTTTTGTTAACCGAATCTCGGTCTGGTTCGGTCCAAACCGGCCCGGTTCGTGTTTAGATTGTTGTACAATCCTATGTGCATTTACCGAAATTCTGACCAAAATCGGTTACTGATCCGAGTTTAGAAATACAGTCATTATTTTCTATCTTAAAAATAGAATATACTCAGACTCTATATTTTTCCCATAGTGATAGAATGGGAGAAAAAAATAAAAGGAAGGCAACAAAAAATTACACCAAGCAAACAACAGAATCCAATATAGATTTGACTATAAATTGGAACAAGAAAAAAGAACTAAGTCGTTGCCGCAAAGGCTGCAACCGGCTCTAATGGGTAGTAGGGGGTTTATTAGGATTTGTGAAACTAGAGGGGGGTTTTAGGAATTTTCAAATAAGTGAGGGGGGTTTTGGGAAAAAACTCTATAAGTTTTGCCTATTGTCTTGAAACACATCTGAAAATGCGAGGGGGTTAGAGGTATTGCAACATAGCCATGCTCATGTGTTCCGAGCACAAGATCTCAATCTAGATTGACCTTTAATTTAATATGATATTTTTTGTCCTATATATACAACAAACATTGTGACAATCACGTGCCAAAATGTTGTACTGAAGAGAAGAGAGTTCTCTCTTTTCTTTGGGTGTAACCTTTTCAGGTTCTCTTTCTCAATTTTTTGAGAGTATTTCTCCTTTGTAATCTTTTTGAAATAATAAAATTCTCTCTCCTTCCGTAGAGTAGGTCATCCGATCGAACTACATAAATCATGTATTTTGATTGCGTGATCGTTCTTCTATTCTCGTCTTGTTCTTCCACCGAACTCGTCGTATTCTCTCGTTCAATAACTTAACATTATATATACAAACATTGTGACAATCACGCGCCAAAATGGATTTCTCTACTGTGATTTATCTCCTTTGGAGTTCACCAAAAAAAAAAGATTTCTCTATTTGGTCGCAATTAAATGAAAAGAGTTGGAGCTGAATGCAACTTAGCCATCCACTTTACACCACGACGTGTTGTGTTTTCTTTTTCTAAATCGTGCCGTGGCCCCGTTGGCCCGTGGGATACCAGCCGCTGGCATCCATCAATCATAATGTTTCTGTACTTTTTTTTATATAAAAATATTTACTACTAGTTAGTCTCCCCCATCCGATCCAGATAAAACTTCGATAAGCCTTTTTGTGCAGATATTTATATAATTTCTTCTTCTTCAGTTTGACCCCACCGTACTCGTTCTCGGTGGGGAGGTAGTAGACGTCCTCCTTGATACGCAACCGGGGCGGCGGGCGCGCGGTTGGCTTCTCCTGATCAAGTATCCCGCACGATGGGCCTCCTGGACACGCAACCTAAGCCGGAGGTCAGGTCAAGTGGGAAAAGGCCCCGATGGACAGGTCGTGGTAGGCCCACCACGATTACCACAAGGATCTGACCGGAGGGGTCCATTCTAAGCAAAGGGTGGGCCGTGTGTGTCTGTCCACATTATAATATTGGAGATGGACGCGTTTGCTTCTGGGCCGTTTAGCTTAACTTAACTTGAAGGGTACGGAGTACCTATCATGTGTCGTTTTCGGTTGAAATAGGAGAGGTTTATTACAAACCGGTAAACGGCGAGTTAGTTATACACACATCGCCATGTAAAATACACGGTTGTTGTGATTCTTCACATTGCCGCTTTCTTTAGTCCTAAGCACGAAAATATCATATTCAACCTGTTGCTCAAACCGAAAATCAAAGACCTGAAATTAATTTCAAAGTTTGGGTCCGAGTTTTCTCTTTTAAAACCCCCGACCGACTCTTAATTCACAAATTATATATTCGAATCATTTTTAAGATTACCAAAGTTCAACCCGCTGCTTCTTTTAAATTTACTAATACATCCCTCTCATTGTGTTTTTCTTTCTCAAATCCGACTTGAACCCATATCCGTAGCATTCCATTCTAGACCCAAACCTGAACTACTGTCCAGAACGGAATCTCAATTCACTTGAACCTAATAAATACTCCCAAGCTCGAATGCAAAAACCCGATCACTGACCAAGAAACCCAAATTGATTTTTATTTTTTTTAAGAGAAGAAGAAAATTGAATTCATAGAGAATGTAGACAAGTCTTTAGTCCTAAGCAACGAAAATATCACAATCAACCTCGATCCCAAACTATTAGGCAGATTAGGGTCTAAGGTTGTTCCAACCAAACTCAAAGACTTGAAATTATTATAAAGTTTGGGTCCGAGTTTGCTCTTTTAGACCCGGATTGACCCAATCAAGACTCTAAATTCACAAAGTATATATTCAAATAAATTTAGAATTACCAAAGTTCAACCCACTCGCTCTTTTAAATTACTAATACTTTCCATCGATGTCTTTGTGTTTGACAATTCTACACGATTTTTTATTGATATTAGTTTTAATCAATTATTTCCATAGTATAATTATATGAAAATTTATATGGTTTGTTATGCACTTTTTTTATAATTGAGCTTAAAAATATTGCACAAACTATGTATATTGTTTTTATAGATATATTTTTATCATGTTTTACATTTATTTACTTTGAAACCTATTAATTATATTTTATTATTTTCAAGATTAGACATGGTGAGCCCCAACGATGGTGGGTTTGGGGGAGGGGATATTTTGAATATAGAACAAATGAGGTGGGCCATGTTTCTACACTCAAGTATTAGAGATTGACGCGTTTTCTTTTACATCGTAAGCTTGACGTCCAATGTCATTTTTTTACCGGAAGTGTATAGGTAAAAACGACCAATCTATATATTGCCATGTAATACATGGTTATTTGTGAATCTTTGAATTTTATTCTCTTCCTAAGTATCGAGTAGAACTTAGTATTTTTTTTTAGTTACTGGTATTCTTTTAAGAATATTAGGGATGGCAATTAGATCAAACAAACTCATACCTCGTGAGACCCTGTAACGTCCTAGGATTTGAGGCCTCGGATAAAATGATCTTAAAATGAATGATTGAGCTACTCATATCATCAAGGTGCACCTCCTTTTTTAGGAGCTCATCACTAAAGAACTCTATAGTTAAGCGTGCTCAGCCTGGAGTATTACTAGGATGGGTGACCAATCAAGAAGTTAACCCCGACTTGCACATGAGTGAGGACAAAGTACGTAGTTAAGGCTAGTGGTGGTCTATAGGGTCAGTCGTCATTTCTAAAACTCTACTAGAGCCTTAGGCAGTGGGCCCAGACGTTACAAATGGTATCAGAGCCATAACCCATTGTAACATCCCAGGATTTGAGGCCTCATATAAAATGATCTCAAAAGAAATAATTAAAGTACCCATATAACCAAGGTGCACCTTCTTTTCCAGGATCCCTCACTAAAGAACTATATAGTTAGGCGTGTTTAGCTTGGAGTAGTACTGGGATGGGTGACCAGTAGTCGTCATTCCTGAAACTCTACTAGAGCCTATGTCATTGGACCCCGGCGTTACGGACTCTATATGGATTTAGCCCATTTAAACAGGTTAAATGGTTCTGAGTCACTCCATGGGTCCTAATAGAAACGGTGATAATGGATCCTCTTTAAGCCTCATCACCTCCTCCCTGCTATGTCTCTCCTTATGCACGACTTTCCATATAACCAAGGTGCACCTTCTTTTCCAGGATCCCTCACTAAAGAACTATATAGTTAGGCGTGTTTAGCTTGGAGTAGTACTGGGATGGGTGACCAGTAGTCGTCATTCCTGAAACTCTACTAGAGCCTATGTCATTGGACCCCGGCGTTACGGACTCTATATGGATTTAGCCCATTTAAACAGGTTAAATGGTTCTGAGTCACTCCATGGGTCCTAATAGAAACGGTGCTAATGGATCCTCTTTAAGCCTCATCACCTCCTCCCTGCTATGTCTCTCCTTATGCACGACTTTCCATATAACCAAGGTGCACCTTCTTTTCCAGGATCCCTCACTAAAGAACTATATAGTTAGGCGTGTTTAGCTTGGAGTAGTACTGGGATGGGTGACCAGTAGTCGTCATTCCTGAAACTCTACTAGAGCCTATGTCATTGGACCCCGGCGTTACGGACTCTATATGGATTTAGCCCATTTAAACAGGTTAAATGGTTCTGAGTCACTCCATGGGTCCTAATAGAAACGGTGCTAATGGATCCTCTTTAAGCCTCATCACCTCCTCCCTGCTATGCCTCTCCTTATGCACGACTTTCCATATAACCAAGGTGCACCTTCTTTTCCAGGATCCCTCACTAAAGAACTATATAGTTAGACATGCTTAGCTTGGAGTAGTACTATGATGGCTGACCAGTAGTCGTCATTCCTGAAACTCTACTAGAGCCTATGTCATTGGACCCCGGCGTTACGGACTCTATATGGATTTAGCCCATTTAAACAGGTTAAATGGTTCTGAGTCACTCCATGGGTCCTAATAGAAACGGTGCTAATGGATCCTCTTTAAGCCTCATCACCTCCTCCCTGCTATGCCTCTCCTTATGCACGACTTTCCATATAACCAAGGTGCACCTTCTTTTCCAGGATCCCTCACTAAAGAACTATATAGTTAGACATGCTTAGCTTGGAGTAGTACTATGATGGCTGACCAGTAGTCGTCATTCCTGAAACTCTACTAGAGCCTATGTCATTGGACCCCGACGTTACGGACTCTATATGGATTTAGCCAATTTAAACAGGTTAAATGGTTCTGAGTCACTCCATGGGTCCTAATAGAAACGGTGCTAATGGATCCTCTTTAAGCCTCATCACCTCCTCCCTGCTATGCCTCTCCTTATGCACGACTTTCCATATAACCAAGGTTCACCTTCTTTTCCAGGATCCCTCACTAAAGAACTATATAGTTAGGCATGCTTAGCTTGGAGTAGTACTATGATGGCTGACCAGTAGTCGTCATTCCTGAAACTCTACTACAGCCTAGGTCATTGAACCCAGGCATTACAGACTCTATATGGATTTAGCCCATTTAAACCGATCAAATGGTTCCAAGTCACTCCATGGGTCCTAATAGAGACGGTGCTAATGGTTCCTCTTTAAGCCTCATCACCTCCTCCCTGCTATGCATCTCCTTGTGCATGACTTCCCATATAACCAAGGTGCACCTTCTTTTCTAGGATCCCTCACTAAAGAACTATATAGTTAGGCGTGCTTAGCTTGGAGTAGTATTATGATGGGTGACCAGTAGTCGTCATTCCTAAAACTCTACTAGAGCCTAGGTCATTGGACCCCGGCGTTACAGTCTCTATATGGATTTAGCCCATTTAAACCAGTCAAATGGTTTCGAGTCACTCCATGGGTCCTAATAGAGATGATGCTAATGGATCCTCTTTAAGCCTCATCACCTCCTCCCTGATATGCCTCTCCTTGTGCACGACTTTCCATATAACCAAGGTGCACCTTCTTTTATAGGATCCCTCACCAAAGAACTATATAGTTAGGCATGCTTAGCTTGGAATAGTACTATGATGGCTGACCAGTAGTCGTCATTCCTGAAACTCTACTAGAGCCTATGTCATTGGACCCCGACGTTACGGACTCTATATGGATTTAGCCCATTTAAACAGGTTAAATGGTTCTGAGTCACTCCATGGGTCCTAATAGAAACGGTGCTAATGGATCCTCTTTAAGCTTCATCACCTCCTCCCTGCTATGCCTCTCCTTATGCATGACTTTCCATATAACCAAGGTTCACCTTCTTTTCCAGGATCCCTCACTAAAGAACTATATAGTTAGGCATGCTTAGCTTGGAGTAGTACTATGATGGCTGACCAGTAGTCATCATTCCTGAAACTCTACTACAGCCTAGGTCATTGAACCCAGGCATTACAGACTCTATATGGATTTAGCCCATTTAAACCGATCAAATGGTTCCAAGTCACTCCATGGGTCCTAATAGAGACGGTGCTAATGGTTCCTCTTTAAGCCTCATCACCTCCTCCCTGCTATGCATCTCCTTGTGCATGACTTCCCATATAACCAAGGTGCACCTTCTTTTCTAGGATCCCTCACTAAAGAACTATATAGTTAGGCGTGCTTAGCTTGGAGTAGTATTATGATGGGTGACCAGTAGTCGTCATTCCTAAAACTCTACTAGAGCCTAGGTCATTGGACCCCGGCGTTACAGTCTCTATATGGATTTAGCCCATTTAAACCAGTCAAATGGTTTCGAGTCACTCCATGGGTCCTAATAGAGATGATGCTAATGGATCCTCTTTAAGCCTCATCACCTCCTCCCTGCTATGCCTCTCCTTGTGCACGACTTCCCATATAACCAAGGTGCACCTTCTTTTATAGGATCCCTCACCAAAGAACTATATAGTTAGGCATGCTTAGCTTGGAATAGTACTAGGATGGGTGACCAGTAGTCGTCATTCTTGAAACTCTACTAGAGCCTAGGTCATTGGACCCAGGCATCACATACTCTATATGGATTTAGTCCATTTAAACCGGTCAAATGGTTCTGAGTCACTCCATGGGTCCTAATAGAGACGGTGCTAATGGATCCTCTTTAAGCATCATCACCTCCTCCCTGTTATGCCTCTCCTTGTGCACAACTTCCCATATAACCAAGGTGCACCTTCTTTTCTAGGATCCCTCACTAAAGAACTATATAGTTAGGCATGCTTAGCTTGGAATAGTAATAGGATGGGTGACCAGTAGTCGTCATTCCTGAAACTCTACTAGAGCCTAGGTCATTGGACCCAGGCGTTACAGACTCTATATGGATTTAGCCCATTTAAACCAGTCAAATGGTTCTGAGTCACCCTAATAGAGACGGTGCTAATGGATCCTCTTTAAGCATCATCACCTCCTCCTTGCTATGCCTCTCCTTGTGCATGACTTGATGTTTCTCTCTACCTTTTTCTAGTCGCATTCAGGCCTATGTGAGTGGGCACCACATCATTGTAGATTTAGCAACATATATTTTGGTTTTTCACTTTGTGACCAACCCCTTTCCGCATGCACCTTCACACTCTCCTTCATGGATCCAAGGCTAAGATGGAGATTGTTGCAATACACTTGTTTGCAACTCTAAAATGAATCATTAGCAGCATCTCACATATTGTCTCACCATGTTCCCCTCCTCGCCCTCGCGTTCGCCTATTAGTAACTAGCCCCGTCATATACTAAAAGTTATGTCTCTACTTATGGATCTTCTCTGACACCCAATGATGGAAGTGTGTGGGCAACCTCACTCCAACATGGTATGTTATCATGTCACCTCACCTGTAAAGGTACAATGTCTGCATTTCCCATCTGATGAGAGTGTAGGGAAATAAAGCATCATATAGGCAGCAAAAATAATAAATTTACTACCATATTCCCCATTATACCAGCAGACTATGTCAATAACTATATAATGGAAAGGTTGGTTCAAGGATATACCTGGTCTTGGAGTAAGTCAGTGACATCTCCTTGTCATTGTAGTCGTGCAGATGTCTTCTAGTTGCACTGGGACTCATCTGTTGCACATATTGGTCTTCACTGTAGATATCAGGTTGATGTTGTACTCCTAGCAGCAAACAACAACCTCCACACCTCTATCGAAGTCCACACGAATTGCCTAGAACTCTTGTCTTTCTACTAGAACGGACAGGAAAGAGTTGTCCCTCCCGTTAGTATACTAGTCACCAACTTGATATCCCACAATTATTTTCACTTACTATCCCTTCCTTTATCGGGTAGGACTTTCTTGAGATCTCTCAGTTACCACAACCGGAGAGGAAGAAAATTTGTCAAAGACAATTGATATATGTCTGAGAAGACCACAACACCCGTATATTTATAGGAGGGGTTAGGGTTCGGGTTCCTAGTCTGTGTGGGAGTGGAAGGGAACAAATTTCAAAATTTTGTAACCTACAAATAGCAAATTGGTCTATTCACATGCGAGCCTATCAGTTCACTTAGTAAACTAGTCATTCTACATGTTTCCCAATCGCATATGAATTAGTGATTATATTCTAATTAATGAATGACATGACGTCAGCATCAATCCTATGCAATCAAATTGCATCACAAACTGGGCGTCTCGTGAAGTGAGTCGGTCATCTCATGACCACCAATCGGTTGGTTCACTAAGTGAACCAGTTGGTTGTTGCCCCAAATTCATGTAGAACTCAGCCAATCAACCTGACACTCCAACCTGTCATTTCATCACATGAGTCGATCAGTTGGGAGTCCAGTCAGCTGATGTGTTGCTTGAATTGAATACCTAAACACTTTTATTAATCAGTCCAATTATCATTCAAGATTAAAACTCCTCTTCTAGGTCGATTCCTATGTGTGTGACCCTATAGGTCCCATATTACATTGGCAGTGAGTGTCCATAACCAGTTATGACATCACAAGAAAAGAGCGGTGCCTAGTCACACATCATTACTACCCAAGTAAATGGAAAGTTGGAGAAAAACTTCAACCTACAATATGTGTATGGTGTTATAGTGTTTTTATAGTTCCTTTGTCACTTATAACTATATTGAACTCGAGGCATGGAGTAGTCACCCTCTTCAACATTCAATCTTGTTCCTTGAATCATAGTAGACAGTCTGAGATATATATATGCACAATATCACATATTGACTCACATGTGTATGGCTATGCATTTCTCAGTCTCGATTATCAAGAGGCCTAAGATATCATACTCCTGTAGGAGGTACAAATCCCATCTACACCACCCACAATCAATCCCCATGTGTTAGAGTCATACAATCATTACCTTTATGGCAACCTTATTGTTGGTAGTTTACACTAACGAGTTTCAATCATCAAAAATGATCTTTTACTCAACTAGCTATATCCCGCAAGTATACGAGAGTAGTTGTAGTCGAGGTCGAACACAAGGAGCATTGGTTAGTCAGGCGCAAGAGTTATGATTTTCAATAATCTAGATCGTTGTACACAAGATGGTTGGATTAGAACAACTAAGTTATAGATTTAAAACAAAACAGTAAATTATCACTTAAGAAAGGTTAAGATTCAGATTTGGAAGGATCTTAGACTTGGGATTTCACTATCACATCATAGCTTATATTAAAATACGAATTTAAACATGTTAATTAACTTGCAAAGGAGGTTTGTAGTCATCACTCACCTCCCGGTGAAGTGATGACGATTTTAACTCCATACATCACTCTCGTGTATGTATTTCATTTCAAATCACAAACCTTACTCCTCAACATAATCCCAGCCACTCTCGCGGTCAAGGACAAGTTGCCAAAAGAGTAACTCCATACTCTCAAACACATCTTCTCAGATTATGAAAGAAAGCATAAAACATGAAAGTATGATGGCCAATCACACAAATAAGAATTTTAGATCTGAAACAACTCTTGGAACATGCAAGAAACTAACATTTAGTACGAAATTCATATGTTCATACAAGCTATGACATGGGAGTTACTCTCCCATGTCTAAGATTTGGATTCTACTCGTCCATGATTATGTATTGCAGAAATGCTACAGAATTTTCAGAGTTTAACATGGTTTAGAGAAGGAAAATCTAGGAGAATTGAAAGTGTAACCCAAGAGAAGTAGAATTCCGTCTTGGGGACGAAATTCCACTCCTAAAGCTGCTCCAAAACGGACTAGCTCCTCTCTCGAGAAGCTGCACAAAGTTGGGGAAGCTTGGTTGCACCTTGGAGAAGATAATGGAGAAGAAGAGAAGAAGAAATGGACTCCTTTGGCAAGAAACCACCTCCTTTTCCCTCAAAATCGCCCTCCTCTGCTCTAGACTTGCTCTGGGACAAGAGAACTTCCGCAAATGACCGTCTGTAACCGCCCATTAAGTTCCCCCATCGTTTTAAACAAAAACTCATATTTTACAAAATGTTGAAACTGCCAGGTGCACGGCGTGCACTTTGGAAATGCACGTCGTGCAACTTTCCAGAACGTTTATCTGCCTGAAAAATTCCCAGGTGCACGGCGTGCACTTTAAAGTGCACGGCGTGCACTTCACTGTTCTGGGCTGTTGTGTATTTTGCTCATAACTTTCAGTGTGTAGGTCCGATTTACATGCTGTAAAAAGTGGTATTTGCGCAATTTCGAACTCCAAAACATGTAGATACTTGAGGAGTGATCAGATAAGAGATAATATGATATATTCCTCATAATTTCATTGTAAAATGTAGTACCTACAATACAAACCATGAGACAAGTAAGAATAGCTAAAAATATAGAATCTAGCATGAATGAGAGTGATAATTGAGTCAAAACAACATGGATATGCAACCAAACATGATCCAAAAGATGATATAATTTGTGCACATCAAATCCCCCTAAGCTTAAACCATTGCTTGTCCTCAAGCAAAAAGAGCATAGAAACATAAATGAAGAATTGTCAAGTTCATGCATAGATCAAATGAAATGGAAGATGTGTATAAAACCAAACCAACCATGATCAACATGTTTATGCTCATAGCCATCAATTCAACTTAAACACCCAAGATAGAGATTTTTTGTTCAGCAGGGGTGGTCACAATTAAATGAATCAATCAATTAAACAACACTAAGTAGAATTTGGATGACGAAGCCAAGCAATTAGTGGATGTGCAACTCAAACTCTCAACTATTAAGGATACAAATGATGAAATCTTAGTGAAAATTGACAATTTTAGTTGTACTCTCCTTCTTTCCCAAAAATGATATGACAATGGATTATGGGTTCCGACACTCGGCTGCTAATGTAGGCTTATGCACACGTGGAATGTCAGTTGGGGTATTTTACCCTCTTTTAAGACATACCACCTAACCATCGTTGCCAGATCGGACTTACACTAGGCTAGCATGATATGTGGGCAGTGTAGCCATCTTTTATGGGGTATAAAAATGACATAAGACAAATGAAATTTTAAAATTTACCAAAACATAGGAGAGTCAACTAAATTGCAACATCGGCTAGATTTCATTCATTTGTTTTGAATTTTTTTTTCCATTGAAAGAGTGGTTGAAAATGCACTAAGAGCTTGACAAGGGCATCCCTTATTCCAAATGATGTTGTAAAGTTGATTTACTCACAATAATTGAAACCATTACATGATATAAGCAATCATGTGAAAGATGAATGTTCTGGCTAGAAGCATAAACCAAAGTTAAGCACATGTTGATGGCCAAAAGGTTTCATTTGATTAATGCATGCCTTTTACAATTTCTCCAAATGATATTTCTCATCAAAAGAGGACAATCAGTTAAGCATAGGAGTTTTATCCACATATAAAAGATAAACATCATATCATACTAGATTTTCCACAAGAAGCACAGAATTGAAAACAAAAGACTGAAATGTGAACACAAAATAAAGACAAACGACAAGAAGCAAATAACATGAAAGGGAAAAGCTAAAAGAACTAGGTTACCATCCGGTTGCTCCCCCCTAAGCTTGAAATCTGCAGTGTCCTCACTGCATAAATCAAACTAAAAAGGTTGCAACCGGGTACCTCATCATGGTGGAAACATCAAAGTCCATGGAGGACCGGTGCTTTGATTTGCAGCTGGAAATGGTTGTGCTAAAGATTGATGCCTCCTTGCAAATATGTCCTTGATTTGGGGCAAGCGAAAGCACCTATTAGCTACAGCAAGAATAGTCTTTTGTATGCCAATACTATTTGTCTTTTGATGTGGCTTTTGAGTGCACTACAAATTCACTCGGGGTTTATATCCCCGAGCTTTTACCAAAACCGAGTGCAACAATACCACCCGCAAGCGGACGGATCTTATCGCAGTATAGTTGAGGATCGAACCCAAAGGACAACGTTTTTAAGAATCTTTGTCAGTTAGATCTAGCTCAAGTAAAACTAATATTTAGAACAATTGGTTGATTTTGGTTTGATTAAACTAATTGCAAGAAAGTAAATGCGGAATAAAAGATGGGTTTAGATCAATGATATGGAATCGCTGGGATGGTACCGGGTTTGACCACCGCTACACACACAAACATACTCTTTTGCGAACAATCCAGGCACAATATAACACTCCAAGTAGAGCTGCTGCAGAACCCCCCATACGGGCGTTAGGTCCGCGTAAGCATCACCTTAGGCAGCCGATTTCTCATCGCCATCCGGATCACACGTCTTACGGCTCTGAAGATACAGAAATCCACGGAGGTTGTGAACCCCCCATACGGGCGTTAGGCGCACAGAAGCGTCACCGAAGGTTAGACGGATCGTCCCCTCGCGGATCATACACTTACTACCTCGATGAAATCCCATCCTATTTCTAGTTTGGGAGTCAGCCGCGTTAACCGATAAACAAGCGGGAAGGTGACATGCGAGCAAACATCGACGTTTAGCAAGATGATACAAAATCCAACTAAGGTTGTGAACCCCCTATACAGGCGTTAGGCGCACAGAAGTGTCACCGAAGGTTAGACGGATCGTCCCCTCGCGGATCATACACTTACGACCTCAAGGAACCCATCGGAAGTTATCGTCAAGGGTCAAACATGCTAAACGACATTCCAACCCATGTCTTGAAGTTATCGCAACATAGGAACCCGTGCATTGAAGTTATCGCAACAAAGGGAGCACAAAGATGAAAACACGCACATAACCAACCTACAAGCTTAACGATAAACGACAAAATGAAGAGTTATATACATTGCCATAGAAAGTTTAACAAGAGAACATGGTTTGCATGGGCAGCAGGGCTAGTCCCCGCACCCCAGCGAAAGAGGACTACTCGCTCATGATGCGAGATACAAGGAAGATAGAAGAAGAAGATAGATCCGCCATGAGCTAGGTGCAGAGGGTGGACGCAACCCAGTGAAGAAGATGTGCTCTTTGCTCCGTCTTCTTCTCCTTCTTAGCCTCCTTGGATGCAACACCAGTGGTAGATGGAGTGGAACTTGATTGGGATGGTTCTCTGGCAGCCTTTCGGCGTCCGGAACCGATGCCTCGAAATGGGGACCCTGGGGGTCTATTTATAGCTTTAGATCTGATCCCAAACGGTTTGGAGAAGTTGCTGGAAATATCTTCTCCAAACGGTCTTGAGACCGTTTGGGCACCAAACGGTTTGGGGACCGTTTGGGCACCAAACGGTTTGGAGACCGTTTGGGCACCAAACGGTTTGCTCAGATCGGTCCTAGCCTTGGCGTGGTCGCGCGGCTTTAGTTCTTCAATCAATCCTTGTGCTTGCGTCGAACGGTCTTGGGACCGCACGGGACCAAACGATCTTGAGACCGCATGGGACCAAACGGTCTTGGGACCGTTTGGGACCAAACGGTCTTGAGATCGTTTGGGACCAAACGGTCTTGGGACCGCATGGGACCAAACGGTCTTGAGACCGCGTGGGACCAAACGGTCTTGGGACCGCATGAGACCAAACGGTCTTGGGATCGTTTGGGACCAAACGGTCTTGGGATCGTTTGGGACCAAACGGTCTTGGGATCGTTTGGGACCAAACGGTCTTGGGACCGCATGGGACCAAACGGTCTTGGGACCGCATGGGACCAAACGGTCTTGAGACCGCGTGGACTTCTTGGGCAACTGGTTTTGTCTTGTTCTTTGTGTATTCCGACAAACGGTCTTGAGTCCGCATGGATCCAAATGGTTTTGAGACCGTTTGCATGGAGTTGCCTGCTACACCTGCATAAAATGAAAGTTATTTAGTTAAAACTTTGATTATTTAATCACTGAGTAATTTTATGCATTATGATTCATATTAGGGTGAAAAGATGTGGAATGGATATTAAATTGTTCCAAAAAGGTAATTAAAAATCATGATGAGTATGCACTCATCAAAACACCCCGAACTTAAATCGTTGCTCGTCCTCGAGTAACATAAAATTTGAAACTGTTGCCTGATGGTATACTTTCGATCCGTATGATTTCTTCATCTTCACATCACAAATGTTTTCTTTCTGCTCGGTATGAGTGAGTACCTCAACTTCCTGGGACCACTAAACACGTCTTTCCATAGCTTTGTTCCTGAGTTCATTTCCCAACAACGCTTCCTCCCCCCCTTTTCCAACTCCAAGCATGTCTAAGAGTTTCGTAGGAGTTCTGAGATACCCGCAGAATCAATAAGTATGCATCCGATCTGACACTGGTGTAGTTTTAGGATGGTGGGGCATGTATTGTGCCCGTAGGTAGAAAAAGGAGTGAAAGGAGGTATGGAAAGAAGAAGTAAATCTCTCCTCTATTCGACTCGAGATCTTTATTTGTTTTGCAATTTAATTTATTGCATTTTTTTGTGTGTGCTATGGCATCTTTTGTTGCAGATCTCTCCTCTATTCGACTCGAGATTGCATTTATTTTGTGTGCACTTTGGCATCTTTTTATTGCAGATCTCTCCTCTATTCGACTCGAGATTGCATTCTTGGTGGTACGCCCCTATTTATTGGAAGGGGTATGGAAGAAGCGGATATGGGGAAAGTGGCGTGCCACCCTGAACTTAGGGTTTGGCACAAATTTGGCTATTTTGGTGGCATTTATGGATGGAGGGATACAGAGATGATAGAAGAAGTGTAGAAGAGAGTTCAGATCAGGATGCAACTTGATTTACAATTCAAACCCGGGTTATTCTCTTTGTCATACTCTGCTCAAATAATGACTTGATGCGGATCCGGTGGGGTTTCTGAGCCATTGTTCCACTGGTCAGTTAGGAAGCATGACGTGTTTGATCCCTATCAGTTTGACAGATACTTATCATTATGTAAAAAGAATTATGATGTTAGGAATCATAAGTTTCACAGGATGATTCCAGGCAAGTTTCAAAAGTTAGTCCTCTTGAGGATTTGCTTCGAATAAGGAGGATGTTATGATAGAAGATGCATAGAAAAAAGTTAGATACATTTTTATCAACAAAAGTCAAAATTTCATCAGGTATCTGTTCAAAATTTTGAAAAATTTTATGATAGAGACATATTGAATATGAAAAGAGGGTGTGTGTATGTGGAAGTGGAATACGTACCACCCACCCTCCACCCCGAACTTAGAGATTTGCTCGTCCTCGAGCAAACCCTAAATTCAAGATGGAGGGGAAAGGAATCACCAGGTATGACTGCCGAGAATGAATTCATTCTGATCAGCACCAATCCGATCTCGTGTCCTGAAAGAAAAACTATCCATAAGGCAAATTTTATTTAAGAAGGTTAGCTATAAAACAAAATAGGGAAAGGAAAAGTAAAATAGATTTATTGGTCGGGTTGCCTCCCGACAAGCGCCTTTGTTTTACGTCGATGGCTCGACAGAGTCCTTTGGCTTCATGGTGGATCTTTTGGATTTCTGAATTCCATCATTATTTCGGTGCCTTTGTCAGCTGGTGTGAAGTATCTTTTCAAGCGGTGACCATTTGCTATAAATTTGCCAGACTCGTCGCTCCATAAAGAGAAAGCACCATGGGGAGAGATGCTTTTGACGATGTAAGGTCCGCACCAACGTGAGCAGAGTTTTCCTGGGAACAATTTTAATCTGGAGTTGAAAACTAGAACTTGGTCTCCCACTTGTATGTCTTTTCTTTTCAGATGGCCATCATGCCAAAGTTTTGTATGTTCTTTGTAGATTCGTGCATTTTCATAGGCAGTCATTCTTAGTTCATCCAGCTCGTTAAGTTACAGAATCCTGGCTTGCCCTGCTTCTCTCATATCAAAATTCAATTGTTTAATTGCCCACCATGCCTTGTGTTCTAGTTCGACTGGCAGGTGGCAAGCTTTTCCATATATCAATCGAAAAGGGGTAGTCCCAAGGGGAGTTTTATAAGCAGTGCGATAAGCCCATAAGGCATCGTTGATTTTTGTCACCCAATCTTTCCGATTACGTCCAACGGTTTTCTCAAGGATAGCCTTAAGTTGTCGGTTGGAGACCTCTACCTGTCCATTGGTTTGTGGGTGATAAGGCGAAGCTATCTTGTGTGAGACGCCATATTTTCATAGAAGAGCTTCAAGGCTTCTTTCAATGAAGTGGGATCCTCCGTCAGATATCACGGTTCTCGGCACTCCGAACCGCGGGAAGATAATATCTTTGAATAGTTTGATGACTGGTTTTGAATCACAAGTGACGGTTGGTATAGCTTCAACCCATTTGGAGACGTAGTCCACCGCCACAAGGATGTAAGAGAATCCATTAGAAGATGGGAATGGCCCCATATAGTCCACTCCCCAGACGTCAAATATCTCGACTTCTTGCCATATATTCAGTGGCATTTCGTCTCTCTTGGTTATATTGCCAGCTCTTTGACACTTATCACATGATATGACAAAATCATAACAGTCCTTGGATAAAGTTGGCCAGAAAAATCCACATTGCAAAACTTTTAAGGCAGTCTTTTTAGAGCTCATATGCCCACCCACGGGTCCTGAGTGGCATTGTTCCAAAATAGAATGGACTTCCTCTTCGGCGACGCAACGTCTATACAATCCATCCGCATAGAGTTTGAAAAGATATGGTTCATCCCAATAGTAATGCTTCACATCATGCATAAATTTCTTCAGACCGTTCCCAGTGTATTGAGGATGGATGACTCTGGCGGCAAGGTAGTTTACTAAGTCTGAATACCATGGTTCAAATTCTGAGACTCTCATAAGCTGATCATCTGGTAGAGAGTCGTTTATCGGAATTCCTTCAGCATCCAGAGTGTGGATGCGACTCAGGTGATCTGCCACGACATTCTCCGTCCCTTTCTTATCTCTTATTTCTAGGTCAAATTCTTGTAGAAGGAGTATCCATCTGATCAGCCTTGGCTTAGCATCCTTCTTTGCCATAAGGTAACGGATGGCAGCATGGTCTGTGTAAATGATTACCTTCGAACCAGTAAGGTAGGATCTGAATTTATCGAAGGCATAGATGACTGCCAAAAGTTCCTTTTCAGTAGTGGCATAGTTCCTTTGAGCTTCGTCGAGGGTTTTCGACGCATAATAGATAACATAATGTTTCTTCTCAATGCATTGTCCTAAGACCGCACCCACTGTGTAATCACTGGCATCACACATAATTTCAAAGGGGTGCTCCCAATCTGGAGCCCTAATGATGGGAGTAGTTGTAAGGGCTTTCTTCAGCATATCAAAACTTTCGACGCATTCTTTATTGAAATTGAAATCAGCGTCCTTTAAAAGTAGATTAGTCATCGGCTTCGTTATCTTGGAAAAGGCACGTATAAACCTTCTATAGAATCCAGCGTGACCAAGGAATGCGCGAACCTCTTTTACATTTGTAGGAATTGCCAATTTAGATATGACTTCTATCTTGGCTTTATCAACTTCAATTCCTTTGTTGCTAACCTTGTGGCCCAAGACGATGCCTTCCTTTACCATAAAGTGGCATTTCTCCCAATTTAGCACCAGATGTGCTTCTTCACAGCGTTTGAGTACCATGGAGAGATGCTTAAGACAGGAATCAAAGGAGTCACCATATACAGAAAAGTCGTCCATGAAGACCTCCATAACAGTTTCAGTGAGCCCTGCAAAAATGGCAGTCATGCAACGTTGAAAAGTTGCAGGGGCATTACACAGACCAAAAGGCATTCTTTTAAAAGCATATGTCCCGAAGGGACAGGTGAAAGTTGTTATTTCTTGATCATCTGGATGTATGGGGATCTGATAGAATCCCGAGTAACCGTCCAGGTAACAGAAATATTCTTGATGGGCCAATCTTTCCAAAACTTGATCGAGGAAGGGCATAGGAAAATGATCCTTCCGAGTGGCCTTATTTAATTTTCTATAATCAATACACATCCTCCACCCAGTCACTGTTCGGGTGGGGATAAGCTCATTGTTTTCATTTCTTGTGATAGTAGTACCTCCTTTCTTGGGTACAACATGAACTGGGCTCACCCATGGTGAGTCCGATATCGGCTATATTATTCCAGCCGTAAGGAGTTTGATGATCTCACGACGGACCACTTCCTTCATATTCGGGTTCAACTTTCGTTGATGCTCGATCGTTGGCTTATGGTCTTCCATCATTGGGATTCTGTGCATGCACAACGCTTGGCTTACTCCTGTGAGGTCACTCATTTTGTAGCCTATGGCTTTCTTGCTATCCTTTAATACCTCTAGAAGTTGCTCTTCTTGTTTGGTCGTCAAACTAGAGTTTATAATGACAGGACAAACTTTGAGATCGTCTAAAAATGTATACTTCAGCCCTTCAGGTAGGGGCTTCATTTCAGGAGGTTCTGGTTTTTCACTGATTTCTTCTGGGGTTTCGATAACCTTTAATTCTTCATAGGTAGCTTCTGGATTTCCTTTAGCAGAGTCGGGAGGTTCGGTGCAGTCCTTATCTTTTTGGTCAATAGGTTTATCATTGAAAAGGTCGTATAGAGAAGTTTCCAAGGGATCGCATGACTCGTGATATTCCTGAGTAAGTTGTGACATCTTCTCGACACAATTTATCAGATAGGCCTCCTCCTGTATACTTGGTCTTCTCATGCTTTCAAAAACTTTGAACTCTAGAGTTTCTTTACCTAACCTGAGCAGTAATGTTCCAGCTTCAACGTCGATAAGGGCTCTGGCAGTGGCCAGGAAAGGACGGACGAAGATAATAGGGTATTTTGTGTCTTCATTTATGTCCATGATGACAAAATCACATGGAACATATGCGTCCTTGCCTACCTTGACCGGGATGTCTTCGAGAATTCCTAACGGTCTTTTTACCGAATTATCCGCAAGTTGAATTGTCATAGCAGTTGGAAGCAATTCTTCAAACCCTAGTCTCTTACATAGACTGAGTGGCATAATAGAAATACTTGCGCCAAGATCTGCCAATCCTTTCTTGCATGATGAGTCACCAATGTGACAAGAGATTCCAAAGGATCCTGGATCTTTTTGTTTCTTAGGCATCTTGCTTAGTATGATATCAGATGTAGTTGCCGCCAGTTTTACAGTTTCATACTCTTCAGTGATGTACTTCTTTGTGAGAAGCGACTTTAGATACTTGGTCCAAGCCGGTATCTCATTAAGAGCATCTAGGAATGGTATATCAACATGGAGCTTTTTCATAGCCTCTTTGAATTTGATGAATCTAGTATCAAGCTTGGTTTCCCTCAGACGGGATGGGAAAGGAACACGAGGCTTATATACAGGAATATCTGGTTCAGGTGTCTCTACTTCTTCATCGGTAGATTTCTCAAAACTCCCCTTATTAGTATTTCTTTCCTTCGATTGTGATTCTGATGTTGTCAAAGGTTCATTCTCCTCAGGGATATCCATAGTTGTTTTTGCTGGTGGATCCGAATAACTTTTCCCTGATCTTGTGGCGATAACTTTCAGCTGCTCTAGATGTTTCGGATTGTTCTCAGGGTGTCCAACGAAGACTCCAGCTTGTGGCTTAATATTAGCAGCAAGTTGAGCTAGTTGAGTTTCAATAGCCTTCTGCTGGGCTTGTTGATTGGCTATCATCGTTTGTTGTGTTTGCAATAACTTTTCTATGGTAGATAGCTTGTCATCAGAAGGGATGGGTCCTGTTTGACCCTGTTGTTGGTTCAGGCTTTGATACTGAGAGTTATTCTGATAGTTTCTGCTCTGAAAGTTTCCCTTAAAGTTCCCTTGATTCCCAAAGTTTTGTTGCTGGTTAAACTGATACCCAGATGGGCCTCTTGGTTGATTATTCTGAACAAATTGATGCGAGTTCATAGATCCTGAAGGATTTCCGTACTGGAAGCCTGGGTGATTCCTATTTTGATTCGGATAATAGTTCTGCCCAGGGTTGGTGTTAATAGCATTAAGATTTTCCATTTGGCAATTATCTCCTTCTCCACAGGCATTGCTTAAAACAACATCATAGAGAACATTGCATGATAGTGTGGAATGGTCTGTGCCTTTACACGCTTCACAAAACAAAGAAGTGGACTTGACTTGTTCTGGTTGCCTAGTTGGGGAATGTCCTCTTCCAATCGCAGCAAGGGATGATTCTATGTGATCTTGCTTTGCAACCAAGACTTTCAAAGTTTCAGCTATAGATTTGTATTCTGGAATAGTGTCGGCCATAGCTACCTTTAAGACTCACAGATCTGCCCCAGTTGGCTTGATTTTCTGCTCCCAGGGTGACTACTCTCCATGCGCTGTCGTAACTTTGCCGCATGAAGTTCCCTCCAGACGAGGAGTCAAGGAACATCTTAACATCATCCTCCACACCCCTGTAGAATATTTCTATCAGCTGATTCTTAGGAATTCCATGGTGTGGGCAATTGCGTAGGAGCTCCTTGTATCTATCCCAAGCTTCGGAAAGAGTTTCTCCTGGGACTTGAGTGAAATTTGTGATTCGTCCCCTGATTTCATATGTAAGAGATGGGGGGTAGAACTTTTCCAGAAAGGCGTTTTGGAGTTGCTCCCAGGTGGTGATGGGTACATCACTCTGTAGTGAATTGTACCAACTAATGGCTCTATCATCCAGAGAGTACTTGAAGAGACGGAGACGAATAGCATCATCAGATACTTCATTTTGCTTCGTCATAGCACACAGGTCAATGAATCTGAGAAGATGACCTTGGCTGTCTTCAGCTTGTTTACCGTAGAATGGGTTGTTTTGAAGCAAGGTTATCCAATGTGCTCTAATCTCAAAGTTGGCAGCTTTGATGGGAGGAGGCTGCACCGGATGATAGACATTCGCGGCCTTTGGAATAGAGAACTCTCTAAGATCTTTCTGAAGTTCCGCTGCTTGCGTTGCTGCCTGTGCTGCTAAGATCTCCTATTGAACCGCAGCTCTAGCTTCTTGCATGAACCTTTCTCTCTGCGTATTGATGGCTTGAGCCACCCTACGGGCTACTTCTTCTTCTTGCGCCATTCTGGCTTGATTCTCCCGGATCTGACGATGGAAGGTTCTATCGATTTCAGGATCAAAGCTCGCAGTCAGTCTGAGGTTATCCGAACGGTGCATACACTAATCGTCAAGGAGCACCTGAAATTTGAAAAGGTTTGAAAGTGAGATCCTTAAGGTAGAAATAAAGATCAAAAAGATGAGCGATTGTTTCAAAAAGAAAACAAAATCCTAGATTAGTCTTAAAAGAACTAGATTTGACTGACTGATTCCGTTGTCCCCGGCAACGGCGCCAGAATTTGATGTGACTTTTGAGTGCACTACAAATTCACTCGGGGTTTATATCCCTGAGCTTTTACCAAAACCGAGTGCAACAATACCACCCGCAAGCGGACGGATCTTATCGCAGTATAGTTGAGGATCGAACCCAAAGGACAACGTTTTTAAGAATCTTTGTCAGTTAGATCTAGCTCAAGTAAAACTAATATTTAGAACAATTGGTTGATTTTGGTTTGATTAAACTAATTGCAAGAAAGTAAATGCGGAATAAAAGATGGGTTTAGATCAATGATATGGAATCGCTGGGATGGTACCGGGTTTGACCACCGCTACACACACAAACATACTCTTTTGCGAACAATCTAGGCACAATATAACACTCCAAGTAGAGCTGCTACAGAACCCCCCATACGGGCGTTAGGTCCGCGTAAGCATCACCATAGGCAGCCGATTTCTCATCGCCATCCGGATCACAAGTCTTACGGCTCTGAAGATACAGAAATCCACGGAGGTTGTGAACCCCCCATACGGGCGTTAGGCGCACAGAAGCGTCACCGAAGGTTAGACGGATCGTCCCCTCACGGATCATACACTTACTACCTCGATGAAATCCCATCCTATTTCTAGTTTGGGAGTCAGCCGCGTTAACCGATAAACAAGCGGGAAGGTGACATGCGAGCAAACATCGACGTTTAGCAAGATGATACAAAATCCAACTAAGGTTGTGAACCCCCTATACAGGCGTTAGGCGCACAGAAGTGTCACCGAAGGTTAGACGGATCGTCCCCTCGCGGATCATACACTTACGACCTCAAGGAACCCATCGGAAGTTATCGTCAAGGGTCAAACATGCTAAATGACATTTCAACCCATGTCTTCAAGTTATCGCAATATAGGAACCCGTGCATTGAAGTTATCGCAACAAAGGGAGCACAAAGATGAAAACACGCACATAACCAGCCTACAAGCTTAACGAATAATGACAAAATGAAGAGTTATATATATTGCCATAGAAAGTTTAACAAGAGAACATGGTTTGCATGGGCAGCGGGGCTAGTCCCCGCACCCCAGCGAAAGAGGACTACTCGCTCATGATGTGAGATACAAGGAAGATAGAAGAAGAAGATAGATCCGCCATGAGCTTGGTGCAGAGGGTGGACGCAACCCGGTGAAGAAGATGCGCTCCTTGCTCCGTCTTCTTCTCCTTCTTAGCCTCCTTGGACGCAACACCAGTGGTAGATGGAGTGGAACTTGATCGGGATGGTGCTCTGGCAGCCTTTCGGCGTCCGGAACCGATGCCTCGAAATGGGGACCCTGGGGGTCTATTTATAGCTTTAGATCTGATCCCAAATGGTTTGGAGAAGTTACTGGAAATATCTTCTCCAAACGGTCTTGAGACCGTTTGGGCACCAAACGGTTTGGAGATCGTTTGGGCACCAAACGGTTTGGAGATCGTTTGGGCACCAAACGGTTTGCTCAGATCGGTCCTGGCCTTGGCGTGGTCGCGCGGCTTTAGTTCTTCAATCAATCCTTGCGCTTGCGTCGAACGGTCTTGGGACCGCGCGGGACCAAACGATCTTGAGACCGCATGGGACCGTTTGGGACCAAACGGTCTTGAGACCGCATGGGACCAAACGGTCTTGAGACCGCGTGGGACCAAACGGTCTTGGGACCGCATGGGACCAAACGGTCTTGGGACCGCATGGGACCGCATGGGACCAAACGGTCTTGAGACCGCGTGGACTTCTTGGGCAACTGGTTTCGTCTTGTTCTTTGTGTATTCCGACAAACGGTCTTGAGACCGCATGGATCCAAACGGTCTTGAGACCGTTTGCATGGAGCTGCCTGCTGCACCTGCATAAAATGAAAGTTATTTAGTTAAAACTTTGATTATTTAATCACTGAGCAATTTTGTGCATTATGATTCATATTAGGGTGAAAAGATGTGGAATGGATATTAAATTGTTCCAAAAAGGTAATTGAAAATCATGATGAGTATGCACTCATCATCTTTTCATTCTCCTTTGAAGCATCATCAAAATATGAGTTGGGAAGAGTGTTCTCATTATAAAGCAATGCCTCATCTAGAATGTAAGGAGGAAGGACATGTGGCTTGCTTGAAGAATCAACATGTAGAGCATGTGTTGTATCTTTCTCCCCTTTAGTTGCAACTTCATAATCATCATGGATATCAACATCATCATACTTTGAAGGATATACTTCTATGACAACTCCATTCTTCAATGTCACCGGCCTGAAATATGTAGGATTTGTCTCTGGTGGACTAGGCAAGAAAGGTGGAAATTTTTCTTTGCTAGAAAGAGCTTGTTGGGTAATTTGTTTCTCCAAGACGTGTGCATGAGTGGCAATATCGTCCAGCTTAGAAGAGAGTTGGCAAATGGCACCCTTCATTGATTGTCTTTGTTGTTGGAACTCCTCATTTTGCTACATTTGAGTTGAAATAAATGTTGCAAGCATGAACTCTAATCTAGGAGTTACTTGCGGTTGTTGTGGCTGAATGAAATTTGGGTTCACATTGTTGTAGAAGTCTGGTGGAGTGTAGCCCCTTGGAGAATAAATAGAAGAAGCATAACATGTAGAAGATGAGTGTCCAAGCAACCCACATGAATCACAAATAATATTGGTAGCTTGAAATGGTTGTGTGCTTAACTTCTCAAACCTTTGTGATAAAGTGTCTAGCTTTGCTGCAATTATGTCTATAGCACCAACTGTGTGATCTTCCACTTGCATTCCAGAAGTAGTATGTGAAAAGGATGGGTGGTAGCTTGTATCTGGACTCCATTGCCAATGATTTGCTGCCATATCTTCAATAATAGCATAGGCTTCTCCATAAGATTTGTTCATTAGAGATCCATTTGCAGCTGCATCAATAGACATCCTTGTATTATAGCACAAACCATTATAGAAAGATTGCAATAGAAGCCAATTTCTTAGACCGTGATGTGGACAAAGATGTTGAAGATCTTTGAACCTCTCCCATGTATCATACAAGGTCTCTCCATCCCTTTGAGAATAATTGATGAGTTGAATCCTCAGCTGTAAAGTTTTGCTAGGTGGAAAATATCTTGCCAAAAAGACCTTTTGAAGCTCCTCCCAAGTGCTGATTGACTTCATTGGCAAAGTATAAAGTCATGCCTTGGCTCTATCTTTAAGAGAGAATGGAAAAAGAATTAGGCGTATCCCATCAGTAGGAACACCATATATCTTTATGGTGCTTAGCAACTGCAGAAATTCAGCAATGTGGAGGTTTGGATCCTCCATTGGCGTCCCTCCAAATGCATTCAATTGTAGCAATTGTATGATGGATGGGCTGATAGAAAACTCCTTTGCCTCAAATTCTGAAATATTAATAGGCCCACTCATGTGCATTGCAGCTGTACCAAAGTAGTTCTTAAGAGGAAGATCATCCTCCTTGATTATTTCTTCATGTGGATATGGAGGATTAGGTGGATATGGCGTACATGGTGGTGTATGTGGTATGGATGAAGGTGGTGAATATGAGGGTGTGGAAGAATGTGGTATGGGTGTTGGTGGTATATATGATGACGGTGAATTAGGTGTGATTGATGGTGGTATGGATGTAGGTGGCATGGGTGAATGTTGTTTAGATGATGGTGACATGGATGATGGTTGTGTGGGTTGTGATTCCTCCATACATGTTTGGGTTTCACTCCTTCTTGCTCCATGAGGGATGCAAATGATGTGTTCATTTTCTGAATGTAGAGATATGCACGGTTCAAGGATCTTTTTATGAACACCCCATATGCTCCTGCAAATAAACAAGGTGAGTGAGATATAAAAACAAATGTGGAAGATACAACAAATTATGATGATCATGATGAATTATGATTTTTGGATATGATGGTGGATATGAAGGTTGTGATCTAGTCTCATTTACTTATCAACAACTCTTACTCTAACAGGAATACTGATGCTCCCCGGCAACGGTGCCAAAAACTTGTTGGTAGTTTACACTAACGAGTTTCAATCATAAAAAATGATCTTTTACTCAACTAGCTATATCCCGCAAGTATACGAGAGTAGTTGTAGTCGAGGTCGAACACAAAGAGCGTTGGTTAGTTAGGCGCAAGAGTTATGATTTTCAATAATCTAGATCGTTGTACACAAGATGGTTGGATTAGAACAACTAAGTTATAGATTTAAAACAAAACAGTAAATTATCACTTAAGAAAGGTTAAGATTCAGATTTGGAAGGATCTTAGACTTGGGATTTCACTATCACATCATAGCTTATATTAAAATACGAATTAAACATGTTAATTAACTTGCAAAGGAGGTTTGTAGTCATCACTCACCTCCTGGTGAAGTGATGACGATTTTAACTCCATACATCACTCTCGTGTATGTATTTCATTTCAAATCACAAACCTTACTCCTCAACATAATCCCAGCCACTCTCGCGGTCAAGGACAAGTTGCCAAAAGAGTAACTCCATACTCTCAAACACATCTTCTCAGATTATGAAAGAAAGCATAAAACATGCAAGTATGATGGCCAATCACACAAATAAGAATTTTAGATCTGAAACAACTCTTGGAACATGCAAGAAACTAACATTTAGTATGAAATTCATATGTTCATACAAGCTATGACATGGGAGTTACTCTCCCATGTCTAAGATTTGGATTCTACTCGTCCATGATTATGTATTGCAGAAATGCTACAGAATTTTCAGAGTTTAACATGGTTTAGAGAAGGAAAATCTAGGAGAATTGAAAGTGTAACCCAAGAGAAGTAGAATTCCGTCTTGGGGACGAAATTCCACTCCTAAAGCTGCTCCAAAACGGACTGGCTCCTCTCTCGAGAAGCTGCACAAAGTTGGGGAAGCTTGGCTGCACCTTGGAGAAGACAATGGAGAAGAAGAGAAGAAGAAATGGACTCCTTTGGTAAGAAACCACCTCCTTTCCCCTCAAAATCGCCCTCCTCTGCTCTAGACTTGCTCTGGGACAAGAGAACTTCCGCAAATGACCATCCGTAACCGCCCATTAAGTTCCCCCATCGTTTTAAACAAAAACTCGTATTTTACAAAATGCTGAAACTGCCAGGTGCACGGCGTGCACTTTGGAAATGCACGCCGTGCAACTTTCCAGAACGTTTATCTGCCTGAAATTCCCAGGTGCACGGCGTGCACTTCACTGTTCTGGGCTGTTGTGTATTTTGCTCATAACTTTCAGTATGTAGGTCCGATTTACATGCTCTAAAAAGTGGTATTTGTGCAATTTCGAACCCCAAAACATGTAGATACTTGAGGAGTGATCAGATAAGAGATAATATGATATATTCCTCATAATTTCATTATAAAATGTAGTACCTACAATACAAACCATGAGACAAGTAAGAATAGCTAAAAATATAGAATCTAGCATGAATGAGAGTGATAATTGAGTCAAAACAACATGGATATGCAACCAAACATGATCCGAAAGATGATATAATTTGTGCACATCACTTATTCAAGACTATATTGGATGATGTCAAAGCACACCGAACGACACGTGATGGGTGTAGTGACTTTAGGTCTAAGAACCACAATCACCACTAACACTATAATAGATGATTCTGACTACCAATAATGGTTTCCATGTATCACTCTTATGGTGGGTCTATCTGATATACTATTCCCTAACAAGTACTTATGTGCTTGGTTTGATATTACATATCATGACTAATGAGATTCTGTCATCAACCAACAAACACTCTAATCTTATGTATTATTGTTGTCTATCTTCATTCCACAATAACATCCAACTAGGGACATAATGAGAATGTATATGCTCTTAACATTCCTTAGCTTGTATAATAGCTCCATTGTTGTCACAATATATCTCAATTGCGTCTCTAATGCTCAGAACAACCCCACATTCAGAGATGAACGTCTTGATCCATACATCCTCCTTTGTTGCATTCGATGCAACAATATACTCAGCCTCTGTTGTAGAATCATCAATTGTCCCTTGCTTGAAACTCTTCCAACTCATTATTAAGGCAAAACACAAATCTTGATTGCAATCTGTAATCATCTTTGTCAGTTTGGAAGCTTGCATCGGTGTAACTCTTTACTACCAACTCTTCCTCTCTGCCGTAGATAAGGAATCGTTCCTTAGTTCTTCTCAAGTACTTAATGATGTTCTTCACATATGTCAAGTGAGCATCACCATGGATCTGACTGAATCTTCTCATCATGCTCAACACATATGAGACATCAGGATGGGTATACAACTTTTCATACATGATTGATCCAATTGTTGATGCATATGGAATAAAACTCATGAGTACCCCTTTCTTCACAATAACTGGGACATTGCACTTTAAAGATGGTACCTCCATGAAGCATGGGTAGGTTTCCTCTCTTTGAGCTCTCTGTGTTGAACTACTTCAACACTTTGTCAATGTATGTGCTTTGATTTAGTCCAAGAAGCCTTCTAGATCCATCTCTATAGACCTTAATACCCAAGATGTAGGATGCTTCTCCCAAATCTTTCATAGAAAATGTATTTCCCATCCATGTCTTTACCTTTTATAAAGTAGGGATGTCATTCTTCATCAATAGTATGTCATCTACATACAATATGAGGAATGTTACTATGCTCCCACTAACCTTCTTGTACACATAAGGTTCATCTTCATTTTGCCTAAAGTCAAACTCTTTGACAGTCTCATCAAAATGAAGATTTCAGCTCCAAGATGCTTGCTTCAATCCATGGATTGATCTTTGTAGCTTAATATTTTATTTGCATCCTCTGGATTTATAAAACCCTCAAGCTGTGTCATGTACACATCCTCAAGAAGATTCTTGTTAAGGAATGTGGTTTTAACATCCATATGCTAAATCTCATAGTCATGATAAGATGCAATAGAAAGATTGATCATGATGGACTTAATTATGGCCACTAGAGAAAATGTATCATCATATCCAACACCTTAGACTTGTCTGAAACCCTTTGGAACCAATCTACCCTTATAGGTTTGTACTTTACCATCTATGTCGGTCTTCTTCTTAAAGACCCACTTACACCCTATGGTGGTTTTACCCCTTTAGGTGGAGCCACCAAGGTCCATACCTTGTTGGTATACATGGATTTCATCTCAGATCTCATGGCCTCAACCCTTTTCTCAGACTCTAGTTCCTCAGTGGCTTCTATATAGGTTGTTGGCTCATCATCTATGACCAAATCACCACTGTCTTGAGTCACAAGATATCCAAATCTTTTAGGTTCAAGGCGTGTCTTATTAGATCTATGAGGTATATGTGTTACTTGAGGAATTTGAGATTCCATAGCACTTTGTGATTCTCTTTGTTCCTCTTGTACATCTATCAGTTCAATGCTTTCTTCTTGGTTTCAAACCTCTTTGAGTTCCACTTTCCTCCCACTAATTCCTTTGGAAATAAATTCCTTTTCTAGGAATACAACATCTCTCGCAATAAGTAGTTTGCTATCAGATAAGGAATAAAAGTAATATCCTTTAGTCTCCTTAGGATACACATAAAATAATAAGTGTATGCTAGTTTAATATATTATAGTTAATACTAATAAGGACATATAATGTACTTAATGTTATATGCTTATATAATATAACATTCAATGTATACTAGTTTAATATATTAATAGTTAACACTAATAAGGGCATATAATGTACTTAATGTTATATGCTTATATAATAGAACATTTAATGTATGCTAGTGTAATATATTATAGTTAATACTATTAAGGGCATATAGTGTTATAGATTCTATATCATAGAATATTTAATGTATGCTAGTTTAATATATTATAGTTAATACTAATAAGGGCATATAATGTAATTAATGTCATATGCTTACAAGAGTTTTTTTAAAGGGCAAAAAGTGGGAAAAAAGTGGGCAAAAAGTAAGAAAAAGCTGGGAAAAAGTGGGTTAAGCGGGCAAAAAGCGGCCGCTTTTCTCAAATCCACTAAAGTGGTGTTTATGGCACATTTTAATCGGACATCATCTTGTGGCGATTAAGAGGCTGCCTAGGGCACTTTTTAAAACACTACTAACAAGTACGATGGATTAGGTGTATATTTTCATTTCTTAAAATAATGGTATGCAAACAACATGGACAAAAAATTTCATGATGGTTAAATTATCCCCACAAATAGTCCACTCACATTGTTTCACATCCATTGAGGGTGACATACATGCAAAGCTACAAACTTAACTTATAGAATACGATAAGTTGTAGAGGGAAACATGGTCATCTCAGGTTATCCTTTAAATTCTACCTTCTGGTACATGTCCTACTTGAGCCATTGTCCTCCAACACATCTATGTCTAAGTAGGCTAGGAACGACACCCAAAAAGAAAAAGAAAAGAAAGGAGGTGTTAGTATAAATTGAGCATGTGATATATAAAAACTATAGAACATTTAATAGAAAAAACTAAAAGAAGAAGAAAGTTCCCACTCAAAAAGAGGTTTAGAAAATATAGGTAATGCAAGAGGAAGTTCATAAAAGAAATCATACAAGTCAATAGATGAGGCATTTAACTCCATCAAAGGTGAAAAATAAATAATAGTTCTTGCCTTAATAAAAAAATTCAACAATAATTCATATAACAATGCATGTTGACTATAAAAAGATTAATGTAATCTAAAAATTAGGATTAGAACCCATATATTTCAAATTAAAAACAAGAGAAATATAACCTCATTGCCAAAAGCATATAGTATTATAGGAAGAATAAAATCTTAGTTCATTGTAGGAGGATTGAAACCTCAGTGCAGGGAAGGAGGATTAATATTTGAGTGCCTAAAAGTGAACAAAACTAAATGCCTAAACATATCACGTGTGGTAGGGGAATAAACCAGATTTCCTAACATGGGAATAAAATCCAATGCATAAAAACACGGTGTGTCTACTCATATCTATGACTAGTTTAAGTCACAGATACATAATAGAGTAGGAAATTCATATGCTCAATGCAAATATTATTCATGAATAGGTATGAGAGCATCCATATATAGTAGATTTAGGTCAAAGAACCATAAATGATGATTTCCTAGAAATTAGTATCCAATCAAGGAGGTAGTCTAAAAAATGATGGCATTATCAAAATATCACATGAATTAAGCAAATGATAAACATATTAAAAATATATATGTATCATATGGAAAAATAGGGTTTCAAATATAATAATACCTAAAAGAAATTGAATGGATGTACATTCATTTTATTTGGTCCTACAAATTCTATGGTCAAAACCAAGGTCCACATCAAGGTACCAAAACACCTAGTAATAAATTAACATAAGATTAGGGTTAATATTTCACTAAATATTCAAACCATAAATATCAACTTTTCAATCTAATCCAATTAGTACAAAATACATATAAATTAATAAATCACATTTTCCTCATTCAAAAACATTTTCCCATGATTTTCTAACATTCCTATCATTTTTCATGATTTTATCAAGATTAATGTGTTTAAGGGGATTTCAAAAATCAAAATTGTTGTCAAATTACTATAGTACCCCCATATTATTCTAAAACCATTAGGCATTACACAGTATATTCGTGATTTTGGTGAGAATAAAACTTTGGATGATCTGAAAGAACCAAGGGGATGCATGAACAATATTCTCTCTGATTGTTGGACAAAACAAGAAATAAAGAGAGCATAGGATCTAGGAATGCAATATCCTCAACTCATGTTCTCAACCATATCATGAAGACTGCATTGACATGGATGGGTTGTTTCTCTCTCTACCCAGATTGTGGAAACGATACATAAGTAGAGACAGAAACTCTATCTCCCATTGATGACACTAATGTGTTTTTCCTAATCTAGAGAGTTGTTAAAATGAGGATGATCCATCAACAATGTCCATGGGGGAACTAGTGTACAACAAACTTGTAGGTAGAAAGGATTCAATGGGGATAATGAGAAATGTCAAACCTCATGAGTTAAATCAACCCATAAACATCAACTTAACCATAAAGTGAGCCTATTAGATCAGATAAACAACATAATATAGAGGAAGGTGAAGGAGGAAACTAGAGTATTACCAACTATGAGGTTTTAAACCATTAGAGAAGGGAATTGAGGTCCTTATGCATCATTTTGAATAGTCAAGCACCATCATATAGGGATGATGTGATGGGAAATATGGCATCAGATAGGCAGCATAAACAAAAAATTATCTACCATAATCCCCTATAATAGATGATCACGTCAATAAGTATGTAATGGGAAGCATGGATTATGAGGTCATACTTGGTCCTAGAGAAAGTCCAATGGCAATTCCCTCATTGCAGTATGCTCCTTTATTCAATTCACACTCAGACGATGCTAGAAGCTTCAACTTGTTCACCATGGATAGCAGTTGACCTGGTCCTCCTAGCGGGAAAGACTATTCGCCTCTATGGTAGTCCACACAGACCACTAGGAAGTCTTTCCATTCTAGTAAAACTGACAAGAAGAAGTTGTTCCCTCTCTTTAGTGTATTAGCACCAACTTTCTCTCCCGCAATTGTTCTCCCTTGCTATCCTCCCTTTATTGAGTAGGGCTTGCTCTGGTTCTCTTAGTTACCACAAATAGAGAAGACAAACAATTGTTAGAGGTAACTAAACTGTATCTAAGAATTCCCAATACCCATCTATTTATAGGAGGGTCAGGGTTAGGGTTCCCAGTCTGAATGGGAGTGGAAGGGATGGAATGGAAAAATAGTCAATTCACAAGTGAACCTATCGGTTGGCATGAGAGCCAATCGTTTCAACCATTGAGCTGGTCATTTCATCATGTTTCCCAATCACAATTGTATTGGAAATTAATATCTGATTTAATTCTCAACATCACATTAGCATAAATCCTTGAATCAATCTAATTGATCCACCAACTGCTCGGTTCACAACTTGGGCTTGTTGGTTCATGGTCCTGATCTAATCGGTTCACTTTCTGAACTAGTTGGTTCATGGTCCAGAATTGTCAAAGTTGGTTCAGTTGACCTAACACTCTAAAACAATTGATTCAATGCATGAACCGATTAGTTCACAGTTTAGTTAGCCAATATTCAACCAATGTTGTTTAAATTGAATATTCTTGAATGAACTTCTATTCCAAGTGTATCCTATGTTTGTGACCCTATAGGTTGCAACTTACGTTTACAATGAATGTTCATAAACCAATTTATGACATCACAAGCAATGAGCGGAGTTTAACAATACATCATTGCTACCCAAGTAATCTGGAAAGTTGGAGAACAACTTCAGCCTACAATTTGTGATTGGTGTTACATTGATTGACTAAATCATTTGTCTTTGATGTCTGAATTGAACTTGAGGCATGGAATCATCAACCTTTCAATATTCAATACATGTTACTTGAACTAGAGCAGAGTGTCTGAGATATATGTGACCTCAATATCGCATATTTATTCACATGTTCATGTGCATGCTTTCCTTAGTCTCACTTATTAAATGGCCTAGATATCAAATTTAGTATGAGGGATAAATCTCATCTACATCACTTAAAGTCATCCCCATGTTTCACAATGTAATTGAGCACCACCTTCATAGTATCCCTTATTCAAGGTCACAGTGGATGATGTTAAAGTAACTCGAACAACATGTGATGAGTGTAGTGATTTCAAGTCTAAGAACCAGAATCACCACCTTCACTATGAAAGATGATTATGACCACCAATTATGGTTTTCATGTGTCACTCTCAAGGTGGATCTGTCTGATACACTGTTCTCTAGCAAGTATCTATGTGTTTGCCTTAATATCACATATCATGATTGATGGGACTCTATCATCAACCAAGACACACTCCAGTATTGTGTGTCGTCGTTGTCTATTAGCCTTCCACAATAACATCCAACTAGGTACATATAAGGTATGTACATACTCTTATCATATGTATGATTTCATTGCTCAGGCCATCAACCCGAAGACATATGTCATTGAGTAATGTCATTCTTTAGACATTCACTATGTTTCATCATTATCTCATAATTGATTGAAACATAACAAATTAGAAGATTGTCTTTATTACTAATCAAATTATTTATATGATATGCCATCACAATCATCATATGATTGTCTCTTTGAGAATACACACGAACAGACTCCCACTTGCACTTAGATCCAATCACCCAATAATCTTATTTTTAGTGATATAAGCATGCCCATCATGTTTCTATTGCGCTAGTGCTAATCCACTAGGCTAGGAACATTTTGCCTTTAGTTGGTGTATTGCATGTTTCACATCTCTTCATTGTATGACATTTCATATGAGATGGAATTGTTGCAGTATGTTATCTGATATTCCTTGCATAACCAGTATCTTCATTGTTGTCATAGTATTTCTACTGTGTCACAAATGGTTGGAACATTTATAAGTTCAACCATATGAACGTGTATATCCATACAATATCCACTCATGTGTTCATAACACTAGTATAGTTAGATTATATTTTAGAATTTAATAATTGTTTGTAGTTTGGAACTCTTCCCACTTACAACTTTAAATTATATTGTCAAACACAAATTTTATATTGCGGTTATTAGTTTTCTTTGTCATTTTAGAGGTTTCCATCAATGTAACTCTTTATATCGAACTCTTCCTTATTGACAAATCCAAGGAACTAATCCTCAATACTTCTCAAGTACTAATAGATGTTCTTTATGACATTCCAATAACCTTCATTGGAATATGACTAATATCATCTTGTCATGTCCAATACATATAAGAGAATGGGATGAGTACATTATATAGCATGCATGATAGATCCAATTGCTAATGCTCATGGCATCTAACTCTTGCTTTCCCATTCTTCATAAGAATTGGAAGATAGGGTTCTTGAAAGACTAAATTCATGTATGATTGATATATTTTATCTCATTGAATCCTTCATGTCGAACCCTTTCAACATCTTGCCTCACATGGGAGTTTCACATAAATCCTTCATACAGAAGGTACTTTCCACGTTAGGTTTCAGTACTTATAGTATTGATATGTTTTTCACCATTTATATGTGGAATATTCATATATGCTCCCACTAAAATATTTGTAATCACACATTTCATCTTTTATATTGACTCAAGTCAAACTTTTTGAGTATCTTGTCAAATCAAAAGATTCTAGCTATTAGATGCTTGTTTCAACCTTAAGATTGAACATTGTAGCTTATAGACTTTATTTGCATTAATGAAGTTATAAAACGTTATGGTTGTGTCACATGCACATCCTCTCAAGTATTCCTATTAAGAAATGTGGTTTTAATCTTCATATACCAAATCTCATAGTCATGCTAACCTACAATAGCAAGCATGATCATGACACTTGGTAAAGGGATTTTGTCATGTTCAACAGTCTGAACTTGTTTGAAAACCTTTACAACCAATCTGTCATTTTAGGTTATCCATGTCAGTCTTTTTTTTAAACCCAACTGCACCCTATGGGTTTTACCCCTTTAGGTGGTACCACCAAGGTCAAGCCTGTTTGGTGTTCATGGATTCCATAATGGCCTCAAGCCATTTCTCAGACTCTGGTCCCTTGATGTCTTATACATAAGTTGTTGGCTCATCACCTTATGACCAACTCACTGCCTTTCTGAGTTATAACATATCATCGTCTTTTAAGTTCATGGCATGTTCTACTAGAACTGTGAGTTTTGTGTTACATAAGGAACTTGAGATTCCACAACTATTTGTAATTCTATTTATTCCCATTGTACCTCCTTGTTGACCTCAAACTTTTCAAGTTCTACTTTTACTCCCACTGATTCCATTGGAACTCAGTTATCCCAGTAATGAACACTTTTGTTGATAGGTTGTGATTAAAGGGGGGTGACCGGACCACACCCTCTCATGCCTCAACAGTTTACCATGTCGGGCTCGCCCAGGGTGGGTTCTCTTGGTTACCAAAAAAAGGTTGTGATTAAAGGTAGTATTCCACATATTAATATTTTGTGATTTGTGGATAAACCTTTTCAAGAAATTATTTTCTTGTATATGTTTCAATCATTAAGACATATTAGGAATTTTACCATACCATATCTTATATGGTGTCTTTCAAACCATTTGAGGCGCTACATTATTTTTGTGTGAAGCGTGTATCTATAAGGAAATTAGAAGATTAGATTAAATGATAATCACATTATGACTCATCAGGATGTGATTCCTTCTTGCCGATGCATCATTATGTTTCATGTGGAGATCTTTATCCCCTACTTCTTCTTCTTCTTTAGTTCCTCCAAGTAGAGAGGGCAATTCCTCTTCTAGTGTCCATGATGGTGATAATTGCCTACCTTATTCACCCCTCCCTTTGCTTTAAGTGTTGAAGACATGGGCTTTTGGCCACCTCTAGAACTCTTCTTAGCTTTGTGTTTGCCTTTAGACTTCCCCTTTAGTTTTTTGATCATCATCACAAATTTGGGTTTGCCTTTCTTCATTTGTGCCTCAGTTGTTCTCAACATTCCAAGTAACTTTGTCAATGGCTTGTCAAAGTTATTCATGTTGTAGTTCATGACAAACTGACTGCATGACTCTAACAAAGACTACATAATCACATCGGTGTCCAACTCTTGACCGAATGGGAATCCCAGTCTAGAAAGGTTCTCTACATACCCAATGAGTTTGAGCACATGAGGACCTATTGGATCTCTTTTTGCCATGTTACACTTGAACGGTGCCTTAGAGACATCATATCTCACCTGTCATGCCTGATCTTGGAACTTGTTCTTAAGATGTGTGACCATCTCAATAACATCCATGTTCTCATGTTGTCTATGCAACTCATAGTTCATGGAGAACAACATCAGGCATTTGAAATCAATGACATCTTTAGTGTGCTTCTTGTAAGAATCCCTATTAGCCTTAGGTGCATTGGGAAGAGCTTCATTTGGATATGGTGTCTCCAGGATAGAGCATGTGCTCCCGTGTGAGAACAATTCTCTGCATCCTGAACTTGTCATGGAAGTTATTCCCATTTAACTTGTCCTTCTCAAGGACTAATTGTAGAGAAAAATTGTTGTGTGTTTCCGTTTAATTCTATAAGAGAAATTTGCAATTTTATCAAAACCATTTTGATTTGATTTTATTTGTATGAAATTTGAGATGTTTAATTAGGCCTTTAATTTAACTATCACTCTGAATATTTTGTTCAAATTGATAGCCCTCAATCCTTGATTCATAAGATTGCAACACACAAACTTCTAATGAGTCAAAATCCAAAACAATCGAGTTATTACCCGACCAACGTGAACTTCCATAATCAATCATTAAGGTGTGCAATGTTTGCCAATTGCAATTTATGCAATTCTTAGATAGGTGGTATACACAACTACTTGTGATAGTCATTTGCATGCCTCTTGGTGCTTAATATCATTAAGGACACTCAGTTAAGCCTGACCCACAAGCCAACATGATACAAATGCACCCCGCTTGACATGCCCACATAACTACCATCACACTTACACGAGATAGATAGTGCACCAAGTTTGGCGTGCCCGCGCATAATTGATCAAGATTTTCATGTGTGTTGCTAATGAGAAGCATCTTAGACTTAATATGTTTGATTGAGGGATTTTATATGTCTGTAAATATATATAGATATACTTATACATATCCAATAACCACATAGTATAGTACATATCATATACATGATATATCCCACAAACATAAACATGCAATATAAAACATTAGAAATGGTTGTGGCCATATTATTATAATTCCTTAGATCCAGAAGGAACTACTACCACCCAGGTCTACATCTCATGCATGAATCTGTTGTTTGTGTAAATCTATTCTTGAACCAATCTAGGTTGATCAGTTCAACCCTTGACCTATCAGCTTGTGTAAGGACCCTGACCTCCGTTTAGGGCTTATCATGTTTGCTTTGCTTAACCCTAATGCTTAGTTGCTTGCTAATCACCTTTAGTGGTGATTAGGGTTTTTTGGTGCTTTGTTGAGAGTTGGAGGTGCTACTTGCCATTAACCCAAGTCTAGGGTTTGTGGGCAAGAGTGCCTTGTGTCGGCCTAGGTGTGTCGGCCATGGTTGTGTCGCCCTGTGGTGTGTCGCCCAGGGTGTGTGTCGGGCATAGTGGTGTGGAGGTGTGTTGCCCATGGACCTCTTTGACCTCGTTTATGTCACCTCTAGTGGACACTTGGCGCTTGATGCTTGCATGTGGCAATGGCCTTGGACATGTGTTTAGGGCATGTTAGAGTGGTGGCATTGCTCATGGTCAAGTGTCCCTAGGTGGGCGACACCTTTCCTTGTCTTACCTTGGATTCTCCTCCATCCTCTTCTATATATGTGTTCCCTTTCTCTTGCTAAGGATCCCTTTAGTTCCTTAGTTTCCCCTCTCCCTTGGTGCACGACACCCTCTTTTTTTTTGCAAGCTTGGTGGCCAATCCTTATCTTGGAGTCCCCTTCTTCCTCTAGTGGTGGTCGAACTCTAGAGTGCCTTACTCTTCTTCTGGTGGTGGTTCTTGGAAGCTTGGTGCTAGGAGCTTGGAGCTTGCTTAAGGTGGGTTACATAACTCCTAACCCTAACTATACTACCTTCTATGTTCTTATATGTTTCTTATGATCATAATCGGTTATATATGTTGCTAGTTTGGTTTCTTGCTTAGTTGTTCTTGTTGGCCGAACTATGCTCTAGGGTTTTCTTGTTGAGAAACACCCCTCTCCCTCCTTGGTCTAGAGAAGTGAGCTTGAACTCTAGTAATATTGGTAATACTCCTCTCTCATTTAAGTTGAGAGGTGAGCTTGTGTTCTAGTTGCTTGAGCAACACCCTTCTCTCACCATGGATTCGAGAGGTGAGCTTTGTGGTGGTTGTAGACCTTGTTAAGGTTGATCCTTGTGTTTCCCAATTGGTGATAAGAAGGTGTGCGAGACCCCTTTCTCTTAGTTGTTGAGAGGTGAGCCATCTTCTTTATCCACTAGGGTTTTGGTGCCCTTGTACTTGAGGTTGATGACGACCTTGATGTGGGTTGCATCTTGACCGATATGATCTTGGGGTTGATGTTGCCCAATATCCTTCCTTTGGCCTAGAGCCTTGGTTGACATGATGTGGTTGTGTCGGGCGTTACACATCTGGTTCTTGCCTTGTTGTGTCAGATGTCACACTATGTTGAGTTCCCTGCCTGACACACTTAACCTAGGAGGTGGCATGGTGTCGTTATACCTTGATGTTGTGGAAGCTCTGTTAGCTAGTTCTATGGTGGGCGTTACCCCTTGGCCCTAGCCCTGAGTGTGTTGGCTGATAGCATGTGAACAGCTAAGCGTTATGCTTTCTCTACTGCATGCCCTGGTTGCCCATTAGCAATTAGCTGCACGACATGCCCCTTGGGTTCAGTTGCATGTTAGACCTTGTTGCATGCTACACATAGTGCACAATGTGTTGTTGTGTGATATCTCTCTGGTCGAACCGCACAACATGCTTTGTGGGTGCATGACACATCATTGCACGACAGTGAGGTGCACGATATAGAGGTGCATGATACACCTGTTGCACGATATGCTTGTGCACGTTATGCCTTGGGCCTTGTTGCACGATACATCTTGTGATGGCAGCCCGTTATCCCTGCTAGTTTGCTTGGCCGTTATATGGCTAGAGTGTTGGGCGATATGAGGAAGTACCCTGCCCGATACTACCTTTAGTGAGGGTGCCCTACCCGTCACACTTCTTGTGAGGGTAGTGGGCACTTCTAGTGAGGGTCTGGTTCCTTTTGTAGAACCTATATGCTAGATCTTATTTATGTAATCACGTTTGGTTATGGTTGTAAACCCTTGACACGTTTGGTAATGGTAAGGTGGTCGTTATAGTAGAATGTACATATGTAATCATAACATATATGAGTCATGTATGCTTATATTATGAGGAGTGAGTGATATAAGTATATGAGTTTCTTCACACGATGATATGATCAATGTCTATAGTCACAGGTTGAGGCATGAATGATAAAACATATAATCATCAATGTCACCCTATGTTTGATAATATAATCATTTCTGTTAATTCATGATGATTGTGTATACTAACCATGCATGTGTTCATACAAATGCATAGCCAGGTAAAGGACTATGAAGTAAATATGTTTGAGTAGCACTGTTTTGATGGTTACTCTTGATAATGAGATAACATGCATGATGTGTTATGGTTTGAGGACCTGAGTCTGGCTGAAGTACCTAATCAAGGTATTATCCTCTGATGATGAGATCAGGGATTGTTATCCCGAGTGATGAGAATGCCTTATGAGACAGTGGTTTCCTATGATGGGGGATTGGGATCCTTGGATATTGTGATGGTGGTAACAATAATGTAACTTTATGTTTTGCATGTGTTACAACTTGGTTGCCTCAATAATCCACTTAAAATATATTCACTAATCATAGTGGAATATATCATGTAGTTTGCCCTGGCCATAGATCCATCATCGTCAGTAGATGGTGATGGTGAAACAGGATCTCCTGCGGGTTAACCTGGAAGCGCATATTATTGAATATGTGTGGTTTCTCCTAGCCTAAAATAGAGAGGATGTGAGTGCAGCTGCGGTTGCAGACTTGGGGTATATGTAGAGCATGGTGAACAGGCCCATGGCTCAGTGTAATAGAGCATGAATGCGTTCATGACTCAGGGAGCACGATGAACTGGCACGTGGCTCAGATATACCAGCGTCGAGACTTGTACCGAGGCGGGATAGAGGAAGGGTAGCCTATGGAGCTGACCCTGTGGCTGATGCCACTTAAGCATTAGACTGCGGTCTTGCTTTGGTTCTCGTGCACTGACCACGAGGTGGGAGGTCGTGGAGTCCGGCTCTTCCATTGACCTTGTATGGCACCGGCTCAGGGTTTCGCAGCCGTCGGTTGGATCAGAGCGGTACGGCTCACTTCCTCATGGCATAATAATATGTAATCTAGCCGAATAGTATTTACTGCTTAAGGCAAAACACAGAATATTGGTTGAGGCCTTGTTTGTGTAGTTAATCTTGTTATACTTGCAGTTGCTTATACGTTCCTTATGTTATGTGGTAAGATCTTATAAATCTTATCTTGTCAATCATGTTCCATAAAGAAATGCTTGGGTACATGCCTTCCGTACAGCTTGGTAAGCTTGATGGTATGAATAGTTTTACCTTATAGACTGCTCTTATTCTACACTTTACCAGTTATCTGATGTTGTTGCTTTAATCCTTCTTGGTTTTATGGTTTCGGCAGGGATTTATGTTTCTTGCTGGGACAGTGTGTCTCACCCCACTGGTTTATAACCTTTTTAGGTGTTCGAGCTAGACGTGGTGGTGGTCATGGAGTTGCGGTCGAGCAGCAAGAAGAGCAGTAGAAGGCAAGAGATGGATATGCTGCTGTTTTGGTTGTTTTTTAGTAGAGTCTTAGAGTCATCCTTGTACTCTCAGGTCCTTGGGAGCGTTTTTATGTTGTTTAATGATGTATAGTTGTTGAATCTTTGTATATCCAGTTTCTAGCTGGATGTGGGTTGTTATGTATGTATAAACAGGTGATGGACTCATGTGATGACAAGACAACTGATCTGCTAAGCTGTGAACACGTATCAAGACTTGTATATGTTTATATAACCTATTTTCTTGCAGGACGAGGACCGGAATGTAATAGTTTTCTTGGTTTATCTGTTTTCTGCAATCGGTTTTAATTAACCTGTGTTTTTGGTAATTATGGTTTATGGTGTTTTCCGCACATTTTCGCGTGACACCTCGTTGTCTGTGTGATAGCGGGATGTGTCACCACAAGTTTGGTATCAGAGCTCTAGGTTCGCTGAATCTACAGGGATTTAGGATTAGGTTGTGTTTGTTCTTGTGAGTTTTCTGGATTTTCTTACAAACATCTTTTGCCCTCAGCGGAAGAAAAAGCCAAGATGTCTGGAAACCATGAAGAACATGTTGTTGAGAATAGCGATGCTGCATCGGTTGATGGAGCTATAGGACATGCACATGGAGATCGGGTGCCTGAGGTCCCCAACCTGACCCAACCATTTTCGAAAACCCTACCTACCAATAGCTTATGGGGCAGATGATGGCTATGATGAATCTCATGGTAGAAAGATTGTCAATGCCTCCGTTGAGAGCACACTCTCCCCATGGTGAAACATCAGGTTCTGGGAAGACCTTTGAGCGGCTTCATCGAGTCGGAGCTTCAGACTATGCTGGGACGGATGATCCAGTGGATGTAGATCTGTGGCTGACAAGTCTTGAGAAGGCTTTCTGGATCCTCGACATCCCTGAAGCAGATAAAGTCAAGCACGCTGTCTACCTTCTGAAGGGTAGTGCTGGTCACTGGTGGACCATCGAGGAGGAGAAGCAACCCAGTGAGGTGATCGGTTGGGAGGTTTTTCGGCGCGAGTTTGTCAGCAGATACTTTCCGAAGACGTATCTGGATGAGAAGATCAGCCAGTTTGAGCGCCTGCGCCAAGGAACGATGAACATCACCGAGTATGAAGCTAAGTTCATGGACTTATTGAGGTTTTGTCCTCACATGGCAGCGACATATGATGAACGGATCAGACGTTTTGAGAAAGGTCTGAGTGTTGAGCTGACAACACCTGCTTCTGCGTTGGAGAACCGTGAGCGGTTTGCCATGTTTGTGGAATCTGTCCGTAGGATCGAATGGTCAGTCAGGGAGAAAAGAAAATCCATGTCTAAGAAGAGGCTTGCTCGGTTCCAGGGACAGAGGTTTGGTGGCTTCAAGAAGCCAAGGTTTTCAGCACCTTCCGTGATGAGAGGTTCCAGTATACCATCACAATGGTCTCCGAGTAAGGGAAGAGGTTATACTTCTTCACTGTCAAAGGCACATAGTACAGCTTCAGTGGCAGTGACAGGGCCCTCTAGGCCACGATTTGAAGTTAAGACATGCTATATCTGCGGTCAGACAGGGCATTTCAAGTCAAATTGCCCAAGTAGAAATGTTGAAGTGACGCAGCAGCTGAGGCAGAATCAGCAAGGGTCAGATAGACAGTAGCCCAGTAGTAGCAGAGGGTGAGGACGCGGTTAAGCATCACAAACGGGATCATCTGCTCAAGGGAGCAGAGGACGTGGACAACAAGCAACGACTCGATTCTATGCTATGAGTCAGCTGGAGGTGATAGTCAACCCGCGAGTGGTGACAGGTCAGATGGAGGTATTTCATTCTGATATGTCTTCTTATTGCTTTATCTCTATTCTGGTTGACCCGAGTGCTACACAATCTTTTATCACCTATAGTATGCTTGAAAACTGTCATTTACCTATTAGTTGTAAGAAGGTAGCTTGTTGTCAGAAAACCCTCTTGATGGTTCCTTGATGCTTCGAGAGGAGTGTCCATCTTGTGTCTTATCTTTTTTGGGACACCGTATACAAGTGGATCTTATACCACTTGATATGCATGGTTTTGATGTTATCCTTGGGATGGATACCTTAGAGAAGTATAAGGTTGTTTTGGACTGTGGTTCCAAGCATGTTGTGTTTGATGATGATGGTAAAAAGTGGATCTTCCAAGGAGATAGGAAGATTCTTCCGACGTGTGTAGTATCAGCTATGGTGGCAGAGAAGTTGTTACAACAAGGATGTAAGGCATTCTTAGATCACGTTGTGGATACCAAGGCAAAAGGTCCTAGCCTTGAAGAGGTGTCAATTGTCTGAGAGTTTGCTTATGTGTTTCCTGATGAGTTCCCCGGTGTTCCTCCACCCCGAGAGATTGATTTTGAGATCAATCTAGTTCCAGGAACGCAACCAGTTGCACAAACACCGTACAAGATGGCTCCAGTAGAGATGGTAGAGCTTAAGAAGCAGATACAAGAGTTGTTGGATAAAGGTTTCATCCGACCGAGCACATCGCCTTGGGGTGCTCCAGTGTTGTTCGTTAAGAAGAAGGATGGATCGATGCGGTTATGTATAGATTCCCGACGGTTGAACAATGTCACGATCAAGAACAAGTACCCGTTACCGAGGATAGACGATCTATTCGACCAGTTGCGTGGTGCTACAATGTTTTCAAAGATCGACCTACGGTTCGGATATCATCATTTGAGGATTAAGGCGGATGACATACCAAAGTCAACTTTTAGGACAAGGTATGGTCATTTCGAGTTTGTGGTTACGCCGTTTGGGCTAACCAATGCACCTGTTGCTTTCATGGATTTGATGAATCGAGTGTTTTGTCCGTTCCTAGATCAGTTTGTTGTAGTATTTATAGATGACATCTTGATCTATAGTCGGGACAGGCAAGAGCATGAGTGACATCTTCGACTAGCGTTGACTCTTCTTTGCCAACATTAGTTGTATGCCAAGTTCAGTAAGTGTGAGTTCTGGTTGTAAGAAGTAACTTTCTTGGTTCATGTGATATCTGCTGAAGGAGTAAAAGTGGACCCGAAGAAGGTGGAATCCATTGTAGAATGGGAACAACCGAAGATGCTGACAGAATTTCGTAGTTTCCTGGGATTAGCAGGATACTATCGAAGGTTTATCAAGGACTTCAGTGCGATTGCGCTGCCAATGACAAAGTTGACTAGAAAGGATGTACCTTTTGTCTGGGATGACCGTTGTCAGCAAGCCTTCTAAAGTTTGAAGGAGAAGCTGACTAGTGCTCCAGTGCTAGCGCTGCCAGAGCCTAGAAAGGGCTATGTTGTTTTCTGTGATGCTTCTAAGAAGGGCTTAGGATGTGTGCTGATGCAGGAAGATCATGTGGTTTCTTTTGCTTCGCGACAACTTAAGAAACACGAGGAGAACTACCCAACTCATGATTTGGAATTGGGAGTAGTGGTTCAAGCGTTAAATATTTGGAGACACTATCTTTACGGGGAGGTATGCCAGATCTTTACGAATCATAAGAATATAAAGTACATCTTCTCGCAGAATGAGCTAAACATGCGACAACGTCGATGGATGGAGCTAATCAATGATTACGAATGCACCATTGAGTATCACCCTGGTAAGGCAAATGTGGTAGCCGATGCACTTAGCCGAAAGTCTTCTTCTTTTCCTTCAAAGAAGGCACAGTTGGGTTCCTTGGTATGCCATAGACGGGATATGTTTGTTTCCTTGCGGAAGATGAATGTGCAGATGGAAGTTTCCTTGTTAGCAGGACTTTTAGCACATATGCAAGTCAAGCCTACGCTGATACAGCAGATCAAATACGCACAGCAAACAGATGATACAGTGCAGTTGATCATGTCAGAGTTTGGCAGCGAAAGGCGTGATGGGTTCCATGAGTCCGAGGATGGACAAGTTTGCTATCATGATAAGATGGTGGTCCCAGATGCTGATGATCTGAGGAATCTAGTGCTCAAAGAAGCACACACGTCGATGTATGCTATGCATGCGGGAGTCACCAAGATGTATCATAATCTGAAGGACTTGTATTGGTGGCCCGGTTTGAAGAAAGATGTAGCCGAGTTTGTGGCTAGGTGTGCGGTATGTCAGCAAGTCAAGGTTGAACATCAAAAGCTGGCAGGTACGTTACAACCCCTTGATGTGGCTTTTTGAATGCACTAACAAATTTACTCAGGGCTGAAATCCCCGAGCTTTTACCAAAATTAAGTGCAACAATACCCACCCGCAAGCGGACGGGTCTTATCGCAGTATAGTTGAGGATCGAACCCAAAGGACAACGTTTTTAAGAATCTTTTTCAATTAGATCTAGCTCAAGTAAAACTAATATTTAGAACACTAGGTTGATTTGGGTTTGATTAAACTAATTGCAAGAAAGTAAATGCGGAATTAAAAGATGGGGTTGGATCAATAATATGGAATTGCTGGGATGGTACCAGGTTTGACCACTGCTACACACACAAACATACTCTTTTGCAAACAATCCAGGCACAATATAACACTCCAAGTAGAGCTGCTGCAGAATCCCCCATACGGGCGTCAGGTCCGCGTAAGCATCACCATAGGCAACCGATTTCTCATCGCCATCCGGATCACATGTCTTACGGCTCTGAAGATACAACATCCAACTAAGGCTGTGAACCCCCCATATGGGCGTCAGGCGCACAGAAGCGTCACCGAAGGCTAGATGGCTCATCCTCTCGTGGATCATACACTTACGACCTCAAGGAATCCCATCGGAAGTTCTCGTCAAGGAGTCAGCCGCGTCAACCGTTAAGCAAATAAGCGGTTACAGTACGTGTAAACATTGACAAAAAGCACGAAGATACAAAATCCAACTAAGGCTGTGAACCCCCCATATGGGTGTCAGGCGCACAAAAGCATCACCGAAGGCTAGATGGCTCGTCCCCTCGTGGATCATACACCTATGACCTCAAGGAATCCCATCGGAAGTTCTCGTCAAGGAGTCTAACATGCTAAACGACATTCATACCCATGCATTGAAGTTCTCGCAACATAGGGGGCACACAGATGAAAACACGCACATAACCAACCTACAAGCTTAATGATAAATGACAAAATGAAGAGTTATATACATTGCCATGGAAAGTTTAACAAAAGAACATGGTTTGCATGGGCAACGGGGCTAGTCCCCGCACCCCAACGAAAGAGGACTACTCACTCATGATGTGAGGTACAAGAAGGATAGGAGAGAAAGATAGATCCGCCATGTGCTTGGTGCAGAGGGTGGACGCAACCCGGTGAATAAGATGCGCTCCTTGCTCCGTCTTCTTTCTCTTCTTAGCCTCCTTGGACGCAACACCAGCAGTAGGTGGAGTGGAACTTGATCGGGGTGGTGCTCTAGCTGCCTATCGGCATCCGAATCCGATGCCTTCAAATGGGGACCCTGGGGGTCTGTTTATAGTTTCAGATCAGACCCCAAACGGTTTGGAGACCGTATGAGCGCCAAACGGTTTGGAGACCGTTTGGGCGCCAAATGGTCTTGAGACCGTTTGGGCACCAAATGATTTGGAGATCGTTTGGGCGCCAAACAGTCTTGCTTGGATCAGTCATGGCCTTGGCGTGGTGGTGCGGCTTTAATTCTTCAATCGATCCTTGCGCTCGCGTTGAACGGTCTTGGGACCGCGCGGGACCAAACGGTCTTGAGACCGCATGGGACCAAATGGTCTTGAAACCGAATGGGACCAAACGGTCTTGAGACCGAATGGACCAAACGGTCTTGAGACCGAATGGGACCAAATGATCTTGAGAACGAATGGGACCAAACGGTCTTGGGATTGCATGGGACCAAACGGTCTTGGGACTGTATGGGACCAAACGGTCTTGAGACCGCATGGGACCAAACGGTCTTGGGACCGTATGGGACCAAACGGTCTTGAGACCGCATGAGACCAAACAGTCTTGAGACCGCATGGGACCAAACGGTCTTGGGACCGTATGGCTTTCTTTGGCAACCGGTTTCATCATTCGTTCTTCGTGTATTCCGCCAAACGGTCTTGGGACCACGTGGACCCAAACGGTCTTGAGACCGCAAGGACCCAAACGGTCTTGAGACCGTATGCATGTAGTTGCTTGATTTTCCTGTATTAAATGAAAGATATTTAGTTAAAATATTGATTATTGAATCAACTAAGAAGTATTGTGCATTATGATTCATATTAGGGTGAAAAGATGTGGAATAAAGATGAAATTGTTCCAAAAAGGTAATTGAATTTCATGATGAGTATGCACTCATCAGAACACCCCGAACTTAAATCATTGCTCGCCCTTGAGTAACATATAGTTTGAAACTGTTGCCTAATAAAATACTTTCGATCCGTGTGATTTCTTCATCTTCACATCACAAATGTTTTCTTTCTGCTCAGTATGAATGAGTACCTTAACTTCCTGGGACTACTAAACATGTCTTTCCATAGCTTCGTTCCTGAGTTCGTTTCCCAATAACGCTTCCTCCCCACTTTTCTCCAACACCAAGCATGTCGAAGCGTTTTGTAGGAGTTCTGAGATACCCGTAGAATCAACAAGTATGCATCCAATCTGACACTAGTGTAAACCAGGATGGTGGGGCATGTATTGTGCCCTTAGGTAGAAAAAGGAGTGAAAGGTGGTATGGAAAGAAGAAGTAAATCTCTCCTCTATTCGACTTGAGATTTTTATTTGTTTTGCAATTTCATTTATTACATATTTTTGTGTGCGCTATGGCATCTTTTATTGCAGATCTCTCCTCTATTCAAATCGAGATTGCATTTCTTTTTTTGTTCACTTTGGCATCTTTTATTTGCAAATCTCTCCTCTATTCGACTCGAGATTGCATTTTTGGTGGTACGCCCCTATTGATTGCGAGGGGTATGGAAGAAGCAGATAAGGGGAAATGGTGTGCCACCCCGAACTTAGGGTTTGGCACAAGTTTGGCTATTTTGGTGGTATTGATGTATGGAGGGATACGAAGATGATAGAAGAAGTGTAGAAGAGAGTTCAGATCAAAATGCAACTTGATTTACAATTCAAAACCGGGTTATTCTCTTTGTCATACTATGCTCAACTAATGACTTGATGCAGATCCGGTGGGGATTTTGAGCCATTGTTCCATTAGTCAGTTAGGAAGCATGATGTGTTTGATCCCTATCAGTTTGACAGGTACTTATCATTTTGTAAAAAGTATTATGATGTTAGGAATCATAAGCTTCACAGGAAGGTTTCAGGCAAAAGGCAAGTTTCAAAAGTCAGTCCTCTTGAGGATTCACTTCAAATAAGGGGGATGTTATGATTGAAGATGCATACCAAAATAGTTAGTTACATTTTTATCGACTAGAGTCAAAATTTCATCAGGAATCTGTTCAAAAATTTGAAAAATTTTATGATAAAGACAGCTTATATGAAAAGAGGGTGTATATGGAAGTCAAATACGTACCACCCACCCTCCACCCCGAACTTAGAGATTTTCTCGTCCTCGAGCAAACCCTAAATTCAATATGGAGGGGAAAGGAAATGCCAGGTATGACTGCCGAGAATGATTTCATTCTGATCAGCGCCACTCTGATATCGTGTACTGAAAGAAAGCTATCTCATAAGGAAAATTTTATTTAAGGAAAATTTAACTATAAGGTAAGAAACAAAATTTGAAAAGGAGAAGTAAAACAAATTTATTGGCCGGGTTACCTCCCGACAAGCGCCTTTGTTTTATGTTGTTGGATCGACAGTGTCCTTCAGCCTCAAGTTGGGTCCTTTGGATCGGTGAGTTCAAGCACTGATTTTGTTCCCATGTCTATTGTGGTGAAGTATCTCTTCAGGCGGTGCCCATTGGTTATGAATTCTCCTGACTCTTCACTCCATAAAGAGAAGGTACCATGAGGAGAGATGTTTTTGACGATGTATGGTCCAGACCAGTGTGAGCGGAGTTTCCCCGGGAATATCCTTAAGATCTTGAGTTGAAAACCAGAACTTGATCTCCCACTTGTATGTCTTTTCTTTTCAGATGTCCATTGTGCCAAAGTTTTGTACGTTCTTTGTAGATTCATGCATTCTCATAGGATGCCATTCTCAGTTCATCCAACTCGTTGAGTTGCAGAATCCTGGCTTGCCCTGCTTCTTTCATATCGAAGTTCAATTGTTTAATTGCCCACCATGCCTTATGTTCTAATTCGACTGGCAGGTGGCAAGCTTTTCCATATATTAATCGAAAAGGGGTTGTCCCAAGGGGAGTTTTATAAGCAGTACGATAGGCCCATAGGGCGTCGTTGATTCTTGTCGACCAGTCTTTTCGATTATGTCCAACAGTTTTCTCAAGGATAGCCTTTAGTTGTCGGTTAGAGACTTCTACCTATCCACTGGTTTGTGGATGGTAAGGTGAAGCCACCTTGTGCGAGACACCATATTTTCTTAGAAGAGCTTCAAAGCCTCATTCAATGAAGTGGGAGCCTCCGTCAGATTTCACGGTTTGCGGTACTCCAAACCGTGGGAAGATGATATCTTTGAATAATTTGATGACTGGTTTTGAAACACTAGTAACGGTTGGTATAGCTTCAACCCATTTGGAGACGTAGTCTACCGCCATTAGGATGTATGAGAATCCATTAGAAGATGGGAAAGGCCCCATATAGTCCACTCCCCAGACGTCGAATACCTTGACTTCTTGCCATAGACTCAGTGGCATCTCGTCTCTTTTGGTTATATTGCCAGATCTTTGACAACTATCACAGGATAGGACAAAATTGTAAGAGTCCTTGGAAAAAGTTGGCCAGAAAAATCCACATTGTAAAACCTTTAAGGCAGTCTTTTTGGAGCTCATATGTCTAGCCACAGGTCCCAAGTGGCATTGTTCCAGAATAGATTGAGCTTCTTCTTCGGCGATACGACGTCTATACAGACCATCAGCGCAAAGTTTAAAAAGATATGGTTCATCCCAATGGTAATGCTTCACATCGTGCATAAACTTCTTCAGAGTGTTCTCGGTGTACTGGGGATGGATGACTCCCGCAGGAAGGTAGTTTACGAAGTTAGAATACCATGGCACAACTTTCGAGACGCTCATGAGATGATCATCCGGTAGGGAGTCATTTATCGAGATCCCTTTAGCATCCAGAGTGTGGATGCGACTGAGGTGATTTGCAACAACATTTTCTGTCCCCTTTTATCTCTTATTTCTAGGTCAAATTCTTGTAGAAGGAGTATCCATCTGATCAGCCTTGGCTTAGCATCCTTCTTTGCCATAAGGTAACAGATAGCATCATGGTCTGTGTAAACGATTACCTTCGAACCAGTAAGGTAGGATCTAAATTTATCGAAGGCATAGATGACTGCCAAAAGTTCCTTTTTAGTAGTATCATAATTCCTTTGAGCTTCGTCGAGGGTTTTCGACACATAATAGATCACATAATGTTTCTTCTCTATGTATTGTCCTAAGACCGCACCCACCGCGTAATTGTTGGCATCACACATAATTTCAAAGGGGTGGTCCCAATCGGGAGCTCTAATGTTGGGGGTAGTTGTAAAGGCTTTCTTCAGCGTATCAAAACTTTTGACGCATTCTTCACTGAAATTAAAATCAGCATCTTTTAAAAGCAGATTGGTCATAGGATATCTTGGAAAAATCACGTATAAACCTTCTATAGAATCTAACGTGACCAAGGAAAGTGCGAACTTCTTTTACATTCGTAGGAATTGCCAATTTAGATATGACTTCTATCTTGGCTTTATCAACTTCAATTCCTCTGTTGCTAACCCCGTGGCCCAATACAATGCCTTCCTTTACCATAAAATGGCATTTCTCCCAATTTAGCACCAGATGTGCTTCTTCACAATGTTTGAGGACCATGGAGAGATGCTTAAGACAGGAATCAAAGGAGTCCCCATATACAGAGAAATCATCCATGAAGACCTCCATAACTGTTTCAGTAAGCCCTGCAAAAATGGCAGTCATGCAACGTTGAAAAGTTGCGGGGGCATTACACAGACCAAACGACATCCTTTTAAAAGCATATGTCCCGAAGGGACAGGTAAAAGTCATTTTTTCTTGATCATCTGGATGTATGGGAATCTGATAGAATCCAGAGTAACCGTCCATGTAACAAAAATATTCTTGATGGGCCAATCTTTTCTAAAACTTGATCGAGGAAGGGCATAGGAAAATGATCCTTTCGAGTGGCCTTGTTTAATTTTCTATAATCAATACACATCCGCCACCCAATGACTGTTCGAGTGGGGATGAGCTCATTGTTTTCATTTTCTTATAACGGTAGTCCCTCCTTTCTTGGGTACCACATGAACTGGGCTCACCCATGGTGAGTCCGATATCGGGTATATTATTCCAGCTGTAAGAAGTTTGATGATCTCACGACAGACCACTTCCTTCATATTCGGGTTCAACTTTCGTTGATGCTCGATGGTTGGCTTATGGTCTTCCATCATGGGGACCTTGTGCATGCACAGTGCTTGAGTGACCCCTGTGAGGTCACTCATCTTATAGCCTATGGCTTTCTTGCTCTCCCTGAATACCTCCAGAAGTTTCTCTTCTTGCTTGGTTGTTAGATCGGAGTTTATGATCACTGGACAAGCTTGGAGATCGTCTAAAAACATATACTTCAGTCCTTCCGGTAGGGGATTCATTTCAGGAGGTTCTTGTTTTTCACTGATTCCTTCTGGAGTTTCGGTAGTCTTTAATTCTTCGTAAGTAGCTTCAGCATTTTCTTTAGCAGAGTTGGGAGATTCAATGCAATCCTTAGCTTGTTGGTAAATAGGTTTGTCATTAAAAAGGTCGTGTAGAGAAGTTTCCAAGGGATCACATGACTCGTGATATTCTTGAGTTAGTTGTGACATTTTCTCAACACAATCTATCAGATAGACTTCCTCATGTATACTTGGTCTTCTCATACTTTCAAAAACTTTAAATTCGAGAGTCTCTTTGCCTAACCTTAGCAGTAAGATTCCTGCTTCGACATCAATAAGGGCTCTTACAGTTGAGAGGAACGGACGACCGAAGATAAGAGGGTATTTGGTGTCTTCTTTTATGTTCATGATGACAAAATCACATGGAACATATGCGTCCTTGCCTACCTTGACCGGGATGTCTTCGAGAATTCCTAACGGTCTTTTGATCGAATTGTATGCAAGTTGAATGGTCATAGCTGTTGGAAGCAATTCTGCAAATCCTAATCTCTTGCATAAACTGAATGGCATAATAGAAATACTTGCGCCAAGATCTGCCAATCCTTTCTTGCATGATGAGTCACCAATGTGACATGAGATTCCGAAGGATCCTGGATCTTTTTGTTTCTTTGGCATCTTGCTTAGTATGATATCTGATGTGGTTGCAGCCAATTTTACAGTTTCATACTCTTCAGTGATGTACTTCTTGGTGAGAAGTGACTTTAGATACTTGGTCCAGGATGGTATCACATTAAGAGCATCTAAGAATGGTCATGGAGTTTCTTCATAGCCTCTTTAAATTTGATGAATCTAGTATCAAGCTTTGTTTGCCTCAAATGGGATGGGAAAGGAACACGAGGCTTATATACAGGAATATCCTGCTCAGGTGTCTCAGCTTCTTCATCAGCAGATTTTTTCAGGCTCTTCTTTGTCAGCCTTATCTTCCATTGGTTGCAATTCTGGTGTTGTCGAGTTCTGGACTGTCTCAGGTTCTTCTTCGTCAGTAATAACTACAGTTGTCTCTACTGAGGGATTCGAATGATCTTTCCCCGGTCTGGTGTTGACAACTTTCAATTGTTCAGGATGTTTTGGATTGTTTTCAGGTTGACCGGCAAAGACTCCAGCTTGTGGCTTAATACTAGCATAAAGTTGAGCTAGTTGGGTTTCAATAGCCTTTTGCTAGGCTTGTTGGTTGGGTATCATCGTTTGTTGTGTTTGCAACAACTTTTCAATGGTAAATAGCATGTCATCAGAAGGGATGGATCCTGTTTGACGTTGTTGTTGGTTCAAGTTTTGATACTAAGAGTTGTTCTGATAATTATTGTAATTCCTGTTATGAAAGTTTCCTTTAAAGTTTCCTTGATTCCCAAAGTTCTATTGCTGGTTAAACTGATACCCAGATGGGCCCCTCGGTTGATTGTTCGGACCAAATTGATGCGAGTTCATAGCTCCTGAAGGGTTTCCGTATTGGAAGCCTGGGTGATTCCTATTTTGATTCGGATTGTAATAGTTATGCCCAGGGATGGTGTTAATAGCATTAAGATTTTCCATCTGGCAATTTTCTCCTTGTCCACAGGCATTGCTTAAAACAACATCGTAGAGAACATTGCGTGACAGTGTGGAATGATCAGTGCCTTTGCATGCTTCACAAAACAAAGAAGTCATCTTGACCTGCTCTGGTTGCCTAGTGGGAGAATGTCCTCTTCCAATCGCAGCAAGGGATGATTCTATGTGATCTTGCTTTGCAACTAAGACCTTCAAAGTTTCAGCTATAGATTTGTATTCTGGGATAGCTTCAGCCATGGCTACCTTTAAGACTCCTTTACCAACAGATCTGCCCCAATTGGCTTGATTTTCTGCTCCCAGGGTGACTACTCTCCATGCAATGTCGTAACTTTGCCGCATGAAGTTCCCTACAGACGAGGAGTCAAGGAACATCTTTACATCATCCTCCACCCCCTGTAGAATATCTCTATCAGCTGGTTCTTAGGAATTCCATGGTGTGGGCATTTGCGTAGGAGCTCCTTGTACCTATCCCAAGCTTCGACAAGAGTTTCTCCTGGGACTTGAGTGAAATTTGTGATTCGTCCCCTGATTTCATATGTAAGAGATGGGGGGTAGAATTTTTCCAGAAAAGCATTTTGTAGCTGCTCCCAGGTGCTGATAGGTGCTTCACTCTGCAGTGAATTGTACCAACTAACGACTCTATCAGCAAGAGAATACTTGAAAAGACGGAGTCGAATGGCATCATCAGAGACTCCATTTTGCTTCGTCATAGCACATAGGTCGATGAATCTGAGAAGATGACCTTGGTTGTCTTCAGCTTGTTTACCGTAGAAGGGGTTGTTTTGAAGCAAAGTTATCCAATGTGCTCTAATCTCAAAGTTGGCAGCTTCGATGGGAGGAGGCTGCACCAGATGATAGATATTTGCAGCCTTTGGGATAGAGAACTCTCTAAGATCTTTCCGAAGTTCCGCTGCTTGCACTGCTGCCTGTGCTGCTAAGATCTCCTATTGAACTGCAACTCTAGCTTCTTGCATGAGCCTCTCTCTCTGTGCATTGATGGATTGAGCCACTCTGAGGGCTACTTCTTCTTCTTGTGCCATCCTTGCTTGATTTTCCTGAATATGTCGATGGAAGGTTCTATCTATTTTGGGATCAAAGCTTGCTGTGAGTTTGAGACTGTCTGATCGGTGCATGCACTAAACGTTGAAGAGCACCTGAAATTAGAAAAAAATTCGAAAGTGAGATCCACAAAGTAGAATAACGGTCAAGTAGATGAGCAATAGTTTTAAAAGAAAAACAAAATCCTAGATTAGTCTTAGAAGAACTAGATTTGACTGATTGATTCCATTGTCCCCGGCAACGACGCCAGAATTTGATGTGGCTTTTTGAATGCACTAACAAATTCACTCGGGGATGAAATCCCCGAGCTTTTACCAAAACCAAGTGCAAAAATACCACCCACAAGCGGACAGGTCTTATCACAGTATAGTTGAGGATCGAACCCAAAGGACAACATTTTTAAGAATCTTTGTCAGTTAGATCTAGCTCAAGTAAAACTAATATTTAGAACAATAGGTTGATTTGGGTTTGATTACACTAATTGCAAGAAAGTAAATGTGGAATGAAAATATGGGTTTGGATCAATAATATGGAATCAATGGGATGGTACCGGGTTTGACAACCGCTACACACACAAACATACTCTTTTGCAAATAATCCAGGCACAATATAACACTCCAAGTAGAGCTGTTGTAGAACCCCCCATACGGGCGTCAGGTCCGCGTAAGCATCGCCATAGGCAGCCAATTTCTCATCGCCATCCGGATCACATGTCTTACGGCTCTGAAGATACAACATCCAACTAAGTCTGTGAACCCCCCATACGAGCGTCGGGCGCACAGAAGCATCATCGAAGGCTAGATGGCTCGTCCCCTTGCGGATCATACACTTACGACCTCAAGGAATCCCATAAGAAGTTCTCGTCAAGGAGTCAACCGCGTCAACTGTTAAGCAAATAAGCGGTTACAGTACGTGTAAACATCGACGAAAGGCACGAAGATAAAAAATCCAACTAAGGTTGTGAACCCCCCATACGGGCGTCAGGCGCACAGAAGCGTCACTGAAGGCTAGATGGCTCGTCCCCTCGTAGATCATACACCTATGACCTCAAGGAATCCCATCGGAAGTTCTCGTCAAGGAGTCTAACATGCTAAACGACATTCATACCCATGCATTGAAGTTCTCGCAACATAGGAAGCACAAAGATGAAAACATGCACATAACCAACCTACAAGCTTAACGATAAATGACAAAATGAAGAGTTATATACATTGCCATGGAAAGTTTAAAAAAAGAACATGGTTTGCATGGGCAGCGGGGCTAGTCCCCGCACCCCAGCAAAAGAGGACTACTCGCTCATGATGCGAGGTACAAGAAGGATAGGAGAGAAAGATAGATCCGCCATGAGCTCGGTGCAGAGGGTGGACGCAGCCCGGTGAAGAAGATGCTCTCCTTGCTCCATCTTCTTTCTCTTCTTGGCCTCCTTGGACGCAACACCAGCAGTAGGTGGAGTGGAACTTGATCGGGGTGGTGCTCTGGCAGCTTATCGGTGTCCGGATCCGATGCCTTCAAATGGGGACCCTGGGGGTCTATTTATAGTTTTAGATCTGACCCCAAACGGTCTGGAGACTGTATGGGTGCCCCAGATCGTTTGGGCGCCAAACGGTCTTGAGATTGTTTGGGCACCAAACGGTTTGGAGACCGTTTGGGTGCCAAACGGTCTTTCTTTGATCAGCCCTGGCCTTGGCGTGGTGGTGCGGCTTTAGTTCTTCAATCGATCCTTGTGCTCACGTCGAACGGTCTTGGGACCGCGCGGGACCAAACGGTCTTGAGACCGCATGGGACCAAACGGTATTGAGACCGAATGGGACCAAACGGTCTTGAGACCGAATGGGACCAAACGGTCTTGAGACCGAATGGGACCAAATGGTCTTGAGACCAAATGGGACCAAACGGTCTTGGGAACGCATGGGACCAAACGGTCTTGGGACCGTATGGGACCAAACGGTCTTGAGACCGCATGGGACCAAACGGTCTTGGGACCGTATGGGACCAAACGATCTTGAGACCGCATGAGACCAAACGGTCTTGAGACCACATGGGACCAAACGGTCTTGGGACTGTATGGCTTTCTTTGGCAACCAGTTTCATCATTCGTTCTTCGTGTATTCCGCCAAACAGTCTTGGGACCGCGTGGACCCAAACGGTCTTGAGACCGCAAGGACCCAAACGGTCTTGAGACCGTATGCATGTAGTTGCTTGATTTTCCTACATTAAATGAAAGATATTTAGTTAAAATCTTGATTATTGAATCAACTAAGAAGTATTGTGCATTATGATTCATATTAGGGTGAAAAGATGTGGAATAAAGATGAAATTGTTCCAAAAAGGTAATTGAATTTCATGATGAGTATGCACTCATCACCCCTGCCGATACCACAGTGGAAATGGGATCATATAACTATGGATTTCATAGTTGGTCTGCCCAGTACAACTAAGAATCATGATTCCATTTGGGTAATAGTGGACAGATTGACAAAGTCTGCCCATTTCATATCGGTAAAGACAACATATATAGTCGAGAAGCTTGCTTGGGTATATGTAGATGAGATAGTACGTTTGCACGGTGTGCCAACAATGATAGTTTTTGACAGAGGTCCTCAGTTCACAAGTCGTTTCTGGGAATAGTTGCACAAAGCATTGGGAGCGCAGTTGAGGTTCAGCACCGCCTTTCTGGGAGTCATTTTTGACAGTCTGATAGGACTATTCAGACTTTGGAGGATCTCCTTCGAGCTTGTGTTTTGCAATTCCTAGGCAGTTGGGATGTACATCTCATTTTGATTGAGTTTGCCTACAACAATAGTTATCAGCGGAGCATTGACATGGCTCCTTATGAGGCCTTATATGGCAGGAAGTGCAGATCTCCATTGTGTTGGTATGAGTCTGGTGAATATCAGCTTCTGGGTCCTGAGTTAGTACAACAGACAATAGAAAAGATCAAGGTGATACTGCAACAGCTGAAAGCGGCCCAGGATAGGCAGAAGTCTTATGCAGACAATCGCCGACGACCTTTGGAGTTCCAGGTAGGAGACAAAGTGTATCTTAAAGTCTCGCAGTGGAAAGGTGTGCTAAGGTTTGGCCGAAAGGGTAAGCTAGCACCCAGATATATGGGGCCATACCCGGTCATAGCACGTATGGGCAAGGTAGCTTACGAGTTAGAGCTGCCGCCAGAGTTGCATAGGTTACACCCACTGTTCCATGTCAATATGCTGAAGAAAAGTCATCCGGATTAAGGAACATTGATACATCCAGTCAAAGTTGAGCTTGATGAATATGTGACCTACGAGGAAGGTCCTGTGATGATCCTTGACAGAAGAGTTAAGAAGCTGAAGAGGAAGGACATGGTTCTTGTAAAGGTTCTTTGGCATCATCGTGGCGTTGAGGAAGCCACATGGGAGCTTGAGGAAGAGATGAGGAGGAAGTACCCCTCACTTTTCTCTTTGGATTTCGAGGATGAAATCCCTTTATAGGGGGTTATAGCTTGTAAGGACCCTGACCTCCATTTAGGACTTATCCTGTTTGCTTTGCTTAACCCTGATGCTTAGTTGCTTGCTAATCACCTTTAGTGGTGATTAGGGTTTGTTGGTGCTTTGTTGAGAGCTAGATGTACTTGCAATTAACCCAAGTCTAGGGTTTGTGGGCAAGAATACCTTGTGTCGGCTTATGTGTGTCAGCCATGGCTATGTCGCCCTGTGGTGTGTCACCCAGGGTGTGTGTCTGGCATGGTGGTGTGGAGGTGTGTCGCCCATGGACCTCTTTGACCTCGTTTGTGTCACCACTAGTGGACACTTGACACGTGATGCTTGCATGTGGCAATGGCCTTGGACATGTGTTTAGGGCATGTTAGAGTGGTGGCATTGTTCATGGACAAGTGTCCCTAGGTGGGCGACACCTTGCCTTGTCTTACCTTGGTTTCTCCTCCATCCTCTTCTATATATGTGTTCCCTTTCTCTTGCTAAGTATCCCTTTAGTTCCTTAGTTTCCCCTCTCCCTTGGTGCACGAGACCCTCTTTTTTTTGCAAGCTTGGTGGTCAATCCTTACCTTGGAGTCTCCTTCTTCCTCTAGTGGTGGCCGAACCCTAGAGTGCCTTGCTCTTCTACTGGTGGTGGTGCTTGGAAGCTTGGTGCTAGGAGCTTGGAGCTTGGAGCTTGCTTAAGGTGGGTTACATAACTCCTAACCCTAACTATACTACCTTCTATGTTCTTGTATGTTTCTTATGATCATAATCAGTTATATATGTTGCTAGTTTGGTTTCTTGCTTAGTTGTTCTTGTTGGCCGAACTATGTTCTAGGGTTTTCTTGTTGAGGAACACCCCTCTACCTCCTTAGCCTAGAGAAGTGAGCTTGAACTCTAGTAATATGGGAAATACTCCTCTCTCATTTAAGTTGAGAGGTGAGCTTGTATTCTAGTTGCTTGAGAAACACCCTTCTCTCACCATGGATTCGAGAGGTGAGCTTTGTGGTGGTTGTAGACCTTGTTAAGGTTGATCCTTGTGTTGCCTGATTGGTGATAAGAAGGTGTGCGAGACCCCTCTCTTGGTTGTTGAGAGGTGAGCCATCTTCTTGATCCACTAGGGTTTTGGTGCCCTTGTGCTTAAGGTTGATGACGACCTTGATGTCGGTTGCATCTTGAACGATATGATCTTGGGGTTGATGTTGCCCGATATCCTTCCTTTGGCCTAGAGCCTTGGTTGACATGATGTGGTTGTGTCGGGCGTTACACATCTGATTCTTGCCTTGTTGTGTCAGGTGTCACACTATGTTGAGTTCCTTGCCCGACACACTTAACCTAGGAGGTGGCCTGGTGTCGTTATACCTTGATGTTGTGGAAGCTCTGTTAGCTAGTTCTGTGGTGGGCGTTACCCCTTGGCCCTAGCCCTGAGTGTGTTGGCTGATAGCATGTGAACAACTGAGCGTTATTCTTTCTTTGTTGCACGCCCTGGTTTCCCGTTAGCAGTTGGCTACATGACACACACCTTGGGTTCAGTTGCATGTTAGACCTTGCTGCACGATACGCCTAGTGCACAACGCGTCGTTGTGTGATATCTCTCTGGCCGAACTGCACAACAGGCTTTGTGGGTGCACGACACAACATTGCACGACACTGAGGTGCACGATATAGAGGTGCCTCATACACCTACTGCACGATATGATTGTGCATGTTATGCCTTGGGCCTTGTTGCACGATACATCTTGTGATGGCAGCCCGTTATCCCTACTTGTTTGCTTGGCCGTTATGGGGCTAGAGTGTTGGGCGATATGAGGAAGTACCCTGCCCGATACTACCTTTAGTGAGGGTGTCGTACCCGTCACACTTCTTGTGAGGGTAGTGGGCACTTCTATTGAGGGTACGATTCCTTTTGTAAAACCTACATGCTAGATCTTGTTTATGTAATCTAAGGTGGTCGTTATAGTAGAACGTACATATGTAATCATAACATATCTGAGTCATGTATGCTTATATTAATAGGAGTAAGTGATATAAGTATATGAGTTGCTTCACACGATGATATGATCAATGTCTATAGTCACAGGTTGAGGCATGAATGATAAAGCATATAATCATAAATGTCACCCTATGTTTGATAATATAATCCTTTCTGTTAATTCATGATGATTGTGTATACTAACCATGCAGGTGTTCATACATATGCATAGCCAGGTAAAGGGCTATGGAGTAAATATGTTTGAGTAGCATTGCTTTGATGGTTACTCTTGATAATGAGATAACATGCATGATGTGTTATGGTCTGAGGACCAGAGTTTGGTTGAAGTACCTAATCAAGGTATTATCCTCTGATGATGAGATCTGGGATTGTTATCCTGTGTGATGAGAATGCCTTATGAGACAGTAGTTTCCTATGATGGGGGATTGGGATCCCAGGATATTGTGATGGTGGTAACAATAATGTAACTTTATGTTTTGCATGTGTTACAACTTGGTTGCCTCAATAATCCACTTAAAATATACTAACTAATCACAGAGGAATATATCATGTAGTTTGACCTGGCCATAGATCCATCATCGTCAGTAGCTGGTGATGGTGAAACAGGTTCTCCTGCGGGTTAACCTAGAAGCGCATATTATTGAATATGTGTGGTTTCTCCTAGCCTAAAATAGAGAGGATGTGAGTGCAGCTGTGGTTGCAGACTCGGGATATATGTAGAGCATGGTGAACAGGCCCATGGCTCAGTGTGATAGAGCATGAATGTGTTCATGGCTCAGGGAGCATGGTGAACTGGCCCGTGGCTCAGATATACTAGCACCGAGACATGTACCGAGGCGGGCTAGAGGAAGGGTAGCCTATGGAGCTGACCCTGTGGTTGAGGCCACTTAAGCATAAGACTGCGGTCCTGCTTTGGTTCTCGTGCATTGACCACAAGGTGGGAGGTCGTGGAGTCCGGCTCTTCCATTGACCTTGTATGGCACCGGCTCCGGGTTTCACAACTGTCAGTTTGATCTGAGCGGTACAACTCACTTCCTCAGGGCATAATAACATGTATTCTAGCCGAATAGTATTTACTGCTGAAGGCAAAACACGGAATATTGGTTTAGGCCTTGTTTGTGTAGTTAATCTTGTTATACTTGCAGTTTCTTATACGTTCATTATGTTATGTGGTAAGATCTTATAAATCTTATCTTGTCAATCATGTTCCATAAAGAAATGTTTGGGTACATGCCTTTCATACAACTTGGTAAGCTTGATGGTATGAATAGTTTTACCTTATAGACTGCTCATATTCTACACTTTACCAGTTATCTGTTTTTGTTGCTTTAATACTTCTTGGTTTTATGGTTTGTGCGGGGAGTTATGTTTCTCGTTGGGACTGTGTGTCTCACCCCACTAGTTTATAACCTTTTTAGGTGTTCGAGCTAGACGTGGTGGTGGTCGTGGAGTTGCGGCCGAGCAGCAAGAAGAGCAGTAGAAGGCAAGAGATGGATATGTTGTTGTTTTGGTTGTTTTCTAGTAGAGTCTTAGAGTCATCCCTGTACTCTCAGGTCCTTGGGAGCGTTTTGACGTTGTTTCACGATGTATAGCTGTTGAAGCTTTGTATATCTTGTTGCTGGCTGGATGTGGGCTGTTATGTATGTATAAACAGGTGATGAACTTATGTGATGACAAGACAGTTGATCTGCTAAACTGTGAACACCTATCAAGACTTGTATACGTTTATATAACCTATTTTCTTATAGGATGAGGATCGGAATGTAATAATTTTCTTGGTTTATCCGCTTTCTGCAATCAGTTTTGATTAACCGGTGTTTTTGGTAATTAGTAGTTTATGGTGTTTTTCGCACGTTTTTGCGTGACACCTCGTTGTCTGTGTGATAGCGGGATGTGTCATCACAGCTTGCCTCTTGGCAGTTGGTTGGTCATCTAAGCAATCGTCTGGCCTCTAGTCTAAGTGATGTTTGGACACCTCCAAACGATCAATTAGGTGTCCATATGATCAATTCATTTAGTTTCTATATTGTTCCTCCTTGGTCCTCCATTCTGTCGACTCATCTTTGAGATGATCAGTTTGTATGGCGTTAAGCATCATCTTTTTCATAACAAGAATTTAAATATCCTATTGCTTTTAAAATATTACATGGTGATTGAGAAACCTCAAATTCGAGGGGAGCATAGAAAGGAATGAATACTACTTTTACATGTTGGAAGAAGAAAGTAGAGGCTTAGTATGCAAACTGAAATATAAAAAGGAATAAATAAACCATGAAACTACACAATGATATTTGGGTTATTGTCTATAACCATGCTACACATCCACCGTAAAAACTAATTTTAGGGCGTCATGTGTAATTTGCATATACATCATATATATATATATATGTATATATATATATATATATATTAGTTTGGGATCATATGTGGTATTTAATCAGATATATACATTAATCATTTTTAAATACTCACATCATATGTAATAAATAAAAGGTGAAAACCTAAATCCCATCATATCTACTAAATCTCAAAATGTAGTAGATTGATGTGACTCTGATACCACTATTGGGAAATATGACATCATATAAAAAGCAAAAACAAAAATTTTATCTACCATATTACCCTATAACATATGATTGTGTCAATAAATATGTAATGGGAAGGATGTTTATGAGGTCATATTTGGTCCTAGAGAAAGTCTAGTGACAATTCCCTCATTGCAGTATGCACCTTTCTTCAAGTCACACTCGGATGGCAATAACAGAAGCTCCTGGTTGATCACCACTGATAGTGATTTACCTTATCCTCCTAGTGGGAAAGACTCCTCACCTCTATGGTAGTCTAATGGGACACTAGGAACTCCTACCATTCTAGTAGAACTGATAAGAAGGAGTTGTCCCCTATCGTTTTTGTACTAGCACAAACTTTCTCTCCAACAATAGTTCTCCCTTTATATCCCTCCTTTTATCGGTTAAGAATTGCTTGGGCTCTCTCGCTTACCACAACCAGAGAGGACAAATAATTGTTAGAGGCAATTAGTCATATCTGAGAAGCCCCCAGTAGTCCTTTATTTATAGGAGGGTTAGGGTCAGGGTTCCTAGTCTGAGTGGGAGAGGAAGAGACCAGAATTTCACAAATGTTCACATCCTGCAAATGATGAAACTATCAGTTCACTTAGCATGTGAGCTGATTAGTTCAACCCTTAAACCAATTGTTTCATCATGTTTTCCAATCACAATTGTATTGGCAATTAATATCTGATCTAATGCTCAAAATGACATTAAAATAAATCATTGAATCAATTGAATTGATCCACCAACTGCTCGATTCACAACCTGAGCATGTCGGTTCATGGTCCTGAGCTGATCGGCTCACTTCCTAAACCAGTCAGTCCATGGTCCAGAATTTCCAAAGTTGGTTCAATTGACTTGACACTCTGAAACAATTGGTTCAACACTTAAACCAGTTAGTTCAGAATTTAGTCAGTCAATATTCAATCGATGTTGTTTAAATTGAATACCCAACTCTTTAGTAATCAACTTTAAACCATATTCATGAATGAACTCCTATTACAAGTGTATCCCATGTGTGTGACCCTATATGTTCCAAGTTGTGTTGGTAGTGAATGTCTATAAACCAATTTATGACAACACAAGAAATGAGTAATGTCTAGAAAGATAACATTTCTACCCAAGTAATCTAAAAAGTTGGAGAGCAACTTCAACCTACAATATGTGATTGGTTTTACAGTGATTGTCCAATTCCTTTGTCTCTGATATCCAAATTGAACCTGAGGCATGGAATCATCATCCTCTCAATGTTCAATCCATCTTCCTTAAACTAGAATAGATTGTCTGAGATATGTGTGACCTCAATATCATATATTGATTCACATGTGCATGCACATGCTTTTCTCAGTCTCTCTTATCAAGTGGTCTGGATATCAAACTCTAGTAGGAGGGACAAATCCCATCTACATCACTCACAAACATCCCCATGTATCATAATGTACCCGAGTACCGCGTTTATGGTAACCCTTATTCAAGGTCACATGATGATGTTAAAGTACATCGACAACATGTGATAAGTGAAGTGATTTTAGGTCTAAGAACCACAATCATCACCTTCACTATGATAGATGATTATGACTTTCAATTTGGTTTCCACGTGTCACTCTCAAGGTGGGTTTGTCTAATGCACTATTCTCCAATAAGTATCTATGTGTTTGGTTTGATATCACATAACATGACTGATGAGACTCTGTCATCAGCTAACACACACTCTAGTCTTATATGTCATTGTTGTCTATCAACCTTCCACAATAACATTCGACTAGGGACATATCAATAATGTACATACTCTTATCATTTGTATGATCTCATTGTTCATGTCATCAACCTGAAGACATATGTCACTGACTATTGTCATTATTTATACCATCATTATGTTTCATCATTATCTCATAACTGATTGGAACAGAACAAATTGGAAGATTGTTGTTATTATTAATCAAACTGTTTACATGATATGCCATCACAATCGTCATATGATTGGCTCTTTGGGCATACATACCAACATGATGAACCTCCACTAATGCACTATTATGGTTGGAGTTCAGGATGACATCAGAAGATATGCCGACGAGAGCCAACGTCATGAAGGAGTCATAGTGATGCTGAAATCATTCCCTGGTGACAATTTTTTGCTTGGAGGCTCAATGTTAAAGTCATGAAGGGAAGACGATGATGATTACCTATTCATTTATATGGCTTAATTAGGGATCTTTGGGTTTGAAATAACCCAAGGAAAGTGAGGGGGAAAGAGTCTTTAGGAAATATTGGGTGAGGGGAAAGAGACGATGAGAGAAATTCAGGAAAAGTGTCATCATTATGAATACATGTAGGATGCCTAAGTATAAGGTGGAAGATGGGTTTTAGAGTGCTCGATCATGAATTTATAGTTACAAATAGAGAGACAAAATGCTAAAAACCCAGACCCCTAGATTCAATAGTGTGCCATCTGACTTAATGGAAAATGAAATTAATTGAACTGATATCATCTCCAACTTTCCAATTGTTTAAGTGTTTTATTCTTTATTTTAGTTAGCCTATCAATGCTTGTCCAATTTGAGTGCATTTAGCATCTTAACTAAGTAAAACAAGAGGAATCTTAATTTGGAATTATTTTTTATTTAGAGACCAGTTAATATATAGAATTTTATTAGTATTTCTTAAAATAAATATTGTTAAGATCCTCACTTTGTTGCCAGGTTTTCTATTTATGTTTCTTATAGGATTATATACTCATGAGGAAAGACTCTCTACCTTTATATTTCTCCAATTATCTCATCTCTCTATAATTTTCCATGAAGTCCATGTGATATTAAGAAAAGACGTCTCTTTAATAAATATAAAGTTAGATTTTATTTTTGAAAATCAATTTTACGAAATTGAGGCAATCTTATATATATATGTATATATATATGTGTATATATATATATATTGCTGATATCTTTTATTTATCCTTATTTAAGGAAATATAAATATATATTTGTTCTAAGTATCCAAAATTAAGTATCCTTATTCCATGTATCTTAATCAAAGTGAAATAGAAAGGGATACAAATCGTAATAGAAAACACCTAAAATTATTAATATTATTTCCTATGTCTCATTAGTTTTTTTTTTTGATTTTTTTCTCAATGGGTTGTCACTCCAATATATTACCATTATTTTGGAGATCAATTAGTTATGGTATATATTTAGCATTAAAAGAATTAAAATATAGAGGTAGGTCTTGATTGAGCCATTTCATCAATTGTTATGTTACCTAGAATATTTTAGGTTGTTAAATTTATCTCAAAATTTATTCTCTAGAATTCATTCTTCTCTATGGATAAGAATTATGTGTTAGGAATCACATAATAGTGGAAAGATTACACTTCAACTTGGTTCAATTACTCAAGATATATGTAATGACTCAAAACCTAGGATCTCATCCTATTCCCATGATTAAGAATGTTTGGTTCTTTAGAGTTGAAGAAGGATACTTGCCTAAAAAGTATGATCCTTTTTTAAATGGTCCATATCATGTAAAAATGAATCCGGGTTTTGTGCATAAAGATTCCACTGGCCTGTAAAAAGTGGACCCAACCCTTGAGGATACGGTAATACATCTAAGAAATTATTCCATCTAACGTACTCCCCCTAGATGCGGGAATATCGACATGAACCAAATGTCCTGTCCAACCTAAATAACTTACTCCGAAAAGTCTTGAAAAATGGTGATTCAGACGAGATTCCTGTCCAAATGAGGATAAAGTTATACCTTCATGAATTATGTTGATACATATAATATATTAAGTTGTATCACACATATCATAATATACTCATATTGACACAATAATTTAATTATGTGCAAAATATGTAAGTAAATTCATCAAATATGTTATACATGTTTTCCTTGATAACTAATATGCACATAATGACAAAAATATGTCTGATAAGAAGTATAATGTGCTTTAAAATAATAATTGGTATTTCCATGTCCATTATCTAAATAAATGTTGAACTAATGAACTAAATATGTTAAATAAGTAAAATATGAAATTTTTTGCATAATAATATAAAGTAATTTTTTGGAAACAATTTAAATCATAAGACTGAATATAATGAATATTGTTTACAAAGATATAACATTTTGATAAATTTTATGTATGGGCCAAAAAAATCCTAATGGTGCCATATCTCATAAACATGAATCTCAAAAGTCAAATATAATGGAAAAAGTGTGTTCCTTGGGTCCCAATTAGCTTAGGTGTAAAGTTTCACTTTACTTGAACAATTATAACTATCCTAATTTTATTAAATGACAAAAATAGGATAAAAAGCCGAAAGAGCTAAATAAATTATTAAATGTCTTCAAAAGTGAAAATAAATCCCAAATTAGAATTTTACATACCAAAATTTATCTATATACAAATTCTCACATTGATGGAAAAATCCTAACTATCCTAATCCTATTTAGGAGAGAGAATATAACTTAAAGCCAAAAATAATAAATAAAATATTAAACAATCCCAAAAGGCAAAATTGATGCTAAAATGGATTCTACATGTCTTATTTTGGTATTAACTGAAATTTGTTTGAATCCTAAAAAAATTGAGAAAAAGAACAACTAACATGTGCAATTTTAAATGTTGACTGTTAAGTGGGAATATGTTCCCTAAGCTTCGACGATTTTAAATGTCATGCCCTTTTTTCATGGCTCGTCTATTGTTTTGCTGTCACATTTGGTTTCCTGATTTGACCAAATCTCTACTTTTGTGTCAACTGTCAGATATCAATTGAATTGTCACCCTTTTCTAGGGTTGTACATTTCTCAGTCCACACCGGCAGACCGGTCTTGGACCGACTTGACTTTTGGTTTGGTCCTCGATCCTTAATTTCTCCCAATTCTGGTCCTCGGTCCGGTCTGGTATGATCCAAAACTAATACAAATCGGTCTGGACCGATTGGACCGAATTATATAGAAAACACTCCTTATACATGTTAATTAAATCTAATATTTATAAAGGATACTGTGGATATAGATTATAATATTAAAAAACCTCTCATACATTTTAATTAAATCTAATATTTATAGTTGTTACCGAACTCAAATGGTGTTTTATAAGTTCTATATCATAGTTGTTTTATATTTTATAGCCAAGAGCATATGAATATAAGTTATCTGGTCTGGTCTCGGTCCGGTCCCGGTCCGGTCCATACTTTTTCTGGTCCGGTCTAGGACCGGACTGGTTCTTATTCGGTCCGGTCCTCAGTCCATATATTTTTTGTTAACCGGGTCTCGGTCCGGTTCGGTCCCGGTTTGGACTGATGTACAACCCTACCCTTTTATGCCTTACCTCCAACTCTTTCCTTTTTGGCTTTCCTTCTCTCACATTCAGGGACACGTTCCCTACTCTCTCTCTGATCTTGATCTATCTCTCTCATTTACTCTTTTTCCTCGAATAACTTCTCCCTTGCCTTCCTCATGTGTTACTGATCACGATGGTCCTATTTGAGCTAGGGTTTCTTTTCCTCCACACCAATATGGCAAACGACTTCCTCACTGTGATGTTCCTCCCATGTACCTCTTTTATTTTCCTTCTTATCACCAATGGAGGCATTCATACCTCTAGGAAATGCACTGTAGAGCTTCAACACATCCTCTATACCCTATTAGAGGTGTTGATTTCCCTTTTTCTATGCTAGGGGATGCTACCCCAACTCAGTCAGTTGGCGCTAAAAGAGGTCAGACTCGTCACGTATCTCCAGCGACCGCGAGGTTTGAAGAGGGATCAAAATTATTCCTCGATCATGTGAGATGAAGTCTTTACCTTCAACTCGACTCATGTGATGGTGCTTTGGAGACCTAGGCTAGGACCTAGGACTGACTTTGGACATTTGTAGACCCTGTATGAGGTATGCTGCATTCCCTATTATTCTATATTGAGCAATCACTCATAATAATCAATCTCCAGGTCCTTTGAACATATGCCCTACACACTATTCTCTCTCTCTTAGGAGATTAATTCATTTGAGTACTTATATCCATTAACTGATCTTGTTAACCTAATTTGATGGATATTCTTATTGGACTCTCATTTATATCTTGAAATTCTAATTTGAGTATATAATGCTCTAACTTTTCTATGGTGGACTTTATGAACTTATGTTGCATATTATTTGTGGAGACGTTGGATATTTGTTATGGGTCCTCTGACCCCACACAATAATTGTTAGTATTCTCATCTTATTGTTTCATATGAATTAACTTTCACTTATCTCTATATTTATGCATGCCTTGTGATTCACCAACCCTAGAGTAATGTACTACTTCGGTTATCTGGGTTTTATATCGCTATGTGATATTATTAGGTATTGGGTTTTATTCCCTCCTCATGCAATTTTCTATATATGTGACGGAGCATCATATGCCCCGTACCCTAGGTTGTATGGCATGGGAGTTTTGTTGTGTGCCATTCTCTATCGGGTTATGGGTTGTGTGCCCTAAGCACCACTGAATTTACATTTTCACTAGTACTATGCTTGTCTCACATGCATGCATTTTGTTATTATTATGACGGTTTTTGTGCCCAAAATTTATATGTGATTTAGAGGCACAACTTTTATATTTTTTAATGGCAAGTGTTCATCTAGAGTATCATCTTTTGAAAATTCATATCTTTCGATACCCGCTTTGGTGGTACTTTACTCTTCTATGGGAAGTCTTGTTATACTTAATTTCCTTTATTTTATACAGTTGCTCAATCCATATCTCATACGCACATACTAACCTTTTTGCTGATATCTTCTATTTTTTCTCCTCTTGCTAGGGTACACTTCCAACCTCATGTGTAGGACTTGGAAAACTGGACTTGGTGACATGGACCTGCTAGGTAGAGCTCTTGGGAGATAAACTTGAGATAGTTGGATATCCCTCTACTTAGATCCTGAGGTAGTTTCTATCATTTAAACCCTAAATGGGAGAATATTTTGTAATCATGTTTAAATTTAATATAGTCATGAAATATTATTTCATTACTATACTTTGTTATTTTGTTTACCATCATTTAAGAAATTAAAATAATATACACCTATTCGAACATACTTCCTAGTGTTTTGGAATAGATGGATTATTCCTCAAATTAAGTAGGGATTGGATCCCCTCTCGAGTCCCACTCCTTAAAATATATACATGTGTGTAGGTGTTTTGTGAATAAAATACACACGTAGTCATTTTTATTCATATTCATTATTTATATGTACTTTTTAGTCTTTTTAATGTGGTCTTATGCACATTAGGATAACATCTTGGTAATATTAGCCCTTGAACTTATTTTTATCCCAATCACGGTGACATGGTTTGATGGAGAGGTACATCTAGGTTTGGTTTTGTTAAAGTCTCTAAGGTGGTTAAAAGTGTTGTTGGTATGTATTCCCCGAGAGCCAATCATGTGATGATTGTAGTGTGACATGATTTAATTGATTTGATATTAATAAAAGGCAATTATATTTGTTCTTTTTTATTCAGTTATGAGATAATGATGTAGCATAATAAATCTCTAAAGAATGATGATATTGGATGACATATGTCTTCAAGTTGAGGACCTGGAAAATGAGATCATATGTATGATAAGAGTACATAGATTCTTGTTATGTCCCTAATCAGATATTACTATTGAAGAAAAATAGACAACAATAATACATAAGATTAGAATGTGTGTTGGTTGATGAAATCTCATTAGTCAAGATATGTGATATCAAACCAAGCATATATGTACTTGTTAGAGAACAATGTACCAGACAGACCCACCTTGAGAGTGATACATAAAGACCATAAAATGGTAGTCAAAATCATCTCTCATAGTGATAGTGGTGATTCTAGTTCTTAGACCTGAAGTCACTACATTCATCACATGTTGTTCAATGTATTTTGACACCATCTAATGCAACCTTCAATAAGGGTTGCCATAAAGCTGATGTTCATGTACATTAAGACACATGGAGATTGATTGTGAGTGGCGTAGATGAAATTTGTCCCTCCTAAGATAGATGATATCCTAGCCACTTGATAAGCAAGACTGAGAAATGCGTAGCAATGCTCATGTAAGTTAATATGTGAGATTGAGATCATGTGTATCTCAAGGGTCTGTTCTATTTCAAGAAACAGGGATTGAGTATTAAGGGGATGACAATTTCATGCCTCGAGTTCAATTTGGATACCAGAGACAAAGGAAATACACAATCACTATAACACTAAAATAGACTATAGGTTAAAGTTGTTCTCCAACTTTACAGTTACTTAGATAGAAATAATGTGTTGCTAGATACCACTAATTGCTTGTGATGTCAAAAATTGGTTATGTACATTCACTACCAAAGTAATTTGGGACATATAGGGTCACACATATAGGATGCACCTAGAGAAGGAGTTTACCCATGAATATGATTTAACTTGATTACTATAGTGTTTAAGTATTCAATTTAAAACAACATTGGTTGTACATTGGCTGAATTATAGTTTGAATCGCCCAATTTAGAATTGAACCACTCAGTTTAGAATATGAATTGCACAATTTAGAAGTAAACTGACCGTTTCAAAATGTGAGTTGAGTAGTTCATATTGTGAATTGAGCAGTTGAGTGATAAATAAGACATGATCAAGGATTGTCTTTGCTGCTTACTGCTCACTGCTGCACGTTCCCTACTTCCTCATGCACGTCAACCTAAAAAGTTATGGAACCCACAAGATGAGACAAAAGTACCAACGGGAGATATAACTCTCTACCAATAATATTATTATCACATATATACTATTATTAGAATAGAAAGTAAAGTTGTACTATATTAAACAGATTAACCATATATTATGAGCATGAGCAGTTTTGATGACTATGACTTGAATTAGTAGATCAAGAAATCACTTTAGGAGGAGTATGTACAACATGTATGACAACTACCAATTATGTCATACAAATAAAATTGCAGCTCCATTCAATGTTTTCGAATTTGATCCGTAAGCAAATACGCTACACGGCTGATTACATCATGTTGTGCATTAATCTTCACATTGAAGCTGATATATTTACGAGTATAAAATATAGTGAACTGATTGATTTAAAAGTTGAATCAACCTATTCACATGTGAATCAACTAGTTTAAGTGTTGACTTGACCATTTTACATATGAACTGAATGGTTCACAACTAAATCGATCGGTTTGTGGTTTGCAACTTCCAGAAAATTCATGAGAATCCCTCTCTTCAACTCCCAGGTTATCTGAAAACCCCAACCCTGGCCCTCCTATAAATATAAGGGAAGTCAAGGCTTTCATAATACACAACAATAAGCTCTGATAATTATTAACATGAGAGACTAAACAAGTCCTACATGTAAGAAAGAGATATGGTAAGAGAGAGACAATAGGGGAGAGTAGTTAATGCTAGCACGTTGACATCAAAAGGACAACTCCTTCCTATCAGTTTCAAAAAAATGATAGGAGTTTTTGGTAGTTCATGTGGACGATGTAGAGGCATGAAGGCCATTTCCACCTTCTAGGAGGACGCCATCATCCATCATCCATGGTGTTGCACTAGTAAGCCGCCACCAACAACCGTCTGGGTGCTACTTGTGAAAGAAGCACGCCACTGCAATGATAGTCACTGGATTTGCTCTAGGACCAAGTATATGCCTTGCAAACCTTCTTTCCTAATCTATAGTTGTTGACGTGATCCAATGGTCAAGGGGAACATGGAAAACAAATTTGTTTTGACTGATATCTCTATCACCATATTCCCCTACAAATACTAGAAGGTTCCCTTGTCAAGAGGGCACATAGGGAGAAGATGATGAGGTAAAGTACAATGATTATATGTGAGACAAAGGCCCAAAATTAATTTGATAAACAAATGTCTACCCATCTAGGGGCAAGGAAAGAAGCCATTATAGGTAAACATTGAACCTCGTTTGTAACTATCCCATGAGAGAAGTTGCACATGAAAAAACTAAACTCTGATATGAATGCTAATGTTTCCATTTAATTGTTGCATTGATGCCAGCTGTACTAGGGAGGATGCCACGGAGCTGTTTGTTACCCTAACTCCACACTCCTAATTGCTACATAGCCAAAGGTGAGTGGACCTGGGCATCCATCCCTAGAATGGATCACATAACATATGCATGAATAAAACCACAAATAAGAACAATGTAAGAGATAACAAGATATTAAACATGGAGATAAGAGATATGTACTCATTTCTCTATTCAAGTATAGCTATTGGGGATTCATTTCTAGATGTTAGAGCTTTAAGTGTAGCAGATCTTCATTCGACAATAAAAATTCAACAAAACATAATATATTAATGCTAAAGCATTAAGTATGCTATGAAAAGGCATGTAAACAGTTTAAGAGTAGTATAAAATCTAATTGGCTAGAAATAATATATAAGTGATAATTAGAAACAAGGCATGAAACACTTAATGACATTCTTTTATACAAAATGTGTTTTAAGTGTACTTCCGTTATACTCAACAACATAATATGACCATTGACCAACTTCCCATTGGAAGGGTCCATAAGGGTTCTCAAGATTAGCTAACCCTTTTATCGACATGGTTCACCTTATCTTAACATCACAAGTAAGGCACCCAACCTTGTTCCCTTACCCTGAGAATACAGGCAGGTACACAAAGTTTATATATTGGACAAGTTCAATTATGTTTATGATTTGTTCAACATATTTAAAGCAAAACAAATGTACTAATCATAGAGAACAAGTATCTCAAACCAGTAATTATCTAGCCAAGGGTTCATATGGGCATACATACAAACAATCCAATAATATAGTATGGTTAAGAAATTTAGCATACCTTGCAAGTAGAGTACAAGATTGGCCATTGATTAGAAAACCATAAGTGGCTACTTTGACTAGATCTTGGAAATTTAGGTCATCATAATATATTGACATTACAAGTAAGTGCAAATGGACTAACATCATTAAGATTGGGTTCATTAATCATTACCATGGGGTTGGATGTGTCACCTAAGTCTGGGTACCAATTTTCTTCAACATTGTTTTCAATATCTCAAACTAGATCATGCCTAAGTATTACCGAGCAATATAGTATATCATGGGTTCATTACCACTTAGAGTGACACATCATAACTAGATCAGGGATCATAAGATTAGGGTTGCTTGATCTTAAATAGAGCAATCATAAGATTTGAGTGAGCTTAGTCAACATAAGCATCAACATTATCACAACTAGTCATATTGAGTTATAATCATGCAAGATTGTCAACATTAGGGTATAGATGGGTTCTACTTGAGTTAGGCATCATAAACATCACCACATTACTGATTTGTGATCATAATATAACATGGATGATCATTATGGTAAGATTTGCATAAGATTGGAGACTAGTTACCAACATGCATACTAGATCACATTTTAAGTTAAGATTAGGGCATGAAGTCACATTAGGGAACATGAATGATCCATATACCATTTAGGTACAACAAGAATGTGGTAGTACTAATTTTGAAGTTACATTTTTATTTTGGATAGGAGATCAATATTAAATTAAGGTGTGAGATTCAATCATCAATATATCCATTATAAGCTTGTTTCAATGTTCAAAGTACATCATCAAGTCAAATCAGGATGCTAGCATGGACAAGTTTGAATCTTAGTTCAACATGCATCAAAAGTTACTGGTTTTGGGTCAAGCATGAGGATTAAGGGACATTCAGACTAGGTTAAGCATTACATGAATAAACTTTAGTATAAATGCCCATTCTAGGTCATCCAAGTAACATTTAACCCCTTAAGGGTACAAATATGGTTAACTTAAAGATTTTATGCATATAGATGTTCAAGGTACTAAAATTAGGCTATCAACACATTTTAGTACATAAAAGATTAGATCATGCATTGAAATAGGATAAACATCATAAAAAGACTTCAAAAATATAATTTAAAGGTAAAATTAGAAGAGAAACAAGGTTTAATTTTGGAAGTTATTTTTATTGGAAATATCTCAATTTTTTGATCAAAATGGTATACAACATCATTAGGTTTGAGTAAAATACCTAGAAGTTATGAGGATTTGAAGTTTGCACACTAACAAGAACATCAGGGGGATTAGGGGGCTAGATATACCTATACCGGGCCACAAATGGGTTGTTGCCCTACTTGGCCCGTGTAAAGGAACTAGTATGTGGGCCGGATCAATAGGGCAAGCAACATGGGGAGGAGTATGCTCCATTTCGCCTGGTGTCGGGCTGCGATCAGGGCTCCCGACTCCCATGTTTCACAAGCGGTGGCTGGCGACTAGAGTTAGTTGGCAAATGGGGTCGGCTGGAAGCCACTGTCGTGAGAGATGGTGAGTGAGTGAGGGAGAGGGGTGGGATTTGAGTCATTAGCATGAGAAAAGACATATAGTATGTCTCCTCCAGGCACAGGGCCGTGGAACGTATGTCTCTATCGTGCAATCACATCTGCTCAGACTCAGTAATGCAACTCCACGGTAGCTTGCTGGAGCACAAGACAGTTAGTAGTGGAGAGGGAGGTGCATCCTTAGGAGGTGTCGTTGGGGTGGGGAATTTCCTCACAAACTTGAGGACAATTTCATCTCACGGTGGGGCGGCCCGAGGGCGTTGTTGTTGCTCATCGGAGATGCTCCGAGATGGGAGGTTTGAATACATCATGGGGGGTTAAGATTCATGATAGAGAGAGAAAAGAAGGGGAAACAAAGTAAAGGAAGAACAAAATGAAATAGGGTCATAATTTATGCAATGGGAGCTCAGATCTCCGGATTGGCCAAGCAAAAAGGGGTGTTGGTAGGCTGATGTACCTTGTCTGACACAAGGTAGAAGACAATTGAGGGTTGTTTGATTTGGGTCCATTGTGAACCATGAGTTGATCTAATGGCTAAGAGCAGGGATCCACGTTTCAAAATAAAGCAATATCATTGGTCGAGAGGGGATCACATGGATTGTTGAGTTGTTCAAGTCAACTCAACTTTGTGTTTCTTTGACAACCTTATAAAATTCATATCTCTCATAATGTAATTCTGATTGTGTTGAAATTTATCCATTGGTTACAAAAAATCTAATAATTCTCGTCGTAAAAGTTTGGATCCTATACGATAATAGTGAGAGTACTCAATTTTGAATATTCATTATCAAAGGATGTAAATATGCACCGCTTTAGTAAAACTAGCATAATGTGACATTTATTCGATTCCATATCATCAGTTGAGTATAAAGTGATTCTAAATCATATAATTGGATGTAAGGGAGGTTTTCAAATTTAATAGAGTGATTGAGTCATGATGTGCATAAATTAAATGAGAGTGGAAATCCATGTTATCACATCCTCCCCACCTTAAAGAAATTTTGTCTCCAAAATTAAAACAAGTCATCAATCGAGAATGGGTTTCCATATCACATATCATAATCCATTTGGTATTCTTTCCACATCAAGGTATTTCAAAATAAAGCAATTGAGAATAATGGTCAAGGTATAGTCACATCGATAATTAACTTGGAAAGATCATCACATAAATAAAAAATTGAGAGAGATTACCATATAGATTCACCAATTTGTAGAGATCACATGTTAGGTCAAACGAATAGAGATCTTTGAATAAAGAGTCAAAAATGATTTTCATCCCCAACAATTAGGGTCTTAGCTTCTACATTGGCCTAGGTAGGGTTACACATACATGATTGAGAATTCATATTTCAACAACTCAAGACAAAATCATATTTCAGTATCATGATTTTGTGCTTAAAATCAATGGAAGGGCCCACCCTAGTCTACATGGAGATTAACCCTAATTCATAAATTGAGTGAGTTAACATGATCATCATTATAATTTTTTTTTGAGATTGGGGAGCACGAAAGTCATCAATCATATATTGAGGGTGATCTTAAGATCCAAATAAAGTGATTGTAGGAGCCAAGTCAATATCAAGATCAACAATCATGAGTCAAGATTTCATAAATCAACGTTGAGAGTCAAGTTTGGATGCCAAAGTCATAGGTCTAAACATTTTAAAGCTAAGGTTTAGGTTTCTATTTAGACCTAAAGACGATCATTCATCCATATACAACAATTGAGAAACAATCGAGCAACATTTCAAGCATTATTTGAGCAACATTTTGAGATATCAATATCGAGTTCATTATGATGGTGTTCAAGGTGGATGAATGATATAGACTTAGGTCTTTCTAAGAAGTCAATCACAAGATATAGTCAAAGTCATCATATTTCAAGATCATCATTAAATCAATATTTCAAGATCGAGTATCAATATTATCATAAATCTAACCCATTAGAGACATAGGTCAAGAAAGCATAATCGGGTGGACGGGGTTACCTTTCCAAATTCTAAATATTGGACAATATGAAAATTTGAGGCAATCATAATAGGGATGCAACCTAGGCTATAGGATTCATAAGTCAACTACTACCCTAATCTAGCACATTAGTCCATATTAATCATGAGTCATCAAGCATATCTGAACAGGGTGAATATCAACTATCAAATCGTATTTCACAAGATCACAAGTCAAACCTCGAGATCATTAATAGAGCGACCATATTTTAAGATTTTATGAGTTCAATGTCATAATCATGTCCCCTTCATTTCAAGATCTAGGTAAAGGTATATCTTAGAAATCGAGAAGTCAAACTGAGCAGTCTAAGAGTTAGAACATAATTGGGCAATAGTGAGATCCATATACATCACATCATTTGAAATATAGATTACCAAGAGGCATATGAATCAATAGGGAATATGCCTCTTGAATCAAAGTCATTCATCATGATTTTGAGATCCAAGAGTATAGTCATTCTAAGGCGTAATCATCACACACATCAAATAGGGGGGAAATTTTCTTAATCATGTTTAAAGTTTAGTCATGAATAAGGCAACATGGATTCAATCAAATAGAGACCTCATAAACTATGAGGTATAACGTACAAATCCTCCTTATCTTGCCATATTAATATCATTATCATTTCACCTCAAACATGGAAATCATGTAGTCCAAATTTGATAAAGTTGAGTTAACATGATCTAAGAGGCCATACATGAGTGTTTAACTCCAAGTGTACTTCCATTAGTAATTGAGATTTCAATTTTTAAGGTGAGATCATGGCATCATCATCATCATTTTACTCAAATTTTACCAATTCGTTCAAATTTTAGTTTTCCCATACATAAGCTACCCATAATAGAGAGATCATGTGATTAATAGTCATGATTAGAAGAGTCACACGAGGTGGTGAGAACTACCAATCATCATCTAATGGGTGGCTTAGGGTAGTCCTTAAAGAATAGATGAGATGTTAGAAAACTGTCTAGGATATGTGGGGTAGGGTTATTAAACATGCATAGAGGATATGTGATTGCTCTGATACCATTTGTCATGAAACTATTTGTTACCCTAAGTCCACACTCCTAATGGATACACAAACAAAGGCGAGTGGACCTAGGTGTCCATCCCTAGAATGTATCCCTAACATATGCATGAATAAAACCACAAACAATAACAAGGTAAGAGATAACAAAATACAAAACATGGAGATAAGATATTTTTACCCATTTATATATTCAAGTATATCCATTAGGGATTTGTTCCAGATCTTAAAGCCTTGAGTGTAACAAATCGTCATTTGGAAACTAAGAATTCAATAAACACAATATATTAATGCTAAAGCATTAAGTACACTATGAAGATACTAGTAAATAGTTTAAGAGTAGTACAAAAGTTTCTTGGCTAGAAACATCATATAAGCAAGAAGTAGAAACAAGGCATGAAACACTTAATGACATTCTTTTATACAAAGTGTGTTTTAAGTGTATTTCCATTATACTCGACAATGTAACATGGCCATTGACCAACTTCCCATTAGAAGGGTCCGTAAGGATGCTCAAGATTAGTTAACCCTTTTATCGACATTGTCTGCCTTATCTTGACATCTAAAGTAAGTTGCTTGACCTTGTTCCCTTACCCCGAGAATACAGACAAGATCACAAGGTTTGTATAATGTACAAGTTTAATTATATTTAAAGTTTATTCAACATATTTCAAGAAAAACAAATGTACTAATCATAGGAAACACGTAGCTCAAACAAGTAATTTTGTAGCCAAGCATTCATATGAGCATACATATGATGAGTGCATATTCATCATGAAATTCAATTACCTTTTTGGAACAATTTCATCTGTATTCCACATCTTTTCACCCTAATATGAATCATAATAAACAATACTACTTATTTGATTCAATAATCAAGATTTTAACTAAATACCTTTCATTTAATGCAGGAAAATCAGGCAACTCCATGCATACAGTCTCAAGACCGTTTGGATCCTTGCGGTCTCAAGACCGTTTAGGTCCACGTGGTCCTAAGACCGTTTGGCAGAATACACAAAGAATGAATGATGAAACTGGTTGCCAAAAAAAGCCACGCAGTCTCAAGACCGTTTGGTCTCATGCGGTCCCAAGACCGTTTGGTCCCATGCAGTCTCAAGACCGTTTGGTCCCATGCGGTCCCAAGACCGTTTGGTCCCATGCGGTCTCAATCAAAACCGTTTGGTCCCATGCGGTCCCAAGACAGTTTGGTCCGATACGGTCCCAAGACTGTTTGGTCCCATGCGGTCCTAAGACTGTTTGGTCCCATGCGGTCCCAAGACCATTTGGTCCCATACAGTCTCAAGACTGTTTGGTCCCGTGCGGTCCCAAGAACGTTCGACGCAAGCGTGAGGATTGATTGAAGAACTAAAGCCGCACGACTACGCCGCGGCCATGACCGATCGAAGCAAACCGTTTGGTGCCCAAACGGTCTCAAGACCGTTTGGCGCCCAAACAGTCTCCAAACTGTTTGGTGCCCAAACGGTCTCCAAACCATTTGGGGTCAGATCTGAACCTATACATAGACCCCCAGGGTCTCCATTTGAAGGCATCGGATCCGGACGCCGATAGGCTGCCAGAGCACCACCCCGATCAAGTTCCACTCCACCTACTGCTGATGTTGCGTCCAAGGAGGCTAAGAAGAGAAAGAAGACAAAGCAAGGAGCACATCTTCTTCACCGAGCTGCGTCCACCCTCTGCATCGAGCTCATGGCGGATCTATCTTTCTCTCCTATCCTTCTTGTATCTCACATCATGAGCGAGTAGTCATCTTTCGCTGGGGTGCGGGGACTAGCCCCACTGCCCATACAAACCATGTTCTTTTGTTAAACTTTCCAAGGCAAATGTATATAACTCTTCATTTTGTTGTTTATCGTTAAACTTGTAGGTTGGTTATATGCTTGTTTTCATCTTTGTTCTTCCTATGTTGCCATAACTTCAATGCATGGGTTCGAACGTCGTTTGACAAGTTTGACTCCCTGACTAGAAATAGAAGGGGATTCCTTGAGGTAGTAAGTGTATGATCTGCAAGGGGACGAGCCATCTAGCCTTCGGTGACGCTTCTATGCGCCTAATGCCTGTATAGGGGGTTTACAACCTTAGTTGGATTTTGTATCATCTCGCTAAACGTTGATGTTTCCTTGCATGTCACCCTCCTGCTTGTTTATCGGTTAACGCGGATGACTCCCAAACTAGAAATAGGATGGGATTTCATCGAGGTAGTAAGTGTATGATCCGCGAGGGGACGAGCCATCTAGCCTTCAGTGACACTTCTGTGCGCCTAACGCCCGTATGGGGTGTTCACAACCTCTGTGGATTTTTGTATCTTCAGATCCGTAAGACATGTGATCCGGATGGAGACGAGAAATCTGCTGCCTATGGTGATGCTTACGCGGACCTAATGCCCATATGGGGGGTTCTGCAGCAGCTCTACTTGAAGTGTTATATCTTGCCTAGATTGTTTGCAAAGAAGTATGTTTGTGTGTGTAGCGGTGGTCAAACCCGGTACCATCCCAGCGATTCCATATCTTTGATCTGAACCTATCTTTAATTCAGCTTTTACTTTCTTGCAATTAGTTTAATCAAACCCAAATCAACCTATTGTTCTAAATATTAGTTTTACTTGAGCTAGATTCAACTCACAAGGATTCTTAAAAACGTTGTCCTTTGGGTTCGATCCTCAACTATACTGCAATAAGACCCGTCCGCTTGCGGGTGGTATTGTTGCACTTGGTTTTGGTAAAAGCTCGGGGAAATAAACTCCGAGTGAATTTGTTAGTGCATTCAAAAACCACATCAAATTCTGGCGCCGCTATCGGGGACAATGAAATCAGTCAGTCAAATCTAGTTCTTCTAAGACTAATCTAGGATTTTGTTTTTCTTTTGAAACTATCGCTCATCTACTTGACCGTTATTCTACTTTGTGGATCTCACTTTCGAATCTTATCCAATTTCAGGTGCTCTTTAACATTTAGTGCATGCACCGTTCGGATAGTCCCAGACTCACAGTGAGCTTTGATCCTGAAATAGATAGAACCTTCCATCGACATATTTGGGAAAATCAAGCAAGGATGGTTCAAGAGGAAGAAGTAGCCCGCAGAGTGGCTCAAGCCATCAATGCACAGAGAGAGAGGCTCATGCAAGAAGCTAGAGCTGTGGTTCAACAAGAGATCTTAGCAGCACAGGCAGCAGCGCAAGCAGCCGAACTTTAGAAAGATCTTAGAGAGTTCTCTATCCCAAAGGCCGCGAATGTCTATCATCCGGTGCAACCTCCTCCCATCGAAGCTGCCAACTTTGAGATTAGAGCACATTGGATAACTTTTCTTCAAAATAACCCCTTCTACGGTAAACAAGCTGAAGACAGCCAAGGTCATCTTCTCAGATTCATCGACCTATGTGCTATGACAAAGCAAAATGGAGTCTCCGATGATGTCATTTGACTCCGTCTTTTCAAGTACTCTCTTGCTGATAGAATCATTAGTTGGTACAATTCACTACAGAGTGAAGTGCCCATCACCACCTGGGAGCAGCTCCAAAATGCTTTTCTGGAAAAGTTCTACCCCCCATCTCTTACATATGAAATCAGGGGACGAATCACAAATTTCACTCAAGTCCCAAGAGAAACTCTTGCCGAAGCTTGGGATAGGTACAAGGAGCTCCTACGCAAATGCCCACACCATGGAATTCCTAAGAACCAGCTGATAGAGATATTCTACAGGGGTGTGGAGGATGACGTAAAGACGTTCCTTGACTCCTCGTCTGGAGGGAACTTCATGCAGAAAAGTTACGACAGCGCATGGAGAGTAGTCACCCTGGGAGCAGAAAATCAAGCCAATTGGGGCAGATCTGTTGGTAAAGGAGTCTTAAAGGTAGCCATGGCTGAAGCTATCCCAAAATACAAATCTATAGTTGAAACTTTGAAGGTCTTAGTTGCAAAGCAAGATCACATAGAATCATCCCTTGCTGCGATTGGAAGAGGACATTCTCCCACTAGGCAACCAGAGCAGGTCAAGTCGACTTCTTTGTTTTGTGAAGCATGCAAAGGCACTGATCATTCCACACTGTCATGCAATGTTCTCTACGATGTTGTTCTAAGCAATGCTTGTGAACAAGGAGATGGTTGCCAAATGGAAAATCTAAATGCTATCAATACCATCCTTGGGCAGAACTATTACAATCTGAGTCAAAATAGGAATCACCCAGGATTTCAGTATGGAAAACCTTCAGGATCTATGAACCCACATCAATTCGAACCCAACAATCAACCAAGAATCCCATCGGGATTCTAGTTTAACCAACAACAAAACTTTGGGAATCAAGGAAACTTTAAGGGAAACTTTCAGAATAGGAACTACAATAATTATCAGAACAACTCTCAGTATCAGAACTTGAACCAACAACAAGGTCAAACAGGACCCATCTCTTCTGATGACAAGCTATCTACCATTGAAAAATTATTGCAAACACAACAAACAATGATAGCCAACCAACAAGCCCAACAAAAAGTTATTGAAACTCAACTAGCTCAACTTGCTGCTAGTATTAAGCCACCAACTGGAGTCTTTGTCGGACAACCTGAGAACATTCCGAAACATCTTGAGCAGCTGAAGGTTGTCACCACAAGATCAGAGAAAAGTTATTCAGATCCCCCAACGAACACGACTGTGGTTATCCCTGACGAGAGTGAACCTGTGACAGTCTAAAACTTGACAACACCGGAATTGCAGCCAGAGGAAAACGATACTGATAAGGGAAGTTATGAAAAGGTTGCTGATGAAGAAGCTGAGATACCAGAGCAGGATATTCTGTATATAAGCCTCGTGTTCCTTTCCCATCCCGTCTGAGGCAAACCAAGCTTGATACTAGATTCATCAAATTTAAAGAGGCTATGAAGAAACTCCATGTTGATATACCATTCTTAGATGCTCTTAATAAGATACCAGCCTGGACCAAGTATCTAAAGTCGCTTCTCACCAAGAAGTACATCACTGAAGAGTATGACACTATAAAACTGTCTACAACCACATCATATATCATACTAAGCAAGATGCCAAAGAAACAAAAAGATCCAGGATCCTTCGGAATCTCATGTCACATTGGTGACTCATCATGCAAGAAAGGATTGGCAAATCTTGGCGCAAGTATTTCTATTATGACATTCAGTCTATGCAAGAGATTAGGGTTCGCAGAACTGCTTCCAACTTCTATGACCATTCAACTTGCGGACAATTCGATAAAAAGACCGTTAGGAATTCTCAAAGACATCCGGTCAAGGTAGGCAAGGACGCATATGTTCCATGTGATTTTGTCATCATGGACATAAAAGAAGACACCAGATACCCTCTTATCTTCGGGCGTCCGTTCCTCGCCCTTGCTAGAGCCCTTATTGATGTTGAAGCACGAAACTTACTGATCAGGTTAGGTAAAGAAACTCTGGAGTTCAAAGTTTTTGAAAGCATGAGAAGACCAAGTATACAGGAAGAAGTAAATCTGATTGATTGCGTTGAGCAATTGTCACAACTGACTAATGAGTATGAGGAATCATACGACCCCTTGGAATTGGCTCTATCTAACTTATTTAATGACGAACCTATTGACCAACGAGCAAAAGATTGCAATGAATTCCCCAACTCTACTAAAGAGAATGCTGAAGCTACATACAAAGAACAAAAGACTATCGGAACTACAGAAGAAACTAGTGATAAACCAGAACCTCCTGAAATGAAGCCCCTTCCTGAAGGGATGAAGTATATGTTTTTAAACGATCTCAAAGCTTGTCCAGTGATCATAAACTCCGATCTAACAACCAAGCAAGAAGAGAAACTTCTGGAGGTATTAAGGGAAAGGAAGAAAGCCATAGGCTATAAGATGAGCAACCTCACAGGGGTCAATCAAGCTTTGTGCATGCACAGAATCCCCATGATGGAAGACCATAAGCCAACCATCGAGCATCAATGAAAGTTGAACCCAAATATGAAGGAAGTGTTCTGTCGCGAGATCATCAAACTTCTTACAGATGGAATAATATACCTGATATCGGACTCACCACGGGTGGCCCGATTCATGTGGTACCCAAGAAAGGAGGGACTACCGTTATAAGAAATGAAAACAATGAGCTCATTCCCACTCGAACAGTCACTGGGTGGAAGATGTGTATTGATTATAGAAAATTAAACAAGGCCACTCGAAAGGATCATTTTCCTATGCCCTTCCTCGATCAAGTTTTAGAAAGATTAGCCCATCAAGAATATTTCTGTTACCTGGATGGTTACTCTGGATTCTATCAGATTCCCATACATCCAGATGGTCAAGAAAAAACGACTTTCACCTGTCCCTTCAGGACGTATGCTTTTAAAAGGATGTCATTTGGTCTGTGTAATGCCCCCGCAACTTTTCAACGTTGCATGACTGCCATTTTTGCAGGGCTTACGGAAACAGTTTTGGAGGTCTTCATGGATGATTTTTCTGTATATGGGGACTCCTTTGATTCCTGTCTTAAGCATCTCTCCATGGTCCTCAAACGTTGTGAAAAAGCACAGCTGGTGCTAAATTGGGAGAAATACCACTTTATGGTAAAGGAAGGCATTGTCTTGGGCCACAGGGTTAGCAACAGAGGAATTGAAGTTGATAAAGGCAAGATAGAAGTCATATCTAAATTGGCTATTCCCAAAAATGTGAAGGAAGTTCGCGCTTTCCTTGGTCACGCTGGATTCTATAGAAGATTTATACGAGATTTTTCCAAGATAACAAAGCCGATGATCAATCTACTTTTAAAAGATGTTGATTTTAATTTCAACGAAGAATGTGTCAAAAGTTTTGATACGCTGAAGAAAGCCCTTACAACTACCCCCATCATAGAGCTCCCGATTGGGACCACCCCTTTGAAATTATGTGTGATGCCAGTGATTACGCGGTGGGTGTCGTCTTAGGACAGTACATAGAGAAAAACATTATGTGATCTATTATGCGTCGAAAACCCTCGACAAAGCTCAAAGGAATTACGCTACTACTGATAAGGAACTTCTGGCTGTCATCTATGCCTTTGATATATTCAGATCCTACCTTACTAGTTTGAAGTTCATCGTGTACACAGACCATGCTGCTATTCGTTATCTTATGGCAAAGAAGGATGCTAAGCCGAGGCTGATCAGATGGATACTCCTTCTACAAGAATTTGACCTAGAAATAAGAGATAAAAAAGGGACAGAGAATGTCGTGGCAGATCACCTCAGTCGCATCTACACTCTGGATGTTGAAGGGATTATGATAAATGACTCCCTACCAGATGATCAGCTTATGAGGGTCTCAAGATTCAAACCATGGTATTCCGAATTCGTAAACTACCTTGCCGCCGGAGTCATCCATCCCCAATACACCGGGAACGCTCTGAAGAAATTTATGCATGATGTGAAGAATTACTATTGGGATGAACCATATCTTTTTAAACTCTGCGCAAATGGATTGTATAGACGTTGCGTCGCCGAAGAAGAAGCCCATTCTATTTTAGAATAATGTCACTCAGGACCTGTAGGCGGCCACATGAGCTCAAAGAAGACAACTTTAAAAGTTTTGCAATGTGATTTCTTCTTGCCGACTTTATCCAAAGATTCCTACGATTTTGTCCAATCCTATGATAAATGTCAAAGGGCCAACAATATAACCAAGAGAGATGAAATGCCACTGAATCTATGGCAAGAAGTCGAGATATTTGACGTTTGGGGAGTGGATTATATGGGACCATTCCCATCATCCAATGGATTCTTGTATATCTTAGTGGCAGTGGACTATGTTTCAAAATGGGTCGAAGCTATCCCAACTGTCACTAGTGATTCAAAACCCGTCATCAAATTATTCAAAGATATCATCTTCCCACGGTTTGGAGTACCGCGAACCGTGATTTCTGACGGAGGCTCCCATTTCATTGAAAGAAGCTTTGAAGCTTTATTAAGAAAATATGGTGTCTCACACAAAATAACTTCACCATACCATCCACAAACAAGTGGACAAGTCAAGGTATCCAACCATCAACTTAAGTCTATTCTCGAAAAAGCCGTCGGACGCAATCAAAAAGACTGGTCAACAAAAATCAACGACGCCTTATGGGCCTATCGGACCACTTATAAGACTCCCCTTGGGACTACACCTTTTCGATTGATATATGGAAAGGGTTGCCACCCGCCAGTCGAACTAGAACATAAGACATGGTGGGCAATTAAACAAATAAACTTCGATACGAAACAAGCGGGTCAAGCCAGAATTCTGCAACTCCATGAGCTGGATGAACTTAGAATGTCATCCTATGAGAATGCACAAATCTACAAAGAACGTACAAAACTCTGGCATGATGGACATCTGAAACGAAAAGACATACGAGTGGGAGACCAAGTTTTAGTTTTCAATTCCAGATTAAAATTGTTCCCAGGGAAACTCCGCTCACGTTGGTGTGGACCTTACATCGTCAAAAACATCTCTCCTCATGGTGCTTTCTCTTTATGGAGCGACAAGTCTGGCGAATTTATAGCAAATGGTCACCGCTTGAAAAGATACTTCACATCAACTGACAAAGGCACCAAAATAATGTTGGAATTCGACAATCCAAAGGATCCACCATAATACCGAAGAACTCTGTCGAGCCATCGACATAAAACAAAGGTGCTCGTCGGGAGGCAACCCGATCAATAAATCTATTTTACTTTTCCTTTCCAAATTTTGTTTCCTACCTTATAGTTAAATTTTCCTTAAATAAAATTTGTCTTACGAGATAGTTTTTCTTACAGAACACGAGATTGGAATGGCGCTGATTAGAACGAAACCATTCTCGATAGTCATACCTGGTGTTGCCTTTCCCTTCCATCTTGGATTTAGGGTTTGCTCGAGGACGAGCAAATCTCTAAGTTTGGGGTGGAGGGTGGGTGGTACGTACTTCATATCCATATACACCCTCTTTTCATATAAGTTGTCTTTATCATAAAATTTTTCAAATTTTTGAACAGATACCTGATGAAATTTTGACTCTTGTTGATAAAAATGTAACTAACTATATTCTTGTGCATTTTCAATCATAATATCCTCCTTACTCGAAGTATAACCTCAACATGACTAATTTTTGAAACTTGCCTCTTGCCTGAAATCATCCTGTGAAGCTTATGATTCCTAACATCATAATACTTTTTACAAAATGATAAGTATCTGCCAAACTGATAGGGATCAAACATGTCGCGCTTCCTAACTGACAAGTGGAACAATGGCTCAGAATCCCCACTGGATCCGCATCAAGTCATTATTTGAGAAGAGTATGACAAAGAGATCAACCCGGACTCGAATTGTAAATCAAGTTGCATTCTGGTCTGAACTCTCTTCTATACTTCTTCTATCATCTTGGTACCCCTCCATCCATAGCAAAAAAAGCTGATTATGTGCCAAACCCTAAGTTCGGGGTGGCACGCCACTTCCCCTTATCTGCTTCTTCCATACCCCTCGCAATGAATAGGGGCGTACCACCAAAAATGCAATCTCGAGTCGAATAGAGGAGAGATTTACAAATAAAAGTTTCCAAAGTGCACACAAAAAGAAATACAATCTCGAGTCGAATAGAGGAGAGATCCGTAATAAAAGATGCCATAGCGCACACAAAAAAATATGAAATAAATGAAATTGAAAAACAAATAAAAATCTCGAGTCGAATAGAGGAGAGATTTACTTCTTCTTTCCATACCACCTTTCACTCCTTTTTCTACCTAAGGGCACAATACATGCCCCACCATCCTAAACTACACCAGTGTCAGATTGGATGCATACTTGTTGATTCTGCGAGTATCTCAGAACTCCTACAAAACTCTTCGACATTCTTGGTGTTGGAAAAAGTGGGGAGGAAACATTATTGGGAAACAAACTCAGGAACGAAGCTATGGAAAGACGTGTTTAGTGGTCCCAGGAAGTTAAGGTACTCATTCATAATGAGCAGAAAGAAAACATGTGTGATGTGAATATGAAGAAATCACACAGATCAAAAGTATTTCATTAGGCAACAGTTTCAAACTTTATGTTACTCGAGGACGAGCAACAATTTAAGTTCGGGGTGTTTTGATGAGTGCATATTCATCATGAAATTCAATTACCTTTTTGGAACAATTTCATCTCTATTCCACATCTTTTCACCCTAATATGAATCATAATAACCATTACTACTTAGTTGATTCAATAATCAAGATTTTAACTAAATATCTTTCATTTAATACAGGAAAATCAAGCAACTCCATGCATACGGTCTCAAGACCGTTTGGATCCTTGCGGTCTCAAGACCATTTGGGTCCACACGGTCCCAAGACCATTTGGCGGAATACACAAAGAACAAATGATGAAATCGGTTGCCAAAGAAAGCCACGTGGTCTCAAGACCGTTTGGTCCCATGCGGTCCCAAGACCGTTTGGTCCCATGCGGTCTCAAGACCGTTTGGTCCCATGCGGTCCCAAGACCGTTTGGTCCCACATGGTCCCAAGACCATTTTGGTCCCATGCGGTCCCAAGACTGTTTGGTCCCATGCGGTCCCAAGACCGTTTGGTCCCGTGCGGTCTCAAGACCGTTTGGTCCCGTACGGTCCCAAGACCATTCGACGCAAGCATGAGGATCAATTGAAGAACTAAAGCCGCACGACCACGCCACGGCCAGGACCGATCAAAGCAACCAGTTTGGTGCCCAAACGGTCTCAAGACCGTTTGGCGCCCAAATGGTCTCCAAACCGTTTGGGGTCAGATCTGAACCTATAAATAGACCCCCAGGATCCCCATTTGAAGGCATCGGATCCGGACGCCGATAGGCTGCCAGAGCACCACCCCGATTAAGTTCCACTCCACCTACTACTGGTGTTGCGTCCAAGGAGGCCAAGAAGAGAAAGAAGACGGAGCAAGGAGCACATCATCTTTACCGGACTGCGTCAACCCTCTACACTGAGCTCATGGCGGATCTATCTTTCTCTCCTATCCTTCTTGTATCTCGCATCATGAGCGAGTAGTCCTCTTTCGCTGGGGTGCGGGGACTAGCCCCGCTGCCCATGCAAACCATGTTCTTTTATTAAACTTTCCAAGGCAAATGTATATAACTCTTCATTTTGTTGTTTATCGTTAAGCTTGTAGGTTGGTTATATGCTTGTTTTCATCTTTGTGCTCCCTATGTTGCGAACTTCAATGCATGGGTGATGAGTTTGACTCCCTGACTAGAAATAGAAGGGGATTCCTTGAGGTAGTAAGTGTTTGATCCGTGAGGGGACGAGCCATCTAGCCTTCGGTGACGCTTCTGTGCGCCTAACGCCTGTATAAGGGGTTCACAACCTTAGTTGGATTTTGTATCATCTCGCTAAATGTCGATGTTTCCTTGCATGTCACCCTCCTTCTTGTTTATCGGTTAACGCGACTGACTCCCAAACTAGAAATAGGATGGGATTTCATCGAGGTAGTAAGTGTATGATCCGCGAGGGGATGACCCATCTAGCCTTCGGTGACGCTTCTGTACGCCTAACGCCCGTATGGGGGGTTCACAACCTCCGTGGATTTCTGTATCTTCAGAGCCGTAAGACATGTGATCCGGATGGCGATGAGAAATCTGCTGCCTATGGTGATGCTTACGCAGACCTAACGCCCGTATGGGGGGTTCTGCAACAGCTCTACTTGAAGTGTTATATCTTGCCTGGATTGTTTGCAAAGGAGTATGTTTGTGTGTAGCAGTGGTCAAACCCGGTACCATCCAAGCAATTTCATATCTTTGATCCGAACCTATCTTTAATTCATCTTTTACTTTCTTGCAATTAGTTTAATCAAACCCAAATCAACCTATTGTTCTAAATATTATTTTTACTTGAGCTAGATTCAAATGAAAAGGATTCTTAAAAACGTTGTCCTTTGAGTTCGATCCTCAACTATACTGCAATAAGACCCGTCCGCTTGCGGGTGGTATTGTTGCACTTGGTTTTAGTAAAAGCTCGGGGATATAAACTCCGAGTGAATTTGTTAGTGCATTCAAAAACCACATCAACATACAAACAAGCTAATTACATAGTAGGGTCAAGAGATTAAGCATACCTTATGAGTAGAGTACAAGATTAACCATTGATCAGATAACCATAAGTGTCTAGTTCGATTATATCTTGGCAATTTAGTCATCATAAGATCCCAACATTACAAGTAAGTACAATTGGATTAACATCAGCAAGATTGGGCTCATTAATCATTATCATGGGGTTGGATTTGTCACCTAAATCTATGAACCCATTTCCTTCAACATTGTTTTCAATATCTAAAACTAGGTCATGCCTAAGTATTACCGAGAAATATAGTATATCATGGTTCATTACAACATAGAGTAACACATCACAACTAGATCATGGATCATAATATTATAGTTGCATGATCTTAAATAGAGTAATCATAAGATTTGAGCGAGCTTAGTCAATGTAAGCATAAATATTGTCATAACTAATCATATTGAGTTATAATAATGCTAGATTGTCGATATTAGGGTATAAATGGGGTCTTCTTGAGTTAGGCATCATAAACATCACCAAGATACTAATTTGAGATCATAATATAACATGGATGCTCATTATGGTAAGATTTGCATGTGATTGGAGAACAGTTACCAACATGCATACTAGATCACATTTGAAGTCAAGATTAAGGCATGCAGTTACATTAGGGGACATTAATGATCCATATAGAATTTAGGTACAATGAGAATGTAGTAGTACTGATTTTTAGGCTACATATTTATTTTGTACATAGAAGATCAACATTCGAGCATGGTGTGAGATTCAATCATCAACATACTCATTATAAGCTTGTTTCAATGTTCAAAGTACATCATCAAGTAAAATCAGGATGCTAGCATGGACAAGTTTGAATCTTAGTTAAAAATGCATTCAAAGTTACCATTTTTCAGTCAAGCATGAGGATTAATGCACATTCAAACAAGGTTAAGCATTAAAGGAGTGAGCTTTAGCATAAATGTCCATTCTAGGTCATTCAAGTAACACTTGACCACTTAATGGTACAAAGATGGTTAACTTCAAATATTTATGCATATAAACGTTCAAGGTACTGAAATTAGGCTATCAACATGTTTTAGTACACTAAAGATTAAGATCATGCATGCAAATAGTATAAAAATCATAAAATGACTTCAAAAGTATGCTTTTAAGGGAAACAATAGAAGAGTAATAAGATTTAGCATCTGAAAGTATTTATTATCATTTTTCTGATCAAAATGGTATACAACATCATTAGGTTTGAGTAAAAGACCTAGAAGTTATGAGGACTTACAGTTTGCATACTAACAAGGACATTAGGGGGGATTAGGGGGAGAGATATACCTATATCAGGCTACAAATGATCCGTTGGTCTCCCATACTGACCCGCTCAAAGGGATGGCATCTGGGCTCCATTTGGCCCAGTATCGGGTTTTGATCAGGGCTCCCAAATCCCATGTTTTGTGAGCGGTGGCTAGCGGTTAGAGTCAGTTGGCAACTGGGGTCGGCTGGAAGCCACTGTCGTGAGCGGTGGCGAGTGAGCGAGGGAGAGGGGTGGGACCTGAGTTGTTCACATGAGAAATGACAGATAGGATGTCTCCTCCAGGCACAGGGTCGTAGACCGATTATCTCTATCATGCAAGCACATCTACTCGAACGGAGCAACACAACTCCACACCAGCTCATCGGAGCACAAACCGGTTGGCAGTGGAGAGGGAGCTTCATCCTCAGGAGGTGTTGTTGGGGTGAGGACCTTCCTCATGAACCCGAGGATGATTTCATCTCCCAGCAGGCGGCCCAAGGGCGCCATCATTGCTCGTCGGAGATGCTCTGAGCTGGGACATTCGAAAACTTCATGAGGGGGGTTAGGATTCATGATAAGGAGAGAAAAGATAAGAGAAATGAAGTAAAGGAAGAAATGAATGAAATAAGGTTGTCAATTTATGCAATGGGGGGTCAGATCTTCAGATTGGCCAAGCAAAAAGGAGAGTTGGTAGGCTAATGTACCTTGTCTGACACAAGGTAGAAGACAATCGAGGATCGTTGGATTCGGGTCCATTGTGAACTACGAGTCAATATAATGGCTGAGAATAGGGATCTAGGTTTCAAAAATCAAGTGATATCGTTGATTGAGAGGGGATCACACAAATTGTTAAGTTGTTTAAGTCAACTCAACTTTGTATTTCTTTGACAACCTTGCAGATTTCATATCTCTCAAAGCGTAACTCCGATTGTCATGAAATTTTCACTGTTCTACTTCTTATCATAAAATTTTAGATCCTATATGAGAATAGTGAGGGTAAATTTTTTTGAATATTCATTATCAAATGATGTAAATATGCACCACTTTAGTAAAACTAGCATAATGTGACACCTATTCAATTTGGTATCATCAATTCAGTATAAAGTGATTCGAAATCATATAATTGGGTGTGAGGGAGGTTGTCAAACATAATAGAGTGTTGAATGAGTCTGTGCATTAATTTTAATGAGAGTAGAAATCTAGGTTATCAAAGAGGATGGATGAGAGAAGTAGAGGGAAGAGAAAGAAATAGAAAAATAGGAAGGAGGGGGAGGTAGTGTGATAGAGGTAAATAAAAATAAGAAAGAGGAGGGAGCTAGTGGGAAGATAAAAAATAGGAGGGAGGAGGAGGAAAGTAGTGAGATGAGAGAGAGAAATAAAAATAATAATAGAAGGAGGGAAGTGGGATAAAGAGAGAAATGGAAAGAAGAAGGTAGGAGGAGAGAAGTAGTGGGATGAGAGATAAATATAAAAATTAAGGAGGGAAGTAGCTGAAAACAACATATTAATATGTGATATAAAACAAACTTTAACATGCATAAGTGCAACATTAGCAATGAGAGAGGAGGGCAATAATACAAAGAGAGAGAAAGGAGGGAGGTAGTGGGAATAAAGAGAAAATGAGAGCGGAAGATGGGGATGAACTAACACAATTAATATGTGATAAAATACATTGTAATATATGAGAACACAATAAAGGAGGGAAGTAGTGGAAAGAGAGAGAAAGAGAACTATAGGATGGAGTACATAAGTATCGGGTAGCAATGTGTCTTTGTCTACCAATCAATATGTTATATCTGGTCTGGTGTCATGTATTTTTTGATTGAGTGTCTTGGTTTTCTATCTCCTCCTTGTTTTACAAATGGAGGGCAAAAGTAGTGAGAAGAGATAATCATAGTATGAGCAAGAAATAACATACTGATATGTGAAGAAACACATTATAACACACTTGAACACAAATGGAGAAGGGAAGTAGTAAGAAGAGAGAGAGAGAGAAATAAGAGGGAAGTAGTGTGCAACAATTTGTCTTTGTATGTAATAGATTTGTTAGTTCTGGTCCATTTACCTGTTAACTTAGTCCAACATATTCTTTTTTATCTCTCTTAATTTCACTCCTCACTTCCCTCCTTTTATATTTTCTTGCTCTAAATTAACATGTAAGAGGAAATAACACATTAATATGTGACGAGAAGCACATTATAACATACATGAACACAATTTGAGGACAATACTAACACATTGATATGTTGCATATTAAAAATTATAACACACATGAACATTAAATAGAGGGAAGTAGTGCTAATAGATAAATAGAAAAATAGGGGGGTGAGGGAAGTAGTGAGAAATAACACATTATTATGTGAAAAGAAACACAATATACATACATGAACACAAATGGAGGAGGGAAGTAATGGGTAGAGAAAGAAAGAAAAAATGGAAGGGAGGAGGGAAGTTGTGGGTAGCAATTCATTTTTGTTTGTAATTGATCTAATTATATATGGTCTAGTGCCTTTTATCTTCGGTCCAACATTTTAATTTCCTCACTCCTTATTTCACTCGTTACTTCCCTCCTCTAGTATTTTCACTCTCCAAAATTACTATGTGAGTGAGAAATAATACCTTGATGTGATTGGAAACATATTATACCACACATTAACAAATAGAGGAGGGAAGTAACACATTAATGCATGGCATATAACAAATTCTAAAGCATGTAAAAAAAATGGAGAAGGGAAACAATGATAAGAGAAAGAAATAGAAAAATATGAGTGTTGAGGGAAGTATTCAGAATAGCACATTAATGTGTATAAAAACATTATAACACACATGAATACAAATGGAGGAGGCAAGTAGTGCGAAGAGAGAAAGAGAGAAATATAAAAGGTAAAGGGAGGAGGGAAGCAACAAGAAATAACACATTAATATATGACAATAAATATATTATAACACATTTGAACGCAAATGAAGGAGGCCAATAGTGGGAAGAGAGAGTGAAAAAATAAGAGGGAGGAGGGAAGGGAAAGTAGGAAATGATTTCTTTTTAACAAGTAGTAGATTTTTTATCTCTAGTTTGAGTCTTATTATATTTGGTCCAACAACTGATTTTCCTCTCTCCTCCTCATTTTACTCTCATGACCCTCCTCTTATATTTACTCTTTCTCAAAAAATGAGAGAGAGAAACACTTTTTACTCTCCTTTATTTCTCTTTCCACTCCATCACTCTCTCTCCCTTCTCCCTTTTTCTCTTCCATCTCTTCTTGGCAGGTTGTCCAATCTACTGACAGTCATCCCATTTGCTGCTAGCCAACAAGTGTTACCTAGTTTGGCCCCACCATATGTCTCTCAAAATGGGTGTTACTTTGACTACATACAGAAATGCCCTAAAATATACCACAACATTGAAATCCCCAAGGGCAATTCAAATATGTTGGACTGTCTCTTTCCTATAGGGTTACTAAAAGTAGAATGTTCTGTACAGTTACTTGTAGAAGGATTGCATCTATGAGTGAGCATTCACACTATTTAATTTGTAACAACCACTTAATTATTTAACAATTTCATATTTTACATTGATGATCTACATTAAGTAAATTCAATTAATCCCAATATGATTAGCGGAATAACAATTTGTTTGATTGGTTAATTGATTAATCATATACTTTTTTATCAATGCTAATTGTAAATATGAAGTTAGTTAGAGAAATTATTATATCATAGTACTATCATATGCACATCAAAGATATGAATTTTAGTAAGTCTTGATTGGGATGAAAATAAGGAAGTTAAACCCACAACTATATACATATGTATATGTCCATGGCAATATACTACTTCTAGAACACAGTATATTAGTTAGTTTTGTCAGAAAAACATTTTAAACATCCATTAGATTTCACATTAATCGAACAATCCATGATTTTTTTGAATCAAATCAATCATCCAATCAACTTAATATTTAAAGTTTTCTCACACTTAATTGCATTTGTGGCTAGGGTTTTTTACTTTCTTTCTCTGCCTCCTCTCATATCCTTACATTACGTTGAGAAAATATGGTGCATGTAATTGTAACATATCGAAATCTGGACATATTGTCTTTTTGGTCCTCTTTTAAGATTTTCCTTTCATTTCTATCCTTTTGCCCTTTAAGTTTAAATTGTGGAAATAATAGTGGTTTGGTGAACATTTGTTCATTAGTATTGCCAACATATGAGTTTATGCACAAATACCTCAGTAAGTATTTTTAATAAGAGTCTAATATGCAAATTTATGAATCATGTGACATATTAAATAAATATATTTATTCTAGATAATTACTTATCCTTATGGAGCAAGGAAGAGAAAAAAGGAATGAATAATATTGCTTTAAATATGTTAATGTGATATACAATGAATTAATATGGGAAATATGGGTAATAATGGATAATGGGCTAAAATTTATAAAAGGAACACTAATTGGTTAAAGATAAGTTGAGATTTGTTTTTCCTTGGGTTTGGTTTGTCTTGGAAGCCAAGTTTTATGATTTTGGAATAATAATAATCATATCTCTTTTATTTTGAAAAGAAAAGGTGAGTTTTTCTTAAAATATTAAATAAAATACTTAATGACTCCAACATGGAAAATAATATTAGATTTTTTATCTACACATTAAAAATAGCCTTTGGGTGAAGTTTTATGTAATTTGGATAATCTTTAATCTACATGTGAAATCAGGAGAGAGAAAGTGTAGAACCTTAACAATATTAAATAAATATACAAACAACTCCAAAATGTAAATTTGATGGAAAATTTGTGTCCAAAATATTTAATGTGACTTGTGGTTGAAGTTTTATCAAATTTGGAGAATCTAATAGTCATTAATGAGAAAAGAAAGAGAAAATAGTAATTGGCTTAATTGGCTAATTTAACTTTCTCAAAAAGACAAATATAATTTTATATTCGGATTCCTCACCCCAAAATCAGTTAACACACCAAAATTGGAGTTTATTTGGACTTTGTTTACACCCTCAAATAATTATAGAAAATTTTATACATTAAATGCATAAAAAGACCAAAGTTAGAAAGTTGCATTAAATGTTTTGAGTCACCCCCTACCTTTAGCTGCATGAACAGTAAACATGGACCAAAGGGGTCCGATATTTTGATCATAACTCCCTCATTTCTCAAGGAAACTTTAGAAATAACTTGCATTGGATTGCAAATTGAATTCAACATCCATCCATATCATATTCGAACCCTAACACAGAGTATTCGAGAAACTCCCAATATTTCTCTCTAAGCTTCTCAAAGCTACCCCCTATAAACCTCAAAAACCAACCATATATATCCTATGCTTGCCCTAGTTCCACCTTCACATAAGGATCATTTTTCTCCTCTCAATTTTTTTTTGCTCACATGTCGCTACTGCCGATTGAGTTTTGCTTCCCAACCTTACGACGCCTCCTCCCTCCTCCACAATGCATCTCTGACGCAATTGTTTACCTTGGTAAGTCTGGCGAGGTCTCCACTTCCTTCCCACCTTCTTGCTTTTGTGTTTGGTGGCTTATCTCAAATTCGTCCAAAACCACCCAAGCAAGCAGCTTCCTTGCTTGCTGCTATGGAAGATGGGTGAGAGGGGAAGATGTCCCCTAGTATTTTTTATGGTTGTGCCCTCTACTTCATCTTCTTTCTTACTTTCTTGCACCAGGGTGAAATCTTCCTTTGGATCCATTTTTCTTTTTGCTTTGATGAGGCTGATGTGGCACCGATCGTGACTTGGCGGCGTGCTATTGGGCCAAGTCATGTGGATTTGATGATGTGTCGATTTCTAATTGGTTGAATTTCAATAATTCATAACTTTTTATTCCTTTGTCCAAAATTGAAAATAAAATATGTTATAAACTCATAAAAATCCTATCTTTATAATAAAAATAATTTCAAAGATTGATTTTGAGTTTTCTCAAAAAGATTTTTTAGGAAATGAATGAATTAATTAAAAATTAACGAAAATACACCTAAATGTCCATAACTTATATGTTTTCTTAATCACAAAAACCTAAGCAAGTCAGTGGTGATAATTTTGAGGTCTGAATCAAAGATTGTGTAAAAATTCCACAAGTTTGAGTTTCAATACTTTAATGCATATATATCATTCTGATACATGAATATGAAATTGAAACTAGGAAAAGTTGATCTTGGACTCAATAAAATGATGAAAGTTGGTAGTTGAGATCATATGAGAAGGTATGTGTGTATCTAAACCTAAGTTGGGATATTTACATCCATAACCCTAATTTCCTTGTGACACATGATTTGAATCCTATTCCCTATATTGTTGATTCTTTTTGTAATATTGCCTCAAAATTAGTATTGATGATTTATTTCATGGGTCTTGGAACCCCACTTCCTTGTTTCTAATAATGTGATGATTTATATTGTCACTTTGTTGTTTCTTGAGCATGATGGTTTATTTGACTATTTAGCTATAGTAGTGATACTTATGCACTACTACCCATAGTTTAGGGCATGTGTTATTTTGCCCTGGGGAATGTGTTTACTCTCCCCTTTGGGAAATATGTTATTTCTCCTCAATATAAAATATTTGATAGGTGACTGGGAATGTGATTACTCTCCCCTCATCTATAGGTTGGAGTCCGGTAGGTGCCTCAAACCTACGTAGGTAATGTAGTCTAATATTGATCATTCATGTAATTTATTATTATTCATTGGTTTTTGGTAAGAATCTATTTTGTTATATGCCTCATTCTCTTGGCCCTCTCATCATGTGATGAATCTAAAGCTTTATCTTTCAATGTTGTATATATCTTTTGTTCTTGTTCATATTTTGACACATACTTTCTTTTGTTTTCCCTTTTGCTAGGTGCCTTCCCAACCATCCAGGTTTGGACATAGTGAAGAACATGAATAAGGAGATATAACTTTTGGTTTGGACATAGCTCTTAGAGGTTTTCTTTGGAGACAAATTGTAGTAGACTACACTTCCCTCTATCTAGATCTATTTGTTGTATCTTGATGTAAATCCTAATGGGAGAATGATGAATTTTTGTAACCTTTTATGTGATATGAAATATAGTTAGAAGTTTTATTCCGCCGCTTCACTATTGGTCTTTTGATTACCATTATTATAAATTTGAAAAATTTATACCTATTCCATCATACCTTTGAGTGTGTTCGGAATGGATGTTTTATTTTTCAAATTTTCAGTAAGGAGGTAATTTCACTTCTTTACAACATGGTATCAGAGCCCATGGTAGTCGAAATCTGACAATTTCAATTTTGTCTCCCTAGTTAGAACTCTTGCCTTACATTGTTCCCCTTTAAGTGACATGTTTGCCCTAGAATTGACTCATGCAACCCTTGAGATGATGAAAGGTTGATATTAGGATCCTATGAGTTTCACATTGAAACATGATGAATAAACTCCCTAAAATATTTACAATAAAAAATGTAAGTAATTGTAGTGACTTGAGGTTGTTTAGGTTTGCCTTTAGGCTGCTACTAGGATATGAAGTTGAAAGCAAATGTTTCTAGAAAGGATCAGGGTGGGCTGGCAAGATTTTCCTCCACGTCGCTAGCTTGGTTTACGAACAATACATATATAGACCCAAGTTTCATACAATTATATATTTACTTATACATATTTTTTTAGTTCAGTCGATTAATTACTGAACACATATTTAATTCTGTAATTTTGCCAAACATGTAGAGTTACCCAAGAAAAGAAACCCACTTATAAGATAATAATCAAACGAGCCATGAGAGAAAACATTGGAGTGAGATAAAACATTGGAGTGAGAGATCTGATAAGGCATTAAATATCACATCGAAGTGAGATAAAATAGTAAGAACATCTTAGATCCATGAGTAACATGCTGAGGGACATCGTGATACATCGAGATAATTCAATGCAATGCTTAAAAAACCCTACAAAATAGAACTTTCACTAGATTTGCTATCAAATAGAGATATGATAAAGATATCACTACAATTGGTAGTTACTAAATGAATCAATTAAAGTGATTTGAGTATCCATGTATCTCAGGATAAAAGATTAAATTAAAACTACGCTAATCAAACAATAAACTCTCACTATGAGTAGGTAGTGTCTTGAACAGAGAATCCATAGATTTTCTAAATTAAGGTGAAGAATTACCGTAAAGAATCCGCTCAAGATGATAAAAGAAGAAAAGAAAAAAGATAGTTAAATTCAATGAAGAAGAAATTTACCTATCATTACACATAATAATCAAGGTAAAGAAAATTATATGGGGTTGGAAAGTAGACTGACAATAACTTGTGCTAATTCTTTTTGAATGGAAAAATTCGTATGAAATACTACATCTATAAACTCAAGTATCATAACTTCATATATTTGCTTATAAATATGCGTCCTTGACAACTAGCTCAGCTAGTTAAGCCTGCTGATTGAGAAGTAGAGGTTACATGATCAAATCACACCGAATGTCATTGGAGCACTACAAGTAGGTATAGATAAGCTTTGGTGTTAGCTATTGTCCATTCTCACTCCTAATTAATTGGTGAAATTCCTCAAATCTCCTTTTCTTCTAATAAATATGTTTCTAATTCAATCGATTAATTAGTGAACGCAACATGCTCTAGTTTTGCTAAACTTATTAAATAAGGAAAGCAATCATGTTGGTCCATCAATGCTTGCATAATTATTCAATCAACTAAGTCTTATTCTAATTATCAAATATGTCAAAGGCTTACTCATCATTCAGATCAATTATACTCTCTACATGAGTACAATTGTACCCAACCATTAACCTACTTTTAGTGTCATCAAATTGACGTACTTGATCAAAAATGATTTTTAACCATTCTCAAGACATCACCCCTCATCATGGGTGGACTCACCAACCATGCTTCAAATATTGTTTTGAAAGGGGGTACTATTGACACTCCATTTGTTGTACTTCCAATTGATTGTCAAATCTATCAAAATGGATGAAAATGTCAAATATATTAATAAATGAAAGAAATCAAGATATGAGAGTATAATTTGAAATCAAAATCTTGTAACCATAGTCACTGAGATCTGATAAGGCATTAAATGTCACATTGGTGTGAGAGGAAACATTAAGAACGTCTTAGGTGTGTGAGCAATGCAATGCTCAACAAACCCAACACATTAGAGCTTTGGCTAGTGTGATCAATTATAAAGTTATGATAAACAAATCACTATAATTGGTAGTCACTAAATGAATCAATTAAAGTGATTCGAGTATCAGAGTCTCTCATGATTAAAAACTAAGTTAAAACTATGCTAATCAAACAATAAACTCCCCCAATGTGTAGGCTATTGTCTTGAACGAAGTATCCATGGACCATTATGCGTTGTTGAGGTTGTTTGAAGTTCAATAGATTAATTAGTAAACACACGTTTTCATTCCCGAATTGCTAAAGGTGAAGAATTACCATAAAGAATCCGCTCAAGATGATAAAAAAGAAAAGAAAAAAGTAGTTAATTTCAATCAAGAAGAAATTTACATGTCATCATACATATAATAATCAAGGTAAAGAAAAATATATTGGGTTGGAAAGTAGACGGACAACAAATTGTGCCAATTCCTTTTTAATGGAAAAACCAATCGTATGAATTACTACGTCCATAAACTCAAGTATCATAACTTCATATATTTGCTAATAAATATCTTTCTAGTTCAATCGGTTAATTAGTGAACACACGTGCCCTATTTTGCTAAATGCAGAGTTACCCACAAAGAAATCCGCTTGAGATAACAAACGAATCTACCTAGTGAGGCGGCAAGGAAAGGAGCCACATGCTTAATACACACACTGACTGGCTGTTGTGTGATTTGTATATCATCTTTTCACATGTTATCACACGCAAATTTGGTTCTTTCTAGTATAATTCAGTCTCTTTCATATTAGTTTTTCCATCTTTTGTTGTTCTATGTGTCCTATAACTTGTATTGCAAATTTGCTACAAAAAGGACTTAATTCGGATGTTCTTTCTACAGAAACAAAAGAATGCACGACGTGCAGTGCCAGGCGCACGACGTGCACCATCCTAGAAAAGACTGGTTCACTGAAGCAGTATAGTGCACGTTGTGCAAACTGCAAGTGCACGGCGTGCAACATTCTAGAGAAAATATGTTCTGTTCAGCAAAGAGAATGCACGACGTGCACGCAGGAAACGCACGACGTGCAACATTCCAGAAACATACAGAACACGAAGACACATCGTGCACATTGAAATGACATGGTGTGCACCTGGAACGCGAACTGCTGAAGAAGTTCTGGAAAGTCACACAGCATGCAATTCCTCAGCGCACGCCGTGCACGGATCAACCCGATGTCAACTGCACTGTAGGTTCACGACGTGCACCCAAAATGCATGACGTGCACCTGGCAGTTTCAGAAATCCAAAATTTCAGAATGCAATTTTAAAAGAAAGAGGGAAGCCAAGGGACAATTACGTTTGGCCATTTGGAGAGTTTCTCTCATCCCAAAGACAGAGGAGAGCAGAGGAAGGCGATTTGGGAGGAAACTAAGGTGGTTTCTTGCACAAAGAGACCATTTCTTCTTCTCTACTTCTCCTTAGTCTTCTTCAAGGTGCAACCAAGCGTTCCCAACTCCGAGCAACTTCTTGGGAGAGGAGTAGGCCCAACTTGGAGCAGCTAAAGGAGGGGAATTTCATCCTAAAGCTGGAATTCTTACTTCTTGTGGTTACATCTTTAGTTCTCCTTGTCTTTTCTTCTCTAAAACATGTCTAGCACTAAAATTTTTGTAGCAAATCTGCTGTACATTGTTATGGACGAGTAGACTTCTTTTTCTTGGGCATGGGAGAGTAACTTCCATGCCATAGCATGTAATGAACAAGTAATTTCGTACTAAATGCATTTGCTTCTTGTTTCTTACCTTGAGACTGTCGATTATATCTTTTCTTTGCATGTATTGTTGGCCACCTTATATGCATATCTTCTGCTTTCTTGCTTAGTTTGAGAAGACAAGTAAGAACGTATGGAGACGCTCTTCTTGGCAACTCTTCTTATTCTACAAGAGTAGAGAGGAATGAGTTGAGGAATTATTTGTGATCATAAATGAAATTCACGCACGAGAGTGTTAATTTGAGTTATGATCGTTACATTTACACTGGGAGGTGAAATGTAACACAACTTTTCCTTGAAACATGATCTTATGTATGTTTAAATTATTTTGTTCTCTTGTTTGCTATGGTATGTAAGTGAAATCCTAATGTCCAAGATTCATTAACTTTTTGAAATCGAATTTCCCTTGTAATCCTTGCTTATTCATTAAAATTTGAATTTCCTGTAGTTAAAACCTAATTTTTATGCTTCTAAAACAAATCTTTTCTACCCTTTAGAATCGGTCTAGATTGTTGAACTTTAGTACTGTTGCGTTCAATTAAATTAACTCAGCTCCTCGTGTTCAACCTTGACTATACTACCTCTGTATACTTGCGGAGTTTGGTTAAGTTGAGTAAACTATCCATTACTTGGATTGAAACTCGTTTGTGTAAACAACCAACAAGTTTTTGGCACCGTTGCCGGGGAGCTATGGTAATTTAATTGGAGTAATAAGTACTATTTAGTATTTGAGACTAGACCATCATTCATCATTTTCAAATTTCCATATACCTCTTAGTGTGTTCTAAATTTCTCTTGTTATTTTTCAGGTAACATCCACTTTGCTAGACCTTGAAATAGAGCGAACCCTTTCAAGTGTGAGAAGAACAAGAAGAGTGGAACAACCACTATTTGGAGGTACTTCACCGTCACCACCGCCATCATCACTACCACCGTCTTCTTCATCTTCTGTAGTAGCTACTCCAAGCAATTCATCCATGGAGGATGATAGCCCTCTAAAAGATTTCACTATGCCGGTTGCCACAAATATTTGTGGAGCCATCGACCTACCTGTTGTGGAAGCAAACAACTTTTCAATTGCCCCTTGCATTATGCAAATGATTCAGCAAAATTGTTTCAGGGGTACAGCCAATGAAGACCCAAGTCTTCATATTGCAAAATTTCTGGAATATCTGAATAATTTTAAGATTAATGGAGTGTCTGCTGATGGAATCAAACTTATGCTATTTCCCTTAACTCTAAGAGATAGAGCCAAGGCATGGCTTTTGTCTCTACCCAAGAAGTCTATTAAAAGTTGGGACCAACTACTTAATGCTTTCCTTGCAAAGTACTTTCCGCCAAGCAAGACAACTCACTTAAGGAACCAGCTTACAGATTTCTCTCAAAGTGAAGGAGAAACCTTATATGATACATGGGAACGGTTCAAGGATCTCCAACGCCTTGGCCCGCACCATAGTTTGACAAATTGGCTCTTGCTACAAACCTTCTACAATGGACTATTTTACAATACTCGGTTGACTCTAGATGCCGCAGTTGGCGGTGCACTAATGACTAAGTCCTATAGAGTGGCTTATGATATAATTGAAGATATATCACTCAATCACTGCCACTGGGGAGGGGATAGAGGAGCTAAATCCACCTCTACAACAAGCTCTTCTTCTGGGAAGCAAGGAGGAAAGCATACTATTATGTCGTTTACCTAATTGTCGCAAAGTTAGATGTGCTCACACAGAAATTTGAGAAGAAGACTACTCTGCCAATTCAATATACTTAAGCCACATGTGAAGCTTGTGGTAATATAGGACATACTTCTTCTTGTTTTGCCCCTAATGCTATGGAAGGAAATTTTGAACAGGTTAATGCAGTTGAGATGCAAGGAAACAAACAATACAACCCTTATTCCAACCAATATAATCCGGGTTGGAGAGATCACCCTAATTTCTCTTACCAGAATGCAAGCAACACCCAAAATTTCCAGCAAGGGCAGCAACAACAGCCACATGTAAACCGTCAAGGAAATCCGCCGGGTTTCAATAACAGGGGTTTTCAACAACCCCAAGGTTCTTCTTTGGAAGACATGATGGAGAAATTCATATCAACACAGATGCAACAAAATGAGGAACTCTGACAAAATGATAGGCTTTTAAAAGATGCTATTGCGCAACTCTCTGCAAAAGTGGATGGAATTTCCACCCACACCAAGATGTTGGAAAATCAGATATCACAACAAGCTTTGAATCAACAAAGGACTCCACAATCTGGTTCCCTTCCAAGCCAGCCGGAAGTGAACCCAAGGCAGCAAGCCAATGCTATTATCTTAAGAAGCAGAGCTGAAATTGAAAGACCTTCTCCATATGAGGAGAAGAACATGAAGCAAATTGTAGAAGAAGAAGCCAACATTCCAAATAGCAGCGAGGAGAAAGGTAAAGCTGAATTACCACCTTCTTTCAAAGCAACTGCACCTTTTCCTCAAAGATTAGCCAATAAGAAGGAAGACCAAAAATTCATAATATTTGTGGACATAATTAACAAATTGCATGTAAACCTTCCTTTTGCTGAAGTTATTGCCGAAATGCCTTCTTATGCAAAATTCTTAAAAGACATTCTGACCAAAAGAAGAAAGGTTGATCAAGTAGAAATTATAATGCTTTCTGAACGAGTGAGTTCAATTATTCAAAATTGTCTCCCTCAAAATCTTGATGATTTGGGAGCATTCACACTGCCTTGCAAGATTAATGACACCACTTTTCACAAAGGTTTAGTAGATCTCGATGCAAGTATCAGCCTTATTCCATTTACCTTATGGCAAGAATTAGATCTTGGGGACTTGAAGCCCACAAGGATGGCTATTGAATTAGCTGATCACTCTATTAAATATCCAAAAGGTATGGTGGAAGATGTACTTGTACAAATCGGGAAATTCTATATACCTTGTGATTTTATTGTTCTTGACTTGGAGGAAGTTCCTTCTAACCATGTTCTTTTTGGGAGGCCTTTCTTGAGAACTACCGGATGTCTTGTTGATGTCCGAGAAGGGAAGCTTACTTTACGTGTTGGAGAAGAGGCTATGGAATTCTCTATTTATGAAGCTATGAAAGCACCCACACATGTTGAAGAAATATGCTTGCTTGATATTGTTGATACTATTGAGAATGTTAGTGAAGATGATGTTGATTTGATGGTTGATCTTTATGATGATGAAGCAAATGAATACAATAATTCTAAAATTTCTGGAGTGCTTTCTATTTCTAAAGCAACAACTATTGATGAAGATGCTCCACTTGCTAAAGATAAAATTGATGAAAGTACGACAGGCAAAAAGGTAGAATTAAAATCCCTTCCACCTGGGCTAAAGTGTGCATTTCTTGACCCAAATTATACATCTCCTATCATAATAAACAGTGAACTAACCAATGATCAAGAAAATAAATTGCTTGCCTAATTGCGTTTGTACAAAGATGACATTGGTTACTCTATAGAGGATTTAAAAGGCATTCATCCTTCCATTTGTATGCACAGAATAAATATGGAAGATGATGTTAAACCAACTGTTGAACTACCTAGACGTTTAAATCAAAATATGCTTGAGATGGTAAAGAAAGAAATTTTCAAGTTAATTGACGCTGGAATCATATATCCAATAAGTGACAACCCTTGGGTTAGTGCCATTCACGTGGTACTTAAGAAGGGGGGTGCAACTGTCATAAAAGGAGATAATGATGAGTTAATACAAAAACACATGGTTACCGACTGGCGTATGTGTATTGACTATAGGCGTTTGAATAAAGCAACCCGAAAAGATCATTTCCCTTTGCCTTTTATTGACTTGATGCTTGAACGTCTTGCCAAACATTCGTATTTCTGTTACTTGGATGGGTATTCAAGTTTTTTTCAGATTCCCATATATCCCCCGACCAAGAAAAGACCACTTTTACATGCAGTTATGGAACATATGCTTATCGTCGTATGCCGTTCGGTCTTTGTAATGCTCCTGCTACTTTTCAGCGGTGCATGATGGCTATATTCTCCGATTTTATTGAAAATATAATGGAGATTTTTATGGACGATTTCAGCGTGTACGGCGATTCTTTTGATCAATGCTTATTAAATCTGTCTCTTGTCTTAGCCCGCTGTAAAAAGGTCAACCTAGTACTAAACTGGGAGAAGTGCCATTTTATGGTACAATCCGGTGTAGTACTAGGACATGTGGTATCTAACAAGGGTATTGAAGTGGACAAGGCAAAGGTCGAAGCAATTGAGAAGATGTATACTCCATCTTCGGTAAAAGACATTCACAACTTTTTAGGACATGCATGTTTTTACAGAAGATTTATTAAAGACTTTTCTAAAATTGCAAAGCCGTTATGTTCTCTTCTTGCAAAAGACACAAAATTTGTATTTGATGATGATTGCCAAGAAGCATTTTCCAAACTCAAAGAAGCTCTCATTTCAGCTCCAATCATCCAACCGCCAGATTGGGATTCTCCCTTTGAACTTATGTGCGATGCAAGTGATCATGCAGTGGGAGATATTTTGGGACAACGGAGAGACAAGAAGATTCATGCCATCTATTATGCCAGCAAAACTCTCGATGAAGCACAAATCAATTATACGACCACGGAGAAAGAAATGCTTGCGATCATATATGCATTCAACAAGTTTCAACAGTACTTAGTAGGATCGAAAGTGATTGTGTACACTGATCATGCTGCCATCAAGTATTTGCTGAATAAGAAAGATGCCAAACCACACCTCATTCGCGGGATACTTCTCCTGCAAGAATTTGATCTTGAAATCCGAGACAAAAAGGGTACCGAGAATAGTGTTGCTGATCACCTCTCTAGATTGACCACAGAAGCTAGAGATTTATTGCCAATTCAAGATCATTTTCCTATTGAGAAACTTTACGCATTATCGTCTATTCAAGCACCATGGTTTGCAGACTTTGCTAATTTTCTTGCTACTGGACAGCTACCTCCTAGTTTGACATATCAACAAAAGAAGAAATTCTTTCATGACGTAAAGTTATATTACTGGGATGACCCGTTGCTATTCAAGCATGGAAGCGATGTGCTAATCTGGAGATGTGTTATTGAAGAGGAGGTCCCAAGTATCATTGCTGATTGCCATGCCTCTCCTTACGGAGGCCATTTTGGAGGAGAAAAGGCTGCTGCAAAAATACTTCAAGCTGGTTTCTATTGGCCTACATTATTTAAAGATGTCAATCTATTCGTCAAATATTGTGACATGTGCTAAAGAACAGGAGGCATATCCCACCGAGATGACTTGCCACTCAACTCTATTCTAGAAGTTGAGGTGTTCGATGTATGGGGAGTGGACTACATGGGACCATTCCCATCTTCCTGCGGATATCAATATATTCTTGTTGCCTGTGAGTACGTTTCTAAATGGATTGAAGCCATTCCAACCCAAGCACCAGACGCCAAATATGTAGTCAAGCTTTTCTAAAAGATTATATTCCCTCGGTTTGGAGTTCCACGTGCAGTTATTTATGATGGAGGCACACACTTTGCTGAAAAACAATTCAAAAATCTTCTCTCAAAGTACGGTGTAACCCATAAAATCTCTACGCCCTATCATCCCCAAACATCCGGGCAAGTAGAAATTTCAAATAGGCAACTGAAGACTATTCTTGAAAAGACTGTCTCTAGTTCAAGGAAAGATTGGACACTAAAGATTGATGATGCATTATGGGCATATCGCACGACCTACAAAACCATCATTGGGACTACTCCATTCAAGCTAATCTATGGCAAATCATGTCACATTCCGCTTGAATTGGAACACCGCGCTTTATGGGCAATAAAGTTCTTGAACTTCGACATGAAAAGAGCAGGAGAAAAGCGTCTGTTGCAGCTGTAAGAGCTTGAAGAGCTTCGTCTTGATGCATATGAGAATGCAAAGTTGTATAAAGAAAGAACAAAAGCTTGGCATGACAAAAGAATTCGCAGGAATGATTTTCAAGAAGGAGATAAAGTATTGTTATTCAACTCCAGATTGAAGCTTTTTCCAAGAAAGTTGAAATCCAAGTGGTCCGGCCCGTTCCTAGTACTCAAGTTTTTTCCATATGGAGCTGTAGAACTCCAAGGAAAAGATGGAACTTTCAAAGTTAATGGACAACGCTGCAAACGCTACTCAAGTGGAGAAGATGTGGAGAAAGGATCTTCTTGCTCCCTACAAGATGCCTAAAGTTTTAGAAGAAGTCTTACTCCGGACTCTAAATGGAGGACCTCGTGGGAGTTGACCCCATATTAGGATAGATTTTTTTAAGTTTTTTAAATCAAAAACACTCTTTAATTTTGCTAATAAGCTTGTCGTGGATGAATGTAATAATTTAGACTTGATTTCTACTCAGTTCGTCATAGTTTACTGCTGACTGACTGATATTTTCTGCAGAAATCGCAAAGTGCACGACGTGTCTTTTGATGGCACGACGTGCACCTCAATACAAAAATACAGCAGAAATTGTTCTGGAAACTAACACGGCGTGCATTTTTAGTATGCACGCCTTGCATCTGTATGCAGGATCTGCAGAAAACTTTCTAGAAACTTACACGACGTGCGTTATCAACATGCACGCCGTGCACCTGGAGACGTGAAAGTCTGGAAACTTTTCTGGAAACTAACACGCCGTGCACTTTCAAAATGCACGGCTTGCACCTGGGAAATAAAAAGTTCGACAACTTTCTGGAAACGTGCACGGCGTGCATTTAACAACTGCACGACGTGTACCTGATCTTCGAGATTGCTGTTAAGTTTCTGGAAACGTGCACGCCGTGCACCAAAGAGACGCACGTCGTGCATCTGGGCGATGGAAATCTATAAAGTTTTTGAAAACGTGCACGCTGTGCATTGTCAAAACGCACGTTGTGCACCTGGACACAAAGGAGAAGTTTGAAACCAGACTCTACAGAGGCGCACGACGTGCATTCAAAATGCACGCCGTGCACTATATCTGCACTTTCAAGTGAAGTCTAGACAAAAAGGGCCGGAGTGCACAACCTAATCACTCTAACCCTAGAGTCGTGCACCCCGACCCCAGCAACCAAACCCTAGCAGCCACTCCGCAGCCATGCACCTCCAACGCTAGTCGTGCGCCGCTCCGCCGTCTTTCAGCCGTGCACAGTGCCGCCACCCCATTACCGCAGCAACAACTCCTTTCCGCCGATCTGCTCCACCCTCATCTTCTTTTCTTCTCCGCGCCGTCCAACAACACTGTCCAACAACGCCGCCGTCCACACGCCAGACTGCCGCAGTCAAGCCAGCCACAGAAAGCACTCCGTCGAGCTCGAACCGCCACACCGCCACCGAGCTCTAGCCTAACAGCCGCCGCCGACGCACGCCATTCCGACCGCAGCCATGCACAAACACACCTTCTTCTTCCTCAAAGTCATGCACCTCAACCCGCAGTCGAGCCGCCGCCCTTCTTCTCAGACCAGCTAGCAGCTCGCGGCCACGCTGTCGTCCAACAACAGCAACAAGTCGTGCATTCTTCTCGGTCGATCGAGCAACGCCAAAACAACAGTAGCGCCGTCAATCACACCACTTTGCCCAAAAATTGGAGCTGTCTCTGCAGATTTTCGGCTTTCCCCAAATCCGCAGGTGCACTCCGTGCACTGTATCTGCACGTCGTGTGTCTACCAGTCTGAGACAGATGTCCAGTCCACTTGCACGTTGTGCATCCTACAGACACGACGTGCACTCTACTGATGGCACCAATCAAGCGGAAGGTCGGCAGCCGTCCAGGCTATCACGTTACAGCTGAAGCAGGTTCCTCCGCACCAAGACCGCAATCTTTTGTACCATCCACACAGTTCAGGGTCAGGCCTGAAGAAGACGCTGACTACCAATTTCTCATTACAAGGCGTGTCTTTCCTTCACGGTACATGTGCGAGGAAGCCGTCACCAAGCTGGGATTCAAGGATGAGGTAGTAAATCACTTAACTTTCTTGGGATTACACTATCTCTGCACTCGGATTGCTAAGACCTACCCCCGTCTGGTGTACGCGTTTCTCACTACCTTTAAAGCTGAGAGTGACCAATAACGCCGTCAAATATCATATCAAAATATCAATTTCCGCTTGTTGGACAAACTGCTTTTGACAAATCTTGAGCGGTTTTGCACTTTACTTAAATGCAACTATGGTGGTTACACTGATTACCCTCCAGCTTTCAACAGTGATATGTTTTGGTCTGAAATTACTTCTGAAACAGTGCATAGAGCAAGGAATGCTCGGGCCTCTAGCATCCACAATCCTGTTTTCTGAGTCATTCATCGCCTTCTTAGCACTGGACCTTTTGTAAAGAACGAAACTCAGGGTATTGTAGAAAAAAATTGATCTTTTCTTCTTTTGGTGTTTGGTGCAAAATGAGCAATTAAGTTCTGGTTATTACATTGTAAACAAGCTGCTTGATACTAAGAAACAAAAGAAAAGAGAGGCGGGCGACATCATGTGTGGCGGAATAATTAGCATTCTTGCTATGCAGTTGGGTTTGGATGTAGGCTCCCTAGAACCTGCACCAGGGAAGAACCTAGTTGATATAAGCTATCTTATCTCTTGCGGTCTGATCTCCAGACATGGCAGCAGCACGTCAAAGTTCAATGTTTATATCACAAAGAAACAGTTCATCACAATCCCCGATGTAAGTCGGAATGATATCAAGAACAAGACCACTTGGAAAGTAGAGCTTCAGCCAGAGGACGATGAGGAGACACCCACCAGGGGTGCCAACAGCTCTACACCATGGCCTACTCCTGCCACCGTCCACTGGTACTCAGACTGAGTACAGATGGACAATGTCAGATGTTCAACATCTCTTCAGCTATGTGCAACGACATTTTAATCATTTAGACACTCGCCTGGACCAGATGGGCGCACAGTATGACACCAGGTTTGACCATTTGAGTGCACAATACTCAACTATGTACGGCATGGTCAACCGGATGGGTGTGTGGCACATCTCGCAAGGCCACTACCCAACACCACATCCTTCCAGTCCCCCTCTCACCAGGAGACCACAGCTCCAGACGTTCCACAGTAGCCCCGGGATCAGCAGCCCCAGGATCACCAGAAGCAGCATCCAGAAGCATCCGCAACGCCAATGGATATCCCCGACATCATTAGTCAGTTCTTCCCTGAGTAGGGAGGCGGCAGATCATTTTTCTGACCTATTCATGACAGGTATCCGGTTGTGAACTCCTAAAGTTCGATTAAAGCAATGAGGACACTGCTGATTTCAGGCTAAGGGGGGAGCAACCGGATGGTATTGGTATCCTAGTTAGCTTTTACTTTCTGTGTTATTTACTTCTTATCATTTGCTTTTGTACTTTTGTTTTGTTTTCACTTTTTAGTTGTTGTTTCCTGTTCTTCTTTTCTGATGGCAAGTCTAATATGATATGAGATTCATCTTTTATATGTGGAAAAAACCCCTATGCTTAACTGTTTGTCCTCCTTTGATGAGAAATATCAATTGAAGAATTTGTAAAAAGCACGCATTAATCAAATGAAACCTTTGGACCATCAACATGTGCTTAAATCTGGTTTATGCTTCTAGCCTGAACATTCATCTTTCACATCCTTGCTTGTTTAAAACATGTAATGGTTTCAATTTTTGTGAGTAAATCAACTTAACAACATCACTTAGAATACGTGATGACTTTGCCAAGCTCTTAGTGCATCTGCAAACACTCTTTCAATGAAAAATTTTCAGAACAGATGAATGAAATCTAGTTAATGTTACAATTTAGTTGACTCTCCCAAGTTTGATTTTTTTTTAAATAACTCTTATACCCCATTAAAGATGGCTAATCTGCCCACATATCATGCTAGCCTAGTGTAAGTCCGATCTGGCCACGATGGTTAGGTGGTATGTCTTAAAAGAGGGTAAAATACCCCAACCGACACTCCTCGTGTGCATAAGCCTACATTAGCAGCCGAGTGTCGGAACCCATAATCCTTTGTCATATCATTTTTGGGATAAGGAGAGTACAACAAAATTTGTCAATTCTTAACTAAGATTTCATCTTTTGTAATCCTTAATAGTTGAGATTTTGAGTTGCATATCCACTGATTGTTTGGCTTGGTCATCCAAATTCTACCTAGTGTTGTTTAATTGATTGATTCATTAAATTGATGCCACCCCTGTTGAACTAAAAATCTTTTTCTTGGGTGTTTGAGTTGAATTGATGGCTATGAGCATAAACATGTTGATCATGGTTGGTTTGGTTTTATACACATCTTTCATTTCATTTGATCTATTCATGCTCTTGAAAATTCTTCATTTATATTTCTATACTCTTTTTTGCTTGAGAACAAGCAATGGATTAAGCTTAGGGGGGTTTGTTGTGTGATTTGTATATCATCTTTTCACATATTATCACACACAAATTTGGTTCTTTCTAGTATAATTCAATCTTTTTCATATTAGTTTTTTCATCTTTTTGTTATTCTATGTGTCCCATAACTTGTATTGCAAATTTGCCACAAAAAGGACTTAATTTGGATGTTCTTTCTACAGAAACAGAAGACTGCACGGCGTGCAGTGCCAGACGCATGACGTGCACCGTCCCAGAAAAGACTGGCTCGCTGAAGTAGTAAAGTGCACGGCGTGCAACATTTCAGAGAAAATCCGTTCTGTTCAGCAAAGAGAATGCACGACGTGCACGCAGGAAACACACGACGAGCAACATTCCGAAAACATACAGAACACGAAGACACGTCGTGCACATTGAAATGACACGACGTGCACCTAGAACGCGAACTGCTGAAGAAGTTCTGGAAAGTCGCACGACATGCAATTCCTCAGCGCACGCCGTGCACGGATCAACCCGATGTCAACTGCACTCGGCGTGCACCTGGCAGTTTCAGAAATCCGAAATTTCAGAATACGATTTTAAAAGAAAGAAGGGACCCAAGGGACAGTTACGTTTGGCCATTTGGAGAGTTTCTCTCATCCCAAAGACAGAGGAGAGCAGAGGAAGGCGATTTGGGAGGAAACTAAGGTGGTTTCTTGCACAAAGAGACCATTTCTTCTTCTCCACTTCTCCTTAGTCTTCTTCAAGGTGCAGTCAAGCGTTCCCAACTCCGAGCAACTTCTTGGGAGAGGAGTAGGCCCGACTTGGAGCAGCTAAAGGAGGGGAATTTCGTCCTAAAGCCGGAATTCTTGCTTCTTGTGGTTACATCTTCAGTTCTCCTTGTCTTTTCTTCTCTAAAATATGTCTAGCACTAAAAATTTTGTAGCAAATCTGCTGTACATTGTTATGGATAAGTAGACTTCTTTTTCTTGGGCATGGGAGAGTAACTCCCATGCCATAGCATGTAATGAACAAGTGATTTCGTACTAAATGCATTTGCTTCTTGTTTCTTACCTTGAGAGTGTCGGTTATATCTTTTCTTTGCATGTATTGTTGGTCACCTTATATGCATATCTTCTGCTTTCTTGCTTAGTTTGAGAAGACAAGTAAGAACGTATGGAGACGCTCTTCTTGGCAACTCTTCTTCTTCTACGAGAGTAGATAGGAATGAGTTGAGGAATTATTTGTGATCATAAACGAAATTCATACACGAGAGTGTTGATTTGAGTTATGATCGTTACATTTACACCGGGAGGTGAAATGTAACACAACTTTTCCTTAAACAAGGTATGTTTAAATTATTTTGTTCTCTTGTTTTCTATGGTATGTAAGTGAAATCCTAATGTGTAAGATTCAGTTAACTTTCTGAAATCAAATTTCCCTTGTAATCCTTGCTTGTTAATTAAAATCTGAATTTCTTGTAGTTAAAACCTAATTTTTATGCTTCTAAAACAAATCTTTTCTACCCTTTAGAATCGGTCTAGATTGTTGAACTTTAGTACTGTTGCGTTCAATTAAATTAATCAACTCCTCGTGTTCGACCTTGACTATACTACCTCCGTATACTTGTGGAGTTTGGTTAAGTTGAGTAAACTATCCATTACTTGGATTGAAACTCGTTTGTGTAAACAACCAACAAGTTATTGGCGCCGTTGTCGGGGAGCTACGGTAATTTAATTGGAGTAATAAGTACTATTTAGTATTCGAGACTAGACCATCATTCATCTTTTTTGAATTTCCATATACCTCTTAGTGTGTTCTAAATTTCTCTTGTTATTTTTCAGGTTGTATGCGTCTTCACAACCAGGTCTCCAAACATCCGCTTTGCTAGATCTTGAAATAGAACGAACCCTTTCAAGTTTGAGAAGAACAAGAAGAGTGGAACAACCACTATTTGGAGGTACTTCACCGTCACCACCGCCATCATCACCACCACCATTTTCTTCATCTTCTGCAGTAGCTACTCCAAGCAATTCAGCCATGAAAGACGATCACCCTCTAAAAGATTTCACTAGTACATATGACACGTCAAATTCAACCTTGGGAGTAAAACCTTAGTTTAACCTCAAGTTTTACTAAAGGCCTGTTTAGTAGGGTGTAGCTGGATGACAAAGTGCGTGTTTAATATATATTTTTAGAACTCACACACCCTACTACACCCAACCAAACTAGTCCTAAAGGTGAGGAGTTACCCCTGAAAAAAATCCGCTCAAGAAAATAATCAAACAAGGCCGGCCGAGGCGGCAAGGAAAGGAGCCGTTAGAGGGAAACCAAACTTATAAGATACCGCAACGACTGAAACCCCCGCGAGCAATTGAAATCTGGCGGTCTGTCCCTTTCCTCCAGACGCAGCGACACTTCTGAGTGGTCTAGGGCTACGAGAAATAGGGTTTCCGTTCGTGCTCCCCTTGTCCGCCTTGTTCTTTCTGAGACATGGCCGCGTACAACCCCTGGGATGCTTGGGTCAATCAGCTTCTCGGCATCGATGAACCAGCGTCTCAACAGGAATGCAGTAGCAGCGGCCGTAGCAATCAAGAAGACTCTACCGGCCAGCTGACAGCCAAGGTAAGCGCTTGCAAATATTTTCTCAACGGTTCTAATTGTGAGTACGGTGACGAATGCAGGTACCAACATTCTTGGACATTCGGAGCGGAAGACTTCGTACTCGTCAATACTCTGAAGAACAACCGCAAACCAATCATGGGGATCGCTCTGCCTTTCGGTTCGAACAAGCTGTACGCGACTGACTACGAGATTGTGAAAGTCTGGGACTGCCTCTCAGCACAGCAAGTGGATGACATCAACCCAAAAATCCGGATTGGCTGCTTGGTCGGCAAACACGCGTGGGTTCTCCTGGGCTACATTGGTTATTTGAAGGTGTGGAATTCCCAGATCGGAGTCAACCTGTTCCTTAGCTTCCGTGAACACAAGCAAGTAAGTGCTGTAGTGCTCGAAAAGGTGAAGGGCAAGGAGATGGTTTTCGCTGGACTATCAAATGGGGTCATACTTGCCTGGAGGTGGGACGCTGCAAGCAAGCTTTTCATACGAGCAATTGGTGCAACTCCTTGTTTGCACAATGAACACAGAGCCGCCATTAGATCACTGGTTATCCAGAAGGATAGGCTGTACTCGGCGTCCATGGATAAGACCATCAAAGTCTGGGACGCCGTGACCCTGGAGTGCCTTCACACACTGAGGGGTCACAAGGACTCGGTTTTGGCCCTAGTCTGCTGCGATCGATACTTGCTGTCGGGCTCCATGGACAGGACAGTGAAGGCCTGGGACTGCGACACACTGCAATGCGTGTACACGCACAAGCAAAGGGGCAGAGTTGTGGCACTGGCCGGGATGGACGATACCAAATCTAGAGCAGTGCTGATGTGCTCGTGTGATGACTTTACTGTGTACCTGTACGAGTTACCATCCTTTGCTGAGAGGGGTCGGATCTTCTCTGGAGATGAAGTGAGGCACATAGTGCCAGGGCCTGAAGGATATTTCTTCACTGGAAATGCATCTGGGGACCTGAAAGTCTGGAAATGGATCTGAAAAAGCTTGCAAACTGCCATAATGCTTCGTAATTAATCTCTTGCAATTTGACACGACTCTTCTGTCATCGGTTTGTTGAGAACTTGCAATCTGCCATGCTGCTTTTGTAATCCTTCTTTTTGAACTTCCAAAAAAGTGTAATGCCTGATGCTATAAATCTGTTGGGAAATTGTAAGTTCAATTCTTTGATTATTACATGAGCATGGTAATAAAAAACCCGCCTTGAGGCTCTTGAGGCTTACGCCTCTTGGTGAGGCTATCCCTAATGCGCCTCGAGGCTTACGCCTCGGCGTACTGGACTGAGGCTTACGCCTCAAAATGTCTGAGGCCCGCCTCAAAGCACTGAGGCTCTGAGGCTTAACTGAGGCGCACGCCTCAATTCTGGATGATAACGTCTTATGTTAACCACCAAATTAGTCTACTTTTAAGATTATTACAAACACTTTCTTCAAAAAAAATCGGAGTTCTTGTAATGAATTATTATTTTTTGTTAATAAACAACCATCATCTTTTGGTGACACCTTTCAATCTTCACTGTTAAATTTCTCTTTGTTTGCTACCTTCTTATTCACTATATCGGTGAATTTCATATCATTGTTAACTAATTTTGGTTCCTCGTTCCTACCATTTGAAATTCTATCTCCTTTAGCTTTTCTATCGACATCTTTTATTGTAGTAGTATAAAGAATTGATATCTCGGTATTTATTTACATACTTATTTTGGTATTGTGGTAGACCTTTTATCTCTATTTTCATTATCAAGTTTCAGAATTAATTTCTGTTTCATATTGTAGTGCTTGTGTATACCTACTTTTGTTATACACACATTCATATAAATAATATATCAATATATATATATATATATATATATATATATATATATATATATGTAAATACATGTATAAATTTATTTTCTATAACCGCCTCATACATATTTTGAGGCTTACGCCTCAAACGCTTTGAGGCTTGCGCCTCGCCTCATTGAGACAAAAACGCGTCGTTACGCCTCACACATTTTACAACCTTGTACATGAGGAGGGTAGGATATATAATATTACCTCCTGGCTTAATTAAAAATAAAGATTTCCTTGGAAACTGTAAATTGGGACATTGAGTCTCTTCTGCAACAAAATAGTTTACTGAAAGTGTAAGTTCTATTAATTGATTACTACATGAGGAGGGTAGGATAAATAATATTGCCTCCTGGCTTAATCAAAAGAAAGATTCCTTTGAGAATTGCAAATTGGGACATTGAGTCTCTTCTGCAACAATAAATATTTTTTTTTTTACTGAAATTTGTCAAAAATCTCTGAGTGCTTGTCAGGTTCCTGTGGTGAAGTAGCATAAGTCCACCACCAATGGTCTGCTTTTTGTAATAGTTGTAGTCAATGTATGAATGCTTTTCTAGCGACTTCATAAATCCTGGCATGCAGGGAGCATAGTCGAAGGGGCCAAGTGTTTACCATAAAACTGGAAACACAGGTGATATTGTGAATTCTTTGATGGAACAACTGTCAGAACTGGGGTCATCCAGATTCCGGTTAATCCAGCCTTTGATTATCTCTGGATATGGCCAAATTTTTAGGTTCCTCTACAGTCACCCTAATCTTCCCTCTTGTTAGCTTCATACAGAGTAAAAGTTTTCATGTTACTCGGGATCATAATTCATCAAATCCTTTCATATCCCTACATCATGATTTCTAGATCTACTTGTTCTTGACGTGAAATAATCGTAACTGTATAGCTGCGTCGGGTTTCTATTGTGGGTATTGTGATGGGCGGAACAATTTTTGCTGTTTGTTGGTCATTATCAATTGTTTTGTGAAATAATTGCATCATTGTTTGCTGATTATATTCACATAAGTGGTCACGAATTTCATTTTACAGATTCGTTGGAAATAAGTCAGATTAGCCAATTCTTTGAAACAACAGCTTTGTTCTTAATAAAGTGAATTTTGCTCGTTTCAGTTGACCATATATACTTGTGGCTAGGTCAAACTTTTGGTTTTATGTACTCTGCAATTGAAATTTCTGCGGCTTGCAGTAGCATCTTCATTACCAAACAATCATGCCGAGGATTGGTTTTCTAGTTATTCAAAATATCAGTCATTTGGTTCTTTTGTCCAAAATAAGCATTGTTCTTCTATTTAGACACAAGCTATAAAGATAACTCACTTTAAAGCACTTCCTGATGGTGCCCTCGTATTATTCACTTAGTTTGCTGCACTTGTAACCATTAGTTTATAACACACGATGATGCACTTTTGAGATAGTCAGAAGAATCTTATTCTATCCATGATATGCATCATATGATTCATATGTGTTTTCTTCTTTTAGTTGAAACTGTCCTAATTCCTTAAAACATTATGTCAAACTGCCACTACCAATCATAACATGGTACAAAATGCCGTGTTCTGAGAATACTGTATTCTTGACGTGGATAGCTGTCATGTATAGTTAATTCTCAGATATGCTGCAGTTGAACATACATTCTGGCCATCATTTGAAACACCAATAATCTGGTATATATATTGCTATTTATCACAAGGAGGTTAGATTCAAATACCACTGTGATCTTATAAACCACTAGTCTACAAAAGTTTCTAGATGATTGGTTAGTAAGTAGAAGAGAAAACAAGAGAATAAAGGTTATAATCTTGACCACATTATAGAAACAAAAACCCTACTAAAAAATTCTTTCGGTCTCATTGTTTTTCTGTCCGTATGACAGGGCGATTTGTTCTTTATCAGCGCATTCAGCACAGAGAATGTCCTCCCTATTTCCCGTTACTTTATTTACTCAATGCAGTCATCTATTCCATCATATAGGAATCCTAACCATTAAGGCTACCTACTTGTTTGCACAATGAACACAGAGCCGCCATTAGATCACTGGTTATCCAGAAGGATAGGTTGTACTCGGCGTCCATGGATAAGGCCATCAAAGTCTGGGACGCCGTGACCCTGGAGTGCCTTCACACACTGAGGGGTCACAAGGACTCGGTTTTGGCCCTAGTCTGCTGCGATCGATACTTGCTGTCGGGTTCCATGGACAGGACTGTGAAGGCCTGGGACTGCGACACACTGCAATGCGTGTACACGCACAAGCACAAGCAAAGGGGCAGAGTTGTGGCACTGGCCGGGATGGACGATACCAAATCTAGAGCAGTGCTGATGTGCTCGTGTGATGACTTTACTGTGTACCTGTACGAGTTACCATCCTTTGCTGAGAGGGGTCGGATCTTCTCTGGAGATGAAGTGAGGCACATAGTGCCAGGGCCTAAAGGATATTTCTTCACTGGAAATGCATCTGGGGACCTGAAATTCTGGAAATGGATCTGAAAAAGCTTGCAAACTGCCATAATGCTTCATAATTAATCTCTTGGAATTTGACACGACTCTGCTGTCATTGGTTTGTTGAGAACTTGCAATCTGCCATGCTGCTTTTGTAATCCTTCTTTTGGAACTTCCAAAAAAGTGTAATGCCTGATGCTATAAATCTGTTGGGAAATTGTAAGTTCAATTCTTTGATTACTACATGAGGAGGGTAGGATATATAATATTACCTCCTGGCTTAATTAAAAATAAAGATTTCTTTGGAAACTGTAAATTGGGACATTGAGTCTCTTCTGCAACAAAATAGTTTACTGAAAGTGTAAGTTCTATTAATTGATTACTACATGAGGAGGGTAGGATAAGTAATATTGCCTCCTGGCTTAATCAAAAGAAAGATTCCTTTGAGAACTGCAAATTGGGACATTGAGTCTCTTTGGCTACAAAATATATTTTTTACTGAAATTTGTCAAAAATCTCTGAATGCTTGTTTGGTTCCTGTGGTGAAATAGCATTAATTCACCACCAACGGTCTGATTTTTGTAATAGTTGTAGTCAATCTCTGAATGCTTTTCTAGCGACTTCATAAATCCTGGCTTGCAGGGAGCATAGTCGAAGTGGCCAAGAGTTTACCATAAAACTGGAAACACAGGTGATATTGTGAATTCTTTGATGGAACAACTGTGAGAACTGGGGTCACCCAGATTCCGGTTAGTCCAGCCTTTGATTATCTATGGATTTGACCAAGTTTTTAGGTTCCTCTACAGTCACCCTAATCTTCCCTCTTGTTAGATTCATATAGAGCAAAAGTTTTCATCTTACTCGGGATCATAATTCATCAAATCCTTTCTTATCCCTACATCATGATTTCTAGATCTACTTGTTCTTTACGTGAAATAATCGTAACTGTATAGCTGTGTCGGGTTTCTATTGTGGATGTTGTGATGGGCAGAACAATTTTTGTTGTTTTTTTGGTCATTATCAATTGTTTTGTGAAATAATTTCATCATTGTTTGCTGATTATATTCACATAAGTGGTCACGAGTTTGATTTTACAGATTTGTTGGAAATAAGTCAGATTAGCCAATTCTTTGAAACAACAGCTCTGTTCTTAATAAAGTGAATTTTACTCAAGTTTCAATTGACCATATATACTTGTGGCTTGGTCAAACTTTTGATTTTGTGTATTTCGCAATTGAAATTTCTGCGGTTTGCAGTAGCATCTTACCAAACAATCATGCTAAGGATTGGTTTTCTAGTTATTATAAATATCACTCATTCGGTTCTTTTGTCCAAAAGAAGCATTGTTCTTCTATTTAGACACAAGCTATAAAGAAAACTCACTTTAAAGCACTTCCTGATGGTGCCCTCGTATTATTCACTTAGTTTGCCGCACTTGTAACCATTAGTTTATAACACACGATGATGCACTTTTGAGATAGTCAGAAGAATCTTATTCTATCCATGATATGCATCATATGTGTTTTCTTCTTTTAGTTGAAACTATCCTAATTCCTTAAAACATTATGTCAAACTGCCACTGCCAATCATAGCATGGTACAAAATTTGGATAGCTGTCATGTATAGTTAATTCTCAGATATGCTGCAGTTGAACATACATTCTGGCCATCATTTGAAACACCAATAATCTGGTATATATATTGCTATTTATCACAAGGAGGTTAGATTCAAATACCACTGTGATCTTATAAACCACTAGTCTACAAAAGTTTCTAGATGTAAGTAGAAAAGAAAACAAGAGAATAAAGGTTATAATCTTGACCACATTATAGAAACAAAACCCTGCTAAAAAATTCTTTCTGTCTCATTGTTTTTCTGTCCGTATGACAGGGCAATTTGTTCTTTATCAGCGCATTCAGCACCGAAAATGTCCTCCCTGTTTCCCGTTACTTTATTTACTCAATGCAGTCATCTATTCCATCATAGGAATCCTAACCATTGAGGCAACCTACTGGTTTATGTTGCCATATCTTTTTCCTATATTGTATCCTTTTCCTATTTATGAAACCAGCACCCCCCCCCCACACACACACACACCAAAAAAAAAATGAAAGAAAAAAAGTCAAATGATGTTCACTCCTGCTACAAATCATGGTAAGCTTAGGTGAGATTCATGTTGTCTGGGGACCTGAAAGTCTGGAAATGGATCTGAAAAAGCTTGCAAACCGCCATAATGCTTCGTAATTAATCTCTTGGAATTTGACACGACTCTGCTGTCATTGGTTTGTTGAGAACTTGCAATCTGCCATGCTGCTTTTGTAATCCTTCTTTTGGAACTTCCAAAAAAGTGTAATGCCTGATGCTATAAATCTGTTGGGAAATTGTAAGTTCAATTCTTTGATTACTACATGAGGAGGGTAGGATATATAATATTATCTCCTAGCTTAATTAAAAATAAAGATTTCCTGGGAAACTGTAAATTGGGACATTGAGTCTCTTCTGCAACAAAATAGTTTACTGAAAGTGTAAGTTCTATTAATTGATTACTACATGAGGAGGGTAGGATAAATAATATTGCCTCCTGGCTTAATCAAAAGAAAGATTCCTTTGAGAACTGCAAATTGGGACATTGAGTCTCTTCTGCAACAATAAATATTTTTTTTTACTGAAATTTGTCAAAAATCTCTGAGTGCTTGTCTGGTTCCTGTGGTGAAGTAGCATAAATTCACCACCAACGGTCTGCTTTTTGTAATAGTTGTAGTCAATCTCTGAAAGCTTTTATAGCGACTTCATAAATCCTGGCATGCAGGGAGCATAGTCGAAGGGCCCAAGAGTTTACAATAAAACTGGAAACACAGGTGATATTGTGATTTTTTTGATGGAACAACTGTGAGAACTGGGGTCACCCAGATTCCGGTTAATCTAGCCTTTGATTATCTATGGATATGGCCAAGTTTTTAGGTTCCTCTGCAGTCACCCTAATCTTCCCTCTTGTTAGCTTCATATAGAGCAAAAGTTTTCATCTTACTCGGGATCAGAATTCATCAAATTCTTTCATATCCCTACATGATGATTTCCAGATCTACTTGTTATTTACGTAAAATAATCGTAACTGTATAGCTGTGTCAGGTTTCTATTGTGGGTGTTGTGATGGGCAGAACAATTTTTGCTGTTTGTTGGTCATTATCAATTGTTTTTTGAAATAATCGCATCGTTGTTTTCTGATTATATTCAAATAAGTGGTCACGGGTTTGATTTTACTGATTCGTTGGAAATTAGTCAGATTCGCCAATTCTTTGAAACAACAGCTCTGTTCTTAATAAAGTGAATTTTACTCAAGTTTCAGTTGACTATATATAATTGTGGCTAGGGCAAACTTTTGGTTTTATGTACTCAGCAATTGAAATTTCCTGTGGTTTGCAGTAGCATCTTCATTACCAAACAATCATGCTGAGGATTGGTTTTCTAGTTACTATAAATATCACACATCTGGTTCTTTTGTCCAAAATAAGCATTGGTCTTCGATTTAGACACAAGCTATAAAGAAACTCACTTTAAAGCATTTTCTGATGGTGCCTTCGTATTAGTCACTTAGTTTGCTGCACTTGTGACCTTTAGTTTATAACACGCAATGCTCTTTTGAGATAGTTAGAAGAATCTTATTCTATCCATGATATGCATCATATGTGTCTTCTTTTAGTTGAAACAGTCTTAATTCCTTAAAAACATTATGTCAAACCGCCATTACTAATCACAGCACGGTACACAAAATGCCGTGTTCTGAGAATACTGTATTCTTTGACGTGGATAGCTATCATGTATAATTAATTCTCAGATATGCTGCAGCTGAACATATGTTTTGGCCTTCATGTGAAACACCAATAATACGGTATTTATATTGCTATTTATCACAAGGAGGTCCAATCCAAATGCCACTGTAATCTTACATATTATTAGTTTATAAAAGTTTCTAGATGATTGGTTGGTAAGAAAACAAGAGAATAAAGCTTATAATCTTGATCACATTATAGAAACAAAAACCCTGCTAAAAGTTATTTCTGGCTCATCCTTTTGACAAGGCAATTTGTTCTTTATTGACAGCATTGCAGCACAGAAAATGTCCTCCCTGTTTCACCATCACTTTCTTTTTACTGAATGCAGTCATTTATTCCATCATAGCAATTCCAACCATTGAGGCTACCTACTGGTTTATATTGCCATATTTTTGGTTCCTATTTTATCCTTTTGCTATTTATGGACCCCCCCCCCCCCCCCCCACCACCACCACCACACACAAAAAAGAGTCAAGCGATCTTCACTCCTGCTACAAACACATGGTAAGCTCAGGTGAGATTCATGTTGTTTACTCCTAGTAATGATTTTTATCTTACGCTTGTCAAACACATGGTAAGCTCAGGTGAGGCACATAGTGCCAGGGCCTGAAGGATATTTCTTCACTGGAAATGCATCTGGGGACCTGAAAGTCTGGAAATGGATCTGAAAAAGCTTGCAAACTGCCATAATGCTTCGTAATTAATCTTTTGGAATTTGACACGACTCTGCTGTCATTGGTTTGTTGAGAACTTGCAATCTGCCATGCTGCTTTTGTAATCCTTCTTTTGGAACTTCCAAAAAAAAGTAACACCCGCATGAATGTAGTCTGCAGTCGCTCCCGCAGTCTCTGGCTCAGGCGTCAGAGTAACACCCTCAGAAGCAGTAGAAGATGAATCTGCAACAGCATTGGCCCAAGCCGGTTTACCATACTTTTCCCAGCACTTTCTTCAATATGGTTAGACCGGCCACAGAGGTACACACGTGCTGTCCTTGCTGAGGACGCGCAGCAGCAGGAGGTAGAGCAGCAGGAGGGGCTCCTCGTCCAACACCAGGTCCACGTCCCCGTCCTGCACCCAGGGGAGGACGACCATCAGTGGAACGACCACGACCACGGCCACGACCACGACCACGCCTGGCCCAAGCAGCCAGGACAGTAGAATCTCCAGTCTCAATAGGAGGAGGCGGTGTTGATGACGGAAAGCGCTGGAGGCGCTTGTAGGCACTCTGTAAGGTAGGAAGCGGATCACTCGCCAAGATTTGATCCACAACGCCAGTATAGGACTCTGGCAAGCCACTCAGAAACTGGATCAGCTGTAGTTCCGCCCGCTGTTTCTGCATAGTCATTAGACCAGTAGACAACGAGTGGTAAGTCTCCAACTCACCCCACAGGCCGGTGAAGGTGGAGAAGTAGTCGGAGATGTCAGATCCCGTGAATTGGAGTCGCCCCAGTTGCTTGGTTATGTCAAAGACCTTCTTGGGATTCTGACTGTGAGAGTAGGTACTGGCGAGCTGATCCCACATCTGCTTCGCCGTAGGTAGCCGAAGTAAAGTAACACTGATCTTCTCAACGACGCTGTTGAGAATCCATGTCATCACAGTCGAGTCTTCACGGACCCAATCATCAAACACTTTGACGTCCTTTTCATCCGCGTTCTCTGCAGGCTGAGGCAGACCAGTGCGGATCAGATGAGAATACTTCCCTTGTGATTTGGCATATATCACAAAGGAGCACACCCAAAGCTGGTAATTGGGCCCGTCAAGTTTAACAGTGGTCACTTGACGGCGCGAGTCTCTCTCAAAGTCATCCCCAGAAGACGCCATGAGGACATGCAAGAAGGCAGGTACATGCAAGCAGGCACAGGAAGGAGACAGACTACACCGTCAGGCAGGTAGAAGAAGGCACAAAATCACCACGGACCTCTCACATACGACCGGCGCCGAAGCGTAGCAGGAAACCCGGAGGCCGAAACCTACACGGGAAGGCAGGCACAGACGAACACGAACGGAAGGTTGTCCCTCAGACGAACAACTCGCTGATCTCCCCCTGAAGACGAAACTAGTCCAGATCTACAAGCGGCTCAGTGGTTCCGTAGAAGACGACCACCCGACAGTGCACCTACTGTGCGAACAACTACCAAAAAAATTTGGTGATGTTGCTCAAGCACTAGCGGCACACCGAGCCAGGAGGCTAGACGGAGCCACGAGCAGGAGAGAACCGGCGACACGAGGAGGGCAGGCTGCCCCTACACGGGCGGCGCTAGCCGTGCACAGCCGCGGCGGCCAGCAGTGCTGCTCGGCGGGCCGGAGCGCCTGCTGTGGCGGCGAGCTGGGGCCGCGCGGTGGGGGGAGGGGGGCGGCGCGGAGGAGAGGGAAGAAGAGAGAGAGAGAAGGGAGGGAGGGAGGGAGAGACGGCTAGGTTTCGACCTGCTCTGGTACCATGTGACATAGTCAGGGTTTTCAGAAAGCTCAGGGTTGCACAAAGCTCAGGGTTGCACAATGTGTGCACCCTCATATATATAATACTGAGAGAATTACAGAGAGGTCCACATAAAAGAGAAATAACAAAACAAATAACAGGTTATATAAAATAGGAAATATATAATGTAACATTTACAATAGTATCAAACAGTCTAGATAGATTGGGCCTCCCAACCACAAAGGCTGGAGCATATAATTTCTACAACACGGCAGAACGCATTAGGAACTATAGTTCCAAAGCCCTTATATCTGGAACTGCAATAAAAAAATCATTAGATCTTGGAAACCATATAATAACATAGTGAAGACTGGGCTCCTTAACACGGGACTCCTTATTTTCTCTCCTCAAGGATGCTAATAAAACTAAACTTCTCATTAAGTTTCATGTTTCTACTGTATGGGGTGTGATCAACATGCCAAATGTACAATATGGTAACCAGTGGGGCCCAGACTTTTAACTTTCACGTATCCAAGAAGCTGTCAGTGTAACACAATCTGTTGCATCTTCCATATTTTTGTTCTTTAATAAATTAACGGTTCTGGTGTATTCCTAAATTACTAATGAGCTCTCTTTTGTTATGTTTGCTATCCAAGTGTTCGTACTGTATAATAAAACAAAGATGTAACCTTGGTGAAGAAACAAAGTTTCATTCCTATTTATTAATGAGCTCTTTTGTTTTATTGGCTATCCATGTTTTGTACTGTATAATGAACCCATATAACCAGGGTTGTCAGACTCGAACCGATCAGTGAACCGGTGAGGCCTCTGGTTCACGGTTCACTGGTTCAACCAGTGGTCTGACCGGTTCAACCGGTGACGTCAACATGACACCTTAAATTATATTTATAACCTTATAATATATGAAAAGTCAAGGAAAAAGTAAACAAATGTAGGAGAATATCAAAAACTAGAATAGAAACGACAATAATTCAATTGGGAAGTGCATTTCCTATGTCAAATTATCAAGTAATCAAATTAAATTTATTTAATATGAGGTGATACCACAGTAGGAAAATAAATATAGACAGTAGAACTAGGCTTTTCTATAGTCATTCACGTGGCAGGATAGTAGGAGAATGCTAAAGAATGAAAATGGTAGGTAGAATATATTAGCTGTATGGAAACATTATTAGGGGGAATAGATGACGAAGAAGAGAAGCACCAAAGAAATTGCAAGATGATCAATACAACAAAAAAAGGCAGCAGCAAATAACAGCAACAACAGAAGCAAATGCTAGCAGCAAACTATTGAAGACAGGAAAAGGAGGATAAGGATGAAGACAAGGAAGAGGAAGAATAGGGGAAAAGGAGGGAGGGGTGGCATGTACTGCAGCAATAACAAAATCAGCAAAAATTCCAGCAAGTCACTGGTGAGTCAGACTCGTCCGGTTCAGTATAAACCGGACCGGTTCACCGGTTCAACCGGTCGGTTGACCGGTTTTTGACCGGTTCAAAGGGATTTCCGGCTTTGGGGCTAAACTGAACCGCTAGAGGCACCAGTTCCCGGTTCAACCGGTTGAACCGGCCGGTTCGGTTCGGTTCTGATAACCATGCATATAACTGTAGGATGCAGGCACAGCATGCGATTCTGAATTTTTATCCTGTGAGGCTTTTTTTTTCCTTTCTCACTTCATTTCTTGCCCTGCTCAACAAAGTCAAAACAATGGTGTTCAGATGCAACATTTTATTCTTGCTTGGTATGTCTTGTGATCTAATACGTGTTGTATTTGTTTATGCAGATCATGCAAATGATGGAAATGAACATGGACAAGGTGATCAATTGAGAATTGTTTTTGGTGCAAAAGAACAGGTAACCATATATTCTCAGGTGAATTACCACAAACCAGATCAGTCATTAATGTGCAGCTTACATCTTCATCTACTTCTAGTTTATTTAGCTAATCTCATGTCAAATCAAATCGAAATTTTGTTATACTGAGTAGGAATTGATAATAGAAATACTGTCAGGAGTAGTTGCATGTTACAATAATAGGTTGCTTCTATTTGTCACTTTCTGCAAGCAGGGAAACATCATTTGAGTGGCAGAGAAGCCTTTTACCTTGTTTAGTTCATCTGTTTTTACCGTGAATCTGAACTTGAAGTTATCTTGTGGATGACCTTGCAATGTTGCTTCTATTCCCAAGTAAAGTCATTATTATGGAGATTTCACTTTTGGCCATAACAAAGGCATTTTTTGCTGACTAGCAATTCTGTTTAATGAATGTTAACATCTTCTTTGATCTATGTTGATATGCTCATTCATTCCAGTGGCTGCTTTTATGATACATTCCTTCAATTCTAAGCCAATATAGTGGCTATCAGATTTTCCGAAGAACACCTTTTCTTGTATATGAATATGTCCACTTTTTGATGTTCCTTGACAGCTGCTTTAATTTTCCCTCTTGCTGGTTCCGTATAGAAGCGGAATTTCTCATCTTACAGTGAATCATTTATCATGAATCCTATAATATTGTTGTTTGACTACAAGTCGTGCCTTCTAGATTTACTGTTCTTTGTGTAGAAATGATTGTAAATTTATAGTTGTGATATCTATATTAATGATCTGTGTTGCCATTTAATCTTTTTTAGTTTGTTGATTTTGTGATTAGCAACTACATATCGACGTTTGAGAATCAGATTGTTTATATCGAAATGTTCCGTTAAATTGTATGCTCATAACTTTATCGGGCTTCATGTATTCATAAAAGTTGTAGAGTTTCAACAAGTACAATTTTTTTAATAAGAATCACATATGCAATTGGTAAAAATAAGCATATACGATTTGGTCGTTGTTGGTTGCTATCAAGTTGCTGTATCGAAGTTCGTATAAAACACATTGTAATACTTCATCGGTGCCTTGAGAGGCTTGGTCTGTGCCATTTGGGCCTGGGATTTAAGAAATGGTTGATCTCACTCAGCACTCCAATTCGAAATAAAAATTGCCTTCGTGGATTCATTGAACTTGATTTTATTACTTGCTATGAGACCAATCTACTTGATTCTTCGTTTAAGCATGGACTTCCCATTTTTCTCATAAATATAGTTCATATTATTACTGAACTGATATCATATTGTGTTTAAAACATGTCGGACAAGTAGGAATGCCTTTCATCTCCTATACTTCTGTTTATATCTATTTTGTACATTCATAACAATTTTATGGTATTATTGACGTGAGATAATCATTGTACATGCTAACTGGACTCTATCTTGCAAGCCTAATTTTTCCTGAAAAAAAACTGTACCAGAAATTTTCTAATTTTAAATATGGAATACTTTACTTTGATGGGAAGAACAGTGTCTAGCATGTTACTTGATTTAGTTGGTTGGTTGCAGCTAGCCAGCTACAAATTCTCTTATTCAAAGATATATAGTAATATAGGTTATATAAGTCCTGATTCTGTTCTTCAATTTAGAGCCGCATTATGACATCTGCCGATTTACTGGTGCTTTTAACAGGACCCATTACAATGGGTTGCCTTTAGAAAAGTCGCACTGCATACATCAACAGTGGCATGATCCAAGTAGCACTAGGATGATAGCCAGTGATCTTAGAGTAGTTCATTCCTGATCAGGCAGCACTGTTGGATCTTCTTCATCTACTAAAAACTGCTCAAATCACATGAGGGCCAAAGTCAAAATTTGAAGTTTCCTGTGGAGTCAAAGCCCACAAAGTTGAAGGGTCCTTTCCTGATGATAAAAGTTGGGACCTGCAGAAGCTTTTCGTAGCTTCTCCAGCAGATCTCAAGTGGAATGTTCTACATCAACTCATAGGTAGTGGTGTCACGGAAATGATTGTTAATCTCTATATTGCAGCTATACTAGGCAGTAAAGCATACATGATTTGACTAGTACTTTTTTATCCTCTCAATTTCGTACCCTCAGTAAGAGCTTAACTTAATATGCCTTTTCACGTTTATATGAAGCTTTTCCAGATACAAAATCATAAACTTTTTTAACACTGTTTTTTTGTAGTATCTTTGTTTTGTATGTTATTTAATTTACATGTTTTCATGGATAGTTCAAGACACCAATTGATGGGATGGATTTGTTTTCGCTATATGTCAGCAAATAATATGAGATGGAAATATAAAATATTTGGGTATATCATCTCCTGCAATAAGTGTGCAGCCCTTCTGGTAACGGTTATGCTGTTTATCTATATCATGATTCGTAATGTACATTCTGCAGCTCTTGGACAATACCTTTCAAGAGGCGTTGGATATGATGAGCTTAGCATTAGTTGTATCCCTTGCATACGTCTATGTTGAAATGCTTTTCTCTTTATTATGGTGCAGGACTTCGACCTCGTGTTGATTTCGCCGGGTGTGGAAGTGGAAGTTTGTGGGAACTTCGAGGAAGTTTAGACACAATCTTTGATAAACTATGATTCCGTTTTTCAGAGAAAATGATGTGAATTTTAAGGAAACTTTGATTGAAAACTTCTAACTATGTTATACCTCTATCTTATATATGTTAATTTAACACAAACACAATATGTGACTCTCTAGCCCTAGCTAATTTGGCAATACAATGTGTCGTTTGTGAGGGTGAAATGTACAATACACATACAAAAATTGTATGTATTATATACAATATACAATAGCAGTTACAACGCCCTCTCTACGAAAGAGTGGCAACAACAACCATAGGAGTTGATAGAAGTTGTGAAGAGGGTTGGAGGTGATATTTATTCCTATATGGCCATTAGGGCACTAGTTAGGATTAATGTTCTGTGCCGTCTCAATTTCTCCCCAACTTTTCCAACTTCGAGGAAACTTCGACAACTTCGAAGAAGTTGAGACGAAAATACACAAAAAAATCAACTTCGCTGACATCAGTGAAACTTTGCCCTGAAGTTTGGACGAGGCCAAAGTATTTGATATTCGACTTCGCCTATGGTCGAATATTGGAACTTCAGCGAAACTTCACCCAACTTCGACGAAGTTGTGTTCCATGCTCTTTACTATATAATAATATGCCACAATTAAACACATGCTTGCAAAGGAATGACGTTCTGACTAAACGGACCCCACATTACTGCAGATATTGTTGCTATATACAATCATCTGTTGAGCAGGCTGAGAGATATTATCGGTATTATTGTTGCTATATACAATAAATTGGTTGAGCAGGCTGAGAGATATTATCTAATACCCACTGCAGATATTGTTGCTATATACAATCAATCTGTTGAGCAGGCTGAGAGATATTATCTAATATCCAATATTTCATCCAGATGTAGTTATGTGAAGTTTTGAATATGGCAGTCTGATTTCCAAGGTGACTTCTTCACCATGCATAATGACGCAGCACTTCGAAATCTGACTTCTAGTGCACTACAGCACTGCTTATTTGGATCTTAATTCAACTGCATAGAATTAATTTCATTTAAGGTCTGAATGATGGCTGAATTAGCTCTGTTATGATGTGAGGGTTTTGATGCCCTTTTCAGCATCAAACTTAATATTAATTGGTGGAAGGTGGTGTATTTACATAATGCTATAAATTCTGGTCCTTGCTCCTTTTTCCCCTCACTCCATGGAAGCCTTTCAGCTCTTCATTTCTCCTTTCCACTTTTTCAAGGTTTAATCCTGCTCCTATTTTTTGGGGGTACTTCATTGTACAGAGTTTTGACATTTGATACATAGATCCCAAAGAAAAAGGATACGGATAAAAGGAAATCCAAAATTTACCTTTTGTAACCCATTTTCCCTCTTTCATGGACAGCTTTTGCTTTTCTTGTCTCTCATAGCCTATTCAACCCTCTTCTATTATCATCAGGTCACAATATCTTCTCATTCCTCTCTTTTGGACTCTCAAGATTCCTGTTTCTTTGTCCCTGCTGCCACCACTCACTCTTTCAGGTGAGTCTAGGATGTGAACCAAACTATGAAAGTTGATTCCAACTTGCCAAGGTATACATCACGTGCTACTATCACTTTTGGCTGATTTCAATCAAGTACAGGCAGCTCATCCATGCTTTCACATAGATGAAAAAAGATCGAGAAGAATGTTCTGAAAAAAAAAGGACAAGTGGAGCGATAAAAGCATTCCTCAATGGATCTGGGAGGCTTCATTTATTTCTTGAGTTTTTAATTTACCCAAAATAGAACATCTTAATTTCGTCCTTCGAGCAATGTTCCAAGCAGTCTTTATTACAAGCTCCTTTTCAATTGCTACTATTACGTTCAGACCTTTCAAATTTGAAACTAAGCTGCAATAATCTCACCTAGAGAGTTATCCAACTCCATAATCGCAACCAACATGTCCAAAGCTAGCTGGGCAATCTGAGAAGCATCCGAATTTCCTTCTCTGGACTTGTGTTGAGGCCTGTACCTCTCTTTTTATCAACGTCCTTATTTCATAATAATTACGTGCTGTTGAGGTGCTTTTGATTATGTCTTCCAGACTTCCACCATTCTATTACAATCTTCACATCTATTTCCATGTCGATCTTCTGACTTCCTTTCTTCCAACGTATATGCATCCTTTTTGCCATTCTTTACAACCCTTGCCAACAATCTATGCATGTGCTGATCATTTTGGAACCCCCCAACCAAGATGCCCCCACTAATGGTAGCCCATCTTGTTACAGAGTCAGGTCCTTGTCAAGTGTAATCCATCAACTAGTATCCATACTACATGAACCTTTTGCGTGCTCACATTCCTCACATTTTATAATTCCACACCATATCCCCCTTGTAAAACAACACATGAAATGGAGAGCTTAGGGTTACACAATGTGTGTACCCTTGTATTTATACTAAAAGAACATTTACAGTGAGGTCCATATATAATAGTAAATTAACAAAACACTCAATAAAGGCATATATATTAACACTCCCCCTCAAGTTGGAACATAGATGTCAATCATGCCCAACTTGTCCACCAGAGAGTAGAAGTGCTTCTTTACCAGCAGTTTTGTGAATATGTCAGCAACCTGGTCTTCAGAACGGGTGAAAGATGTGCAGATTTTCCAAGATAGAATAGCTTCCCTGATGAAGTGGCAGTCAACCTCAATATGTTTTGTGCGCTCGTGATATACATGATTGTTGGCAATAAAAATAGCAGCTTTGTTATCACAGTGCATTGGAATAGCAGAAGACGACTCAATACCAAAGTTTTGTAGAAGAGACTGCACCTACAAAAGTTCACATGCAGTATGGGCCATGGCCCTATATTCAACTTCAGCACTAGATCTAGCAACAACATTTTGTTTCTTGCTGCGCCAGGTGACAAGATTACCCCCTAGATATGTGCAGTAGCCAGAAGTGGATACCCTATCAATCTTGCTCCCTGCATAGTCAGAATCAGAATAGCTTTCTAGAGAACAGTGCCCATTTTTCCTGTAATGGAGGCCCTTGCCAGGTGACTTCTTTAGATATCACAAAATGTTACATAGAGCATCTTAGTGACACTGTCTGGGTTTATCCAAGTACCTTCTAAGAAGCCCCACATCAGTAGATATGTCATCTCTAGTTACCGATAGATATATCATCTTACCAATCAATATCCTATATTTCTTGTTATCAGCAAACAATGGAGAAGAATCATCATCCCAATTAACATTGGGATCTAGAGGCGTGTCAGCTGGCCGTGCACCAAGCATACCAGTTTCCTGTAACAGATTTAGTACATATTTCCTTTGAGATAGAACAAGAGCATTAGAGGTTCTAGATACTTCTATGCCCAAAAAATAGCGTAGTTTTCCCAGATCTTTAGTAGCAAAGTGCTTGCAGAGATGGGCTTTAGTGGCTTGAATAGAAACAGAATCACTGCCAGATAGAATGATATCATCAACATATACAATAAGTATCACAATGCCAGAGGAAGTCTTTTTCGTAAAGACAGAATGATCAACCCGTGACCTAAGAAAACCAAAGGCAGTCAAAATTTTGCTCAACTTATCAAACTAAGCACGAGGACTCTGATTGAGCCCATAAATAGATTTACTCAGCCTGCAGACTTTATGTGACCCCCCCGAGCAACAAACCCAGGAGGTTGCTCCATATATACCTCCTCTTGCAGATCACCATATAAGAAAGCATTTTTAACATCCAGTTGTACTAGAGGCCAGTCAAGATTAACAACAACATATAAGAGAATTCTGACAGAATTAAGACAGGCAACAGGTGAAAAGGTTTCAAAGTAATCAATACCATAGGCCTGTGTTTATCCTTTAGCAACAAGACATGCCTTCAAACGTTCTACTGTACCATCTGGTTGATATTTGACAGCATAAACCCATCTGCAGCCTACAGGCTTACACTGACGAGGTGGATCCACCAACTCCCAAGTCTGTTTGTCAGAAAGAGCAAGCATTTCCTCCTTCATAGCAGTAGTCCAAGCTGTACTTTGCAAGACATCCTGCACAGTCTTTGGGATGGCAATAGCAGATAATGCAGTGACAAAGTTGCTAACATGAACACTTAAATGATCAGTAGATACATAGTTAGCAATATTGTGGATAGTGCAGGAACGAGTGCCCTTCCTAAGAGCAATAGGTACATCAAGATCAGAGATTACCTCAGGTGACGCAGAACCTTCTAGGGGAGAAGATTGGCTTGTATGGGGGGGGTCTTGTGCAGGTTCAGATCTGTTCCTGCGCTGATAAACAATAAGAGGAGGTGTCGGTTGTACAGAAGTAGTGGCATCAGAAACACAATCACTAGTAATAGGCAACGGAGAAGCAATAAGATCAGACTGAAGACTATCTCCTTGAGTAGAGTAGTATGGTGTACCCTCAAAAAAGACAACATCGTTGCTTGTGAAGCATCTCTTGGTAGTTGGGCTATAACATCTGTATCCTTTCTGTGTACGAGAATACCCCAAAAAAAATACATTTTTCAGCATGTGGAGATAGTTTATCATGCGTTGGGCCAAGCAACTTTACAAAGCATGTAGAGCCAAATATGCGAGGAGGTACAGTAAATAAAGGTTTATTAGGATTCAGAATTTGCACATGTATTTCATTTCCAATTACCGAAGAAGGCATCCGGTTTATTAGAAAACAGGTAGTCAAGATGGCTTCTGGTCAGAATCCCCGAGGTACATTAGCATGCAACATAATAGTTCTAGCAACCTCTAGTAAGTGTCTATTCTTTCTTTCAGCAATGCCATTATGTTGAGGTGTGTATGCACCAGAAGTCTGGTGTATAGTGCCAACGGATTTACAGAACAACTCAACATCTTTTTGAACAAATTCAAGTGCATTATCCGTTCTAAAATTTTTAACAAGCATAGAGTATTGTGTTTTCATCTCATCAAAAAAAAATTTAATTGTGGACAGAACTTCAGATCGACGTTTCAGAAGAAATAACCACGTGGCCCGAGAAAAATCATCAATGAACAGAATAAAATATTTGTTGCCAGATAGACTAGGGACATGACATGGACCCCATACATCAACATGAACAAGATCAAAAACATTTTTACTACTAATCTGAGAACGTTTAGGATAAAAAACCCTAGTTTGTTTGTCTAACTGACACGATTCACATTGAAACACATTTGTTCCTACATCAGATACAATATGACGCAATTTCTCAGATGATGGGTGCCCAAGTCTGTAGTGCCACTGTAAAGCCGATACTGAAGAAGCCAGAGCCACATTGTCCACTCTTTTTAGATTTTCCAGGTAATACAAGCCATCAGATCCTTCATGCCCCCCACCAATCTTCATCCTCGTGCGAAGGTCCTGAAAAACACATGAACCAGGCACTAAAATCAGGCTACAGTTCAGGCTACACAAAGTCTTTGTAACAAATAATAAATTCAGCGGAAAACGAGGCACATATAGAGAAGATTTCAGCACAATATCAGACACAATGTCTCCGATCCCCGAAACGGCAGACTTGGAGCCATCAACAAGCATAACAGACGAATTAGTAGTCGGTCTAGATAAATTTCTGAACAACAACCGATTCCAAGAAATATGAGAAGACGCGCCTATAGAGATATGTGTTGTCTTGAGCGTCATGTGCTTAGCATGTGCTTTACTTATGTTGTTTCTTATGTTGTTTAGTCCCATATGGGATGCTGCTTAACCTGTCTGTCTCTAGTTGTTATATAAGAGACTACGATGTACACTGTTGAAATCATCCAATAAACAACATTTCTCCAGTTTTTACATGGTATCAAGAGCAGGTTCCATTTTGTTTCTCCCACCCTAGTTTCCCACCCATGACCTAATCCTCTCAGCCCCCCCGCCGCCGCTGCCCCCCGGCAACAACCCTCCCCTCTACAGCTGCCGCCGCCACCCCCCCACTCTCCCCCAACCCCACCCTCCACCACCACAGCCGCCGCCCCCCCTGCCGCCGCTGCTTGCAGCAGCAGGTTGCCCGTCCACCACCACCCCCACCAGCCTCCTCCACCATCCTGTGACCCCCCCGTCTCTTCCTATCCATCCTCTCTACCTAATCCTATCTTCTTCCGCTTTTTCTCCACCTATAATCATCTCTCCACTCCTACGTACGGCCTGAACACTTTCTAATTCTTTTACGTCTACGACCGGGCTTCCGTCAGTTTCTGCTCGGGTCTCTGCTGGACATCTAAGTTGAGAGTCCTCTTTGTTCTTGGGGATTTCTGCCTGCGCCTCATGGGAGAACGTTGAGTTTTTCTCATGTTGGCGTAGGTTTCTATGATTTTTCTGCCCGTTTTTGGGTCCTTCTGATCTGCTGCGTCAGATCCCTTCTGCCTGGTTCGGGTTCCTCTGCTCTGCCCATTACGGGTCTGTACTGCTTCTCAAGCGTCATCATAATCTGCTATGGCTTACTCTGAACACCCCAGATCTCTGTGTGTCACTACAGTGAAACTCGACGGCGGGTTCAACTACCACCTATGGTCGGCGTCGTTTGTTCTTTATGTCAAGGCGCAGGGCCAATATCACCATCTGACGACCGACCCTCCTGTTGCTCCTACGGCGGATTCTTGATGATAAAACTAGACAAAGCTACATCCAGTGGTCCAAAGATGATTCAGGCGTCATGTCTTGGCTCCTCAACAGCTCTGAGTCCCGGATCAGTCAATCTCTTCTCTGCCACCATGATGCCAAGGCGATGTGGGATCATTTAGCACATGTGTACTCTCATCAGGAGAATCCAAAGCGAGTCTTTGAAATTTTCAAACAACTTGCCAAAAAGGAGTTCTCTACTGACACATCTATTGATGATTTTTATAATCAATGTTCTGCTTTGTGGAATGAATATGAGTTGTATCATCCTCTTACTGCTGATATCAAGATTGCCCAGAAACAACGAAATGAACTTCAACTTGTGCACTTTCTCGCTGCCTTGCCTGCCTCCTTCTCGGGGGTTGTTGATCAAATTCTATCAAGTGATCCGCTGCCCACTGTTCGTGATGTCCTCAAAAGAGTTCAGAGACTGCCTTCTCTGACTCCTGCACCTGCTCCTGAGCATCCTGCGCTTGTTGCGCGCTCTTCTGATTCTACTCGTGGCCGTGGCCGTGGTCGCGGTCGTGGTGGTCGACCTCCTCCTGCTGGTGGCCGAGGCTCTTCTACTCCGGGTCGAGGTCTGTCTCAAGGACCACGTCACTGCAACTGGTGTGGCCGCGACAATCACAATGAGGACCGCTGCTGGATAAAGCACGGTAAACCTGCTTGGGCGAACCAAACTGCTGATGATGCTGCTGTGACTGATTCTTCTACCGATTCGACACCTGCGCCACCTAATACTGACTGGCTTCGCTCCGAGTTCGAGAAGATGTTTCAAGAACGTCTTGCACAACTGCCCTCTGCATCCAGCTCGTCTGCCATGCTCACATCTTCGTCTTCTGATAACAAACAGTGGTGCATCGACTCCGGTGCTTCCACTCATATGACTGGTGCACGTCATTTATTTTCAAAACTTAGTTCCACATCTCCGATATCTTCTGTTACTGTTGCAAATAGCTCGAAAATTGCTGTTCACGGCACTGGCACAGTTCCTTTGTCACAAAAGATGCATCTCAATTCTGTTTTATACATTCCAAAATTTTCTGTTAATTTACTTTCAGTCAGCAAAATGATTAAACAACTACACTGCTCTGTCAAATTTGATCCCTCTGGTTGTATTGTGAAGGATATCCGCACGAAGACAAAGATTGGTTCGGGCCGTGAAGGACCAGACGGGCTGTACTACCTGGATGGGCCACCAATTTCAAAGGCGATGATCTCCACCTCTGTGTCAGGTCTACAGTTGCATGTTCGGCTTGGACATCCATCTGCTGCAAAACCGAAACTCCTTTATCCACATATATCTGAAAATAAATTTTCCTGTGAAACATGTGTTATGGGCAAACATTCTCATTCTGTTTTTCCTGCAAAAAAAGTTATTTCTTCTAAAGTACCTTTTGAATTAGTACATGCGGATATTTGGGGACCTTGTTCTGTGCCTAGTATTTCTGGTGTGAAGTATTTTTTGACTTTTATTGATGATCATTCTCGTACCACTTGGCTGTTTCTTCTCAAAGGTCGCAATACTGTGCTTGATTGCATTCGTACTTTCTTTGCTGAAATTAAAACCCAATTTGGTCAACCTATTAAAATTCTTCGCACTGACAATGCTCTTGAATTTATGCAACAAGTTGTTACTTCTTTTTGTGTGTCCCAAGGGACTCTCCACCAGACCACTTGCCCTTATACACCACAACAAAATGGTGTAGCAGAACGGAAGAACCGCCACCTTCTTGAGGTTGCTCGCACCCTCCTCTTTCATTATAAAGTTCCTCACTGTTTTTGGCCTGATGCTGTGTCTACGGCTTGCTATCTTATCAATCGCATGCCGTCCTCAATTTTGAAAAATAAAGTTCCGTACGCCCGTTAATTTCCTGATAAACCTTTGTTCTCTGTGCCACCTCGTATATTCGGGTGTACTTGTTTTGTGAAAAATCTTCGCCCCGGTATCACTAAGTTGGATGCTCGATCTGTGAAGTGTTTTTTTTTGGGGTACTCTCGCACTCAGAAAGGCTACCGTTGTTTTGATCCTATTACAAAACATTGGTATGTTAGTGCGGATGTGATTTTTTTTGAACACTTGCCCTATTACTTTGCCCCGGGGAAACAAGTAACTCCTGATATTTTGGTTCCCACTCCTCTACCTTTGGTAGATGATCCACCTCCTGCTGCGGTACCTTCTGAACGCCCTCTACAGGTCTACAAGCGCCGCTCGAAGCCTGCCACTGCCCGGCCGAACCAATTCCTTCGTCTGCGGATGATCCACCATCGACTGAGGTACCTTCTGACCTGGATATTCCTATCAGTTTACAGAAGGGTGTTCGTTCTTGCACTCAGCATCCTATTAGTCACTTCTTCTCATCTGCCAATCTCAATAATGACTTTGCCTGTTTCACATCTGCTATATCTGCTGTGACTATTCCTAAAAATGCGAAGGAGGCGCTCTGTCATCCTGCCTGGAAACATGCTATGGAATAGGAAATGCAAGCTCTGACTGACCAACATACCTGGGATCTGGTTGATCAACCGTCTTCTTGCCATCCAGTAGGCTGTCGCTGGATCTTCACTATTAAATATCATCCCGATGGTACCATTGAGCGTCTAAAAGCTCGACTCGTGCAAAAGGATATACCCAGACTTATGGTGTCGATTATTTTGAAACCTTTTCTCCGGTAGCTCGTCTCAATTCTGTTCGTATTCTGATTTCTGTTGCTATCAATAAAGACTGGCCTCTTTTTCAGCTGGATGTGAAAAATGCCTTTTTATATGGCGATCTACAGGAAGATGTCTACATGGAGCAACCTCCCGGATTTGTTGCTCAGGGGGAGTCTGCTTCAAAAATCTGTAAACTTTGCAAGGCAATTTATGGCTTAAAGCAAAGTCCACGAGCTTGGTTTGATAAACTAAGTAAAATCTTACTCTCTTTTGGCTTTCGCCGATCACAGGCTGATCACTCGGTTTTTATCAGAAAAACCACATCAGGGCTTGTTATTCTCATTGTGTATGTAGATGACATTATCTTATCTGGCAGTGATAGTGCAGGGATTCAAGCAACCAAAAACTACCTCGCACAACATTTTATCACGAAGGATCTTGGTAAATTACGATATTTTCTGGGCATTGAGGTTGCTAGATCTTCTGCAGGATTGTGCTTATCACAACGGAAATATGTTCTGGATTTGCTGAATGAAACATGCATGTTAGGCTGTAAGCCAGCTAACACACCTCTGGATCCCAATATGGATTGGGATAGTGACTCTTCTCCCCCATATGCTGATCGACACCAGTTCAGGAGATTAGTAGGCAAGCTTATCTACCTGACTGTCACTAGAGCTGATTTAGCTGCTGCTGTTGGGTTTGTTAGTCGGTACCTTGACAAACCTCGACAATGTCACTGGGATGCTATCTGTCATATTCTTCGATATCTCAAAAGTGCTCCCGGGAAAGGACTATTATACAAGAAGCATGGGCATTGTAATCTATCTGGCTTTTCTGACTCCGATTATGCAGGCAGTCGATCTGATAGAAAATCCACTTCTGGGTATTGTACGTTTGTAGGGGGCAATCTGGTTACATGGCGCAGTAAGAAGCAAACAGTTGTTGCACGATCCAATGCTGAAGCAGAGTACAGAGCGATGGCTCATACTACATGTGAGCTTCTGTGGGTCCGAAGCCTTCTGAAAGAATTTGACATCTTTCCGACTAGCTCCATTCCTATGTTCTGTGACAATAAGGCATCGATTTTTATTGCGAGCAACCCTACTTTCCATGAAAGAACGAAACATATAGAAGTCGACTGCCACTTTGTACGGGAAAAAGTTATGTCCGGACAGATTCATACTCCATATATCAGTACAGAGAAACAACTTGCAGATATCTTCACCAAAGTGCTACCCAAGACTCGCTTCCAGACATTGACTGACAAGCTGGGCCTCTTTGACATCTACGCTCTAGCTAGAGGGGGAGTATAGAGATATGTGTTGTCTTGAGCGTCATGTGCTTAGCATGTGCTTTACTTATGTTGTTTAGTCCCATATGGGCTGCTGCTTAACCTGTCTCTGTCTCTAGTTGTTATATAAGAGACTACGATGTACACTGTTGAAATCATCCAATAAACAACATTTCTCCAGTTTTTACAGAACTTCAAAAAAAAATTTAATTGTGGACAGAACTTCAGATCGACGTTTCAGAAGAAATAACCACGTGGCCCGAGAAAAATCATCAATGAACAGAATAAAATATTTGTTGCCAGATAGACTAGGGACATGACATGGACCCCATACATCAACATGAACAAGATCAAAAACATTTTTACTACTAATCTGAGAACGTTTAGGATAAAAAACCCTAGTCTGTTTGTCTAACTGACACGATTCACATTGAAACACATTTGTTCCTACATCAGATACAATATGACGCAATTTCTCAGATGATGGGTGCCCAAGTCTGTAGTGCCACTGTAAAGCCGATACTGAAGAAGCCAGAGCCACATTGTCCACTCTTTTTAGATTTTCCAGGTAATACAAGCCATCAGATCCTTCATGCCCCCACCAATCTTCATCCTCGTGCGAAGGTCCTGAAAAACACATGAACCAGGCACTAAAGTCAGGCTACAGTTCAGGCTACACAAAGTCTTGGTAACAAATAATAAATTCAACGGAAAATGAGGCACATATAGAGAAGATTTCAGCACAATATCAGACACAATGTCTCCAATCCCCGAAACGGAAGACTTGGAGCCATCAACAAGCATAACAGACGAATTAGTAGTCGGTCTAGATAAACTTCTGAACAACGACCGATTCCAAGAAATATGAGAAGACGCACCCAAATCTATGACCCATTTCGTATTACCAGTAGTAGAGGATGGTGCAGTAAGGAAGACGATGTCACAACCAGAGTATGTCGCAGCATGTGCTCCAGTGGTGGTGGTAGTAGATGACAAGCCAGTACGCTCCAGCAACAAGCGCTCGACCTCAACACGAATGAAGTCAGCAGTAGAAGTACCCGGGACATCAGGCCGGGTAGACACCTCAGAAGATGTAGTAGCCTCGGTGGCCGCATTGGCCCAAGCTAGTTTGCCGTATTTCTCCCAACACTTTTCTTCAACATGGTTAGACCGACCACAGAAGTTGCAAAAGCGTTGGCCAGTCTGAGGACGAGCAGCAGCAGTAGCAGGTCTAGAAGATGCTCCACGACCTGAAGAGTTCCTCCCTCTGCCAGCACCAAGAGGAGGACGAGCATCATGCGAGCGACCGCGACTGCGTCCACGGCCACGACCACGACCAGACATCGCACTAAAAGCAATAGTATCACCCGTATCAGCAGGAGTCTCAGATGACGATGCAGGCAAGCGATGTAGTCTCTGAAAGGCAGTCTGTAGAGTAGGTAGCGGATCACTGGCGAGAATCTGATCCACCACCCCAACATAGGAATCAGGTAGGCCACAGAGGAATGGGACTACTTGCAACTCCTGTTGCTGTCGTTGCATAGTAGCCAAATCAGTAGACAAGGGATGGTAGGCTTCCAATTACCCCCACAGTCCCTTGAAAGCAGAGAAGTAATCCGTCATATCGGATCCAAAGAATCGCAGACGACTGAACTGCTTGTTGATATCAAACACCTTCTTGGGATTCTGACTGTGTGAATAAGTGCTGGCAAGCTGATCCCACATCTGCTTCGCCGTCTGCAGGTATAAGAGTGTGATGCTAATCTTGTCTCACTACTATTCAAAATCCATGACTGTGGAGTCGTCTTTCACCCAGTCATCATACACTTTCACATCTTTTGAGTCGGATGTTGCAGGAGGCACCAGTGGTGGATCTCGCGCCAGGTGCGACATTTTTCCTTGTGATTTGACATATATCTGCATAGAGCACACCCAGTGCTAGTAGTTTCTCCCATCCAGCTTCACAGTTGTCACTTGACGGCCCAGATCTTCATGGGTAGACGCCATGAGGTAGAAGCAGACGAACTGGCAGAGTGACAGGTAGGCAATAACAAGCAGGAACAAGTAGTAGAAGGCTGCCTACGTCGTCAGATAGGCAACAGTAGGCACAGAGCTACGGATCGGAAGAACCTCTTCACATACGGGCTACACCGGAGCGTAGCAAGGAACCCGGTGACTCAACTGGTCACACGGACAGGCATGCTAAAAACAGATCCGACGGTGGTCTTCAGGCAGAAATCAAACCTGTCGGCAGACGAAGCCTAGAACCAGGCGGGTGAAGCGACCCCGACAGCCTACGTGCCCCGACAGTTCAGCAGCCTGGCGGCTCGGCTGGCCCGACGGCGTGCAGCCCCGACGCTACAGCTGCCGGCGGGCGGCGCCTGGCCGGGGAAGGAGAGAGAGAGAGAGAGAGAGAGAGAGAGAGAGAGAGAGAGAGAGAGAGAGAAAGTCGGGTGGGAGGGGACGGCGGCGCCGGGTGAGGGAGGACTTGAATCATTCCTGCTCTGATACCATGTAAAACAACATGTGAAATGGAGAGCTTAGGGTTACACAATATTTGTACCCTTGTATTTATACTAAAAGAACATTTACAGTGAGGTCCATATATAACAGTAAATTAACAAAACACTCAATAAAGACATATTTATTAACACCCCTAACTTTGCAGCAAGAAAACAAAACAGTGTCAGTTTTCTTGTTTTAATGTGCACCAGGTTGGCTATCATATTCCTACCATATTTCTATTCGTTTATAAAATGCTATTTGATTCTGTCTAGATGCCATATCCATACATTTTCCAGCACCTCTGATCTTTCTCTTTAAGCATTTGCAGCTATTTGTAAGCTACTCAACAGTAGCAAACAGGTTATTCTACTTCCAAACCACTTTATCTTCATCTGCTCCGTTTGGGGCTTTTATGCTTATAATCTTTAGGCACATAGAAGCTGGAATCGTTGCCTTAAAGGCCCCAGTTCCATTCTCCACTTTTAGAAGTATAATATCTAAATTACATTTGTATCTTGTTTTCAATTTCACTTGTAACCATTGTTCTAAACTTCAGAGAATTTGGGTGATTAATTGCCAACTATGTCAACTTCAATGCCGGTTTTGTAGACTTCAACAGTTGGCAAATTGGTCTCATAGATTCTAGTTGGTCTCATTGTTAGACTGGCATTTAGTGGATCTCAACGAAGTTGGCCCAACACCATGTTCTCTATATCAATGTCGACAATTTGGCGATGAAATGGCGAAGTAGGTGAAAATGACCCCAAGTATATACAAACCATGTCCAACCTAGGTGAAATGGCCTACTGCTAACTATTAATGAATGAAAATGCCTTAAGTTGGCTTCCTGTAACAGTCATGGCCTTCACATAACTCAGAAGTGAGTTCCAGACTAGTGTCACTTTAAGATTTGGAGTGTTGGAAACTGGAGTGTAAATTGTATATATTGTGTTGCACATTCTGCGGTCATAGAATCTCTTGGATGTGAGGGCTAAGGAGTGATGGGATGTTATATTAAGGTGTGCAAGTTAGAGTTATAACTTAATTATAAGTTTTTAAACAACAATTCTCTACAAATTCGGATCCCCCCCTCCCCCCACCAAGTTATTGATGTTTGCAGTTAAACTCCCTTGCAGTTTTCACAAACTTCCACTTCCACTTTTGGAAAAGTCAAAGTCCTACATCATGCTTTTAAGGTTGGCAATTCTCGTCCTTCCTTTACCTTGGGTTCACCCAAAACATCAATTTTCCATTTATTCACCACTAGTTTATTCAATATTTATATAAATTCTCCAACACTCCCTATGGCTCCCCTTTACATGGTACCCCTTCTTCTATATTAATTCTCGCATGCCTATTCTAGTTGGATGTATTACTTCCAGAAACTTTAAGATTTACAATTGTGATTCTTATCCTGTGAGCCTTTTTTCCCTTTTTCACTTTGACGTCTTGCCCTGCTCCACAAAGTCAAAACAATGGTGTTCAGATGCCATATTTCATTCTTGCTTGGCATGTCTTGTGATCCAATCTGTCTTGTATTTTGTTTATGCAGATCATGTCAATGATGGAAATGAACATGGACAAGGTGATCAATCTAGAGATGTTTTTGGTACAAAAGAATAGCAAGCAGTATATTCTCAGGTGTATTTCCACAAGCCGGATTATAGTCATTATTGTGCAACTAACTGTTCCTCTACTTCTAGTTTATTTAGCTAATCTCATATTAAACCAAATCAAATTTTTTTTATCCTGAGCATAGTCACAGTATACTCCGTTTTTTTGAATAAGTCACATTTAAACACCAATTTTTCCCTTGACATATGAAACAACCTAATAAATCCCAATTCTCGAACATTAAGTGTTTTTTCCCGCTTGATACACTCTTTTCCATTATTACATTTATTAAGACTCTAACTTAGTTTGAGTGCACATATGTGTTTGTGTATATGTAAACACATATATGTGTGTGTATATATATACTATATGTATGTGGATATGTATGTACATAGTTTTAGACATATGTATGGAATTTGTGCCAAACATATATACACATATATATGTGTAAAACATATATATACATATATCTCTGTAAAACATATATATACATATATCTCTGTGCAATATATGTATATATCCTCCGATTTTTCCTCGACTTTCTGCGAAATCGTTGGCCGTATTTTTTACCCTACTTTGACCTCTTCTTACCCAAATTTCTCGCATAATTGCTAAATTTTGAATTTTCCAACTCAAACAAAGGTATCCCGAATACCAAATTTGTGATATGATACTAAGTAGGAACTGATATAACTCCAATAATGTCAGGAGTAATTGCTTGTTACAATAATGTCACGAGTATATTTATATATATTTACATACGAATTTATCCGATTTTTTTTGAATAGTTGACTGAACTTTTACCGAATCTTTACCGGTTTTTATCCGAATTTTCCGCATAATTCCCTATTGCCGAATTTTTCAACCTCACCGAATAATTGCCCAATGCCGAATTTGTGACTATGCTCCAGAGCATACTTGTCAAGGCGGTCAGTCGGTCACCCTGGATCCTTGGCGACCAGGCCGACTAGTTGGCTGTGAAAAACCACTAGAGGGGGGTGAATAGGGTTTTGTAAATATTTTAATAATAATTCAACTCAAACAATCAACCACAAAAGATTAGACAAGGGGACACATGGTTTAGAGTGGTTCCACTCTTAGCAAATACTAAGCGAGTCAATCCACGACCCAATTGTTTCCAATTGGGATTTGAAAATACCTGCATTTTATTACCTCGCAAGGATGTTACATAAAATACAACTACCTTCCCAAACCCTTTGGACAACCTTCACCCCAAAGTCGTCTCACCAACTTTGAAGCAGCCTTCACTTGAAGTAACTTCAAGCTCCCCCTTGAAGTAGTCTTCCTCCTTGAAGTAGTTTCCCGTTGAGACCTTCTAGAAGTAGTCCAAAGTCCACCTTCTCCTCCAAGAAGACCCTTCTCCACCTGAGAAGATAAACCCTTACCAATTCACAACCTCCAACCTAGGAGTAGCAAGGAGAGTACACAACAGATAAGAAGGAACAAGAAAGGAAAATGGAAATTACAATTACCGCTGTAGCACAAGGCTTGATTTCCTATATCAAGCGTTTTGATCTCCTAACCAATGTGTATGAAAGTGTAAGTGCAGTGGGTAGGAGATGCTAGCCTATAGGACACGAAATTGGAGCAAAGGAAATGAATAACAAATGTTGGAGTTGCTCAATTGCTCACAAGAATAGATTGCCAATTGCAAGTATGTATGCTCAAGTATTGCACAAGTGTGTTTTGGGTGTCCTAAGGCATGCCCTATTTATAGGAATGGCCTATGAATGCTTAAGAACGTTCTAGACACTTTCTAGGGGGTTCTAAGTGCTCAACTAGCCGTTAGGTATCCACTAATTGCTTTAACAACGACCAGTTTATTAATTCTGAAAGTGCAGACAGAGTTCTTCTCGGTCGAAGAATTTTCCGACTGAGTGTCTCTCAGTCGATGAGTTTGTCGACCGAGGGACGATCTAGAGCAAGTGTATATAACGTTCAATTCCAACTCCCAACCACCTTGTCTGCTGGGTCTAACGTCTATTTGGGTCAATTCTCGGTCGAGGAGTTTGTCGACCGAGAGTGTCTCTGTTATAACCCCAATTTTTGGGTTCAATTGATGAGAAATGCAATTTCTCATATTAAGGATAATTGAACAAATAATGATGTGATTTGTTTTGAATAATTGGATTTCGTTTAAAATAGCCTTGTTATTTGATTTGTGGGCTTTATTGGCTATTGGGCCCAATAAAAAGGAAGATAACAAAGGAAATTCAATTAGTAAATGGATAATTGAATATTTGAGAAAAGAAATAATGGAAACCTCTAGAAGGCAAATACAAAGAGGATTTCGTGCCTCTTGGGTTCCTTTGGTGCCAAGGAGTCCAAGGTTGCAAAAAGGAAGCAATAAGAAAAGAAAATGTTAACTAAGTATTTCTTTATTAAGAAATAAATTGAAAATAATGGTAATATGTGGAAAGCAAGTAAAAAGAGAAATAAATGAGTTATCCTTTGAGGGATTTCGTATCCCAAGGATTCCTAATGATAAAAGGGATACCAACGGGGAAAATAAAGGAGAAATAAAGGAAAATCCTCAAAAAAGAGATATTTTAATAAGAAATAAATACAATATGAGAAATTGACTTTTAAAAGAAGATAAAGGCAAACCAATATTCCCCAATGTGGGAATCCGTGCCTTGGATTTTCTTGAGGTCCAAGGGACCCAAAATAAAGAGATAATTGCAAAGTGGAAAGAAAAATAGCAAATTTGCAAAATAGAAAGATAATGAGATACATTATTAGTGAAATTGGGATATTGATAAAAAGAAAGTATCTTCCTATTAAATGAAAATAGAATTCGTGCCTTTGGAATAAAGGGCAAATAAATAAAAGAATAAAAGGAGTTATTTTCGAATTCCTAATGTCTAAAGAATAAAGAAGACTAAGGAAATAAGAGAGAGAGAGAAACTAACTTATTAATGAAGGAAATATATATTCCTATTAGGAAAAGGTGTTGCTAATGCATAGATGAAGGGTGTAGGACATGGATACTCTCCCCTATATAAGGGGAAGAGCCATTGGCCAAGTTGAAGAGAGTTCCAAGCAACCGTCATCTCTCCTTCTTCATGTTTTACATCCAAAACCCTAACAAAGGTGTAGTGTTTTTTCTAGAGCAAGGAAGGATGCTTTTGGTTGTCGTGTTGGAGGCAAAAGGAGTCCCCAACAACCCTAGACTAGTGGGCAAGGCTGCCGCCACCTTGGTCTTCGCGTAGCGCCATCCATAGACCTGTAAAACGGGTGCCACAAGAGCCGTGTTGTGCAGGCTTTGCGGGTGCGTGTGTGGCTGAGAGGGCTGCGTATGGAGGGTGCTTCAGGTGCGCAGAGGGGCGGCAGACCGAGGGAGAAGGTCGACATCGAGCTTTGGAGTCCATGGAGGGGAGGACGCATCTGCGTTGGGCGCAGACCAGCGGCCGTCGGCGGCCAGAGCAGCAACCCAAGGTGGAAGACGACCTAGATACGCTTTGGATGGTTTTGCCCCCGGGGAATGAAGCGCCAACCCGCTTAAGTGAAGGGTAGAATCGTCATTCAGTTCTATTTTCAAACGGGCCGCCAACATGGACAAAGGCTACGTGGCGCCCTCTGGTTGGCCAAGTAAGTGTTTTAATGCAAAATTCATATCTCATAAACCATAGCTCGAATAAATGCAAATAATATATGAAAATTGATCAGGAGAACGAGAGAAATCCATTAAAAATATAATAAGATATTGATTCCGTTCCTAATTGCAAAAGTACTATAAGTTAATGAAAAGTGCATTAAAGTAAAGATAAAAACCCTATTTGTGAACTAAAGGTTGAATCTATGGTGCCTAATGGGTTAGTTTGAATAATGATACCATGTTGAAGGATAATATCATATGTGAATCTAATATAGATGAGATATTGCATGTTTTAAGGTTTTAAACCAAGATTACATGATAATACTTTTAGAAACCCTAACTTGGAGAAAAAGGGGAAGATATCATGATAATATGTTGTTAAATGATAGTTATAAGTTTTTGGTATATGAAAGTCCTTAGTTATGGATAAATACCCTAAAAGTAGTAATTAGGGTCTTTTTATGAATAAAATGTAGATATGATGGCAAAATGAGTTCATATGTTAATTAGACCCTAATGAGCTTTGAATTAATGATAGATGCTCATAATGATTTTGTCATGAATTAAAAGGGATAAAAATAGTATCTTTAATGTAAAAGAAGTTTAATGAAATTAATTGATGATTAATGTGCTTTTAAATATGGAAATAGGGTTATATGTTGTTGAGATAACCGTAGTATTGAAGAATAGATAAGATAACTAGGGTTTTTGAATAATCGCATAAAATTAGGGTTTAATGCGGTGAAAGAAAAAGGGAAACCCTAATTGCATAATGAAACCCTAAGATAGACACAAAACCCTAGAAAGTGAATCCAAGTCAATAAAGTAGATTCTTGATAAAGTGTGTAATAAATAGAGTACATATTTATTTCAGGAACTATGATGATTGAATTACTTGCTTGGATCTGTTGATTGACTTGATTGTATACACATGAAGTAAATGTTAAATAATCTGCACGACTCGTCAAACGAGGTATGTGGTTACGCTTATGACTACCCGAGTTAGTTTTCTGATGGATTCCCGGATGTTTAATCGCCTTGAATGCAACTAAACTGTTGGATGTTTATTTATTTCATGCAACTATAAAGTGACTATGATTATCACTATAAATGAGTATATATAACTGGCTAGATCCGGGTCCACCTCTGTTACTTTGAAAAGGCTAAGAAGGGGTTATCCTAGAGCAAGGTCTAGGTTACCGAGAGTCAGAAATTGGGATACCTACGTGTAGTGCCATGCGACTCGTTAGCCTGCCATGAGTTAAAGAGTGGGCTACCTACGAGTAGTGTCATGTGACTCAACCCTAGAAACTGGTTCACCTATAGGTGGGACCATGAGGGGTTTAATGGGGATCTACCATAAGGAAGGTAGGATCCAGGTCCACTGCAGGGATAGTACAGAGGATAGGGTACTCGTGGATCGCAGATGTTATATTTAAAACGTAATCTTGATTTATTAATGATTAATTGAGTGATTACATGGTTATCATAGTTGAAAGATTATTGTTTCACCCACATACCAGCTACGACTGACCGACGTTTTGTTTGTCGGCGTTTTAGGTACAATGAAAAGAACAAACAGTAAAGTGGCACATGTGATACTAAATGAGAATTAAAGTGTAAAGGAGGATTAGATAGATTAGTATTGGTGCGGATAGAAGAATAGAGATCCAAGTTTTCAAAAGGTATGTAAAGAAAAATTTCATTACCATTTTCAGTACAGTCTGTTAGGATTTAATAATTGTTTATGGTTATATGTCGAACCTTTGATCCGGGATTAATGGGTGCGGCTCAACCTCTCGGTTTCCCTTAATTGGGGGTTATCAGGAGGTGGGGTCGTAACATTTGGTATCAGAGCCTAGGTTCCTCAGTTAACCATTAATAATTATTAAATTTTACAAACTCCATAGAACCCAAGGGAGTTATTAGAGGAGTATCCGAAAGACAGAAGTGTTTAGAAAGGGATCACGACCGGGGGCTGGCAAGATTTTCCTCCGCACCGCTAGTCAGAATACGAGGACTCCCGGACCTGTGTGACCGCCTGGCCAAAGTCTTAGGGTATGAACCGAAATAAGATACCTTTAGGACTTCTCATCTTATTCATCCCTTCTCATCACAAAATTCTGATAAGGATATAAAGGATTAGGATTTTCTTTCTTCTCCTCACCCTCTTGAAGTATGGGTAAGGTTAATAAGGTTTAAGGAATTCTCCATCAAATTAATGAAAAGCATGTAAATAAGATGTCATGGACATAAGCTTAATAGATTAAGCGCAAAATAAATAATAGATACATGCTTAGGTCGTATGCCATAAGATGTCATGTCTTCAGGAGAGACCTGAGGCTAGATCTTCTTGTCAGGAGGATAAGTTAGTCTTGGAGATAGAGATCTCCATTGCAAGTAGAGACCTGGCACATCCTCTGAGGATGATGCTAACCCTAACCCTAAGTAAAGGTTAGAGAGAGATGAGTTTGACTGGGTGTTTGAAAGGACATGCCCTTGGGATGTCATATGATCCATGGGTGACCTAACACCTTTGGCAACCCAACCCTGGGAAGGGTCGTGCATGTTAGGATAAATGATAGCTCCTTAGATGATGAGGTTGGTGAAGGACCTTAGAAACCCTATGGGCATGTGCAAGAAGAGTATAGATGGCATCTAAGGCACGTCATAGCGCTGATAGTAGGATGAAACCCCAGATAAGGAATCATGATGGAGCATAAGGTGTTATGGATGATTTTGAGCAAACATAAGTTCGAACCTAGGCTTCACCCATGTAAAGGATGCTTTGGAGGTTGATCCTTCATGAAGAGAGGATCTCTAATAGTGAGGTTGGATGTAGGGTTAGCTCTAGAGAGAGCAGAAAACCCAGCAAGAAGGTTGGAAGCCTAAAACCCTGAAATATGAGATACAATGGATGATAATGGTTGCCTCATGATCGGTCCCTGAAAGTTGATGATACCTTGGTTGCCTTGAGAGGGACCAACCCCTGGGAGAAGATGAAGCTTCTGGCACCTACGTGCCCATGGTAGGGATGTTTACCTTCTAAGGTAGGAAGAAGAGTTCCTTAGACTTAGAAAGGTGTAGTGAATAGGTTCCGAGGCCTTGCACCCTATTGATTGTCCTTAAGGAGGACCCAACCCTAAGTGTTGATCGAGAAGAAGGATGATAGGAAGTGCACAAGATGCCTTTTTCCAGCTTGATTCATGGTTCAGAGATAGAGTGTGCAGTTGGGCACCTAAAAGTGAACCTAGGGTTCCTAGGCCTAAGAGGGGAAGTGGTATATCTAATGCTCATGATGAGAATTAAGTTGCTATAGTTTCGAGCATGGTACACCTCATGAATAAAGGAAAGGGGAAGTCCCTTAAGTTTAAGGTATGTGTAATGAACCCCCCCATAGCTAGGTTGATGATAAGGGAAGGTTTAATCTTGATCCAGCATTGAGAGGACAAGTACGACCTAGCATGGTTCAGTAGGTGATCTGTTTATGCCTTAATAGCCCGCTAGGGTTAAGTAGGCTCATGTGGATGTAAACCCTGGACCTAAGAGCTTTTGTGACCTTAGAGATAGTTTTCCTCCCATCCTGGGAGAGGAACCCCTTTGGAAGGATGTATATCAGTTTTGTTGGTTCAAGGTAACCTATAGAGGTCTCGTAGGATCTTGAGGAGTTAAGAGAAAAGTACATGGTATAAGAATGAACCTGTAGACCCATAGATATCCATCTCTAATTGCATATGAATGTGTTACCATGGAGGTAACCAGTAAGGGGCATGACCAAGGTAAGTAGGTTGCCATGATCCCGATGAAAGGATGAAGGCCATCCCATGAATGCAGAAAGAGAGATGATGAAGACTTGGGTAAGGTTCTAAGTGAACATGTACTATGATGGAGAATCCTAAGTCTATCCTAGGGTCAGGTAGGGATAAGACCGATGAAAGTAGGAGTTGCCTAATTCCCCAGTTGCACATGACCATATGGTCGGGAGGTAGCAACTATCATTGTCTGAGGGCCATGGGTTAGGAGATTCATCACCTTCATGAATTCATGGGACCCAAAGGGCAGATGAGTAGGGCACTCTCTTGATGCATGAGGGAAGAGGGATGACTCCAAAAGAGCCGGTACCCTATAGACCTAGAGATGTTGACCAAGGATATAAATCTCAATAGGTTTAAGACTCGTTTGATATCATAATGTCTGTGATGTAGAGACATATGTGGCACATGCAACTTAGATGTAAAGGTGTATGGGCAAGGTGGGATGTACCATCTCTACTCTTGGAACAGGAAGAACTCTGTATTTGGACTGCAGCCAAATGCTTATTTCCTCTTGTTATGGGGGTGAGAGATAGGACATTACGCATGTCATAAACCAAGGATAAGAGATGATGTAGGTTGGAACGTTGCCACAAACAATGGAGATAGAGAAGATAACCTATCATGGTAAGGTGAAAGATACATGGATGGTTTGCAAACACTAAGAGGAATGAGGTAGTTTTATCATGAGCTATGTGAAACTTATAAGTTATACCAGGTTGAGTTTGATCACCATGATGATGAAATCAGAGAGTGTTCTTAAAAGAGATAGACGTAGAGTTTGAGGTAATATGCTAAACGAAATACATGAAAGTGTATGTCTTCAATGTTACCTAATATCTAAGGATGTGAGGTGGTAATGAATGCTCTGATTAATACTTGTTTGACTAGAAGTTAGAAGAGGTTGTTTGGATAACCTTAAGTTTGAAAAGAGAGGTGTTTGGATAACACTCAGATGTAACTAGATGTGTTGAAAAGTTAAGGTTTGTTTGGTTAGCCAGTCTAATCCTTGATATGATGGAAGGATGATGGTAGAACCTCAAGTGCACTTCTTTGGAAAGGAAGGTGATGAAACCCTGACTAGAGTGGTTTAGGGTTTCAGAGGAATCGATCTTGGAAGAATCATGACATACATGAAATCATGATACACCATGGGAATGGCAATATCACGTTAGATGCTTAAGATGAGGTTGCATGTGGTTTATGGCCATGCAAGCCAAGAGGTAAAGGACGAACCCCAGTAACTCAGTGTATCGATATAGAGGACAAAAGAATCCCTGAGAGGGAATGATAGCTCAACACTATGGATGTTGTGATAAGTCTTCCCTGGATCAAGGAAGGTCGAGAGGCAATATGGGTTATGGTAGGTCGCCTTACCTAGAAAACATGAAAAAAAAGAGTCCTGTTAGGGGACAGATCTAGTTGAACTACCCATGAGAGAGATGGTTCAACTACACCATGAAGCGAGTTCAAAGTTTGACCTAAAGGTTCACTTCCATAAAGTAGAAGTAGGTACATGAAGAACTCTATATTAGTATAGTTTATCACCCCTAACTATGGTTAGTATGATCCAGACTAAAGGGTCTGATGAGGGCATGTGTGCTCGTTCAGGGTGATATCTAGAGACAGTTCTTGTCCTATGAAAGATGTGATAATGACCACCATAGCTAGTATCGGGTTTTATATGAAGCTCTATAAGGGAGGTTGTGTCGGTCACCACTTCAGTAAGGTGATGTCGGTGAAAGGACCACATGATGGTTAGAAAAGTACCACATGATGGTTAGAAAAAAAAGGGGCCCCAGTACATGTAGATGAAGTCACTTTGATTGAGCGAGGGCTGAAAGGAGCCTAGAGACAATGAGAGTCGTGAACAGATGCAAAGTAGACTGACATACAGTAACTGTGGGAGAAAATATGACATGAAAATCCGACCACTCTAAGTTATAACTAAGAGAGCTGAGTACCCGATACATGAGTCCATTAGAGATGGATGGGTGGAGAAGGTTAGGTTTGACCCTACCCCTCAGGGTAGAGTAATGGGAGATGTTTTCCATGTGTCCAATTTAGAGCACTATGTGAGATACCGACCATGTGCTGAGCAATGAACCTAGTGAGCCCCAAGGGAGGCTGAAATGGCCTGAGTCACCTGTGTAGTTTATAGACGCCAGGATGAAAGAACTCAGAGAAAAAGAATATGTGATAATAAAGGTTCTTTGAAAATGCCATGGGTACGACAAAGCCACGTAGGGGCCAACGATGGACATGGAAAAGTCTTATCCTGAAATGTTTGTCTGCTTGCCCGAATTTTGAGGACAAAATTCTTATAAGAGGGGAAGGATGTTATAACCCCAATTTTTGGGTTCAATTGATGAGAAATGCAATTTCTCATATTAAGGATAATTGAACAAATAATGATGTGATTTGTTTTGAATAATTGGATTTCGTTTAAAATAGCCTTGTTATTTGATTTGTGGGCTTTATTGGCTATTGGGCCCAATAAAAAAGAAGATAACAAAGGAAATTCAATTAGTAAATGGATAATTGAATATTTGAGAAAAGAAATAATGGAAACCTCTAGAAGGCAAATACAAAGAGGATTTCGTGCCTCTTGGGTTCCTTGGGTGCCAAGGAGTCCAAGGTTGCAAAAAGGAAGCAATAAGAAAAGAAAATGTTAACTAAGTATTTCATTATTAAGAAATAAATTGAAAATAATGGTAATATGTGGAAAGCAAGTAAAAAGAGAAATAAATGAGTTATCCTTTGAGGGATTTCGTATCCCAAGGATTCCTAATGATAAAAGGGATACCAATGGGGAAAATAAAGGAGAAATAAAGGAAAATCCTCAAAAAGGAGATATTTTAATAAGAAATAAATACAATATGAGAAATTGACTTTTAAAAGAAGATAAAGGCAAACCAATATTCCCCAATGTGGGAATCCGTGCCTTGGATTTTCTTGAGGTCCAAGGGACCCAAAATAAAGAGATAATTGCAAAGTGGAAAGAGAAAATAGCAAATTTGCAAAATAAAAAGATAATGAGATACATTATTAGTGAAATTGTGATATTGATAAAAAGAAAGTATCTTCCAATTAAATGAAAATAGAATTCGTGCCTTTGGAATAAAGGGCAAATAAATAAAAGAATAAAAGGAGTTATTTTCGAATTCCTAATGTCTAAAGAATAAAGAAGACTAAGGAAATAAGAGAGAGAGAGAGAAACTAACTTATTAATGAAGGAAATATATATTCCTATTAGGAAAAGGTGTTGCTAATGTATAGATGAAGGGTGTAGGACATGGATACTCTCCCCTATATAAGGGGAAGAGCCATTGGCCAAGTTGAAGAGAGTTCCAAGCAACCGTCATCTCTCCTTCTTCATGTTTTACATCCGAAACCCTAACAAAGGTGTAGTGTTTTTTCTAGAGCAAGGAAGGATGCTTTTGGTCGTCGTGTTGGAGGCAAAAGGAGTCCCCAACAACCCTAGACTAGTGGGCAAGGTTTCCGCCACCTTGGTCTTCGCGCAGCGCCATCCATAGACCTGTAAAATGGGTGCCACAAGAGCCGTGTTGTGCAGGCTTTGCGGGTGCGTGTGTGGCTGAGAGGGCTGCGTATGGAGGGTGCTTCAGGTGTGCGGAGGGGCGGCGGACCGAGGGAGAAGGTCGGCATCGAGCTTTGGAGTCCATGGAGGGGAGGACGCATCTGCGTTGGGCGCAGACCAGCGGCCGTCGGCGGCCAGAGCAGCAACCCAAGGTGGAAGACGACCTAGATACGCTTTGGATGGTTTTTACCCCCGGGGAATGAAGCGCCAACCCGCTTAAGTGAAGGGTAGAATCGTCATTCAGTTCTATTTTCAAACGGGCCGCCTACATGGACAAAGGCTACGTGGCGCCCTCTGGTTGGCCAAGTAAGTGTTTTAATGCAAAATTCATATCTCGTAAACCGTAGCTCGAATAAATGCAAATAATATATGAAAATTGATCAGGAGAACGAGAGGAATCCATTAAAAATATAATAAGATATTGATTCCGTTCCTAATTGCAAAAGTACTATAAGTTAATGAAAAGTGCATTAAAGTAAAGATAAAAACCCTATTTGTGAATTAAAGGTTGAATCTATGGTGCCTAATGGGTTAGTTTGAATAATGATACCATGTTGAAGGATAATATCATATGTGAATCTAATCTAGATGAGATATTGCATGTTTTAAGGTTTTAAACCAAGATTACATGATAATACTTTTAGAAACCCTAACTTGGAGAAAAAGGGGAAGATATCATGATAATATGTTGTTAAATGATAGTTATAAGTTTTTGGTATATGAAAGTCCTTAGTTATGGATAAATACCCTAAAAGTAGTAATTAGGGTCTTTTTATGAATAAAAGGTAGATATGATGGCAAAATGAGTTCATATGTTAATTAGACCCTAATGAGCTTTGAATTAATGATAGATGCACATAATTATCTTATCATGAATTAAAAGGGATAAAAATAGTATCTTTAATGTAAAGAAGTTTAATGAAATTAATTGATGATTAATGTGCTTTTAAATATGGAAATAGGGTTATATGTTGTTGAGATAACCGTAGTATTGAAGAATATATAAGATAACTAGGGTTTTTGAATAATCGCATAAAATTAGGGTTTAATGCGGTGAAAGAAAAAGGGAAACCCTAATTGCATAATGAAACCCTAAGATAGACACAAAACCCTAGAAAGTGAATCCAAGTCAATAAAGTAGATTCTTGATAAAGTGTGTAATAAATAGAGTACATATTTATTTCAGGAACTATGTGATGATTGAATTACTTCCTTGGATCTGTTGATTGACTTGATTGTATACACATGAAGTAAATGTTAAATAATCTGCACGACTCGTCAAACGAGGTATGTGGTTACACTTATGACTACCCGAGTTAGTTTTCCGATGGATTCTCGGATGTTTAATCGCCTTGAATGCAACTAAACTGTTGGATGTTTATTTATTTCATGCAACTATAAAGTGACTATGATTATCACTATAAATGAGTATATATAACTGGCTAGATCCAGGTCCACCTCTGTTACTTTGAAAAGGCTAAGAAGGGGTAATCCTAGAGCAAGGTCTAGGTTACCGAGAGTCAGAAATTGGGCTACCTACGTGTAGTGCCATGCGACTCGTTAGCCTGCCATGAGTTAAGGAGTGGGCTACCTACGAGTAGTGCCATGTGACTCAACCCTAGAAACTGGTTCACCTATAGGTGGGACCATGAGGGGTTTAATGGGGATCTACCATAAGGAAGGTAGGATCCAAGTCCACTGCAGGGATAGTACAGAGGATAGGGTACTCGTGGATCGCGGATGTTATATTTAAAACGTAATCTTGATTGATTAATGATTAATTGAGTGATTACATGGTTATCATAGCTGTAAGATTATTGTTTCACCCACATGCCAGCTACGGCTGACCGACGTTTTGTTTTTCGGCGTTTTAGGTACAATGAAAAGAACAAACAGTAAAGTGGCACATGTGATACTAAATGAGAATTAAAGTGCAAAAGAGGATTAGATAGATTAGTATTGGTGCGAATAGAAGAATAGAGATCCAAGTTTTCAAAAGGTATGTAAAGAAAAATTTCATTACCATTTTCAGTACAGTCTGTTAGAATTTAATAATTGTTTATGGTTATATGTCGAACCTTTGATCCGGGATTAATGGGTGCGGCTCAACCTCTCGGTTTCCCTTAATTGGGGGTTATCGGGAGGTGGGGTCGTAACAGTCTCAGTCGAGAAGTTTGTCGACCGAGAATGCCTTTGTTTCAATGTTTTGAACTATGTACTAAGTGTGTGTATCAGTGTGCAGTTGTGACACTATTTTAGGGGATGACCTATCTAAGTGTTGTGTGTGGCTAGGGAAGATCTAAACACTTGATTTACATGATATCTAAGTACTTGTACATTATATACTTGTACAAGTTTATACATTTCATTACAATCATGAAATTAATACATTGTGAGCATTTAGATCTTCCAAAGTTGTGTCATCCACCTAGTTCCTGCAACACTCAAGTAGCATGTTAGATCCACAAGAATGAAATGTTTGTCATCATCAAAATAAAGGGATTATAATAATGTCCAATTTATCCAACAATCTCCTGAAGATGTCAAACATTTCCAAAATATAAAATAAGGAAATATAAATTGTAGATAGTAAAGGAGTTGTTTATTCAATGAGTAAAAAGGTTTACAGGGTACTCTCTTATGTAGCTACAGAGAGTAGAGACACATATACAAGCGAGCAATATGAGACTTATACAATAAAGCAGTAGGAGAAAAAACACAACAAAATAAGTAAATAACACATTATTTCTATACTCCCCCTCAAGCTGGAGTGTAGATATCGAATAAGTCCAGCTTGTCAATCAGAGTCTGAAAGCAAGATTTAGGTAGAACTTTGGTGAAGATGTTTGCAAGCTGCTTCTCAGTGCTGAGATATGGAGTGCAGATATGTCCAGACAGAACTTTCTCCTGAACAAAGCGGCAATCAACCTCAATATGTTTTGTTCTTTCATGAAAGGTGGGGTTGCTCGCAATGAAAATGGAAGCCTTATTGTCACAGAACATAGGAATGGGGCTAGAAGGTGTGATATCAAACTCATTCAGAAGATCACGGAACCACATGATCTCACATGCAGTATGGGCCATGCTTTTTGCTGTGCCATGTAACCAGATTTCCTCCCACAAAGGTGCAATATCCAGATATAGATTTCCTGTCAGATCGACTTCCTACATAGTCAGAATCAGAGAATCCAGATAAATTGCAATGACCATGCTTTTTGTACAGAAGACCTTTCCCTGGAGAGCTTTTGAGATATCGTAAGATGTGACAAATAGCATCCCAATGACATTGTCGGGGTTTATCAAGATACCGACTTATAAATCCTACAGCAACAGCCAAGTCAGCTCTAGTAACAGTCAAATAGATAAGTTTGCCAACCAGTCTCCTGAACTGTTGATGATCAGCATAAGGAGGAGAAGTATCATTATCCCAATCCATATTGGGATCCAGAGGAGTGTTGGCTGTCTTGCAACCCAGCATGCCTGTCTCCTGCAAAAGATCAAGAACATATTTCCTCTGTGATAGGCATAGTCCTGCAGAAGATCTAGCAACTTCAATGCCTAGAAAATATTGTAGTTTCCCTAGGTCTTTGGTGATGAAGTGTTGTGCTAAATACTTTTTGGTTGCCTATATCCCTGCACGATCACTGCCAGATAGGACAATATCATCAACATACACAATAAGGATGACCAGCCCTGCTGCAGTTTTACAAATAAATACAGAATGATCAGATTGTGAACGCCGAAAGCCAAAGGTAATCAAGATCTGACTGAGCTTGTCAAACCATGCATGTGGGCTTTGTTTCAGACCATAGATTGCCTTTCTTAGTTTGCAGATTTTAGAAGCAGACTCCCCCTGAGCAACAAATTCTGGAGGTTGTCCATGTAGACCTCCTCCTGTAGATCCCCATATAGAAAAGCGTTTTTGACATCAAGTTGAAACAGAGGCCAGTCTTTATTCATAGCAATAGATATCGGAATACGAATAAAATTTAAGCGTGCGACTGGACAAAAAGTTTCAAAATAATCAACTCCATATGTTTGAGTATATCTTTCGCAATCAATCGGGCTTTCAAGCGTTCAATGGTACCATCTGGTTGATATTTAATAGTAAAAATCCAGCGGCATCCAACAGTATGACATGAAGAGGGACGATCAACCAGATCCCATGTATGTTGATCACAAAGTGCATGCATTTCCTTCTCTATAACATGTTTCCAGGCAGGATGGCGAAGTGCCTCTTCGGCTGATTTAGGAATTGTCACAGCTGACAAAACAAAAGTGAAACAAACAAAGCTATCACAGAGATTGTCAGATGAATAGAAATTACTAATAGGATGCTGAGTACATGAGCGAACACCTTGCCTTAAACTGATAGGAAGATCCAGGTCAGAAAATACCTCAGTGGATGGTGGATCAACCGCAGACGCAGGATTTGGTTCGACCGGGGCTTTAGAAACATTGATGTTCTTTGACCGACGCCAATAGACTTGCAATGGGCGTTCTTGAGGCACATCAGGAGCTGGTAATTCCTCAACAACTAATGGTAACGGTGTGGTAGCCATGATATCAGCCGACAATTTTTCACCATCAGTAGAATAGTAAGGCATATGCTCAAAAAAGGTCACATCCGCACTAACAAACCACTGTTCTTTAATAGGATCAAAACAGCGGTAGCCTTTCTGAGTACGGGAATATCCCAGAAACACACATTTGACTGAGCGAGCATCAAGTTTGGTGAGGCCAGGATGAATATGTTTTACAAAACACGTACTCCCAAAAATGTGAGGAGGCAGAGAAAATAAGGGTTTATCAGGAAACAAAATGGCGTACGGGACCTGATTTTTCAAAATAGAAGAAGGCATACGATTGATAAGATAGCATGCCTTAGAGACAGCTTCAGGCCAGAAGTGATGGGGTACTTTGTAGTGTATGAGAAGGGTGCGAGCAACCTCAAGAAGGTGACGGTTTTTTCTTTCAGCGACACTATTTTGTTGAGGGGTGTAAGAGCAAGTGGACTGATGTATGGTTCCTTGGGCAGCACAAAAAGATGTAACAGATTGTTGCATGAATTCTAGTGCATTATCAGTACGAAAAATCTTAATAGATCGATTAAATTGAGTGTGAATTTCAGTAAAGAATGTGCGAATAATATCTAACATAGTATCCCGACCTTTAAGCAAAAACAACCATGTGGTGCGAGAATAATCATCAATAAAGGTCATAAAATATTTCACACCCGAGTGACTGGATACAGAGCACGGTCCCCAAATATCAGCATGAACCAGGTCAAAAATTTCTTTAGAAGCAATAACTTACTTAGCAGGAAAAACAGACCGAGTTTGTTTGCCCAAAACACAAGTTTCACAGGAAAAATTATTCTCAGATAAAGTAGGAAATAAATGCTTTAATTTGGCAGCAGATGGATGGCCCATGCGAAAGTGCCACTGTAATCCCGTCACTGAAGTAGATAGCATAGCCGCAGCAGTAGGAGGTCCATCCAGATAATACAACCCATCTGGTCCTTCACGGCCCGAACCAATCCTCGTCTTCGTGCGGAGATCCTTCAAAATACAGCCAGAAGAATCAAATTTAATAGAGCACTAGAGTTGTTTAATCATCTTACTGACGGAGAATAAATTAATAGGAAACTTTGGAATATATAAAACAGAATTCAAGTGCAATTTTGGTGAAAGCGGAACCGTGCTAGTGCCATGAACAATAGTTTTAGATCCATTTGCAACAGTAACAGATGATATAGGAGGAGTTTTATTGAGACTCGAAAAAAGATGAAGATCACCAGCCATATGAGTGGATGCACCTGAGTCAATGTACCACTGTTTGTTACCAGATGATCGAGAGGCAAGCATGGCAGAGGCTCCTGGTGTAGACGAGGATGGCATCTGTGCGAGACGTTCCTGGAACATCTTCTCGAACTCCGAACGTAACCAATCTGTGTTAGCTGGAGCAACATGTGTGTCAGGGGTAGAGTCGGTAGTAGTGTCTGTAGCAGCCTGGTTAGCCCAAGCTGGCTTGCCGTGCTTAATCCAACAATGATCTTCAGTATGATTATCCTGGCCACACCAGTTGCAGTAGCGAGGGACGGGAGCAGTACCACGTCCAGGAGTAGATGTGCCTCGACCTCCTGAAGGAGGAGGGTGACTTCCACGGCCACGACCGCGACCACGACCACGGCCAGAATCAGTAGAGCGAGCAATAAGCACAGGATGCTCAACAACAGGTGTAGGAGTCATGGACGGCAGGCGTTGGACACATTTCAGAATATCTCGAAGGGTTGGCAGCGGGTCACTTGACATGATATGGTCAACCACTCCAGAAAAAGAGGTAGGAAGTGCAGCCAAAAATTGCACCAGTTGCAGTTCGGTGCTGCTTCTGAGCAATTTTGATGTCCGCCGTCAAAGGGTGGTAGAGTTCAAACTCATTCCATACAGCCGAGCATTGATCGTAGAAGTCATCAATGAAAGTATCAGTAGATAACTCCTTCGTCGGAGTTTTGAAAATTTCAAAGACACGCTTGGGATTCTCCTGATGAGAATAGACATGGGACAGTTGATCCCACATAGCCTTAGCATCATGAAGACAGAGAAGAGATTGGCTGATGTGAGGCTTGGTACTATTGAGGATCCAAGACATGACCTCGGAATCGTCCTTGGACCATTGGTCATAGCTTTGTCTGGTTTTTTCATCTGAATCAGCAGTAGGAACAGCAGGAGGCTCTGCCGTAAGGTGGTGATACCGTCCTTGTGCTTTGACATATAGAACAAAGGACGCCGACCAGAGATGGTAGTTGGAGCTGCTGTCAAGCTTCACTGTGGTGGCACACAGGGAGCGCGGAGGCTCAGGGAAGGCCATGGCAGAGGCAGGAGTTGGTGCAGTAGCAGAGTAGAGACCCTCAAAGGGCAGATAGCAGCAGCAGGGATCTGACGCGTCAGATCAGAAAACCTGTATCGGGCAGAATATATACAGAGAAACCTACGCTGACATGAGGAAAACTCAACGTTCCTTCATGAGGTGCAGGTAGATAGAATGGAGAGACGAAAGGACTCTCAACTTAGCCGGCCAGTGGATGTCTGAACGTAGATCCGAAGAGCACCCAGACGTAGATGGAGACGGGAGGTAAAAACCAGTGGCAGCCGGCCGAAAGGGTAGAAGCCTGGAGGAGGAAGGATGTTGCGGGTGGAGTGGCGACGGTGGGAGGAGAGAAGTCGGTGGGGAGGGAGGGTGGACGGAGGAGGGCGACGACGGTGGGGGTGGAAGGAGGAGGAAGGGGCGGCAGTGGGAGGGGAGGGAGGGCTGGGCGGCAGCAGTGGCGGGGGGGGGGGCAGGAGGAGATCGGCGGGGGGGGATGCTCACGTCATGGGTGGGTTGATGGGTGGGGAAAAGGAGAACCTGCTCTTGATACCATGTAGATAGTAAAGGAGTTGTTTATTCAGTGAGTAAAAAGGTTTACAGGGTATTCTCTTATATAGTAACAGAGAGTAGAGACACATATACAAGCGAGCAATATGAGACTAATACAATAAAGCAGTAGGAGAAAAAACACAGTAGAATAAGTAAATAACACATTATTTCTATATAAATCATATGAGTTTCATACCTGAAATTTACCTTTTGTAGCAATTCTCTTGTTTGCAAGTGTGTGTTGGTCGAGATATTATGAAACTTATTTTATTTTATATTATTTCTCTCCCTTTTTCATTTCAAAAAGGTAACCAAGATAATCATTAAGTATGACTTTTATTATTCTCCCTTAATTTTATTGCTATGCTCCCCCTTAAGAAGATATTCAGTGTTAAAAGCAATGGATGGATGCAAACCATGTGTTGTCAAATTTAGTCACAATTTATTTCTCAATCATTTGCAAAGGATGTTAAGCCTTGAAATGATATGAGATCGTTTTAGATTCATGGTGTATGTGTTTTGATCTCTCATCCATTTTCAAGGGATGTTAAGCCCTGAAGAAGATATGAGATCCATTTAAGCGGGGGGATGCTCACGTCATGGGTGGGTTGATGGGTGGGGAAAAGGAGAACCTGCTCTTGATACCATGTAGATAGTAAAGGAGCTATTTATTCAGTGAGTAAAAAGGTTTACAAGGTACTCTCTTATATAGCTACAGAGAGTAGAGACACATATACAAGCGAGCAATATGAGACTAATACAATAAAGCAGTAGGAGAAAAAACACAGCAGAATAAGTAAATAACACATTATTTCTATATAAATCATGAGTTTCATACCTGAAATTTACCTTTTGTAGCCATTCTCTTGTTTGCAAGTGTGTGCTGGCCGAGATATTATGAAACTTATTTTATTTTATATTATTTCTCCCCCTTTGTCATTTCAAAAAGGTAACCAAGATAATCATTAAGTATGACTTTTATTATTCCCCCTTAATTTTATTGCTATGCTCCCCCTTAAGAAGATATTCAATGTTAAAAGCAAAATGGATGAATGCAAACCATGTGTTGTCAAATTTAGCCACAATTTATTTCTCAATCATTTGTAAAGGATGTTAAGCCTTGAAATGATATGAGATCGTTTTAGATTCATGGCGTATGTGTTTTGATTTCTCATCCATTTTCAAGGGATGTTAAGCCCGGGAGATGATATGAGATCCATTTAAGCTCATGATGGATACATATATTGATTTCTTATCCATTTTACAAGGGATGTTAAGCCCTGAAAATGATATGATATCCATTTAAGCGCGGGGGGATGCTCTTGTCATGGGTGGGTTGATGGGTGGGGAAAAGGAGAACCTGCTCTTGATACCATGTAGATAGTAAAGGAGTTGTTTATTCAGTGAGTAAAAAGGTTTACAAGGTACTCTCTTATATAGCTACAGAGAGTAGAGACACGTATACAAGCGAGCAATATGAGACTAATACAATAAAGCAGTAGGAGAAAAAACACAGCAGAATAAGTAAATAACACATTATTTCTATATAAATCATGAGTTTCAAACCTGAAATTTACCTTTTGTGGCCATTCTCTTGTTTGCAAGTGTGTGCTGGCTGAGATAATATGAAACTTATTTTATTTTATATTATTTCTCCCCCTTTTTCATTTCAAAAAGGTAACTAAGATAATCATTAAGTATGACTTTTATTATTCCCCCTTAATTTTATTGCTATGCTCCCCCTTAAGAAGATATTCAGTGTTAAAAGCAATGGATGAATGCAAACCATGTGTTGTCAAATTTAGCCACAATTTATTTCTCAATCATTTGTAAAGGATGTTAAGCCTTGAAATGATATGAGATCATTTTAGATTCATGGCGTATGTATTTTAATTTCTCATCCATTTTCAAGGGATGTTAAGCCCTGAAGATGATATGAGATCCATTTAAGCTCATGATGGATACATATATTGATTTCTCATCCATTTTACAAGGAATGTTAAGCCCTGAAAATGACATGATAATCCTTTAAGCTTATACTAGAGTACATGAATGTATCTCTAACCAAATACACGAGATGTTAAGCTCAAATTTGTTTAGAGAATTCCATTAAGAACAAGATATATATCACATTCATGAATATTGTAGGCTCCTTTATTTTCATAGCCTAGATTTCCTTAAAAATACTAAGGTCATAACTTGTTTCAAATTTTCTTTATGATGTTTACAAAGTTTTTGTGAACTCCCCCTTAATCTTATAATCAAGATAATTTAAGGATTCTAAGGTCATAATAAGCATTAGATCATAACCTTTTATGAGAGCTATGCACTAAAGTCTTGTTTTCAATATACTAAGATTGATTGCAAGAAAATGATTTGCAAATAAACATTTTGTCAAGCTTATTTTAGGTCGACCTTGATTTTGACCAGGGCGCCCCTTGGTCAAACTTGATTTTAACCAAGAGGTAATTTCTGCAGATTTCCAATTTAAGAATTTTTAATGATCTACTTGATTGAATATTTGAAACATAGCTTATAGAGTATTATTCATGTATAACAAGAATATCATTTTCCATAAGCTAAGCACAAGATAATCAATTAACTAATATGTCAGGATGCATTTGTGCCATTGAGATTTATCTTAATGCAAAAATTGCACTATCAATGATAATATCATCTTTATATGTGATGAACTGAATCACTATGATCATTTTGAAAACAATATCCATTCATGGTTTATCAAAGATCACAATGATCATAATGAAACAGTAAAGGCATTATAATGATTATAATGGAACAATAGAAGCATATCCATAATTTCATGAAATACAATGATTATGATCTTTTAAAAGCAAATTTTAAGACACATGATTTTTATATAGATAGACCAAGGAATACTTAGGACAAACCATGTGGATTATTATAAAACAGTAATTAAATCAACATGGTTTATAATTTTCAGTTTTAAGCCAAACCATGTAGGAGATTATAGCAATTAAAAAATGAACTTGCAATCTATGCTATATCCGTATTGATTCATTTTTGCAAGAAGGCATGTCCAATTGTAGATTGTAAAAAGTATACAGGTTTTTAATCAACATGTTCTGTAACAACTTTAATAAGAGTGTTATAATCAAAGTATATTTAATAAGTCATGATGCAAGTTTATTAATATGTTTAAAGAATTGTCTCCAAGATTCATTCTTGATTTGCAGATTAAATCAATCATTAATAGCAAATTGATAGCAAACTAGATCAATTAAACAGGTCCAACAAAACTTGATTCGGTCGAACTTTTCTTTGATCAAATTTATCTCGGTCGAAGAGTTTCTCGACAGAGTATTCTGTTGTTTGTACATATTTTATCAGATTTTTGCAAGCTTAAAAACAGTAACCTACTCAGTCGACTCGACTGACAATGTCTCGGTCGAACATTTTCTTGACCGAGAATGTTTCTGAATTGTTTTTCAGTAATTATTTGCAAGCAAAAGGTAATACAATTTTGCAAGAATATGAATATTGAAGCTCAATTTTGTTGAGATAAGACATTTGAATATCAAAGAAACATTTTAGGTCAAATCTCAACTAATCAAATTCAAATCTCTAAGTTTTAGAAACCCAAACTAGATCATCATTCCTTTTCTTGTATGGGCATGAAAAAGAGTAGTGTCCAAGACACAAACAATAGTGACAACTAATAAAATCAATCTCATTTCTCTTTTTAGGAGTTGAGTTGTTTTTGGATACATACATGATGAGTGCATACTCATCATGAAATTCAATTACCTTTTTGGAATAATTTCATCTTCATTTCACATCTTTTTACCCTAATATGAGTCATATTGCACAAAACTACTCAATGATTCAATAATCAAGGTTTTAACTAAATAACTTTCATTTAATGCAGGAAGAGCAGACAACCCCATGCAAACGGTCTCAAGACCGTTTGGATCCATGCGGTCTCAAGACCGTTTGAGTCCACACGGTCCCAAGACCGTTTGCTGGAATACACGAAGAACAAGACGAAACCAGTTGCCCAAGAACGTTTGGATCCATGCGGTCCCAAGACCGTTTGGTCCCATGCGGTCCCAAGACCGTTTGGTCCCATGCGGTCCCAAGGCCGTTTGGTCCCATGCGGTCCCAAGGCCGTTTGGTCCCATGCGGTCTCAAGACCGTTTGGTCCCAAACGGTCCCAAGACCGTTTGGTCCCAAACGGTCCCAAGACCGTTCGGCCCCGCACGATCCCAAGACCGTTCGATGCAAGCACAAGGATTGATTGAAGAACTAAAGCCGCGCGACCACGCCAAGGCCAGGACCAATCTGAGCAAACCGTTTGGTGCCCAAACGATCTCCAAACCGTTTGGTGCCCAAATGGTCTCCAAACTGTTTGGTGCCCAAACGGTCTCCAAACCGTTTGGTGCCCGAACGGTCTCAAGACCGTTTGGAGAAGATATTTCCAGCAACTCCTCCAAACCGTTTGGGATCAGATCTAAAGCTATAAATAGACCCCCAGGGTCCCCATTTCGAGGCATCGGTTCCGGACGCCGAGAGGCTGCCAGAGCACCATCCCGATCAAGTTCCACTCCATCTACCACTGGTGTTGCATCCAAGGAGGCCAAGAAGAGGAAGAAGACGGAGCAAGGAGCGCATCTTCCTCACCGGGCTGCGTCTACCCTCTGCACCGAGCTCATGGCGGATCTATCTTCTTCTTCTATCTTTCTTGTATCTCGCATCATGAGCGAGTAGTCCTCTTTCGCTGGGGTGCGGGGACTAGCCCCACTGCCCATGCAAACCATGTTCTCTTGTTAATCTTTCCATGGCAATGTATATAACTCTTCAAGTTGTTGTTTATTGTTAAGCTTGTAGGTTGGTTGTATGCTTGTTTTCATCTTTGTGCTCCCTGTGTTGCGATAAATTCAATGCATGGGTTCCTATGTTGCGATAACTTCAAGACATGGGTTGGAACGTCGTTTGGCGAGTTTGACTTCCCGAATAGAAATAGGAGGGGATTCCTTGAGGTAGTAAGTGTATGATCTGCGAGGGGATGAGCCATCTAACCTCCGGTGACACTTCTGTGCGCCTAACGCCGGTATAGGGGGTTCACAACCTTAGTTGGATTTTGTATCATCTCGCTAAACGTTGATGTTTGCTCGCATATCACCTTCTTGCTTGTTTATTGGTTAACGCAGCTGACGCCCAAACTAGAAATAGGATGGGTTTTCATCGAAGTCGTAAGTGAATGACCCGCGAGGGGACGAGCCATCTAACCTCCGGGGACACTTCTGTGCGCCTAACGCCCGTATGGGGGGTTCACAACTTCCGTGGATTTCTGTATCTTCAGAGCCGTAAGACGAGTGATCCAGATGGCGATGAGAAATCGGCTGCCTATGGTGACGCTTACGCGGACCTAACGCCCGTATGGGGGGTTCTGCAGCAGCTCTACTTGGAGTATTATATCGTGCCTGGTTTGTTCGCAAGTGAATACGTTTGTGTGTGTAGCGGTGGTCAAACCCGGTACAATCCCAGCGATTCCATATCATCGATTTAAACCCATCTTTATTCAGCATTTACTTTCTTGCAATTAGTTTAATCAAACCAAAATCAACCAATCGTTTTAAATATTATTTTTACTTGAGCCAGATCTAACTGACTAAGATTCTTAAAAACGTTGTCCTTTGGGTTCGATCCTCAACTATACTGCGATAAGATCCGTCCGCTTGCGGGTGGTATTGTTGCACTTGGTTTTGGTAAAAGCTCGGGGATATAAACCCTGAGTGAATTTGTTAGTGCATTCAAAAAGCCACATCAAATTCTGGCGCCGTTGCCGGGGACAACGGAATCAGTCAGTCAAATCTAGTTCTTTTAAGACTAATCTAGAATTTTATTTTTTCTTTTTGAAACCATCGCAAATCTACTTGATCTTTATTCTACTTCAAGGATCTTACATTCAAATCTTTCCAGATTTCCGGTACTCTTTGACGAGTAGTGCATGCACCGTTCGGATAGTCTCGGACTGACTGCGAGCTTTGATCCTAAAATTGATAGAACCTTCCATCGTCAGATCCGAGAGAATCAAGCAAGAATGGCACAAGAAGAAGAAGTAGCCCGTAGGGTTGCTCAAGCCATCAACGCGCAGAGAGAAAGGTTCATGCAAGAAGCTAGAACTGTGGTTCAACAGGAGATCTTAGCAGCACAAGCAGCAGCACAAGCAGCAGAACTTCAGAAAGATCTTAGAGAGTTCTCTATCCCAAAGGCCGCGAATGTCTATCATCCGGTGCAGCCTCCTCCCATCGAAGCTGCCAACTTTGAGATTAGAGTACATTGGATAACCTTGCTTCAAAACAACCCCTTCTATGGCAAACAAGCTGAAGACAACCAAGGTCATCTTCTCAGATTCATTGACCTTTGTGCTATGACGAAGCAAAATGGAGTCTCTGATGACGCCATTCGACTCCGTCTTTTCAAGTACTCTCTGGCAGATCGGGCCATCAGTTGGTACAATTCACTTCAGAGTGATGTACCCATCACCACCTGGGAGCAGCTCCAAAATGCCTTTCTAGAAAAGTTCTACCCCCCATCTCTTACATATGAAATCAGGGGACAAATCACAAATTTTACTGAAGTCCCAGGAGAAACTCTTTTCGAAGCGTGGGATAGATACAAGGAGCTCCTACGCAAATGCCCACACCATGGAATCCCTAAGAACCAGCTGATAGAGATATTCTACAGGGGAGTGGAGGATGATGTTAAGATGTTCCTTGACTCCTCGTCTGGAGGGAACTTCATGCGGCAAAGTTACGACAGCGCATGGAGAGTAGTCACCCTGGGAGCAGAAAATCAAGCCAACTGGGGCAGATCTGTTGGTAAAGGAGTTTTAAAGGTAGCTATGGCTGACGCTATCCCAGAATACAAATCTATAGCTGAAACTTTGAAAGTCTTGGTTGCAAAGCAGGATCACATAGAATCATCCCTTGCTGCGATTGGAAGAGGACATTCTCCAACAAGGCAACCAGAACAAGTCAAGCCCACTTCTTTGTTTTGCGAAGCGTGCAAAGGCACTGACCATTCCACACTATCATGCAATGTTCTCTATGATGTTGTTTTAAGCAATGCCTGTGGACAAGGAGATAATTGCCAGATGGAAAATCTTAATGCTATTAACACCAATCCTGGGCAGAACTATTACAATCAGAATCAAAATAGGAATCACCCAGGATTCCAGTACGGAAATCCTTCAGGAGCTATGAATTCACATCAATTTGTTCCGAATAATCAACCAAGAGGCCCATCTGGGTATCAGTTTAACCAACAACAGAATCAAGGAAACTTCAAGGGAAACTTTCAGAATAGAAACTACAATAATTATCAGAATAACTCTCAGTATCAAAGCTTGAACCAACAACAGGGTCAAACGGGATCTATCCCTTCTGATGACAAGCTATCTACCATTGAAAAGTTATTGCAAACACAACAAACGATGATAGCCAATCAACAAGCCCAGCAGAAGGCTATTGAAACTCAACTAGCTCAACTTGCTGCTAGTATTAAGCCACAAGCTGGAGTCTTCACCGGACAGCCCGAGAACAATCCGAAACATCTGAAGCAGCTAAAGGTTATCGCCACAAGATCGGGGAAAAGTTATTCGGATCCCCCAACAAAGACGACTGTGGTTATTTCTGACAAGAATGAACCTATAACAGGCCAAGACTTGACAACACGGGAATTACAATCAAAGGAAAGCAAGACTAATAAGGGAGGTTCTGAAAAGGTCGTCGATGAAGAAGTAGAGACACCTGAACAAGATATTCCTGTATATAAGCCTCGTGTTCCTTTCCCATCCCGATTGAGGGAAACCAAGCTTGACACTAGATTCATCAAATTTAAAGAGGCTATGAAGAAATTCCATGTTGATATACCATTTCTAGATGCTCTTAATGAGATACCAGCCTGGACCAAGTATCTAAAATCGCTTCTCACCAAGAAGTACATTACTGAAGAATATGAAACTGTAAAATTGGATGCTACCACATCATATATCATACCAAGCAAGATGCCAAAGAAACAAAAAGATCCAGGATCCTTCGGAATCTCATGTCACATTGGTGATTCATCATGCAAGAAAGGATTGGCAGATCTTGGCGCAAGTATTTCTATTATGCCGCTGAGCCTATGCAAGAGATTAGGGTTCGAAGAATTGCTTCCTACTGCTATGACCATTCAACTTGCGGACAATTCAGTGAAAAGACTGTTAGGAATTCTTGAAGACATCCCGGTCAAGGTAGGCAAGGACGCATATGTCCCATGTGATTTTGTCATTATGGACATAAAAGAAGACACCAAATACCCTCTCATCTTCGGTCGACCTTTTCTCGCCACTGCTATAGCCCTTATTGATGTTGAAGCTGGAACATTACTGCTCAGATTAGGTAAAGAAACTCTGGAGTTCAAAGTTTTTGAAAGCATGAGAAGACCAAGTATACAGGAAGAAGTCTATCTGATAGATTGTGTTGAGCAGATGTCACAACTTACTCAAGAATATCAAGAGTCATGCGATCCCTTGGAAATTTCTCTATACGACCTTTTTAATGATGAGCATATTGACCTTCAAGCTAAGGACTGCACCAAACCTCCCAACCCTGCTAAAGGAAATCTTGAAGCTGCCTATGAAGAATTAAAGACTATCGAAACCCCTGAAGAAATCAGTTTAAAACCAGAACCTCCTGAAATGAAGCCCCTACCTGAAGGGCTGAAGTATATGTTTTTAGACGATCTTAAAGTTTGTCCCGTTATTATAAACTCTGGTTTAACGACCAAACAAGAAGAGCAACTTCTGCAGATATTAAAGGAGAGCAAGAAAGCCATAGGCTACAAAATGAGTGACCTCACAGGAGTCAGCCAAGCCTTGTGCATGCACAGAATTCCCATGATGGAAGATCATAAGCCAACTATCGAGCATCAACGAAAGTTGAACCCAAATATGAAGGAAGTGGTCCGTCGTGAGATCATCAAACTCCTTACAGTTGGAATAATTTACCCAATATCAGACTCGCCATGGGTGAGCCCAGTTCATGTGGTGCCCAAAAAGGGAGGAACTATCGTTGTAAGAAATGAAGATAATGAGCTCATCCCCACCCGAACAGTGACTGGGTGGAGGATGTGTATTGATTATAGAAAATTAAACAAGGCAACTCGGAAGGATCATTTTCCTATGCCCTTCCTCGATCAAGTTTTGGAAAGATTGTCCCATCAAGAATATTTCTATTACCTGGATGGTTACTCTGGATTCTATCAGATCCCCATACATCCAGATGACCAAGAAAAAACAACTTTCACCTATCCCTTCGGGACATATGCTTTTAAAAGGATGCCTTTTGGTCTGTGTAATGCCCCTGCAACTTTTCAACGTTGCATGACTGCCATTTTCGCAGGGCTTACTGAAACAGTTATGGAGGTCTTCATGGACGACTTTTCCGTATATGGGGATTCCTTTGATTCTTGTCTTAAGCATCTCTCCATGGTCCTAAAACATTGTGAAGAAGCACATCTGGTGCTAAACTGGGAGAAATGCCACTTTATGGTAAAAGAAGGCATCGTCTTGGGACACAGGGTCAGTAACAGAGGAATTGAAGTCGATAAAGCCAAGATAGAAGTCATCTCTAAATTGGCAATCCCCACAAATGTAAAAGAAGTTCGCGCATTCCTCGGTCATGCGGGATTCTATAGAAGGTTTATACGAGACTTTTCCAAGATAACAAAGCCGATGACCAAGATTCTTTTAAAAGATGCTGATTTCAACTTCAATGAAGAATGCGTCAAAAGTTTCGATACATTGAAGAAAGCCCTTACAACTACTCCCATCATTAGAGCTCCCGATTGGGACCACCCCTTTGAAATTATGTGTGATGCCAGTGATTACGCAGTGGGTGCTGTCTTAGGACAATGCATAGAGAAGAAACATTATGTGATCTATTATGCGTCGAAGACCCTCGACGAAGCTCAAAGGAATTATGCTACTACTGAAAAGGAGCTTTTAGCAGTCGTCTATGCCTTCGATAAATTCAGATCCTACCTTACTGGTTCGAAGGTAATCGTTTACACAGACCATGCTGCTATCCGTTACCTCATGGCAAAGAAGGATACTAAGCCAAGGCTGATCAGATGGATACTCCTTCTACAAGAATTTGACCTAGAAATAAGAGATAAAAAGGGGACAGAAAATGTCGTGGCAGATCACCTAAGTCGAATCCAAACTCTAGATGCTGAAGAGATTCCAATAAATGATTCTCTACCAGATGATCAGCTTATGAAGGTCACAAGATTCGAACCATGGTATTCCGACTTAGTAAACTATCTTGCCGCCGGAATTATTCATCCTCAATACACCGGGAACTCTCTAAAGAAATTTATGCATGACGTGAAGCAATACTATTGGGATGAACCATATCTTTTCAAACTTTGTGCTGATGGATTGTATAGACGTTGCGTCGCTGAAGAAGAAGCCCATTCTATCTTGGAACAATGCCACTCAAGACCCGTGGGTGGGCATATGAGCTCTAAAAAGACTGCCTTAAAAGTTTTGCAATGCGGTTTTTCTGGCCAACCTTATCCAAGGATTCTTACGATTTTGTCTTATCATGTGATAAATGTCAAAGAACCGGAAGTATAACCAAGCGAGACGAGATGCCACTGAATCTATGGCAAGAAGTCGAGATATTTGACGTCTGGGGAGTGGATTATATGAGGCCATTCCCATCTTCTAATGGATTCTCTTACATCCTAGTAGCGGTGGACTACGTCTCCAAATGGGTTGAAGCTATACCAACTGTCACTAGTGATTCAAAATCAGTCATCAAACTATTCAAAGACATCATTTTCCCACGGTTTGGAGTGCCGAGAACCGTGATATCCGAAGGAGGGTCCCACTTCATTGAAAGAAGCCTCGAAGCCCTTCTAAGAAAATATGGCATCTCACACAAGGTAGCGTCACCCTATCATCCACAAACTAGTGGATAGGTAGAGGTCTCCAATCGACAACTTAAGGCTATCCTTGAGAAAACCGTCGGGCGCAATCGCAAAGACTGGTCAACAAAAATCAATGATGCTTTATGGGCATATAGGACCGCTTATAAAACGCCCCTTGGAACTACACCTTTTAGATTGATATATGGAAAAGCTTGCCACCTGCCAGTCAAACTAGAACATAAGGCATGGTGGGCAATTAAAAAATTGAACTTCGATATGAAAGAAGCAGGGCAAGCCAGAATTCTGCAACTCAACGAGCTGGACGAACTTAGAATGACAGCTTATGAGAATGCACGTATCTACAAAGAACATACAAAACTCTGGCATGATGGACATCTGAAACCAAAAGACATACAAGTGGGAGACCAAGTTCTAGTTTTCAACTCCAGATTAAAATTGTTCCCAGGAAAACTCCGCTCACGTTGGTGTGGACCTTACATCGTCAAAAGCATCTCTCCCCATGGCGTTTTCTCTTTATGGAGCATCGGATCTGGCGAATTTATAGCAAATGGTCACCGCTTGAAAAGATACTTCACACCAACTGACAAAGGCACCGAAATAATGTTGGAATTCAACGATCCAAAGGATCCACCTTAATACCGATAAACTCTGTCGAGCCATCGACATAAAATAAAGGCGCTTGTCGGGAGGCAACCCGATCAATAAATCTGTTTTACTTTTCCTTTTCAATTTTATTTTTTTACCTTATAGTTAAATCTTCCTTACATAAAATTTTTCTTTCAGGACACGAGATCGGATTGGTGCTGATTAGAACGAATTCATTTCTCGGCACTCATACCTGGTGTTTCCTTTCCCCTCCATCTTGAATTTAGGGTTTTCTCGAGGACGAGCAAATCTCTAAGTTCGGGGTGGAGGGTGGGTGGTATGTATTCCACTTCCACATACACACCCTCTTTTTATACTCAATATGTCTCTATCATAAAAATTTTCAAAATTTCAAAATTTTGAACAGATACCTGATGAAATTTTGTCTTTTGTTGATAAAAATGTAACTAACTTTTTGCTATGCATCTTCTATCATAACATCCTCCTTATTCGAAGAAAACCCTCAAGAGGACTGACTTTTGAAACTTGCCTGAAATCATCCTGTGAAACTTATGATTCCTAACATCATAATTCTTTTTACATAATGATAAGTATCTATCAAACTGATAGTGATCAAACACGTCGCGCTTCCTAACTGACTAGTGGAACAATGGCTCAGAAACCCCACCGGATCCGCATCAAGTCATTAGTTGAGCAGAGTATGACAAGGAGAATAACCCAGTTTTGAATTGTAAACCAAGTTGCATCCTGATCTGAACTCTCTTCTACACTTCTTCTATCATCTTCGTATCCCTCCATCCATAAATACCACCAAAATAGCCAAACTTGTGCCAAACCCTAAGTTCGGGGTGGCACGCCACTTTCCCCATATCCGCTTCTTCCATACCCCTTCCAATAAATAGGGGCGTACCACCAAAAATGCAATCTCGAGTCGAATAGAGGAGAGATCTGCAATAAAAAGATGCCAAAGTGCACACAAAATAAATGCAATCTCGAGTCGAATAGAGGAGAGATATGCAACAAAAGATGCCATAGCGCACACAAAAAAATATGCAATAAATGAAATTGCAAAACAAATAAAAATCTCGAGTCGAATAGAGGAGAGATTTACTTCTTCTTTCCATACCACCTTTCACTCCTTTTTCTACCTAAGGGCACAATACATGCCCTACCATCCTGAACTACACCAGTGTCAGATCAAATGCATACTTGTCGATTCTACGGGTATCTCTGAACTCCTACAAAACTCTTCGACATGCTTGGTGTTGGAAAAGGCGGGGAGGAAGCGTTGTTGGGAAACGAACTCAGGAACGAAGCTATGGAAAGACGTGTTTAGTGGTCCCAGGAAGTTGAGGTACTCATTCATACTAAGCAGAAAGAAAACACTTGTGATGTGAAGATGAAGAAATCACACAGATCAAAGGTATCTCATTAGGCAACAGTTTCAAACTTTATGTTACTCGAGGACGAGCAACGATTTAAGTTTGGGGTGTTTTGATGAGTGCATACTCATCATGAAATTCAATTACCTTTTTGGAATAATTTCATCTTCATTTCACATCTTTTTACCCTAATATGAGTCATATTGCACAAAACTACTAAATGATTCAATAATCAAGGTTTTAACTAAATAACTTTCATTTAATGCAGGAAGAGAAGGCAACCCCATGCAAACGATCTCAAGACCGTTTGGATCCATGCGGTCTCAAGACCGTTTGAGTCCACACGGTCCCAAGACCGTTTGCTAGAATACACGAAGAACAAGACGAAACCAGTTGCCCAAGAACGTTTGGATCCATGCGGTCCCAAGACCGTTTGGTCCCATGCGGTCCCAAGGCCGTTTGGTCCCATGCGGTCCCAAGGCCGTTTGGTCCCATGAGGTCTCAAGACCGTTTGGTCCCAAACGGTCCCAAGACCGTTTGGTCCCATGCGGTCTCAAGACCGTTTGGTCCCAAACGGTCCCAAGACCGTTCGGCCCCGCACGGTCCCAAGACCGTTCGATGCAAGCGCAAGGATTGATTGAAGAACTAAAGCCGCGCGACCACGCCAAGGCCAGGACCGATCTGAGCAAACCGTTTGGTGCCCAAACGGTCTCCAAACCGTTTGGTGCCCAAACGGTCTCCAAACTGTTTGGTGCCCGAACGGTCTCAAGACCGTTTGGAGAAGATATTTCCAGCAACTCCAAACCGTTTGAGATCAGATCTAAAGCTAGAAATAGACCCCCAGGGTCCCCATTTCGAGGCATCGGTTCCGGACGCCGAGAGGCTGCCAGAGCACCATCCCGATCAAGTTCCACTCCGTCTACCACTGGTGTTGCGTCCAAGGAGGCCAAAAAGAGGAAGAAGACGGAGCAAGGAGCGCATCTTCCTCACCGGGCTGCGTCTACCCTCTACACCGAGCTCATGGCAGATCTATCTTCTTCTATCTTTCTTGTATCTCACATCATGAACGAGTAGTCCTCTTTCGCTATGGTGCGGGGACTAGCCCCGCTGCCCATGCAAACCATGTTCTCTTGTTAATCTTTCCATGGCAATGTATATAACTCTTCAAGTTGTTGTTTATCGTTAAGCTTGTAGGTTGGTTGTATGCTTGTTTTCATCTTTGTGCTCCCTGTTTTGCGATAACTTCAATGCATGGGTTCCTATGTTGCGATAACTTCAAGACATGGGTTGGAACGTCGTTTGGCGAGTTTGACTTCCCGAATAGAAATAGGAGGGGATTCCTTGAGGTAGTAAGTGTATGATCCGCGAGGGGACGAGCCATCTAACCTCCGGTGACACTTCTGTGCGCCTAACGCCGGTATAGGGGGTTCACAACCTTAGTTGGATTTTGTATCATCTCGCTAAACGTCGATGTTTGCTCGCATATCACCTTCTTGCTTGTTTATTGGTTAACGCAGCTGACGCCCAAACTAGAAATAGGATGGGTTTTCATCGAAGTCGTAAGTGAATGATCTGCGAGGGGACGAGCCATCTAACCTCCGGAGACACTTCTGTGCGCCTAACGCCCGTATGGGGGGTTCACAACTTCCGTGGATTTCTGTATCTTCAGAGCCGTAAGACGAGTGATCCGGATGGCGATGAGAAATCGGCTGCCTATGGTGACGCTTACGCGGACCTAACGCCCGTATGGGGGGTTCTGCAGCAGCTCTACTTGGAGTATTATATCGTGCCTGGTTTGTTCGCAAGTGAATATATTTGTGTGTGTAGCGGTGGTCAAACCCGGTACCATCCCAGCGATTCCATATCATCGATTTAAACCCATCTTTATTCAGCATTTACTTTCTTGCAATTAGTTTAATCAAACCAAAATCAACCAATCATTTTAAATATTAGTTTTACTTGAGCCAGATCTAACTGACTAAGATTCTTAAAAACGTTGTCCTTTGGGTTCGATCCTCAACTATACTGCGATAAGATCCGTCCGCTTGCGGGTGGTATTGTTGCACTTGGTTTTGGTAAAAGCTCGGGGATATAAACCCCGAGTGAATTTGTTAGTGCATTCAAAAAGCCACATCAATACATAATCTTGGCCTTGGGTGCTTGTGTTCTTTTAGGTTTAGGTTTATAGGATTTCCCTTTTGAAACATATCCTAAACCTCTCCTTCCATTATAACTAGAAGAATTATTCAGAATTTTATCAAGAACATCATTGTTTCTCAAGCTATTAATCTCTCATTGTAACTTGGTAATCTCATCCATTTTCTTTTTGATATCTAGCTTTGCTTGATCTAGATTAGATGATAAAACATCTTTTTCCTTAACAATAACATCATAATCTAGATAATTACATAGGATAGGTTGAGTTTGAAAATTATGCAGACAACTTTTTCTTGAGAAAGAAGATCATGATTTGTTTCTAAAGTAAGCAAATTCATATTGCAATCATTTATATATGATTTCAAGGTAACATTTTCAGAAACAATACTGTCCTTTTCAAAAGAAAAATTATTTAATTTAGCATACAAATCCTCATTAGTTCTAGTATCTTTCTTAAGTTTCTTTTTGCAATCAACATATTTCTCATGTGTATCTTGAAGACTAGCAATTAGATCTTCTTTTGGCAAATAAAAAAGGCTTACCTCTTCTTCTTCTTCATTTGTTGTAGCAATAAGACACTCTACTTCTTTTTCTCCATCTTCACTATCATCACTTGAATCATCTGATGCAGCTTTATATGCTCTTTCTTTCTTCTTGTGAGATGATTTCTTTCCCTTCTTAAGTTTTGGACAATCACCTTTTAAATGTCCCTTTTTACCACATTCAAAGCACCTAGAAGAAGAAACACTAGAAGTTTTGTTAGTTTTAAAACTTTTATACTGCTTACCGTTTACAATGAGAGTTTCTTCTTCACTATCATCTTCACTTGTGTCATGACTAATCTTGGTTGATGCTTTAAATGCAATGTCCTTCTTTCTCCCTTGTTGAAGTTCACGCTCTCGTCTTTCTTCCTCCTCCAAGGTTGCCTCATGTGCTTCTAAGTTGCCAATGAGTTGCTCCATCCTTAGTCGGGTGAGATCATTTGCTTCTTCAATAATAGCAGTTACCTTGGGCTTGTACTTGGGAGGAAGAGACCTAAGAATTTTTGATACTTGATCTTCTTTGCTGATTACTTTACCTAAAGCATTTAAACCATTCACAATAGAAGAAAATTTTGCATACTTTTCACTAATAGACTCATTTTGATCCATACAAAACTGTTCAAACTTTTGTTTAAGCATTCCAATTTTAGAATTCTTAACTTGAACAGTTCCTTCATAGGTTATAGAGAGTCTATGCCATGTCTCATATGTTGTTTCACAATTTGATATTCTATTGAATTCACCAACGGAAATTGAACAATAGAGTATACTTACAGCTTTTGCATTCATTTGGGCTGATCTTACCGTATTAGCATCCCAAGTTGCATACTCTGTTTGAGGAAAGTCAAATGGATTTGACACCATCCTCCATAGATCCCAACTGATTCCCTGGAAATAGAATTGCATCCTCTTCCAGTAGGTGTAGTTAGTGCCATCAAAAGGTGGAGGTCTAGCCACGAGTGTCCATTCCAAGTTGAGGTTGTTGAGTACCCCGTCACCCATTCTTCAAGACTTTGTTAGAGTTCCTTGAAGCCTTGCTCTCATACCAATTGAAAAACCACTAGAGGAGGAGTGAATAGGTTTTTATAAATATTTTAATAATAATTCAACTCAAACAATCAACCACTAAAGATTAGACAAGGGGACACAGGGTTTAGAGTGGTTCCACCCTTGGCAAATACTAAGGGAGTCAGTCCACTACCCAATTGTTTCCAATTGGGATTTGAAAGCACCTGTATTTTATTACCTCGCAAGGATGTTACATAAAATACAACTACCTTTCCAAACCCTTTGGACAACCTTCACCCCGAAGTCATCTCACCAACTTTGAAGCAGCCTTCACTTGAAGTAACTTCAAGCTCCCCCTTGAAGTAGATTCCCGTTGAGACCTTCTAGAAGTAGTCCAAAGTCCACCTTCTCCTCCGAGAAGACCCTTCTCCACCTGAGAAGATAAACCCTCTCCAATTCGCAGCCTCCAACCTAGGAGTAGCAAGGAGAGTACAAAATAGATAAGAAGGAACAAGAAAGGAAAATAGAAATTACAATTACCGTCGTAGCACAAGGCTTGATTTCCTATATCAAACGTTTTGATCTCCTAACCAATGTGTATGAAAGTGTAAGTGCAGTGGATAGGAGATGCTAGCCTATAGGACACGAAATTAGAGCAAAGGAAATGAATAACAAATGTTGGAGTTGCTCAATTGCTCACAAGAATGGATTGCCAATTGCAAGTATATATGCTCAAGTATTGCACAAGTGTGTTTTGGGTGTCTTAAGGCATATCCTATTTATAGGAATGACTTATGAATGCTTAAGGACGTTCTAGACACTTTCTAGGGGGTTCTAAGTGCTCAACTAGCCGTTAGGTATCCACTAATTGCTTTAGCAACAGCTAGTTTATTAATTCTGAAAGTGCAGACAGAGTTCTTCTCGGTCGAAGAATTTGTCGACCGAGTGTCTCTCGGTTGAGGAGTTTTTCGACCAAGGGATGGTCTGGAGCAAGTGTATATAACGTTCGATTCTAACTCCCAACCACCTTGTCTGCTGGGTCTAATGACTATTTGGGTAAATTCTCGGTCGAGGAGTTTGTCGACCGAGAGTGTCTCGGTCGAGAAGTTTGTCGACCGAGAATGACTCTATTTCAATGTTTTAAACTATGTACTAAGTGTGTGTATCAGTATGCAGTTGTGACACTATTGTAGGGGATGACCTATCTAAGTGTTGTGTGTGGCTAGGGAAGATCTAAACGCTTGATTTATATGATATCTAAATACTTGTACATTATATACTTGTACAAGTTTTTACATTTGATTACAATCATGAAATTAATACATTGTGAGCATTTAGATCTTCCAAAGTTGTGTCATCCACCTAGTTCCTGCAACACTCAAGTAGCACGTTAGATCTACAAGAATGAAATGTTTGTCATCATCAAAACAAAGGGATTATAATTAGTTATATATATTAGGAATATATATAGTTATATACTTATATACAACAATATGCTAGTTATATACTTATATATTAGTAATATATATAGTTATATAGTTATATCTACTATATAACTATAAATGTATACTTATATACTTATATAATTAGTTATATGTATTAGTAATATATATAGTTATATGCTAAATAGCTAAATAGATGTAATATACATTGCTAGTGTGAATGAAATTATATGCCGTAATCATCTATTTTCATTTCCATGGCAATTGGCACAAGACAAACACAAAAACTTCAGTCAACAATAAGACTGAATGACATAAAAAATAAAAAAAATGTCTAGCCCACCACCTAAGCAGCCGACTTGTAGGGTGACCAGCCGACCAGTCGGACTATTCGCCGATTAGCCGACCAGTCGGTCTGGGCAGACGTTGAACATGATGGAAAACCTGGGTGGCAGACCAGTCGTTGGCCACAAAACGACCAGCCGACCAGTCGCCGACTGGTTGGGCGCCTCAACAAGTATGCTCCTGAGTAAAATCATTATTAAAAGCTGAAAATATGGAGATTTCTAGGGCTGCAAGTCCTTGCTTTTGGCCATAACACAGGCACATTTTGACGCTTAGAAATTCTGTTTAATGAATGCTAACATCATCTTTAATCTATATTGATATGCTCATTCATTCCAGTGGCTGCTTCTAAGATGCATTCCCTTCAATTTGGAGCCAAATGTAGTGGCTATCAGATTTTCCGAAGAACACCTTTTCTTGTCCGTGGATATGTCCACTTTTGATGTTCCTCAGCAGATGCTTCAATCTTCCTTCTTGCTGGTTCCATATGGAAGCAGAATTTAGCATGATACACTAAATACAGTCATTTAATCAATCATAGCAATCCCAACCATTGACGCTACGTACTGGCTTATGTTGCCATATATTTTTCCTATATTTTATCCTTTTCCTAATTATGAAACCACCACCACCACCTCCATCCCGCAAAGAAAGAAGTCAAATGATCTTGAATCCTGCTACAATTCATGGTAAGCTCAGGTGACATTCATGTTGTTTAGTCTTAATGATGATCTTTAGCTCTCACTTGTCAAATTATGAGCCAACCCCATTTATAGCTCTCAAAATACATCTACATTTGCAAGTGATGCAAACGAAACAACATTCAGAGTTAAGAGTAACATCTGCTGCAACAGGTATACTCATTACTCTAAGCTGTTTTGCAGGCCCGAATCATAGTTGATCTGATTTCTAAGATGTCATCCAGATGCAGTTGTATGAACCTTCAAGTAACCTATTAATTATGCACGACTATGGTGTTGCTAAAAAAGCCGTGTATAAGCTCTCACATCCTCCCTCAAAAAAGCATACAATCCTAGAAAGGATTATTAAGGTCCTACACAGCCTTAAGCCTATCCATCAACTGTAAAAATGTGAGATATTAAGGTAAATCCTTATACTCCTTGATTTCGACCCATCGTTATCCTCATCCCTAGGTAATCAAATATTTTATTTTCCATATACAGAATATTATATACAGACAATTACGAGCTAGTGACTATCTGCAGAATATTTGAACTTGTGTAAATGTGATATGTAACACTAGGAATTGTTCTACATTTACGTTAGTATAAAACAGTCTAGATTGATTGGCCTCCCAACTACAAAAGCTGGAGCGCATAATTTCTACGACACGGCAAACCACATTAAAGAGTGTAGTTCTGCAAGCCCTTATATCTGGAACAACAATAAAAACATAATTAGTTCCAGGAAACAATACAATACTATATCTTGAAGACTGGGTGCTTTAACACTGGAATCCTTATTTTTTCTCCTCAAGGATATGCTCATAAAACTTAACTTCTCATTGAATTTTCATGTTTCTACTGTAGGGGTTGCAACATGTCAAATATGGAAACCAGTGAGGCCCAGGATTTTGACTTCCACGCACCCAAGAAGCTTAGTATAAGTTACAACACAACGGTTGCATCTTCATATTTTTGTTCTTTAACACTAACTGTTCTGAGGTATTCCTTAGTTTTCAATGGCCGGATCCTCTCTCTAGACTAAAGATGCAAACAAAAAGCATGGTTGTGTGGGAAGTCCCTGTTCAGGGGCAGGTTATATTTGTAAGTATTTTTAACTTGGAAGACTAGCAATCCATGACCGTGTTTTTGCTGTTGTAATTTCGTATGTGGTTGCTTACTTCCCTATTCACTTTTAATGTTCCTAAAAGACAGAATAGGATTCTCAAATGTGTATAATCTAAGGAAGCCATATCGTTGTACCGATCTCCTATCATTGTCACCGACAAATTACATTAAAATGACCAAACCAATAACATTGTGTTGATTTATGTCTCGTATGTAATGGAAAACTTTCTAGAGTGTTGATACTGAATTTGGTCGTAAGGTTCATCTCTACAGTCAACAAGCTCTTTGTAAGTGGATAGACCAGCCTCATTGAACGCATTTTGTAGCTATTGCCTTTTCCAGAGATCACACATGCCATCTTTAGAAAATACTCGGCATACATTTAACTGAGCTGCTATTATTTCCAATAAAGGAGTATTCAAATCTAAATTGTGGATTTTCATTTGGTAGTATTTCTTGATTGTGTTTTATGACTTGGTCGAGGTTTATGTAGAAAGTAATTGGTAGTTGGGAGCTGTGCCTGCTCCTCAAATGGCTACTTAGCGGTGGTTTATCTGATTCTTGGGAAATTGTTTAAGTTTTTTATTGGATCCGGAACTGTAAGTTTGATCCATTAATTCTTTGGGACATTGATTCTCTTGGAAAATCTTGGTCCTTCTAAGAAACCTGTTACTGTTGTAACCTTGGTAAAGAAGCAAAGTTTCATTACTAATGAGCTCTCTTTTGTTATGCTGGCTATCCATGTGTTTGTACTGTATAACGAATTCCATATAACTGTTGGAAGCAGGCACAGTATGCGATTCTTTTCCTGTTAGTCTTTTTTTTCTTTTCCTTTCTCACTTCAATGTCTTACCTTGCGCAACAAAGTCAAAACAATAATGCTCAGATGCCATATTTATTCTTGCTTAGTATGCCTTGTGATCTAATCTTGTTGTATCTAGCTTAGCCACATCATGACGCTGCTGGAAGTGAACATGGACGAGGTGATCAATTGAGAGCTGTTTTTGGTTCACGCAGAGGGTACAAAAGAACAGGTAGCCAGTATGTTCTCAGGTGAATTACCACAAACCAGATCATAATCATTAACGCACAGCTAACACGTTCATCTACTGCTAGGTTATTTTACTGATCTCATGTTAATCAAATCTGAATATTGTTATACCGAGTAGGAACTAAAATAGCAGAAATACTGTCAGGAGTAATTGCATGTTGAAATAATGCAATGCTTCTCTTTATCACTTTCTGCAAGCAGGGGAAACATCATTAGAGTGACCGAGAAGCCTTTTACCTTGTTCAGTTCATTTGTTTTACTGTGAATCTGAACTTGAAGTGATTTTGTAGAGTTACCGTCCTTTGCTGAGAGGGGTCAGATCTTCTCCGGGGTAGTGAGGCACATAGCGCCAGGGCCTGAAGGATATTTTTTTCACAGGAAATGCATCTGGAGATCTGAAAGCTTGCAAACTGTCATAGTGTTCTATAATACATCATTTGGAATTTTGACACGAGTACTCATGTCATTAATACGTTGGGAAATTGTAAGTTCAATTCATTGATTCGTTTTATCAGTGTAAATTGAGACATCCAGTCTCATCAGCAATGTGATACATTCTACTGAAATTCGGTCACACATATTACGGCTGTAAGAAGCAAAAGTTGCCACCAGTGATCTGCTTTTGTTATTTTTGAAGTCAAATTTCTGGATGCTTCTCCAGCTACTTCATGGATCTGGGAAAGCAGGTGAAGAATAATTGAAAAAGGACCAAGAGGCGCCTTACTTTTTTTAATTTATTTATTCATGCCATGAAACTTGACCCACGTGCGACATTGTGGATGAGTTCTTTAAGGGTCTGGACAAAAGTTCAAATAAATTCTTAAATGACATTTTTTTTGCTCGTAACAAAATCCACAATCAGAATTTAGGAATTGTAATGCTAGGGTTCACAGGATATACCAATAAGTGTCTTTTCTTGTCCATACATATTGCCACATTTTAGGTCTCTCAAGAGACATTATAACCTTCTCTCTTGTTAGCTCCATGTAAGAAAAGTATACAAATAACCCTGAAACGTTAATCATTACTATGTAACTCCGATGTTACAAAGCTGCATTTGATTTTTTGCTTGATACGAGTGAGCTCAAGATCATCACAAGCGAACATCACGATCTGCATTTGATTTTTTGTTTGGTAGGATGAAGTAGAGTGCACTTGGTTGAATTACAACTGCATCCAACTACTTAGTTGTCGTCTAATCCCGTGAATTTGTACCACAGCCGATTAGGGAGTGTTCCAGTGTAGAAGCCAGGAACATGTACGTGCGTATTGTTAGGGAAAAACTACCTAGTAGCTACACCCTACAAAAATAGACCCTTCACTTTGATTCGTCACAAGTGTTAGAGAGTCTAGTTATTTAGTTAATTAAGTTGTTAGGCCTATTTAGATATGGGCCTAATAATGTTTTGGCCCATTAGGGTTTCTACGCTTACCTGTATCTCCTCTTATTTATAGGAGAGGGTCTACCCTTTTATAAATAAGGAATACACAAGGGGACTTCCCCATCATGGTACTAAACATCCTCAACATCTGGCGATTAGTTCTTGATGTTACATATGTCTATGCATGTCGGTGTTCGATGTTGATGCCAAAACCTGCTAAACTTCCATGCCTGTCGAAGTTGACACAAAGATGACATTTCACACATTTGCATGTGACTGTGTTTTTCTACATATATAAACCTTTATGGATGGCTACATATAAACATATATTTTATTCTTAAGCTAGATTTTTTGAAATATATTTATTTCATCATGAAATCATTATTTTAGCTTATTTTTTTGTCAAATACTCGTCAAAGTTTAATAGTAAAAATCCTCAATGTTTCCACAAACTTCCACTTCTACACCTGCTGAAGTTGATGTCATGTTCCATGTTCCCCATTATATTGTTTTCCATATGGTATCAGAACATGCTTTCCTGTGTCGCCCCAACCCTGAGAGAAAGAGAGAGAGAGAGAGAGAGAGAGAGAGAGAGAGAGAGAGAGAACAAAGGAGAGAAATCTTCCCTAGCAGACAACCTCCGTCTCTAGGCATTGCTTCGCTGCCCATAGGGATTTCCTATCCTTGCTTTTTTCTCCATCAAAGTCAATTCAATCCATCTTGAAGTTGTTATTACTAGATCTACATGGGCTGCCATGCTGCCACCATTATTCTTTACCTTTAGAGTTGTCATCTCTATCCTATTTGTCATCTTTGTCTACATTGCCATCATCTACACCTTTGTCGATTCATACTACTGTCATCATCCATGCCACCATTGACATTTGAGATATAATTGTGGAAAAATATCTCCTTTTCCAGTTGGTATTGGGGATATAGCACCACAACATTACTACAGTGGAGATCTGGAAGGATTTCTCCACCTCCTTGCTGCCATTTTGGGGTTTACTATTGTTGTTTCATGCTAGCACGGTGTGTCGCTATTTGACACGACATGTTGGTGAAGTTCTGTTTCTTTCACGACTTGAATAGAAAAATGTGTGTGTTCTACATGGTATGTTGCCTACATGAACTTGATGTTGCACATTCTACATGGTGTGTCAGAATTTGACATGACGTGTTGTTGCCTACCTGAAACTATTGATGCACATTCTACATAGTGTGTCACTGCTTCATTGTCATTGTTCTGCACTAATTGCCCAGAGTTATGCCATGTGACGTGTCCCTTCAGGAACATGGTGTGTCACATGCAATCTATCAACTTCATGCAATCTATTAGCTTCGTCTATTACTGCGGATAAAGTGTGTCCCTTCACTGATACGATGTGCCTCTTGTTGGCTGCATCTACTGATGTGCGACACGCTGTGTGATGTAGGACATGCTCCACCTTTATACACTTATGAGTGCAGACGTCACCATGCCGTTAGTTAGATTTTATTAGCTTGTTTTATTTTGGTATGCTTTTTTTAATCTTTTTCTAGGCTCTTGTAAAGTCAAGTGGTTTAGTTCCACATTGGCTACCCCTTATTTAGTCTTTCTTTTGGAAGTCTATATAAATGCTCTATTTGCATCCTATAGGGACACACTTGATGAATAAGAAATTATCTCTTCTAGCCATTGTTTTGCATTTATTAGTTTGTAGTATTAGATTAAGTGGTACAAGATCCTAACCCTACACCATTAGGGTTAGATCCTTCCTATGACGATCGTTATTTTCCACTGATCCCTAGTCCTATGCCCTATCCTCCGCCTCCCCAAAATCTGCTGCCATCTGTAGGTCGTTTCCTTGCCAATGTTTGCCCACCAACAACTGTTAACTGGCCCTTCTACCGATCACATGCTACATGTCGTGGCCTCCAAACCGACAACAACCAACAATAGCCAGCCCCGTCCTGCACCGAAAACATGCCTTCGCGGATCAGTGAGCATATATCTTACTTTCTCACAAGGTATACTCTCCATCTATATCAAAGTCAAGGAGGCATTGATTGTCAATAATTTGGGTAAGATATTTTTGTTCTTTACTGTGCTTTTGCTTATCTTCTACAAATTTAGTACATATGAAAATAGGCCCATAAGGTGTTTTGGTTCATGTATCATAATATTTCCCAAACCTCCTTTTACAAAAGGTTTTTTCTCTGAATTAGTGCTGCACTTAGGGGTGTAAACGGTGTGGGTACGGTACGGGTCTGGCCATACCCATCTAATTTAGCGAGTCCGGTTCTGATTCTAGACCTGCATAATACAAAACCTAGACCCACACCATACCCATACCCGCAATTATAGTGGGTATGCGGTGCAAGTATGTGTGTAAGCAGTTCTATAAAACATCATATTATTTATGTAAGAGAAATGACTATGTTCTTTATATTTTAAGACAACTAGATATTGTTATTATATAGCATGTTAACATGCAATAGTTATATTTTTAGCAGGAGTTGTATGTTTTTGGTGATATATGTGGGATATGACCGGCTTTCTAGCAGGAGCTGTATGTTTTTTCTGTGTTGTGCCCACACGAGGGGAGTGGGGTGAATAGATGGTCCCCTGGCTTATTTAAAAAAAATACAATAGTTATATTAGACAATGCTATATTTTATACATTAACATTAATTGAGTTAATTATTTCCATATTTGTAGTCATCGTCATAACGTTTAACTTAAGTAGAAAGTAATGTAAATTAGTAGACATTTTGATTTTTAAGTTTACATATAATGTTCATTATTGAAACTAGAATAGTTAATTCTTTATGATATGACTAGTCTCAACCTTATTGTGGTTAGAGTAGGATATAATCTCAAGAATTATATTAATTAGACTAGTAAAGTATTATATATATAATGTTATTTAAGTAGTTACTTATGTATAGCGGGTACACAGGTCTAGCGGGTCTGGGTCCAAACATACCCATTATTGGACCCGCTTATATGCGGGTCCAAGGGTATACGGGTCCAAGGGTATGCAAGTATAAAAAATTAGACTCGTGATGGATTTTTTAAGGGTCCAAATTTGTGGGTCCGCGGGTCTACTTGTACCCATTTATAGCCCTAGCTGCACTTTACCATTATATATGTCTGCTTTGTTTTTTGGATTGCATTGTTCGTTACTTAACTAAGTTTCTCATAGACACGATAATTTTTTCTTATATCGTTGTGGAAATCATAATAAATGTCAGGTCGAAGATCTAATATCCCTGTCTTAGAACCCACTTTCGATGCATCCCTCGAGTCTTCACAACCCGCGTTTATCCTTGATACCCTTGACCAATCAATCCATACAATCATGATTGAGCTTCATACTGTTAGCCAAACACATACACTCTAGGCTGGTTAAAACTTGACACTTTCTATGGGGTATGAGATGCCACCACATCCTGGAAATGCATAACAAACCCCCTAACCCTACTTATCTACAATTATGTCCACCACAACTACACGAGACCCATAACTACCATCCCTATGGAGAAGTTGACTCTTTTGTAGAATGTGATCCGTATTCACCGCACCAGAATGTGGAACCACACCCCTATCAACCACCCTAACATAACACATCCCAACCCTCTACCCACAAGCACACTATGCACCACCAACACACCCTCTCTACATGCTCCTCATGATCCACAATTTGTTCATGCACTCATCACCAACCACTGCCTCTATCACATCCTCCCATGGCCCCTTCTGTGAGGTCTCATCCTCTTCCCCTAGCCATGATGCCTTTCATAACCCCTCGTGGACCTATTATCCTTACAATCAGTACAATCAATATCACTTGGGACCCATCCACCACATTAGAATGATATAACTAGACGAGTTAAAATTGGTACCCCCACTTTTGATAGTAAACTTGATCCCAATGTTTTCTTGATTGGATTGCTAATTTGGAAGATTATTTCGACTGGTAAGACATAATTGATGTCCAACATATTAGGTTTGAAAAGATGAAACTTGAAGGGTCGGTCAAGCGATATTGGCAAGGTGTCCAACGTGACATGGAGCGTACTGGTTAACTTCCCTTCCTCTTTTGGGTTGAGATGAAGACAAATCTATGTGCGCGATATGTACCCACCCGATACCAAAGACAACTTCTTTCGGACTGGATGACCCTTATCCAATGATCATCATCTGTTCAAGAGTACATGGAACAATTTGAGAGGTTAAGAGTCGTTGTATTCATAATGACTTTGATTGGCAATTAGTCAATTTTGTTTGCACTGCTTACACCTTGATATTAAATGAGAAGTGGAACTACAACTATATAACTCCTTGGACGACACTTTTCACCATGCCCAAAAGGTAGATATTTACCTACAATTTGCTTCTTTTGGTCCTTCCTTTTCTCATTTTGTACAACATACTTGGTCAACCAATAACCCTTCTACTACCCCATCTTTCTCTGCCTATCCCCTACCCCAACCATCTCCCTAGAGTTCTTCAACCCCTTCCTCTAGTAAGTGCAAGGAGGTAGTGCAACTCCAGTATAGCCTCCTCCATGAGGTTGTGAATGGTTTCATTGTCACAACATGACTCACATAGCTGTCTAATGCCCTCATCATGCTCTTTTTGTATCCTACAATTCTCCCGAGTGCCACACCTAAGGATGACATTGAATATGAAGACGTTTTTCCTGCCTATGAACCTTCTAGTGATGATGGTAATTACAATCATGATTGTGAACATGAAAATTAGGGTGTTGCAATACAACACGTGTGAGAGGAGCAATGCACTACCTCTCCTTTTATAATAACTTAAATTAAATATTTACATAAGAGTCCATGTGAAAAGATAAATGACGTAATGAAATACTGAGAATGTAAAAAAATTATATTAACACTCCCCCTCAAGCTGGAGTGTACACATCAAGTAATCTCAACTTGCGACTAAGGTTCTAAAACATTGCTGGACCCATAGGCTTTATAAGAACATCACCAAGTTGATCTTTAGATATGTCATGAGGAGTCACCACTCTCCCATTCTTGATTTGATCTCCGATAAACTAACAATCAACTTATATATGTTCAATGCACTATGGAAAACTAGATTTTTGTCAATATAGATAGCTGCTTGATTATCACATCTAAGCTCAACAAGAGTATCACATGAATTTGCAATTTAGAAAGCACGGATTGAACCCACTATAACTGTTACGACCCGCGTCGAGCTTATCCCGTAAGTACGTTATTAAGCAAGAGTTTAGCTGATGTGTTAAGTTATAAGCATGTTTTTGTTAATAATGTTTAAAATGGATATGATATGTGCTTAGTGTGTTTTCTAGCTTCCAAAGCGTGTAGGACCTTACGCTTGAAGCATTGCCAGAGAAATCGTTCGAATCCGACCTTCGAGTCAAAAGTTGCAAGTTTTTGGGCTTATAGGGACCCGTTTGTAATTTTCGAAAGTTTCGAGCTTTGCAATCCGGCCCCTAGGTTTTCTTTCTTATTCTCTCCTTTTCACTTAACTCGTTTCATTTCTCAGAAACGAGAGAACGCTCCTGCGTTCTTCTTCTTCCGCGTGAGAAAGAGAGAGAAAGAGAGAGGGAACTGAGAAGGGAGTGACGACGGAGCTCCGTTTTGCTCCGATCAGCTGTTACAGCTCGTCCTCTACCCTCCGTTGATCTTCTTCTTTGTCAATTTGATCTGGATTTGCAGCTGGGTTGCTTTTGCTGGAGAAACGACCAAGGGATTGGGGCGCAAGGAGCAGCCCTAGCTCGTTTCTTCCCCTCCTTCAGGTTCGGATTAGTGATGTGTATCATTTGTGAAAGTTTTGTGGTGTTTGTTCAAGATTTGGTCGTCGATTCGAGAGAAATCGACTCTTGCAGGCCGTTTTTGGTTTCTGCCTGTGCGCAGTTCGGCCGAGTTCTTATTCGGTCGGCCGAGTTTCATGTTAGGGCAATCGTATAGTGTTTTTGGATCGGCCGAGTTTGGGTCTTGGATCGGTCGAGTTTCTTATTTAGATAAGCGAACAACATTTTTGTCGGCCGAGTTTGGTCCTGATCGACCGAGTTTCCTTGTAGGTATATAAGGTGGTGGGTCGGTCGGCCGAGTTCCCCAGGGGATCGGTCGAGTTGCCAGTTGGTCGGCCGAGTTTCAGAAACAGGGAAGTGTTCGGCCGAGTTCCATAGTGATCGGACGAGTTTCAAGTGGTGAGTGGCAGTTCATTTAGAAATCATTATTAAACTCATTTTAAATGCTTAATTGCTTCAGTATCAGTTGATATGACTTTTAAATAGTGTAGCATGTACATTTTGGTATGATAAGTTCATTGGAACTTGAAATGCGTGATATGAAAGATGAAAAAGAGGAAATTCCATGTCTTACAGTTGCTATGTAATATTCTTGTTCGATTGTTTACCTACTAATCAGTTAATAGACCTAGGTGCCCTAACACCGTAGAACCCCTAAAAGGTCTGTTTCTTAGGGGTGAAAATCATGTCCAACATCAACTGGTTGAGTAATTCTGGTGGCACGAGGGTTGAGATACAGTGTCCAACACCAACCGATTGAGTAATTTCGGTGGCACTGGAGAGGAAGGGTTATCCAACACCAACCGGTTGAGTAATTCTGGTGGTAACCCTGTGTTGACTCCCTGCGTCTGTGTACCCAGGCTAGAGGAGGAGTCTAGAGCACTCAGAGTAGTGCCTTGAGGCCGTTGAGCCTATGTTTCTGGCCGGAGAGCCAGGGGTCCTGTAGCAGAGCAGGGTTGAGTCAGACTTAGCATTCTCGGGTGTGTCGCTAAGTCTTGTACAGTGGGGTCGTAGCAATGCGTTATAGATCTTTATATGCAGAGTACACTGGATATAATTAGGGCATAATAATAAAATGAATAAATAATCATATAGGATCACAGTAAATTTATATAACTGCTTCTCTACCTGAGATATCTGTTGATGCATAGAAATGTGATTATTATCTGTATATCTGCCATGTTTATAGAACTGCCCTGTTTAAACTATATATATGTTTATCTTCAGTTTATAAACCTGACGAGTTGTTTAGTGATAGCTACGTGAAATGCTATTCACTGAGCGAGTAGGCTCACCCCTCTACTCAAACATTTTCAGGTCAGCATCAGCATCAGGAGTCGGAAGGATCGTTTCATCCTAACGCCTAGTTGATAGAAAGTTTGTAGTTAGTCTAGTTAGAGGTCTCTTAGTTCTTTCCCCTCGATCTTCGGGACAAGGTGTGAGTGAGAGAGAATGTGTACAAAGATGTAAATTAACTGTTATTCTTTATTTTATATCGAACAATGTAATATGTTGTAGACTCTGTTTATATTTCTTGTCAGTTTAATAGAAATGCTTCTGCAGCTTATTTAGTTTCATTTATAGCATAAATCAGATTATCCTATTAATGTCTTTAAATGTTTTAAAAAGTGATGAATGGTTGGCTTATGTGTAAATCACATCCTGTCGGGTCCTAATCTCGTGGTTTGCGGTTAATGTGAGATTGGGGAGCGACACTTTTGGTATCAGAGCCTAGGTTTGAGTACTTAGTTACTCAAGATCAGGGGACAATAAGAGACCAATAGGATTAAGGTTTAAGTGTCTTTCTTCTATCTGTAGTTTTCTAATAGGAAATATTCTATTATATCATTGCAGATGGCAGGAAGAGGCTTTGATCGTGATGATCAGGCCGAGAGCCATGTTGGCCCTGACCCTCAGTACTTAGGTCCAGGTGGTGGTGACCACGTGGATGAAGCATCCCGGATGTACAGGATGTTCCTGGAGACCAAAGAAAGGTATAAGGATGATAGGCGAGAATCTTCTTCTACCAGTAGTAAAGATCTGATGCGATCTTATGAGCTTGTGAAGAAGCTTGGTGGCACAGAGTTCAGTGGCACCACAGATCCCGCTGAAGCTGATGAATGGTTTAGACAGATAGAAAAGGTCTTTCGTCTGATGGAGCTTCCAGAAGACAAGAAGATCAATCATGTGGTCTACCTTCTGACAGGCGATGCAGAGTTGTGGTGGCGTGGTGTGGAAGAAAAGAGGAGAGGTGCAGAGCTCTCTTGGCAAGATTTCTCTGAGGAGTTTCATCTCAAATTCTATTCGCCCACTTTTCTTAATGAGAAAATCAGACAGTTGCAGAATATCAAGCAGGGGAACATGACAGTTACAGAATATGAAGCACTTTTCATACAGTTGGGGAACTTCTGTCTGCAGCTTGTTCCTGATAACCTAGAGAGATGCAGGCAGTTTCCGGAAGGGCTAAGGCCAGAGATTCGGCATACAGTTTCTGCTACTAGTAGAAGGAACAGAGAGAACTTTGGTGAGTTTGTTGAGGCAGCAAGACAGGTTGAAGAATCTGTGAATGCTGACAGGGTGCCCGAGTCTAAGAAGAGATCTGCATATTTCAGTAGAGAGCAATCCAGTAGTGGATATAGAGGTGGAGGTAGAGGTTTCTTTTCTAAGCTTGGGTGTGGCTTTGGTTGTTTCGGCAGGCAGAGATCTGAGGATGTCACTACTTCTAGAGGCAGAGGAGGATACAACCCAGGAAGATGGAGCAGTGCCGCTAGTGGGCAGTCTTCTGGGTCGTCAATGTCAGTAACAGGTCCCCAGAGACAAGAGACACCGCCATGTAGCAACTGTGGAAGATCAGATACTGGTCAGTGTTGGGGTGCAAATCCTCAAGGTTGTTTTATCTGTGGACAAGTAGGACATTTCAAAAGGGAATGTCCTCAGCTTCGACAAGCAGCATCGCAAGCTTTCCAGCCTCAGTACCATGATGTTCCAAGTTCTTCTATGGCTTCTGGTTCCAGAGGTGGTGGAGTATCCAGTGGCAAAAATGGTCAGAGGGGATAACGTGGCAGAGGGAGAGCTTCATCATGTTTCTTTTCTTTGACACCCCAGGAAGGTATAATCTCTTCACAAGTTGTTACTAGAGAGATGCTTTTGTTTAATAGTATATCAGTTTCAGTTTTGATAGATCCGGGAGCTACTCATTCTTTCATACGACGTTCTTTAGTTGGTGAACTTAATCTGTTAACTCAAGAGTTGGCATATGAGTTAGTGTTGAGGGTTCCACTAGGTGGACCAACAGTTTTATCTGAGTCTTGTCCCGGATGCTTGTTATCTTTTGGAGGTTTTACCTTTGCTTCTAATCTCATACCCTTGGATGTAAATACTTTTCAAGTCATCTTGGGTATGGATTGTCTTGAGACATATCGAGTGCAACTCGATTGCTGGAAAAAGGAAGCTACCTTTCAACTAGGGGAATTTTCTTGTGTCTTTACTGGAGACAGGAAAGTTCTGCCTACGTGCATAATATCAGCTGTTGTAGCTGATAAGATGTTACAGAAAGGATGTGAAGCGTTTCTTGCTCATGTGGTTGACACCAGGGCAGAGAAGAGCACCGCCAGTGTTTATGATGTGCCTGTGGTTCGTGAGTTCTCTGACGTTTTTCCAGAAGAGTTACCAGGCTTACCTCCTGTCAGAGATATTGATTTTGAAATTCAAATATATCCAGGTAGTCATCCAGTAGCACTGCCAGCCTATAGAATGGCACCTACAGAGTTGAAGGAACTCAAGGTGCAGTTGCAGGAGTTGCTAGATAAGGGTTTCATTAGACCCAGTTCTTCATTGTGGGGTGCTCCAGTCCTGTTTGTTAAGAAAAATGATGGTACCATGCGTCTCTGTATAGATTACAGGCAACTGAACAAGATCACTATAAAGAACAAGTATCCATTGCCGAGAATAGATGATCTGTTTGATCAGTTGCGTGGAGCAACTATCTTTTCTAAAATTGATTTGAGATCTGGATATCATCAGCTCAGAATAAAGGCTTCTGATATTCCCAAGACAACTTTTAGAACCAGGTATGGGCATTATGAGTTTTGGTCATGTCGTTTGGGCTGACCAATGCCCCAACAGCCTTTATGGATATGATGAATCGGATTTTCAAACTATTCCTAGATCAGTTTATTGTAGTCTTTATAGATGATATTATGATCTATTCCAGAGATGATGAACATCATGAGCAACAATTGAGAGTAGTGTTGCAGTTGTTGAGACAACACCAGTTGTTTGCTAAATTTAGCAAGTGCGAGTTCTGGTTGGCTGAGGTAGCATTTCTTGGACATGTTATCTCAAAAGATGGAGTTAGCGTGGATCCTAAGAAAGTTGAATATGTGCTTCAGTGGGAACAGCCTACGACTCCTACTGAGATCATAAGTTTCTTGGGATTGGCAGGTTATTATAGAAGGTTCATAAAGAAATTCAGTGTGTTAGCATCACCTTTGACACACTTGACGAGGAAGAATGTACCATTTGTTTGGTCTGATAACTATGAGAAAAGTTTTCAGATTTTGAAGAAAAGGTTGACTTCAGCACCAGTGTTGGTTCTGCCAGAAGCAGAAAAAGGTTATACAGTGTTCTGTGATGCATCCAGGAGAGGTTTGGGTTGTGTACTGATGCAAGAAGGCAAAGTTGTGGCTTACGCATCTAGACAACTTAAGAAGAATGAGGAGAATTACCCTGTTCATGATCTGGAATTAGCTGCTATAGTTCATGCTCTTAAGACATGGCGTCACTATCTGTATGGTGAGACATGTCAGGTATTTACAGACCATAAGAGCTTGAAATATATCTTCACTCAGAAAGATTTGAATTTGAGACAACGCAGATGGCTGGAACTGATTAAAGACTATGATGTGACAATCGATTACCATCCTGGTAAGGCGAATGTTGTAGCTGATGCCCTGAGTAGAAAGTCAAGTTCAACAGCCAATGCATTTTCTATGGCTTGTTTCAAGAGAGACTTGCTTGTAGATATGCAAAGATTGAACTTGGACTTGGATGTGACTGGATAGAGTGGGTTGATTGCTCAGATGCAAGTCAGACCTACTTTTTATAATCAGATTAAGGAATTACAACAGAGTGATGATGAGTTGTGGCAAATCATGCAGGAAATGTCAGAAGGTAAGAGAACAGAGTTCAGGTTTTCTGATGAAGGCATGTTGTATCTTCATGATAGGTTGTGTGTACCTGGAAACAATGAGTTTAAAGAGCAGATTCTTGAGGAAGCGCATACCTCTATGTATGCTATGCATCCAGGTAACACAAAGATGTACAAGAACCTCAAAGAGCTGTACTGGTGGTCTGGCATGAAAAAGGATGTGGTTGAATACGTGGCTAGGTGTGGGGTTTGTCAGCAGGTTAAGGCTGAACATCAAAAACCTGATGGTATTTTGCAGTCGCTTCCTATACCAGAATGGAAATGGGAACACATCATGATGGACTTTGTGGTAGGATTACCTAGGACGCCTAAGGGTTCAGACTCGATTTGGGTGATTGTGGATAGACTAACTAAGTCTGCTCATTTTCTTCCAGTCAAGTCAACCTTTGACGTTTCAAAGCTGGCTAAAGTTTATGTGGATGAGGTAATCAGGTTACATGGGATTCCAGTTTCCATTATTTCTGACAGAGATCCAAAGTTTACATCCAGATTCTGGAATCAGTTACATCGTGTGTTGGGCACAAGGCTGAAGTTCAGTACAGCGTTTCACCCACAGACAGATGGTCAATCTGAGAGGACCATCCAGACTCAAGAAGACATGCTGAGAGCATGTGTGCTACAATTTAGAGGTAACTGGGAAGAACACTTAAGCCTAATGGAGTTTGCATATAATAATAGCTACCATTCTAGTCTTGGATGGCCCCATATGAACTCTTTATGGCAGGAAGTGTAGATCGCCAGTTTGTTGGTACTGGGTGGGTGAGAAGGAAATTCTTGGACCTGAGCTAGTTGATGTAACTACAGAAAAGATATCTGTGATCAGGGATCAGTTAAAAGCTGCTCAGGACAGACAGAAAAGTTATGCAGAAAGACGACGTCGACCTCTTGAGTTTGAGGTTGGCGACGAGATTTACTTGAAGATTTCACCGTGGAAGGGAGTTTTGAGGTTTGGTAAGAGGGGTAAGTTGACCCCTAGGTATATGGGTCCATATCCTATTGTTGAGAGGGTTGGACCTGTAGCTTACAGGCTGGATTTGTCGTCTGAGTTGGCAAATCTTCACGATGTCTTCCACGTGTCTATGCTGAAAAAGTGTCATCCCGGTACAGAAAAGATTCTAGATCCAGAACCGGCGCAGCTTAGAACAGATTTGTCCTATTTTGAAGGACCAGTGCAAATAGTTGATCACCGGATCAAAAAGCTTAAGAATCGTGAAATACCTTTAGTGAAAGTTTTGTGGAGAAACCATAATCTTGAAGAAGCTACGTGGGAGCTAGAGTCTGAGATGCGTAGCAAGTTTCCTTTTCTCTTCTAGGAATTTTGAAGAAGAAATTCTTATAAGGAAAAGAGGAATTGTTACAACCCGCATCGAGCTTATCCCGTAAGTACGCTATTAAGCAAGAGTTTAGCTGATGTGTTAAGTTATAAGCCTGTTTTTGTTAATAATGTTTAAAATGGATATGATATGTGGTTAGTGTGTTTTCTAGCTTCCAAAGCGTGTAGGACCTTACGCTTGAAGCGTTGCCAGAGAAATCGTTCGAATCCGACCTTCGAGTCAAAAGTTGCAAGTTTTTGGGCTTATAGGGACCCGTTTGTAATTTTCAAAAGTTTCGAGATGTTTGCAATCCGGCCCCTAGGTTTTCTTTCTTATTCTCTCCTTTTCACTTAACTCGTTTCATTTCTCAGAAACGAGAGAACGCTCCTGCGTTCTTCTTCTTCCGCGTGAGAAAGAGAGAGAAAGAGAGAGGGAACTGAGAAGGGAGTGACGACGGAGCTCCGTTTTGCTCCGATCAGCTGTTGCAGCTCGTCCTCTACCCTCCGTTGATCTTCTTCTTCGTCAATTTGATCTGGATTTGCAGCTGGGTTGCTTTTGTTGGAGAAACGGCCAAGGGATTGGGGTGCAAGGAGCAACCCTAGCTCGTTTCTTCCCCTCCTCCAGGTTCGGATTAGTGATGTGTATCATTTGTGAAAGTTTTGTGGTGTTTGTTCGAGATTTTCCCGTCGATTTGAGAGAAATCGACTCTTGCATGCCGTTTTTGGTTTCTGCCTGTGCGCGGTTCGGCCGAGTTCTTATTCGGTCGGCCGAGTTTCATGTTAGGGCAATCGTATAGTATTTTTGGATCGGCCGAGTTTGGGTCTTGGATCGGCCGAGTTTCTTATTTAGATAAGCGAACATCATTTTTGTCGGCCGAGTTTGGTCCTGATTGGCCGAGTTTCCTTGTAGGTATATAAGGCGGTGGGTCGGTCGACCGAGTTCCCCAGGGGATCGGTCGAGTTGCCAGTTGGTCGGCCGAGGTTGATCGGCCGAGTTTTAGAAATAGGGAAGTGTTCAGTCGAGTTCCATAGTGATCGGCCGAGTTTCAAGTGGTGAGTGGCAGTTCATTTAGAAATCATTATTAAACTCATTTTAAATGCTTAGTTGCTTCAGTATTAGTTGATATGACTTTTAAATAGTGTAACATGTACATTTTGGTATGATAAGTTCATTGGAACTTGAAATGCGTGATATGAAAGATGAAAAAGAGGAAATTCCATGTCTTACAGTTGCTATGTAATATTCTTGTTCGATTGTTTACTTGCTAACCAGTTAATAGACCTAGGTGCCCTAACACCGTAGAACCCCTAAAAGAAGGTCAGTTTCTTAGGGGTGAAACTCGTGACCAACATCAACTGGTTGAGTAATTCTGGTGGCACGAGGGTTGAGATACAATGTCCAACACCAACCGATTGAGTAATTTTGGTGGCACTGGAGAGGAAGGGTTATCCAACACCAACCGGTTGAGTAATTCTGGTGGTAACCCTGTGTTGACTCCCTGCGTCTGTGTACCCAGGCTAGAGGAGGAGTCTAGAGCACTCAGAGTAGTGCCTTGAGGCCGTTGAGCCTATGTTTCTGGCCGGAGAGCCAGGGGTCCTGTAGTAGAGCAGGGCTGAGTCAGACTTAGCATTCTCGGGTGTGTCGCTAAGTCTTGTATGGTGGGGTCGTAGCAATGCGTTACAGATCTTTATATGCAGAGTACACTGCATATAATTAGGGCATAATATTAAAATGAATAAATAATCATATAGGATCACAGTAAATTTATATAACTGCTTCTCTACCTGAGATATCTATTGATGCATAGAAATGTGATTATTATATGTATATCTGCCATGTTTATAGAACTGCCCTGTTTAAACTATATATATGTTTATCTTCAGTTTATAAACCTGACGAGTTTTTTAGTGATAGCTACGTGAAATGCTATTCACTGAGCGAGTAGGCTCACCCCTCTACTCAAACATTTTCAGGTCAGCATCAGCATCAGGAGTCGGAAGGATCGTTTCATCCTAACGCCTAGTTGATAGAAGGTTTGTAGTTAGTCTAGTTAGAGGTCTCTTAGTCCTTCCCCTCGATCTCCGGGACAAGGTGTGAGTGAGAGAGAGAATGTGTACAAAGATGTAAATTAACTATTATGATTTATTTTATATCGAACAATGTAATATGATGTAGACTCTGTTTATATTTCTTGTCAGTTTAATAGAAATGCTTCCGCAGCTTATTTAGTTTCATTTACAACATAAATCATATTATCCTATTAATGTCTTTAAATGTTTTAAAAAGTGATGAATGGTTGGCTTATGTGTAAATCCCATCCTGCCGCATCCTAATCTTGTGGTTTGCGATTAATGTGAGATTGGGGCGCGACAATAACTCACAACAAGCATGAGCTATTGCTCTATATTTAGCTTCCATTCTAGAGCGAGCCACAACATTTTGCTTCTTGCTCTTCCATGTGATAAGATCATTTCCTAGAAAAGTACACTACCCAGATGTAGATCTCCTGTCATTTAGATTACTAGCCCAATCTACATCTACATAGCTACTAAGAACTAGAGTAGATGGAAGAGTTTTAGGTTTGTAGTATGTGATCCCTTTTCCAGGATCTCCCTTCAAATACCACAGAATGCGGCAGACTGTTGTCCAATGTGAGTTCTTTGGTGAGCTCATATGCTGACTCACCACTCCTACTGCAAATGAAATGTCAGGATGAGTCACAGTCGAATATATCAAATTAACAACAATCTTCCTATAATATCTTGGATCAAAATAATCATAATCATCATAATTTTCCTTTACATGATAGTCCATGGGAGTAGACACATGCTTGGATGCACTCATCCCTATCTCATGAAGTAGATCCAGTATATATTTTCATTGAGACAAATTAGTACCTGTATGAGAGCGAAGTACTTCAATATCTAGAAAATATCTCAATTTCCCCAAATCTTTTGCATGAAAGTGCTTATGCAATCCATATTTCACATTAGATATGCCTACTGAAATACTACCAATGATAACAATATCATCAACATATACTGCAATAATAACAGATCCAACAGAAGTGCTAGAACAGAATAAAGAATGATCAATCACAGAATGTGAGAAACCCATTTGTAAAAAAATAGTACTGAACTTGTCAAACCAAGCTCGAGGAGACTATTTCAACCCATAAACGTCTTTCTTCAACCTACACACCTTCTGTTACTCCCCCTAAGAAAAAAAAACGATGAGGTTGCTCCAAGTACACTTCTTCTTGTAGATCGCCATGTACAAAGACATTTTTGACATCAACATGAAAAAGTGGTCTGTCAAAGGTGGTAGCCAAAGAGATAAGAATCCTCACAGAATTAAGATGAGCCACATTTGAGAAGGTTTCAAAGAAATCAACACTTTATGTCTGGGTATATCCTTTCTCCACCAATCTATCTTTTAGTTGTGCTAAAGAACCATTTGGATTATGTTTAATAGTGAATACCCATCTGCAGCCCACAACATTCCTATATGCATGAAAATCAGTAAGCACCCATGTTCCATTCTGAATAGGAACAAACATTTCAAAATTCATAGAATGTAACCAACCAACATCTTTCATAGCATTAACATGACTCTTTGGAAGTCTCATAGAATCAATTCCAAGAGAAAAAGAACGTGCCTGCTTAGATAAATTGGACAAACATCAAACACCCTCAACAAGATGTCAAATAGTACAAGTGAAAATATCTTTAGGGACAACAATGGGAACATTAAGGTTAGATGGATCTTTAAGATTCTATTGAAAAGAGGAAGATGGTGGAGGCTCATTGTCTGGAGTTTCTATCTCATCATGACCTTGTCTGCTTTATCTATGATACACCTGAAAATATTGTTGAACTAAAGGAATATCTCTAGAAGGCTCTTCCTAAAAAATTGTAGGTGGCACTCTCTCACTATATTGTGGTGGAAACACTCCCTCACTGGATGATAATGGTGGCACTTCCTCACATTCACAAAGTTGCTCCCCCTTACCTGGAACACTAGAGAAATATGGTGCAGACTCATGAAAGGTGACATCCCTAGATACAAACATCCGACAAGGCTGGGACAGTAACATTTACAACCCTTTCTTGTGTTTTAATATCCAAGAAAGAGAGTCTTAATAGACTTGAGAGAGAATTTGTCATCTTTGGGATCAAAATTGTGAACAAAAGAGGTACAACCAAACACCCGAAGAGGTGTTGACCTAAGTTTTGCACATTGTACATATTTTGATAATGACTCAACCATTCCATTCATGTGTATATGATATGTTTGTTTAAGATTAACTTCAGAAATTAGGTACATGAAAAGGATCAAATCGCTCAATCCCTATCTTGGCTTAATTCAAGTCAAAAGCAATGCGTTACAAATGCACAATTTCGGAAATCACTCCAAATCACCTTAGAATTTTTTTATAATCATTTGTACTTATGATAGGACTTGTAAATAAGATGAGAAAAACTAGGGACACTTAATTTGAACGTTTGATCACTTAAATATCATTTTGTAGAATTCATCACATGCACTTCATCGGTCAAGTTACAATCTCAACCGATCCTTGATGGATTTTTAGAATGATATCGATCGGACGAGTTGCCTATCCATAGAACTCAACCGACAGTCGCTCTGCCTAAGATTGATTTAGGTGGATCTGTCGAGTTTCCACCAAGACACACGCGACTGATGGTTTAAATGGTATTGTCACTTAGTGTAATCAGTCGAGTTATCTTTAATGAAACTCGACTGAATACACTGTACTGAAAACACAAAAAAAGTGAATTCAACTATTGGAGAGTTGCAAAACTTAAAAAAATATCCGTTGCAACCCTTCAAATGACTAGATAATGCTCATAAGTGTTCCCACACTCTAGTAGACACCCCAACTATAAATAGGACCTCTTCTAGTTCATTCCAAGGTTGCTCATTCATGCTATTCAAGGTCTTTGCTATAGTTGAGTCTTTCTGTCCACTTGAGCCCCTTTCTCTCTCTTGATTACAACTCAATTTGACATTATGAGTGAGATAGGTCATGTATGAAGAGAGAGACCCATTTTTATGCTTGTAAAGCTCTCAAGCTTCTCCTTTCCCATCCTTTTCTTGAAAGCTCTTGATTGATGAAGGCTTCTCATGGAGAATGAGAAGGAGAAATCTTCTTCAGCTAGAGATAAAGATACTCAAGAATACTCCGAGTGAAGGATAAGATCAAGGCGCAAGATCCAAGGAGTTGAGTGGGTAAAGCCTCAAGGCCAAAGACTCATAGCATAAAGGGGAGGACCTTCGTGAAGGAATCTAACAGATTGCAAGAGTGGGTAAGACCTTGGTGAGATAGAAGACTAGCTCTTCGATAGGTAAGACCTTGAACGTAAGGTTGTTGGCTCCCTTGGCCTTAAAGGAAAGCTAGATATCCTTGTCATGGAAAAGAAAGGTCATTTGTTATAACTTATATAAGTGAATATAAAGAGTAGACAAGCTTAAGAAATCCTAGATCTTGACCTCTCTAGGTAGTGGACTGACTCGCTCCTAGTTTAGAAAGTGGAATCACTCTAAAATATCTTATCAAATTGGTTGTTACAACTTCTCTCATCCTTGCTTTTATTGCTTAGATTACCCTCAAATTCCATATTAGCAATTGTGCCTATTTGATATAATTTTAAGGTCTAATTATTCTTGTGCAAGTTTTGAAGCTCTATTCAAACCCCCCTCTAGAGCCCTCCGATCCAACAAAAGTAACATAAATGGCTGATTAGTAGGACATAAAACTGAAAAAGGAATATTTCCTTGAAGAAGAAGAAGGTTGCCTATTAATAATAAAATAGGAAGTCAGTAAAGCATCCAACCAAAATCTCTTAGGAACATTGGATTGGAACATGATCATCCTGGTGATATCAAGAAGATGATGAATTTTCCTCTCAGCTACCCCTTTCTTTTAAGGGGTATGATGACATGATGTATGATGTACCATTCCAACAAAACTAAAATTTAGCCATAGCACGTTGAACATATTCGAAGGCATTGCCAGACTGGAGATTTAATATTGCAATCAAACTGATCTTTTATTTCTTGATGAAAATGTTTGACAATGGACAGCACAAACTCTCAACTCTTCAACAAATAGATCCATATCATACAATAAAAATCATCAAAAAAGGAAAGAAAATATCAAAAACCATTATAATTGCTTTCCTTTACAGGACCTCAGACATCACTATGAACTAAATCAAATGGATGAAGACTCTGCTTATTGACATGACTAGGATAAGACATCCCATGATGTTTCCCAAATTCACAGCACTGAAACTCTAAAGAGGACACTTGTGGTAAATTTGGTTCAAACTTCCGTAGACTCTCTAGGGAAGGATGACCATATTTGTAGTGCCACAGTAAGGGAGAACCACTCAACATGATAACAACAACTGAAGTAGTAGGTACTTGATGTGATATACTTTCACCATGAAAGAGGTATATATCACCTTTCTTAGGCCCCCACCAATCATCCTCATACTCTTGAGATCCTATAAAACAAAGAAAGAAGGACATAACATTACTGTACAGTTCACAATATCAATTAATTTTGCAATAGAGAGAAGATTGAATGGAAATTTAGGTACAAAATGTACAGATCTAAGGTCAATCTTAGGAGTAAGAGAAACATATCCAATGGATAATACTTTCCACACCGATCCATCGACTAATGTAACAGACTGATGCGGGATATGAGTCAATGGAGTGAAACAGTTTCCTCATACCAATCGTATGCTGTGAAGCTTGAGAATCAACTACCCAGGAAGAAGAATTGGAAGATAGGAAATAAAAAGTTGGATTACCAGTGGTAGAAGCAAGGTTAGATGAAGAAGAAGATCCCATATTCAAATGTTTAGTGGAAAAAAGAAATACATCATATTCTTCCTTAGTGAGAGTGATTCCAGATGATTCAAAAGTAGAGACAAAAGTAGTAGTAGTAGTAGTCAGTGGTTCAGACGACTCATTACCTCCAGTAAAGTGGATTGTCCCTACAAATGGTGCAACTGGTCTTCCATGTTTCTTCCAACACTTCTCAATAGTATGTCCTGGATGTCCATATAAAGTACATTTAGGTTTGGTGGACCCACCTCGTCCAACACTTGTACGTCCTCCTTTAACTGCAACAACAATGGATGCTTAGATTCACCAAAGAAAGGAGCTGCAACAATTTGCATAGGTTCAAAGTTGGATTGCATAATCCTAGAATAGGCTTCCTCCAAGCTAGGAAGATTATCACCGGCCAGAATAACACTTCGACCAAAACTAAATGAAGGACTTAGTCCATTTTTTTTTTTGCAGTAATCAGATCATCTCTATCTTTGATCTGCTCCTGAATAGTAACCAGATGATAAAAGCTCAACTCTTGAGCAATACATTATATTGTCACAAAGTACTCCTCTAATGATATGTCTCCCTATCTCTCTGTAAAGAGGCAATCATATATCCTGAATTGATACAATGAATTCTTCTCCTGAGAGTAGTGATTCTTAAGAACATCCCATATTTCTTTGGCAGTATAGTAGAACATGAACCTAGCAGAGTACCAGGCTCCATACTTTTCCGCATCAATGTTTTTACCAGGTTGTTATTATGCTTCCACTCTGCATACCACTTTTCAGTTGTGGCCGGAGGATCTAAATCCACACACTTTGCCTTGTCTCTGGATTCTAACACTATGTGGACAACATTCATCCATAGCAAAAAATTCTTCCCATTTAGCTTGATAGAAGGAATTGATGTTAGCTCGTTGTAGACAATCTAAGCTTTATTGTCCTCCATGATTTAGATGTGATAAGGAGACAGAGACAAAGATGGAGAGATATACATCTCGTAGGTGAATGTTGTGACAGAAAGACACATGTCACGTTGTGGAAGAGAGTGTCAGAGAGATACACATCACCCAAATATAGATGGGATGATGCATTTCTAATTCATCAACAACCTCCAAGCGAGTATTTCCTAATCACACATGGAGGAGATGCAATTAGGAATTCTTTACATAGACACATAGTGCTTCATTGATATTTTTAGAAGGGTGTTGGAGAGATCCGAGGAAGTCCATGCCTTCCGATCAAGGATCAACCTTGTTTGACCCCTCACTTGGTGATGGCCAGCCCGACGGAAAGTTGCATGATGACTGCTTGGCCGACAGTGATGGGCCCCTAGCGGCGGTGGGCTGCCGACTGCGTGGCTACTACCCGACGACCTATTGCTGCTTGACGGTGGTTCCTGCTTCTACTACTTCTCGATAACGGTGGTTGTTAGATGCAGTGATGGCTTTCCCTGTTCGTTAGGGTTAGGGATGACTATGCTTCCCTTATATCTTGTTGCTTCAACACCATGTGAACAAGAAAATTAAGGTGTTGCAATGCAACATGTGTGAGAGGAGAAATATGCTACCTATCCTTTTATAATAACTTGAACTGAGATATTTACATAAGAGTTTAACAGTAAAGATAAACGACACAATGAAATACTAAGAATGTAAAACAACTATATTAACAATGATTATGATCCATCATGTCTCCAGGTAATGCATGTTCTAGTTTCCCATTCAGAAGGGGAGGGATGGAAATGCACCACCCCTTCAGACCTTATTCAAACACACTGGTAAAAGTTGCAAACTACTCATTGGTGGTGGCATTTAGTAGATCACCATTTCAACCCATAGATTGAATCACATGGAGTTGCACCCAGAGCCCCATCCTCAGCAAAATAAAGTCCTTTGGGTGAACAAAATTATCTTGTTCATCACCCAATGATGCCTTGTGCCCATTAATCTAGGTTCTTACTCAGACCACATTAAATGTGATGTGTTGACTATGTTGGTCATGTCATTCTTAATCATCCTTGGATTTATAACCTTGATGCCAACAATGAGGAACTTTCTTATGTTTGTACCTTCAAGCACAAAGGCAAATACATATGATTAACACCTACTTGATTCATCTCTCCTATGAAATAGAGTCCACCACCAGACCCCCAGACTCCAAATCCTAACACTCTACACTGTGCCACCCAAAGAGTGATGGAAGAAGCCATTTGCGAATCTGGATGCATGTATATTCTATATATCAAAGAATTCATTCTTATGTCTAATTGACATTTTCTACGTGGACATAGTGTAAAGGTAGTAACACCTTGTCTTTGGGTGAAGTTTAGTTCATCCCCCACCACTAGAACTTGTCTCCCTTCTTGACGAGTTCAAAGACACAAAACCCATAGACCAATAAGATGAGATCCCACCTTTCTAACCAATATTGAACATCACATTGATTTGATTCCAGGATCTTCACTCCCTAACCGAACTCATTACTATGTGAACCTGACTGAGCATGCTGATTTGAAAAGCCAAGTTGATGCCCTCCTCAATAGATTCATTTGAGAGAGCTAGAGTCCTTGTGCAATTCCTGCTCTCCTTGCCCCCAAGAAGGATGGTAGTTGGAGAATGTACATAGATTTTTGACCCATCAATAAGATCACTGTCAAATATTGTTTCCCTATTCCATGCATTGACGACATGCTTGATCTATTGGCATGATCCCACTATTTCTCCAAGATTGACCTCTGTAGTAGAAATGACCAAATCTATGATAAATAGTCACATGAATGGAAGTATGCATTCAAAACACCAGACAGATTATATGAGTGGCTAGTCATGACATTTGGACCATCCAACACACCCAAAACCTTCATGAGAGTCATGCACCATGTGTTGCAGCCATTCATTGGTATATTTTTGATGGTTTATTTTGATTTTCAATAAGACCAAGGATGAACACCTAACTCATTTCCAACTTATCTTCAACACACTATACATTGAGAAATTGTATGTCAATCTAAAGAAGATTTTGTTTTCTTCAAGATAAAGTCCTTTTCCATAGCTACTTCATATCCTCTACTGCCATTGAGCTGATAAAGTCAAATCTATCATTGATTAGACCCAACCCACTATGATCTTTAAGTTGCGTAGCTTTCCCAGACTGGTTACTTTCTATTGTAGCTTTGTTTGAGGATTTAGCACCATTATGACTCCTCTCATTGAGTTAGTGAAGTGTGATAAATTAGAGTGGATTCCATCCGCTACACGAGTTTTTGAGGTTGTCAAAACTAAGATAATCAAAGCTCATGTTCTTTTCCTTCCTGATTCTCACTTCTGTTTGAGGCATCATGTTATTTTTCCGGTATTGGCATTCTAAGTCAAGAAGCCCTATTGCCTTTTTCAGTGAGGACACAAAGTGTAAATCCTCCATTATGATTAAGAATTCTATTTTGTTGTGTAATACCTACACCATTGGAGGCACTGTCTTGTTCATCAGGAGTCCATCCTTTGGTCTGACAATTGGACCCTTCTCTTTGTGAATTCCCTAAAGAATTTAAGTGTTTTTCATGCCAAGTGATGGGAGTTTCTTCATGAAACGATCGACCCCACTGCTTAAGGCTCTGGTAGAGTTTCAGGAATGACGATTGGCCCCATGGACCACCACTGGCCTTAACTACACACTTTGTCCACACACACGCAAGCCAAGATAAACTTCCCAACTGGTCACCCATCCTAGTACTACTCTGGGCTAAGCATGCTTAACCTCAAAGTTCTTTAGTGATGGGATCCTTGAAAAGGAGGCGCACCTTGTTGGTGTAAATGGGTGTGTAGTTTTATACATGATGGTATTGCAAGTTCTAATGGGAGGTAGATGAATGTGTCTAGGTTAAGGAAATGGTGGTTGCTGGAATCCATGGATATAAGTACATGTCTTTCATTATGGTTATAACTGAGAGGAAATGAATATTCAACAACCACGACTGGATGGAAAAGGTCAATGATGAGGATACATGATATTCATGTACTATAGGGTCATTGTAGCCATGAAGAGATTGGATTGTACTCCTTGCAGTAGGGTTCATGTTTCTTATAATCGAGAAAGGAATCTCCGACAGCCAAGCCTGGGTGGAAGGGGTTAGTGATGAGGAGAAATGATATTCATGTACTAGAGGGTCATGGTAGACATGAAGAGATTGGATTGTACTCCTTGCAATAGGGTTCAATGATCATTCAAAGATGATCGGTGTGGTGAGGCTACTTGAATCAGTTTGAAATAATTCTGGTCAATGGTGCCATTACCTATCACAATCATATCCATCTATAGACTTGCAACAATGATGTTGGCACCTAAACTTGTTGATTGTAGTGGTGGCATGTTACGACTGACCAAGGATGCATGGACAATTTTGTAGGCAAAGCCCTTTGTAGGTTACGATCGCTGGGCATAAGAGATGGAGGGGGTTCAAGCAACACCAATAACTGTCTTGAGTGGTGATGGAAGACCCAATGGTAGAGTAGGAAGGAACTTTGTGGGGAGACTACAGATGGGCGATGACCTGTTGTAGGTCTGTTACATGATTCCAGGTGTTTAGAAAGGGAATATGAGAGGCGTCTATGGTTATGTGGCATCGAAGGAGAGGAAGAGAGGAGGAAGAGAACAACATATCTAGAGTTGTTATAGGACATTGGTTGGATAAGGGAGAAATCGGTATACTCTAATGACAATCACAACAAGGATAGGTGTTGTGTGATGTGGCTCGGCACTGCTTGGTGCCCCTCAATGCTACTTGGTTCCATTTGGCAGTACTTGGTGCCGTTCGACGTTGCTCTCCTCTTCCTAACATCGTAGGTCATGGTTAGATGCATAAAGGAAGTAAGGGGAGGCATGGATGGAGGCCGAGGGTGGCTGGTCGCTTCACCATCTACAAAATCTTGGACAACGGTAGCCCCTCTACCAGATCGAGCTACTGGAACGAGGAGAAGGAAGATAGCCCCTATTGTATGACGTTGGGTGTTTAGAAAAAGGGAAGATGATAAGCATCTATGGTTCTATGGCATTGAAGGAGAGAAAGAGAACAACATATCTAGAGTTGTTATAGGCCATTGGTTGGATCAGGGAGGAATTAGCATACTCCAATGATGATCATGGCAAGGATCGATGTTGTGTGACGTCGCTTGGTGCTACTTGGTGCCCCCTTCACGCTTCTTGGTTCTGTTCGACACTGCTTGGTGTCTTTTGGTGCTTCTCTCCTCTACCTTATGTCGGAGATCGTGGTTAGATGCATAAAGGAAGTAAGGGAAGGCGTGGATGGAGGCCGGGGTGGTTGGTCTCTCCACCACCTACAAAATCTTGGACATTGGTACCCCTCTACCAGATCGAGCTACTGGAACGAGGAGAAGGAAGGTGGAAAATACGGTTAGCAAGGAACGAGATGAGAGGAAGGGGAAGAACGAGGTTCAATGCATGATGCGTGGTTGAGAAAAGGGAATCTAATGCCCTGCATTACCTCAATTAATTAACAAGAACATATAATACGATCAAATTAGCCTATTAATCCAATTGATTTTAACACTTTTCTTTTCTAATTTCCTAGGGGATCATTAAAGATATGATTGACTTGAAAATAAGTGTTTTTGGTAACTAGGACATGAAAAATCCAAATTTTAACCTCAAACTTACCTTTTAAAAGTGTCCACAATTATATTTCGTTACTCCCCTTTTAGGTATTCACTTAGTATACTTATTTCCTTTAATGACACCATTATGTCATGATATCTTATATTAATTTAATTTATTCATCTTTTGCTCTTAGGAGTATTCTAGAGGTTAAACTTTATTATTTTGGGTAGTAGTACATCAAACCTACTATTTCATTTTATTATGATTATTCTACAATTAGACCATTTTTATCTTATATATGTGAAACATCTTGAAACTGTGTCTAAACTCCTATTATAATTTTTTAGGAAAATAATTTACTTTATTTTGATAAAGGTTCTAAGGGAATGGGAGGGATGAGTAAGGTACCTAGATATCGGTTTGAGCAACCAACCACCCTCGACCTCCACCCATGCCTTCCCTTACTTCCTTTATGCATCTAACCACAACCTCCAACGTCAGGCAGAGGAGAGTAGTGTGACACCAAGAAACACCAAGTAGCGTCAAGGGGTATCAAGCAGCACCGAGCGACATCACACAACACCGATCCTTGCCATGATTGTCATCCGAGTATGCTGATTCCTCCCTGATCCAACTGATGGCATGTGACAACTTAGATACACTATTCTTTTCCTCCTCTCTACCTCTCTTTTGACACCACATAACCCTATATGCATCCCATCATCCCTTTCCGAATACCCAACGTCATGCAACAAACCTATAATAGGTCATTGCCCATCCATAGTCACCCCACAGAGTGCCACTATGATCTCTTCCATCACCAAGACAACCGAAACCGTTTCCTGAACCCCCTTATCTCTTGTGCCCAACGATCGTAACCTATAGAGGGCGCTACCTACAAAACTATCTTGCATCCCTGGCTAACCATTACATGCCGCCACTGTAATCAAAAATTTCAAGGACCAACAACAGCGTTGCAAGTCTGCATATGGATATGATTGTGATAGGTAATGATGCCATGGACCAGAATTGTTTCAAGCCAACTCAAGCAGCCTCACCACATGGATCGTCTTTGAAAGATCATTGAACCCTTGTACAAAGAGTACAATTCAATCTCTTCATGGCTACCATGACCATATAGTACATGAATATCCTTTCTCCTGATCACTGACCCCTTCCACCCAGCCTTGGCTGTTGGAGATTCCTTTCATCTCAGTTATAACCACTGTGACAGACCTACACTTCTATCCATGGATTCCAACAAGCACCATCTTCTTAACCCAGACACATTCTTTTGTCTCCCATCCGAACCTATAATACCATCATGTATGAAAATTGCAGACCCATTTACACCCTCCATATCATCAAGGTGCACCTCCTTTTCATGGAGCCCATCACTAAAAAACTCTATGGTTAAGCATGCTCATCCCAGAGTAGTACTAGGATAGGTAGCTAGTCCGGAAGTTTATTATAGCTTGCACGTGAGTGAGGAAAAAATGTGCATTAAGGCTAGTGGTGGTTTGTGGGGACAATCATTATTCTTGAAACTCTACTAGAGCCTTGGGTAGTGAACCCAATCATTGCACTTTAGGAGTACACTTTTATTCTCAGACACCACTCTAGTATCAAGAACAAAGCTGCATACGCTTTCAGTAGTTGCTTGACCACTCTATAATCTGTGAGTGTTGAAATTGTGGGCTTCGATCATCTGAAAGATCAATCTTTCACCTATTCTAACTTTGGAAGTATTCATTCCATCCTTCTAGTGGTACACCTGGCCAAGATTTTGATTTTATTCTATGTCATGGATGTCTCTTTCATGGCATGTATTTATGTATCCCATTCCACTTTAGTTTGGATTTTCTCATTTGGGAATTACATGTTGGTGACCTCATTGGTCATTTTGGTAGGCATAAACCACCGCTCTAGTGCTTGACATATTTTATGGCCTACCTTACATCATGATGTCACTCACATCATGTCTCACTGTCATACTTGTCAACTGGAAAAACCAAAAGACAAAATATGGGCTTGTACACTCCTCTCCCTATTCCATATGAGTCTTGAAAGGACCAACGTATTGATTTTATTCTCAATCTTCCCCACACCATGCGGCCACAACTCAGTACTCATAGTTATTGATCATTTCTCTAAAATGGCTCACTTCATGGCATGTAGTAAGACTTTTGATGCCTTGTATCGCTTGCCTTTTCTTTAATGAGGTATTCAAGCTACATAGAATTTCCACCACCATAGTCTCTGACCGTGATGTGAAATTTGTTGGCTACTTTTAGAAGATGTTATGGAAAATCTTTGGGCAACCTCAACTTCTCTTTTTCCTTCCACCCTCAATCTAATAGTAAAATTGAGATGGCTAACATGAGCTTGGGTAACCTTAAGCGGTGTCTTGTGGGTGAACATTCAAAAAATTGGGACTTATTGCTACCTACTTCTAAATTTTCTTACAACAATTTTGTTAATTGATCCACGAGAAAGAGTACTTTTACAATTGTTAATGCTTACAAGTCCTTCCAACCAATAGATCCCATACCAATGTCCACTACTGACCCCCCTTCCCAGACTGTAGAGATCTTTGCCCAACACGTTCATGATTTGCATGTCGAAATTTGCCAAAAACTTTCTTTATCTTATGAAAACTAAAAGCTTTCTATAGGTTCACACTATAGGTTCTAAGAATTTAATATGGGAGATTATGTGTTAGAGGTGTTCTAGGTGGAGTCCATTGACATACAATCCCATGGGCTCATAGAAGTTCCTCAAACTCTTGGCTTAAGTATTATCTGTTGGGTTTTAGGGGAGACAGAGAAGGCAGCGGAAACAAAAATTTTCTCCCCCAACCCATACCGAGGAAACGCGTCAATGTCTATATAATAGGAAAGGATGGTTTGTGGAATCATACCTTGTCCCAAGGCTTGCTTGGCAACAATACCTCGCGCAATGCGTGGTCTTCAACTCCAGACTTCGACGGTGTCTGTGCAGCTCCTGGTCGCACCGGGACTGACGACTCCTACTCGAACCGGACTGTCGGATGACAGTTGTCCTCCTAAGAGGCAGTGTCCTCCTGCCTCTGTAGTAGTCCACACAGACCACCTGGAACTCCACACTCCTTGTCCCACAAGCAAGTGGAAGGAGTCGCACCCTCCTGTTGACGTACTAGTCACTAACACGCTCTCCTGCCTCCTGTTGCAACTGCAGTTGTCCTTCCCTTGCTGCACCTCCCTTTTGCGGGAAGCACTTGCTTGGGCTCTCTCACGGTTACCAAAACCAGAGAGAACAACAACTTGCAGAGCAACTGGTTGCACTGAGCTGTACCATGAGAAGCCCCCATATACTCCTATATATATAGGAGAGTCATGGGACAGGGTTCTCCATCCCGGGCAATACGGGACTAAAAGCAGGAGTAGAAGGGTTCGGGATTTTCCACAAAAAGCAACCACCTCACAACCTGAACTGATCGGTTCAGCCATTGAGCCGATCGGTTGGACCTGAGCCGACTGTTTGGGGCACTCCAACCAATCGGTTGGTTCCCTGAAACGATCGGTTCATGGTCCTAATCTGGCTCGAAAAGACTTTCCTTGTTTCTTTCCCAATTGGTATCGAATATCAATATTATTCCCAATCGAATTGGGCAATTTGAAACGAAAGGAAAATTCTCACCAATACTACTTTCACAAGTTGCTCGATTGAACCAGTTGAACCGATCGGTTCAACACTTGAATCGGTCGTTTCACTCTGTGCATGAGCCGATCGGTTCAACAATTGAGCCGACCGGTTCAATAACCTCAGCCGACCGCTTCATCACATGAACTGACCGGTTGGGAGTGCAGATTGTGCAGAATCAGTCAAATGGGATTTCAATCAATCTGATACTCCAATCAATGCGTCCAACACCTTGAATCATACGATATTGAGCCATCGACTGATTGAGTGTTTAATTGAACTACTAAACTCCTTTAGTAATCAATCTAAACATTTCTTGTGGAGAAAACTCCTCTTCCAGGTTAAATCCTATGTGTGTGACCCTACATGTCCATTTCACATTGGTAGTGAAAGTCCATAACACTTATGACTTCACAAGCAAAGAGCGATGCCTAGTCACACATCAGTGCTACCCAAGTGAAAGTAGAAAGTTGGAGAATAACTTTCATCCTACAATCCGTGAATGGTGTTACAGTGAATGTATAATTCCTTTGTCACTGATATCTCGAATGAACTCGAGGCATGGAACAGTCATCCTGTCAATGTTCATTCACTTCCTTGATCTCAGAGTAGACTGGAAGAGATATGTATGACATCAGTATCACATACTGATTCACACATGCGTGCACGCCTTTCTCAATCCTACTCATCAAGTGGCCATGGATATCAAACTCTCTCAGGAGGGACAAATCCCATATCTATCACTCACCCCTCAAAAGCCCCATGTGTCAAAGCCACCCAATCATCACCTTTATAACAACCCATGTTTCAGGACTGCGTTTGATGATGTCAAAGTGTGCCCAACAACATGTGTTGAGTGCAGTGATTTCAGGTCTAAGAATCACACTCACCACCATCATTGTGAGTACTGACTGTGACTACCATCTCATGGTTCCATGTGTCAAACTCACGGTGGGTCTGTCCGGTACACTTGTTCTTTAACAAGTACCTATGTGTTTGGTTTGATATCTCTATATCATGACTAATGAGATTCTGTCATCAACCAGCACCACAATCTAGTCATGTGTGTCATTGTTGTCTATCTACCTTCCACAATGACATCCGACTAGGGACATAACAAGAATGAACAAACTCTTAGCATACGTATCATCTCATCGTTTAGGTCCTCAACCTGAAAGCATACGTCATTGAGTATTGTCATTCTTTAGACATTCAATCTGTTCTATCACTATCTCATATGACTGAACTAGAAAGAATTGGAAGCTCGCCTTTGATGTTTATCAAATCAATCTTAATGTATCCCATCAATCATCACATGATTGGCTCTCAGGGCATACATACCAACAGACTCCCACTTGCACTGCGAGCCAATCACCCTTGAATCATATTCATAGTGATCTTCAGACATGTCCCACATGTTACTGTGCTCTAGTGCCAACATAGTGAGTAATGGCAACACCTTGCCAAAGTCAGTATAAATTACATGTCTCTCATCTCTTCGCTGTACGTCACACGTATGAGATGGAGTTGTCGTAATATGCGATCTAGTATTCCTTTGCTAACCTTTAGTCACATTGCATGATCAAGGATTCCAGACTTGTCATCAATGAGTGAAATATAAGTTCATCTCATGAACTTCCAGATCCATATAGTATCCATTGTTGTTCACTAACACATAGATACTCAGCATTTTCTTTTAAATGGTTTTATTGGAACACTTCCAATTATCAACAAACTTTCACTTCTATACATCTTATGTATATTTTGCGATTAATTTTCTGTCCTTTCGGAAGTTCGCATCAATGTAACTTTTTACATCGAACTCTTCCTTATTCTCCATAGAACTAGTACTTCACAAGCACTTATCAAGTTCTCATGGTATCCAGTAACCCTTACTGGAAACAGACAGACATCCACTCGTCATATCCCACATACGAGTTATCAGGATGAGCACATCACATTGCCATGTCCTACATACAAGATGATGAATGAATTTTATTCTTTCCATGTCATACATGCAAGATAATGGGATGATTACATACATGATAGATCCATATCTATTCTTAGCATTCACATTCTTCATAAGAATTGAACACTTGGCCTTGGGATACTAACTCCCTGTAACATGGACAAGTTTTCTCCCACTGAATCTGTGCATATTGAACCCTTCAGTACAGATTGCCAATGTATGCTCTCTCTTTTCCAGGTCAAGAGATTTGTCGAGAACTATCTCTATAGATCTCTATTCCTATCACATAGGAAACATCTCTATCTTCCTTAAAGATAATTTCCACATTTGGATTTCCAATTTAGAACATTTCCATTTCACATCAATGTGTGGAATGTGAACACGCTCCCACTAAATCTCAGATCCCTCCTTTATCTTTGACATATCAGTCAAACCCTTTGACTATATCATCAAAGTAAAGATCCAATTTTGAGTTTCTTGTACTCAATCAATCACATTGATTAGTCCATTGTAACTTATAGACTTCATTTGCATTAGTGGATTCATAAACCTTATAGGTTGTGTCACGTACACATCCTAGTTTTATTCCTCATAGGAATGTGGTTTTAGTATCCATATGCCAAATATCTTAGTCATTAAGTTGCAATCAACAAGCATCATCCTTCTCAAAATGTTATCCATGTGTCTTAACACTTAAGACTCATTTGCATTTATGGATATGATCCAATGAGTGCTACCATCAAGGTCATACCTTTTTGTTCACATGGATGTCATTTAGGATGTAATGGTTATAAACCATAACTCAAGATTCGGTTCCTCATATTCATCTTGATAGTTGACTCATCACATGAACAACTGATCACGTAGATAATTGAGGTGTATCTGTTAAAGATATAAGAACTCACAACCCTTGTGATTCTTAATTTCTTTTATTAGTGTGGGGTATTCATTTATTAAGAAGAATTCAGTTATTTGATAATCATTCTCTAACTCACTTAGAGTATGATTCCTTCTTGATTCAGACATCACCATGCCTTAATCATGAGTTTACTATGATACACTATCATAATCACTCATAAGGATCTCAAACATTTGGTCCAAGTATTTCATTCATTGATCTCATCAATAATTAATACTTTACCAAGTTTGTACTTCATTTACGATAATCTTGAACACTTCAAGATATTCATATTGGTATTTCTCTAAACACCATTTGAAGTATTAGCATTTGTTCCAACAGGTATGTAAATACATCACATGTATTGTCCCTAACAGGATAATCACTCTCCCACTACATTAGTGAAGATTGATTAATCATGTCCAAGATATTCATGTCCCTTACTGGTTCTCTAACCAAAAGAGTCTAGTTTTATCCATCACATGGAAACTAGAAATGAATTTCTCATGATCAATGCTAATTTTATTGTTTGAGTTATCTATAACTTTTAGGTATCATTTTATCTTATGCATATCAAATATCACAAGATAAATAAGGCATTGCCACAAAGATCACATCTTTAAGATTGAAAACACAACTTTATTGATTGCCATCATTGTCATACAATATGCAAAAGTAAAGTGTTTCTATCTATTGGCAAGTATGAAATAGCAGTTCATAACTGTATTGCATGCCTTATTGGCTGAAAATAAACTAAAGTATTCCTATCTATAAAGGCAACACTTGCCCAAAGTAAGAATTCTTTACACTTTACATCTTGATATCATATATCTCAAAAGTGTTACAAGTTTACTTTCATGACACCTTTAAGTAGAGGTTTCAATCGCCTCCTTCTTCTTTTGTTCTTCCAGGTAGAAAGGACAATTCCTTTTCCAATGTCCTGGCTTTTGACAATGGTGGCAATTTCCTTTCTTGGTCACGCCTCCCTTGGCCTTGAGAGCTGAAGATGGCTTGGACTCCTGGCTAGCTTTAGAACCTTTCTTAGCTTTGCCCTTGCCCTTGTGCTTGGACTTGCCTTTCTTGCTCGTGATCACCATCACGGACTTAGGCTTGTCCTTCTTCATCTGTAACTCGGCTATCCTCAACATGCCCAACAACTCTGACAGTGGCTTATCAAAGTTGTTCATGTTGTAGTTCATCACAAACTGACTGTAAGATTCTGGCAACGTTTGCAGTATCACGTCAGTAGCCAACTCTTGGCTCAGTGGAAATCCTAGTCTCTGCAGGTTCTCCACATACCCAATCATCTTGAGTGTGTGAGGACCAACTGGATCTCCTTCTGTCATGACGCACTTGAACAACGCCCTAGAAACATTGTACCTCTCTTGCCGTGCCTGATCTTCATACATGTTCTTGAGATGCAGAATCATCTCTATGACACCCATGTTCTCATGTTGCCTCTGCAACTCATGGTTCATTGAACATAGCATCAAGCACTTTGCATCAATGGCATCATCAGAATGCTTCTTGTAAGCATCCCTTTCTGTCTTTGGTGCATTAGGAGTGGGTTCCTCTGGAATTGGAGTATCCAGGACATAGAGCTTATGCTCTTGAGTGAGAACAATTCTCAATGTCCGATACCAGTCATGGAAGTTTGTCCCATTCAGCTTGTTCTTGTCAAGGACCGATCGCAAAGAAAAGTTGTTGTTGTTTGTTGCCATTTGAACTACAAAAGGAAAATATGCAATTTTAGTCCAAAAACTCATTTTTGACTTATTTGATTGATTTGAAAAATTTGACGATATAACTAGGCCTTTAATTAATTATCGCTCCCACTATTTTACTTCAAATTGATAGTCCTCACCATCAATTTGGAAGATTGCAGCATACAACCTTCTAGTGGGCAATATCCTGAAATCCTCTAAGTCATGAGTCAGCTTTGGCTGATCGCCCACAACTTAGATCTCTCAGGTAGGCAACTTTTGCCGATTGCATCATATGCAACTCTTGATAAGATGTCATCTACAACTCCTTGCAATGATCATCTCTATGCCTCAAGGTACTAGATCCCATCTAGATCACCTTGTTAAGTCCGACCCAAAGCAAACACGATGAATATGCACCCTGTTTTGGCAGACCCACACATTCATCCTTCACGCTTCCACGAGATAGATGGTGCACCACGCTTTGGCGTGCCCACACTTGGTCAATCAAGCTTTTCACATGTGTTGCATTTGGAAGGCATCTAAAATTTAATATTTTAATGAGGGATTTGGTTTTATATACATATACATATCCAATCACCACAATACATAGTACGTATCATATACATGCTATATCCCACATAAAACATGCACAAACGATAAAAAGCGATGATTATGGCCATCCTAATGTGATTCCTTGAGCCAAGAGGAATCACGGTCATCTAGGTCTACATCACATGCAACCTGTACAAGATGAACATTTGTGCCTTGCCATCCGAGTTGATCAACTCATCACATGAATGATCTGTACTCTACAGCCGGTCGTTTGAGTGCCACCAGCCGATCGGTTGGCTCCTCCAACCGATCGGTTCGCATGGTCGTCGTGCATCTCGTCATGTCCGCCACCCGCTCGTCTCGCTCCTCGAGCCGGTCATCAACTGATCGGTTCACTCCTTGAACCGATCGTCTGAGCAGTCGTCTCGATGTTAGCCGGTCTTTGACATAACAGGAAATAAAATTATATCCTATTTATTACATTGCTTTAAAAGGGAAACCCCGAGTTACATTCGGGGGGGAGCAAAGGTAGGAAAGAATCTCGAATTATTTCGAGTTACATCAGGAATAGGAGAAGGAAGATCGGTGCGCAGACCGAGATGCAAGCAACCACACACAACCAATCACAGATAGGGGTTTATAGGCCATAATCATGCTACACACAACCACCACAAAACTCGTTTGAGGGCGACACGTATCGAGTGCATTAATAATACATATCATATATGTAATTAGGGATTTGTGGATTTAGAATTGGACAAGCATAAAGCCGATATTATTCACATTGCATGTAATAAATAAAGGCGACAAACAAAAATCGATCATATCGATATTCCTAAAATATAGAGCAGTTGGTGTGGCTCTGATACCACTGTTGGGTTTTAGGGGAGATAGAGAAGGCAGCGGAAACAAAATTTTTCTCCCCCAACCCATACCGAGGAAACGCGTCAATGTCTATATAATAGGAAAGGATGGTTTGTGGAATCATACCTTGTCCCAAGGCTTGCTCGGCGAAAATACCTCACGCAATGCACGGTCTTCAACTCCGGACTTCGATGGTGTCTGTGCAGCTCCTGGTCGCACCGGGACTGACGACTCCTACTCGAACCAGACTGTCGGATGACAGTTGTCCTCCTAAGTGACAGTGTCCTCCCGCCTCTGTAGTAGTCCACACGGACCACCTGGAACTCCACACTCCTTGTCCCACAAGGAAGTGGAAGGAGTCGCACCCTCCTGTTGATGTACTAGTCGCCAACACCCTCTCCTGCCTCCTGTTGCAACTGTAGTTGTCCTTCCCTTGCTGCACCTCCCTTTTGCGGGAAGCACTTGCTTGGGCTCTCTCACGATTACCAAAACCAGAGAGAACGACAACTTGTAGAGCAATTGGTTGCACTGAGCTGTACTATGAGAAGCCCCCAAATACTCCTATATATATAGGAGAGTCATGGGACAGGGTTCTCCATCCCGGGCAATACAAGACTAAAAGTAGGAGTAGAAGGGTTTGGGATTTTCCACAAAAAGCAACCACCTCGCAACCTGAACTGATCGGTTCACTGCTGAACCGATCGGTTCGGCCATTGAGTCGATCGGTTGGACCTGAGCCGACCATTTGGGGCACTCCAACCGATCGGTTGGTGTCCTGAACCGATCGGTTCATGGTCCTAATCCGGCTCAAAAAGACTTTCCTTGTTTCTTTCCCAATTGGTATCGAATACCAATATTATTCCCAATCGAATTGGGCAATTTGAAACGAAAGGAAAATTCTCACCAATACTACTTTCACAAGTTGCTCGATTGAACCAGTTGAACCGATCGGTTCAACACTTGAATCGGTCGTTTCACTCTGTGCATGAGCCGATCGGTTCAACAATTGAGCCGACCGGTTCAACAACCTCAGCCGACCGCTTCATCACATGAACTGACCGGTTGGGAGTGCAGATTGTGCAGAATCAGTCAAATGGGATTTCAATCAATCTGATACTCCAATCAATGCGTCCAACACCTTGAATCATACGATATTGAGCCATCGACTGATTGAGTGTTTAATTGAACTACTAAACTCCTTTAGTAATCAATCTAAACATTGCTTGTGGAGAAAACTCCTCTTCCAGGTTAAATCCTATGTGTGTGACCCTGCAAGTCCATTTCACGTTGGCAGTGAAAGTCCATAACACTTATGACTTCACAAGCAAAGAGCGGTGCCTAGTCACACATCAGTTCTACCCAAGTGAAAGTAGAAAGTTGGAGAACAAATTTCATCCTACAATCTGTGAATGGTGTTACAATGAATGTATAATTCCTTTGTCACTGATATCCCGAATGAACTCGAGGCATGGAATAGTCATCCTGTCAATGTTCATTCACTTCCTTGATCTCAGAGTAGATTGGAAGAGATATGTATGACATCAATATCACATATTGATTCACACATGCATGCACGCCTTTCTCAATCCTACTCATCAAGTGGCCATGGATATCAAACTCCCTCAGGAGGGACAAATCCCATATCTATCACTCACCCCTCAAAAGCCCCATGTGTCAAAGCCACCCAATCATCACCTTTATAACAACCCATGTTTCAGAACTACGTTTGATGATGTCAAAGTGTGTCCAACGACATGTGTTGAGTGCAGTGATTTTAGGTCTAAGAATCACACTCACCGCCATCACTGTGAGTACTGACTGTGACTACCATCTCATGGTTCCATGTGTCAAACTCACGGTGGGTCTGTCTGATACACTTGTTCTCTAACAAGTACCTATGTGTTTGGTTTGATATCTCTATATCATGACTAATGAGATTCTGTCATCAACCAACACCACAATCTAGTCTTGTGTGTCATTGTTGTCTATCTACCTTCTACAATGACATCCGACTAGGGACATAACAAGAATGCACAAACTCTTAGCATCCGTATGATCTCATCGTTCAGGTCCTCAACCTGAAAGCATACGTCATTGAGTATTGTCATTCTTTAGACATTCAATCTGTTCTATCACTATCTCATATGACTGAACCAGAAAGAATTGGAAGCTCGCCTTTGATGTTTATCAAATCAACCTTAATGTATCCCATCAATCATCACATGATTGGCTCTCAGGGCATACATATCAACATTCTCCACCTAGATCAGAATGAAGTGTCTTAATACTTTTGCCAAGTTGGTTCTATACTTCATTCATAAACTCCTTGAACCTGTCAAGAGTTTATGACTTATGTTTCATCAAGTAAACATTATATCTATTGAAGTTATCAGTGAAGGTGATGAAATACTGATACCCATCTTCAATGGTTGTTCTAAAGGGCCAACACACATCATTATGCATGAGTTATAATAGACCACTAGACCTCTCATTATTACAAGTGAAAGGGGTCTTACTCATCTTGACCAACAAACAAGATTCACATGTATCTATTGATTCAAAATTAAAAGAGTCCAGATGACCATCTTTATGGAGTCTAGATATGCAATTCTCATTTATGTTCCCTAGATGACATGCCAAAGGTATGTTTTGCTTGAGTTGTTGAGTTTTAGTCTTTTGGTATTTACGTTATAAACATCTTTCTTTAGATCAAGCAAATAAAAACCATAAGACATTGGTGCATTGCCATAAAATATCCAATCTTTTGAAATAGAGTATCAACCATTCTTAATATGAAATTCATATGCATCCTTGTCCATACAAGATACAGAAATGATGTTTCTATTTATGGAAGCTACATAAAAATAGCAGTTCACTAACTCTATTACAAGCCATGTGGGAAGATATAAACTATAGGTTCCAACTACAATGGAAGCAACTCTTGCTCCATTTATGACTCGTAGTTTAACCTTAGCCTTTCCCAAAGTCCTACTTCTTTTTAAGTCTTGCATATTCGAGCATACGTGAGATCCACATCGTGTATCTAGTACCCAGGATGTAGAAGTAGATAAGTTTGTCTCAATAACGTATATACTTAAAGTGGAGATTTTTATCCCCATCTTCTTCCTAAATGCCTTCAAGTACAAAGGATAAATTCCTCGTAGACTTTTCTCTCTCCCCATCTTAAGTGTTGAAGATATGGATTTGGGCTTGGCCTTAGAACTCTTCATGGCCTTAATTTCATACTTGCACTCAATCTCACTAATCAATATTCATGGATTTGTCCTTCTTCATTCTTGCTTCGACATGAATCAACATACCAAGAAAATCTGACATCGATCTGGTCATATTATTCAAAAGATAACACTCAATAAAGTGGCTATATGATTCTAGCAATGATTTTAGAATAATATTCGTGGACAACTCTTGCCTCAAAGAGAATCCTAGTTCTTCAAGATGATACACATGTCCAATCATATTGAGTACGCGATCTTCTACTAAGTCTCCCTCCTTCATTTTACACTCGAAGAGTGCCTTTATGACATTGTTCCTCTCTTGCTTTGTGAGATTACAATCCTTTTTCCCAATATGTGTTATCATATCAAGAATCACCATATCCTCACATTGGTCATGAAACTCGTAGTTCATGCAGCTTAGCATAAGGTACTTTATGTCCAAGGCATCATTGACATGTTTCCAATAAGCATCCACTTCAGCCCTAGGCACATCAAGAGCAAGTAATTCTGGCACTGGTTTATCAAGGACATAGAGTTTGCACTCTTCATTGAGAATCCTTCTCAAAGTTCAAAACTAGTTGTGGAAATTTGTCTTGTCAAGTTTTTCCTTCCTAAGGACTGATCACAACAATGATTTGTTTATCATTTGATTCTACAAAAGAAAAATTGCAATTTGTAAAAAAACCTTTTCTATTTGATTTGATTTGAAGTTTATGATATTTAATTAGGTCTTTAATTAATTATCTCTCCCACGATTTTATTCAAACTGATAGCCCACAGATATCAATTCATAAGTTTACAGTGCACAACTTACTAGTGAGCCAAGATCTAAAACAATTCAACTATTACCCGGCCAATGCCAACGCCCATAGTCAATTATCAAGGTAGGTAACTTTTACCAATTACATCATATGAAACTCTTGGATAGATGATATGTGTAACTACTTAACATCATCATTTGCATGCTTCTGGTTCTTAATTTCATTAAGGTCACATAGTTAAGCCTGCCTCAAAAGCCAACATGATAGTAATGCACTAGCTTGGCAGGCTGACATTATTACCATCACATATCTACGATATAGATGGTGCACCACCCTTGGGGTACCCATGCTTAGTTAATCAATCTTTTCACGTGTGCTACTAATGGAATACATCTAAGAATTAATATTTAATTGAGGGATTTTGTATTTATAAATATATATACTTTATCCAATCACCACATATATTGTATGTATCAGATACATGTTATATCTCATAATGAAAAAATGCAATAAACAAAAATTGATGGTTAAAGCCATTCTAATGTAATTCCTTGGAGCCACAAGGAATTACCACAATCTAGGGTCTACATCACATGTAGAAATCTGTTGTTGATGAAGATCTATGCTTGCCAATATGGATTGATCAGTTTAACATTTGAACCAACCGGCTCACCTCCTGGTCCATCGATTGGTCATCTCACTGGTCGTCTGGTCTATAGTCCACCATCTTCTGGATCCTATAGTCAATCAGTCGGGTCCACCAGTCGATCAGTTTGGCTTGTACTCCTTGTTCCTCCTCAGTCCTCCCCAGTCCTCAAGCCGACCGAATCACCTTTGAGACATTCAATTGTCATGGTCTGAGTGTCTTTCTTCTTTGTCGTAATAAGAAAATAAACTATACTACTATTACATGATTATAGAGAAACCTCGAGTTACATTCAAGGGGAGAAAAGGTAGGAGAGAATAATACTTTTACAATTGGAAGACAAGGTATAGGCTCGGTATGCAAACTGTGATAAAATAGGAATAAACAATGACACAATCATGCATAGATAATAGAGTTATTGGCCATAACTATGCTACACATCCACCATCAAAACTCGCTTTTAGGGTGACATGTGTAAATTTCATATATATATATATATATATATATATATATAAGTTTGGGATTATGCATGGTATTTGATTGGATAAAATTATTTGCATCACATGTACTAAATAAATAATAAAACCAAATCCGATCATACTAATTATCCTAATATATAGTAGATTGACATGGCTCTGATACCACTGTAGGGAAATATAGCATCAGATAGGCAGTGGAAACAAAAAATTTACTGCCATACTCTCCATTATACCAGCAGATCGTGTCAACAACTGTATAATGTAAAGGATGGTTTTGAGGAAATACTTGGTCCTAGAGCTAGTCTAGTGACATCTCCTTGTCATTGTAATCGTGCAACTGTCTTCTAGTTGCATTGGGACTTGTCTACTACACCTCTTGGTCTTCACCATGGATAGTAGGTTGATGTTTTTCTCCTAGTAGCAGACAATGACCTCCACACCTCTAAGGAAGTCCACACAGGCTGCCTTGAACTCAGGTCATCCTACCAGAACAGACAAGGAGTTGTATCTCCCATTGGTGTACTAGTCACCAACTTGCTCTCCCACAATTATTCTCACTTGCTATCTCTCCCTTTATTGGGTAGCACTTGCTCGAGTTCTCTTGGTTACTACTATCATAGAAGACAAACAATTGTTAGAGGCAATTGATATATGTCTGAGAAGCCCCCAACACCCATCTATTTATAGGAGGAGTTAGGGCTAGGGTTCCCAGTCTGTGTGGGAGTGGAAGGGATCAGAATCTCAAAAATATGCAACCTACGAACGACGAGCCGATCGGTTCACACAATGAACCGATCATTTTGTAGGTTTCCCAATCACATATGAATTGGCAATTTTATTCCAATTAATACACATCATGATATCAACACCAATCCTTGATGCAATTGAATTGCATCACGAATCAGGCATCTCACAAAGTGATCCGGTCGTCTCATGACCACCAATCGGTCGGTTCACTAAGTGAACCGGTTGGTTGGTGCCCTAATTCATTCAAAACTCAGCCAATGCAATATCCGATCAACCTGACACTCCAACCGGTCATTTCGTCACCTGAGTCGATTGACTGGGAGTCCAGTCGATTGATTTTTTGCTTGAATTGAATACCTAAACACTTTTAGTAATCAGTCTAATTATCATTCAAGATAGGAACTCGTCTTCTAGGTTAGTTCCTATGTGTGTGACCCTATAGGTACCATATCACGTTAGCAATGAATGTCCATAACCACTTATGACATCACATGCATAGAGCGGTTCCTAGTCACACATAATTTCTACCTAAGTATATGGAAAGTTGGAGAAAAAAATCAACCTACAATTTATGCTTGGTGTTACATTGTTTGTATAGTTCCTTTGTCATTGATATCTAGATTGAACTAGAGACATGGAGTAGTCATCCTCTTCAAAATTCAATCTTGTTCCTTGAACCAGAGTAGACTATCTGAGATATATGTAAGCTCAATGTCACATATCGACTCACATGTTCATGGCCATGCATTTCTTTGTCTCGCTTATCAAGAGGCCTAGGATATCATACTCTTATTAGAGGGACAAATCTCATCTACATTACTCACAGTTAGTTCCCATGTATCATAGTCACCCAATCATCGCCTTTAAGGAAACCCTTATTTAGGATTATGGTGGATGATGTCAAAGAATACCAAACGACATGTGATGAGTGTAGTGACTTTAGCTCTAAGAACCACAATCGCCACCAACACTAAAAGATATGATTCTGACTACCAATTATTATTTCCATGTATCACTCTTATGGTGGGTTTGTCTGCTACTTTGTTCCCTCACAAGTATTTATGTGCTTGGTTTGATATCACATATCATAAGTAATGAGATTATGTCATCAACCAACACACACTCTAGTCTTATGTGTTGTTGTTGTCTTTCTGCCTACCATTATAACATCCAACTAGGGACATAATGAGAATGTATATACTCTTAACATCTGCATGATCTCATTGTTCATATCATGTACTTGAAGACATACATCATTGAGTAATATCAATCTCTAGACATTTATCACGTTACATCACTATCAAATAATTGAATAAAACATGATAAATTGGAAGCTTGCCTTTATTAATCAAATCATTTACAATTATGTCATTACAATCATTATATGATTGGCTCTCTGGGCATAAATACCAACAAAGAGCACTAAGTCAATGGGTCCTACTGTTCCATAGACATTTAGGATTTCAATGAGGTGTGATTATATGTACCCATGCCACCACCTTCATGGATTGGCACTCTTTGGTGAGAATAATGGATCTCATTGTTCCACAAATAGGCAGGACTTGTTATTGACCATGCCCCCTATGAGTATGTGCATATAATCCTTTTATTTAAGTAATTTCAATAGTTGATAGTAATTCACAATACCAATTCAGTTTGATTCTCCATTAGGATTTCAAATAGCCTAATCTTACCACACAACTAAGGTATCATATATTCTTGAATATTAACTTTACAATTGCTAAAATTTGTCAAGGTTTCAAGATTTATTCTAGCACTTTTAACACAGGTCAAACACATGGTATCCACCCCTACAATGATGCTAAGATGTTATTCTTCATGAGGCTTATTTTTAAGATTTGGAAATCAGTCCTTATATAACTATGGTTCAACATTGACATGCCATCCACCATGTCCTTGTAATAGGCCTTAGGCATGGTTTAATCATTACTAGTGTCATCTTATATCCTCATAATTGACTGATGTAAGTGAATGCTTGGTTGTTTTAAGGGAGGGAATCCTTATTTTGCTCAACCCCTCCATACATTTCTATACTATGTGCCTGCCTCACCTGTCGTGATGTGTTTGTGTATGCTACAAGGATATCCTATCTACATATAAATTGCACCCCTATCACATTAAGGGGGATGAAACCCCCAAGCCTCTATTTTGGTCCCCATTATCCTCTTGCCCACCCCACATCCCACACAGATCCCTACGGTGCCACTAGTTTCCTTCCTATCACAAACCCTTGCCCTAGTGCTCCATCATCATCTTAACTCACAATATCATCTTAATTAGTGTGTTGAGTTATCATATAAATATTTCATCTATAAGATTACTATAAATGGAATGAGAATAATAGAAGACCATGATCATGCCATGGCATACTCACCTACTCGACCATATCTGACTTGCATAAATTACATTGGTGGACTCAAAGAGTCAAAATTGGGTACATATTTTTTGTGGAACAAAACCATAAATTTACATATTGTTTACAATTTCTATGTCTTATATATCATATACGTGCACATATACCCATCATTCTTATCTAAGATCCATTAATTTTGTAAGATAAGGTATGACACAATAACTTCCCAAATAGACCTAGAAAACAAGTCAAATAAATAAAGTTTGAGTTAATCATTCCAGTTTGGGTGTGTCCCACTTGAAAATATATGACATAGCTTTAAATATATGCTTGACATTGCATGTAGTTGTTCGAACTATAAATACATGATTAACAAGGTATTGTAATACATTTATCATATTTCTACTCAAGTATGCATATATAACTATTCCATCGATAAGATGATATTACATATAAGTAGATAAAACATACATCATATAGCTTATATTAGGCGACCTTACATGCCTATGAATATACTCCATGTATGTAGCACACGAAATGAACCACTAAGGAATTATAAATATATTGTACACAAATAGTGGCATAAAGAATATGTTATAGAATATAATAAATTTTTTACCAATAAATATAACAAATAGAAAAGGTATCAATATATGGAATAATTGTAGTAATTGAGTATGGCCTGCAGACAACCCTAAACCCCAATTTAGTTGTCTGATCGGATATATTTCCATCATTTTAGAAAGTTTATCCAAGTACCAAAACCCATATAAAAGTTTGTTTGTTGGTTTAGGATTGGCAAGGCATGATATAACATACCTGATGCTCATATGTAAGTGTATATATCGGTCAAATGTTTTGGTAGAATGACATTGTACCACATATAAGGCTTGAGTGACCTATGAGAATGGTTTCATGTTGTGCCACTCCATGATGTGCTCATATTCAATGGAAGAAAATGATCATTCAAAGAAAAGTCGTCATTCTGATAACATGTAGTTGTGGAACAAAATTAATGCAAGGATGGTTTTTATGAAATATAGACTCAACATTGTTGCATGTAACTCGATTGAGGTTAAAGTTTACATGTTTCACTCTACTATCATTTCAAAGGAGAAAGAATCAAATTGTTGTATATAAACTCAAATATAAAGAATTTTGAACTAATCAAGAGACCCACACATCTATCAATTATTGTATGTAAAAGTCGATTCCTCTATCATCTTATGTTTTATGTTTTACCACCAAAAAAACATGCTAATATGTATTACAAAGTGTGATATACACTTTATATTATATAAGTCAAATCATTAACTATCCTTTCCAATTTCATTTTACTCTTTTCAGAGGGTAAGCAATGATATTTTAATTGTAATAAATGAAATCTACAACATAAAAAGAAATTTGGAAACATTGTATAGGAAAATCCTCATAATTAGTTTTTATCTAATATCTAGCTTGATGTTTCTTTATGACCGTCACAAAGAATCTTGAAATTGTTTCAATACTAAGAATGATACACGAAGAAAAACAATTTAACACATATGTCAAGTAATTTTTTTATATGAAGAAATTATATCCATAAACATAATTGCTTGATCTAAAATACATTTCAACTTGCCAGATACTCCATAATTAAAACAATCAACCAATATTTGGACAATTGGTTATCCATTTACAAAGTATATTAGACATGTAGAGTATCTCCTCAACTAGTTATTATTCCTAGTCTACCCAATCCATTGGATTTGATGATTGTTTTTTATGAGAGGCTAGGATATGTAAAGGAACATGCCTTGATGGACAAGCAGCTAAGCTGTTGTGAAAGATAGTAAATTGGAAATGAACATCAGTGAGTTGGTGGACCTTGATTTCACATGAATCACCATGATCGATAAGGTCATCATCAAACAAAATATCTTCATCTTCGGTTTCATTATAATAACACTATCGGAGGCATTTGTTGGTGGGATGAAATATTAGCTTAATGGTTCCATCATCAAGGTTGAGTAGATACAAATCATTTTGACTTGATGAAACCATGATCAGATTGCGATCAATACTCAGTGCATGCATTGGTGAGATATATTTTCAGTGTCTGATTTGGGGTCCTTAACGTCAAATGTGGTTTTCTACTTATACTAGACTCCTCCTCCCTTGATGTAGTCCTATAAGATTTGTAGTTCCAACTTATTCCACTTGATATCCATGAAGAAAAATGCCAACTGACCTTGGATCTCTACGAGAAACAACCATTTGTAACTCTTGCAATGATCGAATAAGAGTGGCACATCAAGGATCTGGAACTCCTCTATTTTCAGTTAGAATCCAAATTTTCTCTCCTACATGTTGCATTTTTGTGGATAAGCCAATAAACTATTGGGAAAAAACCCAAATAGCACACTTTTGCTAAAATATGTACCCAAATAGCACACTCCCCAACTTATTTCCTAAACTAGCACACTTTTAGCCAAAAGCACCACATTAATTGGTGTTTCTTTGGTCCGGGGACTAAAAACACCAAATTGATCACCATTTTTATGGTGTTGGGGCTTAAAATGCATATAACTTGGCACTTTACTTTAAGAGCCAAATAGTATGGTGTCTTTAAATGAGTCAGATAAGCAAAGTGCCAAATAGATTGTCATTTACATTACGTCTATTTCCAAGTATAAGAGCCAACCATTATGGAATGAGTTATTAAAAATACACACTATGTTATATGGTGTTTGTTGCATGCTATCCTCAACTCAAAATCCTTAGTTCTACACTAATGACTAAATAAAGTTGAAGAATTATGTCCAAAATGTATTGAACTAAATGATGAATACAAAATCACCCAACAAATGCAATTGAAAAATAATCTCCAAAAGGTAATAAGCTAAATGGTAAATACAAAATGATACAACATAGAACAATCATTAAGAAACATTAGTCTAAATGTGTTTAAGAAAATATACATGATTCAACTAGTTAATCTAATATATGTGGAAATGACAAGTAATCTTTAGATGCTGCAACAAACAAGTTCAATCCTACAATCAAACAAGAGAAATGTTTGATAAAATTATTACACTATAGTTAACAATACATTATATTATTTAGAAAATAAAAAAATTCAAAAGAATTAATACATGTCATTGTTGACTACCTCAACCTTGGGTTTGGTCATCAAATTTTTTCTCTATGTTTGGAGAATCCTGAATTGGACTCAACTATATATGTTGAGTTCCACGTGTAGGCCTACTTATAGGAAGTGGTTGTGTGAGAGGTCAGTGAAAGGCATATTCCAAGAAGGTGGAGGTGATCCCAACATGGTTGTGTGGAGGCTTGTGACCAACTAGATGGCAGTCCATGTGGTGAAAATGAATTGAAAGCCCCATGTTGGTCAAAAACTTAGGATGGACTAAAACCTTGTTGAGACCATGATAAAGTAGAAGGAACTCCAAACTGATCAGATGGTGGCGACAGATAAGAGTAGAACATTCCTTGAAATGAAGGAGTACCAAAAAAAATTGTCTTATGGAAGTACAATCTCTTACATGCATGGAATCACTTGTTGTTGTAGAACAACATGGTGCAGTAGAATACCCTGATGGTGTAAAGCGTCCAGTTGTTGTAGAAGCTGCAACAGGAGTTGCAACTGATGTCGTCGTAGGAGGAGCCATACCCTCATTTGGATGCATGTGACTAGGCATCTTTTGAAGCCATGCATTTTGTACACTATGTTGTCGCATGCTCTCAACCATTCCTCAATAGGTGTCTCTTATTTCAATTCTTGCAGTGTCTCTTAGATTTGCACATGACTTTGGACCAATCATAATGTATCTTAATTAGCATTAATTCATTTCTACATTAATATATATAAGTATATATATATACTTACACATACTTTCTCTATGCATCCACGAGGATAGTACAAAGTAGGTGGATCAATTGGTAGTTGAACATGATACTCAGGTCGGTACCATCTAGGGGGCTGCTTGATAGTGAAATGATGATTAGGTTGAATGATACTATTATGCTTGTCATTCCATGCATTTAGATCTGTGCTATACTGGACCAACCAATCATTACTGATACACACTCTACCATCAATCTTGTGATATATAGGGAGGTATTAGGGTCGTGGTTGATAGTGAGCACAAATTGTCTTAGTACTCTATCAGGAGCATGGCACTCTATTACAATAGAAGAGATCATTGGTACACATGCCATCCAAATGTCACTACCTTGTTGACATATTGGCGTCAACTTGGCCAACAATTCAGGACTGTAATGTTTCTAAACTAACTACAAATTTAAATATTTTTTAACAAATGAAATGTCGATAATGATAAGATAGAATAAATAATTTTGAAACAAATTTATGTAGAAAGTTAAGAAAAAAGTTAACTAAAAATCTCACCTACCTTGGCTTATGGGTATCAATATCATTAAGGTATAATATCATAGTTCCTTGTGGTACACGTACACACTCTATCAGATGGTTCTATACATTTCACATAATTTAATAATTATATGAATATTATGAGATTACACTTTCTAAAAACATAGTATTTAGACATTCCTATGACTGACCTATAGACTAATGGAGCATCTTGAGGTCACTCAAAATTATCTTTCATGTCAATCTTTCCTGGTCTACCAACATGTAATCTTTACGAAAACCATAATACAACAGATGTACACACACATATATTCATTTCTTTCTAGAACCTGGACGACACCTATACAACTGACGATATAGGTATGCTAAAACTGCACTGCCCCAAGATTATAAACTGTAGCGGTCAAAATACAATTGAAGAGGTAAGTAGCAAATATGAACTCATTACCAGTACCATCTGATAACAAAAAGCAATCCAAAATGTATAATAAGTATGCACTTGTATATCGACGTTTGACTTGATCATCGACATTCTCCAAGTCAATGCCTGAAAGTGTAGAAAGGGGTGGCCCCATGATCAAGTCCTTCTAGATGTGAACCTAAGATATGGTCATACATGGAAGACCAATAACTATATTGGCCTTCATTAGGACTATTGGATGTTGATCTACAACAACATCGCCATGAACACGTAAACCTAGCAACACTACAACATCCTTAATGGTGTATTAGGGTACAAAATAACTTTTGAAATTCAAAGAATAAAAAGCATTATTTTTTAGGGAAATTGCATGAATCAAATATATGGGAGGGAGGAAATAGCGCCAAAAGAATTGGGATTCCTTTATTTTCTAAGATTTATAGTTTGGATAAACCAACAATCAATGTAGTTTTGAAAGGAGAATATACAGAGCATCAAAAATTGAGAAGGATGTGAGAGATCTAGAGGAGAAAAGATATCCTTTTGTGTATAGACTTGGATAGAGGTAGAGGAGTCCTAGGCTAGCCATGTGATTATCTTAACCAACCATCCAAGTCACAAAAAACTCAAACTAACAAAGAGACTGAAAGATATGTCATATCCCTTTAAATAGAAGAAGCAAGGAAATAGGGTTTCTAAGAACCTTATAAAATGAAAAGGCAGTGACTGGGATTGAGTTGTCTAATTGAGGACATCTAGCTTCTTGACTCTTCATTCCAGTCAGGTTATTGAACTGCTTCAATACTTCTTGGAATAAGTCATTTGGTTCACTAATCTTTTCCAGTTGTCCGACTGGACTAGCCAGTCAACTGACTAGAATGTCTTGTCCAGTTGGCCGACTGGACTGGCTAGTTGACCTATTGGAGTGGATGAACTGAATCTTCTAGTTGATCAAATGGTCTATGTTGACAGTTGGTTGGAATTTCCTGTTAGAAGATTGGGCTTCCAATAAATGTATCAATGATCTAACTAATTACCTAAATGTTTAAATAACCAATTGATCTTATGTACATGATTATACTCCTCTTCTTCATGCATCCTATGTGTGTGACACCATAGTCTCCACATTACATTAGTAGTGATTTTTATAACCATATTATGACTTCATAGATAATGACTGGTATGTAGAAAGAATTTATTGCCATGCAAGTAACTGGAAAGGTTAGAGAACAATTTTAACCTATTGTTGTGACTAGTGTTATAGTAATCGTATAATCATTTTGTCTCTAATATCCAAATTGAATATGTAGCATGGAAACATCATCTTCTTAATTTTCAATATTTATTCCTTGATCTAGAGTGGACTATTTGAGATACAAGTGAGCTCAATATCATATATCGACTCACATGAGCATGTCCACATAGACTCACTCGTGAAGTGGTTGGTATATCACTCCAATAGGAGGGATAGATTCCATCTACACCAGTAATAATAGTCTGCATGTGTCATAGTGAACCCAAGCACTACTTAGATGGCAACAATTATTCAAGGCCATCTTGAGTAGTGTCAAAATACAATGAATAGCATGTGATTATTGTAGTGACTTTAGGTCCAAGGACTATAATTACCAATGTCCCATTGAGATTGTTTTCAATAACCATTTTTGGATTCCATGTATCATACTCAAGTTGGGTCCACCTGATACACTTGTTAATAACAAGTACCTATGTGTTTGACTTGACATCCAACATCATGACTAATGATACATAGTCATCAATCAGAACACTTAATGTATTATTATCGTCCTAATTTCTATAATAATACTTTGATAGGAACTTAGATAAGAATGAATACTCTTATGATATACATGATCACTTTTGCAAATCCTCAAACCAGATAACATGACATTGTGTCATACAGTCTTAGGACATTATTATATTCATTTATTATTTCTATTTAATGAAAGTCTAATAAATGGAACTACATTTATTAATAATCAAATCAATTACAAATTATGTCATACAATCATCATATGACTAGTTCACAGGGAATACTAGCAACATTACATGTATATAAACCTACTCTTTCTGTATTACTTGATAGGTTAAAAACATTATTGGACTGATACTCATTCACAAGATCATTGGTTTCTCTTCATCAAGTTTCCTTGATACCTAATATTATGAGACAACATGATGCATCCAAAAACCATGGATATTAAATACAATTTGTCTAGTGACTATAAGGTTTCAACATTTATTCTAGCACTTCCTAACATAGCCCAAACATTAGTACCTCAAAACGTTACTATGATATTTTTTGTCTCCAAGATTATGTTTAAGTCTTCAACATCAATCATTATTTTAACATGGTCATGCGGTGATGTATCACCCACCATGTCCTTGTAATAGGTCTTTTGATAACATGTGGTTGCCTCCTCGTATCCTAGTTAGTTTTTATTAGCTAAAAAAATATCCTATCCAAGATACTAGATGCACTCTTGTCACTTAAAGGGGGATCGAACCCCCTATCCCCTTTGTTCGATACCCAGAATTCCTCTTACCATGTCTCTACTTTTGATGGGATCCAACCCTGCCATTGGTCTCCTTCCTAGTCACATACCCTTGTCCTATTGCTCCACCCATCATATTAACTTGCATTCATCTTAATTAGGGTATTTACTTATCATATAAATATTTCATATGGAAAATTACTATAAATGGATAGAGAACTACACAAGAACATGATCAAGCCCATGACAGACCCACTACTTGACCATATCTAACATGCATAACTTATATTGGTGGACAGAGACTCAAAATTAGGTCCATGTTTGTTCAGTGGACCGAGCCATAAATACCCATATTGTTTACGTACTACTAGTGAACACACGTGCACATGCACGTGACATACAAATTTGTTGGAATTACAACAAAAAATATTATAATGTTAATATTGTTAAATAAGAAAAATTGAATTTATAAATGCATGTTATGTGTAGACAATCTATTTTTAAAATGATGAAAAACATTTTCATTTTGTAACTAAAATTTCATTATTTGACAATAATCTACAGGTGACGCTAGGCGTTTGTTTTCCCATACATTATTGAAGTTTAATAAGCTCATCCTCATACAATGTATCAAAGTGGGGTGGGTACCTGATTGAAGAAGAAAATATCAATTTAATAATTTATTAAAAATCATGAAAATAATAAATAATAAGTAAAATACAATAATATTTCACTTTTTATTAATGCACATGCTCATATTTTGGTGGTTAAATCCTTAATATTTTATAATTTGATAATCAACTTCACATATGAAAAAAATAATTAGTGTGAATATTCAAAATTTTTAATGATATAATCATAGTTGGAGTCAAAATACTTATGGTTCTAGTGACCATTTTGGAAAAATGTTGTGTTTCAACTGTAATTATTGATAATTTTGTATTTATTACCATAGGAAGCCTCAGAATGACTTTCATTGTAATATATAAAAATATCAATCATAAAAAGATGGTATCATAAAACAAACCGATGAATATAATTATAGGGAAAAAAGTAGCAATTTAGAATTTTAGATAGATAAAAACATCAAAAACTAATTTTGTTGTTGATATCAAATCAAAGAATCATACATTCTTTTTTATTATCTAAAGGAATTGCATCTAAGACTTTAGCCATTTGCTTTATTGTTGTTGGCATCCCTTGTGCTTCTAGTACAAATGGTTGGGCACCTTGTGCTTTGACATGAAAACTAATTTCATTCCATTTCACCATAAGATAATATGACATCCACCATATCTTCACAATTTTCCTATATTATCATACCAATATAATCTTATTACAAGTATAAATACCATGAATTTTCTATATATTTGTAAAAAGAATGAAGTACATGTGTGTAGATATTGTTTAGCTCTACATCAGTATAACCCGGGATATGGTGTGTAGATATGTCAAATAATGCTAATTGAATGGAATCAAAAGTGTCCATGACTTCAAATCTCATAATGTACCTATAATAAAAAATGCAATATTAATTTACAAACAAATTATAAAATATAGATGTATTAGATAATAAAAGAAGGTAAAATTGCCTGAGGATACAATCTATTTCTCCACATTTGGTGCAAACTTTGCCTTGACCATTTTCATCATATACTTTCTTGCTACGCCTCACGCTAGCATTGTACCAAAAGGGTTCAGTTATGATAAATCCATACAATTTTTGCCTTAATTTCATAAACGTGGTCTTAAAAAATTTCAACATGTTATTCTAATAATATACATTTAAGTATTTGTATAAGTTACAAACTACCATTACTTACCTTGTGTAGTATCCCACTCTATAAGGATTCATACAAGATGGCAAGAGCGATCCTTATTGCCTCTGTATTCTCTTTATGTATGGACACATTCACATGTGATGAAAAACTACCACCACTGTCAGACAACCTATTAAAATTATAGAAGTCAATTTAGAAAGAAGTATATAGGAACTACCATTTGAATGTCTAATGTATGGAAGTGACTACCTTGACTTCATTTCCTTGGCTCTTGGAAATGGGGGTAAAAGAGAAGTCTTCTTATGTAAGTGCTTGGTAGGTACAAATCTATAATTAAAATAATAAATAAATCTATCACAAACAAAAATAAAATTATTAATTGTGTCTTACCTTGGAAGTATCTAACTTGCAATCCAGTAATAACAACTATATTCCTCATTCATGGTTTTCTTTCAAGTTGTCATATGAGATGACAGTTGTTTCACCCCACAATGTGCACTTATCCATCATATGCTAAAATACCAAGGATATATATCAGTGTTAGAAAATGAATACTTTGTTTTAGTCATTGAGTAATTAAAATTATCTTTATTAATTACATTTCATTTTACAATGTGATGTCACACTTGGAGACCTGTTGACCAGATTTCTTCGTAATGGTTTGAATCTCATCAACATTAGTAATCATTCCAATGATATTTGCAATTAACATAGAATTAATATCAATATTCTTAAATGATAATATAAAATGAAAATAAAGTAACAAAACCTATGAGAAATGTCTTCTTATCTTGAAAACCTTGAAAGTCATCAAACTCAATAAACTAGAATGAGTACATTAGTTTATTTTTGCAATCGTCAGATGTTTCAATCCCACACATTTTTTGTTGATTATGCACTCCTCATTAATCTTTGTATTTCTCTAGTCATTGTAGATTTCTTTGACACAGACATTATCCAATATATAACACTTTCCTTCATCAAAAGTATTACTGAATTGGTTAACCATGTCACTGACTAAACTAGCTTCCATCCTCTCTCCCTTAGAAGAAAAAATAAATATTGAGGCATTACATAAACACAAAAATACATAGATACATAAATGTATTTTAAATAAGAACAAATTAACAACTTTGTAATTTAGTATACCTCCTCATCGATAAACAAGAAATTGTGCTTCTTTCTTTCCCTTGATATTTCATGTGATTTCCATTTAAAGGCCAAGCTAACCTTTAATTTCCAGTCTATGAACCAATGTATATATGAAAGGGGGATAATTATCATTTGTCATCATGTTATCACATGTAAAAATGTTAGTTTAGCAAAGTAGTATTTAGAAATAATCAACATTAAATACTAAAGATAGAATGATACCATCAATAAAGGTTAATACTTCTTTGTATATAATATTTTTTGTAAATGTTCCACCATTGAACTTCTTCGCTCCTAGTTTAACCATGACCTTCATTGTATTTTGGGATGTCCCTCTTGATAGGGATACATACAACTTTCCGTGAGAGAATACATGATGGGAAAACAAATTCTAACATTGGGAATGGTTTAACCCTGTGACTTATTTATTGTCATTACAAAACTCAAACACACTAGAAACTGCTTCCTTTTATAAGAAAATGGAAGACTATCATTGTAAGGCGTGATAAGAGGTATTCTAAGTATGAAAACTCTTTTTCCTCATGCTTGACCAACTATAACCTCTGCTTCAATTATATTTATCTAAAATCCTTTACAAACCAGTCGTGTACCATTGCATAACCCATTTGCAGATCAATATTTCACAAAATCATTATAGGACAATTTTTCTTTAGTGCAATACATGAGGGGGGAAACCGTTTGGAACTAATGAACTAAGGAATTATTTAGGGTAGTTATGATTTTCATCATCAACAACACTATTAAAACTATAATAGGTGATCTCCTCCTTGAGAAACTATGGTATGAGATCATTATTCATTTCATCAACATACTCATTCTTTGTGCATAATATTGCACGACTCATCATGTAGTTAGTCGACGTTATGTTATCACCAAGAGATGGGAAGACATGTTGTATGAGCCTTTTCTTAGACATCGTGTCATCTATGTACTCAAGAACCATTTTGTGTAAGAGGCAAATGTAATTGTCACCAGTTACTGGTTATGTTCCTTGTCCTATACGTAGTATAAAGTTTGAGAAGGATGAATCTGACAATGCTCTCATATTTTGCTTTCATTTCAATTTTGCATTTTCTGCCAAATAAATGACTTTATTAGACTTGCATCAATTGTCTCACCTCTAGTTGCACGTCGAACAACATGCAAAACTTGTCTGGAATCACCACCATAAACTACCACTTTTCCCCCGGATGGTAGGCTTGATCCCATGATATCTTGAAAAGTGCGAACTAAGGCTTCAAAGGCTTGTCTCCTTGTCATGGATGCTTCATCCCATTTAATTAATTTTGATGATCTAAGAAGTTTTGCTAGACTACTCTGTATGCTTACATTACTAGTTGATTTGTTTTCAACTTTAATAGGAATTTTGAATCTATTATGAGCAATTCTCCCCTAGGTAAGTTCTATGTTGCAACACTAGATGTCTCTATTGAAACTTCTATGAAACACATTGACCTTACTTTTTCTAATAATGCATTGATGGAAATGTTTTTCCAGTTCCACCATGACTATCAACAAAGAATACACCATGTTGGTTTCCCATTATACAACTGAATATCTCATTGAACGCATATTGTTGGTCATTGTTTCATGATGAAATAAACAATAGATCATCTTCGCATACCTGTATATTCATCTCTTCAACAATTTCATGTGACATGTTTTCTCTAGTATTTATTGAAAAGTCTTCATCAACCATTGGCAAGTCATAATCCTCTATATTCTTCCCCATGCTCTTAAAAATTGATTTAATACTTTGTAGCACTCTCTTCTCCAATTAATGCTCATCAGTGGTCTTACTCCAATAGAAATATTTTGACATATCATTGTTGTTTGCATCCCACAAAGCTCCTATTTTGTTGGTACACAATGCACTAATATTGTAGCAAATAATCTTTGTAGCAAAACTGGGAATTCAAACTATGTTTCTTCACTTAAACATTCATAAATTATACCGTCACTTTCAATTAGACCTCGATGTTCAACTGAAAGTTTGAATGTTGGTTGGATATCACCATTAATAGTCCTCAAACTCTCAAATGAAGTTGAACCCTTTACATGATTTAGTAATATCGTCAAATAATACCTCTCACGTTTAACATGATACAATAATGATATGACCGACAACTTCTCTTTGCTTTCTTTTCTTCCAAAATTTACCAAAGTTATTCCACACATGATGCTCAGGGAATTATTTGTATAGATATTGATGAGATACTTCATTGTGTGAGTTCATCATAAAATACTTAGTGAGCATTGTCCTGCAAACACCATCTGGTTTCATAAAATTGTGCATGTTATCATCTTCTAAGAATGTGATACTATGCATTTTAGGTAGATGCAGTTGTAAGGACACTACTGATGGTTGTATCTCATTAAGTTTGAACTCAAATATCCTTCACATTGCCTCTAGTGGAGATATCCACCGAGCATCTCAAAATTGATTCACCTCATTGACCAACTGGTCTCCAGTATCTGGAGCTATGTTTACTGAAGCCTTATCATGCCCCTTATATATACTTGAATAGGTATTTGAGTGCTTTGATGCTCTAGCATACCTCTACCTTGATATAACACCTACACAAATACAGATTATATGGTGCCACCCACCTATTATCTAGTGTGGCTCCTATTACATCAACAATGACTCCATTATCTCTTCTCCTACGAATTGGATATGAATCTTTGCCTTGCATGTTATTGTAACAAAAGTTCCTTGGATACCAGAAGCGACACTCCTTGTTTACCATGAAAGCATTTTTAGGATTTAGGACACCAAACAGTCCATGCAACATGTGTTTGACAACCAATGCGTGTAATATGGGGTATCATCCAGGATCTTGGATTTCAACACAAACTATGCAATCACATTGATTTGGATTGATGATCTTATAGTCAAATGTGTGCATGCAGAAGTCCTCTTTTCTAAAATTCAATAACATGAACATGTGACGCTATGTTTCCAAATACATTTTTCTTAAATAGTTGATCCTTTAGATCCTCCAATTTTTCTCTGAAAACCCTAGTTATTAAATCAGGTCTATATTGAGCAAGTTGTGTAGGAATACCTCTAATTTTATCTCATCCCAATCTGGATTACATGTAGTTTTTAAAAATATATCAAGTTTACCATTTCGTTGTACCAATGCCATGCATCCATGCATTTACAACACATATCATGTGGTCCTCTAATAAAAGATGAAGGTAACACAATTCTTTTACCAACCATGATACTATGGACTTCCCCTGACCTATTTCTATCAATGATCCCTTGATACAAATCAACATGTATTCACTTTTGCTCCTTTGTGATATAGTTTAAATGTGTTGATTCTATCTTGATGTACATGTCGACAACATATTGTTGAAGTTGACGATCGCATGCAATAAGTTGATTTGTCAAGAACACAAATTTGTAGATTATAGCAGTAATATTCTATCACATATATCTTGTTCATACTACCACCATCTAAAAATAATAAGAAAATTGATGTTAAATACATTTTCTATGATATTGGTACATACTTTATGAATATATATTCTACTATCCTGCTATGCTTGAGCTCATCACATCTTCAATAGAATGTAATGTGTTATGTAGCATAGAATCCCATAGCACACCAACTTTGGGAAGGTGTGGAAGCCAACTAAATTCACCATCAAGAAACAACAAGGGATATGATATAGGATGATAACATCCTAAATATTACTGCACTATACGTGGTTCACCTGAATTGGCATAAACACTATGCTTTGTTCTTGTGCACCACTGACATCATTGCCTTCAATCCAAATACACACAAGTTGTGAAGAATTTGGAGAATTATATGTCCTATGATCAAGACAAACATCTTTATTGATGGAAATACTAAAATTATATGACATTGGAATATCGTTGAGGCTCGAAAAAAAATTGGGCATATGGATTTATTGACAATACGTGCATCACTTTAGTAATTAATTCACTATTTAGTGAAGGAGTTGCCTTCATTCTATTCTGTACCTCACACTCAGTGTCATAGAAATAGAGTTGTAGGTATTAGGGTCCATCACTCCCAAGTAGTAATATATTTATGAAATTATACACTTGACCTTGAACTCGAAAGTATATATGCCATTCCACTTACTACACAAATTTTCATCCAGATAGTACCGTGTGATGTGAATGCAAAGTGACTATTGTAACTTTGAATGAACCTGAGAAACTTCAATGATTTTTGTGTTTGTGATATGTACAAATCATATAGTTGTGTTGGAATAAAATTGGTAACTAAATGTACCTTTCCCTTCATGCAACAAGAGCATGGTGGTTCAATTGGGAAGCTTTTGGCACCACAATATCTGCACAAACTACATTTGGATAACTTATGTGGCTTGTTGATAAGATTGTTAAAAATAGGATTAGTAATGTCATCACTAGAAGGAATTTGATCTATTCTTGATCAATAGAAATCATTCGTCTCTTGTACAATACCTACATCTATTTTGTTATAACACAAGATGAGAAAGGAAAGTCAACTCATACAATAATGCATGTGGTTTTGTAACCATTACCTTCACTACACATGACTGTCAAATCATCATCCTTCGAAGGATTGTGGCACTCCTAGAAGGCACTATCATCATCGTATGGTTGGAGCCAAAATGCATATCAACATGATCTCCATTGTGCACAATGTTAGTTTGAGGAAGATAAGAAGTCCTCAATTCTTCCAATGAATTTCTTGCAACATTGTTCAACTGTGATGCACATCGTTTCAGGAATTGGATCAAGTATCTTCATTGCTTTGCTCGCCTATGAATTCTACTGACAACATTATCCACATGATGTTGGAAGTTGTCATTGTTCGAGATAATAGGATGAAACAATGCTCTTTAACCAAGTGTTGAGAGCATGCCTTCATTGAGAACTTAACTAACTTCACTAACCCCTTCAAAATATGGGTGCATATCAATCCTTATCTTCATATAGGGTGGCAAACTATTGTAAATTCCAGCATATCTTGCAATAAATTGTCCACAACCTTCAGATCTGGCACGCATGTGCATCTGTCGACTTCTAATAACCATTTGATGATGGTATCTATAGATCCGTTGGGTGGACCTCAAATCATCATAGAAAGTACAACTTTGAATTTTTTGAGATCTATGTGACTCTATTGAAGTAAGACACAATGCAAGTGTGTCACGAATTTGAGATGTAGTGCTAGAAGATAAGCATATTTCCTCCATAATTTGCATGAACCCTTCAATTATAAATGAATAAATTCCAAAGAATGAGAAAGATTCTATATGCAGTGCTATGAGTCCTATAATCTATATGAAAGACATTAGTTTTAGTAGTTTCACGTCTCATAGGATTGACCAAAATAGAAAGCTGACTGTATTTTGAGTCGGACAATTTGAAAATTTTGTCAGCCTTTTCTGACCCAGAATCCACATGAACTAAAATTTTGACAACTCTACTTAAAATTAACCCAAAATCATACATTTAAAAATATAACAAAATTTTTAAAAAATGTTCAGCCTAACGTGCACTTGTTGTATAATTTCTACTCAGAATATCAAGATTTCCAATGAATATATATAAATATTTGTAGTAAAATACCAAGATTTTGTAACAAAATGTATCAAAGCATATAAGTATATCAACCATCCCTGGCTAGGTAAATGTTTGCCCGTGTGATTCATGCAAGGCCAGATATATAGCATCCCCCACCAAAAGCTTGTCCCCGATTCCTCACTCCCCGAACCTAGCGCTACTTTATGTCCTAATCGTGCATCAACAGTGATTCCCATTCTTCATCCCCCGAGTCTAGCCCTAATATCAACCCTATCCCAATAGAATGCATCTCTACTCCTCCTGTGGTGATTTCTATTTCCAACTACCGATCCCAAGTTTCAACCGCAGTCCATTTCCCACTGCTCATCATTCCCTGATCGCAACCCAACTTCTCTATGTTGTAATCATAGATGCTTCGATTTTTGGTTCCATGAGTAGATCTCATTAGATTTGCTGCATGAACAACCCGTATCTCACTCCTCATTCCCCAACCCTAGCCCAAATTCTTCAGTCTTCTGGTGTGTTGATGCTCACGTCTCTGAAGCTCTGTTTGACTTTCATGCACATCATCTTCTGGTTGGATGATGCTCGTAGGTCTGAAGGTTTCTCTAGTGCTAATGAGATATAGTATTCAATAAACACACAGACTTGTCTTAATGTATTATTATAGTCCAAATTTCTATAGTAATATCTAAATAGAATATTACACAAGAATGAATACTCTTAGCATATACATGATCGCGTGTACAAGTCCTCAAACCAAATCACATGATATTATGTCTTACATTCTTAGGACATTATTATATTCATTTATTATTTTTATTTAATGAAAATCTAATAAATAGAACTAAATTTATTAATAATCTAATCAATTACAAATTATGTCATACAATCATCATATGACTAGTTCATAGGGCATACTAGCAACAATACAAGTATATAATCCTACTCTTTCTTTATTAGTTGATACATTAACAAGATAATTAGACTGATACTCATTCACAATATCACTAGTTTCTCTCCATCAAGTTTCCATGATACCTAATCCTATGAGATAACATGATGTATCCAAAATCCTTGGATATTAAATACACAATGTCTAGTGACTACAAAGGTTTTGACATTTATTCTAACACTTCCTAACATAGCACAAACATTAGTACCCCCTTAAAATGTTAATATGATATCTTTTGTCTCCAAGATTATGTTTAAGTATTCAAAATCAATCCTTATTTAAACATGGTCATGCGGTGATGTATCACTCACCATGTCCTTGTAATAGGTCTTTCGACGTGGTTTTCCATTACTAGTTCCACCTTCTCTTACAATCATGGAATAATTTAAGTTAATGGTTGGGTGTTTGAAGGGAGGGTACCCCTTCTTTAAGTTCCCCTCCACCCCTTTTGATAATATGTGGTTTCCTCTGTAACGCCTGGGGCCCACTTCCCAAGGCTCTAGTAGGGTTTTAGGAATGACGACTGGCCCCACAGACCACCACTAGCCTTAAATGCACACTTTGTCTGCACTGACGCGCAAGCCAGGATCAACTTCCCGACTGGTCACCCATCCTAGTACTTCTCCAAGCTGAGCACGCTTAACTATGGAGTTCTTTACAGATGGGCTCCATGAAAAGGAGGTGCACCTTGGTGATATGGGTAGTGGAATCATTCCTTTTAAGAGTGTTTTATCTGAGGCCTCAAATCATGGGATGTTACAATCTCCCCTACTTAGACTCTTGACGTCCTCATCAAGGCTCAACTATAAGGACTCATAATCTCTTCCCCATTTCATTGCAGACCCACAATGGCCCATGGACACCCAACTCCCAATCACGGAATACCAGCGCAAGGGTGGCTGCGTCAACCATGGACAACCATTTCCTATATGCCTGGACCGCATGGCTCAAGACTGGCATGCCATGCCCGTGAGGGCCCCACCTACTGGAGGGGAATTGGATCTGATACCATTTATAACGCCTGGGGCCCACTGCCCAAGGCTCTAGTAGGGTTTTAGGAATGACGACTGGCCCCACAGACCACCACTAGCCTTAACTGTGCACTTTGTCCACACTGACACACAAGCCAGGATCAACTTCCCGACTAGTCACCCATCCTAGTACTACTCCAAGATGAGCACGCTTAACTATGGAGTTCTTTACAGATGAGCTCCCTAAAAAGGAGGTGCAACTTGGTGATATGGGTAGTCCAATCATTCCTTTTAAGAGTGTTTTATCTGAGGCCTCAAATCCTGGGATGTTACAGCCTCCTCGTGTCCTATTTAGCTTTGATAGCTATAAAAATATACTACCCACATATACTAGATGCACTCTCGTCACTTAAAGGGGGATGGAACCTCCTCTACTATGTGTTTGATCCCCAGAATTCCTCTTGCCATGTCTCTATTTTCAACATGATCCTACCTTGCCATTGGTCACCTTCCCAGTCACATACCCTTGTCTAGTACTCCACCCATTGTATTAACTTACATTCATCTTAATTAGTGTATTTACTTATCATATACTTATTTCATATGGAAAATTACTATAAATGGAATGAAAACCAAACAAGAACATGATCAAGCCCAAGACTGACCCATCTACTCAACCATGTCTGAAATGCATAACTTAGATTGGTGGACTAAGACTCGAAATTAGGTCCATGTTTGTTTAGTGGATTGATCCATAAATACCCATATTGTTTACGTACTATATGTCTTATACATAATATACATGCAAATATACCCATGACTCTTATATAAGATCCATTAAGTCTATAAGATAACATATGGTGCATTTACTTTTCCAAATAAAATAAGAAAATAAGTTCTGCAAATAAAGTTTGAGTTATCCATTCAAGTGGGGGATGGTTAGAAGTTACTCACTTACAAATCCTTCACAAAACTTAAATATATGCTTGGTGTTACATGCAGTTGGTAGAACTACAAGTACATGACTAGGGAAGGTATCATAATTTATAATAAAATTTCTACTCAATTATGTATAGATAGCTATTCCATATTTATTGTGTAACTTAACAAAGAAGGAGATAATATATACAACATATAGCTTATATAATTAAACCTTTAACGTATGTGGGCATCTTCTTATGTATGTTGCACATGAAATGAATCACTCATGAATTAAAGCATATTGTACATAAAAAGTAACATAAAGAACATTTTGCATCATAGTATTGACAAGTTTAACAATAAATACAAGTGAAACAAATGTATCAATGTGTAGAATACATAAACAATAATAACTGAGTATGGTCTAGATCCAACCCTAATCATTATGCTGACTGAAGACATGTGATGCGGCCCTATTTTAGGGCTCCATCTTGTGCCATATTGCATTTCAATAGCATCTACACCTATTAGATTACATCTGCATATTTGTGAAAAAAGCACTTATGGTCATTATTTGCATGTTTTTTAGGTATGTGGAGCACGCTAGGATGGAAGAGAGAGAAAAAGTGATCCTAGGGTTTATCTACCTTGGACGGGTCCAAAATGAAGTCCAAGACTCCCTCAACCTAACCCTAGTGGCCAAAGATAAATTGAAGGAATGATGCCTAAGAATGAACCAAGTACAAGCTCAAAGTGCTGATGTAGAGAACAACATGGCCATCCACCACAGCATGGTCGTGCTACCATAACCCAACATTGACATGCTGCATATCATGGTCGTGCCACCATGACCTAGCATGGTCGTGTTGTGTTGCATGGCCATGTGGCATACAGACCAGCATGCACAACCTTGCCACCCTTGCCTCACCTCAACCATGGTGACCACCACAACCGTGCCACTTCATGTACAAAACTCCAACCTTTACTATGATTTTTGCCAATTTTTGACCTCACTCATTCCACTCCAACACGACCATGCTCACTTCTACCCACCATGGCCGTGGTGACCACCACGGCCGTGGTGACCACCACGCCCGTACTACATACATATTCTCCACTACATTCCCCACTTTACCCCCACTTGACCTAGTGCTTCCTCACTACCTATATATACCTAGGTGGTGGCTCGAGGCTGAGGTTAGATACCTTCTACCCCCTCTTATCTCCCCATTTTCGCATTCCACCCATTCCACTTCATTTTCATCTCCATTCCACTCCATTTCACCATTTCCACCACCAAAACCCTAGTTGGTTGGTGCTTTGGCCAATTTCCACCTTCATTTCATGCCCTTGCACCTTAGAGGAAGGAGGAGGATGTTCTTAAATTATCTAAAGAGGAGGATCACTCCATCTACACTGAGCTCCATAACTACTTCTCCCTCTTTCTCCTTTCTTTTTGTATTTTACATTTCCATGGGTAGCTAGGCCCCTTAGGCGTGCTGTTTGGGGCCAAGAACGTTGCTTTGATACCATGTTGGGGGAAAATGGTATGTAAACATTGTAATTTCATTTTATAATGATTATGTTCTATGTCCATCTCACTCTCCATGGATTGCTTCTTGGTTTGTTCTTAAAATCACCTAGGAATTTAGGGAAATTGCTTATATGTGTGAATTTTGTGATTTGATCCTAGGTCCAATTTTTGGATCCCTAGCTAGCCACCCATCTTCCTACATGCTAAGTTCTCCTAACCCAAGTTGTGAGATCTAAGTATCTAGTTTAGATGAATTTAGTGTGCTTATCATAGAGCTTTCTCAAGCCTAGAATGTGGGTGACGTGAGGCTTAAACCCTCATTTCCACTCCCAGTACTACCCTCAGCCCCTAATCACCCTAAGATCCTCTAAACTAGAAACCTAGGCTTGTTTAGACTCTAATTGAATTACACCTAAACCCTAACCCAATTGATCCTCATAAGGGTAGTAGGAGGTGTTAGGAACTAGTTCCCTTATACAAAATTTGTCCTATCCATGGTCAGTTAGTTGTTTAAGGTAATTCCTTAGACTCTAGCTTGTTGTTTGGTTTGGTAATCTAAATGAAAGCATAATGTCCACATGTCACCCCCAACCTGATTGATAAGTGCATCCCCTAAACAGCTCACATTTCCCTTTATTGCATTAATACCTTAATTGCCTTCTTGCTTAGATGGTGTTAGCTTAGTTAGTTCTTTACTTGCTTAGTTATATTCTTGCCTTATTCTTACTTTGCTCTTTCTAATTTAGGTCTTTAATTTATCTTTTGCCCTGTTCTCTAGCTTATTGTAGTGTAGACCTTTTCTTGCCTTTCCTGCTTGCCTTGTCTTTTCTTGTTCATTAGAATTAACTGTCTCGGGTTAACTTAGGTTTTAATTTTGTTTGTTCTCCTTTACTTGCTTGTTTTCTCAACCCTTAGTGTAATCAATCAAAACCACCTTCAAACCTTCAACCCTAGACTCCACAGTAGGAACCTAGCCCAAAACTAACCTAGCTCTAGTGCCCCCTTTTCTCCCCATGGATCGACCCTATACTTTCCGCCCTCATATACTACAGCATGACCCCGTGCTCTTGAGAGTGTAGTGTTTTAGTAAAAGTAGGTGTGTTGGTTTAGGTCCTTATAAATTTTGAAAGATATCCCATGTATTCTGATCTCATGGGGCGCATCTAGTCTAATTTAAATTGATTAGTGTGTGCACCTCAGGCCAGACGTACTAAGCTTTTTGGCACCATTGTTGGGGAGAAAGGTGCTCAACCTAGATAGTTAGTTTTTCTTTGATATTTTCTAATGCCCACATCAATGTTATTCTTTATTCTTTGCATTCTTTGTGCATGTTGGTTTTCTAACTTGTGTTATTTTTTTTTGGTTGTGCATTGTGCACGTGACAAGCCACTCGGGGAAAACAAGATGGAAGGCCAAAATGCACCTCACAAGCCACTTCAAGATTACTTCATGCCTAGCAACTACAAATCACCAATTTTTAGCAGAGTTGATCTAATGCCAAGGGAGAAATTCTCCATCCCTCCAGGTCTTTTTGGGTTCTTGCTCATCTTCTATGGCTCAAAGAGTGAAAACCCCTATAAGCACTTGGACTCATTCCTTAAAGTATGCTCCACCTTCAGGATGTAGACAACTAGTGATGACACAATCAGATTGACATTGTTCTCATCCTCCCTCAAGTACATAACTGAAGATTGGTATGATTCGAGAAGGGACATCATGAGTTGGGAAGAGATGAAGAATGCCTTCCTTAGGCAATTCTACTATATTTCAAGGCTAACACAAATGCGGCGTACCATAGTGAGTTTTATTCAAATGGGAAGTGAGTAGTTTCACGACGCTTGGGAGAAATTTAAGAAGATGTTGAGAAAATGCTCGCACTATGAGATCCCTTTGTGGCATCTAGTTCAGTCCTTTTACTCTAATCTATATTCAACGGGTCAAGCTACAATAGAGTCTCCTTGTGGAGGAGTTTTATGGCTAGGCCACCTGAGGAGATATGCCCATTGTTTGAGCAGTTGGAAGAAGGTTCAAGACTCTAAGCTTCTATCATGATGAATGACGGTGATCGCGACTTTATTGTAACATCTCCAACTCATAGTGATTCAAGCCTGTAAGTGATGAATATTCTTGGTAACATGGTGATCTTTATGAAGAACCAAGTGACAAGTGTTCCTTATCACTCGGTCAATTCTATTGAGTTCTATGGTGAAGAAATGAAGACGCCTCACTCCTCTAGCTACACAGAACCACAAAGTCAAAGATATAGCTCAAGGTTTGAAGAAGAATCTCTAGGTTGAAAAGCTTTAATGATGTCCAAAAGAATGTTACAAGGCTTGAAGAAAGGATAGAGCAGCTATCTTCCATACTTGCCCTCTAAGAATAGATGTTGTCTTCAAAGCCCATAATGAGTTTCAATGAATCAAGCGGATCCATGCACTCCACTCAAGTTATCTATAGTCCACCTCCCATGCAAGTGCAACCCATATAATAATTCCAAAATAATCCCAAGACTTACACTCCTCCTCCCCTCCATTACCACAACTTTCCAAACAATTCACCTTTCAACCTCAATTCTCCCTTCCACCTCCATTTCAATACCAAGTGTCACCCCCATCTCCACCTCAACCCCAACAACCTCCCCCTCTCCACCATTGAGCAAGGAGGTGTTGTGATAGTTCTAAGGAGTGGGAAATCTCTTAAGCATCCCACAATTCAAAGAAAAGTTGATAGGCTAAGGAAACATTATGATGATATTGTGATTGAGATTGTTGAAGATGATACTATGATACCATGCATTGATTCCTTGACACTGCATGTTGAGTTTGGGATACCTTGTAATCTACCTTACACTCCATTTCCACATCCCACCATAGCTACTATTCCACCTCATGTTGATTCAAGTAAGGCCAAAGCTAGTGAGCCACCATTCATTGAAGCATTAGATGAGCCACTAGAAGTAAGGAGGAGACAAAAGCACAATGTTGAAATTCTTGAGGTGTTTCACCAAGTGAAGGTGAGCATTCCATTGTTGGATGCTATCAAGTAGATCTCATCATATGCCAAGTTTCTTAATAACTTATGCATTATGAGAGAAGGCCAACGGGGAGAATACCAAAGAGAGTCAAGTTGACTGAAAAAGTGAGCTCAATCATCCAACACTCACTTCCTTTGAAGAGGAAAGACCCAAGAGCCCCACTCATACCTAGATACATTGCGGACATCACATAGATTCATGAAGCAATCATTGATTTATGTACAAAAAGTTAAAAAATATAGATTTTAATTCATAATAATCAATTACAATATAAATTGAGCTACTCCCGGGTCCTAAGGAACAAAGGGGATTGACCCCATGTGATTTCAGTTGCTCTACACATAGATGGAGAAGAAAGATATGACGAAAATGTCAAAGATGCAATGAAAACCCATGGAGAAGACGATCTGAAAGAATCTATCTGACGAATGAGATGATTTGCCATCTTTCAACTGCAAATTTGTCCATCAAAAGTGCTCAAACTTCCTGGTAGATAGATTTCTCCTCTCCTTTCAAATCTCACTGCTCTCATATGTCATGCAACGGAATAGAATGTGAGAATTAGATTTGGACACACTTTTCTAACTCATTGAATTGACTTAGGGCATCATTACGTCATGACTGTTTGATTAGCAATGATCTTAAATTTGGCGTGATCGTGATAAGTCAATATTGGTATGTATGTCCAGAGAGCTAATTGTATGATGATTTTGATGGCATATGACATAAAGGACTTGATTAATAATAATAAAAGAAAGCTTCCAATTCATTCTGTTTCACATAGTTATGAGATAATGAGGAAACGTAATGAATGTCTAAAGAATGAAAATACTCAATGACGTATGTCTTCAAGTATGTGACTTGAACAATGAGATCATACAAATGTTAAGAGTATGTACATGTTTTTATTGTCCCTGGTCGGATGTTATTGTGGAAGGTAGATAGACAACAATAACACTAAAGACTAGAGTGTGTGTTAGTTGATGACAGAATCTCATTAGTCATGATATGGTATATCAAACCAAGCACACATATACATGTTATAAAATAGTGTATCAGATAGACCCACCTTGAGAGTGACACATGGAAACCACACTTGGTATTCATAGTAATCCCTCACACTAAAGGTGGTGATTGTGATTCTTGAACCTAAAGTCACTACACTCATCACATGTCATTCAGTATACTTTGACATCATCCAACATAACTTTGAATAAGGATTGTCATAAATGTGATGATTGGGTAGTTGTGACACATGGGGATTGATTGTGATGATGTAGATGGGATTTATCCCTCCTACTGGAGTTTGATATCCCAACCACTTGATAAGCGAGACTGATAAATGCATGGGCATGCACATGTGAATCAATACATGGTATTGAGGTCACATATATCATAGATAGACTGCTCTAGGTTCAAGGAACATGGATTAAACATTGAGAGGATGATGATTTCAAGCCTCGAGTTCATTCCAGATATAAGAGACCTAGGAATTATACAATCACTATAACACCTTACATATATTTTAAGTTGAAGTTGTTCTACAACTTTCCATTCGCTTGGGTAGCCCTGATGTGGGGCTAGACACCGCTCTTTACTTGTGATGTAAACCAATTATGGTCATTCACTGCCAATGTGATACGGGGTCTATAGGGTCACACACACAGGAATTAACCTAGAAGAGGAGTTTTATCATGAATGATAATTTAATTGATTACTAAAGTGTTTAGGTATTCAATCCATACAACAAATCGGTTGACTGGACTCCCAACCAATCAAATCATGTGATGAAATAACCGATTGGAGTGTCAGGTTGATCAAAAAATGAATTGGTTGAGTACTTGCCGAACTAGAAAGTGAATCGATGAGTTTACTTCTTGAATTGATCGGCTTGTCTCACCAACTCCCATTTGGGTGAGTGAGACGTCTGATTCATGTGAGCGAGACACCCAATTCATGGAGAAATTTGATTGCATAAATGATTAGTACTGACATCATGTTGTGCATTAATTGGATTCGAATTTTCAATTCATATGTGATTGGAAACAAGGCAAAATGACCAGTTCACAATGTGAACTGATCATCTCTCTTCTAAACCAACTAGCTTGCTTGCGAACCGGCCAGTTTGCTGCTTGCAGGTTGCAAATTTTGTGATATTATGGTCCCTTCCACTCCCAACACAGACTGGGAACCCTAACCCCTCCTATAAATAGAGGGGTATTGGGGGTTCTCAGACACATCATTTGCCTCTGACAATTATTTGTCTTCTTTTGTTGTGGAAACCGAGAGAGCCCAAGCAATTCCTACCTACTAAAGGGAGGGATAACAAGGGAGAACAATTGTAGGAGAGAAAGTTGGTGACTAGTACACCAATAGGAGGGACAACTCCTTCTTGTCTATTTTACTATAATGATAGGAGTTCTAGATGGTCCGTGTGGAATTCCATATAAGCGACATGGCATTTTCCCATTGCTAGGAAGACATCTTCAGCCCACAGTCCATGGAAAGACTAGGAGCGGTTGAAGGCATTGTTCAATTCGACTGTCTATGGAGGAGAGGCAACAGATGAGTCTCAGTGCAACTAGGAGTGCATGACTACTTCAATGAGTTATAGTCGATGGACTTGCTCTTTTTGACTCAAGGTCAATTAGGTCAATGTTGACTCATGTCTAAATTGACTAAACCCTTGTTTTGATTATGACTAACAATTCCACATATTGGTGTCTAATGCTTGCACTTGAGTTTATTTAGATAGGTATAGACACACTCCAAATGCCCTAACTTGTGCACATCACATTGGAGAAAAGACAAGTCAAAGTCAATACAAGTGCACGTTCTTGTAATATGATGTAAATCCTTTACAATCATGTTATAAATCACTTGTAATGATTGTATGACTTGTAATTAAGCTTAGAAATAATCAGGAGCACTTAGATCGAAGTTTTAATCACTTTAGATGCAATTTAAAAAAATTGATCACAGTAACTTGGCCGGTCGGGTTTCCAAGCCTTAAAACTCGACCGATCAATCTTGGTCGATTTTCTAGAGTTTGCATTGGTCGAGTTATGCTTACACAGAACTCAACCGATCGAGTAAGAGACCATTTTGATTTTAAATGGTCGGTCGAGTTTCCCCAGGACAAACTCGATCGATCATATAAATATCAGTTGTCTTTATTGGATCGGTCGAGTTACCTACATTAAAACTCGATTGATTGCACTGTACGGTAAAGTGCAAAAAAGTGGTTCTAGCCGTTGTGGAGTTGCAACAAGTGAAATTAGATTTGTTGCAAGCCACAAACAGCTAGTTTTTGTTCTCAAGTGTTCCCAAAGGCTAAGAGGCATCCCCAGCTATAAATAGGACCCCTTGGACTTCATTCCAAGGTTGAGCATTCAATGCAAAACTCTATGTGAGGTTCCTACTCTATAGTTGAGTGCTTCCTACAGCCTCCTCTCTCTCTCTCTCTCTAAGCTTAATCACTAGCTACATCCATTAGAGTGAGTAGGAAATATGTATGAGAGCTAGTCCTACATGTATATCTTGTGAGGCTCTCACTTCCACCACCTCCCCATCTTTATTTTCAACCATGAAGATGAAGGTTCTCTCTCTTGGCTAAGAGAGGTGAAGAAGAACAAGGGAAGGCGTCCCTTGGTGAAGATCAAGGCTGAAGACTTGGAGCTAGAGTGGGTAAGCCCTTGGTGAAGGCAGAAGACTCCTTGATCAAGTGGGTAACTCCTTGGTGGAAGCTTCTCCGAGTGAAGGTGAAGTCAAAGGCCAAAGATCCAAGAAGAGTGGGTAATCCCTGCAAGGCTGAAGACTTGTGCAAGAGTGGGTAAGTCCTTGGTGAAGGCCGAAGACTCATTGCAAAGTGGGTAAGTCCTTGGTAAGGTTGAAGACTCTTTGTATTGGATAGGTAAGTCCTTTGGTTGGTCATGTATTGTATGTCTTATGAATGAATATAAGAGTGCAATAGTTTGGAAGTCCTATAGGTTGACCTCTCTATGCAAGTGGATAGACACACTTCTAGTTTGAAGTGTGGAACCACTCTAAATAGCTTGTCTCTTGGTGTATGTTCAATCTCTCTCATCCTTGCTATGTATGTTTTAGTTGCACACAAATTACCTATTTAGCAACCTTATCTTGTCATATATCTTGAAGGTTTAATGAGTTTTGTTTAAGTGCTTTCAGCTCTATTCACCCCCCCCCTCTAGAGCATCTAATCACTCGTCTAGGATCCAACAGCTCTAGGACTAGGTATAAACTTGTTAAATCATCATTTCCATTACATAATAGTTGACTCAATTTTTTGTTGCGAGGATTGTGAATTAATTGTTGTTTTTTCTTCCTATTATGTTTCCATATTTCCCAAGAATGGTATCAGAACCACATCATTTTATTATATTTTAGGATAGTCAATATTATTGCATTTTTTGTTTTATCATTTATTTATTGCATACAATGTGAATAATTAAATTTCTTAATATGCATATCCAATCAAAGACCACATATAATCTGTAGCTTTTATATATATATATATATATATATATATATATATATATATATATATATGTGTGTGTGTGTGTGTGTGTGTGTGTGTGTGTGTGAATGTATGTATACATGTATATATATATATATATATATATATATATGTGTGTGTGTGTGTGTGTGTGTGTGTGTGTGTGTGAATGTATGTATATATGTATATGTATATATATATATATATATATATATATATATATATATATATATATATATATATATATATATATATATATATATATATATATAGTTTTCACACATCGCCCTAAAAGTGAGTTTTAACGGTGGACGTGTAGCATGGTTATGGCCAACAACTCAAATATTTGTGTGGTTGAATGTTCTATTTCTATTTTTATCTCAGTTTGCATACTGAGCCCCTACCTTCCTCTTCCCAATGTAAAATTATTATTCTTTCATACCTTTATCACCTCTATTGTAACTCAAGATTTTTCATTACCATGTAATAAGTTTAATAATAATAGGATAGTTTCCTTTCATGCAATGATGAACATGATGATCAATGTCAGGCGACATGACCATTTCTTGTGACGAGCCAAATGGCTGGAGGACCGAGGAGGGTGGACCGCAGGATGCGCAAACCGACTGGTTGCTGGATCCAACCGACCATCTGGAGGTGTCCAAACATCGGTTGGATAGGATGTCAACTGGTCATTTTAGGAGACCAACTGACCAACCAAGAGGTGATATGAACGGTTCAAGGGTTCAATCAATCAATTCGGAATAACAAGCACATTTCTACACCAACAATAGGTTTCGTCATGTGATGTAGACCATAGGTTGTGATAATTCATTGTGGCTCCAAGGAATTATAGTAGCATGTCCATAACCATCGATGTTTTGTTTTATATTGCATGTTTACATTGTGGGATATAGCATGTATATGATACATACTATATATATGTGGTGATTGGATATACTATATGTATATATACAAACTCTGTCAAGTATCATATTTAGTCTTAGATGCTTTCCATTAGCAACACACATGAAAAACTGGATTGAAAAGTGTGGGCACCCCAAGGGTGGTGTGTTTTCTATCTCATGGAAGTGTGATTGTAGTAATGTGGGCATGCCAATCATGGTGCATTATTATCATTTTGGCTTTTGGGTTGGGGTTAATTGTATGGTCTTAGTGAGATTAAGAACTAGAAGCATGTAGATGCATATGGCAAAGAGTTTTGCATATTATCTATCCAAGAATTACATATGATTCAATTGACAAATGTTGTCTATCTTAATGATTGACTATGGACATTGGCATTGGCCGCTAGTAGTTGAATTATTTTGTATATTTACTCACTAGAAGGTTGTACGTTGCAATCTTCCAAATTGATATGTAAGTATTATCAATTTGATCAAAATAGTGATAGCGGTAGTTAATCAAAGATCTAATAACGATCGTAAAATTTTATACAAATCAAATCAAAATGATTTTTCGACAAAATTTCAAATTCTTTTGTAGAATCAAATGGAAACACACAACAAAACCTTTTCTTTGCAATCAGTCCTTGAGAATGACAAGTTAAATAGGAATAACTTCCATAAGTGCTCCATGACACTGAGAATTGTTCTTACACAGGAGTATAAGATCTATGTCTTAGAGACACTAGAGCCAAAAGAACCTCTTCCTAATGCTTCAAAGGATGACACGGATGCTTACAAGAAGCATACTAAAGATGCAGTGGATGTCAAATGCCTAATAATGTGCTCAATGAACTATGATGTTCACAGACAACATGAGAACATGTAAGTTATTGATATGGTCACACATCTCAGTAACATGTTCTAGGATTAGGAAAGACAAGAGAGATTTGATATCTTAAAGGAAATGTTCAAATATTACATGACAGAAGGAGATCCATAAGTCCTCATGTACTCAAGATCATGAGTATGTAGAGAACTGTCCAGACTGGGATTCCCTTTAGGTCAAGAGTTGGAAACTGATGTGATTTTGCAATCCCTCTCAGACTCATACAGTCAGTTTTTTATGAACTACAACATGAATGACTTTGACAAACTGTTGATAGAGTTATTGGGCATGTTGAGAACAACTGAGGTAGAAATGAAGAAAGACAAGCATAAGTTTGTGATGATGAGAAACAAGATAAAAGGAGAGTCTAAAGGAAAAATTAAAGCTAAGAAGAGTTCTAAAGATATCTAGAAGCCCATGTCTTCAGACCTTAAGGAAAAGGGAGGAGTAAAGAAGAGAAGCAAATATCACCATTGTCACCGGGATGGACATTGGAAGAAGAATTGCCCCCTATGGTTGGAGGAATTGAAGAAGAAGAAGAAGAAACATGTAGAGGCCTCTACTTCAGGTATAAATGTTATAAGATAATTCTAATTTACTTCTTCATGATGGTATATGATACTAGATGTAGATCTGACATACATTGATGTTCATGATCTGACCAGAAGTAAAGCCTTTCTAAAAGGACAAAGATGAACTGTTATGAGCAAGATTTTCTGCAACTATAGTCTACATTTAGAATTTATCTTAGACCATTCGGAATGTAATAGAGTTAGTTAAACTCTTATTTCATTATGCAAATAAATATAAATATTTTACATTATTCATCTTGTAATGACAAGGATGATTATAAATGAAGAGTTTTTAATGCTTCTATTTCAAAGATGTGATCTTGTACGGAAATGCCCCAACCTATAATGATCATTACATGAAAGGATCTAATGATGAATGTTAATAATGTAAATACCAAAAGGGATTATTGATAACTCAAAAAATCCTTAGCATTGTCATCTTGGGATTATATATAAGAAATGCATATCTAGATTCCATGTTGATGTTTATTTAGACTCTTTTAGTTATCGAACCAATAGGAGACATTCAAATCTTAATTATGATAAATATGACAAAATGTCCTTCATTAGAAGTAGTGAGAGGATAAAATCTCTATTAGAACTTATACATATTGATGTATGAAGACCTTATAGAATAAATGTTAGAGATAGTTACTTGTACTTCATAGTATTTGTTGATGATATGGTTATATGCACTCAGTAAAATACAAATCTCTTGAAGTGTTTAAGAAGATTTCAAACATGAAGTATACTACTTCCTCAAAGGTAGTAAGATACTTTGATATGATCAAATGTTGAAATACTTTACAAAAATAGGTTGAGAACCTTCTGTAAGAACTATGATAGTGTATCACAAGTCAAATCCACCTGCAAAATAGCAATGTGTCAGAAAGAAGGAGTAATATCATGATGAGTCATAATATGATTTTCATTTAATCCAATCTTCTAATTTCCTTGAAAGAAACATGGTTTGCACTAAAACAATGTATCTTCTAAAATGGCTCAAAAGGCACCATATGAGATATGGAATATGGGGATGTCCCGATGTGTCTTAAGGATTGACACCTATATAAAGAAAGTGGTTTATTAAAAGGTTGATCCAAAAACTATAATTTTTGAATACTTCCTTTGATCCCTATCTGATAACTAAATTGTTTTGTTACTAGGATATCTGAGTTCCAAAATAATTAGTGGGAGTAAAAGTAGAAATCAAAAGAATTGAGGTCAACAGGGAGGTACAATGCGAACAAGTGAGAATCACAAATTGTTGTGGAATCTGAAGTTCATCATTACACAAAACCTCATAGTTCTATGAGAATAAATCTGAGATAGAAATATTATGAATCCAACAACTCAATAGGATGGTCATAAGATGATGAGCCAACAAGTAAACTAAAACTATTGAGAATCAAAATCTGAGAAACGGCTTAAGGCCATTATGGAGTCCATGTAAACAAACAAGTTATGACCTTGGTAGTACTACCTAAAGGGATAAAACCCAAAAGGTGAAGTTGGGGTTTTCATTTGAAAGACCTACATGGATAAAATAAAAGGTCAAATTGGTTATAAAGGTTTTCAAATCAATTCAAACTGTTGAACATGAAAAAATCCTTAACCAATTGTCATGCTTGTTATTGAAGCTAGAATAGAGTGTGAGATTTGGTCAATGAATCTTAAAACTGGTTTCCTTAAAAGAGATATTAAAAAGGATGTGTACGTTACACACCCTAAAGGTTTTATAACTTTATTAGTGCAAATAATGTCAATAAGCTACAAGGTTCAATGAAAGATTGAAACAAGCATCACATAGCTAAAATATTTTGAATTGATAAGATAGTCAAAGAGTTTGACTTGAATCAAAGTAAAAGATAAAAAAATTTATTACAAAAGATTAAGTGGGAGCATATATGAATATTTCACATACAAATGAGGAATAACATCTCAATACTGTGAATGTTGAGATCTGAAATATAATACACCTTCAACAATGAAGGATTAGGTGAAACATCCAATGTGATAGGGATTGAGATATATAGAGATAGTTCTTGAAAGTTTCATGATGTAAGTATGAGAACATATAATAGCAAGATGTTGAAAGAGTTTAGTGTGAAGAATTCAGTGAGAGAATCTATCTGGGATTAGTTTCTTAAGAATTCAATGTTCTGATACTTGCAAAGAATGAAAATACATGAGTAAGATGCCATATGCACAAGCAACTAGATCTATCATGTATGCTATACAACGTACTCGTCCCATAGTTTTGTATGTATTAGACGTGACAAGATGATTTTAGTTTCTAATGAGGGTCACTGGAATGTCACCATTAGTACTTGATAAGCACTAATGGATAAGTTGCTAGAGGATAGAAACAAGGAAGAGTTGATTGTAAAGAGGTACACTGATGCAAGCTTCCAAAATGAAAAAAATGATTTCAATATTAACAATGTGTGTTTAATCTTAAGAGAAGAGTTATTAGCTGGAAAAGTTCCAAACTATAAGACCATTCTACAATCAAAGCTTAATATTGTAGTGCTATGAACACAGTAGAAGATACTATATGAATATAAAGTTCATAAGGATGAGCTTGAGGATATTTAATCCATTGGTGACACAGTAGAGATAATGTAACAACAATGGAGCTACTTGTTAGGCAATGAATATCAGATAGCATAAATGGAAGTTTTGTCTCATACAAGAGATTGTACAGTGAAGAGATAAGGAACAAACAATATATTGACTAAAAGCAAAGTGTTGTTAATCTGTTGGATTAGCACTTGCACATTAGAAAGATGGTGGACGTGTTTAGATCACTAAGGATGAGATGTGCAGGTGATTGGGTCCAAGTGCAAGTGGGAGTATGTTGGTATGGTATGTCTAGAGATTCAATCATATGATGATTGTGATGGCATATGACATAAATGATTTAATTAATAACAATAGCGACAATCTTCCAATTTATTTTGGTTCACTCAGTTAAGAGGTAATGAGGAAACATATTGAATGTCTAAAGAATGACAATACTCAATGATGTATGACTTCAAGTATGTGACTTGAACAATGAGATCATACAAATGTTAAGAGTGTGTACATTCTTGTATTGTCCCTAGTTAGATACTATTGTGGAAGGCAGAAAAACCGCAATAACACTAAAAAGTAGTGTGTGTTGGTTGATGACATAATCTCATTAGCCATGATATGGTATATCAAACTAAGCACACAAATTCATGTTAGAGAATAATGTATCAGATAGACCCACTTTGAGAGAGACACATGGAAACCACACTTGGTAGTCATACTCATATCTCATAGTGAAGGTGGTGATTGTGATTCTTAGACCTCAAGTCACTACACTCATCACACGTCATTTGGTATACTTTGACGTCATCCAATGTAACCCTAAATAAGGATTGCCATAAAGGTGATAATTGGGTAGTTGTGACACATGAGATTTGTCCCTCCTACTAGATTTTGATATCCTGACCACTTGATAAGCGAGATTGAGAAATGCAGTGATATACACTTTATATTATATAAGTCAAATCATTAACTATCCTTTCCAATTTCATTTTACTCTTTTCAGAGGGTAAGCAATGATATTTTAATTGTAATAAATGAAATCTACAACATAAAAAGAAATTTGGAAACATTGTATAGGAAAATCCTCATAATTAGTTTTTATCTAATATCTAGCTTGATGTTTCTTTATGACCGTCACAAAGAATCTTGAAATTGTTTCAATACTAAGAATGATACACGAAGAAAAACAATTTAACACATATGTCAAGTAATTTTTTTATATGAAGAAATTATATCCATAAACATAATTGCTTGATCTAAAATACATTTCAACTTGCCAGATACTCCATAATTAAAACAATCAACCAATATTTGGACAATTGGTTATCCATTTACAAAGTATATTAGACATGTAGAGTATCTCCTCAACTAGTTATTATTCCTAGTCTACCCAATCCATTGGATTTGATGATTGTTTTTTATGAGAGGCTAGGATATGTAAAGGAACATGCCTTGATGGACAAGCAGCTAAGCTGTTGTGAAAGATAGTAAATTGGAAATGAACATCAGTGAGTTGGTGGACCTTGATTTCACATGAATCACCATGATCGATAAGGTCATCATCAAACAAAATATCTTCATCTTCGGTTTCATTATAATAACACTATCGGAGGCATTTGTTGGTGGGATGAAATATTAGCTTAATGGTTCCATCATCAAGGTTGAGTAGATACAAATCATTTTGACTTGATGAAACCATGATCAGATTGCGATCAATACTCAGTGCATGCATTGGTGAGATATATTTTCAGTGTCTGATTTGGGGTCCTTAACGTCAAATGTGGTTTTCTACTTATACTAGACTCCTCCTCCCTTGATGTAGTCCTATAAGATTTGTAGTTCCAACTTATTCCACTTGATATCCATGAAGAAAAATGCCAACTGACCTTGGATCTCTACGAGAAACAACCATTTGTAACTCTTGCAATGATCGAATAAGAGTGGCACATCAAGGATCTGGAACTCCTCTATTTTCAGTTAGAATCCAAATTTTCTCTCCTACATGTTGCATTTTTGTGGATAAGCCAATAAACTATTGGGAAAAAACCCAAATAGCACACTTTTGCTAAAATATGTACCCAAATAGCACACTCCCCAACTTATTTCCTAAACTAGCACACTTTTAGCCAAAAGCACCACATTAATTGGTGTTTCTTTGGTCCGGGGACTAAAAACACCAAATTGATCACCATTTTTATGGTGTTGGGGCTTAAAATGCATATAACTTGGCACTTTACTTTAAGAGCCAAATAGTATGGTGTCTTTAAATGAGTCAGATAAGCAAAGTGCCAAATAGATTGTCATTTACATTACGTCTATTTCCAAGTATAAGAGCCAACCATTATGGAATGAGTTATTAAAAATACACACTATGTTATATGGTGTTTGTTGCATGCTATCCTCAACTCAAAATCCTTAGTTCTACACTAATGACTAAATAAAGTTGAAGAATTATGTCCAAAATGTATTGAACTAAATGATGAATACAAAATCACCCAACAAATGCAATTGAAAAATAATCTCCAAAAGGTAATAAGCTAAATGGTAAATACAAAATGATACAACATAGAACAATCATTAAGAAACATTAGTCTAAATGTGTTTAAGAAAATATACATGATTCAACTAGTTAATCTAATATATGTGGAAATGACAAGTAATCTTTAGATGCTGCAACAAACAAGTTCAATCCTACAATCAAACAAGAGAAATGTTTGATAAAATTATTACACTATAGTTAACAATACATTATATTATTTAGAAAATAAAAAAATTCAAAAGAATTAATACATGTCATTGTTGACTACCTCAACCTTGGGTTTGGTCATCAAATTTTTTCTCTATGTTTGGAGAATCCTGAATTGGACTCAACTATATATGTTGAGTTCCACGTGTAGGCCTACTTATAGGAAGTGGTTGTGTGAGAGGTCAGTGAAAGGCATATTCCAAGAAGGTGGAGGTGATCCCAACATGGTTGTGTGGAGGCTTGTGACCAACTAGATGGCAGTCCATGTGGTGAAAATGAATTGAAAGCCCCATGTTGGTCAAAAACTTAGGATGGACTAAAACCTTGTTGAGACCATGATAAAGTAGAAGGAACTCCAAACTGATCAGATGGTGGCGACAGATAAGAGTAGAACATTCCTTGAAATGAAGGAGTACCAAAAAAAATTGTCTTATGGAAGTACAATCTCTTACATGCATGGAATCACTTGTTGTTGTAGAACAACATGGTGCAGTAGAATACCCTGATGGTGTAAAGCGTCCAGTTGTTGTAGAAGCTGCAACAGGAGTTGCAACTGATGTCGTCGTAGGAGGAGCCATACCCTCATTTGGATGCATGTGACTAGGCATCTTTTGAAGCCATGCATTTTGTACACTATGTTGTCGCATGCTCTCAACCATTCCTCAATAGGTGTCTCTTATTTCAATTCTTGCAGTGTCTCTTAGATTTGCACATGACTTTGGACCAATCATAATGTATCTTAATTAGCATTAATTCATTTCTACATTAATATATATAAGTATATATATATACTTACACATACTTTCTCTATGCATCCACGAGGATAGTACAAAGTAGGTGGATCAATTGGTAGTTGAACATGATACTCAGGTCGGTACCATCTAGGGGGCTGCTTGATAGTGAAATGATGATTAGGTTGAATGATACTATTATGCTTGTCATTCCATGCATTTAGATCTGTGCTATACTGGACCAACCAATCATTACTGATACACACTCTACCATCAATCTTGTGATATATAGGGAGGTATTAGGGTCGTGGTTGATAGTGAGCACAAATTGTCTTAGTACTCTATCAGGAGCATGGCACTCTATTACAATAGAAGAGATCATTGGTACACATGCCATCCAAATGTCACTACCTTGTTGACATATTGGCGTCAACTTGGCCAACAATTCAGGACTGTAATGTTTCTAAACTAACTACAAATTTAAATATTTTTTAACAAATGAAATGTCGATAATGATAAGATAGAATAAATAATTTTGAAACAAATTTATGTAGAAAGTTAAGAAAAAAGTTAACTAAAAATCTCACCTACCTTGGCTTATGGGTATCAATATCATTAAGGTATAATATCATAGTTCCTTGTGGTACACGTACACACTCTATCAGATGGTTCTATACATTTCACATAATTTAATAATTATATGAATATTATGAGATTACACTTTCTAAAAACATAGTATTTAGACATTCCTATGACTGACCTATAGACTAATGGAGCATCTTGAGGTCACTCAAAATTATCTTTCATGTCAATCTTTCCTGGTCTACCAACATGTAATCTTTACGAAAACCATAATACAACAGATGTACACACACATATATTCATTTCTTTCTAGAACCTGGACGACACCTATACAACTGACGATATAGGTATGCTAAAACTGCACTGCCCCAAGATTATAAACTGTAGCGGTCAAAATACAATTGAAGAGGTAAGTAGCAAATATGAACTCATTACCAGTACCATCTGATAACAAAAAGCAATCCAAAATGTATAATAAGTATGCACTTGTATATCGACGTTTGACTTGATCATCGACATTCTCCAAGTCAATGCCTGAAAGTGTAGAAAGGGGTGGCCCCATGATCAAGTCCTTCTAGATGTGAACCTAAGATATGGTCATACATGGAAGACCAATAACTATATTGGCCTTCATTAGGACTATTGGATGTTGATCTACAACAACATCGCCATGAACACGTAAACCTAGCAACACTACAACATCCTTAATGGTGTATTAGGGTACAAAATAACTTTTGAAATTCAAAGAATAAAAAGCATTATTTTTTAGGGAAATTGCATGAATCAAATATATGGGAGGGAGGAAATAGCGCCAAAAGAATTGGGATTCCTTTATTTTCTAAGATTTATAGTTTGGATAAACCAACAATCAATGTAGTTTTGAAAGGAGAATATACAGGGCATCAAAAATTGAGAAGGATGTGAGAGATCTAGAGGAGAAAAGATATCCTTTTGTGTATAGACTTGGATAGAGGTAGAGGAGTCCTAGGCTAGCCATGTGATTATCTTAACCAACCATCCAAGTCACAAAAAACTCAAACTAACAAAGAGACTGAAAGATATGTCATATCCCTTTAAATAGAAGAAGCAAGGAAATAGGGTTTCTAAGAACCTTATAAAATGAAAAGGCAGTGACTGGGATTGAGTTGTCTAATTGAGGACATCTAGCTTCTTGACTCTTCATTCCAGTCAGGTTATTGAACTGCTTCAATACTTCTTGGAATAAGTCATTTGGTTCACTAATCTTTTCCAGTTGTCCGACTGGACTAGCCAGTCAACTGACTAGAATGTCTTGTCCAGTTGGCCGACTGGACTGGCTAGTTGACCTATTGGAGTGGATGAACTGAATCTTCTAGTTGATCAAATGGTCTATGTTGACAGTTGGTTGGAATTTCCTGTTAGAAGATTGGGCTTCCAATAAATGTATCAATGATCTAACTAATTACCTAAATGTTTAAATAACCAATTGATCTTATGTACATGATTATACTCCTCTTCTTCATGCATCCTATGTGTGTGACACCATAGTCTCCACATTACATTAGTAGTGATTTTTATAACCATATTATGACTTCATAGATAATGACTGGTATGTAGAAAGAATTTATTGCCATGCAAGTAACTGGAAAGGTTAGAGAACAATTTTAACCTATTGTTGTGACTAGTGTTATAGTAATCGTATAATCATTTTGTCTCTAATATCCAAATTGAATATGTAGCATGGAAACATCATCTTCTTAATTTTCAATATTTATTCCTTGATCTAGAGTGGACTATTTGAGATACAAGTGAGCTCAATATCATATATCGACTCACATGAGCATGTCCACATAGACTCACTCGTGAAGTGGTTGGTATATCACTCCAATAGGAGGGATAGATTCCATCTACACCAGTAATAATAGTCTGCATGTGTCATAGTGAACCCAAGCACTACTTAGATGGCAACAATTATTCAAGGCCATCTTGAGTAGTGTCAAAATACAATGAATAGCATGTGATTATTGTAGTGACTTTAGGTCCAAGGACTATAATTACCAATGTCCCATTGAGATTGTTTTCAATAACCATTTTTGGATTCCATGTATCATACTCAAGTTGGGTCCACCTGATACACTTGTTAATAACAAGTACCTATGTGTTTGACTTGACATCCAACATCATGACTAATGATACATAGTCATCAATCAGAACACTTAATGTATTATTATCGTCCTAATTTCTATAATAATACTTTGATAGGAACTTAGATAAGAATGAATACTCTTATGATATACATGATCACTTTTGCAAATCCTCAAACCAGATAACATGACATTGTGTCATACAGTCTTAGGACATTATTATATTCATTTATTATTTCTATTTAATGAAAGTCTAATAAATGGAACTACATTTATTAATAATCAAATCAATTACAAATTATGTCATACAATCATCATATGACTAGTTCACAGGGAATACTAGCAACATTACATGTATATAAACCTACTCTTTCTGTATTACTTGATAGGTTAAAAACATTATTGGACTGATACTCATTCACAAGATCATTGGTTTCTCTTCATCAAGTTTCCTTGATACCTAATATTATGAGACAACATGATGCATCCAAAAACCATGGATATTAAATACAATTTGTCTAGTGACTATAAGGTTTCAACATTTATTCTAGCACTTCCTAACATAGCCCAAACATTAGTACCTCAAAACGTTACTATGATATTTTTTGTCTCCAAGATTATGTTTAAGTCTTCAACATCAATCATTATTTTAACATGGTCATGCGGTGATGTATCACCCACCATGTCCTTGTAATAGGTCTTTTGATAACATGTGGTTGCCTCCTCGTATCCTAGTTAGTTTTTATTAGCTAAAAAAATATCCTATCCAAGATACTAGATGCACTCTTGTCACTTAAAGGGGGATCGAACCCCCTATCCCCTTTGTTCGATACCCAGAATTCCTCTTACCATGTCTCTACTTTTGATGGGATCCAACCCTGCCATTGGTCTCCTTCCTAGTCACATACCCTTGTCCTATTGCTCCACCCATCATATTAACTTGCATTCATCTTAATTAGGGTATTTACTTATCATATAAATATTTCATATGGAAAATTACTATAAATGGATAGAGAACTACACAAGAACATGATCAAGCCCATGACAGACCCACTACTTGACCATATCTAACATGCATAACTTATATTGGTGGACAGAGACTCAAAATTAGGTCCATGTTTGTTCAGTGGACCGAGCCATAAATACCCATATTGTTTACGTACTACTAGTGAACACACGTGCACATGCACGTGACATACAAATTTGTTGGAATTACAACAAAAAATATTATAATGTTAATATTGTTAAATAAGAAAAATTGAATTTATAAATGCATGTTATGTGTAGACAATCTATTTTTAAAATGATGAAAAACATTTTCATTTTGTAACTAAAATTTCATTATTTGACAATAATCTACAGGTGACGCTAGGCGTTTGTTTTCCCATACATTATTGAAGTTTAATAAGCTCATCCTCATACAATGTATCAAAGTGGGGTGGGTACCTGATTGAAGAAGAAAATATCAATTTAATAATTTATTAAAAATCATGAAAATAATAAATAATAAGTAAAATACAATAATATTTCACTTTTTATTAATGCACATGCTCATATTTTGGTGGTTAAATCCTTAATATTTTATAATTTGATAATCAACTTCACATATGAAAAAAATAATTAGTGTGAATATTCAAAATTTTTAATGATATAATCATAGTTGGAGTCAAAATACTTATGGTTCTAGTGACCATTTTGGAAAAATGTTGTGTTTCAACTGTAATTATTGATAATTTTGTATTTATTACCATAGGAAGCCTCAGAATGACTTTCATTGTAATATATAAAAATATCAATCATAAAAAGATGGTATCATAAAACAAACCGATGAATATAATTATAGGGAAAAAAGTAGCAATTTAGAATTTTAGATAGATAAAAACATCAAAAACTAATTTTGTTGTTGATATCAAATCAAAGAATCATACATTCTTTTTTATTATCTAAAGGAATTGCATCTAAGACTTTAGCCATTTGCTTTATTGTTGTTGGCATCCCTTGTGCTTCTAGTACAAATGGTTGGGCACCTTGTGCTTTGACATGAAAACTAATTTCATTCCATTTCACCATAAGATAATATGACATCCACCATATCTTCACAATTTTCCTATATTATCATACCAATATAATCTTATTACAAGTATAAATACCATGAATTTTCTATATATTTGTAAAAAGAATGAAGTACATGTGTGTAGATATTGTTTAGCTCTACATCAGTATAACCCGGGATATGGTGTGTAGATATGTCAAATAATGCTAATTGAATGGAATCAAAAGTGTCCATGACTTCAAATCTCATAATGTACCTATAATAAAAAATGCAATATTAATTTACAAACAAATTATAAAATATAGATGTATTAGATAATAAAAGAAGGTAAAATTGCCTGAGGATACAATCTATTTCTCCACATTTGGTGCAAACTTTGCCTTGACCATTTTCATCATATACTTTCTTGCTACGCCTCACGCTAGCATTGTACCAAAAGGGTTCAGTTATGATAAATCCATACAATTTTTGCCTTAATTTCATAAACGTGGTCTTAAAAAATTTCAACATGTTATTCTAATAATATACATTTAAGTATTTGTATAAGTTACAAACTACCATTACTTACCTTGTGTAGTATCCCACTCTATAAGGATTCATACAAGATGGCAAGAGCGATCCTTATTGCCTCTGTATTCTCTTTATGTATGGACACATTCACATGTGATGAAAAACTACCACCACTGTCAGACAACCTATTAAAATTATAGAAGTCAATTTAGAAAGAAGTATATAGGAACTACCATTTGAATGTCTAATGTATGGAAGTGACTACCTTGACTTCATTTCCTTGGCTCTTGGAAATGGGGGTAAAAGAGAAGTCTTCTTATGTAAGTGCTTGGTAGGTACAAATCTATAATTAAAATAATAAATAAATCTATCACAAACAAAAATAAAATTATTAATTGTGTCTTACCTTGGAAGTATCTAACTTGCAATCCAGTAATAACAACTATATTCCTCATTCATGGTTTTCTTTCAAGTTGTCATATGAGATGACAGTTGTTTCACCCCACAATGTGCACTTATCCATCATATGCTAAAATACCAAGGATATATATCAGTGTTAGAAAATGAATACTTTGTTTTAGTCATTGAGTAATTAAAATTATCTTTATTAATTACATTTCATTTTACAATGTGATGTCACACTTGGAGACCTGTTGACCAGATTTCTTCGTAATGGTTTGAATCTCATCAACATTAGTAATCATTCCAATGATATTTGCAATTAACATAGAATTAATATCAATATTCTTAAATGATAATATAAAATGAAAATAAAGTAACAAAACCTATGAGAAATGTCTTCTTATCTTGAAAACCTTGAAAGTCATCAAACTCAATAAACTAGAATGAGTACATTAGTTTATTTTTGCAATCGTCAGATGTTTCAATCCCACACATTTTTTGTTGATTATGCACTCCTCATTAATCTTTGTATTTCTCTAGTCATTGTAGATTTCTTTGACACAGACATTATCCAATATATAACACTTTCCTTCATCAAAAGTATTACTGAATTGGTTAACCATGTCACTGACTAAACTAGCTTCCATCCTCTCTCCCTTAGAAGAAAAAATAAATATTGAGGCATTACATAAACACAAAAATACATAGATACATAAATGTATTTTAAATAAGAACAAATTAACAACTTTGTAATTTAGTATACCTCCTCATCGATAAACAAGAAATTGTGCTTCTTTCTTTCCCTTGATATTTCATGTGATTTCCATTTAAAGGCCAAGCTAACCTTTAATTTCCAGTCTATGAACCAATGTATATATGAAAGGGGGATAATTATCATTTGTCATCATGTTATCACATGTAAAAATGTTAGTTTAGCAAAGTAGTATTTAGAAATAATCAACATTAAATACTAAAGATAGAATGATACCATCAATAAAGGTTAATACTTCTTTGTATATAATATTTTTTGTAAATGTTCCACCATTGAACTTCTTCGCTCCTAGTTTAACCATGACCTTCATTGTATTTTGGGATGTCCCTCTTGATAGGGATACATACAACTTTCCGTGAGAGAATACATGATGGGAAAACAAATTCTAACATTGGGAATGGTTTAACCCTGTGACTTATTTATTGTCATTACAAAACTCAAACACACTAGAAACTGCTTCCTTTTATAAGAAAATGGAAGACTATCATTGTAAGGCGTGATAAGAGGTATTCTAAGTATGAAAACTCTTTTTCCTCATGCTTGACCAACTATAACCTCTGCTTCAATTATATTTATCTAAAATCCTTTACAAACCAGTCGTGTACCATTGCATAACCCATTTGCAGATCAATATTTCACAAAATCATTATAGGACAATTTTTCTTTAGTGCAATACATGAGGGGGGAAACCGTTTGGAACTAATGAACTAAGGAATTATTTAGGGTAGTTATGATTTTCATCATCAACAACACTATTAAAACTATAATAGGTGATCTCCTCCTTGAGAAACTATGGTATGAGATCATTATTCATTTCATCAACATACTCATTCTTTGTGCATAATATTGCACGACTCATCATGTAGTTAGTCGACGTTATGTTATCACCAAGAGATGGGAAGACATGTTGTATGAGCCTTTTCTTAGACATCGTGTCATCTATGTACTCAAGAACCATTTTGTGTAAGAGGCAAATGTAATTGTCACCAGTTACTGGTTATGTTCCTTGTCCTATACGTAGTATAAAGTTTGAGAAGGATGAATCTGACAATGCTCTCATATTTTGCTTTCATTTCAATTTTGCATTTTCTGCCAAATAAATGACTTTATTAGACTTGCATCAATTGTCTCACCTCTAGTTGCACGTCGAACAACATGCAAAACTTGTCTGGAATCACCACCATAAACTACCACTTTTCCCCCGGATGGTAGGCTTGATCCCATGATATCTTGAAAAGTGCGAACTAAGGCTTCAAAGGCTTGTCTCCTTGTCATGGATGCTTCATCCCATTTAATTAATTTTGATGATCTAAGAAGTTTTGCTAGACTACTCTGTATGCTTACATTACTAGTTGATTTGTTTTCAACTTTAATAGGAATTTTGAATCTATTATGAGCAATTCTCCCCTAGGTAAGTTCTATGTTGCAACACTAGATGTCTCTATTGAAACTTCTATGAAACACATTGACCTTACTTTTTCTAATAATGCATTGATGGAAATGTTTTTCCAGTTCCACCATGACTATCAACAAAGAATACACCATGTTGGTTTCCCATTATACAACTGAATATCTCATTGAACGCATATTGTTGGTCATTGTTTCATGATGAAATAAACAATAGATCATCTTCGCATACCTGTATATTCATCTCTTCAACAATTTCATGTGACATGTTTTCTCTAGTATTTATTGAAAAGTCTTCATCAACCATTGGCAAGTCATAATCCTCTATATTCTTCCCCATGCTCTTAAAAATTGATTTAATACTTTGTAGCACTCTCTTCTCCAATTAATGCTCATCAGTGGTCTTACTCCAATAGAAATATTTTGACATATCATTGTTGTTTGCATCCCACAAAGCTCCTATTTTGTTGGTACACAATGCACTAATATTGTAGCAAATAATCTTTGTAGCAAAACTGGGAATTCAAACTATGTTTCTTCACTTAAACATTCATAAATTATACCGTCACTTTCAATTAGACCTCGATGTTCAACTGAAAGTTTGAATGTTGGTTGGATATCACCATTAATAGTCCTCAAACTCTCAAATGAAGTTGAACCCTTTACATGATTTAGTAATATCGTCAAATAATACCTCTCACGTTTAACATGATACAATAATGATATGACCGACAACTTCTCTTTGCTTTCTTTTCTTCCAAAATTTACCAAAGTTATTCCACACATGATGCTCAGGGAATTATTTGTATAGATATTGATGAGATACTTCATTGTGTGAGTTCATCATAAAATACTTAGTGAGCATTGTCCTGCAAACACCATCTGGTTTCATAAAATTGTGCATGTTATCATCTTCTAAGAATGTGATACTATGCATTTTAGGTAGATGCAGTTGTAAGGACACTACTGATGGTTGTATCTCATTAAGTTTGAACTCAAATATCCTTCACATTGCCTCTAGTGGAGATATCCACCGAGCATCTCAAAATTGATTCACCTCATTGACCAACTGGTCTCCAGTATCTGGAGCTATGTTTACTGAAGCCTTATCATGCCCCTTATATATACTTGAATAGGTATTTGAGTGCTTTGATGCTCTAGCATACCTCTACCTTGATATAACACCTACACAAATACAGATTATATGGTGCCACCCACCTATTATCTAGTGTGGCTCCTATTACATCAACAATGACTCCATTATCTCTTCTCCTACGAATTGGATATGAATCTTTGCCTTGCATGTTATTGTAACAAAAGTTCCTTGGATACCAGAAGCGACACTCCTTGTTTACCATGAAAGCATTTTTAGGATTTAGGACACCAAACAGTCCATGCAACATGTGTTTGACAACCAATGCGTGTAATATGGGGTATCATCCAGGATCTTGGATTTCAACACAAACTATGCAATCACATTGATTTGGATTGATGATCTTATAGTCAAATGTGTGCATGCAGAAGTCCTCTTTTCTAAAATTCAATAACATGAACATGTGACGCTATGTTTCCAAATACATTTTTCTTAAATAGTTGATCCTTTAGATCCTCCAATTTTTCTCTGAAAACCCTAGTTATTAAATCAGGTCTATATTGAGCAAGTTGTGTAGGAATACCTCTAATTTTATCTCATCCCAATCTGGATTACATGTAGTTTTTAAAAATATATCAAGTTTACCATTTCGTTGTACCAATGCCATGCATCCATGCATTTACAACACATATCATGTGGTCCTCTAATAAAAGATGAAGGTAACACAATTCTTTTACCAACCATGATACTATGGACTTCCCCTGACCTATTTCTATCAATGATCCCTTGATACAAATCAACATGTATTCACTTTTGCTCCTTTGTGATATAGTTTAAATGTGTTGATTCTATCTTGATGTACATGTCGACAACATATTGTTGAAGTTGACGATCGCATGCAATAAGTTGATTTGTCAAGAACACAAATTTGTAGATTATAGCAGTAATATTCTATCACATATATCTTGTTCATACTACCACCATCTAAAAATAATAAGAAAATTGATGTTAAATACATTTTCTATGATATTGGTACATACTTTATGAATATATATTCTACTATCCTGCTATGCTTGAGCTCATCACATCTTCAATAGAATGTAATGTGTTATGTAGCATAGAATCCCATAGCACACCAACTTTGGGAAGGTGTGGAAGCCAACTAAATTCACCATCAAGAAACAACAAGGGATATGATATAGGATGATAACATCCTAAATATTACTGCACTATACGTGGTTCACCTGAATTGGCATAAACACTATGCTTTGTTCTTGTGCACCACTGACATCATTGCCTTCAATCCAAATACACACAAGTTGTGAAGAATTTGGAGAATTATATGTCCTATGATCAAGACAAACATCTTTATTGATGGAAATACTAAAATTATATGACATTGGAATATCGTTGAGGCTCGAAAAAAAATTGGGCATATGGATTTATTGACAATACGTGCATCACTTTAGTAATTAATTCACTATTTAGTGAAGGAGTTGCCTTCATTCTATTCTGTACCTCACACTCAGTGTCATAGAAATAGAGTTGTAGGTATTAGGGTCCATCACTCCCAAGTAGTAATATATTTATGAAATTATACACTTGACCTTGAACTCGAAAGTATATATGCCATTCCACTTACTACACAAATTTTCATCCAGATAGTACCGTGTGATGTGAATGCAAAGTGACTATTGTAACTTTGAATGAACCTGAGAAACTTCAATGATTTTTGTGTTTGTGATATGTACAAATCATATAGTTGTGTTGGAATAAAATTGGTAACTAAATGTACCTTTCCCTTCATGCAACAAGAGCATGGTGGTTCAATTGGGAAGCTTTTGGCACCACAATATCTGCACAAACTACATTTGGATAACTTATGTGGCTTGTTGATAAGATTGTTAAAAATAGGATTAGTAATGTCATCACTAGAAGGAATTTGATCTATTCTTGATCAATAGAAATCATTCGTCTCTTGTACAATACCTACATCTATTTTGTTATAACACAAGATGAGAAAGGAAAGTCAACTCATACAATAATGCATGTGGTTTTGTAACCATTACCTTCACTACACATGACTGTCAAATCATCATCCTTCGAAGGATTGTGGCACTCCTAGAAGGCACTATCATCATCGTATGGTTGGAGCCAAAATGCATATCAACATGATCTCCATTGTGCACAATGTTAGTTTGAGGAAGATAAGAAGTCCTCAATTCTTCCAATGAATTTCTTGCAACATTGTTCAACTGTGATGCACATCGTTTCAGGAATTGGATCAAGTATCTTCATTGCTTTGCTCGCCTATGAATTCTACTGACAACATTATCCACATGATGTTGGAAGTTGTCATTGTTCGAGATAATAGGATGAAACAATGCTCTTTAACCAAGTGTTGAGAGCATGCCTTCATTGAGAACTTAACTAACTTCACTAACCCCTTCAAAATATGGGTGCATATCAATCCTTATCTTCATATAGGGTGGCAAACTATTGTAAATTCCAGCATATCTTGCAATAAATTGTCCACAACCTTCAGATCTGGCACGCATGTGCATCTGTCGACTTCTAATAACCATTTGATGATGGTATCTATAGATCCGTTGGGTGGACCTCAAATCATCATAGAAAGTACAACTTTGAATTTTTTGAGATCTATGTGACTCTATTGAAGTAAGACACAATGCAAGTGTGTCACGAATTTGAGATGTAGTGCTAGAAGATAAGCATATTTCCTCCATAATTTGCATGAACCCTTCAATTATAAATGAATAAATTCCAAAGAATGAGAAAGATTCTATATGCAGTGCTATGAGTCCTATAATCTATATGAAAGACATTAGTTTTAGTAGTTTCACGTCTCATAGGATTGACCAAAATAGAAAGCTGACTGTATTTTGAGTCGGACAATTTGAAAATTTTGTCAGCCTTTTCTGACCCAGAATCCACATGAACTAAAATTTTGACAACTCTACTTAAAATTAACCCAAAATCATACATTTAAAAATATAACAAAATTTTTAAAAAATGTTCAGCCTAACGTGCACTTGTTGTATAATTTCTACTCAGAATATCAAGATTTCCAATGAATATATATAAATATTTGTAGTAAAATACCAAGATTTTGTAACAAAATGTATCAAAGCATATAAGTATATCAACCATCCCTGGCTAGGTAAATGTTTGCCCGTGTGATTCATGCAAGGCCAGATATATAGCATCCCCCACCAAAAGCTTGTCCCCGATTCCTCACTCCCCGAACCTAGCACTACTTTATGTCCTAATCGTGCATCAACAGTGATTCCCATTCTTCATCCCCCGAGTCTAGCCCTAATATCAACCCTATCCCAATAGAATGCATCTCTACTCCTCCTGTGGTGATTTCTATTTCCAACTACCGATCCCAAGTTTCAACCGCAGTCCATTTCCCACTGCTCATCATTCCCTGATCGCAACCCAACTTCTCTATGTTGTAATCATAGATGCTTCGATTTTTGGTTCCATGAGTAGATCTCATTAGATTTGCTGCATGAACAACCCGTATCTCACTCCTCATTCCCCAACCCTAGCCCAAATTCTTCAGTCTTCTGGTGTGTTGATGCTCACGTCTCTGAAGCTCTGTTTGACTTTCATGCACATCATCTTCTGGTTGGATGATGCTCGTAGGTCTGAAGGTTTCTCTAGTGCTAATGAGATATAGTATTCAATAAACACACAGACTTGTCTTAATGTATTATTATAGTCCAAATTTCTATAGTAATATCTAAATAGAATATTACACAAGAATGAATACTCTTAGCATATACATGATCGCGTGTACAAGTCCTCAAACCAAATCACATGATATTATGTCTTACATTCTTAGGACATTATTATATTCATTTATTATTTTTATTTAATGAAAATCTAATAAATAGAACTAAATTTATTAATAATCTAATCAATTACAAATTATGTCATACAATCATCATATGACTAGTTCATAGGGCATACTAGCAACAATACAAGTATATAATCCTACTCTTTCTTTATTAGTTGATACATTAACAAGATAATTAGACTGATACTCATTCACAATATCACTAGTTTCTCTCCATCAAGTTTCCATGATACCTAATCCTATGAGATAACATGATGTATCCAAAATCCTTGGATATTAAATACACAATGTCTAGTGACTACAAAGGTTTTGACATTTATTCTAACACTTCCTAACATAGCACAAACATTAGTACCCCCTTAAAATGTTAATATGATATCTTTTGTCTCCAAGATTATGTTTAAGTATTCAAAATCAATCCTTATTTAAACATGGTCATGCGGTGATGTATCACTCACCATGTCCTTGTAATAGGTCTTTCGACGTGGTTTTCCATTACTAGTTCCACCTTCTCTTACAATCATGGAATAATTTAAGTTAATGGTTGGGTGTTTGAAGGGAGGGTACCCCTTCTTTAAGTTCCCCTCCACCCCTTTTGATAATATGTGGTTTCCTCTGTAACGCCTGGGGCCCACTTCCCAAGGCTCTAGTAGGGTTTTAGGAATGACGACTGGCCCCACAGACCACCACTAGCCTTAAATGCACACTTTGTCTGCACTGACGCGCAAGCCAGGATCAACTTCCCGACTGGTCACCCATCCTAGTACTTCTCCAAGCTGAGCACGCTTAACTATGGAGTTCTTTACAGATGGGCTCCATGAAAAGGAGGTGCACCTTGGTGATATGGGTAGTGGAATCATTCCTTTTAAGAGTGTTTTATCTGAGGCCTCAAATCATGGGATGTTACAATCTCCCCTACTTAGACTCTTGACGTCCTCATCAAGGCTCAACTATAAGGACTCATAATCTCTTCCCCATTTCATTGCAGACCCACAATGGCCCATGGACACCCAACTCCCAATCACGGAATACCAGCGCAAGGGTGGCTGCGTCAACCATGGACAACCATTTCCTATATGCCTGGACCGCATGGCTCAAGACTGGCATGCCATGCCCGTGAGGGCCCCACCTACTGGAGGGGAATTGGATCTGATACCATTTATAACGCCTGGGGCCCACTGCCCAAGGCTCTAGTAGGGTTTTAGGAATGACGACTGGCCCCACAGACCACCACTAGCCTTAACTGTGCACTTTGTCCACACTGACACACAAGCCAGGATCAACTTCCCGACTAGTCACCCATCCTAGTACTACTCCAAGATGAGCACGCTTAACTATGGAGTTCTTTACAGATGAGCTCCCTAAAAAGGAGGTGCAACTTGGTGATATGGGTAGTCCAATCATTCCTTTTAAGAGTGTTTTATCTGAGGCCTCAAATCCTGGGATGTTACAGCCTCCTCGTGTCCTATTTAGCTTTGATAGCTATAAAAATATACTACCCACATATACTAGATGCACTCTCGTCACTTAAAGGGGGATGGAACCTCCTCTACTATGTGTTTGATCCCCAGAATTCCTCTTGCCATGTCTCTATTTTCAACATGATCCTACCTTGCCATTGGTCACCTTCCCAGTCACATACCCTTGTCTAGTACTCCACCCATTGTATTAACTTACATTCATCTTAATTAGTGTATTTACTTATCATATACTTATTTCATATGGAAAATTACTATAAATGGAATGAAAACCAAACAAGAACATGATCAAGCCCAAGACTGACCCATCTACTCAACCATGTCTGAAATGCATAACTTAGATTGGTGGACTAAGACTCGAAATTAGGTCCATGTTTGTTTAGTGGATTGATCCATAAATACCCATATTGTTTACGTACTATATGTCTTATACATAATATACATGCAAATATACCCATGACTCTTATATAAGATCCATTAAGTCTATAAGATAACATATGGTGCATTTACTTTTCCAAATAAAATAAGAAAATAAGTTCTGCAAATAAAGTTTGAGTTATCCATTCAAGTGGGGGATGGTTAGAAGTTACTCACTTACAAATCCTTCACAAAACTTAAATATATGCTTGGTGTTACATGCAGTTGGTAGAACTACAAGTACATGACTAGGGAAGGTATCATAATTTATAATAAAATTTCTACTCAATTATGTATAGATAGCTATTCCATATTTATTGTGTAACTTAACAAAGAAGGAGATAATATATACAACATATAGCTTATATAATTAAACCTTTAACGTATGTGGGCATCTTCTTATGTATGTTGCACATGAAATGAATCACTCATGAATTAAAGCATATTGTACATAAAAAGTAACATAAAGAACATTTTGCATCATAGTATTGACAAGTTTAACAATAAATACAAGTGAAACAAATGTATCAATGTGTAGAATACATAAACAATAATAACTGAGTATGGTCTAGATCCAACCCTAATCATTATGCTGACTGAAGACATGTGATGCGGCCCTATTTTAGGGCTCCATCTTGTGCCATATTGCATTTCAATAGCATCTACACCTATTAGATTACATCTGCATATTTGTGAAAAAAGCACTTATGGTCATTATTTGCATGTTTTTTAGGTATGTGGAGCACGCTAGGATGGAAGAGAGAGAAAAAGTGATCCTAGGGTTTATCTACCTTGGACGGGTCCAAAATGAAGTCCAAGACTCCCTCAACCTAACCCTAGTGGCCAAAGATAAATTGAAGGAATGATGCCTAAGAATGAACCAAGTACAAGCTCAAAGTGCTGATGTAGAGAACAACATGGCCATCCACCACAGCATGGTCGTGCTACCATAACCCAACATTGACATGCTGCATATCATGGTCGTGCCACCATGACCTAGCATGGTCGTGTTGTGTTGCATGGCCATGTGGCATACAGACCAGCATGCACAACCTTGCCACCCTTGCCTCACCTCAACCATGGTGACCACCACAACCGTGCCACTTCATGTACAAAACTCCAACCTTTACTATGATTTTTGCCAATTTTTGACCTCACTCATTCCACTCCAACACGACCATGCTCACTTCTACCCACCATGGCCGTGGTGACCACCACGGCCGTGGTGACCACCACGCCCGTACTACATACATATTCTCCACTACATTCCCCACTTTACCCCCACTTGACCTAGTGCTTCCTCACTACCTATATATACCTAGGTGGTGGCTCGAGGCTGAGGTTAGATACCTTCTACCCCCTCTTATCTCCCCATTTTCGCATTCCACCCATTCCACTTCATTTTCATCTCCATTCCACTCCATTTCACCATTTCCACCACCAAAACCCTAGTTGGTTGGTGCTTTGGCCAATTTCCACCTTCATTTCATGCCCTTGCACCTTAGAGGAAGGAGGAGGATGTTCTTAAATTATCTAAAGAGGAGGATCACTCCATCTACACTGAGCTCCATAACTACTTCTCCCTCTTTCTCCTTTCTTTTTGTATTTTACATTTCCATGGGTAGCTAGGCCCCTTAGGCGTGCTGTTTGGGGCCAAGAACGTTGCTTTGATACCATGTTGGGGGAAAATGGTATGTAAACATTGTAATTTCATTTTATAATGATTATGTTCTATGTCCATCTCACTCTCCATGGATTGCTTCTTGGTTTGTTCTTAAAATCACCTAGGAATTTAGGGAAATTGCTTATATGTGTGAATTTTGTGATTTGATCCTAGGTCCAATTTTTGGATCCCTAGCTAGCCACCCATCTTCCTACATGCTAAGTTCTCCTAACCCAAGTTGTGAGATCTAAGTATCTAGTTTAGATGAATTTAGTGTGCTTATCATAGAGCTTTCTCAAGCCTAGAATGTGGGTGACGTGAGGCTTAAACCCTCATTTCCACTCCCAGTACTACCCTCAGCCCCTAATCACCCTAAGATCCTCTAAACTAGAAACCTAGGCTTGTTTAGACTCTAATTGAATTACACCTAAACCCTAACCCAATTGATCCTCATAAGGGTAGTAGGAGGTGTTAGGAACTAGTTCCCTTATACAAAATTTGTCCTATCCATGGTCAGTTAGTTGTTTAAGGTAATTCCTTAGACTCTAGCTTGTTGTTTGGTTTGGTAATCTAAATGAAAGCATAATGTCCACATGTCACCCCCAACCTGATTGATAAGTGCATCCCCTAAACAGCTCACATTTCCCTTTATTGCATTAATACCTTAATTGCCTTCTTGCTTAGATGGTGTTAGCTTAGTTAGTTCTTTACTTGCTTAGTTATATTCTTGCCTTATTCTTACTTTGCTCTTTCTAATTTAGGTCTTTAATTTCTCTTTTGCCCTGTTCTCTAGCTTATTGTAGTGTAGACCTTTTCTTGCCTTTCCTGCTTGCCTTGTCTTTTCTTGTTCATTAGAATTAACTGTCTCGGGTTAACTTAGGTTTTAATTTTGTTTGTTCTCCTTTACTTGCTTGTTTTCTCAACCCTTAGTGTAATCAATCAAAACCACCTTCAAACCTTCAACCCTAGACTCCACAGTAGGAACCTAGCCCAAAACTAACCTAGCTCTAGTGCCCCCTTTTCTCCCCATGGATCGACCCTATACTTTCCGCCCTCATATACTACAGCATGACCCCGTGCTCTTGAGAGTGTAGTGTTTTAGTAAAAGTAGGTGTGTTGGTTTAGGTCCTTATAAATTTTGAAAGATATCCCATGTATTCTGATCTCATGGGGCGCATCTAGTCTAATTTAAATTGATTAGTGTGTGCACCTCAGGCCAGACGTACTAAGCTTTTTGGCACCATTGTTGGGGAGAAAGGTGCTCAACCTAGATAGTTAGTTTTTCTTTGATATTTTCTAATGCCCACATCAATGTTATTCTTTATTCTTTGCATTCTTTGTGCATGTTGGTTTTCTAACTTGTGTTATTTTTTTTTGGTTGTGCATTGTGCACGTGACAAGCCACTCGGGGAAAACAAGATGGAAGGCCAAAATGCACCTCACAAGCCACTTCAAGATTACTTCATGCCTAGCAACTACAAATCACCAATTTTTAGCAGAGTTGATCTAATGCCAAGGGAGAAATTCTCCATCCCTCCAGGTCTTTTTGGGTTCTTGCTCATCTTCTATGGCTCAAAGAGTGAAAACCCCTATAAGCACTTGGACTCATTCCTTAAAGTATGCTCCACCTTCAGGATGTAGACAACTAGTGATGACACAATCAGATTGACATTGTTCTCATCCTCCCTCAAGTACATAACTGAAGATTGGTATGATTCGAGAAGGGACATCATGAGTTGGGAAGAGATGAAGAATGCCTTCCTTAGGCAATTCTACTATATTTCAAGGCTAACACAAATGCGGCGTACCATAGTGAGTTTTATTCAAATGGGAAGTGAGTAGTTTCACGACGCTTGGGAGAAATTTAAGAAGATGTTGAGAAAATGCTCGCACTATGAGATCCCTTTGTGGCATCTAGTTCAGTCCTTTTACTCTAATCTATATTCAACGGGTCAAGCTACAATAGAGTCTCCTTGTGGAGGAGTTTTATGGCTAGGCCACCTGAGGAGATATGCCCATTGTTTGAGCAGTTGGAAGAAGGTTCAAGACTCTAAGCTTCTATCATGATGAATGACGGTGATCGCGACTTTATTGTAACATCTCCAACTCATAGTGATTCAAGCCTGTAAGTGATGAATATTCTTGGTAACATGGTGATCTTTATGAAGAACCAAGTGACAAGTGTTCCTTATCACTCGGTCAATTCTATTGAGTTCTATGGTGAAGAAATGAAGACGCCTCACTCCTCTAGCTACACAGAACCACAAAGTCAAAGATATAGCTCAAGGTTTGAAGAAGAATCTCTAGGTTGAAAAGCTTTAATGATGTCCAAAAGAATGTTACAAGGCTTGAAGAAAGGATAGAGCAGCTATCTTCCATACTTGCCCTCTAAGAATAGATGTTGTCTTCAAAGCCCATAATGAGTTTCAATGAATCAAGCGGATCCATGCACTCCACTCAAGTTATCTATAGTCCACCTCCCATGCAAGTGCAACCCATATAATAATTCCAAAATAATCCCAAGACTTACACTCCTCCTCCCCTCCATTACCACAACTTTCCAAACAATTCACCTTTCAACCTCAATTCTCCCTTCCACCTCCATTTCAATACCAAGTGTCACCCCCATCTCCACCTCAACCCCAACAACCTCCCCCTCTCCACCATTGAGCAAGGAGGTGTTGTGATAGTTCTAAGGAGTGGGAAATCTCTTAAGCAGCCCACAATTCAAAGAAAAGTTGATAGGCTAAGGAAACATTATGATGATATTGTGATTGAGATTGTTGAAGATGATACTATGATACCATGCATTGATTCCTTGACACTGCATGTTGAGTTTGGGATACCTTGTAATCTACCTTACACTCCATTTCCACATCCCACCATAGCTACTATTCCACCTCATGTTGATTCAAGTAAGGCCAAAGCTAGTGAGCCACCATTCATTGAAGCATTAGATGAGCCACTAGAAGTAAGGAGGAGACAAAAGCACAATGTTGAAATTCTTGAGGTGTTTCACCAAGTGAAGGTGAGCATTCCATTGTTGGATGCTATCAAGTAGATCTCATCATATGCCAAGTTTCTTAATAACTTATGCATTATGAGAGAAGGCCAACGGGGAGAATACCAAAGAGAGTCAAGTTGACTGAAAAAGTGAGCTCAATCATCCAACACTCACTTCCTTTGAAGAGGAAAGACCCAAGAGCCCCACTCATACCTAGATACATTGCGGACATCACATAGATTCATGAAGCAATCATTGATTTATGTACAAAAAGTTAAAAAATATAGATTTTAATTCATAATAATCAATTACAATATAAATTGAGCTACTCCCGGGTCCTAAGGAACAAAGGGGATTGACCCCATGTGATTTCAGTTGCTCTACACATAGATGGAGAAGAAAGATATGACGAAAATGTCAAAGATGCAATGAAAACCCATGGAGAAGACGATCTGAAAGAATCTATCTGACGAATGAGATGATTTGCCATCTTTCAACTGCAAATTTGTCCATCAAAAGTGCTCAAACTTCCTGGTAGATAGATTTCTCCTCTCCTTTCAAATCTCACTGCTCTCATATGTCATGCAACGGAATAGAATGTGAGAATTAGATTTGGACACACTTTTCTAACTCATTGAATTGACTTAGGGCATCATTACGTCATGACTGTTTGATTAGCAATGATCTTAAATTTGGCGTGATCGTGATAAGTCAATATTGGTATGTATGTCCAGAGAGCTAATTGTATGATGATTTTGATGGCATATGACATAAAGGACTTGATTAATAATAATAAAAGAAAGCTTCCAATTCATTCTGTTTCACATAGTTATGAGATAATGAGGAAACGTAATGAATGTCTAAAGAATGAAAATACTCAATGACGTATGTCTTCAAGTATGTGACTTGAACAATGAGATCATACAAATGTTAAGAGTATGTACATGTTTTTATTGTCCCTGGTCGGATGTTATTGTGGAAGGTAGATAGACAACAATAACACTAAAGACTAGAGTGTGTGTTAGTTGATGACAGAATCTCATTAGTCATGATATGGTATATCAAACCAAGCACACATATACATGTTATAAAATAGTGTATCAGATAGACCCACCTTGAGAGTGACACATGGAAACCACACTTGGTATTCATAGTAATCCCTCACACTAAAGGTGGTGATTGTGATTCTTGAACCTAAAGTCACTACACTCATCACATGTCATTCAGTATACTTTGACATCATCCAACATAACTTTGAATAAGGATTGTCATAAATGTGATGATTGGGTAGTTGTGACACATGGGGATTGATTGTGATGATGTAGATGGGATTTATCCCTCCTACTGGAGTTTGATATCCCAACCACTTGATAAGCGAGACTGATAAATGCATGGGCATGCACATGTGAATCAATACATGGTATTGAGGTCACATATATCATAGATAGACTGCTCTAGGTTCAAGGAACATGGATTAAACATTGAGAGGATGATGATTTCAAGCCTCGAGTTCATTCCAGATATAAGAGACCTAGGAATTATACAATCACTATAACACCTTACATATATTTTAAGTTGAAGTTGTTCTACAACTTTCCATTCGCTTGGGTAGCCCTGATGTGGGGCTAGACACCGCTCTTTACTTGTGATGTAAACCAATTATGGTCATTCACTGCCAATGTGATACGGGGTCTATAGGGTCACACACACAGGAATTAACCTAGAAGAGGAGTTTTATCATGAATGATAATTTAATTGATTACTAAAGTGTTTAGGTATTCAATCCATACAACAAATCGGTTGACTGGACTCCCAACCAATCAAATCATGTGATGAAATAACCGATTGGAGTGTCAGGTTGATCAAAAAATGAATTGGTTGAGTACTTGCCGAACTAGAAAGTGAATCGATGAGTTTACTTCTTGAATTGATCGGCTTGTCTCACCAACTCCCATTTGGGTGAGTGAGACGTCTGATTCATGTGAGCGAGACACCCAATTCATGGAGAAATTTGATTGCATAAATGATTAGTACTGACATCATGTTGTGCATTAATTGGATTCGAATTTTCAATTCATATGTGATTGGAAACAAGGCAAAATGACCAGTTCACAATGTGAACTGATCATCTCTCTTCTAAACCAACTAGCTTGCTTGCGAACCGGCCAGTTTGCTGCTTGCAGGTTGCAAATTTTGTGATATTATGGTCCCTTCCACTCCCAACACAGACTGGGAACCCTAACCCCTCCTATAAATAGAGGGGTATTGGGGGTTCTCAGACACATCATTTGCCTCTGACAATTATTTGTCTTCTTTTGTTGTGGAAACCGAGAGAGCCCAAGCAATTCCTACCTACTAAAGGGAGGGATAACAAGGGAGAACAATTGTAGGAGAGAAAGTTGGTGACTAGTACACCAATAGGAGGGACAACTCCTTCTTGTCTATTTTACTATAATGATAGGAGTTCTAGATGGTCCGTGTGGAATTCCATATAAGCGACATGGCATTTTCCCATTGCTAGGAAGACATCTTCAGCCCACAGTCCATGGAAAGACTAGGAGCGGTTGAAGGCATTGTTCAATTCGACTGTCTATGGAGGAGAGGCAACAGATGAGTCTCAGTGCAACTAGGAGTGCATGACTACTTCAATGAGTTATAGTCGATGGACTTGCTCTTTTTGACTCAAGGTCAATTAGGTCAATGTTGACTCATGTCTAAATTGACTAAACCCTTGTTTTGATTATGACTAACAATTCCACATATTGGTGTCTAATGCTTGCACTTGAGTTTATTTAGATAGGTATAGACACACTCCAAATGCCCTAACTTGTGCACATCACATTGGAGAAAAGACAAGTCAAAGTCAATACAAGTGCACGTTCTTGTAATATGATGTAAATCCTTTACAATCATGTTATAAATCACTTGTAATGATTGTATGACTTGTAATTAAGCTTAGAAATAATCAGGAGCACTTAGATCGAAGTTTTAATCACTTTAGATGCAATTTAAAAAAATTGATCACAGTAACTTGGCCGGTCGGGTTTCCAAGCCTTAAAACTCGACCGATCAATCTTGGTCGATTTTCTAGAGTTTGCATTGGTCGAGTTATGCTTACACAGAACTCAACCGATCGAGTAAGAGACCATTTTGATTTTAAATGGTCGGTCGAGTTTCCCCAGGACAAACTCGATCGATCATATAAATATCAGTTGTCTTTATTGGATCGGTCGAGTTACCTACATTAAAACTCGATTGATTGCACTGTACGGTAAAGTGCAAAAAAGTGGTTCTAGCCGTTGTGGAGTTGCAACAAGTGAAATTAGATTTGTTGCAAGCCACAAACAGCTAGTTTTTGTTCTCAAGTGTTCCCAAAGGCTAAGAGGCATCCCCAGCTATAAATAGGACCCCTTGGACTTCATTCCAAGGTTGAGCATTCAATGCAAAACTCTATGTGAGGTTCCTACTCTATAGTTGAGTGCTTCCTACAGCCTCCTCTCTCTCTCTCTCTCTAAGCTTAATCACTAGCTACATCCATTAGAGTGAGTAGGAAATATGTATGAGAGCTAGTCCTACATGTATATCTTGTGAGGCTCTCACTTCCACCACCTCCCCATCTTTATTTTCAACCATGAAGATGAAGGTTCTCTCTCTTGGCTAAGAGAGGTGAAGAAGAACAAGGGAAGGCGTCCCTTGGTGAAGATCAAGGCTGAAGACTTGGAGCTAGAGTGGGTAAGCCCTTGGTGAAGGCAGAAGACTCCTTGATCAAGTGGGTAACTCCTTGGTGGAAGCTTCTCCGAGTGAAGGTGAAGTCAAAGGCCAAAGATCCAAGAAGAGTGGGTAATCCCTGCAAGGCTGAAGACTTGTGCAAGAGTGGGTAAGTCCTTGGTGAAGGCCGAAGACTCATTGCAAAGTGGGTAAGTCCTTGGTAAGGTTGAAGACTCTTTGTATTGGATAGGTAAGTCCTTTGGTTGGTCATGTATTGTATGTCTTATGAATGAATATAAGAGTGCAATAGTTTGGAAGTCCTATAGGTTGACCTCTCTATGCAAGTGGATAGACACACTTCTAGTTTGAAGTGTGGAACCACTCTAAATAGCTTGTCTCTTGGTGTATGTTCAATCTCTCTCATCCTTGCTATGTATGTTTTAGTTGCACACAAATTACCTATTTAGCAACCTTATCTTGTCATATATCTTGAAGGTTTAATGAGTTTTGTTTAAGTGCTTTCAGCTCTATTCACCCCCCCCCTCTAGAGCATCTAATCACTCGTCTAGGATCCAACAGCTCTAGGACTAGGTATAAACTTGTTAAATCATCATTTCCATTACATAATAGTTGACTCAATTTTTTGTTGCGAGGATTGTGAATTAATTGTTGTTTTTTCTTCCTATTATGTTTCCATATTTCCCAAGAATGGTATCAGAACCACATCATTTTATTATATTTTAGGATAGTCAATATTATTGCATTTTTTGTTTTATCATTTATTTATTGCATACAATGTGAATAATTAAATTTCTTAATATGCATATCCAATCAAAGACCACATATAATCTGTAGCTTTTATATATATATATATATATATATATATATATATATATATATATATATATATATATATATATATATATATATATATATATATATATATATATGTGTGTGTGTGTGTGTGTGTGTGTGTGTGTGTGTGAATGTATGTATACATGTATATATATATATATATATATATATATATATATATGTGTGTGTGTGTGTGTGTGTGTGTGTGTGTGTGTGTGAATGTATGTATATATGTATATGTATATATATATATATATATATATATATATATATATATATATATATATATATATATATATATATATATATATATATATATATATATAGTTTTCACACATCGCCCTAAAAGTGAGTTTTAACGGTGGACGTGTAGCATGGTTATGGCCAACAACTCAAATATTTGTGTGGTTGAATGTTCTATTTCTATTTTTATCTCAGTTTGCATACTGAGCCCCTACCTTCCTCTTCCCAATGTAAAATTATTATTCTTTCATACCTTTATCACCTCTATTGTAACTCAAGATTTTTCATTACCATGTAATAAGTTTAATAATAATAGGATAGTTTCCTTTCATGCAATGATGAACATGATGATCAATGTCAGGCGACATGACCATTTCTTGTGACGAGCCAAATGGCTGGAGGACCGAGGAGGGTGGACCGCAGGATGCGCAAACCGACTGGTTGCTGGATCCAACCGACCATCTGGAGGTGTCCAAACATCGGTTGGATAGGATGTCAACTGGTCATTTTAGGAGACCAACTGACCAACCAAGAGGTGATATGAACGGTTCAAGGGTTCAATCAATCAATTCGGAATAACAAGCACATTTCTACACCAACAATAGGTTTCGTCATGTGATGTAGACCATAGGTTGTGATAATTCATTGTGGCTCCAAGGAATTATAGTAGCATGTCCATAACCATCGATGTTTTGTTTTATATTGCATGTTTACATTGTGGGATATAGCATGTATATGATACATACTATATATATGTGGTGATTGGATATACTATATGTATATATACAAACTCTGTCAAGTATCATATTTAGTCTTAGATGCTTTCCATTAGCAACACACATGAAAAACTGGATTGAAAAGTGTGGGCACCCCAAGGGTGGTGTGTTTTCTATCTCATGGAAGTGTGATTGTAGTAATGTGGGCATGCCAATCATGGTGCATTATTATCATTTTGGCTTTTGGGTTGGGGTTAATTGTATGGTCTTAGTGAGATTAAGAACTAGAAGCATGTAGATGCATATGGCAAAGAGTTTTGCATATTATCTATCCAAGAATTACATATGATTCAATTGACAAATGTTGTCTATCTTAATGATTGACTATGGACATTGGCATTGGCCGCTAGTAGTTGAATTATTTTGTATATTTACTCACTAGAAGGTTGTACGTTGCAATCTTCCAAATTGATATGTAAGTATTATCAATTTGATCAAAATAGTGATAGCGGTAGTTAATCAAAGATCTAATAACGATCGTAAAATTTTATACAAATCAAATCAAAATGATTTTTCGACAAAATTTCAAATTCTTTTGTAGAATCAAATGGAAACACACAACAAAACCTTTTCTTTGCAATCAGTCCTTGAGAATGACAAGTTAAATAGGAATAACTTCCATAAGTGCTCCATGACACTGAGAATTGTTCTTACACAGGAGTATAAGATCTATGTCTTAGAGACACTAGAGCCAAAAGAACCTCTTCCTAATGCTTCAAAGGATGACACGGATGCTTACAAGAAGCATACTAAAGATGCAGTGGATGTCAAATGCCTAATAATGTGCTCAATGAACTATGATGTTCACAGACAACATGAGAACATGTAAGTTATTGATATGGTCACACATCTCAGTAACATGTTCTAGGATTAGGAAAGACAAGAGAGATTTGATATCTTAAAGGAAATGTTCAAATATTACATGACAGAAGGAGATCCATAAGTCCTCATGTACTCAAGATCATGAGTATGTAGAGAACTGTCCAGACTGGGATTCCCTTTAGGTCAAGAGTTGGAAACTGATGTGATTTTGCAATCCCTCTCAGACTCATACAGTCAGTTTTTTATGAACTACAACATGAATGACTTTGACAAACTGTTGATAGAGTTATTGGGCATGTTGAGAACAACTGAGGTAGAAATGAAGAAAGACAAGCATAAGTTTGTGATGATGAGAAACAAGATAAAAGGAGAGTCTAAAGGAAAAATTAAAGCTAAGAAGAGTTCTAAAGATATCTAGAAGCCCATGTCTTCAGACCTTAAGGAAAAGGGAGGAGTAAAGAAGAGAAGCAAATATCACCATTGTCACCGGGATGGACATTGGAAGAAGAATTGCCCCCTATGGTTGGAGGAATTGAAGAAGAAGAAGAAGAAACATGTAGAGGCCTCTACTTCAGGTATAAATGTTATAAGATAATTCTAATTTACTTCTTCATGATGGTATATGATACTAGATGTAGATCTGACATACATTGATGTTCATGATCTGACCAGAAGTAAAGCCTTTCTAAAAGGACAAAGATGAACTGTTATGAGCAAGATTTTCTGCAACTATAGTCTACATTTAGAATTTATCTTAGACCATTCGGAATGTAATAGAGTTAGTTAAACTCTTATTTCATTATGCAAATAAATATAAATATTTTACATTATTCATCTTGTAATGACAAGGATGATTATAAATGAAGAGTTTTTAATGCTTCTATTTCAAAGATGTGATCTTGTACGGAAATGCCCCAACCTATAATGATCATTACATGAAAGGATCTAATGATGAATGTTAATAATGTAAATACCAAAAGGGATTATTGATAACTCAAAAAATCCTTAGCATTGTCATCTTGGGATTATATATAAGAAATGCATATCTAGATTCCATGTTGATGTTTATTTAGACTCTTTTAGTTATCGAACCAATAGGAGACATTCAAATCTTAATTATGATAAATATGACAAAATGTCCTTCATTAGAAGTAGTGAGAGGATAAAATCTCTATTAGAACTTATACATATTGATGTATGAAGACCTTATAGAATAAATGTTAGAGATAGTTACTTGTACTTCATAGTATTTGTTGATGATATGGTTATATGCACTCAGTAAAATACAAATCTCTTGAAGTGTTTAAGAAGATTTCAAACATGAAGTATACTACTTCCTCAAAGGTAGTAAGATACTTTGATATGATCAAATGTTGAAATACTTTACAAAAATAGGTTGAGAACCTTCTGTAAGAACTATGATAGTGTATCACAAGTCAAATCCACCTGCAAAATAGCAATGTGTCAGAAAGAAGGAGTAATATCATGATGAGTCATAATATGATTTTCATTTAATCCAATCTTCTAATTTCCTTGAAAGAAACATGGTTTGCACTAAAACAATGTATCTTCTAAAATGGCTCAAAAGGCACCATATGAGATATGGAATATGGGGATGTCCCGATGTGTCTTAAGGATTGACACCTATATAAAGAAAGTGGTTTATTAAAAGGTTGATCCAAAAACTATAATTTTTGAATACTTCCTTTGATCCCTATCTGATAACTAAATTGTTTTGTTACTAGGATATCTGAGTTCCAAAATAATTAGTGGGAGTAAAAGTAGAAATCAAAAGAATTGAGGTCAACAGGGAGGTACAATGCGAACAAGTGAGAATCACAAATTGTTGTGGAATCTGAAGTTCATCATTACACAAAACCTCATAGTTCTATGAGAATAAATCTGAGATAGAAATATTATGAATCCAACAACTCAATAGGATGGTCATAAGATGATGAGCCAACAAGTAAACTAAAACTATTGAGAATCAAAATCTGAGAAACGGCTTAAGGCCATTATGGAGTCCATGTAAACAAACAAGTTATGACCTTGGTAGTACTACCTAAAGGGATAAAACCCAAAAGGTGAAGTTGGGGTTTTCATTTGAAAGACCTACATGGATAAAATAAAAGGTCAAATTGGTTATAAAGGTTTTCAAATCAATTCAAACTGTTGAACATGAAAAAATCCTTAACCAATTGTCATGCTTGTTATTGAAGCTAGAATAGAGTGTGAGATTTGGTCAATGAATCTTAAAACTGGTTTCCTTAAAAGAGATATTAAAAAGGATGTGTACGTTACACACCCTAAAGGTTTTATAACTTTATTAGTGCAAATAATGTCAATAAGCTACAAGGTTCAATGAAAGATTGAAACAAGCATCACATAGCTAAAATATTTTGAATTGATAAGATAGTCAAAGAGTTTGACTTGAATCAAAGTAAAAGATAAAAAAATTTATTACAAAAGATTAAGTGGGAGCATATATGAATATTTCACATACAAATGAGGAATAACATCTCAATACTGTGAATGTTGAGATCTGAAATATAATACACCTTCAACAATGAAGGATTAGGTGAAACATCCAATGTGATAGGGATTGAGATATATAGAGATAGTTCTTGAAAGTTTCATGATGTAAGTATGAGAACATATAATAGCAAGATGTTGAAAGAGTTTAGTGTGAAGAATTCAGTGAGAGAATCTATCTGGGATTAGTTTCTTAAGAATTCAATGTTCTGATACTTGCAAAGAATGAAAATACATGAGTAAGATGCCATATGCACAAGCAACTAGATCTATCATGTATGCTATACAACGTACTCGTCCCATAGTTTTGTATGTATTAGACGTGACAAGATGATTTTAGTTTCTAATGAGGGTCACTGGAATGTCACCATTAGTACTTGATAAGCACTAATGGATAAGTTGCTAGAGGATAGAAACAAGGAAGAGTTGATTGTAAAGAGGTACACTGATGCAAGCTTCCAAAATGAAAAAAATGATTTCAATATTAACAATGTGTGTTTAATCTTAAGAGAAGAGTTATTAGCTGGAAAAGTTCCAAACTATAAGACCATTCTACAATCAAAGCTTAATATTGTAGTGCTATGAACACAGTAGAAGATACTATATGAATATAAAGTTCATAAGGATGAGCTTGAGGATATTTAATCCATTGGTGACACAGTAGAGATAATGTAACAACAATGGAGCTACTTGTTAGGCAATGAATATCAGATAGCATAAATGGAAGTTTTGTCTCATACAAGAGATTGTACAGTGAAGAGATAAGGAACAAACAATATATTGACTAAAAGCAAAGTGTTGTTAATCTGTTGGATTAGCACTTGCACATTAGAAAGATGGTGGACGTGTTTAGATCACTAAGGATGAGATGTGCAGGTGATTGGGTCCAAGTGCAAGTGGGAGTATGTTGGTATGGTATGTCTAGAGATTCAATCATATGATGATTGTGATGGCATATGACATAAATGATTTAATTAATAACAATAGCGACAATCTTCCAATTTATTTTGGTTCACTCAGTTAAGAGGTAATGAGGAAACATATTGAATGTCTAAAGAATGACAATACTCAATGATGTATGACTTCAAGTATGTGACTTGAACAATGAGATCATACAAATGTTAAGAGTGTGTACATTCTTGTATTGTCCCTAGTTAGATACTATTGTGGAAGGCAGAAAAACCGCAATAACACTAAAAAGTAGTGTGTGTTGGTTGATGACATAATCTCATTAGCCATGATATGGTATATCAAACTAAGCACACAAATTCATGTTAGAGAATAATGTATCAGATAGACCCACTTTGAGAGAGACACATGGAAACCACACTTGGTAGTCATACTCATATCTCATAGTGAAGGTGGTGATTGTGATTCTTAGACCTCAAGTCACTACACTCATCACACGTCATTTGGTATACTTTGACGTCATCCAATGTAACCCTAAATAAGGATTGCCATAAAGGTGATAATTGGGTAGTTGTGACACATGAGATTTGTCCCTCCTACTAGATTTTGATATCCTGACCACTTGATAAGCGAGATTGAGAAATGCAAGTGCATGCACATGTGAATCGAATTATGGTATCGAGATCACATATATCTCAGACAGTCTGCTCTAGGTTCAAGGAACATGGATTGAACATTGAGAGGATAATGATTCCATGCCTTGAGTTTATTTCGGATATCAGAGACAAAGGAATTATACAATCACTATAACACCTTACACAAATTGTAGTTTGAAGGTGTTCTCCAACTTTCCTTTCACTTGATTAGCACTTATGTGTGACTAGATACCGCTCTTTTCTTGTGTTGTCATAAATCAGTTATGGACATTCATTGCCAATGTGATATGGGGCCTATAGGGTCACTGTAACACCCTGATTTTTATAACACATGAGCGGAAGCTTTTTTTGTGTCACATACATGATTATCATTGCGATTAAATTAAATGAAACACCTTTGCATATACATGAAAATAATTCATACATAGTTCTTGTCAACATAAAACTACATCATGTTCATCCATGAGATTATAATAAAAATATGTCAGTACTCTGGATCGTCTAGGTAAATAGCACCCCACTAGACTGGTCTTGAAATTTCCTAGTCCTTTTCTTGTCCTTTTGTTCTTCAATTGCTCTAAAACCTATGGACATCGTGTCCCCAGCCATGCATTGGGAAAATAACATGTGTTAGAGTAAGTGGCATGAGTATTCTAAAATATACATTGCTAAAGAACTAAAATTGGATTTTATAAACATGACAGTAACATTTAACTTTGAGTAAAGTCTGTAACATATTCTCTCTTATTACTTAATCTATATTCTTATCTTTCTATCTTATCTTTCTCTGGAGGCACGTACCCTGGTACATGGATCTCAAGACCTACACCATAGTGCATCGGTCATACTTACCTTATCTAATTCCCTCACATCATACTTATGAATGAGATTATGGGCATGCTCTAGCCTAATGTATCTTTTACTTACAACTTTTATCTAATTGTGGCCACCATTATACAATAAGTCCTCCTGAATTGGCGTATCTACACCTTGAATTGGTATCAAAGTACCACTGAATTGGCACTAAATGCCTCTGAATGACACTGATGTGTCTCTGAATTGGCTTGGCTACGCCCTGAATTGGTGCTGCAACACCTCTGAATTGGCAACAGATGCCTCTGAATCGTCCCCAGACTACTGAGTGAGGACTTATCATATAATGTCTTATGTGAAGGTTTTGACTTATTTATCTTAAGTCTAAACTTACTTAATTCTTAATCTGAACTGAAGGTGAATATTGGTAACTAAACTTATCTGAAATTGAGAACTGAGTATTGCACATATACTGAATTCTTAATCTGAATCTGAATCTAATTATTTTATTCTTAAGTGATAAACTAAATCTACAACTGAATGTGAACATGGATCTCAATTACTTCATCATTGATATTGGGTCTAAAACTCCTATCATGTATCTTTATTCAAAAATTGGCTACTCGCACAATGAGTAGTCTAAGTCTCAATCTAAACCTGATGTCCTTATCATGTATCTTTATTCAAAAATTGGCTACTCGCACAATGAGTAGTCTAAGTCTCAATCTAAACCTGATGTCCTTGTTATCTAGATACATTTTGAAACCCTAATTTATTAGAATGAACTCATTGATACTAAACATAACAACTGAGTCTCAAAGAATAGGAAGGAGGATCTAATCTGAATATATATACAAAGGATACAAAAATAAAGTATGTGAGAGTTAATTTAATCATAGAATATAAGTAATCATACCATCTGATAGGATGATTCGATCTCTACAAAAACTCATTATAATAGATCTTACCTTGAATCTTAATATCTTCATATGAACGTATTAATTAAATCTTAAGCCTTACAATGGGAATCTTATGAAATTGTACCTGGAAACTTAAACATAACTTAATGCATCATAATAATATATCTATAATCATAAACTCAAATTACAATACACTCTAATAGGACCCCTATAATGGAAATAGATCATGTCTTAATACATTTAAATCTCACTTTGTATTTTTCTTCTAGATGTTGCTCATTCTATGAAATCTGATTAACTCCTGAGTTCTTAAATCTTTACATATGTAAGGAATCTTGATAACGTGTTTCTACTTGAAATCTTAATACTCAATTATATGTATAAAAGTGAGGAACCCTAATAGTATGTGCATACTTAAAATCTTAACACATGGTTATATCTCATTACAATGGATGTATGTCAGCCATAACTTGTATTTCTTGTCTTGTGGTCTTAAACATTCATATAGAACAACATTAAGAAGCATGAGAGTAGTTTAACCTTCTATCCTTGTTAATTCATTACCATCTCATGACACATCTCTATTTAATACACTGAGCCTATGAAACATCACAATCATAAAGTATAGAAAATCTTGCCTACATATCTGATTAGAACGCTGGATATTAAGTTCTCATTTAAGATGCATGTAAATGTACTAGATTTGATAAACTAAAATACTCATGGGCATGAACCATGTTACGACCCCACCTTCCGATAACCCCCAGTTAAGGGAGACCGAGAGGTTGAAGCTGCACCAATAAAATTCCAGATCAAAGGTTCGACATATAACCAATAACAATTATTAAATTCTAACATACTATACTGAAAAAGGGTAATAAATTTTTTTTATCATACCTTTGAAAAGTTGGAAGTACTAGACTTCTAGCCACATAAGTACTACTCTAACTAACTCCTCCTTGTTCTTTAGTTCTTGAATTCATAATGTGTCACTTTACTATTTTGTGCTTTGGACTATGTACCGAAAACGTCGACAAACAAAACAACGGTCAGTCGGTATGTGGAGGAAACAATAATCAAGCAACTATGATAACAATGTAATCAAGCAATTAATCTTTTTAACAATCAAGATTACATTTTAATATAACATCAGCGATCCATAAGTTCCATACCCTCTGTGATATCCCTGCAGTGGACCTGTATACCAAACTACAACCCCTCATGATCCACCAAAATGGTAAACCAGTTTCTAGGATTGAGTTACATGGTAAACCGAAGAGTCTCATGAACCACACAAGGCAATCCAGTTTCTAACTCTCGGTATGCTGAAGAGTCTCATGAACGCACAAGGCAATCCAGTTTCTGACTCACGGCAATCCTAGACCTTTCTCTAGGTATTACCCCCTTTTCAGCCATTTTAAAACACCAGAGGTGAACAAGGGTCTAGCCAGTTATATGCATACTTATGATGGTAATCATAGTCACTTTATAGTTGCATGAAATAAATAAACACTCAATAGTTATTTCAAGCAACCGGTAAATCATTCGGGAATCGCCGGGAAACTAATGCGATTATTCATAAGTGTAACCACATACCTTTCAATTGCACTTTTCAAGATAGAAAGAGAAACCCAATCAACAAGCAAAACCTGAAATAAAAGGACAGTTTCCTTTTATTAATATTTATCCACTTCCATTATTCCAATTAGGATTCCAATTCCATAATTAGGGTTTCTTCTAGAAATTAGGGTTTTTCATCATTACCATTCTTAATTTATCAATCTTCATAAAACTCCTAATTTCTCATTGAATTTCCTTTATTAGACAACTAATTTCCTCATTTCATGAAAATATGGTTTTTCTCTCTCTTTATCTCAATTTAGGGTTTTCTTGCAAATTAACCCCCCCCCCCCTTTTAATCATTATAATTCCAAGTTAAACATTTTTGCATTCAAATAACAAATTAAACTACCATTAACCTTCTCAGAGTCAATCTTACCAATTTGACTTGCTAAATTACCTAATTACCCTCTCAATCATGTAATTAGGGTTTCTCATTCAATTTTAATAAACTTTATTAGCCAAATAAAGTAATTTTGCAAAACTAGGCATAATTAAGTTCTGGAATTATTTTTATCTTGTTCCTTGCATTTTTCTATGCAACTTTCATATATTAAGTTTTCTCATCTGATGTTCATAGCTATTACTACGAATTTTGCAAGAAAAAGGGCTTATTCTGATTATTTGTCAAAGATAGTAATTTACCTGAAATTTGGTAGCCGTTCGATCAGTGGACCGCTAGTCCGCTTGACGATCTGACGCTCCTCAGCAACCAGATCCACTAACTGAGTCCCGCGCTCAGCCGCGCTCTATCGATCCGTTGGATCTCAAGGGATCATGGTGATCCAGGATCTTGCGGCCCGCGATATTTTATAAAACAAAATATACGCACCGTCTGATTCCAATCGAACGCAACATGCTCGTCGTCCTCTTCTCCTTTCACTCATACAGAACGCGGCGGTGCTGCGGCGGTGCTCTCACCGGAGCTCAACCAATCGGGGGATGTAGAGGGGCATTGACACCTGAAAGGAGCCGATCAAGTCCGTGGTGATACGAGGAACCAAGGTGTGTCCTTATATAGGCAGTGGGAGCCCCCCCCCCCCCCCGTTAGGGTTCCCAATCCTATCCATGATCACAGTCCGAGCCCAATTGGGCATTTCCAGGGTACACCACGTCAGCCCTCAGAACCTAGGTCTAAAACCTTCGCCAGGATCTCCCGATCCCAAAGGGATTCAATTCATGAGTGCACATGCACAGACCTGATCGGAAAATCGAGGGAAAGTTCCCCTGTGGGCGCTACAGTCCGAGTCTCTCTGGGACTCAGGACGATGACTGTGCATCGTTGGATCAAGATCCAACGATCTAGGTTGATCACGTTCAAACTAAATAGGAAAATCATTTCCTAAATCATCAATTAAATCCAATTTCAAAGGGAAACTTAGAAAATTAATATCTCCCAAACGGTTACTCCTTTATTTACCAAATTTTGAGGGAAACTAGAATTCATCATTATCCTTCATCCCTCCAAATTTGGTGAAATAACAAAACTATTTCGATTCCTTTTCTTGTATTACAAGTTATCATTATATTAATCACTTTTTCCCTCTTTTCCCTAATCCTATTATTAATATTTCATGGTTTTGAGTTCCTTGAACTCCAATATATCCATAATCTCGAATTCTTATTTTATGGAATTCTCTGTGTATTCTTTGATAATATCAACTTGGGCTTCAAATAAGGCAAGGCCCATTAAGAAACATGCAATCAATCAAACGTGGAATCCATTCCAAGCCATATCACATCAATCAAGCAACTTCATTTATCTTTAAATGATATTTACAAAACTCATTATGTAATTTGGAAAATTGACGTTATAACAAACCACTTACCTCTTTTACTGAGGGTATCTATAAGGAAGTCTTGATTCCAAGTTCCATAAATTTAATAACCTGGATATCATCATAGTTTTATCAGTCTAAGTGCATGTTCCCTCTTTCTATTTCTAAATCTCAAAATCCCATCTTCCTAACTTTATATACCAATCCTAGGGTTCTTATTTAGGCTAAACATATCTTTAATCTAAAATCACCATAAAATCTTGGTGTTGAAATTAAAATAAAACTTTATTATATAGTTACTATAATCTTTATACTCAAATAAGACATAAACCGTCTTATGCACTAATATTAACATATACTTCATAGAATGAGAACAATTCTTAAAAATAGTCACATATTCTAAACATACTGACTCAATTATGAAATCAAAGTAGTATACCATTATATTACTAATATCAGATCTAATTAGGCATACATACACCACTACTGTGTCAAGATAATCATCTATTATTCTTACATAATGGCCACTCAGGTCTAAACCAAAATACTAATATAATAACACAAGAAACTTCATCAAATCTCTAGAAAAGTAATCATACAATGTAGTAAGATCATGTATTAAAATATCAGATCATTTTGTAATCACATAATGGGTGAAATACCCAAAATACCCTTATTAGGGTTTATATAAAATATCAAATCTGAAAGATCAGGATTTAGAGTCATGTTTACCATATCAAAACATACCTAATGTAATATATTCATAAATTAATGAAGTTGTTTGCTATTTTTAGTGCACAACACATTGAAATATCATTACTATCAGTAATCTAATTATAATAAATATCAGACATCAAAAGCAACCCTAAAATCCATTTTTACAAAATAGTATATATGACAAGATTTCCACAGACATCCTATTTTCTAAGAACCGAGCTCCTATGACTCCAAATTTTGGTAAAAACACTATATTATCATCATCTTTACATGAGCAGAATTCTAGGTATAATCTAACTAGATAGACAATCCAAAACTATCTTTTAGATAAAAACCAGATAAAACAAAAACATCTAAATTTTCTTCATTGATCTTATTTATCAATTATACATCTATCAAAATTACATTAAGTATTTATTATGAACATAAAATGTTGAATTCTCAAATTTATACTCCAAGGAACCATATGTGAATCCTCATTGGCCCAATCAAGATTGAATAAAGTTCTAGGCCCCCTAGACCACTCCCTGATCTTTCAAGGGTCTGTTATCTATTCTCGGTTATGGAACTAGAGCATTAATCAACATTCCCTCAACGGAAGCTTTCATATGATACATTAGGTCAATATAAGCTTACTTCCTTAATAATGAGACCGAAGTTGGTCTAGAGATCAAACTAGTAACTCAAGTCATCATATTAAATATATTCATAACATTATCGATCACAAGAATAGTTCATTTATATTCATCTACACATTTAAACCATTATGTGTGTATTGGTTGACCAGATGACTTGTATTACAAATTTTGTGAACTTAATTACATACCTAGCCAAGTTAGGTTCATTAGGTCCCTTGGCATACACTTACCAGAAAACTCCACATTAAAAGCTTACAATAGCTATGAAATTGAGGATGTTACAGTCACACACATAGGAATTCACCTAGAAGAGGATTTTTAATCATGAATGATAATTGAATTATTGTTGAAGTGTTTAGGTATTCAATTCAAACAAAAAATCATCTAATTAGACTCGAATCATGTGATGAAACAACCGACTGAAGTGTCAGGTTGAACAAAAATTGATTTGGCTAATTTCTGCCCAAATTAGGGATCAAATCGACTGATTCACGCAGTTCACTACGTGAACCGATCGGCTCCTCTCACCAACCGGTCGGTTGGGTGAGTGAGACCCCCTGGCTCGCGTGAGTGAGACCCCTTGGCTCGCGTGAACGAGACACTCAGTTCGTGTAGAAATTTGAATGCATCAAGAATTAGTATTGGCCTAATGTTATGCATTAATTAGATTCAAATTGTCAATTCAAATGTGATTGAGAAACATGGTGAAATGACCAGTTCGTAGCGCACATTGATCGGCTTGCGTGTGAACCAATCGTCTCGTTTGCGGAACGACCGATTCACCACTTGTAGGTTGTGAATTTTATGATATTCTAGTCCCTTCTACTCCCGCTCATCCTGAGAACCCTAACTCTAACCCCTTCTATAAATAGAGGGGTACTTAGGCTTCTCAAACAGATGATTTGCCCCTGATGATTATTTGTCTTCTATGGTTGTGGTAACCGAGAGAATCCGAACAAGTCCTACCTATTAACGGGAGGGATAGTAAGAGAGAACGATTGCGGGAGAGCAAGTTAGTGACTATTACAACAACGAGAGGGACAACTCCTTCCTGTCTGTTCTATTAGAAGACAAGAGTTCAAGGTGGCCCATGTGGACTTCCATAGAGGAGAGGTGGCCTTTACCTATTGTTAGGAGGATTTCATCAGTCTAGAGTCTGTGGCAAGACCAAGAGCTACTGAAGTCATTGTTTGAGTCGACGGTCTATGGAGGAGCTTCCACGGACAAGTTTCGATACAACTAGGAGTGCACGACTACTGTAACAAATTATGGTCGATGGACTTGTTCCAAGACTAGGTATGAACTCATTAAACCATCATTTCAAATACATAATAGCAAACTTGTTGTTTTGGGGAATATGGATAAATTTTTGTTTCTGCTACCTACTCTATGTCCATACTTCCCAACAGTAGGTACCACCGATTGGGTGTCGGTATCCCCAACGTCTTCTCAGATTCTCGGTCCCTTATAGACTGTCAGTACCACTGAGTCGATGTCGGTAGTATTGAAATTTTCCTTGTCATTCTCTCTTGAACTTTCGGTAGAAGTCGGGACCATTGAACGTTGAGATATTTCATGGTGCTCCCGTTGGAATGTCGATAGTACTTATTCTTGTATCAGTGCCACCCAGTTGCTTTAATTCATCTTTGTTCCTTTCTTCAAATGCCAATACCACCGACAGACATGTCGGTAGTATTGAGTTGATTCATTTCTTGTCAATCTATGTGAAATTTAACAAGAAAGAACATAAACTCCAAAAACAATGATAAATCAATATGAAAAAGTAAAAAATAAAAAATATATGATAAGATTGAGTATTACATGTCAATCATGATAAATCATGCACAAATAATATCAAAATAAGCAATAAGTGCACAAAATACATAGTGAAATAATATGTGAAGAGCGACAATTATTCAGTGAATTAGTGGTGCATCCATTAACACTTTATATACAAAATAATTTTAGAGCTATTAGTGTGACTTTAAACGTTAAGAAAGATTTGTAATTGATGAGCCTCGTGCTAACATTTTATTTTTGAAAGTTTCTTAGGTCATGAATATGAATAATGAATTTGTAAGATGTCTGAAAAGATCTTTAAAAAGTTGCACGTCAGACAGATAAACACGCACACACACAACCACATATTGAAAATGCAATACATATGGTTATGGTTGCGGCTGCCCTGCTCCTTCTTCCTTACGCCTCGGCACTCTCCACAACTTTTTTTCCTTACGTCTCCGCACTCTCCACAACTTTTTTTCCTTACGAACAACTTGTAATGCATCATTTACACTGGAATGCATCAAGAATTTGGTCCCGTATATGATGTATTTGTCACTGGGAGTGTCACAGGAAATTCAGGAATGCATCATTTACACTGGAATTAAACGAAGAGGAGTGCTAAGACCTTGGCACGGACTTTCCCGGATGAGAAGAGGAGGAAGAGGACGACGTAGGTGAGCTCGATTAACACCCCGGAGCCGTTGATGATGAGCACTAAGGTGCTGTGCGGGTGGACTAATGGGAGGCCGTAGACGACCCACAGCAGGCAGTTGAGGAGCGTGGCGAGGTAAGGGATTGGGGAGAATGACTCCACGGCGCGATTCTTGCAGATGCGGACGAATGTTGGGCTGTTTGAGATATATAGATAGGAGAAGGTTAGATCAACTTGATATGAGAGATAATTGTAGATATCTGATGTTTAACGCTTACACAGGTGACATGAACAGCCCCAGTGTGATAATGTTCCCTGCAAGAAATCGATCAACGAGACAGAGACAAGTTATGCACAACTTGGAAATGAGCATCAGTTGGTTTGATCAAACTATATATATATGTTGTGAACACTTATATACCTATAATGCCAACCACCGTCCTGGCCGCATCCGGGGAAATCATGGTTCTCCAGCAAGCAGAAACGACGACGCGGGAGTCTGAAGAACGAATAGGAAAACAAATGAGATACACTGAAGACCAAATGAGGAGATATAAACGCAGTTGAGGACATGGGCCCTGTCCATTGGTTTACGTGCGTCTCATTTGTCCAAATGAGGAGATATAAACGCAGTTGAGGACTATGAGGACGCAGGTTAGATCAAATTTTATAAACAAATGAGACGCATTCCTCAAAGACAATGAGGAAATTCTTCATGTCCATTCCTCAAAGACAATGAGGAAATTCTTCATGTCCATTCCTCAAAGACAATGAGGAAATTCTTCATGTCCATTCCTCAAAGACAATGAGGAAATTCTTCATGTCCATTCCTCAAAGACAATGAGGAAATTCTTCATGTCCATTCCTCAAAGACAATGAGGAAATTCTTCATGTCCATTCCTCAAGGACAATGAGGAAATTCTTCATGTCCATTCCTCAAAGACAACAAAGACCTATACACGGGTACGTAAACACAGTTGAGGTCTGGCAGTTGAATAGGAAAACCAACCAGCCACATTACCGCGAGGAAATTCTTCATGTCCCGCGACATGATTTTGTAGTATATTAATTATATTCAACCTAATTAAATTCAACTGTGAACATGTCCACAGTCTCCAAGGCTTCCTCCTACCAATCTTGTAGCTAGTCGCTGTCCACAATCGCGGGACATGAGAAAATTTTCATGTTGGAATTTTCATGTTGCTATGAGGAATTAGGTATATCCAACATGTAGATATCTGATGTTTACGTAAACACAGTTGAGACCTCAACAAATGAGATAAACCGCTGCCAGACCTCAACACGTTATCAAGATTCCTTACATATTCATCAAATGAGATACGTAAAGACCTCAACTGTGTCCTCAACTGCGTTTATATCTCCTCATTTGGTCTTCAGTGTATCTCATTTGTTTTCCTATTCGTTCTTCAGACTCCCGCGTCGTCGTTTCTGCTTGCTGGAGAACCATGATTTCCCCGGATGCGGCCAGGACGGTGGTTGGCATTATAGGTATATAAGTGTTCACAACATATATATATAGTTTGATCAAACCAACTGATGCTCATTTCCAAGTTGTGCATAACTTGTCTCTGTCTCGTTGATCGATTTCTTGCAGGGAACATTATCACACTGGGGCTGTTCATGTCACCTGTGTAAGCGTTAAACATCAGATATCTACAATTATCTCTCATATCAAGTTGATCTAACCTTCTCCTATCTATATATCTCAAACAGCCCAACATTCGTCCGCATCTGCAAGAATCGCGCCGTGGAGTCATTCTCCCCAATCCCTTACCTCGCCACGCTCCTCAACTGCCTGCTGTGGGTCGTCTACGGCCTCCCATTAGTCCACCCGCACAGCACCTTAGTGCTCATCATCAACGGCTCCGGGGTGTTAATCGAGCTCACCTACGTCGTCCTCTTCCTCCTCTTCTCATCCGGGAAAGTCCGTGCCAAGGTCTTAGCACTCCTCTTCGTCGAAGCCGCGTTCGTGGCACTGGTACTGGCGCTTGTGTTGGCGCTCGCGCACACGCCCGAGAAGAGGTCGTTGGTCGTCGGGTCCATCTGCGTCGTGTTCGGAACAGGGATGTACGTCTCGCCGCTCGCCGCCATGGTATACTAGCTTCATCGGTCATCCTATATCATACATGCTATTCGATCCCCCGTCGAGGAAATTCTTCTTGGCCGTTAATTACTGCCGAATAACTAGTTTCTTTTAAAAATTTCAAATTGTCGTTGTTAATATATGCAGAAAGGGGTTATCCAAACCAAGAGTGTGGAGTTCATTCCTCTGTCACTATCACTGGCGTCTTTCTTCAAAGCGCTGTGCTGGACGATATACGCACTAATCCGATTCGACCTATTCATCATGGTAAGCACATGTGGTAATTAATCTCCAGCTGTTTTACTTTACTGCTTCCGGTAACTGTTTGTTCCTTTTCCGTCGTAGATCCCCAACGGGCTCGGCGTGCTCTTCACGATGGTGCAGCTCGTCCTCTACGCCGTCTACTACAAGTCCACCAAATTGCAGTTGGAAGCTAGGAAGCACAAGGCCGGAGATACTGGGCTGAGCGAGATAGCCGTTGTGCCAACCAACGGACATCACGGGATACACTGAGACGACTCCGGCGACGGCCGCTGCAAAATCACTCCTTTAAGTGTATGGGACTTAAAAGTACTTGGGCAGCGTTGTATATTTTCCTTTTGGGTTTTGTTAGTACCATCTTCTCATAAGGTTTGGGTCCGAGATCGCTAGCTAACTCTCTGTAATTGGGACGAGTAATTACTTATTCCGAGCCCCTATCTTTACGGAAGTCTGTGGTCTGTTGTGGTTGTGTTTTCAACTATTCGTCCCTGTATCATTTTCCCTTTTTTAAGTTTTATTATAACAATAATAGAGACTCGAGTAACATACAAGCAACAGCTCCTCTTTGACCCTGCATTTTCTGTTCTAGAAACGGTGTTGACTCTCCTTTATCTACATTTAATCTACATAAAAATCTTGTGAAATTCAGATTGAGTTAATCCGGGTCGCTGACGGGGAAGTTTCATTTACATAAAATGTTGTTTAGTAGCTTAATTTGGTTTTAGTTTATTATTGCATGTTTATGTCAAGGTCACACCGATGTCGAGCAACACAACCCATTCAAGACTAGATTTCGAAATCCAACTCAAAACTAATTACTAGTACAATATTAGTGTTTATCAATAAATAAATAAAAACTAGTACAGTATTAGTCGTCTTTAACGGCACCTGCTGTCTGATCTGAACCAAGATACACGGGCAGGGTAGTAGATCTGGAGAGACCCGTTGAGCTTGATTCGTCCTCCCTATCTCAGTTAATCTTGCATACAAATTCAACCGGTCCTGTGGGAATCAACAGTGGATACCGTCGAGCCTGAAGTATTAAAGAACAAAGGCAGCAACCGTTGAATCTGAGTGTATAAAATCAATAAAAAAACAAACAGATCGGCACTAGGCCGTCTGTTTATTCTCCCATTTTCATATAGATGTTCTATAGCCTCTTTTCATTCTCTCTATAAATAAAACAATATGATGTTCTTCACATAATATTCTTTCCTCCACTGTACATCTGTATATTATCTATGAACTATTGTATATTCCTTTCTTCGTATACATGAAACAGTAAAACAAAAATACAACAAAAGCTAAGTAGAGCAACAAAATTCATGTACATTCCAACAGTATAGAACAGAAGCCTAATGAACATGTAAGCATTCATCTTCAGAAGTTTTGCATCTGCTTGAATCCAGTTGCATGGAACAGATCTAACCACCGTTCCGCTTTCCATTGACATTTACTTTCACTTAATGTGTTGTATTAGGTTGAGACCGTGCGCTTACTCCATGCCTTCTTTCCCAACTACTAGTCACCTCTCTTCGCCTTAAATCGCCATCTGCTTGAGACGATTTAAATTTTTTTGTTAGTATTCTTCCATTGTAGGTAAAAGAACAGCTAAAAGGACCTCGAAATTGGCATAAAACATATGTATTTTCATAATAGAGAACACCAAGATTGCCAAAAAGACAAATACAAACCAAAAATTAGAATTTTCAAGAAATTACTCTGAATGGCCATAAAACAGTCAAGTACACTCAAAGCAGCAGTTCCAGAAAAAACATCTCACAACTCCCCAACTTCTGGTCGGACTGCAATTCATGATTTTATGGAAGCTGAAAATAGCCAGCTACTCGACAACTAAATGGAAAGTTCTAACTTTCCGGCCTTGACCTGGAAAGGTGACTATGAGGGCATCAAAAATTTACAGAAATCTAGTGCAACTTCACAGTATAGAGCAGAAGACATAGCAAGCACCTCCATTTTTAACAACATATCCCAATTTCCATTTATGCAGAATCAGACCAAAAAACAAATCCACTAACTCGTAGTTATCATCAAGAAGGCAAGTTACCTTAATATGTGTACCTTCTTGATTCAACTATAGAAGCTGAAATCAGGTGGCTACTCAAAATCTAAGATGCAGCTTCCCACATCATTGCATTCACCTAGGAAAGTGACTATGTGAGCATAAAACTAAAAGCAAGCACAGACTACCCTATATGGTCTTGAGAATGAGCAGATGTGGCAGATTATTGAGCTGGTGGGAGCATACATCATGGCAATGTCAGTACACCAAAATAACAGATAGCAGAACCCCCAAGACATGAGAAGAGTTTACACCAACATACAGCAATCTAAAATGAGCCAAACATGTTCTGGCATGAATACCAACCTTGAAGAACTAAAACTCAGCAAAGTCAATTACATCTATAACAAAAGCTTTAGACTCAAGAACTTTGATCCAATAGCTTTCCACGCATCATTTGGTTAGATTGACCTCTTCCTTGCAAAGAATATAGTCCTCACCGCCATTTGTTAGGTAAAGAAACAAGAAAGCTAAAAAGATGAGTATGAACTCTGGATTATAAAAATGCTCCATCTTCCATTACAAATAGTAGAGATCATTTATAGCTATTCAAATGCAAACCAAATTTAATAGTTATAATTACTTCACTAATTGTTGTCATGCTAGTTTTGCATCTAATTATTAGACCAGAAACAAATTTGTAAGATAATAATAAGTTATATAACTTCCTCAGCACATTATTTGGTAAATCTCATCTAGAAATAAGCAAACATTTACAACTTCTTAAACTAAAGCTTAGGCAGGCCGCCCAGGCGTCTAGGCACGCAGCCCAGACCAGCCACTCCACCCACCTGCCGATTCAGTACTGTGGAGGTGATGTAATTAGACCAGGAGTGACTAGATTTGCAACAAATTATTTGGCCATGAATTCATTAAAGTTCAAAAGGGATGGACTTAGGAGGCTCTTCAATGGTGTAAAGTGGACCTCCATGAAGGACCACAACACCCCGGTTGGCAGAAGGATTGAAGAACTAATTGCCAGTCGGGCTTTCTGGGATAAAGTTACAAAGGTGATGCGGATAATGGAACTTGTTGTCAAAGTGTTGAGGCTGGTAGATGGTGACAAAGCCGCAACAATGCCTTACTTGTATGATGCAATGCAACAAATGGTGGAAGGTATTAAACAAGTTGCTCCTAGGTCCAATTCACAATACTTGTCAATTGTAGATAAGCGTTGGACATATATGCTTTTGTATCCACTGCATAAAGCAGGTCATCCAAATGCAGTTGTCGACCGTGAGCAAGGTGATCCTTGTGAGTGGTGGGTTTGGAATGGAACGGGTGCCCCCCATCTAAAAAAAGTGGTTGTTCGCATTCCTTCTCAAACAACATTTGCAGGAGGTTGTGAAAGAAATTGGAGCATTTTCAATTTAATACACTCAAAGATAAGGAACAGATTGGGGGCAAACAGGTTGAGAGATCGGGTATATGTTCACTACAACATGCGGTTGAGGGCTAGAGAAATACGAGATGCCGACTACAAGGAAGTGGATTTTGCTATCGTCCACGATTCCATTGACACCACATACACATTCAACCCATCTATAGGCATAGAAGGATTTGATGATTCAGAAGATCCTTTAGAGGAATGAATGAATGAGATAGATCGTCCTATTCTTGATAATCTAGATGGCCGTCCAGATCCATACATAGAAGAACAATTTGAAAAAGATTCTGATATTAATATTGATCAAACTCTACCTAAAAGACTTGAGCCTGAGTCTAAGCATCAAAATGTTGATATGGAAATGAATAGAGAAGTGGAAGAAGAGCTGGGTAGAACAGAATCTCCTTAAAAAATACATCTGGGTCAAAGTCCAAGTCTGATGATGATGGTGGCAATGATGGAGGCGGCAGTGAGCGCTCTCCGCAATATCCTCCTACTGTTGATCCTCAGAATGATGATCGTCCTTATGTTACTAGGGCTGCACCTCCTCCTCCAGCTAAAAAAGAATATCCCATGTCTGATAAAACTTTTCGAAGGAGGAAAACTTGAACGGGCAAAGACTACAGTGGTGCATTGCCACATGAGGCTCCTACAGCTACAGGCTCCCAAGGCTACAACAGTGGTTATTATTCTGATATTGCTAATTCATTTGGGAGCATGAGTATTTCAGCGTCTGATTCTCAATCTCAACAAGATTCAACATTAGGCTTTGGCGATATGTTATTTGGGCAAACACGTGCACAACCCTACCCATCTCATTCTCAATATGGGTGCTCTGGATATCAAAATCAGCCGCAACCACCACCACAACTAGAAGTAGAACATCATGTGGGATACACCTATACATCAAATGTCTCAGGCCCACATGGAAGTTATCAGTACAACTCCCTTGCATTCTCTGAGGATGGTGGGCAAACATGGAGCGGTGATCATTCAGTTCTTCCTATTTCTCCAGTCCCAATACTTCCTATGGCTATGCCTGTAGCTATTCAACAAAATCCTCAAACAAGTCAACGCCCACTTACTCCAGCTCCTCCACAATTGTGTCCAAGAAAGGCACAATATCTTAGAGATTTAGAAGTGAATTTTCCAAAGATTGGGATGATACAATTTGTTAATGATGACGTGTATGAGGAGAATGTGACTACATACAACCAAATGTATAGGATGCATATGTCATGGTTGGAATATCTCAACAATATCAACTCATTACAGTATGGACAACCAGCGCGCCACTCAGCATACAACCGATGTGAGTTGGTAAGTAAATATGTTATTCTTATGTTGTAAATTGTATATTATTGCATAATTGTGTGTATTTAAGTTTGTGGATTGTGCTAGTAAAATTTCGTATTTGAATTCCTACATATTGTCATCGAAATCCTTCAGCGAAATCCCAACGAAACAGGTCAGATTTCTTACCTCCCACATGATGGACCCCCCCCAACACACACAATGTGAAATTTTATAGCATAAAATGTTGCATTTAGGTGTAGAGATTACACCTATAAAATTTCACGAATTAATTCATTCATTTTGGGGTCGAAACGGACAAGATTGCATATGTCGGTATACAGGTAAATACCTATTTCCAAGCTGTCGAAACGGCGTTGGTATCGATCACCTCGTTCCTTGCTTACGCCAAGGCGTGACTAGGCGTCGTTTAGGTGGCTTAAAAAAAATTAACATTTGTAAAATTTGCTTGTGTATAGATGTGTTATGATTTTTGTTACATCCCTCTTCATATATATGCATGGTTGTCTGAACCGAACCGGTGAAGCCTTCAGTTCTCGGTTCATTGGTTCAACCAGTGGTATGTCCGGTTCAACCGGTGACATCAACATAACGTCATAAATAATATCAAAATCTAAATATGCATATTAATCACATGGGAAATATACAAATGAAAAATGAACAATAGCACAATTGCTCACTATAATGTAATTGTCCAGAAAAGTTTAAACATAGCAATCAATATAATAAATTCTAAGATACTGACACTACATGTTGAATTAATTAGATACCAATGTAACTATCATATGAGTGTATTGCAGATAGAAAAGAGAGTAGAGAAGTTTATGCGTGTAGCAGCAGAAAACATATTGTAGCCACACAACAGTAGCCAAATCAGTAAAATAAACCCGCAGCAGTAAATTCATATGTTTGTTGAAGTGCCAACATGAAGCCCATCAGGGATAGATAGTTGGACGAGCAAGGGGTGACAAGGGAAATTTAGAAAATAAATTAACTGGTTAAGGAAGAACATCTGAGAAGTAAGAGGGGTAGATGTAGTAGCCGAAGAAGATGATGACAGGAAGAAGACAGACACATAAGAAAAGAAGGAAAAGACGAGTTAAAGTAAGGAAGAATTAGATGATGAAGAGGATATTAACAACAGCAAGTAGAGGAAGACTGAGATGAGTACTAGCCTACTGGGAGAGGGTAGAAGAAGAAGTATAAGGCAAGGACCAAAGAGAAATAGAGGCAGTGAAGTAATAGAGGAAGAAGAGCTCAATCGTAGGAGTAGAAGAAAAGGAGGAAACGAAAGAGGAAGTGGGAGAGGAGGTGTTATTTTCAACAATTTTTACTAGATAGCAGTAAAAAATAGGGAAGGTGGGGGGCAAGCAGTGCCCTAGCCGCCTGGAGTGGAAGAAGAAGAAGATTGTAGGAAGGAGAGGAGGGAGACGAAGAAGAAAAGGAGGATGTTACCTGGAAGCAGCGTGCAATAGGAACCTCCGGCGGTTTGCGGTGGCAGTGGCTACTTTGGTGGTCGCATCGCAGCAACTCCGGCGGTCTGCGGTGGGCTTCCGGCAGCTTGCGGTGGGCTTCCGGCGACAACAGACCTCCTTGCAGCGACAAGCTTCGGCTATGGAGAAGACTAGGGCTAGTCGGGAGAGTGGGGGAGTGGGGGAGTAGGGGAGTCGGGAGAGTCGGGGTTGCGGGAGTCGGGAGAGTCGGGGTTTTTTCTCCCCCTCCCTGATTTGAACCATGCTTGGACACTTAATAGGCTGGGTGAGAGAACCGATCGGTTGGACTGAAACCGGACCGGTTCGCCGGTTCAACCAGTCGGTTCACCGGTTCAATGACGGTCAGACATCATTTCCAGGTTTTAGAGAGGATCGAGCCAGTAGAGGGACCGGTTCCCGGTTCAACCGGCCGGTTCGGTTCGAGTCTGATAACCATGTATATATGTCATTTTTACCTATATCTATACACATGTTATGATCTTTATCTCAGTCCCCCTTCATATATATGTTATGTTTCAGATATATAATTGTAGGTTAATCCATAGAGTTATGTGAATCCACTGATATACATGTCTTAGGGGGAGAATACAAATTTTATTGTTTTATACATAGGTATATACGTAAATATTAAACACAACTAAACCTGGATATAGACAATTTTATTGTTGTGTGTGTATATATATATATAGAGAGAGAGAGAGAGAGTCAGGCTAGAATACACTCGAGTGTACGGATCGCATGAATACACTCAAGTGTGTTTGCATATCAAGACTACTTTTTCCAAAATGTAAACTGTTGATCTTCACCGACATACTATAACTAGGCTACATACAAATTTTGAGCCCATTTGGATGAGTGAAAGTCACTCATCCAAGGGCTACAAAATCGACGCGCGAAACTAATTTGAAATGCATAATTTTTGCGGTCTTCATAGCATGAGCTATACATATCCAAATGTGCTCAAATTTTGTGTATTGTTCACAAGATATTTAAGAAGATCAACGGATTAGATTTTAAAAAAAATATTGCATCATGGAAAACTACTTGAGTGTATTGCGCTCCGGATACACTCGAGTGTATTCTAGCCTGACTATATATATATATATATATATATATATATATATATATATATATATATATATATATATATATATATTCCACTATAGATCAATTTCAGACTTACAGGGATTAAGGAAGTAGTAGATAATTTTGTTTTAGTAGATACTTTTCATTATTTAGGATTACTTTCAGCTTATATAAATATCTTTTGCAGCTAATATGGCTGCTTGAAATTTCTAAAATAAGCAAGATAAAATTTGTTATAAGTAGTATTGTATTTATATTGCAATAGGCTAGCTATCTAGTGCAAGAAAATACCTCAACATCAAGATCAGATATAACCAATTACCTAGAAAAATAGTTATAAAAATATCAAGAGTATTATCCAAAAAAATAATGATATTGTACCCTAAACAAAAATACATATACTTTATTTGTATATTAGAATGTGTGTTTAGAATATAAATACCTATGTATAAGATCAGGGGTTCATAAAGAGATTTAAGATGACATATTGGTCAAGGCACATGTCAAGGCGCACCCCCTTGGGACGCCTTGCCGCTTGACAGCCGCCTAGGCGCGTCTAGGTGCTCGCCTTGACAAGTATGCGCGTGACAACCTTGTGGAGGAAGAGACGCGTGAAGGAGAGAGGCAGAGAGGAGAGAAGATGAAGAAAGGTAGAGAAGGATATCTCTTAAGTGAAATCGCTTAGAGTCTAAGAGAGAAGATTGGCTGAGGTCTTCTTCTCACGATACTTGTGCTTGTGGGTGGAGTGTGAGTGCTTTTTATGTTCTAAAATATAAAGTGGAAGACTTGATTTTATTGGGGTTGGAATATAGTTGAGTGTAATCTAACACACACTCTCTCTCTACATATATATACATAATATTGTTGATTTGTATAACATAAATATGGCAAAGTATGTTGAAAGTTTTGCTCTAAAGAGCCATTAGAGATGACCAAATTGTCTAGAAGAGAAGTCATATAATATGCCATTTTGTAACAAAATCTGTAGTTAGGTTCTTACATCATGATGGACAGTTCAAAGGTGCTTTGACATCCTTCATAGAATTTTGTCACTTGAACATTTGCAAAAAAAACACTCTTCTCTACAAATCTTTATGTTGGTTGTCTCCCAAATGTCGTACGCAACGATTATTGACATTGAAATAACAATCAAGTCATCAATATTTCAAATGTTGTATTGATTGAAGACTGTTTACTGAACACACTGCCTCTGTAAATATAATCAAATAAATTCATAGTCCAAATAATTAATAAGCCTAAACTAAAATAGGATGAGAGAATTTCACAAGAAGAAACTAGATATCAAGTTGTAGAATACTAAAGAACATTGTATAATCCAACTTTACAAATGCTAATATAATTCTAACAAGTATCTTGAAAATCAAACACAGTATAATATTTTGCGTGGCACTAACCATATATCTAGACTCGTACTTCTTGACATGGTGATGCCTATAGTAGCTTATCCCCCTTACATTATTACTACTTGTCAGTCTATATATAGGTAAAACCAAACAATATAGTTCGATTTACATCCATAAGCCTCTAGTAATTTCGTAACATGTTTCATTAAAAATTGGATATCAGAATAAATGCCAAGTAACTTCATTAACAAAAAATTAATCACTTTTCTACATAAGAAACACACCAGCTTGCGTAATAAACACATCATCTTGAGCAAATAAACTATAGCATCGAGCAAAAAATTCCAATTAAATATTACTGAATATGCAATATCCATTTCTATGAGAAATGAACAAAGATAAGTTTTTTTGTGAAAATGAATAAACTTCAGCATGGCTGACTTTAGTTTTCTAAATGATAATATCAAACAAGAATAGAAATTGAGATCTCAATGATACAATTACAAGAAACTTAATTTCCCTAGAAAATTGAGAAGACAAATATTATTACTGTAAGGCCCCTGAACTTGCTTAATGAGTTGAGTGAGCTTAATTACCATAATTGAATGCTTATAACCCTAATCTAACCTTTTGATATGTTTTGAAATCATAAGACAAGCTTAAGTTTCAAATTTGGTACAATTTGGACACTGTTTGAACAAGTTATGTAAATTTCTGTACATTTTGGACTTTTCTGTAATTTACCCAATTGAGGGGTTTTCTTTACAATTTGTCACATACTTTATGTTCCTAAGATGTTATATTATCATTCTTGAGATTTTTGAACCATGGGGCTCCTAGTTGAGCCATGGTTTGAAGGTGTTTTGATCAAGGGTATTTTAGGGTTTTCCCCTTCATGGATGAGCTACATTTAGTAGCTATCAACTAAGGAATTATGTGATTGGCTGGGAAACTCGTCAAAGGCAAGCCAAACAGGTCTCTACAGATAGTGGGAGAGTTTCTTGTGTGTGTACTTGTATATTCTTTATAATTAAAAGCCATGGACACTTGGATATATACTAGAGTTTCAACTTTTTTCTTTTTTTATATATTAAAGTGTCATATACTTATCCAAAAGCCCCCAAACGAGCCATTTCCTCTCCATTATCTCTCCCCTTCTCCCAACTTCGTACTCCCTCTGTTCAACTGCGAAAATTTCTGCCCAAGGAAGAAGAGAGTGGGGTTCTTCTTGGAAAAAAATTCTAGGGTTGCAATTGATTCCCTCTTTGGGTCTATAAAGCTTCCTCCTAGTGATACTAACCTAAAAGTGTAAGTTTTTCCTTATTTCCTCCGTTTAATTCTTTGCTCCTCTTCCTCCTACATCTCTCCAGGTCGGAACCATAGTTTTCCATGGTGAAAGTGGCCCTAGAACTCAAAAATCCTTCCTTCTTATTTCTTTTCTAGGGTTTTGCTTGTTTGTGGAGAGAATTGCATAGTTGGCCAAGTTTAGATCCGAATCCAAGGTTTCCTTGCCCTATTTGCTCGAGATTCTTGTTGTTGGATATCTGACCTACTCTATAGAGGCAAGTTTTATAACTAGCTCCACGTTTATTGCTTACCATAAGCATTCTAGATCATGTTCTTGCTTGAAAATGATGATCCGTGCACTAAAAAGCTATGTTTGACTTGGATTTCGATTTTTATGATGTTCTCTGCTCTGATTTCAGTTATGTATGAACCTGTGATCATGTGTACTTTATTACTAAGTTATGATATGACTTGGATCAGGTGGTTTTGACAACCTATGGTGCTAAGCACCTATCAAACTATGGTCAACTTTAGGGTTTAAAGTTGATTTCTTCTATAAATCATGACCTGATTATGATACCATTGCAATAACCCTATGGTGTTGTCTTCATAACAACTGATGTTCATGATCAAGGGTGTCAAATGATGGTGACAACCTATGGTCACCCCCTTAGGTCAGGTTTGGGATCAATTAGAAGTTTAATGATCAACCACTAAGTACCCTACTGATGTTATCAATCAATGTTGACATTAGCTTAATACTTGATGTTGATTTATGAATGTAGTGTTGATCTAACAACCTATGGTGACTTAATGGTCACTAATGATGGTGGATCAGGTCTCTACAATTTATGGTGAGTTGAGCATTGTAGTGGTATCATCAATTAAGCCTTATACCAATGGTTTCTTGGGTCACTTGATGCAATCAGTGTTTTAAAAATTGGTCTGCCGCATAATCGGTTGTACGACCGCATACAAGGCCGATTACACCCCGATTTTTAGTTAGAAATATTCTGATTTCTTCTTTTATACATTTATATTCATCTATGTTTGTTTAAATATAGATTATAGTGCATGTTTGTATTTATTTAAGTTGTGATGATTGTATATTTGCATAATTGCATCCATTATTCTTGTAATTGGACTATTTAGATACACAATTGCACAAATTCAATATGTAAATCATGATTATTATATATACATATAATAATTAATTAAAAAATCCAAAACCGCATATACTTCCGCATATACTCCCGCATACCGCATATACTCTACAAGGTGACCTCCCCGAACGCATAACACATACCGCTTTTTGAAACACTGGATACAATGGTCGGACCTATACTGTAATTGATGGTTTCAACATATGAACTTGACCGAATGGTCAAGATTTAGTGTATATTACTCCAATAAAGTGAAATGATGGCTAATGTAATATGTTGTTTCTAATAATGTGATTTATATGGTTTCCTTTATATGATCAACTTAAGAATCTTGTTGACAATGGATGGCTTGTTCTAAATGAATAGTCGATTGTGGGTTTTACCATACTTTCAATGGAAATTTTTGTGTTGTTTATCAAGGGATGTCTAGGGTTAGATGGTGACTCTTTCTAGAGCACAAATCAAGGACTTCGTAGGTGGTTTATCCAAAGTGTTTACTTATGTAAACAACCAATAGTCTTACCTTTAAAGCATCCAATGGTTCTAGGTGACATTGTGGTATGGCGATATAGGTTGAATGATGATGAATCAAATGGAGGGTTACCCTTAATAAGTTAGTCTTACCTATTCACTCAGATGAATAGAAGGGATGATAACCATATTGTGTTGATATGTAACCCTAATTAGGTATAGCTTGTTATGCCTAGCTTTAATATAACTAAATGATGGTAATTAGGTATGAATAGTTCTTGAATGACTAATACAACCATGGAGTACTCTATTATTGTTGAAATCCTTATATGCTATAACCTGATGGTTACACCTTGATTTAGGTGTGGGTTCATACTTGAGAATAGTATGTAATGTGATGGTGATGTTTCACCTTATGCATCCATGATCAAATGGGGATGTCGTGAGTTAGGGTTTGGGTATAAGTGATGATTAGTAACATTGATATAATTTATCATGTTGAACCTAACTCTAATGCAAATAGATAAAGATTGAACCTAACATGGTTAATAAACATGTTGAACCTAACATTCTTATATGATAGAATGATGATGGAATTACCTCTTTAACATGATCATAACCTTAATGTGTTAATTGGTGGTTATCATAGCCACATGGTTGATACTTTCGTATGCTAAACATGTGCATTATGAATATGATAAGTGTTAATCATATCTAGATTCCTTGCATGTTGATGTAATAAAGGAATGTTCTTAATGTTATTATAACTCTGATATGATTTTTTATGAATACCACCTAGCTCATAAATGCAATATTATGTTGATCTGGTGTATTATATATAATTGATGTTGTTGAGCCTTGTTATAAGGCATGCAAAGATAATGATGATCTTGCAGGGAATAATATGATGGTCTTAATGACCTTTGGGCATGGTTGAGCCCTAAATGAGGTGTAATCATCTTATGTTGATAAGGGTTGATACCCCGTGATATTGTGAAAAGGATTTATATCTTGTGATAGCATGATGACTGGTGTAGTCTCATGAATGGCAAGTGAATATTACCATGTGATGATGAGATGAGAAATTATGTTTCATACGTTTTGTATCTTTTCAAGTTTTAATATTTATATGCTTGCTAGAAGTGAATTAGTGTTTGTATGTCCACTTATTTGATGCAGCCTTAATTCACCCAATTGGCATAACTAATCAAGTGCAACTCTAATCATGTAGTGCCCTGTGTCCTAGATCCATCTGAGTGTCAGAACTTGCCAGATAGTGAAACGAGTATTCCTAAGGGAAACTCAGAGCGCATACTGATGAGTATGTGGGGTGCTTGTCATCCTGAATTCAAGTGTTTAGGGAGGATGACTGCGGTCATACCTAGCCGTTAGTTTGAGAACGGCAGCGGTCGTGTCTCGGTGATTATATATGTGATGATATTGGAGGACAACTGCGGTTGTACCTCAGATGGTAGGGTATGTGTACCCACCTCTTTCACTAGTGTCGTGACATGTACCAAAGACAAACTAGGCTGTTAGCAGCTTGACCTTTTGTGTCGTTGTAGCGAACCGTACTGACCGGGGGCAGAGAAGATCTTAGGAGTCCGGCTCTTCCTAGATCTTGTATGGCACTGATTTCGACTTAGCAGTGGTCAGTTGGATTTTGAGTGGTATCCTCAATTTCCTCAGGGCATAATAAAAGATGCAATACAACCGTATAGCATATCTGTTTAGGGTTATACATGACGCTTCACATTGGATGATAACCCTTGTTTGTTCTCTTTACATAAATATGATGCTTAGTGTAATTAAGAGATAGTAGATATACTTATGTTGTGGATATGCTTAAGATTATAGATGCATACATACAGTAGCCATGCTTATGTTGATAACTATACTGCTATTGTTGATTATAATCATGATGCTAGCTATCTCATGTTGTTAGTTATGTTTAACATGCTAGACATGCCTTTGTAACTAGAGATGCATATACTGCTAATCATGTTTATCTAGGTAGTTGCACTTATGTTGTTAGCTCTTCTTATGATGTTGATATATTCATCCAATTAGACATGATCATGTTGTTAGTTTTGCTATGTTACTAGACTTGCTCATGATGCTAGAACTGCATATGCTACTGAATTGCTTATATTGTCAACAAGATAAAGAATGATAGTTTGGCTAATGATGATAGTTATTATCTGCTCCTTTATGTATTTTGTTAATCATCAGTACCGTTGATCTTATTTGTTATATCTGATGAAACTGCTTAACTGTTTAATTACTTAAAAATGTTGTAATCAATAAACGGTTGATGGTTATATCTCTTGCTGGGACTGGGTCTCACCCTTGTGGTTCGCCACACTTTTTTTAGGTAATCGGAAGTGACGAAAACAAATATGTGGCAGCAAAGAGGAGCTATAGTAATGAATCTTTGAGAAATTTGTTAGATGTCTAGTGTGTCCTAGAGTCGTCCATGTACTCTCAGGTCCGGGCAGGAAAAGTTTGTATATGGTGTTTCAAACAAAACGAACTTTTGTTAGCATGTTAATGCTTGTTTGTGTAGCATATATGAATATTATTCTCATGTGTATATATGTTGTGGCTAAGGAGATAGAACAATTTGTATCAAATTCTTGGCCTAGTATGGATAAAATAAAGATGTTGGGATCTTATGCAAATGTTTTTGAGCAGGTGTTGTCGTTGAAATCGATTTTAATTTACCCATATTTCTGGGTATGTGATTAATTAGTGATTGATTGTGTTTTATGTTTTAAGTAATCTCGTTTAGTATAATGGGTTCCCACAATTACATGAACAATGGGCTAACCAAAAATGAGCAGTGACGGTCAAATTGTGAAAAGGGAGGTAGGAAAGTCCTTTCCTTATTGATATGATGGAATCTATTTCCCTACTTTTTACATTAGCTCCTAGAAACATAAAACAATGGATATGAGAAACATTTAAATAGTGAAGTTACATTCAGTATATGAATCCTAAACCTCATTGCAAATTAGCATGTTTGAATGTATAGGGATGCATGTATGCATTATTGAAGGATATATTTTTGTATCTTTTCATGCATAAACTTTACATTGACTGTGAAAAACACAACTATAAGACAGTAGAATGCTCTTATTCCATTAATGTAATGCGATTTCAGTATGAAGTATTTTTGGAATAACACTAAGGTATTAGGGCTGCACATTTAGTTTCAACCATTATCTTTCATCCAATCCATTAAAATTTAAAAAGAAGCACAAATAAGATGGTAGAAAAGGATTTCTCAATAAAACATGTTATTATATTGTTTCTGGACAATTGAATTTTTTTTAACTTACTTTAATATCAAATAATACTACGACGTTATCAACTTAGTTATCAAGTATTATAAAATCAAGTATTTAAATCTCCTACATGGACATAATAAATCTTATCGGGCATAATGATTAATTAATAATGTTAGTGGGACAAGAAAACTCACCAACAACATCAATCTCGGATCATCCATACATAGATCAGCCATTCTTCTCCTATCCACATAGCCTTCATTACATATGATATTGAAAAATGCTCCATACAAATAGCCTCCTTTCCTGCATATGGGTCTTCAAATATCTTATAATTGATTAAAAAAGGTAATTTATCCTAAAACTGAAAGGGAGCGGAAAAACCATTGCAAATCAGAGAACATGGATATGCTTTATGTAAAAATCTTGTGTCCATCTCAAGTATGGTCTGTTTATTTTAACAAAAAAATGAAATTGGGAAATTGCAGCAGCATCTGAGATGCTCTGTCGTTACTAGGGAAAGGAAACCAGGTATAGCCCAGACAATATGTGAAACTCATTATAGGCCATCTGACAATGGCTGAAGATTTTTCTATAGCCAATAGATCACATTCATTTCGTAGGAGTTATACAACATTTACGCAAAGAAGAGAACACATAGGCTGAACATAAAACATTCCAGAACAAGATTAATATTCAACACGGCTCACTAAAGCAGCATTTCAAATGGGATACATTCAACTTGAGTGTAAATGTGTACTAGAAAGGTTGTACAACTGTGAACCACTAGAAGATCCCTTCCTCACAGAAAGGCATACCACAAGCAATCAAATCGACTAGAGGCAGAATTGAGACCCAACTAGCTGAGGAACTCGATGCTCTCTTGAAAGAGAGGACAAAAAGAAACCTGGAGACTGAAATAGAGTCCAATTCAACAGTGGAAACTGTGGGCAGAACAGCCCCAAACAACTAACACCACGACAAAAAAATACAGAGGAACGAAAATAAAAAGCAAAGACAAAAGAAGCCGGGGATATTTGCCCAGACCACCATCATGGGAAACACCTGCACAACCACCTTGGAGCCGCCCGAATAGGGAGCGTCCAGAACCTCAGCTGCGCATCCTCCACCTCAACAGTGTCGAAGCCCACCGGTTCAGCCTCAGAGGTCGTTGGTGTAACGCCAAGCCGAGCTGAAGATACCACCTACGTAGCTTCGGATCAACTACCAACATATCAATCTGCACACTGAGAAGCCTAAGAGGAGCGAGGAGGACGCATGTTTGCTGCTGGAGCCCCCCAACCCCTAGCCGGGACGCCGCTGCTAGCGAACCTTAGGAAAATTCCAGAGCACACGACGGTGTGTCTTCCACAATAGACAAAGTTGATTGAGGACGATGTAGGAGGAGCCTAGGTGCATTGCCGGATGATAGAGAGGAGTGGTTGGTGGGAGGGAGAGGAACCAACCGTATAAGGGTTATCATAGACACAACAACAATGGATGCAAAGGAGCTTGTAGGATATACGGAGGTGGAAGCCACGTCGTGTTGTGCTCGTGCTACAGAAGAAGGTGGATTTGATATTAGGGTGGGGTGGAGAAGCGGAGACCTTCTCTGGGGGTTTTCCCCTTTCTGCCGCCGTGCGAGCAGCGCTAGCAGTGCGGCTGAACTGCAATCTGGGATAGAACCCGCATAAGGTAAAGCTCGCTTCTCAATCTAGACCGTTCGACTTCCACAATGAATCTGGACCGTCCGTTTCAATAAAGAGAAGGTTAGAAGTCGTATAGTTGGTAACTGGAGCCCGTTGATTTTACCCTGCCGTTAAAAATAAGAAAAACCACCCGTTGAAAAACACCTCCCTTTAGGAATTATAGGCAACCCTGAACGTAATCATAAACCACAACAACATTTTGAATGGGCTAAAAGAGCTAACTATTCACCGTGGCTTCAACTAACTATCCAAGTGTCCCATCTTAGACAAAATGGCGCACATATTCAATGCAATCTGTCTCCAGTGTGAGTCAAAAGTCAACAGCCCTATGAATTTTTCGAACTAACATATGTCCATTCGCATGAGTCACGCATATCCCTTCATGCACTTTTTCTATGAATTTACCTCTTTGACCTCTACACATAGCTCAGTTGCTCTTCCAGCTGCTTTCTATTTTTTAAATATTTCACAACTAGTAACTTTTTCAACTGGTTACTCTATCAATCAGCAACTATTGCTACATCACTGTTGTTTGGAAAAAGGGTTGATATTCATTCTTAGAAGTAGTGCATTGACGGACTGCTATAAGAATATTGTTTATTATGCTGATATGCTCTTCCATTCTTATCTGTATATGTTGCTTTCTCAGCGAAATAACTATTTATTTCTATTTCAAAGAAAGAGGAGGACGAACATGTTATAAAAGCGGAACATGTTGACTCTATTTGTTCATCAATCACTCTATATGTATGTTACAATAGTTCGATTGTGTGCTTATACATTCAATCCGTTCACGTTCCAGTAATTTATTTACGTACTCATCATTTCATTCTACATGTGCCATTACACGTTCGAGAAAGTCATCTTCATGTCAACGAAGTTGTTTTCTGTTAGCAGGTTGTAGATAGATAACTATGTACAACAATGTTAGTATTTAATAATAAGCATAATAAAAATTATAATTTGAGTGTAAAGAGTATATTGTGTGCTCATTGAATTAAGTGGTTGTTAATTAAAAGTTTTTTTTCTTATTGGGTTGTTTTTTAAATAATTGTATTCAATGTGGAGTACATCTTAAATTCAAATAAAAATTATGTTATTTTTGACAAAATTTAAATCTTTCATCTTTTATAAGACGTCTGTGATGTTTATTTTTATTATAGAAACTTTGTGTTTTTACATGTTACCTGAGTTAGATGTTTGTCTAATAAATTTTATTTAGACTTCTTTTTTGTAAATTGTATTTTTTAATGCATGTTTGAACTAATTTAGTATGTGATTCTTTTACAAAAATAATGATATGTGTTATTCATGTTGTTCTGTTGAGCTATTTTATCCTATTTTATATTTGTATAGTTTTCTTTATATTTTTATAAAATACATTTTAAGATATTGCGTATTAGCTTATCTATTTGTATAATACATGCTTTACACATTTTTTTTGCTCGTAATCTAAAATAAGAAAATGCATATGTTTTCTATTTATACTAGAACCATATCTATCCATATCTAAGGTGATCATGTTGTTGGGGTGAGGAGGTTTAAAACTACATTTTTCTAGCAAGATTAGTAGTCACTCGTTTATATAAATACATACACCTTGAATACCATGATGCCACATCGGTATGTCATAAAAAAACTATTTGTTAATCTACGCAAAGATCTTCTTCTAAATAGATTTAACTAGAAATTTGATAATTGTATACTTTAAAATCTCAAAATTTCGGTGTCGGATGTCTACTTCTGTCTAGGCATGTCTCATTTCTAGTTTATATAGGAGAGATAAGAATTGTCTCATTCTCCCTTTATAAATGTAAGGATAAAACTTGATATACATATCTTATTGATGTGAGATTCCACTAAGATTGCAAACCAATTAAAAATCATTTTGGGTCACAATTTCTTTTATAAACACCCATTAGTTTTCTAGATAATATTGAAATAGCAAGATATCTAAGAAATCTAGTATATGGATCAAAATAGCGGTTGGTGGTGCATTCACTGCACTTCAAATATGAAAAAATTGCAGAGTTGTTAGAGTGACTTTAAATCTTGAGAAAGATTTATGATTGAGGAGCCTCAAGTTAACATTTTAATTTCTAGAAGTTTCTTATGTCATATATCATAGTGATTAATGACTAGAAGAAACTGAATTATACTCAAAAGACACATAGATATCCTTAAAACTAGTCAAGAACACATATAATCATAAAACTATGTCCAGATTCTAAATATGCCGCTTGGTGCTATGTATATAGTACATAGATGACATGCACGAGAAGAATGTCAACATAGATGCAATCAAAGAGAATAATGTGCACTAGAATGTGACATGCATCATAGTCGTAGGTGAAAAATGAAATCAGTTAAAAGTGTAACACCCATGTATAGGCTTGTGAAATATGTTTTGTGTGATCTTGATCTCTTTCTTTATGGTAATGTGTTGCTTTAATATGTCGTCTAGTGACTTATGTTTATGTAAGAATCGAAAGCTTAATGTTCATGTAAAATTATTATCATAAATGGAATACAATCTGGCCTTGAATGTATAATAGGTTTGGATTGATCAACCTTAAGTTTGATTATTTAGTTTGGGAAATAAGGACCCTGATTCAATGAACATGTTAAGCATGTTGTGATATGTGCTAACCCTAAGGCCATGTTTGGTATGTTGGAAGGGATTCTCATAGAAAATGAAGAAGGAATGAATAGGATCAGATGTCACAAGGAATGGATGGTGATATGATTACCTGTATTATTACAAAACAATTCTATGCTTTGTAGGAAATTTATTAATGTCTCCATATTTAGTGGATGTTCATTTGGTTCATCACAATTTGGCAGAGCCTCATATTGTTGTTGCTCCATTTTCAATATGCACCTTTCTACACACCACCACCAACGAACAATTCTCAACCCAATTTTTCATCAACGACAAGTTGTAACTGATTTCAAATTTGGAGGAAGATGTAGCACAAGCAACATATTTCAATCATCTAAATTGGTAGATAAGAGAATGATACATTTTTGGTAACCTTCCTTAATAGGGGTGGCTTCATAAGCAAGGGTGAGAGACCATTCCACGACAAAAACAATGTTAGAATCATCAGCAAAGCAAATCACTAGATGAGAGATCATAGTTGGAGGTATGGACGATGATGGTTGTATGTGTGATTTGGTGATGGGAGAAGCATGGACATGCATCAAATGAATGAAAGTTTGTAGTCAACAGAGAACAATAGACAAGAAGAAAAAACCTCATAAAGAAGAAATAGAAGACAAACATGAAGGAAGGTCAGTTGTAGAAAGACAAGTCAATATTTGAGGTTGGGTACTAGATCTGGAAAACAAACGTATACCATGCACATAGTGGGGGTATGGGGTAGCATCACTAATACAGACTTATCATCCCAAGTGTAGACTTTGAGCAACAAAACATGGGATTCTAGATATTATAGGATAGAGTCCCACATTACTCAATGTACTTCAAACAAAATGTACTTTAAGAGATAAGATAAGATATAAAAGATGTTTCAAGTTGACCTAGTGTTTCTATGTATGTAGATGATAAATTAGGGACTTTGGGGCCTAATTTATGTATATATGGCTAACTTAGGGTTTTGGTATATCTAGAGGAGAGATTGCATAACTACAAGTTATTGTAGGTTATTTTACCATGAACTCGACCAAGTTGTTATGCAAATGATCTAGTTGGTGATATTGAGTGCCAATGCTTTGATCTAGACTCAACCAGAGGTCATGCACATTGTGAAATCTTATTAGTGTGTGAAGTTGACCGATGTGGCATGAAATCAACCAACTTTGTTGGGTATGTGGCTAATTTGGTGAGCAAAGTTGTCGAATGATTGGTCAAGTTTGTGATCTATCCAAATATGTCAGCTTGCCTTGAAATCAAGTAGAATTACCACTAGTCCCATATGAGGTTTTGTTTCATTGGTCTCCTAGTTGCGAAATGTGTCCCCATCAGCTTCAAATTGGGTTGATTTCCCCTTATCTCGACAACTTTTGCATTGTCTAAGTTGTCTAGTTAAAGTGGTTGATTTTTCAAGTTATTGAAATACATAATATCATTCCTCTCTTAAATCATGAGAAAAGCCTCATTTATCCCTATTTGAAGTATTGGAGCTGAAGGGTTGATGGGAGATCATGAGGTGGTCCACCCTCTCCTTCGTTGAAATGAGGTTGTTCTTGGGTGGAGGAAAATCCATAGTTTTCTAGGCGGCCAGGCGGTGCCCCTCCTCACCTGAACGCCCAGGCGGCCGCCCAGGCGGTGGTTTTTTTACCCCCAGAAAGTGTATACATATATAAATATATACCTATATATATTATTTATATACTATGTTATGTATATAACTATACATACATGTATGTAAAACTTATCCAGCCTTCGTATATTTACCAAAATGACAACAAAACAGTAAATATTTGAGAATTGAGACATTATATACCTCAAACTGATCGCTGCAAGCCTGCAACAGTGAATTGAAATATAAGAAAAAAATACATAACACACAATTCATTGCTGAAAATGAATATAAAAGTTGCAAAACAATCCAATATTTCATAGTTCCAAGCAAGTTTAATTAACCTATGTAATACTAAATAAATGAAAATGTCTCTTGTCTGAAAAATCTAAACAAATATAAAACTGATTTTAAAACTCAAACGGATCTTCATCATTGTCTTCTGCATCCTCTCCATTACCAACTTCATCGTCATCTAGTCCTGCATCATCATCTATTTCTTCATCCTCTTCCTGAGTATCATCATCACTAAGTTCCATTGGAGCTCTGTTGGTTGATCTTCTTGGCCTGCTAGGCCCAGCTTGATATTCAGTAGCACCCATTGCATCATCTACTTGGCTCAATCTAACACCTTCAACAACAATGGGATCTTCTGGCACACTTGTCATCCATTCACTACTCCAGTTTAATTCATCTAGAGCTATAGGGTTGTATCTCTTCTCTAGGTTCTGAATCCGTCTACTCTTGAACCTTTCATGAAGTTGTCTGTTATACTGAATATAGACAAGTTTGTCCATTCTCTTAACCTCTAGCCTGTTCCTCCTCTTTGTATGAATCTACATAATAAAAGAACTATTTAGTAATTTTAAGTGTCATATATCAAGTGTAAATTCGCAATGTCTTAGTTCCTCTTACAAAGTCAAATGTACTCCATGCCCTCTCCGCAGCAGAAGAGGTACAACACAAGCCAAGGATACGCTTAGCAATCTTTTGAAGTGCTAGTGTTTGCCCCCCATATGAATCCCTCCAAGCAACTATAATAAAATACAATCTAATCAGTAACAAACTAAAGCTCAAGTAAACAAGTATTATTTTATAAATAATAAAGTACATAACTTATGTGGTGTTTTCACTATCCTATGGCGAATGGCAATGTCTTTGCCGAACATCCCACGACTCTCCTTGTACCAATCCAACTCATTAGACACTTTGTCTTGTTGTGGGGTGCCATCAACCATCTTCTCAAGACAGTCAACAAAGTCAGAATCATAACTCCCAAGGTTTGGGTCCTGTTGAAGTCTAGCTTCATAGTACAAAGATGGATTTAACAAGAACCTTGCACCGTATAGGGGGCAACTCATCTGAAATGCCCATCTCTTCTCCACTATGTCAATGATAGGCTTGTACTCTCTTTCTCTATTGGCAAAATTCAGCATGATTTCTTCTTTTGCCTTCTCAATACTAGTTGCAATGTATCCCATAGGAGGCTTCTCATAAGCATCTACAAGCCTCAAAATCTGCATTAGTGGTTGAGAAGCCCTAAGTAAGTCTTGTACGCAGTTCCAAAATGGTCTGGAATGTACAATAGCAGAGACTTTTTTCCCTTGAGTGGTCTTCGCCCAACTGCTTTGCTCCCATGCAGTAGAATTGAACAAAGCAAACAATGTCTCTCTGTGGCCAAGCATTCTTTGAAGAGTAAAAAATGAAGTAGCAAAACGGGTTGTCCCAGGACGCATGATCTCTATATTCCCTTTGCTTTTCTTGATAAACGCATCATGGAGGCGTGTATGCTGGTAAATGTAAGTAGTCACCTTCCTTGCCTTTGTGATTATTGGGGCAAACTTCTTCATCTTCCCGATGTCTTCAAGCATCAAATCTACACAGTGTGCAGCACAAGGGGTCCAAAACAAATGTTTGTGCTTATTCATCAACTTCTTGCCTGCACTCACATAATTAGTGGCATTGTCTGTAATGACTTGTACCACATTTTCAGCCCCAATTTTACATATTGCCTCATCAAGTACAATACACATGTATTCAGATGTATGAGTTGCAGAAGTAGCATCAATGGAGTACAAATAAAATGAACCTTCAGGAGTGTTAGCAAGAAAATTGATTAACCCTCTTTGTCTCCTATCAGACCAACCATCAGACATGAGAGTACAACCAAACATTTTCCAATGTTTCTCATGCTCTCTCTCTAGTTCCTTTGTTTGTGCATATTGCCTCTCCAAAAGGGGCAACCTGATTTGATGGTAAGAGGGGGGAAGCAATCCTCTTCCATATTGTCCAACTGCTTCTAACATAACCTCAAAGGAAGTACGATTAACAGCATTAAAAGGTATACCTGCTTCACAGAACCAAGCAGCAATGCTATCATGGGCCACCTGTAACGCCTCCTTCTTGTATGCAGATTCAATCGTCTTTTGTACTTTCCCACCTACTTTCCTTTGGGCTACAACATCCGCAGGTCTAGGACACACAAAAGCATCAACAGAACCCTTTACTTTGAATCCAAGGCCTGAAGTGCCAATGGGATTGGCAGGTGAAACAATATTGCTAACAACATCAACAGCGGGAGCAGATGCATTAACATTGTCGTTGTCCAAGTTAACAACATTCTCATTAAAACTTGTATCAACTTTGCGCTTCCTGGTAAGTTCTCTATACTCCTTCAATTCAGTACGGATGGCTTGAGTAGTTCTAGAACATTTTGCAGTGTCGGGAAAGCCGCCGATGATGTGTTGTTTCAATCTGTTGATCCCACCATTGCTAACGTGCCCACAAAATCCACACTGCAACTTGTTCTTGTCCGCCGGATTAGGCCAAAATTCATACTTCCACCCCGGGTCTTTGGATTTAGCCTTTCTTGATGGATCATTTACCAAGTCGAGGAACTGTGGTAGAAACTCTCCAACAGGTGTCACAGGTTCACCATCTCCTTCCATACTTGACGCTGATGTAGACGTAGACGTAGACGTAGAGTCGTAGACGTGGAACAAGAGGATTGGAGAAGCAATGAACAGGGGTTCTTTCTTTTGGAGAAGGAGATAATAAGGAAGAAGGAGAACCGAGAACAAGGATCCTTGATCGATCACCGGAAGGCGGAACCGCAGAGGCAGCATCAAGCACCACGGCCGTTCGGACGGCGGACGCTTTCCGTGTGGCGGTTTGCGTTTCACGTAAACAGGGAATCGGGGGGATAGGAGGGTAGCGGGTGGGGAGTCCAAGAGTCGCGGGAGACTTGTACTTTTAAGTTAAAAAAAAAAGAATTAACAGGCGGGCAGCAACAAAGCGAACGCCCGATCCAGCCGCGACTTGCCCAGTCGGACTAGGCGGCCGCCCAGCCGCCCAGTCGGGCCAGGCGGACGCCCAAAAGGGAAATCAGAGTAGGCGAGTGTCCAGGCATCACCCACCTGAGCGCCAGGCCGACTAGGAGGCGACTAGGCGGCGCCCAGGCGGGCGCCTCAACAACTATGGGAAAATCCTTAGAGGTTGGTTCTTCCCTTCACTTTTATCTTTTTTCTTATAAGCACCATGAAAAAATGTTCTTGGTTTCATCTTAAGGAAACCGACCTTCCACGTGGTTTTAGTTGGCTATGAGGATGTCACCTTGGTGCTATTTGGAGGTTAGCACTTAGAAGAGAAGGTTATTCTTGCCTTTTTTTGTCATTACAGCTGCAGGATAGGATCTCATTTTTCTTGCTTTGGCGTGCTTGAGGCGAAGTGATAAGTTTTCTCACTAGATATGGAGATAGAGAAAATCCATGTGAGATGCATGTATGATCATTTTTTATGCTTGCATGTTGTGTCCTTAGGCTTCTGTTATGGATTTGATTATTGTTTGCATATGTTATAGAGATTACATAGAGATTACTAGAGTAATATTTATAAGGCTAGAACTTTCCTTCTCTTATGTCCTAAATGCTACATAAAGCTAATTACAATGTTGCCACAGTAGAGTAAGACTTTCAGACTTAATATATATTTTAAGAAAGTTGTTTTGTGCTAGGAGAGAGAATGAAGAAGAAAAATACAAATTAATATCATGGGGCGAGACATGAGAAGCTAGAGAATAGAGTTGCAAAAGGGAAAGAGGAGGAAAATGAAATATTAATATCCTAGTACACATCTTTGGCTAAAGTTATTCAAATAGATGATGTTTCCATGTGTTAAATAGTATATAACGGAGTTTAAAATTTCCAAAAAAATGTTTTACCCATTGTGATAACAAACATATCATGAAACCATACATATTTAACTTTCCATTATTATATATAATATGTATACATTTATTTAAGAATTAAAAAGAGCCTTTAAAGGTTAATTCATCATATATGGTATGATGTAAAATAATTGTGTACCTTGTATAGTTTAAATAAGATATTTAATAATTCATTGTGGTACATATTTTTTACCCTCTATAAAAATTCCATGATATAGCTAATTTGGAAAATGTAGAAAATTAAATAAAAATGATAAAAATTTAAATCCTAGAGTCACCGCCTTTTTTATATAAACAATAAGGGAAAATGAGGATTTGCATTTAAATCCATAGGAAAATGTGAGAAAGACCAAATATGACTCCACCCAAGGGTGGATAAGGAAAAGTAAAATGTGTCATGAAGATGGAATTCAACAATTCTTTTATGAGTGAGAAGGTGTTAGGCATCCCCACATTGCCCATGAAAATTGTATTGTATTTTTGTACTCTTGAGTGAAAGTGTGATTCGTGTTTAACTTAAAGAAAACTAAGTGAAAAACATGTAAAGGGTGGTTTGCGTCTTTTCATATTTGAGTATAGAGATGGACATGGAGTTCTCATATCATTGTAAAGATCCTAAACTATATTTAGTGGGGTCTTGGTTGACTCAAGATCGCCCATGTCAAACACCAATTCTTGGCGGTTGGGACAAAAATGTGAGAAACAAGAGTAGAGATGATAAGATAATAATTTGGTATGGGCAATATCAATCTATTGGATTTATTCAATAAAGTATGATACTTGCTCAAGTCACATGGAAGTATATTTGGATCGATCTTATAAGGATGATCAATTTAAGGGAAATTGATCAAGCAGTTTATAATGTCATGTATCATGACCAGTTTAAGAAGTTGTGGACATAATAGTTAAGCTCAACAGCTAAGGAATATTTCCATATTAGAATAATATATACAAACAATTGTCATTTTATGTCCTAATGATATTCAATATGTGGTTGTGTTGAAAGTATTATATAGTCACTCGGGAAATAGAATGTAAAAGGGATCTCTGGATTTAAGGGAGTCAAAAAGGTGTGATTGTGGATTGTGGATTTAAGGGGACATAATAGTTAAGCTCAACAGCTAAGGAATATTTCCATATTAGAATAATATATACAAACAATTGTCATTTTATGTCCTAATGATATTCAATACGTGGTTGTGTTGAAAGTATCATATAGTCACTCGGGAAATAGAATGTAAAAAGGATCTCTGGATTTAAGGGAGTCAAAAAGGTGTAATTGTGGATTGTGGATTAGGGTGTATGTTGTTAAGACATAATTAGTCTAAGGAGTAGGAAATTTGTAACACCCGGGCCCACTGCTTAAGGCTCTAGTTGAGTTTTAGGAAAGGCGACTGGCCCTACAAACCACCACTAGCCTTAGCTACACGCTTTGTCCTCACTCATGCTTAAGCTAGGATAAACTTCCCAACTGGTCACCCATCCTAGTACTACTGTGGGTCGAGCATGCCCACAGAGCTCTTTAGTGATGGGCTCCCCGAAAAGGAGGTGCACCTTGACAACATGGGTAGTCCAATCGTTCCTTTTAAGATCATTTTATTCGAGGCTTCAAATCTTGATATGTTACAAAATTACTCCAAATTTTTATAAGTTGTAACTAAAAAATTAATATATATAATCATCTAAACATAAAATATCGCTTGCCTCCTTATTTTTATCCCTATTGGACAAGTTCCCATGAAGATACGATGTAGTGGATACATACGAGTCAATTGTGAATCGAGTGAATCTTTACGAAAAATATTCATAAACAACAGTTTTTGACCTCAAAAAAGAAGTGTTAACACATTTATCTAGTTTAATTTATTTAAGTATAATATGAGGAGCAAGGTATAGGCATGAGAGTTTCCAAATTAATTCTATGTTTTTATTAAAATGAGAGAAATGTGTGAAGGTTATCCTAAGTTTTTAGGTGAAAAGAACATTCCTACTACACTGAGCATGTCTAAGCAATTTAATTTAAACAACAGAAGTTGTCAACATTTCATTATGATAATAATTGATGCAAAGCTGTAAATATAATTAATTAACAAAAAATACTAAAATTCCACCTAAAGAACAACTACTGTGAAACTAACTCATATCTTTCTTAACTCTTTAACTTATAAAACTCTGTGAACCTATATGAACATATTTTATCTTATTCCATAATTATATGAAGTGTACTCTACATATGAAGACTCATAGCAAACTACGATCCCACCATACAAGACTTAGCTGACACCCCGAGATAGCCAAGTCTGACTGTTGTCCTGGTCTGCTATAGGAACTCTGGCTCTCTGGTCTCGGCATCCTATGATGCCATAAACTGGACTCCTCCTCTAGCTGAGTACACAGGCGGAGAGTCAAGCCATTTATTACTCTAGTGCCATCAGGATCCTGTCTCTGGTTGATGTTGGACACTACATGGCTTTTCTATACTCTAGTGCCACCGAGATCCTCTCTCTGGTTGATGTTGGACACTACAAATTGTACTCTCGTGCCACCAAGATCCTGTCTCTGGTTAGTGTTGGACACGAGATCCGACCCCCGTATACTGGACACTGCCAGGGTTAGGTCATTTCACCCTAAGGCGCATACCTCCCAAAGGGGTTCTACCATGTCAGAGCTCTTAATTTAATATTTTATTATTCTAGAAAAGCTCTTACTACATTGCAATCTCTCTCTTACTATATGGTATCTCTTTCTCATTTATACTTGACTTTGGTATCTCTATGGTACCGAGTCTATTTGATTGCAGTTCAAATCACATTACCGTATCATTCTAGAACTGTCAGAGAAGTATACTCAAAATCATTGTAAATACCGAGTAATCCTTATATCATGCATGCAGACAGATTTAAACTTCATATATAACCCAAACTCATGTCAATTTGGTACATACATACTGAATTCATGCAATTAAACATCTAAGTGCACTGCTAAGAGTAATTTACTTCACATATAAGAAATCATCCATAGTATTTACCAATTATCTGAAATTTCTCGAAAAACATGCACATTAACCCGAATCCTGGTTTGTGTATCACATAACTCAATTAAGAGTTACTTATGTATCATAACACGAATTATTGACAATACTTGAGAATTTCTAGTAGTATCTCAGAGAATGTGCCAATTCATGTAAATGTTAATTCACACTCATTAACATAACAAGAAGCATGCAACTAGGGTTTTATTGCATATTTTTATGTTATCGTACTTTTTTTGAATCGTGCATCTGATAATTTACAAAATCTGTATTGCCTAGTTTTATACCCAAACCGTACCTTTATCAGTCGTGTATTTCTAATTTCAACATTCACACTGAGTAATTTAGGTTCTAATGAACCATGTAAATTCACTAGTCCAATCCACACTGATCAGATGCTAAATTAAATCATATGAAAGTGTAAAGAAGCAATTTATGAAATAAAATGTCGGGCGACACCAAATACTTCCCAATGCTTGATAACTATTGTTATCAGCGAAAAATGCGCAATTAACCAAAAATTTCCAAACACCAGCGTTAAATCATAATAGGTGAGTGAAACCCTACTCACCGCGATTCGGGATGTCCGAATTCGTCCGAAAACGTGTCCAGAGCCTGTTTCTGGACGAATTTTAGTTGTCTTCTACCTTGGATTTTCCCTGATCACGACTCAATAGCACAGAGCAAGCTAACGCCTAACCCAAGTTGGCAGATAGAACTCCTTTGATAGCCAAATCGTAGCTAGGGTTGCGGATTTGTGACCTGAACTCCAAGGCAAACTCCAAAGTAGCTCCCCCCACACACACAGCTGGGTGCGCCCAACAGCCTCCCTAGCCGTATGCAGCAGCAGCAGCTGTAGCTTGGCCACCGGCCAAAACTGCAGGGTGGCCTACTAGGCTGGGCGGGTGGAGTGGAGGAAAAAGAGGAAGGAAGGAGAAGAGGTAGAGGACGGAGGTCGGTCGCCAGTGGATTTACCTAAAAATCGCCCTACTTTCACTCCTTGGTTGTGGCCGATCGAGTAGCTTCCTGGGACACCGCTTTTGCGGTTCCCTGTTCTAGCGATCGCATGAGGGGATATGGAAGAAAGAAAGGATAAGCGAGAAAGGGAAAGGGGAAATAAAAGGCTAAACTTGGAAAAATTGCAACTAAGTCCAACAAAATAATAAGTCTATAACTTTGGCCTCAAGGGTCTGAATCAAATGATTCTTTTTGCAAAACTTCAATCACGGAATCCACTACAACCTCAAAGCAAGAAATCATGCTAATTAGCTTGTCTCAGCTAATCAAAACTCTAATCGCATCAAAGCACTTAGCTTGGCTTAATTAACTTGATGATACACTAATCACCACATGAGCACTTAACTTATCTCAATTAACTTAATGATGTTGTTATAATGATACCTACTAGTTAACATTAAAATGGGTCATAACAATCTCCCTCCCTTATAATAATTTTGTCCGAAAATTCCTAAAAGAGAAAAGGAATCTTGTTACGCATCTCATATTCAAGCTCCCACATAGCTTCCTCTAGGTTATGATTCATCCACATAACTTTCACTAATGGTATCTCACGATTCTTGAGTTTCTTGATCCTCCGATCAACTATTTGTATTGGTCCCTAAACATAGGACACATCTGATCTGAGTTGTGCAGGTTCTGGGTCAATTATCTTCTCTGTACCAGGATAACATTTCTTCAGCATCGATACATGAAACACATCATGTAAATTAGCCAATTCGGATGGCAATTCCAATCCTCTCAATGATAGGATACGGGCCCATAAACCTAGGAGTCAGTTTGCCTCTCTCACCAAACCTCAACACTCCCTTCCATGGTGAAACTTTCAGGTACACTTCATCACCAATCTCAAACTCAAGAGGTCTACGTCTCTTCTCAGCATAACTCTTCTGCCTGCCATGTGCTGCCTTTAACTGTTCTTTGATCACAATAATCTTTTCAGTAGTCAAATCCACTATCTCTGGTCCAAGAATCTGCTTTTCACCTACCTCATACCAACATATGGGTGATTTACACTTTCTACCATATAGAGCTTCATATGGGGCCATACCAATACTAGAATGGTGACTATTATTTTATGCAAACTCTATAAGGCTCAAGTGTTCTTCCCAACTTCCACTGAAATGCAAGACACATGCTCTCAGCATGTCCTCAAGAGTTTGAATGGTCCTCTCTGACTGACCATCCGTCTGCGGGTGAAAAGATGTCTTGAACCTTAATTTTGTGCCCAAATCACGATGCAACTGATTCCAAAACCTGGATGTGAACTTAGGATCTCTATCTGATATAATTGAAACTAGAATACCATGCAACCTGACTATTTCATCCACATATATCTTAGCCAACTTTGGGACATCAAAGGTTGACTTAACAGGAAGAAAGTGAGCAAACTTAGTTAATCTATCCACAATCACCCATATCGAGTCACAACATCTAAGTGTCCTGGGCAACCCTATCACAAAATCCATTATGATATGTTCCCATTTCCATTCTGGTATAGGAAGAGATTACAAGGTAACTGCAGGTTTTTGATGTTCAGTCTTAACTTGCTGGCACACACTACATATAGCCACGTACTCAGCTACATCCTTTTTCATACCTGACCACCGGTACAACTCCTTGAGATTCACATACATCTTAGTGTTACTTGGATGCATGGCATACATCGATGCATGTGCCTTCTCAAGAATCTGTTCTTTCAAGTCACTGTTTCTGTAACATCCCTGACCTGGGTTATAAGTTAACCCTAGGTGTTTTGCTTAAATCATGTAATTATGATGCTTGCGATTAACTTCTGGCATGTAATTAAGTTCCTGAGGAACATACAGTTTTATTTATGTCCTTTAAAATAATGTTGTAGTATTGTTTTGTTATGCAGGGACCTATGTGCAAATTAGCCAATTAGAAGGGTTAACTTGCAATATTCACATGTTAATATGTTCCTTTGATGATGAGACATCATATGTATGAATATGATGAGGTATGATGGATTCTCCAAGCTTGGGCACCAAGATGCAGCTTGTGGAGTAATCATTGTACTTAAAACCCTAATTTTGATGTAAAGTGCAATTTACCCAAAATATGGGGTGCAACTTGTAAAATATACCTTCTAATATATATTTTATGAATCTTGACATCATTTAGATAAAAAATGATGAGAGGGGCGCTTCAATTAAATAAATGGATAAGAAGGATGACCTTTGTAGTGAAAACACCTAGTATGAGTAAGGAGACCCTTCATATATGTACCATAGTATGAATGTTGGTTTTCTCTACCCTTAGGAATTGAGTTTTGATGAGATTTGCATAAGATTATCATGCTTGGACGCGCCTTAGAGAGAAGGAGGGACTTAGATGAGAAATCTAAGTTTTAGAGGTCCTTATGGTGAAAATCAGCCCAAGTTATATAAGCTTCTTTCTTGGCAAACCAAGCAAACGTATCCCCTTCACTTCCTCATCTCTCATCTTTCTCGACCAACTAAGGAAAAGCTCTGGAGCTCAGGGAGACGACCAACCTGTTCTAAGGTAAGAGAATACCATCTTCTAGCTTGGATTCATGGAGGAAATCCTTGTATAAGGTTGGTTTCATGGTTAATTTACTTGGGTTTCTTGTTCTAGCCGATCATCTCCATCTTTTCCTTGGAGAAACACCTTTGGCCAACCTGTGGAGCTCAATACACCATTAAAGGCTTGATGCTTGGGATATTGGATCTCTAGGAACAACGTTTGAGGTGGGTTTTATAACTCTAAACTTTTCTCTTTGTTAAGCATATCTTCTTTCTTGCATAAACTATCTTGTTCTTCTTCTTCCCCATCTTTCCTTGCACTCTTGCAAGATTTTCCATGAAGAACAGACCTTGGTCTCAAGGTAGAAGATGATGGGCATTAATATCTATGTTGGTCCTTATCCAACTTTACCAAACAGTTTGAGGGTCGGTTGGACCAAAAGGTCTCAAGACCGTTTGAGGCCAAACACTCTCAAGACCGTTTGGGGCCAAACGGTCTCAAGACCGTTTGGTAGGGTTGACCAAGGGAAGACCGTTTGAGGGTCTGTTGTACACATGTTGAATTAAACATCTACAAAGAACTGTAACCTAATTGCAAACCAATCACAAGTTGAAGGCACTTCAACCCCCTAAACCCTAATCGGGTTGAGTTGATGTTTTCAAGGATAGATTTTGGTGAACTTTGGGTTGAAGGGCCCAAACGGTCTCAAGACCGTTTGGTGACAACCCGAAGACCGTTTGGAGGTCTAGGGTTAAGGAAATTTGATGGTTTGAGGGTCCAATCACTATAGGTTGATGAATTAATGAAAAGTGCTGATTTGTAACCTAATTAGGGTTCAACCCTTATCAAATCAACTTATATTTTGATGAAACTTTGGGGAAACGGTCTCAAGACCATTTGGAGGATGTCCAAACGATATCAAGAACGTTTGGGCCAAGTTTGGGCCCAATTGGAGGTCAATTTATGGGTTCAACCTTGATTTGATTCACATTGTTGAACATTGATGATTATCCGATTGAAAACCCTAATTGATTTGGTTTCAACTCAAATTGGCTTTCAATTGAGGGTCAATTTGATGACCAAGTGATTAAGGTTAACCCTAATTGACTCAATTTGTAAGTGGTTAACATGGATTTGGCCAATTGGAGGCTTCAACATAGATAACCATAATCGATCACAACCTTTGGTGGAAGTTTGAGGTCCAAACGGTCTCAAGACCGTTTGGGGCCAAACGGTCTCAAGACCGTTTGGGCTCAAATGATCTTGAGATCAAACAGTTTCAAACCGCATAAGCTCAAACGGTCAACGCACTCAAACAGTCTCAATACCATTTGGGGGAAAACGATCTCAAGACCATTTTGGGGCAAACGGTCTCAAGACCGTTTGGTGGTTGAAGGTTGAAACCGTTTGGAGGTTTTCAAGGTTGTTTATACTTAATCAATTGAATGTGGAATTGTTTCAATGGTGGTTTTATCTTAACCCTAATGGTACCCTAGGACATTAAGGAACCAAGTGACTAATGGATTGACCCATGATGGTGACCAATGGGGCATTTTACCAATATACCCCTGAAGGGTACAATTGAGTGATACCTTGTTTTAATCAAACCCTAATGACATGATATTGGAGATTTGGCTTATGTTAATCAATGAGGACTTAACCCAACCTGATCTAAAGTGATGTAATCATCATCTAGTAGTAAGAGGAGAGAGAGGGCTCCTAATTGAAAAACAACTAGAGGGGGGTGAATAGAGTTTTTAAATAATTTTAACAATTTATTGAACTCAAACAACCACAATTGAATTTGGACAAAGAGGCAAGGGTTTAGAGTGGTTCCTAACCTTAGCAAATATTAAGGTAGTCAATCCACTACGCGGTTTCTTACCCAACCGGGATTTTGAATGAATCAAATTTTATTACCTCGTAAGGATTTTACATAAAATTACAATTCTTTCACCTAAACCCTTCGAACAGCCTTCACCTAGAAGTAGTTGCACCAACACTTTAAGAAGCCTTCTTGAAGTAACTTAAAGCTCCCCCTTAAGGTAGCCTTCCTCTTGAAGTAGCTTCCCGTTGCAATGGCCTTCTTGAAGTAGTCCGAAGTCCACCTTCTCCACCGAGAAGAACCTTCTCCGATCCGCAACCTCCAACCCTAGGAGTAGCAAGGAGAATACAAAAGATAACAAGGAACAAGAAAGAAGAAAGGAAATTACAACTTATCCTTTTATAGCCCAAGGCTTGAATTGCCTAGATCAAGCGTATAGATCTCCTAACCAAGTGTGTGAACTTGTGATTGCAGTGGGTAGGAGATGCTAGCCTATAGGACACGAATTTAGATCTAAGGAAGAAGATGGCCAGTTGTCACAATGCTCAAATTGCTCACAAACAGATTGCTCAAAGTATGCTCAAGGATTTCTCAAGTGTAGCAAGTGTATTTGAGTGTCCTATGGCTTGTCCTATTTATAGGAATGGCCTATAGATGCTTAAGGACGTTCTAGACAACTTCTAGGGGTTTCTAAGTGCTTAACTAGCAGTTAGGTACAAGTTTGTTGCTTTAACAACGGCTAATTACTTTACTCTGCAATTGTTGTCAGAGATCATCTCGGTCGAGAAATGGTCGACCGAGATTCATGTTCGGTCGAAGTTTTGTCGACCGATAGGCTCTCTGGATCAAGTGATTTGCAACGTCTATCTTCAACTGCCAACTATCTTGTCAGTTGTGTCTAACGGCTACTTGGGACTTTCTCGGTCGAGAAGATTGTCGACCGAGAGTGTCTCGGTCGAGGAGTTAGGTCGACCGAGATTGTCCCTGTTTCAATTTTTCAATTTAGGCACTAATTATATGTGTGAGTGTGCAAATGTGATCCTATTTGAAGGGGATGACTTATCTAAATAAGGTGTTTAGCTAGGGAAAATCTAACGCTTGATTTACATAAAATCTAAGTACTTGTACATTATATGTTTTTACAAATTTTTACAAAATGATTACATTTCATGAAAATATAAATGTATAAGCATATGGATTTCCCTAGTACTTTGTCATCCACCTTGCTCCTGCACACTCAAGTAGCATGTTAGATCAATAAGAATGAAATGTTTGTCATTATCAAAACAAAGGGATTTTTAGATGTCCATTTAGCCAACAATCTCCCCCTTTTTGAAGATGACAAACATTTCCTAAAATATAAATGAGGAAATATAAATAAATGAGTTTCATACCTTAAGATTACCATTTGTAGATTTTCTTCTTGTTTATAAAATGTGTGCTTATTATTCCCCATGAATCATGGAACATCAAATCCAATTCTCTAGGGAATATAGCAACTTTCAATGTAAAGCCAAGAATTTGTTTATGAAACTCATTGATTGAGTTTTTCATAATTTTAGTTTTATATTTATTTTCTCTCCCTTTGTCATTTCAAAAATATATCCATTTAAGAATTAAACTCCCCCTTAATTTGATATCCCATAAAATCTAATGAACAAGATGTCCATGAAAAGCCAAAAATGATGCAAGTAAAAAGCTTTTTGTCAAGAAGCACAAATATCAAAGAAAACATCTTCCAAATGAGTGATAAGTAGTTGCTTCCTAATTTTGTTAAATTGATCTAGTGGAAGTGATTTTGTAAAAATATCAGCCAATTGGTCTTCCGTATCAACATGATGAAGGAAATATGATTCTTGGAGATATGATCCCTTAAAAAGTGATGACGGATTTCAATATGTTTAGCTCGGTTGTGTAAAATAGGATTGTGTGCTAAATTGATAGCGCTTGTGTTGTCACAAAAGATAGGCATAGATGAAAGAGTAAAACCATAATCGTTTAATACTTGTTTCATATAAAGTACTTGAGCACAACAAGACCCGGCTGCCATATATTCAGCTTCAGTTGTAGATAGGGCAACCATATTTTGTTTCTTGCTAAACCAAGATACTAAGGCTCTCCCTAATAAGAAACAACCACCACTAGTACTCTTGTGATCAAGGTGACAACCAGCATAATCCGCATCAGTATAAGCTTTAAAATCCAAGGATTGTCCTTTTGGATACCATAAACCAAAACAGGTAGTGTCGGCTAAGTAACGAAGAATTCGCTTTACTGCTAAAAAATGAGACCGCATAGGTTGTGATTGAAATTGAGCACAAAGACCAACGGAAAACATAATGTCCGGTTTAGAAGCAGTTAAGTAAAGCAAACTACCAATCATGGCTCTATATAAGGAATCATCAATAGGTTCCCCATTTTCATCTTTATCAATTTTAATAGAAGTAGCCATAGGAGTAGTAGCATGTTTGCATTGATCCATCCCAAAACGTTTTAAGAGTTCTTTAGTGTATTTTTCTTGGCTTATAAAGATTCCGGCAGGTGTTTGCTTAATTTGAAAACCAAGAAAGAAGGTTAGTTCACCCATGAGGCTCATTTCAAATTCTTTTTGCATAATGTCACTGAATTGTGTGCAAATTGAATCATTAGAAGATCCAAAAATAATATCATCAACATATATTTGCACGACTAGGAAATCAGATGTATATGTTTTAAAAAATAAAGTTGAATCTGAACTTCCAATAGAAAAACCATTATAAAAAAGATATGTCTTGAGCCTTTCATACCAGTTCCTAGGTGCTTGTTTTAAACCATAAAGTGCTTTCTTAAGTTTATAAACATAGTCACCTTTTTTCGGTATTTCAAATTTGGGTGGTTGGGCAACATAAACTTCTTCTTGAATGATGCCATTTAGAAACGCACTTTTTACATTCATTTGGTAGAGTTTGATGTTTTTATGTGCAACGATAGCTAGTAACATTCTAATAGCTTCAAGTCTAGCTACTCGTGCATACGTTTCATCAAAATCTATTCCTTCTTGTTGATTATATCCTTGTGCTACTAACCGAGCTTTATTCCTTATTACTTCTCCTGCCTCATTTAGATTATTCCTAAAAACCCATTTAGTTCCTATGATGGTTTTGTCTTGTGGTTTAGGAACTAAATCCCAGACATCATTTTTAGTGAATTGATTTAATTCTTCTTGCATGGCTATTATCCAATAATCATCTTTAAGAGCTTCAGATATCTTCTTAGGTTCAATAATAAAAACAAAGGCCATGTTTGCTACATCTTTGAAGGAAGACCGAGTTTTGACTTTATCATTAGGATTTCCAATAATTAGTTCTTGAGGATGATCCTTAATAAGCCTAGGTGTGGGTTGTGGTTCATCTTGGTGATTGCTTGCAGTAACATTCTCACTATCATTTGGCATGTTTAAATTTTCGAATTGATTTGTGAGATCTATGATTTCTAGATTTTCATATTTGGACTCTTCATGAAAAGAAACATGATGGATTCTTCCACTTTTCTAGAGATAGTGTTATATACTCTAAATGCTTTGCTGGAAGTGGAATATCCCAAAAAGAATGCTTTATGGGATTTTGAATCAAACTTATATCTATCATCGTTGGTATTTAAGATATAGCATGTGGAACCAAAGGTATGAAAATAATCAACTCTAGGTTTCTTAGAATAGATTATTTCATATGGAGTTTTCTTCAAGTGAGAGTGAACCGTTACTCTATTTAACACATAGCAAGCAGTGTTTACAGCTTCATCCCAAAAGGTTTTGGGTGTGTTATATTCAAGCATCATAGTTCTAGCCATTTCTTGGAGTGATCGATTTTTCCTTTCTACTATACCATTTTGTTGTGGGGTGTGTGGAGTAGAAAAATTATTAGTGTACCCTTGAGATGTACAAAATTCCTCAAATATATGATTTTCAAATTCTCCACCATTATCACTTCTAATGGTACATATTTTGCTTTGTAATAGATTTTCAATCTTGGAGCAAAATTGTATAAAGACATGAATAGTATCATCTTTGGTTGTGATAAAATGTACCCATGTAAATCTACTATAATCATCAACAATAACAAAACAATATCTTTTGCCACCAATAGATTGTGTCCTCATGGGTCCAAATAAATCCATATGAATTAACTCTAAAGATCTACTAGTGCTAAGTACATGTTTGGGTTTAAAGGAGGTTTTTGTTTGCTTTCCCATTGTACATGGTTCACAATTTTCAACTTGATCAAAAGATAAAGTAGGTAAACCACGAACAAGATCATATTTCACTAACTTTTTAATGACATGGGAACTAGCATGTCCTAGCTTTTTATGCCAAAGTTGTAAGGTATTTTCATTTGCAAGCAAGCATTTTCCTACTACAGATTTCATAGAGTTAGGTTTAAGAATATAAAGATTTCCAACTCTATTTCCTTCATAGACAACATTTGTAGTGTTTTCTACTAATAATTTGCAACAAGTTTTGTTAAATAAAACATCATAGCCACTATCACATAATTGACTAACACATCAAATTATGGTGCAAACCATCAACTAGTAGAACATTCTTTATTTCGAGGTTTGTACCAACATTACCTATTCCAACAATTTTACCTTTACCATTGTCTCCAAACGTGATTGTTCCACTTTTCTTTTCTTCAAAGGTTTGAAATGCATCCTTGTTCCCAGTCATATGTTTGGAACATCCACTGTCAACCACCCATTTCCTGCATGAAAATATAGATTTTGGTACCTATGTGATGGTCTAATATGGTTAGAACCATTTAAGTACGAATTGTATAAAGATTCTTATTCAGAAATCCAGTCGGTCGACAATTTGTTCGACCGACGTCTGTCTCGGTCGACTAATTGTCGATCGAGAAGGTTTCTGTATTACAATCAAGAAAACCCAGAAATTCAACTCGGTTGACAAATGTTCGACCAAAATAATTGTTGTTTAAATTCATTTATTGCAGACATCCAGTCAGTCGACAAAAGTTCGACCAATTAAATGTTCGGTCGACAATACTTCGACCGACTAAGTTTCTGTTTCAGTAAAAACAGTTCAGAAAATTGACAATATGCATAAAACCTTTTGTTGAGTTGAGATAAGACAATATAAATTGCAAAATGGAGCGTTTGGCCATATCTCAACTAAATTCCATTTGACTCTACTAAGTTTGGGGTTTTGGGATCCAAACTAAGTAAGAATCCTTAGTCTTATAAGGGCATGCAAATGAATAGTGTCCAAGACGTAGGCAAAAATGACAAGTAATAGAATCAACTTCATTTCTCTTTCTAGCCATTGTGGTCTTGGGTACAAACATAGTCTGAGTTCTTTTGGGTTGATTTTTCTTTGGAACATATCCCAAACCTTTTCTTCCATTGAAAACATTACCAATGATTAGAATGTTATCAAGGATATCTCTCCTCTTTAACTCATAAAGTTCTCTTTGCAACTGAGCAATTTTATTCATCTTCGTGTGTAAACCCTTTCTTGCTTGATCTAAATCAGATAATAATGAATCTCTTTCTTTTACAACATTGTCATTGTTGCACAGAATAGGTTGAGTTTGAACATCTTTTAGTTTAGCTAACAATTCAGTCTTTTCTTTAGAAATAAGATCAACATTTGTTTCTAAAGTAAGTAGCTTTCTAGTGCAATCATCTAAAGATGTTTTTAATGACAAATTCTCAAGATCAATGTTGTTCTTTTCAGAAGAGAGATTATCTAATTTAGCACGTAGCTCATCGTTTGATTTAATAACCTTTATTAGTTTCTTTTTGACATCAACATACTTATCATGAGTTTCTTGTAGACTAGTAATTAACTCTTCTTTGGGAAGATCAAGTAGGCTTACCTCTTGAGAGTCTTCATCTTCTCTTGCCATTAGACATTCCACCTTTTCTTCTCCACTGTCACTGTCACTTGATTCGTCCCATGCGGCTTTATAAGTTTTTTCTCCTTTCTTCTTGTGTGAGCTTTTATTTCCTTTATTTGCTTTAGGACATTCATTTTTTAGATGTCCTTTCTTCCCACATTCAAAGCACCTAGGAGGAGAAGAAGAACTAGAAATTTTGTTAGATTTAAACCTTTTGTATTTCTTATCGTTGACGATCAAGGATTCTTCTCCTTCTTCTTCACTTGACTCCTCACTTTCTTGAGTGACGACCTTTGAAGCTTTTAGAGCCACATCCTTCTTCTTTCCTTGCTGAAGTTCACGTGCTCTTCTTTCTTCCTCTTCTAGGGTTGCTTCATGAGCTTTTAGGTTGCCAATAAGTTGCTCCATTTTCAGTCGAGTGAGGTCATTTGCTTCTTCAATGGCTGTCACCTTTGGCTTATATTTAGGAGGAAGTGATCAAAGAATTTTTGATACCTGATCTTCTTCAAGAATAGGTTTTCCTAGGGCATTTAAACCATTAAAAATAGAAGAAAATTTTGCATACATTTCACTAATAGATTCATCAGGGTCCATACGAAAGTGTTCAAACTTTTGCTTAAACATGCTAATTTTGGAATTTTTGACTTGGACTGTACCTTCATAGGTTATGGACAGTCTATGCCAAATATCATAGGCTGTGTCACAGTTGGATATTCTATTAAATTCACCTACTGAAATTGAACAATATAAAATGCTTACAGCTTTTGCATTCATTTGGGCCAGCTTTACCGTGTTTGCATCCCATTCTGCAAATTGAGTTTGAGGAAGCTCATACGGGGTTGACACCATTCTCCATAAGTCCCAATTGATACCTTGGAAGTAGAACTACATCATTCTCTTCTAATATTGGTAGTTTGTCCCGTCGAACGCTGGAGGTCTAGCAACTAGTGTTCCCTCAAGGTTAAGGTTGTTGAGTACTCCGTCACCCATTTCTTCAAGACCTTGTTAGGGTTCCTAGAAGCATGCTCTGATACCAATTGAAAAACAACTAGAGGGGGGGGTGAATAGAGTTTTTAAATAATTTTAACAATTTATTGAACTCAAACAACCACAATTGAAATTGGACAAAGAGGCAAGGGTTTAGAGTGGTACCTAACCTTAGCAAATACTAAGGTAGTCAATCCACTACCCGGTTGCTTACCCAACCGGGATTTTGAAAGAATTAAATTTTATTACCTCGCAAGGATTTTACATAAAATTACAATTCTTTCACCTAAACCCTTCGAACAGCCTTCACCTAGAAGTAGTTGCACCAACACTTGAAGCAGCCTTCTTGAAGTAACTTCAAGCTCCCCCTTGAAGTAGCCTTCCTCTTGAAGTAGCTTCCTGTTGCAACGACCTTCTTGAAGTAGTCCGAAGTCCACCTTCTCCACCGAGAAGAACCTTCTTCAATCTGCAGCCTCCAACCCTAGGAGTAGCAAGGAGAATACAAAAGATAACAAGGAACAAGAAAGAAGAAAGGAAATTACAACTTATCCTTTTATAGCCCAAGGCTTGATTTTCCTAGATCAAGCGTATAGATCTCCTAACCAAGTGTGTGAACTTGTGATTGCATTGGGTAGGAGATGCTAGCCTATAGGACATGAATTTAGAGCTAAGGAAGAAGATGGCCAGTTGTCACAATGCTCAAATTGCTCACAAACAGATTGCTCAAAGTATGCTCAAGGATTTCTCAAGTGTAGCAAGTGTATTTGAGTGTCCTATGGCTTGTCCTATTTATAGGAATGGTCTATAGATGCTTAAGGACATTCTACACAACTTCTAGGGGTTTCTAAGTGCTTAACTAGCCGTTAGGTACACGTTTGTTGCTTTAGCAACGGCTAATTACTTTACTCTGCAATTGTTGTTAGAGATCATCTCAGTCGAGAAATGGTCGACCGAGATTCCTGTTCGGTCGAAGTTTTGTCGACCGATAGGCTCTCTGGATCAAGTGATTTGCAACGTCTATCTTCAACTGCCAACTACCTTGTCAGTTGTGTCTAACGACTACTTGGGACTTTCTCAGTCGAGAAGATTGTCGAGTGAGAGTGTCTCGATCGAGGAGTTAGGTCGACCGAGATTGTCCATGTTTCAATTTTTCAATTTAGGCACTAATTATATGTGTGAGTGTGCAAATTTGATCCTATTTGAAGGGGATGACTTATCTAAATAAGGTGTTTAGCTAGGGAAAATCTAACGCTTGATTTACATGAAATCTAAGTACTTGTACATTATATGTTTGTACAAGTTTTTACAAAATGATTACATTTCATGAAAATATAAATGTATAATCATATGGATTTCCCTAGTACTTTGTCATTCACCTTGTTCCTGCACACTCAAGTAGCACGTTAGATCAATAAGAATGAAATGTTTGTCATTATCAAAACAAAGGGATTTTTAGATGTCCATTTAGCCAACACTAATATGATTAAGAATCAAGTAACATATCTTCAATACATAAGAATGTACATGGTTAGGGTATGATCCATCAAGGTGAGATCATGGAAACCCTAATTATGATGATTGATGAATCTCAACCTGATTAGAGGGCATCAACAGTGATGTTCCTCATATATGATGATGATATAAGCTCAATTCACTATGAGGTGAATAGTAAACCCTAATTCTGGGGTAATGACTGTAATGTGAATAGTAAACCCTAAATTTTGGGGTAATGACATGTAATGTGAATAGTAAACCCTAATTCTGGGGTAATGACATGTAATGTGAATAGTAAACCCTAATTCTAGGGTAATGATATGTAATGTGAATAGTAAACCCTAATTTATGTCAATCAGGGAATCTAATTCTTGTAAGAGTATGAAGGTACATCTTTTGAAATGAAATGTTTACTATTATTAGTTGATTTAACCATGCAGGTTCTTATATGAGGATGATCATATCCAGGTAAGGATTATGATACCATATTCATTAAAAGCATGTTATTAGCTTTATGAATAGTGACATATCCTCTTGCCTTATAAGTGGCATCATATGAGACTAATAGGCCTTAAGGGCCATGTATAACATCAAGGTCATGCTATTAGATGGCTTGATGCTGACATGTCACTTGATAGCAAGTGTTATGATGATATAAGGGTGTGAGCACCCATGTTCTTGAATCATAGTGATAAGATGATTAAGAATTGATATCCATAACTGAGATAAGTTATAATTGTTACATTTAGTATTCTTCTGTTATAGCCATGTTTAGTACTTGAATGTTTGGAAACATGTATGATGCTAAAAGAATACTGAAATGTACCTAATAATCAAGTATAATCATACCATGTAGAGCCCTGATCATAGATCCATCCTTGTCAGAGTTTATATGATGGTGAAATAGGTTTTCCTAAGGGAACTCCTGGATTACATACTTTAGGGTATGTGGGGGAATATGGATGTGTATATCCTTACATCCTAGTGTAGGAGTTGATGTAGATGTATCTTAAATCCATCAACCCTTCACTACATGTTTATACCTGGATGATGTAACACTATTCTCCCTCGAAAATCTTTTATAACCGCATCGATGAGAGATAAACAAGAAATCTTTCGATGGCGAAGAGAGCACAGAATGACACTGTGACTCTAATAGCGAAGTACCAGAATACCCTGGTAAGCTATAGTAGCAGAGACACTAGATGTCCTGCATGTTGATCCTCAACCTGACTGAGGAAGTTGAAGGTCATGAGAATCCGGCTCTTTCGATGACCTAGTATGATACTGATGTGACTTACTAGTGATCGGTTGGAGTATGAGCGGTATACTTCATCTCCACAGGGCATAATGATATTTGTAAAACATAATCAACCATGTAGTATATCTGCTTAGGTTGAACTATGAAGAACATTGATTGATATTACATTGCTTGCATTTATTACCCTGTTCAAGCATTAGTATACATGTTCTTCATATTCCTTAATGAAGATGAGTAATTGTTATCAAGCCTGCTGTGAGTAATTTAAGTTACCTTCTCATAATATTCCTTTGATTGCTTTAACAAAGTTTCTAGTGGAGAGTTATAACTCTCGCTGGGACAACTATTTAAAATTGTCTCACCCCGTAGATTTCTACCTTTAGGTGGTCGTCGAGGTCGAAGGAACCGATCTACAGGTGAACAGCAGCAGCAGCGGCAAAACCAGGAGCAGTAGTGATTTCAGGTGGAAACATTATGTTGTTTAGTCTTGTAGCTAGAATAGTCTTATGTCGTCTCTGTACACTCAGGTCGTAGGAGTTTGTTGATCTCATAATTTTGAAATCTTGAGATTTGTATCTTGTTGTATATAATCACTCAAGAAGTGATATAACAGAGATGTAAACAGTTCATCTTGCTTTTATGAAAGGAGTTTCAAGTTTTCAAGATCTCATTTTTGAAAGGTTTTAATTTCTCGTGATTTTTCATATTTCGTTGTTAATCGAATCGATTCTGCTATGTTTATCTTGTGTTTTAGAGATCAGATCCCACAATTAGTGGTATCAGAGCTCTAAGTTTACTGAGTCTACAAAGACATAGGACTTAGAATGTCGAGTCTATCCTTAGTACTTCTTTCTTATGTAATAGAGTCTTCTGCTCCTTAGGAGAAGAAGATAATTAAGGATGTATGGACCACAGGAGGAGTACAAGGCAGAAAGTAGTGTTGCTGCACCTTGAGAAGATGCAAGGAACCTAGAAATAGAGCAACCTATACCTGAGCCACCTATGGAGCCACCTCAGTTTGATCCATCTGACATGGGAAACCCAGTTGTTCAAACTATGTTCAGGCAGTTTATGACGGCCACGACACACATCACTGAGAGGATGCCCATGCCTGCACCTAGGACACATGTCTAGTCTGAGGGACAAGGTATTGGTAAGATGTTCAAGCGACTTCGTCGTGTCGGAGCAACCGAGTACTTTGGAACAACTGACCCTGCTGATGCCGATCTATGGTTAACTGAGCTGGAGAAAGCTTTCAGAATCCTAAACATCCCTGAAGGTGAGAAGGTTAGACATGCTGTCTATCTTCTCAAAGAAAGTGTTGGTCATTGGTGGACCATGGAAGAGCATAAGAGGCCTGGAATAGAGATCTCGTGGGAAGACTTTCATTGGGAATTTTTCCGCTGATATTTTCCAAAGACCTTCTTGGACGAGAAGATCTCTCAGTTTGAGAGACTGAGGCAGGGCATGATGAACATTAGCGAGTACGAAGCTAAGTTCATGGAGTTGTTGCGGTTCTGTCCGCACATGGCTGCCTCAGAAGAAGAAAGGATTAGAAGGTTTGAGAAGGGTTTGAATGCCGACTTGACTACTCCAGTGTCTGCTTTAGAGAACCGAGAGAGGTTCACTACCTTCGTCGAGTCAGTCCGAAGGATAGAGAGATCCGTAGTTGAGAGAAGGCAAACCCAAAAAGAGATATCCACAGTTCTAGGGTTCTTCATCTAGGGACTTTAAGAAGCCTAGATTCTCTGCACCTAACCCTCCACCATCCAGATCTAGAGCTCAGACACAGTGAACACCGAGCAGAGGTAGAGGACGAGGCCTACCACCACAAGAGACTCACAGTTCAGCATCAATGTCGGTTACAAGACCACCAAGACCACAACAACTGGAAAGAAGCTGCTACAACTGTGGGAAGGTGGGACATTTGATGAAAGACTATAGGTCTAGGCCTGTCAGTGTGACACAACCTCAAAGACAGAATCAACAGGGATCACATAGGAGGCAGTCTCAAGGAGCAGCTAGGGGACGTGGACAAGCATCTCAAGCTGGATCATCAGCACCAACTCAACCTCGGGCGATAGCGAGGTTCTATGCTATGAACCCACCAGAAGCAGTGGTCAATCCACGGGTTGTGGCAGGTCAGATGGAACTTTTATATTCTGATATGTCTAAATCATGTGTTGTATATGTTTTGATTGACCCGGGTGCTACACACTCCTTTATTACTCAAAGAGTGATTCATAACTGCAATATGACAGTTAGTCATAGGGTGGATAGCTTGTTGCTTGAGACTCCGTTGAGAGGGTATGCTATTTTGCAGGAGATGTGTTCTCCTAGCATCCTCTTCTTTTCTTATCATCACATTCAAGTGGATCTTATCCCGCTTGATATGCAAGGATTTGATATAATCCTTGGGATGGATACCTTGGAAAGGTATAGGGTTGTCTTGGATTGTGAATCCAAGCAGGCTGTGTTTGTTGATGAGAGCAACACATGGATCTTTCAAGGAGAGAGAAAGATTCTACCCACCTGTCTTGTGTCTGCTATGGTTACTAATAAGTTGATGAGGCAAGGATTTTATGCATTCTTGGCCCATGTAGTAGATACTACCATGAAGAGTTCCAACCATGTAGAAGTTCCAATAGTCAGGGAATTTGAAGATGTTTTTCCTGAAGAACTTCCAGGTATGCCACTGCCTCGGGAAATTGATTTTGAAATCAATTTGATCCCAGATACCCAACCTATAGCACAAATACCGTATAGGATGGCGCCTGCTGAGATGGCAGAACTCAAGAAACAACTTCAAGAGGTGCTCGAGAAGGGTTTTATTCGACCAAGCACTTCACCTTGGGGTGCTCTGGTCTTGTTTGTTAAAAAGAAGGATGGACCAATGCGATTATGCATTGATTACAAACAACTAAATAAAGTAACAATAAAGAATAAGTACCCTCTGTCGAGGATTGATGATCTTTTTGATCAGTTGTGTGGTGCAACCGTCTTCTCAAAGATAGACATAAGGTCTGGATATCATCAACTTTTTATTAAGGACAGTGACATACCCAAGTCTGCTTTCAGGATGAGGTATGGTCACTATGAGTTCACAGTTATGTCGTTTGGACTAACTAATGCACTAGCTGCATTTATGGAACTCATGAATAGAATCTTCAGACCTTTCCTCGATCAGTGTGTTGTTGTCTTTATAGATGACATTCTGATCTATAGTAGAGACGCTCAGCAGCATGAACAACATCTTCGTCAGGCTCTAACTTTGATAAGACAACATGAGTTATACACTAAGTTTAGCAAGTGTGAGTTCTGGTTGCCGGAAGTAGCTTTTCTTGGACATGTGGTATCTGCCTCGGGTATATGTGTTGACCCTAAAAAGGAAGAGTTTGTTCTACAGTGGGAACAACTGAAGACACCAACAGAAATCCGTAGTTTCTTAGGGTTGGCTGGCTATTATCGAAGGTTCGTTAAGAACTTCAGTTCTATAGCCTTACCTTTGATGAAGTTGACCTGGAAAGATGTTTCTTTTTCTTGGAGTGACAAGTGTCAGCAGTCCTTTTAGTTATTGAAGGAGAGGTTGACAAGTGCACCTGCTTGTGCTACCTGAGCAAGGCAAAGGATACATAGTTTTTTGTGATGCCTCCAAGAATGGACTCAGATGTGTGCTAATGCATGATAAGCATGTGATTTCTTTTGCTTCCCGACAACTTAAGAAACACGAGGAGAACTATCCGACACACGACTTAGAGTTAGCTGTTGTGGTTCATGCTTTGAAAATATGGAGACACTACCTTTATGGAGAGACATTCCAGATTTTCACTGATCATAAGAGCCTTAAGTATATCTTTTCTCAGCATGAACTTAACATGAGGAAACGTCGCTGGATGGAGCTAATCAAGGATTATGATTGTACGATAGATTACCATCCAGGGAAGGCCAATGTAGTTGCAAATGCTCTGAGTAGGAAATCAACAACACCATGCTCTGATAGGGCACAACTAAACTCTTTAGTATGCCCTAGGAGAGATATGCTTATTTCCTTAAGGAAAGACAATGTACAAATGAAGGTGTCATGGATTGCCGAGTTGCTGGTTGAGATGCATATCAAACCCACCCTAAGAGAGCAGATTAGAGAGGCACAACTAGTTGATGTTGTGGTTCAGCAGATCAGGTCAGAGTATGGAGATGAGAAGAGAGATGGTTTCCATGACTCAGAAGACCAAGTGGCATGTTATCATGGTAGGATGATAGTGTCGGATGTGGATAACTTGAGGAAGTTAGTCCTGGAGGAAGCTCATTCTTCTATGTATGCCATGCATCCAGGGAGCACCAAGATGTATCAAAACGTGAAAGATATGTATTGGTGGCGTGGAATGAAGAAGGATGTTGCTGAGTTTGTTCTAAGGTGTCTGATGTGTCAACAAGTTAAAGCTGAACATCAGAAGCCTGCAGAAACAATGCAACATTTACCCATACCACAGTGGAAGTGGGATCATGTAACCATGGACTTTGTTGTTGGCCTACCTAGGACAAGCAAAGGACCTGATTCCATTTGGGTAATTGTTGATATGTTGACTAAGACAACACATTTCTTGCCTGTCAAAACAACCTAATCTGCTGAAAGGTTATCACAGTTATATGTTCATGAGATAGTGCGTTTGCACGGAGTTCCTGTCACCATAGTCTCTGACAGAGGTCCCCAGTTTACAAGCCATTTTTGGGAACAACTTCATAGATCTTTAGGCACCCAGTTAAGGTTTAGTACAACCTTTCATCCACAGACTAATGGACAGTCGGAAAGGACTATACATACCTTGGAAGACTTGTTGAGAGCATGTGTTCTCCAATTTTCAGGAAGTTGGGATCTGCACCTAAGCTTGATAGAGTTTGCCTATAACAATAGCTATCACCATAGTATTGATATGGCACCTTATGAAGCCTTGTATGGTAGACGTTGTAGATCACCCTTATGTTGGTATGAAACTGGTGAGCATCAGCTATTAGGTCCTGATCTTGTGCAACAGACCACGGAAAAAAGATTAAAAAATCTAGCAGCATCTTAAGACTGCCAGGATAGATAGAAGTCTTATGCTGATAGACGTCGTAGACCCTTAGAGTTCCAGGTTGGAGATAGAGTGTACCTCAAGGTCTCACCTTGGAAAGGAGTCCTTCATTTTGGAAGGAAAGGGAAGTTAGCTCCGAGATTTATGGGGCTTTATCCAATCATTGAACGAGTTGGAAAGGTAGCCTATAAACTAGAGTTGCCACCAGAGTTGCAGAAGTTACACCCTGTGTTTCACATTTCTATGCTGAGGAAATGTCACCCTGACTACGAGTCAGTTCTACAACCTATGGAAATAGAATTGAATGAAGATATAACTTATGAGGAGGGACCAGTGTCAATCCTTGATAACAGAATTAAAAAGTTAAAGAAGAAAGATATAAGTCTTGTGAAAGTCCTCTGGAACCATCGTGGTGTTGAATAAGCCACTTGGGAACTGGACGAAGAGATGAGAAGGAAATATCCTACTCTTTTATCCTAATATGTTTTGCTGATTTCGGGGACGAAATCCTTATAAGGGGTGGATAATTTGTAACATCCCTGACCTGGGTTATAAGTTAACCCTAGGTGTTTTGCTTAAATCATGTAATTATGATGCTTGTGATTAACTTCTAGCATGTAATTAAGTTCACGTGGAACATACAGTTTTATTTATGTCCTTTAAAATAATGTTGTAGTATTGTTTTGTTATGTAGGGACCTATGTGAAAATTACCCAATTAGAAGGGTTAACTTGAAATATTCACATTTTAAGATGTTCCTTTGATGATGAGACATCATATGGATGAATATGATGAGGTATGATGGATTCTCCAAGCTTGGGCACCAAGATGTAGCTTGTGGAGTAATCCTTGTACTTAAAACCCTGATTTTGGTGTAAAGTGCAATTTACCCTAAATATGGGGTGCAACTTGTAAAATATACCTTATAATATATCTTTTATGACTCTTTACATCATTTAGAGAAGAAATTATGAGAGGGGCGCTTCAATTAAATAAATGGATAAGAAGGATGACCTTTGTAGTGAAAACACCTAGTATGAGTAAGGAGACCCTTCATATATGTACCTTAGTATGAATGTTGGTTTTCTCTACCCTTAGGTCTTGAGTTTTGATGAGCTTTGCATAAGATTATCATTCTTGGACGTGCCTTAGAGAGAAGGAGGGACTTATATGAGAAATATATGTTTTAGAGGTCCTTATGGTGAAAATCAGCCGAAGCTATATAAGCTTCTTTCTTGGCAAACCAAGCAAACATATCCCCTTCACTTCCTCATTTCTCATCTTTCTGAACTGACTAAGGCAAAGCTCTAGAGCTCAGGGAGATGACCAACCTGTTCTAAGGTAAGAGGATACCATCTTCTAGCTTGGATTCATGGAGGAAATCCTTGTATAAGGTTGGTTTCATGGTTAATTTACTTAGGTTTCTTGTTCTAGCCGATCATCTCCATCTTTTCCTTGGAGAATCACCTTTGGCCAACCTGTGGAGCTCAAGACGCCATGAAAGGCTTGAAGCTTGGAAGCTTGGAGCTCTAGGAGCAACGTTTGAGGTGGGTTTTATAACTCTAAACCTTTTTCTTTGTTAAACATATCTTCTTTCTTGCATAAACTATCTTGTTCTTCTTCTTCCCCATCTTTCCTTGCACTCTTGCAAGCTTTTCCATGAATAACAGACCTTGGTCTCAAGGTAGAAGATGATGGGTGTTAATATCTATGTTGGTCCTTATCCAACTTAACCAAACGGTTTGAAGGTCGGTTGGACCAAACGGTCTCAAGACCGTTTGGTAGGGTTGACCAAGGGAAGACCGTTTGAGGGTCTGTTGTACACATGTTGAATTAAACATCTACAAAGAATTGTAACCTAATTGCAAACCAATCACAAGTTGAAGGCACTTCAACCCCCTAAACCCTAATCGGGTTGAGTTGAGGTTTTCAAGGATAGATTTTGGTGAACTTTGGGTTGAAGGGCCCAAACGGTCTCAAGACCATTTGGGGGTTCATTCAAACGGTCAAGACCGTTTGGTGACAACCCAAGACCGTTTGGCGGTCTAGGGTTAAGGAAATTTGATGGTTTGAGGGTCCAATCACTATAGGTTGATGAATTAATGAAAAGTGCTGATTTGTAACCTAATTAGGGTTCAACCCTTATCAAATCAACTTAGATTTTGATGAAACTTTGGGTAGATGGTCTCAAGACCGTTTGGAGGATGTCAAAACAATCTCAAGAACGTTTGGTCCAAGTTTGGTCCCAATTGGAGGTCAATTGATGGGTTCAACCTTGATTTGATTCACATTGTTGAACATTGATGATTATCCGATTGAAAACCCTAATTGAGTTGGTTTCAACCCAAATTGGCTTTCAATTGAGGGTCAATTTGATGACCAAGTGGTTAAGGTTAACCCTAATTGACTCAGTTTGTAAGTGGTTAACATGGATTTGGCCAATTGGAGGCTTCAACATAAATAACCATAATCGATCATAACCTTTGGTGGATGTTTGAGGTCCAAACGGTTTGAGTCCATTTGGACCAAACGGTCTCAAGACCGTTTGAGGCCAAACGGTCTCAAGACCATTTGGGGCCAAACAGTCTCAAGACTGTTTGGGCTCAAATGATCTCAAGGTCGTTTGAACCAAACCGATCTCAAGACCGTTTGAGATCAAACGGTTTCAAACTGCATAAGCTCAAACGGTTTGGAAGTCAAACCAAACCAAATGGTCAAAGCACTCAAACGGTCTCAAGACTGTTTGAGGCTAAATGGTCTAAAGACCATTTGGGGGCAAACGGTCTCAATACCGTTTGAGACCAAACAGTCTCAAGACCGTTTGGTGGTTGAAGGTTGAAACCGTTTGGAGGTTTTCAAGATTGTTTATACTTAATCAATTGAATGTAGAATTGGTTCAATGGTGGTTTGATCTTAGCACTAATGGTACCCTAGGATATTAAGGAACCAAGTGACTAATGGATTGACCCATGATGGTGACCAATGGGGCATTTTACCAATATACCCCTGAAGGGTACAATTGAGTGATACCTTGTTTTAATCAAACCCTAATGACATGATATTGGAGATTTGGCTTATGTTAATCAATGAGGACTTAACTCGACCTGATCTAGAGTGATGTAATCATAATCTAGTAGTAAGAGGAGAGATAGGGCTCCTAATATGATTAAGAATCAAGTAACATATCTTCAATACATAAGAATGTACGTGGTTAGGGTATGATCCATCAAGGTGAGATCATGGAAACCCTAATTATGATGATTGATGAATCTCAACCTAATTAGAGGGCATCAACAGTGATGTTCCTCATATATGATGATGCTATAAGCTCAATTCACTATTAGGTGAATAGTAAACCCTAATTCTGGGGTAATGACATGTAATGTGAATAGTAAACCCTAAATTCTGGGGTAATGACATGTAATGTGAATAGTAAACCCTAATTTTGGGGTAATGACATGTAATGTGAATAGTAAACCCTAATTCTAGGGTAATGATATGTAATGTGAATAGTAAACCCTAATTTATGTCAATCAGGGAATCGAACTCTTGTAAGTGTATGAAGGTACATCTTTTGAAATGAAATGTTTACTATTATTAGTTGATTTAACCATGCAGGTTCTTATATGAGGATGATCATATCTAGGTAAGGATTATGATACCATATTCATTAAAAGCATGTTATTAGGTTTATGAATAGTGACATATCCTCTTGCCTTGTAAGTGGCATCATATGAGACTAATAGGCCTTAAGGGCCATGTATAACATCAAGGTCATGCTATTAGATGACTTGATGCTGACATGTCACTTGATAGCAAGTGTTATGATGATATAAGGGTGTGAGCACCCATGTTCTTGAATCATAGTGATAAGATGATTAAGAATTGATATCCATATGATAACTGAGATAAGTTATACTTGTTACATTTAGTATTTTTCTGTTATAGCCATGTTTATTACTTGAATGTTTGGAAACATGTATGATGCTAAAAGAATACTGAAATGTACCTAATAATCAAGTATAATGATACCATGTAGAGCCCTGATCATAGATCCATCATTGTCAGAGTTTATATGATGGTGAAATAGGTTTTCCTAAGGGAACTCCTGGATCACATACTTTAGAGTATGTGGGGGAATATGGATGTGTATATCCTTACATCCTAGTGTAGGAGTTGATGTAGATGTATCTTAAATCCATCAACCCTTCACTACATGTTTATACCGGGATGATGTAACACTATTCTCCCGAGCAAATCTTTTATAACCACATCGATGAGAGATAAACAAGAAATCTTTCGATGGCGAAGAGAGCACAAAATGCCACTGTGACTCTAATAACAAAGTACCAGAATACCCTAGTAAGCTATAGTAGTAGAGACATTAGATGTCCTGCATGTTGATCCTCAACCTGACTGAGGAAGTTGAAGGTCATGAGAATCCAACTCTTTCGATGACCTAGTATGATACCGATGCGACTTACTAGTGATCGGTTGGAGTATGAGCGATATACTTCATCTCCACAGGGCATAATGATGTTTGTAAAATATAATCAACCACGTAGTATATCTGCTTAGGTTGAACTACGAAGAACATTGATTGATATTACATTGCTTGCATTTATTACCCTGTTCAAGTATTAGTATACATATTCTTCATATTCCTTATTGAAGATGAGTAAATGTTATCAAGCCTGCTCTAAATAATTTAAGTTACCTGCTCATAATATTCCTTTGATTGCTTTAACAAAGTTTCTGGCAGAGAGTTATAACTCTCGCTGGGACAATTATTTAAAATCGTCTCACCCCGTAGATTTCTACCTTTAGGTGGTCGTCAAGGTCGAAGGAACCGATATATAGGTGAACAGTAGCAGCAACAGCAAATCCAGGAGCAGTAGTGATTTTAGGTGGAAATATTGTGTTGTTTAGTCCTGTAGTTAGAATAGTCTTATGTTGTCTCTGTACACTCAGGTCCTAGGAGTTTGTTGATATGAGATTTTGAAATCTTGAGATTTTGTATCTTGTTGTATATAATCACTCAAGAAGTGATATAACAGAGATGTAAACAATTAATCTTGCTTTTATGAAAGGAGTTTCAGGTTTTTGAGATCTCATTTTCGAAAGGTTTTAATTTCTCGTGATTTTTCATATTCCGCTGTTAATCGAATCACTTCAGCTATGTTTATCTTGTGTTTTAGAGATCAGATTCCACAGTTTCTAGGTACGCATAACCTATCATGCTGATATAACAAACCGTCGTCTAAAAACCTAAACTGTGGTCTTTTTCCCTTTGTCATATCCTTCATGATCTGTTGTAACTCACTATCATTCTGCCGAAGTTCCTTGATTTGATTGTAAAAAGTACGCTTGACTTGAATCTGTGCAATCAAACCACTCTGTTCTGTCACCCCAAAGTCTAAGTTCAACTTCCGCATTGCTACTAGCAGGTCTCTCTTGAAACATGCCATAGATAATGCATCAGCTGTTGAACTAGACTTCCTGCTGAGGGCGTCTGCTACAACATTTGCCTTACCAAGATGATAATCTATCGTCACATCATAATCTTTGATCAATTCTAACCATCTTCGTTGTCTAAGATTCAGATCTTTCTGGGTAAAGATATATTTCAAGATCTTATGATCTGTAAACACTTGGCATGCCTCACCAAAAAGATAGTGGCGCCATGTCTTAAGAGCATGAACTACAACAACTAACTCTAAATCATGTGTTGGATAATTCTCCTCATTCTTTTTAAGCTGTTTATATGCATAAGCTACTACTTTGCCTTCCTGCATCAACACACATCCTAAACCTCTCCTGGAAGCATCACAAAACACTATGTAGCCCTGGTCCGCCTCGGGTAGGGTCAACACTGGTGCTGTAGTCAATCTCTTCTTCAAAATTTGAAAACTCTTCTCACAGTTGTCTGACCAGACAAACGGTGCATTCTTCCTCGTTAAGCGTGTCAAAGGTGACGATATATGTAACATCCCTGACCTAGGTTATGAGCTAACCCTAGGTGTTTTTCCTAATTATGTAATTAGATAATTGTGATTATCTTTTAGTATGTAATTAAAGCTCCTGAGGAACATATGTTTCCATTTCTGTTCCTTTTAAACAATGTTGTAGTATTGTTTTGCAATACAGGGACCTATGTGCAATTTACCCAATTAGAGGGGTTAACTTGCAAATTTCACATGTTAATATGTTCCTTTAGTGTTGATACATCATAATAATAAATATGATGAAGTATGATGGATTTCCCAAGCTTGGGCATCAAGATGCAGCTTGTGGAGCAATCCTTGTACTTAAAACCCTAGTTTTGGTGTAAAATGCAATTTACCCAAAATATGGGGTGCAACTTGTAAAATACACACTCTATAGTATCTTTTATGACTCTTGACATCATTTAGAGTAAAATTGATGAAAAGGGCGTTTCATTTGAATAATCATATAATAAGGAACACCTTTGTGATTAAATCACCAAGTTGTAAGGAGACCCTGATATATGTGCACCTTAGTGATAAGTTGACCTTCTTTGCCTTTAGTTCTTGGTCTTAAAAGTAGTTTTGCCTTAGATATAAGGAGTAGGGACGTGAAAAGAAGAAGGAGGGACCTAGATGAGAAATGGAGAAATCAGATGTCCTTATGTTGAACTTTCACCCAATTACAAATATACAAGTCTAACGGAAGACACCAAGATGGTTAGACACTCGGTTTGTTAGCGAGAGGTCCCAAGATCAAGCCAGGCCACATGATGAATAAAATGTCCAATTTTTTTTTTTAAACATATATATACAACTTTCCTTTGCAATCAAAGGAAAATGTTTCCTCTTCTTTCTCACTTATCATCTTGCTCAACCGACTAGAGGCAGATCTCTGGAGCTCAGGGAGATGACCGACCTGTTCTAAGGTAAGAAGAGACCATCACCTAGCTCGGATTCATGGAGGAAAGTGAATTACAAGGTTGGTTTCATGGTTTTCTTACTTAGCTTTCTTGTTCTAGCTGACTTTCCCCAACCTTTCCTTGGAGAAACACCTTTGGCCGACCTGTGGAGCTCAAGGCGCCATTAAAGGCCTGAAGCTTGGAAGCTTGGAGCTCTAGGAATGACATTTGAGGCGGGTTTTATAACTCTTAACCCCTTGCTTTCTTATGCATATTCTTGTTCTTGCAATTAATTAGTACTTAGTTCTTATTCTTCCCCATCTTTCCTTGCAATCTTGCAAGCAATCCGTTGAGAAACCGACCTGACTTGAGGTTGAAGATGATGGGCGTGAATTACTAGGTAACTTTACCAAATGACCTTGGACCATTTGGTCTAAACGGTTTGCAAACTGTCTAAAATCGAGCGATCTCAAGATCGTTTGATCCCATGCGGTCTTGCAAGACCGTTTAGATTCAAACGGTCTCCAAGACCATTTGGTAGGGTTGACCAAGTGAAGACCATTTAGAGGTCTGTTGTACACATGTTGAATTAATCAATTACAAAGAATCATGATCTAATTGCAAACCAATCACAAGTTGAATGCACTTCAACCCTCTAAACCCTAATCGAGTTCAATTGATGATTTCAAGGATAGATTTTGTTGAACTTAAGGTTGAGTGGCTCAAACGGTCTCAAGACCATTTTGGGGGTTCACTCAAACGGTCTCAAGACCGTTTGGTGACAACCCAATACCGTTTGGAGGTCTAGGGTTAAGGTATTTTGGTCAATTGAGGGTCCAATCATAATAGGTTGATGAATTAATTAATAGTGCTAATTTTAAACATAATTAGGGTTCAACCCTTATCAAATTGACTTAGATTTTGGTGTGAGTTTGGGAAAATGGTCTCAAGACCGTTTGGAGGGTATCTAAACGGTCTCAAGACCGTTTGGACCAAGTTGGGGCCCAATTGAGTGCCAATTGATGGGTTCAACCTCGATTAGACTCAAGATTATCAATGTTGATGGTTAACCGATTGCAAACCCTAATTGAATTGGTTTCAACCCTAATTGGCTTTCAATTAAGGATCAATTTGGTGTTCAATTGATTAAGGTTAACCCTAATTGGCTCAACTGATAAGTGGTTAGCAAGGGTGTGGCCAATTGAAGGCTTTGACATAGAAAACCCTAATCGATTACAAGCTTTGATGCACCTTTGAGTTCCATGCGGTCTTGACCCATTTGGACCAAACGGTCTCAAGACCGCTTGGAACCAAACGGTTTCAAGGTCGTTTAAGATCAAATGGTTTCAAGGTCGCATAAGTTCAAACGGTTTGGAAGTCAACTTTGATCAAACGGTCAACACACTTAAACAGTCTCAAGACCGTTTAAGGGCAAACAGTCTTGAAGGTCATGCGGTTTTGGAGGTCAAAGTGTCCAAACGGTCAACGCATCCAAACGGTTTCAAAACCATTTGGAGGTTAAGGTGTGAAACCGTTTGGGGATCTTAGGGCTATGATTGCTTAGTAACTTGAAGGCTTAATTGGTCCAATGGTGGTCTAAACCAAACCCTAATGATACCTAAAGACATTAAGGGGTTAAGTGATTAATAGATTGGACCATGTTGTGATCAAGGGTGTACATTACCAATGTGCCCTTGAAGGGTTCAAGTAGATGACACCTTGTTTAATCAAAACCCTAATGACATGATAGTGGTGACTTAGCTTATATTAATCAATGATGACTTGGCCTAACCTAATATAGAGTGAAGTAATCACCATCTATTAGTAAGAGGAGAGAAAAGGTACCATTTATGGTTGAAACTCAAGTAAAATACCTTCAATGTATATGAATATACATGATTAGGGTATGATCCACCTATGAGAGATCACAAAAACCCTAATTATGTTGTCTAATGAATCTTAACCTAATTAAGGGCATAAATAATGATGATTTTCATACATGATGATGCTATGAGATCAATTCACCATGAAGTGAATAGTAAACCCTAATTCTAGGGTAATAACATGAAATTATGAATAGTAAACCCTAATTGAGGGTAATGGATTGAAATGTACAATAAACCCTAATTCCAAGTTATGCTTTTAAGCATGAATCTTCATGATAAAGTATGAGATGAGGAATAATTATTCCTAATCATAATGAAAGGGATTGAATAACACTAATTGATGTAAATAAGGGAACCTAGCCTTAGTAAAGGCATGAAGGTACAAACCTTGAAATGAAAGATTAATTCTTCTTTATAAATTGCTGACCTGGAAATGAATTGTTTACTGTTGTCAATTGAATTAATCTTGCAGATTCATATCATAAGATAGATATGATGTATATGAAAACATGAGGTAGATATCATCCTGAATATAATGATACCTAGAATAGGTGATGATGGATTATCCTACATCAACAATGTTTAAATCTATAATATTAATGATAGTTGGATAATTTTGATATATGAAACATAGGTCATATGAGGAAAGAATCAAGTTAGTGGTTGAAGTATCAAAAGAGAAATATCTTTATATTGGATTACCAATTATTTCAAGTAAGATAGTGATGGGAAGAATGTGATACATCAAATTATGATAGATATCACATTCGACAGTCCATGGTATTATACATGGATGAGCCTCTAAACCCTTATACTTAAGCAAGTGACACAAAGAGTATATAATAGGTAGTTACCTATGATATATACATAATGAACTCAATGTACTCAATAAGTATAGATTATACATCTTGTGAGGGGAGTAAATCCATCCAAGGATATGAATAAGAAATGGGTTAATACTTAGAATTGATGAACAATAATGATTTATGATGATTATAGTAATTGAAAGCAAACACATTTGATACCTTTGTATGCTAATAAGGGTGGTGGAGTAGTATGTTAAGGTTGAATAGATAATATAAACAGGAAATCCTCATTACTGAAAGATGGGATATATATTACCCTATGTTTGGGTTATGTTCTTAAACATGGAAACCTATGCATGAAATATGTAATGAAGAATCACTATACCTCCTTATAGGTAAGAAGGGGTGGAATAACCCTAGTTAAAATTAACTAAGAGCATATTGGTACAATTCTTGAATTGAAAGGTTATCTCTGTTTTATACTATGTTGATATAGAGATGAATAGCTCATTATCAAATATATTAACTATGCAGGTTTTTACAAAGTAAAAATCATAACTAGGTAAGGGTTATGATGTCATATTCATTGAAGGCATGTTATAAGCTTAATGAAAAGTGATATATGCTATGTTGCCTCAATTAAGTGACAACATATGAGGTTAATGGGTTGTAAGAGCCATGAGTAAACATCAAGGTCATGCTGATCAGATGACATATGATGATCTAAGGGTTAAGCACCCTATTCTTAATTCATAGTAATGAAATGATTAAGAATATATGTTCATTTGATTACTGATGTGAGTTGAACTTGATACATTAAGTATTCTACTTTCATAGTTGTTGATCTAATGATTAATGCTTGGAAACATGCTTGATGATAAAAGAATACTGAAATGTACCTAACTAATCAAGTATAATCATACCATGTAGGGCCCTGACCATAGATCCATCATTGTTAGAGACCAAATGATGGTGAAATGGGTTTTCCAAAGAGAACTCCTGGAGCATATACTTTTGAGTATATGGGGGTATATGGACGCGAATATCCTTACGTCCTAGTGTAGGAATTGATGTAGATGTACTTTAATCTTTTAACCCTTCACTACTTATTCATACCGGGTGATGTACCACAAATCTCCTGAAGAAATTACTAATACTGCATCGATGAAAGATAAACAAGAAATCTTTCAATGATGATGAGGGTTCAGAACTCCACTGTAACTCTGTAGCGAAGTTTCCAGAATACCCTGGATAGCTACTACAACAGAGACACAAGATGTCCTGCAAGTAAATCCTCTTACTGACTGAGGAAGATGAGGTCATAAGAATCCAGCTCTTTTGATGACCTATGTATGGTACCGACACGATTTTTATAAATGGTCGGTTGGAGTATGAGCGGTATACCTCATCTCCGCAGGGCATAATAATGTTTGAAAAATATAATCAACCGTATAGTATAACTGCTTAGGTTGAACTACAAGAAACAATGATTGATGTTACATTGTTGACTTTAATAGTCTGTTCAAGTATCTAGCATACATGTTCTACATATGCTTTAATGAAGTGATTTCTTAAGTAAATGTTGTTTTACTTATTACCAAACCTGCTGTTGATATTTTCAGTTACTTTGCTTCTGTTATTCCTTATATGCTATAACAAAGCCTCTGGAAAAGAGTTATAACTCTCGTTGGGACAATTATTTAAATTATCTCACTTCTGTGGGATTATACTTTTTAGTAGGGGTGTAAACGGTGCGAGTACAGTGCGGGTCTGGCCATACCCATACCCATACCCATCTAATTTAGCGGGTCTGGTTCCGGTTCTAGATCCGCATAATACAAGACCTGGACCCGCACTGTACCCGTACCCGCAATAATAGTGGGTATGCGGGTAAGCGATTCTATAAAACATCATATTGTTTATGTAAGAGAAATGACTATGTTATATATATTTAACACAACAAGATATTGTTATCATATAGTATATTAACATGTAATAGTTATATTAGACAATGCTATATTCTATACAATAAAATTAATTGAGTAACTGTTTACATATTTGAAGTCATGATCATATCATTTTATTTATGTAGAAAGTAATGTAGATTAGTAGACATTTTGATTTTATGTTTACATATAATGTTCGTTATTGTAACTAGAATAGTTAATTCTTAGTTATATGACTAGTGTCAACCTTAGAGTAGGATATAATCTCAATAATTATATTAATTAGACTAGTAAAGTATGATATATATAACATATTATTTTAGTAGTTACTTATGTATAGCGGGTACACGGGTCTAGTGGGTCTGGGTCCAAGCATACCCATTATTGGACTCGCTTATATGTGGGTCCAAGGGTATACGGGTCCAAGGGTATGCGGGTATAAAAATTAGACCCGTGACGGGTTTTTAAGGGTCCAGATTTGTGGGTCCGCGGGTCTACCCGTACCCATTTACAACCCTACTTTTTAGGTAGACGCCGAGGACGAAGGAATCCATTCAAGAATGAGAAACAATAGCAACAACAACATCAGGGGCAGCAGTGAATCTCAGGTGGAGATACTGACTGTCTAGTCTTGTAGATAGCATGTCTTATGTCGTCTCTGTACTCACAGGTCCTAGGATTCAGTAGGTCTGAGGTTTTTGGCTTTAAGCCTCGAGATTTTGTTGTATTTTGCCTTGTACAGATAACAGGGAAATGGATGTTTGTAATCACACGAGAGGTGATTCCACAGAAATGTAATGTTAAAGCATGATGTAAACTGTTTAATTGTTTCTTATAAAAGAAGTTTTATAGTGTAAAGATCTCTTCTCAAAAAGTTTTAAATTCTGGTGATTTTCATAATTCCACTGCTAATCGAATGCTTCCGTTGAGTTTATATCGTGGTTTATGGATCAGATCATCTCAATTTAATGGTATCAGAGCCTTAGGTTCGCTGAGTCTATAGAGACATAGGACTTAGGTAGTAGAGTCTGTTCTAAGTGTCATCTAGTGTATCTGATGGTATCTTCTGCTCACATAGGAGGAGAAGAACTTGAAGATGACGAGATCGGATGAGGAGTTTGCTATGGAGAGCAACAATACTGCACCAAGAAGAGGTGCAGAGGAGCAAGCAATAGAGGGACAGTTACCTGAGATTCCCCTAGCTAATCCAACCATGATAAGGAATTCTTCCTTAGGAATCATTGTTGAGGAATTTAGGGCTACCATGATGTATCTAGTGGATCAAGCACTAGCAATACAACCCAAATTACCAGCTCCTAATGATGATGTTTTGGATATCAACAGAATATGTGAACCACAACAGTAGGTTGAAGCAATAGTAGATGATGAAGATTTGAACTTAGAGAAAGCTTGTGCTCAACCTCAGTCTGATGAATCAATATACAGTAATATAGGGGTTAGAATACAACCATAAACTAGGACCTACTATAGGTGTAGGAATCCTGGACATATCATCTATAATTGTCCAGAACAGAAATATAAGGGAAGAATTGAGAAAAGGCCTATCCAAACCCACGAGCAGAGACCTAGAGGTTCCAAAAGGAAGAAGTTTCTAGTGTCACCAACACAACCAGGACCTAGTATACCAAGGCAATGGTTATCCAGAAAGGGTAAGGAACCTTTTAGACCACACCAGGAACTCAGAACCTGCTATCAATGTGGATTGGTAGGGCATCTAATGAGAAATTTCCCAACCAAAAATGTTATGGCAAATCAACCTCTGAGGCAAAATCAACCTGAGATAACAAATAATCCTCGAGTGATGACAGGTTAGACAAAATAAATGGTATTTCTTATATGTCTTTTATGATCTTTTGGTTAAAATTGAAAAGCAATTGATTGAACCTTCCTTAATTAGTCCTATAAAGACTTATTATGTTGTATAAGATAGATGTTTCATGTTACATACTTGCCTTCATAAGAAGATAAAGTATTAAAGAATTGATCTGGATATAAAATTCATTGAAATTAATATTTATACTTGTGATGATAAGAAAAGAGAAGAAATATGGTAAAACACAAGTGCATATTATATTATCTCATTATTATATACCCTGGCCAGGTATACAATTACTGATGATAAAGTAATTATGGAAACTCTTAGATTGTTATCTTTTGATTGCTCTGATCAGGCAGTCATTCTGAAACAACCAAATGAGTATCATGAAATAAGAAATATAAGAATTAGGAAGGTTGACCCTGATCAGTAAAGGTTGAAAGAATAATAATAAAGATGTTTGTGTGATGAATACTTATAAAGGTATCAATTTAACCTAAACATTGGTTCTAAGGTGAGAATATATATAATAAGTAATGTTCCATGATAAAAAGAAGAAAGAGATGTAATGTGTTGATAACACATGTGATTAGTACCAAAATAAGAATGTAATGACATATCAAATGATTATATTAATTATTTGGATTAGACAACTATGAAATTAAATTAGACATATAGAATGTTATGAACATCCCATGTTAGGGGTTTATATTTTTAATAAACATATCCTTCTCTAGAATGTCTATCAAATAAATCCTTGATTGACAAGTAACTTTTCCCTATGATAAGAATGTACAACTAATGAGATAGTTAGTACAATTAATAAAGAAAGTTAGTATGGTGATTATCATATGTGATGACACACTCAAAGTGCAAAAACACTTATATAGTCTTAAATAAATAACAGAGTATGAGTGTCATCTTAAGAAAAGTTGAATCAAAATTCTATATCATTTCCCTAATAATGGAATGTTACCTAAGGATGTAATAATATAATGCTTGAATAATATCTGCTTTCCCTTTTCTTTCTTTGATTTCGGGGACAAAATCCTTGTTAGGGGTTTATAATTTGTAACATCCCTGACCTGGGTTATGAGCTAACCCCAGGTGTTTTTCCTAATTATGTAATTAGATAATTGTGATTATCTTTTAGTATGTAATTAAAGCTCCTAAGGAACATATGTTTCCATTTCTATTCTTTTTAAACAATGTTGTAGTATTGTTTTGCAATACAGGGACCTATGTGCAATTTACCCAATTCGAGGGGTTAACTTGCAAATTCACATGTTAATATGTTCCTTTAGTGTTGAGACATCATAAGAATGAATATGATGAAGTATTATGGATTTCCCAAGCTTGGGCATCAAGATGCAACTTGTGGAGCAATCCTTGTGCTTAAAACCCTAGTTTTGGTGTAAAATGCAATTTACCCAAAATATGGGGTGCAACTTGTAAAATACACCCTCTAGATTATCTTTTATGACTCTTGATATCATTTTGAGTAAAAATGATGAAAAGGGCGTTTCATTTGAATAATCATATATTAAGGAACACCTTTGTGATTAAATCACCAAGTTGTAAGGAGACCCTAATATATGTGCACCTTCGTGATAAGTTGACCTTCTTTAACTTTAGTTCTTGGTCTTAAAAGTAGTTTTTCCTTACATATAAGGAGGAGGGACGTGCAAAGAAGAAAGTAGGGACCTAGATGAGAAATGGAGAAATTAGATGTCCTTATGTTGAACTTTCACCCAAACATATATATATATATATATATATATATATATATATATATATATATATATATATATATATATAACTTTCCTTTGCAATCAAAGGAACGTTTCCTCTTCTTTCTCACTTATCATCTTGCTCAACCGACTAGAGGCAGAGATCTGGAGCTCAGGGAGACGACCAACCTGTTCTAAGGTAAGAAGAGACCATCACCTAGCTCGAATTCGTGGAGGAAAGTGAATTACAAGGTTGGTTTCATGGTTTTCTTACTTAGCTTTCTTGTTCTAGCCGACTTTCCCCAACCTTTCCTTGGAGAAACACCTTTGGCCGACCTGTGGAGCTCAAGGCGTCTGATAACCTTCTATTTTAGTCGATTATCTTAGTCATTTTCTTTAGTTTTCCATACTCTTTCTAAAGCTTAAACTATACAAAATCATAATTCTTTTAGTTTTACATACTCTTTCTAAAGCTTAAACTATACAAAATCCTATTTTTACCCTTTTTTTTGTAAATATACCATCAGACTAACTTTCCTTTTTATATATGCAGAAAAAGCACAAAAAAATCATAAAAGAATAACTCAATCCCAAGACCGCATAAAGCCAACCGATCTCGAGACCGCATGGAGTCACACGGTCCCAAGACCGCATGAAGCCAATCGGTCCCGAGACTGCATGAAGCCAAACGGTCCCAAGACCGCATGAAGCCAACCGGTCCCGAGACCGCATGGAGTTCAAACGGTCTCAAGACCGCATGAAGCCAACCAGTCCCGAGACCGCATGGATTTCAGGTTCAAATGGTCTCAGACCCAAACGGTCCTGAGGTCCAAACGATCATGAGGTCCAAACGGTCCTAAGGTCCAAACGGTCTTGAGGTCCAAACGGTCTCCAAACCATTTGGACTTCACTTAAGGCCTATAAATAAGACCCCAAGGGTCCTGCACCAAGGAGGAAGTTTTGAGATGCCCAAAGGCTGCCTCAATCGTTCCGGAGCTCCTGCTACTTCCATTTCTCTGCCTAGGGGCTGCCGGTCTGAGACTCATACTCCATCTTGAAGCTACTTTCTCTCTCTTTGCCAAAGAAAGGGAAGAGGGAGATCTCGTCATCAAGCAACTCGTGAAGCTGGTGGATCATTTCTCTCTCTCCAAGGGGTTGACTTTCCTCTCTCCTTTATGGGGATGATGCTCTTTCTCTCTCTTCTTGCCTCCTTCTTTGTCCTAGTCATGAGCGAGTAGTCTTCTTCACTAGGGTGTAGGGAGTAGCCCCGCTACCCATACTTTCATATCATGTAAATGTAATCCTTAGGTTGTAATATAGAGTTCTTATCTTTGTCAGTTCGACATCAAATGATTAATAAATGCATGTTGCTTGATCTCCAACTTGTGTTATCTTTTATCTCTTAGTATGAATTGTCTATGTTTGTACTATTAGATTCGAAACTCATTTGTATGTTTGTTCTTGGTGCATGTATTCACCATGCATGTGTTTCAGTATCTAGAAGTATATCTCAATAAGTGGAGTAAACTCACTATCATCCGTTGCACTTTCATACTATGAAATGGAATCAGTTGACGTATGGAAGTGCAACCTTGATAAGTCGAGGAACACACTTTGCGAGGGGAATGATGCGAAGTAATATGACCATTTGTTCGGAAATGGATGGCGTTGCAACACTCCCACACTTCTCGTAGTTAGATTCTCCGAAAGGAGGCTAAGTCTACAAGGATACTAACTGACTGGACTCTTTTTACAGGTTAAGTTTTGCTTTGCATGAGTTGATCGATGTATAGTGGTGGTGAAAAACCGATCACACCTTAGTGATATTTTATCATAGTTTAACTCATTAGATTTACCTACTTTCTTTACTTTTCATGTTCTTAGTTAAATACATCAAAATCCAACTTTCGATATAAGTACCTGCTAGTAAGTAACCGAGTGAAGTTCCATACGTTTTCCATCTTGTTGCTTGCAACAAGACCATTGTCCTGTAGATTCGACCCTTAACTATACTACGATAAGACTTCCACGTATCTTAGCATACATGGGTGGAGTTTTCTATCTAGTATAAGCAAGGCTAAACTTAAAGACTTACCATCTTTAGGATTTTTAGTGGTGCACGCAGTTCCACGTAAGTGGAAGCTCCATCAAAAATTGGCGTCGTTGGCGGGGACAACGGAATGTTGTAATTTCACTTAGTATCTTTCTAGTTGGTTAGGATTTTACACTTTCTTTTTAAATCATAACTCTATATCTTCTTGAAACTATCATATATTTGTCATTATCTTAAGGTGTTTTCTTTTCTCTACTCAGGTAGAAATCGTGTATGCAACCTGCGCATAGCCTCGGATTCTCCCCTGATCCATAGTTTGACTCTGAGGTAGAGAGAAGCTTCCACCGCCGCATTCGAATCAATCGCCAAAGGGCCAGGCAAATGGCTGAAGATCAACGCCAGGCTGCTTTGGTAATGGAGAGGGTCAACACCGCCATCGCCACTCAAAGGGCACAACTCATCGTTGAAACTCGTGCCCAAATCCAAGCGGAGATTTGTGCGGAAGAGCAAGCTCGTATCAAAGCTGAAACTGAGGCAACAACCCAAGCTGCTCAGTTGGAGTTAAGAAACAAACAACTGAGGGACTACGCTGTTCCAAAGAACTATGAGGATAACCACCCGGTCCGACCTCCAATTATTAATATCCCCAACTTTGAGATTCGGACCCAGTGGATCCAGATCATGCAAGGCATATCTTTCTCCGGAGGTTCTAGAGATGATTGCATGGATCATTTAAAAAGGTTTAAGGCGTTGTGCCACTTGGTTCCACAAGCTGGTGTCGCTTATGATGCGATGATGCTTCATCTTTTCTATTTCACCCTATCTGGGAGGGCCTTGAGTTGGTATAACTCACTTGACAGAGAACCAATAATAACCACCTGGGCTCCTCTTGAGGAAAAGTTCTTAGAGAAGTTCTTTCCACCCTCACTGACCTGTGAAATCAGAGGGCAGATCAATCACTTCTCTCAGCTGCCTGGAGAAACCCTTGCTGAGGCATGGGAGAGATTTAAAGAACTTCTGCGTAAATGCCCTCATCATGGAATCTCCCAGAATCAACTAATAGAAACTTTCTACCGGGGAGTAAGCGATGATATTAAACAATTCTTAGATTCCTCTTCTGGAGGAAACTTCATGAGGAAAAATTACGAGGACACATGGAAGATTGTTACTCTCGGAGCTGAAAACATGTCCAACTGGGGACGGTCAGCCAGTAAAGGTATCCTCAAAGTTTTCAAAGCTGAAGAATCATTAGAGATGAAAGAAATAGCTGAAATCTTGAAAACCATAGTTCATAAATAGCAAGCTCTCGAAACTTCCCTCAGAGAGATTGATAAGAAGAAAACTTCGCTAGTTCAACAAGTCAAAGCCGTCACAGGATCATGTGAGGCTTGTCATGCTTCTGACCATACGACTCTTTCCTGTGGTATTCTATATAATGTGATGATGGATCTACATCCACCACCACAACCATATGAACCTATCATTGATCAGTCGGAAGAGCAACTATCGGAACAAGTCAACTCTATCCAGTCTATCCCTGGGAAAGTCTACTACAACCCTAATCAGCCAAGGAATCATCCAGGGTTTCAGTATGGAAACCCTACTGGAACTGCCAATCCTCAACATCAAACACAGGGAGGATCTACTAGTAGGCTAACACCTAGATTCCCAAACAACTTCAACCAAAACCAAGGGAATTCCAAGAGTAACTTTCCTAGGGCTAACTACCCCAAGAACCAATCAGCTTACTATACACTCATCCTCCGTTCCATCCACAACTGCATACTCAGCAACCTCAACTGGCATTACCTCCCCAACAATCTCAACAAACCCATCAATCAATTCCTCTGAAAAATGCTCCTGCCCAACTGAAAGATGATATATCCTTGATCAGGCAGATGTTACAATCACATCAAACTATGCTAGCTAACCAGCAGGCTCAGCAAAAAGCAGTTGAAGCTCAGATTGCTGCACCATTGAAGCCCCAACAGGTACGTTTGCTGGGTAGCCTGAATCAAATCCTAAGCACGAACAAAACAGACATGAGCAGTTGAATGCCGTCACCACCAGATCTGGACGCATTCTTCATGAGACTACCAAGATCACTCTGGATAATGATGATACCCCTGCTTTCATGACGAATGAGTACCCGCAACAAGGAATGGAGAAACCCTCCGAGGACACAAAGGGCAAAGATAAAGTGTTCACAGAACTTGAAGTTTTGCAATATAAACCAAGAATCCTGTGCCCAGGAAGATTACGAGAAACAAAGATGGACACCAAGTTTCAAAAGTTCAAAGAGGCAATGAAGAAACTATACATTGATATCCCACTCCTTGATGCTCTTTCTGAGGTGCCAGCCTGGGAAAAATACCTCAAGACCTTACTATCAAGAAAATACATCACCGAGGAGCAAGAAACTATTAAGCTTGCTCAGACCACTTCGAACATCATCTTAAACAAGATGCCCAAAAAGAAGAAGGACCCAGGTTCTTTCAGAATCCAATGTTGCATTGACAACGCATCTTCTAAAAAGGGATTAGCTGACCTTGGGGCCAGCATATCTATTATGCCTTACTCAATGTGCAAATGTCTGGGATTCACTGAATTGCTGCCTACAACAATGACTATCCAATTAGCTGATTCAACTATAACCGCACCTTTGTGGATCGTTGAAGATATCCCGGTAAGGATAGGCAAGGATGCTTATGTACCATGCGACTTTGTTGTCATGGACACTAAAGAAGACCTGAGGTATCCAATCATTTTTGGCAGACCATTCCTTGCCACTTCCAGAGTGTTGATTGGCGTTGAAGCTGGTACCATCATTCTTGGGCTCAGAAAAGAAGCAATTCAATTCCGAGTCCTTAATAGTATGAAAGGCCCCAGCATCCAAGAGAAGGTATTCCTCCTCGATGCTATTCAACAAATGTCACAGGTGGAAATCTCCAAGCCAGTTGACGAACTTGAAAACGTTCTAATCAATCCGAAGGTTGAATTCTCCGCAAATGAATTAGTTCAACAGTGCCCCCAACATCTAGAAAAGGTTGAATAAGTGCCAAAGGCCACTTTTGAAGAGCTTAAAGCCATTATTGTTATAGAAGCAGCTGAGCCAACGAAAGCTCCTGAAATGAAGACCTTACCCACAGGGCTTAAACATGCTTTCTTAGATAAGGAAAAACTATGCCCAGTTATCATCAGCTCCACCCTTATAAGAGATCAAGAGGAAAAGCTTCTAAACGAGATGAGGAAGCATAAAAAGGTCATAGGATATAAGATAATTGACCTAACAGGCATAAATCCAGCCTTGTGTATGCATAGACTTCCTATGGTTGACGAATTTAAGCCCTCTCGAGAACATCAAAGAAAACTAAATCCTAATCTAAAGGAGGTAGTGCGTCTGGAGGTTCTTAAACTACTCAAAGACGACATGATCTATCCTATTTCTGACTCCAAGTGGGTCAGCCCCGTTCAGGTTGTTCCAAAAAAAAGGGGGCATCACTGTAGTGCTAAATGACAAAAATGAACTAGTGCCTACCAGGACTGTAACTGGATGGCGAATGTGTATTGATTATAGAAAGTTGAACAAAGCCATAAGGAAAGACCACTACCCTCTAGCTTTCCTTGATGAAGTCCTGAAACGCCTAGCTCACCAAAAATATTTTTTTTTACCTCGACGGTTACTCCGGGTTTTACCAAATACCCATACACCCGGAGGACCAGGAAAAAACCACCTTCACATGTCCTTTTGGGACATATGCTTTTAGAAGAATTCTGTTCGGGCTATGTAACACACCCGCCACTTTCCAACGATGTATGTCTGCTATCTTCGTCGGTTTTACAGAATCCGTTATGGAGGTGTTTGTGGACGATTTCTCAGTGTACAGAGATTCTTTCGACAACTGTTAAATAAATCTTAGACAAGTTCTGCAACGATGTGAGGAAACGAACCTTATCTTGAATTGGGAAAAATGCCATTTTATGGTAACAGAAGGTGTCGTCCTCGGACACAGGGTAAGTGATAGGGGGATTGAGGTTGATAAAGCAAAGATCGATGTTATCTCAAAGCTGTCACCTCCAAAGGACATAAGAGGAGTTCGAGCTTTCCTAGGTCATGCAGGATTCTATAGGAGATTCATCAAGGATTTCTCAAAGATTGCCAAACCCATGACCCAACTCTTGACTAAAGATGCTGAGTTCATATTCAATCAGGAGTGTATGAAAAGTTTCTCTACCCTTAAGGATGCGTTAATCTCCGCTCCTATTCTAAGAGCTCTAGATTGGTCTCTGCCCTTCGAAATCATGTGCGACACAAGTGATTATGCCATAGGGGCCGTTCTAGGACAATGGATTGATAAGAAACCCTATGTTATCTACTATGCATCTAAAATGCTAGATGAAGCACAAAAAAACTACACCACTATGGAGAAAGAGTTTATGGCTATCATCTATTCATTTGAAAAATTTTGCTCGTATTTGATTGGCTCTAAGGTCATTGTTTATACGACCACTCTGCTATTCGATACCTGATTCAAAAGCAAGATGCCAAACCTAGGCTCATCCGCTGGGTGCTGATGCTTCAGGAATTCGACTTGGAAATTAAGGATAAAAGCGGAGTAGAGAACGTTGTTGTCGATCATCTCAGCCGTATCGAGATTGAAGAAGAGGATAAAATCCCTATCTGGGATTCTCTTCCAGATGACCAACTTATGAAGGCCACCCATGGATTCCCTTGGTACGCGGATATCATCAATTATCTAGCCACAAGGATTATCCACTCCTCTGCTTCCTATCATGACAAAAGGAAGTTCCTTCATGACATAAAACAATATCATTGGGATGAACCCTACCTTTTTTGCCTTTATGCTGACGGACTTTTCCGTCGCTGCTTGCCAGAAGAGGAAATAACCCCGGTCCTAGAGCATTGCCATTCGGGACCTATGGGGGGCAAATGAGTGCTAAGAAAATAACTATAAAAGTTTTACAATCCGGTTTCTTCTGGCCCACAATATCAAAGGATTTGTACAATTTTGTGAAAGCCTGTAACAAATGCCAATTTTCTGGCAACATATCAAAAAGAGACGACATGCCACTCACCATGTGGCAGGAAATTGAGCTTTTTGATGTATGGGGGGTAGACTACATGGGCCCTTCCCCCCATCCCATGGCTTCTCTTACATCTTGGTCGCAGTGGACTACGTCTCAAAATGGGTCGAAGCTGTACCCACTGTGTCCAGCGATTCCAAGCATGTTATCAAATTGTTCAAATACATTATTTTCCCAAGATTTGGAGTTCCAAGATCTGTCATATCGGACGGCAGAACCCATTTCTTAGAATGCAGTTTTGAAGCTTTACTAAAGAAGTACGGAGTCAATCACAAAGTCGCCACGCCCTACCACCCACAGAAAAGTGGTCAGGTTGAGATATCCAATAGACAACTAAAGGCGATTCTTGAAAAAATGGTGAACAAAAACCGCATTGATTGGTCCACCAAACTTCCTAATGCCCTTTGGGCATACCAAACTGCATATAAAACACCAATCGGAACAACCCCATTCCATCTGGTGTACGGGAAGTCCTGTCATCTTCCAGTAGAATTGGAACATAAAGCCTGGTGGGCAATCAAACAATTAAACTTCAATCTTAAAAATGCAAGTGAGAATAGACAACTCCAGTTACAGGAGTTAGAAGAGCTCCGAATGACCGCCTATCACAGTGCCAGAATATATAAGGAGCAAACAAAAATGTGGCACGATGGTCATCTCAAGAGAAAAGATATCGTCGTTGGCAACAAAGTGCTCCTTTTTAACTCCAAGCTCAAGTTATTTCCTAGAAAACTTAGAACAAAATGGTCCGAGCCCTTTACTATAAAACATATTTACCCAACTGGAGCTGCCATTATTATAGACAATAACGGAGGAGAAAGGACGGTCAACGGTCACCGTTTAAAAAGATACTACACTCCGGAAGACAAAATGCCAAGACAAACCATCGAAATCAATGATGCTATGCCAACAACATAACTCTATTACAACTTTGTCGAGCCAGCGACATAAATCCCAGGCGCTACTTGGGAGGCAACCCAAGATTTCTTGTTTTCCCGTTCTTTTTACCTTAGGTTTATCTTATGAAAATACAAAAAAAATTTACAATAAAAACAAACATAAAAATAGCAAAAAGATAATATACAAAAAATTCACATAACTAAAAAAACATAAAAATATAATTTTTTGTTCGACCTTAACCCTACCAAATGGCTCTGAAACCGTCTGGAACCAAATGGTCTTCACACCGTTTGGAACCAAACGATCTCCAAACCGTTTGGAACCAAACGGTCTCCAAACCCTTTGGAGTCCAAACGGTCGCTAAAACTATTTGACCTAGGGTTTTAGTCAGGTCAACCCCCCATTTTCTATAAATATAAGACCGTTTGGAGTCCAAACGGTCGCTAAAACTATTTGACCTAGGGTTTTAGTCAGGTCAACCCCCCGTTTCCTATAAATATAAACCCTACCCCTTCGTCTTTCTTTCCTTCAACTCCCGAGCCATCTGCAACTCTTGTGCTAGCCCTGTTCCATTGCTTTTATTTTCCTCTGTTCCCGCACATTTCATCTCCTTCGACCTCTGCCTTCCCTGCTGCCGCACGACCTCCGCCCCGAACACCTCTCCGCCGTCAGCTCTGCCACCTGCTGCAAGGTAGTCTAGTATCTGTGGCAGTTTGGCCACTCTCTTCCGCAACCTCCTCCTTTCGCACCAGCGTTATCGTCATCGGCGCTACCTCGACGTTTCTTCTACTTTATTCTAGCACCAGCGCAACCATAATCGTCGTGTTTACCACCACCATGTCACTCTCATCTTCGTTGATGATAGTGCTGTCTGCCGCCACAGTCACCTTCATCATAATTGCTGCCATCATCTTTTATCGCCGATGTGCACCGTCGTTTTCGCCATCGTCGCCAACACATCCGCCGTCTCTACACTGTTTCACCGTTTCGTCTCCACCTTAGCCGTCTGTTACCCGTCGTTCTGCCTTCCAAACGGTTTCTGAACCGATTGGAACCAAACAGTCTCCAAACCGTTTGGAACCAAACGGTCCAGACCGTTTGGAACCAAACTGTCTCCTAACCATTTGACCTTCCTCATTCGTCTAAATCTCTAAAATATATAAAAAAATATATACATAAAACCACATAAATACAAACAAAATCTAATCCGTTTCTTTTATGTTGTTCTCACTCATGATTTCCCACTTTGCAGATATGGCATCACCAGCAAAGACGTCCATCGTATCTGAAGCTGCTCCTACTCTGACAAGGGAGCAAATGATGGAAGAACTGGCCCGACTCCAGAAGATCACAGATGTCTTCAATAGAACTAGAAAGGCCCCTCCAAACACCAAAATGATGGAGATTCTGTGCGACATTGACCATCTCAGCAAATGTCTCGCAGAGGCAACCGACGACGAAGTAGAAGAGATTTCTTCTGATGGTGATGAAGGCTCGGAATACACTCCAAATCCAGAGGAGGAATCCCCAGCCAAAGAACAAAAAGGAAAGCACAAAGTCCAGGAAGCTGCACCCGGAAAACCCTCCAAGAAACGGGCAAGAAAACAAGTTCGCCCCGTCTCTACTATGGACCAACCCCTTGTAACACCAACCACCACCATCCCAGCCACCACCCCCACCTTTTCAATTCTCACCACCTCTACACCCCCATCTGAAAACCTTTACATCCACACCATCCAATCCATCGAGAAAATCCTAAAACCAACAAAGTATGTCTGCTCCAGCGTACTACTGAAGATGGGGATATATGACAGAGTCCTCACAATACTTGACAACGCCAACCTCTCCAGACTCTGTCTTATCCCCGAAGTCTCATATGTCGAGCCCACCACAGAATTCTTCACCCATCTTATTAAAGAAACAATGGAAATTACACAGAGAGCAAGTGATGGTGGTGATCGTCGACTGGTCACGAAGTTCTTCAGGAATGACGTTGTGATAATAGAAAATCTTTTAAATGCTATCTTCATTGACAACCCTGAGCAGCTTAAAAAGGCCGGAGTTGCAGGATAGAGAACGACCTGTTCAATAAACATACCTTCTGGAAGTCACTAACAGGGATACCAACCTACGAGCCAAAAACATGTAAAGCCTCCAACATTCACCCAGGGTTCATGCACACACTTCACAAAATCATTACCAGTGCACTGCTCCCCAGATCAGAGGGAGGACACGTCATCACTGCCGATCTTTTTATACTATGGTCAATCCTGCATGGAAAGTCAGTCAACATCGGATGACTTTTCATACAAAAGTTCTCCAACTATGCCATAGGAAAGGAAATTTGCATGGGAGGTCATGTCACATCCATCATAAAATATCTCAAGATGGACAGACCCATACGGTGCTGCACGCAAATAAAGGGCAACATCCTTACCAATGAACAAACCTTGAAGAACTCGTTCATTATTAAAGAAAAGGATGAAAAACTTTATTACGTCTTCTGCCCTGCAGTCAAGTCATCCAGAACACTCCTCCCGCTCTCAGAGCTAGCAAACTACGACAAAGAAAAGCTCCTCTTCTCTGACGAGGAGCTTACACAACTCCTAGCTTCAGTTAAAACAACTGAACAGAAAGCAACAGCGGGACAGACGGAGCTGAGTATCACAACCCCGACAGTTCATCCATCCAAAATACTTGTCAAATGACCTTCTAGAAGGCAGTTGCAGGCCCAACATCTGTCGGGGACACCAACATCTAGGCCAAATCCTGAGGCCGAGAAGCTCCATGAAGAAATCTTAACCTCCTCCTCTATCGACTCTTTCATTCGGAGTCTACATGAGCAGCTAACCGCTGCCACCACTCCACCTTTCACCATTCCAACTTCAACCACTCCCTTCTTCCCCATCACATCAACGCAACCATTCGCATCCACTTCATCACCCCTATCTACCTCGGGCTTTCCAAACTCCATCCCCATGCCCGACTTCACAACTTTCCCTTTCACCTCCGCATTTCCACCCCATCACTATTGCTACCACCAATTTCACCTCAAATCCCACCACTTTTCACATCCACCACCACCCCGACACCGCTGGTGACTACATCCACAGTCACTACACAGCTCGGGGCATCATCAGTGTCTCTTCTGCAAGACACTAACACCATTCCACGTAGACCCCAGCCATCTCACCCTTCCACTCCTGGGGTCCCTTTTGCTAATATCGGTGAGGAATTCAGCCGTCAATTTGACGCCGTTCGAAACCTCCTCACCGATCCTTCTAATATATTAAATTCTATTCTTTCTTGTGTGCATGGTTTATCACGACAAGTGACCCCGATCGACGAACAACACCGTGCCTTACCCACCATCCTCCAAGGCCTCCAGCAATGACAAGATGAGGTGGCTAAGCAAGTTGATCACATCAAAAGCCACTACACCAACCTGCCAGACCTGGTCCTTGGAGCGATGCGTCAGCAAGAAGAAACGGCGAAGCAAGTCGATGAGATCTCCAAGCAGACTCAACCTCTTCCAGGGACTATCCGCGAGCTCCAACAACAACAAGAAATTCTTAGCACGCGCTTGGACACCATCAACAACACACTTACCCAACTACACATCACCAAGCAGAGTCCAATAACGATGCAATCTAGCAGTCACATGCTCAAGTCACTAATCTTACAATACATCTCCTTTCTGCCGATGGCAGATATACCGACCTCAAAGAAACCCATTATGCACTGCTCGAAAAACACGAGCATCTGCAAGTGGCTTTTGATGAGCTACAAGCCACCCATCGGCGATGCAAAGCGTCCGCCAATAAAAAGCAAGCAGACAAGGCCGCAGACGACGAGGATGGCAATGATGATGAAGAAGACGACTCCGACTCATCTGCTGACTCCAACAAAGACACCACCTCTGATGACAAGCATGATGATGGAGAGGACCCAGACAATGCGACAAGACCTTCTCACCGAGGTTCTGACAAGGGTCACCATGACAGTGACCACCCCCCAATCCCCACACAACGACATTGTCAACATGTCATACAAGGACCAATTCTTTGATTATTCTGCTATGGGGTCCATCGGGGAAGCTGCCAAAGACGCGACCTATGCTGAGTTCCAACAATGCATACTAGGAACCAGCGCCAACCCACCAAAAACATCCGCTCCACCCTTCTCAGCACCTTCTCCTCCCCACCAGGATGAGGCAAACCAAGTAAGTCTAGACACAGACGAATATCTCGATTCTGCGTCCGACTCGGACGAAAATCTACAAGGCAATGAAGAGGCCTCCGAACAACCTACTTCTCCCCCACTACAAGAACTTCCCCCGCCACCACCTCTGCCACAAAAAATGCACGACCTGGATATGGCGGCCATCTCCACTTTAGATGCTCAGGACATTTTTATAATGAACACTATAGTGGACGATGTAAAGGCAGGGGAAGACATAATTTATCACAATACAAAAACCAGGCGTCAGATGACACATGAAGATTTCCGCAGCATCCTCCGACCTCGGTCCACGATGCCTATGGCAATCTTCCGTGTCCTCCTCGCCAATTGTATAGAAATATATAAAAGTTCTAAGAGGCAGCAACCCGTTTTCAACGCATCGCGTGCTCTGTCTATTGGACTTTTATACAAAGACGTAAGAACAAAGTCGATCGAGTGGCTGCGTGTTGGTTTAGCACGTCGGGCACATTATCTTACCGTGCCCTTCCAAGTTTCGAACCACTGGCTTTTCATGATTGTGGACACCGATGCTCGATATGCCAAGATATATAACTTCTGTGGCGCCGAGCTACCAGCCGGCACAATAAACTTCATAGGAGAAGCAGCAGGAGAAGCCAAGTGTATACCCTTCCGGCTGCTTCAGTTAATTTGGGTTGCACGCCCATCTCTACGCCAAGATTAGAGCCAACCATAGTTCAAAATCATAAACCCTCTAGTCCAAGCCTCCGAGGGATCTGAGGATTGCACTTTCTGCACCATACGTCACATTCAAGCACTGAACCAGGAAATCCTATTTAATGATCTGGTTGCTGAAGATTTTCATTCCTTACGCGGATGTTATGTCATGGAGCTAATCTGTGATAGACGGTTCTTCAAAGATCCAACTATGGCACCAGACGACGTTCCTCGCTACCTCTTCTCAGCTATCCAGCGACCGCAGCGGTGACCCTTCCAACAAACTCTGAAGGAGTCTTAAAAGACCAAGTTGCCAGTCGTCGATACCGAGCAAGATCAAAGCAAGATCGATCCTGTGTTCTCCATTACACCAATCTTCCCAGATTTTGATCCCGATGCTTGCAAGGGTCTTAACAACCTCGAATTGTGTCTCATTATGGCACGACTCTCCGCCGACAAAGATGGCCTGGTATTCATGTCCCGTGATATTCTTGTAATGGCAGACACACTGTGAGAGACCCTACAGGTTAAGGGATCCCTCTCTGTAAGCCTTATGGCCGCCTATCAGTTTCTGCTTGGCCAAAACAACCCAACAACATACATGGCGTCTCCATATATGAAAGATGATCTCCTAAAACTCAAGAACTTTGGCACAGTTGACGCGCTGATCTCCTATCTCCAGCACACAACACCGACGTTCATTATGTTACCTTTCCTTTATCATGAGCACTGGATGCTACTGGAAACAAACCTCCCAGAAGGAACAACCACAATATACAACAGTTCCGATAACCAGTACAACGCATGACAGAGAAACTACGTCGTGACACCAAATACGCCAACAGAAGTAGTGGCAAAGCAGTGCGCCGAAAAGTTAATCGATTTTCTGAGTCAGCATACAAAGGCGTACGACAAAGAGCATTTCCACCGCCCTGCCTTCTGCCACAAGTGCCCCCAGAAAATCCAATAATCGAACGAATGCGGCTTCCACATCCTCTACTGGATGTACACCATCATCGTTCTCCAAAGACCAGTAGAGGAAATGACTGACGTGGACTACCACACTTTACGAGGACAGTTTGCATCCAATCTACTTCGTTCTCCGGGGGAAAATGAAGATTTACCTTAGCCGGTAGCCCTTGTCATAATTACTGCTCACCCTATCACTTTGACACTCTGAGGAGAGAGTGAGTGATAAGTTAGGGGGGGTACATTAGACAAGGGCGAGGTATCATTTCCTACATCTCTCTCTGTTAGCAGTTTCTATTTTTCTTCTTTTATTCTTTCTCTTTACACAATTCTGTTTAACTTTCTTTTGGAATAAAGTCACCCCAATTAACCTTAGAATCATGATAGTCCCCAAAAGTAAATAGCGCTTAGACATTTAATGGCGATTTAACAATTTCCATCCACTATCGATTTTATGTTTTTGCTTCAATTTTTATCTGACTCTCCATAGGGCAAAATCAAGGCAGAAATAAGCCAAGCTCTCAAGGACGGGAGGGGAATCAGGCAACTTCCAAATCAAGAAGTTCTGCAAGTGGACCACAAACCAAATAAGTGCATGTTGAAAGACTCTAAGAACAGTTTTCCTCTCTTCAAAATAAAAGAGGCTTGGCCGCCCAAAATAATTTCCCAAATAAAACCCTAAATCCCAAGCCTGCGAGTCATCGATTAAAAGCCAGAGAGTCAAATAAAATCATGAGAGTTGTGCCATGAATAAGGATCTATATAAAGAATCGATGAAGGTTTCACCAGGCTGACACATTCCGCTGCCCTCACAAAGGCAGATGTGTCGTGCCCGGTAGTGAAACCCTAAGGTCTCTAAATATATAAAAGGCTCATAAAGGACTCGCCCGACCGGTACATTCAGCTGCCCTCACAAAGGCAGATGTGTCGTGCCCAGTATTGAGATCCCAAAAGCATAGATAGCCCCTCCCCCACTTGAAGGGGGAGCTACACCTCAAGCGTTTGACCAACCCTCATACCCTCTCTAGCTCCCAGTAGGTCTTTCAGAGAGGTATAAAGCTGACTAGAGTCAACAATATGCACAAAATAAAGGTGGTCCCAAGGCGAACTGTGAGATACGGAAAGAACCTGAGACCCAAGCAACTCTCACAACTTGAAAGAGTCAAGGTAAGCAATAAGACTTGATATGACCTCAGGGGAACTCAGGTTAAGAATTGAAGCAAGAGTATGAAAATCCTAATTAATAAGATCGCCTCACCATTACATGTCTCAGCTCTATCTAACTTGAGGACAAGCCAGACTCTAAGTTGGGGGGTGATAACCTTCTATTTTAGTCGATTATCTTAGTCCTTTTCTTTAGTTTTCCATAATCTTTCTAAAGCTTAAACTATACAAAATCCTAATTTTATCCTTTTTTGTAAATATACCATCAGACTAACTTTCCTTTTTATATATGCAGAAAAAGCACAAAAAATCATAAAAGAATAACTCAATCCCAAGACCGCATAAAGCCAACCGATCTCGAGACCGCATGGAGTCACACGGTCCCAAGACCGCATGAAGCCAATCGGTCCTGAGACCGCATGAAGCCAAATGGTCCCAAGACCGCATGAAGCCAACCGATCTCGAGACCACATGGAGTTCAAACGGTCTCAAGACCGCATGAAGCCAACCGGTCCCGAGACCGCATGGAGTTCAATCGGTCTCAAGGTTCAAACGGTCTCAGGCCCAAACGGTCCTGAGGTCCAAACGGTCCTAAGGTCCAAACGGTCTTGAGGTCCAAACGGTCTTGAGGTCCAAACGGTCTTGAGGTCCAAACGGTCTCCAAACCATTTGGACTTCACTTAAGGCCTATAAATAAGACCCCAAGGGTCCTGCACCAAGGAGGAAGTTTTGAGACGCCCAAAGGCTGCCTCAATCGTTCCAGAGCTCCTGCTACTTCCATTTCTCCGCCCATGGGCTGTCGGTCTGAGACTCATACTCCATCTTGAAGCTGCTTTCTCTCTCTTCACCAAAGAAGGTGGGAAGAGGGAGATCTCGTCATCAAGCAACCCGTGAAGCTGGTGGATCGTTTCTCTCTCTCCAAGGGGTTGACTTTTGTCTCTCCTTTGTGGAGATGATGCTCTTTCTCTCTCTTCTTGCCTCCTTCTTTGTCCTAGTCATGAGCGAGTAGTCTTCTTCACTAGGGTGCGGGGAGTAGCCCCACTACCCATACTTTCATATCATGTAAATGTAATCCTTAGGTTGTAATATAGAGTTCTTATCTTTGTCAGTTCGACATCAAATGATTAATGAATGCATGTTGCTTGATCTCCAACTTGTGTTATCTTTTATCTCTTAGTATGAATTGTCTACGTTTGTACTATTAGATTCGAAACTCATTTGTATGTTGGTTCTTGGTGCATGTATTCACCATGCATCTGTTTCGGTATCTAGAAGTATATCTCAATAAGTGGAGTAAACTCACTATCATCCGTTGCACTTTCATACTATGAATTGGAATCAGTTGACGTATGGAAGTGCAACCTTGATAAGTCGAGGAACACACTTTGCGAGGGGAATGGTGCAAAGTAATGTGACCATTTGTTCGGGAATGGCTGGCGTTGCAATATTCCCACACTTCTCGTAGTTAAATTCTCCGAAAGGAGGCTAAGTCTATAAGGATACTAACTGACTGGACTCTTTTTGCAGGTTAAGTTTTGCTTTGCATGAGTTGATCGATGTGTAGTGGTGGTGAAAAACCGATCACACCTTAGTGATCTTTTATCATAGTTTAACTCATTAGATTTACATGCTTTCTTTACTTTTCATGTTCTTAGTTAAACACATCAAAATCCAACTTTCGATATAAGTACCTACTAGTAAGTAACCGAGTGAAGTTCCATACGTTTTCCATCTTATTGCTTGCAACAGACCATTGTCCCATGGATTCGACCCTTAACTATATTGCGATAAGACTTCCACGTATCTTAGCATACATGGATGGAGTTTTCTATCTAGTATAAGCAAGGCTAAACTAAAAGACTTACCATCTTTAGGATTTTTAGTGGTGCACGCAATTCCACATAAGTGGAAGCTCCATCAGCGTCATTAAAGGCCTGAAGCTTGGAAGCTTGGAGCTCTAGGAACAACGTTTGAGGCAGGTTTTATAACTCTTAACCTCTTGCTTTCTTATATATATTCTTGTTCTTGCAATTAGTACTTAGTTCTTCTTCTTCCCCATCTTTCCTTGCAATCTTGCAAGCAATCCGTGAAGAAACTGACCTGACTTGAGGTTGAAGATAATGGGTGTGAATTCCTAGGTAACTTTACCAAACAACCTTGGACCATTTGGTCTAAATGGTTTGCAAACCGTTTGAAATCAAACGATCTCAAGATCGTTTGATCTCATGCGGTCTTGCAAGACCGTTTAGATTCAAACGGTCTCCAAGACCGTTTGGTAGGGTTGACCAAGTGAAGACCATTTAGAGGTCTGTTGTACACATGTTGAATTAATCAATTACAAATAATCATGATCTAATTGCAAACCAATCACAAGTTGAAAGCACTTCAACCCTCTAAACCTAATCGGGTTCAATTGATGATTTCAAGGATAGATTTTGTTGAAGTTAAGGTTGAGTGGCTCAAACGGTCTCAAGACCATTTAGGGGTTCATTAAAACGGTCTCAAGACCATTTGGTGACAACCTAAAACCGTTTGGAGGTCTAGGGTTAAGGTATTTTGGTCAATTGAGGGTCCAATCACAATAGGTTGATGAATTGATTAATAGTGCTGATTTTAGACCTAATTAGGGTTCAACCCTTATCAAATTGACTTAGATTTTGGTGTGACTTTGGGAAAACAGTCTCAAGACCATTTGGAGGGTGTATAAACGGTCTCAAGACCGTTTGGACCACATTGGGGCCCAATTGAGTGTCAATTGATGGGTTCAACCTCAATTTGACTTAAGATTATCAATGTTTACGGTAAACCGATTGCAAACCCTAATTGAATTGATTTCAACCCTAATTAGCTTTCAATTGAGGGTCAATTTGGTGTTCAATTGATTAAGTTTAACCCTAATTGGCTCAATTGATAAGTGGTTAGCAAGGGTGTGGCCAATTGAACTCAAACGGTATTGAGATCGTTTGGGACCAAACTGTCTCAAGACCGTTTCGGGGCAAACGGTCTCAAGACCGTTTGGAACCAAACGGTTTCAAGGTCATTTAAAATAAAACGGTTTCAAGGTCGCATAAGTTCAAACAGTTTGGAAGTCAACTTTGATCAAACAGTCAATGCACTGAAACGGTCTCAAGACTGTTTAAGGGCAAACAGTCTTGAAGGTCATGCAGTCTTGGAGGTCAAAGTGTCCAAACGGTCTACGCATCCAAACGGTTTCAAAACCGTTTGGAGGTTAAGGTGTGAAACCGTTTGGGGATCTGAGGGCTATGATTGCTTAGTAACTTGAAGGCTTAATTGGTCTAAACCAAACCCTAATGATACCTAAAGACATTAAGGGGTTAAGTGATTGATAGATTGGACCATGTTGTGATCAAGGGTGTACATTACCAATGTGCCCTTGAAGGGTTCAAGTAGATGACACCTTGTTTAATCAAAACCCTAATGACATGATAGTGGTGACTTAGCTTATGTTAATCAATGATGACTTGACCTAACCTAATATAGAGTGAAGTAATCACCATCTATTAGTAAGAGGAGAGAGAAGGTACCATTTATGGTTGAAACTCATGTAAAATACCTTCAATGTATATGAATGTACATGATTAGGGTATGATCCACCTATGAGAGATCATGAAAACCCTAATTATGATGTCTAATGAATCTTAACCTAATTAAGGGCATCAATAATGATGATTTTCATACATGATGATGCTATGAGCTCAATTCACCATGAAGTGAATAGTAAACCCTAATTCTAGGGTAATAACATGAAATTGTGAATAGTAAACCCTAATTCTAGGGTAATAACATGAAATTGTGAATAGTAAACCCTAATTGAGGGTAATGCATTGAAATGTACAATAAACCCTAATTCCAGGTTATGCTTTTAAGCATGAATCTTCATGATAAAGTATGAGATGAGGAATCATTATTCCTAATCATAATGAAAGGGATTGAATAACCCTAATTGATGTAAATAAGGGAACCTAGCCTTAGTAAAGGCATGAAGGTACAAACCTTGAAATGAAAGATTAATTATGCTTTATAAATTGCTGACTTGGAAATGAATTGTTTACTGTTGTCAATTGAATTAATCTTGCAGATTCATATCATAAGATAGATATGATGTATATGAAAACATGAGGTAGATATCATCCTGAATATAATGATACCTAGAATAGTTGACGATGGATTATCCTACATCAACAATGTTTAAATCTATATTATTAATGATAATTGGATAATTCTGATATATGAAACATAGGTCATATGAGGAAAGAATCAAGTTAGTGGTTGAAGTATCAAAAGAGAAATATCTTAATATTGGATTACCAATTATTTCAAGTAAGATAGTGATGGGAAGAATGTGATACATCAAACTATGATAGATATCACATTCGACAGTCCAGGGTATTATACATGGATGAGCCTCTAAACCCTTATACTTAAGCAAGTGACACAAAGAGTATATAATAGGTAGTTACCTATGATAGATACATAATGAACTCAATGTACTCAATAAGTATAGATTATACATCTTGTGAGGGGACTAAATCCAACCAAGGATATGAATGAGAAATGGGTTAATACTTAGAATTGATGAACAATAATGATATATGATGATTATAGTAATTGAAAGAAAACACATTTGATACCTTTGTATGCTAATAAGGGTGGTGGAGTAGTATGTTAAGGTTGAACAGATAATATAAATAGGAAATCCTCATTACTGAAAGATGGGATATATATTACCCTATGTTTGGGTTATGTTATTAAACATGGAAACCTATGTATGAAATATGTAATGAAGAATCACTATACCTCCTTACAGGTAAGAAGGAGTGGAATAACCCTAGTTAAAATTAACCAAGAGCATATTGGTACAATTCTTGAATTGAAAGGTTATCTCTGTTTTATACTATGCTGATATAGAGATGAATTGCTCATTATCAAATATATTAACCATGTAGGTTTTTACAAAGTAAAAATCATAACCAGGTAAGGGTTATGATGTCATATTCATTGAAGGCATGTTATAAGATTAATGAAAAGTGATATATGCTATGTTGCATCAATTAAGTGACAACATATGAGGTTAATGGGGTGTAAGAGCCATGAGTAAACATCAAGGTCATGCTGATTAGATGACTTATGATGATCTAAGGGTTAAGCACCCTATTCTTAATTCATAGTAATGAAAATTTATATTCATTTGATTACTGATGTGAGTTGAACTTGATACATTTAGTATTCTACTTTCATAGCTGTTGATCTAATGATTAATGCTTGGAAACATGCTTGATGATAAAAGAATACTGAAATGTACCTAACTAATCAAGTATAATCATACCATGTAGGGCCCTAACCATAGATCCATCATTGTCAGAGACCAAATGATGGTGAAATAGGTTTTCCTAAGGGAACTCCCGGAGCATATACTTTTGAGTATATGGGGGTATATGGACATGAATATCCTTACGTCCTAGTGTAGGAATTGATATAGATGTACTTTAATCTTTCATCCCTTCACTATATATTCATACCGGGTGATGTACCACAAATCTCCCGAAGAAATTACTAATACCGCATCGATGAGAGATAAACAAGAAATCTTTCGATGACGATGAGAGTTCAGAACTCCACTGTAACTCTATAGCAAAGTTTCCAGAATACCCTGGATAGCTACTACAACAGAGACACAAGATGTCTTACAAGTAAATCCTCTTACTGACTGAGGAAGATGAGGTCATAAGAATCCGGCTCTTTTGATGACCTATGTATGGTACCGACGTGATTTTTATAAATGGTCGGTTGGAGTATGAGAGGTATACCTCGTCTCCGTAGGGCATAATAATGTTTGAAAAATATAATCAGTCGTATAGTATAACTACTTAGGTTGAACTACAAGAAACAATGATTGATGTTACATTGTTGAATTTAATAGTCTGTTCAAGTATCTAGCATACATGTTCTACATATGCTTTAATGAAGTGATTGCTTAAGTAAATGTTGTTTTACTTATTACCAAACTTGTTGTTGATATTTTCAGTTACTTTGCTTCTATTATTCCTTATATGCTATAACAAAGCCTCTGTCAAAGAGTTATAACTCTCGCTGGGACAATTATTTAAATTGTCTCACTTCCGTGGGATTCTACTTTTTAGGTAGACGCCGAGGATGAAGGAATCCATTTAAGAATGAGCAACAACAACAACAACATCAGCGACAACAATGAATCTCATGTGGAGATACAAACTGTCTAGTTTTGTAGATAGCATGTCTTATGTCGTCTCTGTACTCTCAGGTCCTAGGAGTCAGTAGGTCTGAGGTTTTTGGCTTTAAGCCTCGAGATTTTGTTGTATTTTGCCTTGTACAGATAACAAGGCAATGGATGTTTGTAATCACTCGAGAGGTGATTCCACAGAGATGTAATGTTAGCATGATGTAAACTGTTTATCTTGTTTCTTATATAAGAAGTTTTATAGTGTAAAGATCTCTTCTCAAAAAGTTTTAAATTCCGGTGATTTTCACAATTCCACTACTAATCGAATGCTTCCGCTGAGTTTATATCGTGGTTTATGGATCAGATCATCTCAATATAACACTAAAATTCTGGATGAACATTCTGTAGTAACCTACCAATCCTAAGAAGCTTCTTATCTCAGTAGGAGTTTTAGGCTGCTCCCACTGTAGAACATACTCGATTTTCTTAGGGTTAACACTTAATCCATCTCCTGAGATGATGTGTCCAAGGAAAGATACCTCAGCTAACCATAATTCACACTTACTGAACTTAGCATATAACTGATGTGGTCTCAGCAACTGTAATGCTATCCTGAGATGTTTCTCATGTTGTTCATCATCTCTGGAGTAAATCAGAATATCATTTATGAAAACCATTATGAACTGATCCAAGAATGGTTTGAAGATTCAGTTCATCATATCCATAAAAGCTACTGGGGCATTAGTCAGTCCAAATGACATGACTAGAAACTCATAATGCCCATATCTTGTTCTGAAAGTTTACTTAGGAATGTCTGAATCCCTTATTCTCAACTGATGATACCCAGATCTCAAGTCTATCTTCGAGAAGATCGTCACTCCACGCAACTGATCAAATAGATCATCTATCCTTGGCAGTAGGTACTTATTCTTGATAGTCTTCTTATTCAACTGTCTATAGTCTATACATAATCTCATAGTACCATCTTTCTTATTTACAAACAAGACTTGAGCTCCCCATGGTGAAGAACTAGGTTGAATAAAACCCCTATTTAGTAATTCCTGTAACTGGATCTTGAGTTCCTTCAACTCTACAGGTGCCATCCTGTAAGTTGGCAACGCTATAGGTTGACTATCTAGAAACACCTGGATCTCAAAGTCTGTATCTCTTTCAGGAGGTAGACCTGGAAACTCATCTGGAAAAACATCTGGGAACTCACAAACCACTAGCACATCCCATAGGCTGATTGTGCTCTTTTTTGCTCTAGTGTCTACCACATGTGCCAAGAATGCCTCACAACCTTTCCGCAACATCTTATCCACTACAACAGCTGATATGATACGGGTAGGTAAGACTTTCCTGTATCTAGAAAAGACACAAGAAAATTCACCCTGTTGAAAGACAACCTCCTTCTTCCAACAGTCGAGTTGAACTTGATACGTCTCTAGGCAATCCATACCCAATATAACTTGAAAAGAGTTAATATCCAGGGGTATTAGATTAACCGCAATGGTGTAACCACAAAAAATCAACAAACATCCATGACAACACTCTGTCAACACTGTCGGTTCACCTAATGGAACCCTCAACAATAATTCAACTGGTAATTCTTGTGTTAACATATTAAGCTTGCAAGCTAAAGAAAGTTGTATAAACGAATGAGTGGCACCCAGATCTATCAAAACTGTAACTGACATGCTATTAAAGAAAAACATTTCTCCTATAATTACTCGAGAAGAAATAATACCTTCTTGTGGTGTCAGAGAGAAGAAGCATCCTGAAGCTCTTCCTCTCCCATAATGTCCATGTTGTCCTTCCCTTCTACTAGGTGCTACACCACCTCGGGAACCTAAAGATACTAAAGAACTGGGTCCTCCAGCTGGAGCCTGTCTCGGGACATTATGATACTGTGACTGGGAACCCTACAATGCTATTTGCTGAAGCTGAGGACATTGCCTTCTAAAGTGTCCCACCTGTCCGCAGTTGTGACAACCTTGGAAATCTGCACCCCAGCACTGACCAAAGTGTGGCTTCCCACAGATTTCACACCTCGATATCTCTTTCTTTAATAGTCCTGTCACTGAAACTGATGATCCAGATGACCTAGTTGGAGGTGTCCATGTAGGCTGTGTACCCCATCTTCCGGAACTGGGTCTTCCTCCACTTGATGAAAAACTAGATCCTTGTCTACCAAAACAACCAAGTCCTCATCCTATATTTGAAAAGAAACCACCACCACCTCTGTATCCACCACTGATTTGTTCTCTTCTAATAAAGTCTCCAGATCTTTTCTTACTCTCAATCTGCTTATCAGTGTTAACTTACTCTTCTACACGTCTCGCTGCCTCAAGAAATTCTCCAAAATTCTCTCTTTTTCTTTGGCCAATAATAGATATAGTATGCTAGATTTTAGACCTCAATCCCTCATGGAACCTTCTACACTTTTCCACATCATTTGTAACGAGCTGTGGGAAGAAGTTTACCAACCTGGTGAAGTGTTCCTCATACTCTCCCACTGACATATTGCCTTGTCTAATATTCTGCAGTTGTCTTATCTTCTCATTCAGAAAGGTAGGTGGGTAGTACTTAAGATGAAATTCATAAAAAAAGTCCTTCCAATTCAGTTCCGTGTTTCTCCTTTTGTCTTCCACTCCATGCCACCAGAGTTCTGCATCACCCTTAAGCAAATAAACTTCATGATTGATTTGCCTTTCCTCTGACAGCTCCATCAGACAAAACACTTTCTCAATCTGCCTCAGCCATTCATCTACCACTGTGAGGTCCGTAGTTCCAGTGAACTCAGTACCCCAAGCTTCTTAACTAGTTCATAGGATCTCATCAGATCCTTACTACTCAAGGTAGAAGCTCGTTTATCTTACTTATATTTTTCCTTGGTTTCCAGAAACATTAAGTACATTCTTGCTACGTCATCCACCTCTTCACCACCACCTGGACCCATCTCCTGAGGATTAGGTCCAATGTGGCTTTCAGCTTGGTCCTCATGACCGCGTCCTCTTTCTGCCACCTGCAATAGTATAACATAATATTTCCTATTAGAAAATTACAGTTAGAAGAAAGATACTTAAGTCCTAATCCTATTGGTCTCTTATCGTCCCCTGACCTTGACTTAGAATATCTATGTACTCAACCTATGCTCTGATACCAAAGTTTTTGTGATGCCTCGACCTCTATGCCATCTCTAATGACCCCGACGACCGCGGAGTTACCCTCAGTCACCGCTCTTAACTTTTTCTTTTCTTGATCACTTAGATTAACTTAAATGAAAACCATAAAACTTGAATAGCATTGAATTATAATAAAACTATAGAAGCAACTTTCCATAAACCTTACTAAGAAGAAAAACAAGCTTACATGACATATTACATTTCTCATGCAGACTATAAAACACAACAGATAATTGAAAACTAATTACATATTTCACCACATTCTCTCTCTAACCCACCATATGCCCAAGGACCGAGGGGAAAGGACTAAGAGACCTCTATCTAACTACTAACTACCTTCTAAGTACTCGGATGATATGATCCTTCAGCCTCCTCATGCTGACGTTGACCTAAAAAATGTTTCAGTAGGTTGGTGAGCTACTGGCTCAGTGAATAGAATTTCACCCAACCATCACAAAAAACTCATTTATGTTTAATATTTAAAATAATATGCAAGAAATACTACACTGAGCATGTATACACAATTTAATTTAAACAACAGAAGATGTCAACATTTCATTATGATAATAATTTATGCAAAGCTGTAAATACAATTAATTAACCAAAGATACTAAAATTCCACCTAAAGAACAACTACTATGAAACTAACTCATATATTTCTTAACTCTTTAACTTATAAAAACTATGTGAACCTATATGAACATATTTTATCTTATGCCCTAATCATATGTAGTGTACTCTACATATGAAGACTCATAGCGAACTACGATCCCACCATACAAGACTTAGCCGACACACTGGGATAGCTAAGTCTGACTGCTGTCTTGGTCTGTTGTAGGAACTCTGGCTCTCTGGCCTCGACATCCTATGGTGCCGTAAACTGGACTCCTCCTCTAGCTGAGTACACAGACGGAGAGTCAAGCCATTTATTACTCTAGTGCCACCAGGATCCTGTCTCTGGTTGATGTTGGACACTACATGGCTTTTCTATACTCTAGTGCCACCATGATCCTGTCTCTGGTTGATGTTGGACACTACAAACTGTACTCTCATGCCACCAGGATCCTGTCTCTGGTTAGTGTTGGACACGAGATCCGACCCTAGTATATGGACACTACCAGGGTTAGGTCGTTTCACCCCTAATACGTAGACCTCACAAAGGGGTTCTACGGTGTCAGGGCCCTTAATCTAATATTTTATTATTCTAGAAAAGCTCTTACTACATTGCAATCTCTCTCTTACTATATGGTATCTCTTTCTCATTTATACTTGACTTTGGTATCTCTATGGTACCGAGTCTATTTGATTGCAGCGTAAATCACATTATGGTATCATTCTAGAACTGTCAGAGCAGTATACTCAAAATCATTGTAAATACCGAGTAATCCTTATATCATGCATGCAGGCAGATTTAAAATTCATAAATAACCCAAACTCATGTCAATTTGGTACATACATACTGAATTCATGCAATCAAACATCCTAGTGCACTGCTAAGAGTAATTTACTTCACATATAAGAAATCATCCGTAGTATTTACCAATTATATGAAATTTCTTGAAAAATGTGCACATTAACCCTAATCCTGGTTTGTGCATCACATAACTCAATTAAGAGTTATTTACGTATTGTAACACGAATTATTGACAATACTTGAGAATTTCTAGTAATATCTCAGAGAATGTGCTGATTCATGTAAATGTTAATTCACACTCATTAACATAACAGGATGTATGCAACTATGGTTTTATTGCATATTTTTATGTTATCGTACTTTCTTTGAAATCGTGCATTTGATAATTTACAAAATTTGTATTGCCTGGTTTTATACCCAAACTGTACCTTTATCAGTCGTGTATTTCTAATTTCAACATTCACACTGAGCAGTTTAGGTTTCGATGAACCATGTAAATTCATTGGTCCAATCCACATTGATCAGATGCTAAATTAAATCATATGAAAGTGTAAAGAAACAATTTATGAAATAAAAAGTCATGTGACACCAAATACTGCCCAATGCCTGATAACTGCTGTTATCAGCAAAAAACATGCAATTAACCAAAAATTTCAAAACACCAGAGTCAAATCATAATAGGTGAGTGAAACCCTACTCACTGCGATTCAAGATGTCCGGATTCGTCCGGAAACGCGTCCAGAGCCTTTTTCCGGGCGAATTTTGGTTGTCTTCTACCTTAAATTTTCCATGTTCATGGCTCAATAGCATAGAGCAAGCTAACGCCAAACCCAGGTTGGCGGATAGAGCTCCTTTGATAGCCAAATCACAGCTAGGGCTGCAGATTTGTGACCGGAATTCCAAGGCAAACTCCAAAGTAGCTCCCCCCCACAGATGGGCGTGCGCAACGACCTCCCTAGCCGTATGCAGCAACAACTACTACAGCTTGGCCACCGGCCAAAGCTACAGGGCAGCCTGCTAGGCTGGGCGGGTGGAGTGGAGGAAATAGAGGAAGGAAGGATAAGAGGTAGAGGACGGAGGTCGATCGCTAGTGGATTCACCCAAAAATCGCTCTGCCTTCACGCCTTGGTTGTGGCCGATCGAGTAGCTTCCTGGGACACCACTTTTGTGGTTCCCTGTTCTAGCGATTGCGTGAGGGGATAAGAAAGAAAGGATAAGCAAGAAAGGGAAAGGGAAAATAAGAGGCTAAACTTGGAAAAATTGCAACCAAGTCCAAGAAAAATAAAAAGGCTATAACTTTTGCCTCGACGGTCCGAATCAAATGATTATTTTTGCAAAACTTCAATCACAGAATCCACTACAACCTCAAAGTAAGAAATCATACTAATTAGATTGTCTCAGCTAATCAAAACTCTAATCGCATTAAAGAACTTAGCTTAGCTTAATTAACTTTATGATGCACTAATCACCACATGTGCACTTAACTTATCTCAATTAACTTAATGATGTTATTATAATGATACTTACTGGTTAACATTGAAACACGTCATAACAAATACAATTGTGCTCCCACTAACCCGTTTGTAAACACAAGGTTCATCTTCATTTTGACTAAAGCCAAACTTTTTGACTACTTCGTCAAAACGTAGATTCTAGCTCCGAGATGCTTGCTTCAATCCATAGATTGACCTTTGTAGCTTACAAATTTTATTGGCTTCTTTTGGATTGATAAAACCCTCAGGTTGTGTCATGTACACATCCTCGAGTAAATTCCAATTAAGGAATTATATTTTAACATCCATATGCCAAATCTCATAGTCATGATAAGATGCAATGGCAAGCACGGTCCTGATGGACTTAACCATGGCAACTGGTGAGAAGGTCTCATCATAATCAACACCTTGAATTTGATAGAATCCTTTCACAACCAATCTACCTTTATAGGTTTGAACATTTCCATCCATGTCGGTCTTCTTCTTGAAGACCCACTTGCACCCTATGGGTTTTACCCCTTCGGGTGGATCCACCAAGGTCCATACCTTGTTGGTGTACATGGATTCCATCTCAGATCTCATGGCTTTGAGCCATTTCTCAGATTCTGGTCCCTTAGTAGCTTCTAGATAGGAAGTTGGCTCATCTGATATGCCCAATTCATAACTGTCTTGAGTCACGAGAAATCCAAATCTCTCAGGCTCAAGTTGTGTCCTACTAGACCTATGAGGTTCCTATTTTACATTTGGAACTTGAAATTCTACAACAATTTGTGAGTCTTCATGTTCCTTATGTACCTCCTCAAGTTCTCTACTTCTTTGTTGGTCTCAAACTTCTTCGAGCTCTACATTACTCCCGCTAATTCCTTTGGAAATAAATTCCTTTTCAAGAAATAAAGCAGTCCTAGCAACAAACACTTTGTTGTCAGTTAGTGTGTAGAAGTAGTATCCCCGAGTTTCCTTGGGATATCCAACAAAATAGCATTTTTTCAATTTGGGTCCAAGATTTTTAGGAAATTGTTTCCTAACATAAGCTTCACATCCCCAAATTTTTAACATAGACAAATTGGGACGATTCCCATTCCATATCTCATATGGTGTCTTTTGAACCAATTTGGAAGATACACGGTTAAGTGTAAACACTGCAGTTTCAAGAGCATATCCCCAGAACGATATTGGAAGTTCGACTGAACTCATCATTGATTGTACCATGTCTAATAATGTATGACTCCTTCAATCTGACACACCATTATGTTGTGATGTACCAGGTGGAGTCCATTGTGATACAATACCACAGTCTCTCAGAAGGTCCTCAAACTCTTGGCTTAAGTATTCACCACCATGATCTGAACGGAGTGCTTTAATACTCTTACCAACTTGCTTATCTACTTCATTCATGAAAGTCTTGAACATTTCAAGGGTTTCTGACTTGTGTTTCATAAGATATACATAGCCATACCTACTGAGGTTATCAGTGAAGGTAATGAAGTATTGATAGCCTCCTCTAGCATTTGATCTAAAAGGTACACATACATCAGTATGTATGAGCCCTAGCAGACCATTGGCTCTCTCATTGTGTCTAGTGAAAGGATTCTTGGTCATATTCCCTAATAAACATGCCTCACATGTCTCTAATGATGCAAAATCAAAAGAGTCTAGATAACCATCCTTATGGAGTCTAGATATGCACTTCTCGTTTATGTGCCCAAGATGACAATGTCATAAGTATGTTTTGTTTGAGTTGTCAAGTTTTAATCTTTTAGTATTTATGTTGTATATGCTAGTCTCAAGGTCTAACAAGTAGATACCATAAGACATAGGGGCGTTTCCATAAAATATCTCATCTTTAGAAATAGAAACAATTCCATTCTTAATGTGAAATTCAAATCCATTATTGTCCATACAAGATACAGAAATAATATTTCTATTTATGGTAGGTACATAATAGCAATTCTCTGATTCTATTACAAGGCCCGTAGACAAAGATAAACTAATAATTCCAACTACGGTGGCAGCAACTCTTGCTCCATTAGCGACCCACATCTCGACTTGGCCCTTTCGTAAAGGCTTACTTCTTATCAGATCCTGCATATTAGAACATATGTGAGATCCACATCTGGTATCCAGTACCCATGATAAAGAAGTATTTAAGTTTATCTCAATAATGTATATACCTGAAGTGGAGATCTCTATCTCCTGCTTCTTCTTCCTCAGTTCCTCCAGGTAGAGAGGACAATTTCTTTTCCAATGTCCATCCTGGTGACAATGATGACAACTGCCTTCTTTGGAGATCCCACGTTTAGCTTTGAGCGCGGATGACTTTGTCTTCTGCCCGACTTTAGAACTTTTCTTAGCCTTGCCTTTGCCCTTTGACTTTCCCTTTTCCTTGCTGATCATCATTACAGACTTGGGCTTGTCTTTCTTCATCTGTGCTTCAGCTGTCCTCAACATGCCCAACAATTCTGACAACGGCTTGTCAAGATTGTTCATGTTGTAGTTCATGACAAAATGATTATATGATTCAGGAAACGATTGTAGAATCACATCAGTGGCCATCTCTTGACCTAGGGGAAATCCCATCGTGGATAGGCTTTCCACGTACCCAATCAAAGTGAGTATATGGGTGCCAACTGAGCCTCCCTCTTTCATATTGCTCCTGAACAAAGCCTTGGAGACATCATATCTCTCCTGTCTTGCTTGATGTTGATACATGTTCTTGAGATGTGTTATCATCTCCATGACATTCATGTTCTCACGCTGCTCTTGCAACTCATAGTTCATTGAGCACAACATCAGGCACTTAACATCCATGACATCATCAAGGTGCTTCTTGTAAGCATCCTTTTCAGCGTTGGGTGCATTTGTGGTGGGTTTCGCTGGCTCTAGTGTTTCAAGGACATAGAGCTTACGCTCATGTGTGAGAACAATTCTCAACGTCCTTAACCAGTTTTGAAAGTTGGTTCCAGTAAGTTTGTCCTTCTCAAGGACCGATCGCAATGAGAAAGTGTGAGTGTTGTTTTCCATTTGATTTCTACAAAAGAAAAAAATTGCATTTAGTCCAAAATATTTTGACTTGTAAAGATTTGATAAACGAGATTAATTAGGCCTTTAATTAATTATGCTCCCACTATTTTATTCAAATTGATAGCCCTCACTATCAACTTAGAAGATTGCAACGTACAACCTTCTAGTGATCCAAGATCCAAAATAATTAGATCAATGCCCAACCAATGCCGGCGTTAAAGACCAAATACTAAGGTAGGCAACTTTTGCCAATTGCATCATATGCAACTCTTGGATAAATGATCATGCACAAATCCTTGCCATGATGCATCTGTGTGCCTCTAGGTACTTGATCCTATCAAGTTTCCCTAGTTAAGTCCAACCCATAAGCCAACACGATGAGTGTGAACCCTGCGGAGGCAGACCCACACACCCACCATCACACTTCCACGAGATAGATAGTGTACCATGCGGAGGCATGCCCACACATAGTCGATCAAGATTTTTATGTGTGTTGCTTTATGGAAGGCAACTAAAACTTAATATTATTAATTGAGGGGTTTTATTAATATATATACATATCCAAACACCACATACTTATAGTACGTATCATATACTACTATATTCACAACCACAAACGATAGACATGCAATCACAAAAACAAATACAACGGTTATGGACATACTATTGTAATCCTTTGGAGCAACAAAGGATTACAGTCCACCTATGGTCTTATGCATCTCATGCAACACATGTGAATCAACCTGTAAGCCTGTAAGGATCAACATTACAATGAACAACTTCATGGATGCTTCGTGAGGTTGGAACTTCAAGTTGCTTCTTGGAATTGGATCTTCTTGTTGCTTCTCCATGGATGCTCCTTGGAGTTGGATCTTTAGGTTGCTTCTTGGAATTAGATTTCATGGTGCTTCTCCATAGACGCTCCTTGGAGTTGGATTTTCAAGTGGCCTCCTTACATCAAGTTTACAAATACTAAAACTAATCCTATCTCTATTACATCATATGTGTACAAATATAAAGGGAAAGAATTAATTACACTTTAAAATAAGAGACGAGGCTCTGCATGAAAGCCAAATACTTTATATAAAGGATCCATATGCAACCATTGTACATCCATAGCATTCACTATCAAACATATCCATAAGATCGACATCCACATTCATTCACAACATTCACAAAAGGGGATACTAGGCCATAACTGTGCATGCATTCACCATAAAACAAAATTTAAAGGTGACATGTATGCTATCATAGGTATATCTACATATACATATATACATATTAAAATTGCAATACTTTTAATGTGGGACATTCCCCATTAAATACATTTTTGACTCCCATGCAGACTATGCGGGGTAAACAAAATTTTACTTCCGTGCACTTAGGAAAATCCACATTTTCCATAGTCGATCCCATCCAAAATGTCAAAAATAGAAGTCTGCGGCGTATGTGGAATTAGATTTAGATTTGCACATTAGCAGTTTTAATTCACATCGTATGCAAAATAAAAAACAATATACATCAATTTAATCATATCAAAACAAATCCAAATATGCCGTAGATCGACGCTGCTCTGATACCACTATTAGGTTTTGTGGAGAAAACATGCGCGGCGGAAGCAACAAAAATTCCACTCAACCCGAAACAGGATCTCGTCGATAATAGCGTATTTGTAAGGAGTGTTTGTGGGATATACCTTATCGCGAAGCAAGTCCGGCGATGTCCCACTGCACGATGGTGTGCAACGACGCTAGCCTATCCGGATGGAACTTCTCTCTCATTTGCTGTCGCATGAAGATCTGACAACGCTCCTTTTGTGCGGTGATGTACGTCGCTCGTAGCGCGTACATGTGGTCATCAACGTCCTCCAAACACATGCGTCTCTGCGTCTGCATCTCTACTTTGTCCATTCAAATGGAATGGAATTCCACGTCGCGCTTCCTAAGTCGGCGGGAAGGAGTCGTGTCTGTGCAGCGACGTGCTAGCTACACATTGCCCTCCTTTCTCTCCTGAGGACGGTAACGACTAGGGTTTACATATGTGAGCATGAACAGAAAAGCCTCTTTTGATATCTTATATAGATATCGGCCGTCAAGCTCCTTTAAAAAGGAGACGAATGGAAGTAGGGTTTCATAAACCCATCGATAAACAAAAACACTACGTTAATTAAAATGCTCATGGATTAATTAGAATATTTTGGAATTCATTAATTAACCAAATAAGCACATTAATTGATTAATTAATATCCGACTCCATGCAATCACTTGGGATCACTCTATGGGCATATATACCAACACATAAAACATTAGCAAGGCTTCCCATCCAATAGGAAAGTATCATCCAAGTGAATATCACTTCCTAGAGGCATTCTGGTGGTCAAAAAATTATTGGAGATAGATATAGAGGGATGGAGAAGCCAGGGAGATCCAAGATGGTAGAAACATAGAAATGGAAGAGTTATGATACATATAGAGTTATATAGACAACAAAACCCTACCAAGTTGGGGTTCATTCAATACGGAAGAGGTGACAAAGGCAAACGAAATAAGCCTAAAAGGAAAATTAAAAAAGAGAGAGACATTAGAAAGTGGAAATTTTGGAATCATTGTAGATGCCAAAAAGGAAACTAAGCCAGACTATCAGAGGTACAGGAAATATAGGCGTCTATTTTGATCAAATATTTTCTGGCCATATATCAACCCATGCTTAGATATATTAGGGAACATGTGTGACAAAATTTGAGTGTGACATATAAATGAAGAGAGACCTTAGGTAAGATGTATTAAAAAAGCATATTTATTGACATATTTCTTTTCATCTTCAAATTAGGTTATCTACAATAACCCAATTAACCTCAAACCATGAAATAAGCTGAATGGGACCCAAGGAAAATTATTTTCACATTATATTTGGATTTTGAAATTTCATTTTTAGTTAGGATTTCGTCTCATTACCATAATATTCATTATAACATTACATCATTGGCATCAATATTTACTATTTAGAGTCTCATTATATTCACATTGTTATCAACAGAGTTTCATTATATTATTATGCATGAATTTTCATATTTTTCTTATTTGACATATTTTGTCTTTTAATCCAATATTTATTTAGATAATTACACATTATTCATATTTTATGGGCATGGAAATTCACATTTGTATTCCTGTTTATGTGTGAAGCACATCGTGTCACTTTCTAAATATGTCTTAACCATTATGTGAATATAGTTAGAAAAGAAAACATATGTGACATATTTATTGTATTAACTTATATGTTAGCACATCACTAAATTATTATGTTAATATGAGGATATTATGATATGTGATGTGGATTATAGAACTTAAAGCCACTTAATGCATCATACTTGTTTAAAATTCTATATCTTATGGATTATAATTGGGTTATTCGAGTTATATGGATAACTATATATGTGACATCCCTAGATTTTCTAAAACTTAATCTAATTTGTGACGTCCAAATTGAAACCTCACTTCATTAAGAATCCCAATTTAAACACCACACACTAGGATAAGAAGAAGAAAATAAAAGGAAGTCTGTAGGATACAATAGTAGCACATGCACATGAACAACAATAAAACCATACAACACATATTCACCATTCAACATATAATTACATAATGAATTGTTACAACATTTGATATTACATATTGAACAACAAACTTTAACATGTGCATGTACTACCACTAAACAACATGATCTTAAGACAACAGGTTCACCTATACATCAACTCGCCACACAACTCTCAACGATCCTGGTTCTTCAAGATCACATGTCCACATCCTAAATAAAAGATTACATGTGGTACATGTCAACAAAATATTCAAGAATATTGTATTGAGTACACCTACATGTCTTTTTATATACCTCTCATTGCTAAGCTTGGCAATAAGATAAAACTAGAACTTGGCAGTTTTAAAGAAATATAACGAAAGACATATACACGCACAAAGATGTTCATTAACAAAAGAGAACATATATTTTAGGCACACTTTTTGTTATATGCTTGTGCATCTGCCTACCAATGGGATATATGCATTCAGGCCTTATGATCTGCTTACTAAAGAGACATATCATTCTACATGTGATCTTCTTACCAAAGAGATAGATCACTCAATAGCACTATGCTTACCAAAGATATATAGTGCTTTCATATAATGGAACAAATATATTATGTTTTATGTGCTCATAGCAATAAGCATGGAAGATCAAGTAACATATCATACACAGACAATCATTTCATCCAATATCATATGCCAAGTATTTTACTGCACATATAATGCAACCATACTAAATAGTAGGACAAATAAGAGGTAAGGACATACTTTGAAGAAGGACAAACCTAATCACCATATAATCATGAGTCAACTATCACTCTTGGTCAAGCCCTGATTGAGACAAGATCATATATTCCATGCATTAGATTCCCCTCATCTTAACTCTAGTTGATTCATTAGGGTTTTACTTAGATCATTCAGATATGTGCATAATTACTTGTATTCTTGTCTTGGGATTATCTTAATGAGATCATATTCTAGATTATGGTTTATTTATATAAACATTAGTTTTCATATCATTGTGTGCATGTATTAACCCTAGATCATATGAAATTAAGAGTATTAGAGTTTATACCACATTAAGAGAAATCATCATCATATAGTCGTGAATTATGTACAAAATATTGGTATGTTAGTTTCACATTGTATTCCATATATAGTTATGAATATATTCTGGAATTTCCAAGATTTATTGAGTATACTTGTAATTACTACATATTAATTAGATTTATTAGTCCTAATTATCCATATGGAGCAAATTACAATATTGTGTGCATTAGCATTACAATTACTAACATCAGATGAATCATAAGTTAGATTTAGGAGTTACAAGAACATTATTATGATGATTTTGGGTCATCATTTAGTATTTATTACCCATGAAATAAGCATTTTACCACTTACATAATATCACTAATATTAGTGCATTAAAATCACGATATAATACTTTTATAATGTTTTACGTATTTTTCTGAGAATTTCTATAATTTATTCATATTTTTTTGACAACTATGCTAATTATTATGCATTATATATAGATATTTAGTTGGATTTTTGTTACCTTTGGGCCAATGATATCTCACCACATGGACTTCAAGGGTTGTGGCTCCTCTTGTTGTGCTTTGTTCTGATTCAACGGCTAGCTCCCAGGTTGACTAGGTCATCTGATTCTTGATCTAGACCACGTATGTTGTCTCTAGTCTATTCTTTCTCAAATCGCATTTGATGCGTTTCCATCTACGCTCGACCTTGTTCATCTTCTATAGTTTTGTCACCTCCTCCGATTCTCCTCTCTAACATGGGAGCCATGGCCAGATGTTGCTCGATATGTGTTGTTGTGTCCATCCCCCCCAAAACACCAGGTCTCGTTCTCCTCCTCACGTTTCACATTACGTTCGGCCCTATTCCTCCGTGAATGCACAACGCCATTGCTGGACCTTCAGCAAGGAAGGCTAAGAGATCCTCCTCCTCACAATGAGCATCTTCTTCTGTGAAGCTCTGATCCTCCATTCTACGAGGCAATCTAGCTGACTCTAGCTGCTACAACACTTGCTGATCCAGACATGAAATCAAGAAACACCTCCACCTCCTCGCTTCTTGATGTCGACGTTCAGACCGTCACTATTACAGGTAGGTCTCCTTCATGCAATCGGCCGCCACAACCTCCTTCTCAAAATCCATCTTGTCCAAAACCTCTGATTGGTCTAGTTGTGCACTGCCAACCTGGTTCCTCTCTCCAGCATTGCTTCTCCTCACGTAGAATGTGATCTTCCATGAGTGACTCCCCCCTATGTGGGACTCTCTCTGGGTGAGCGATCGACATCTGATCTAAACTCTCCCTCTCCAATTCTATAGGACACTGCCATTGGATCAGACCACGATAAGGAACCATCGCCAAAAGCTCCACTCATCCTCTTCTGAGGTAGTGATATGTCATATGTCATCTACCTAAGATAAGCCTTGATGTTGTAGGAGCATAGGGGAACCGACAAGGAGAAGGGCTCATTCTCCCTTCAAACTTCCTCTGACGCCATACCTTACCTTCATTCCCTCTTCTTCTTGGTCTCATCAGTTTGTATGTGGGAGTAGGTGCATAGTTAGAAGTTGAATCCCTCGACACTCCACGATGTTTGAATGATGGGTCTTTGAGAATAGTATCATTGTGTAGAGGAGGTTGGTTGGCCTAGAATTGTTCTTAAACCCACAATTAGGATCATGGCCTCATGAAAAGTCACACTAGTCTCTATGCTCCATGACTCCTACTCCATCCAATGTTTTAATCTAGCCATCAAATGAGTGATCCAGTGTCCACAAGGACAACTCCCTAGATCCCACAGATCAAGGAATTAGTCACATTACTCATTGCAACAGTAGCAGTTAGTAACTTGGATAAAACTCATATTAAAGCTTATACTAGATGATACTATACATAAAAAAGGGTATTATTCAATCGATTATAAGCTTTAAATAGCTCCTCTAGAAACATCTAAAAGTCATCAAAAAAAATAATAAACCAACCGTTCCTCGTAACTCAATCTTCCATCCATAATATCATTCGTTCATCTTTTTTATTAGTAAGTTAAATACCTCAAAGGATCTTAAACACGATCTCAACATGAATTAGCATCCATCTCTATCAAAGAACTTATAATTCTTCATATCACTTTAAGATATGAATCCACTCATGTCATTAGGTATCCAAATAGTCCAAAGCTTCACTTCATCATAATATACATTAACGTATAAATGCATAATTGTTTAGTAACATATAAAGAACCCACCATTCTAATCTCCTAAACATGGTACTAGAGTTTCTAGAGTCAAGAAGCTAGGTTATGGTATGTTACAACACATAAAACTTGGAAAGAATTTCATCCTCAAAATCTAATCTATCATACACTATCGACCAAATACTCTCCACCCATAAAAGGCTTAACCTAATAAGCCAAACCAAACAACTCTTAAAGATATTAGGTTTACTTATGAATATTTTAGTTGTAAATCTTAAGGTTCTTATGGTATTCAGACGTCATGCTCGAAACTAACATGTCATATCCACCTAGGTTTAAATTTTAGGTCATTGTATTTCTAACCTAACAACCCTAAAGTTCACATGAACATCCAAAAAGTCACAAGGTACAAAAGGGTAAGGCAACTAAACCTTTATCGCAAACCAAGATTTTATTAGTCATCACTACATACACATAAATTGGGGTTAAATATTTATACTAAATGATTCTAGGTATTACTTATCAAGAATTTATGTTGGATCAAAGTGATCTAAAATGGACGGTGAGTTGATATAAAAACACTCACACAAAACTTGTTAGACCTTCGAGTTACTTCAATTGGAACTATTGCAAATATGGAATTTGATGTGAAATCTAAACATACATAGAAAGTATGAGAGATATTGAACAAGAATAATAACAAGCTATGTAGAGTGATTCCAATCTCCAAACTAGGAGAAAGTTAGTCCACTACCTAGAGAGGTCAAGGTCTAGGATTTTGCAACCATTGCATACTTATATTCCATTATAAGACATACAATTAGACCTTTCTTTTGCAGGGCAAAGACACTTAGACTTCCTTTTTAAGGACCAAAAGGAGCCAATAAACCTTACAAAGACTTACATGTTCTTTGAGCTTGAGTCTTCAACCTCTACAAGGGCTTAACCACTCTTGCAAACAATTTGAAAACTTCACCAAGGAGCTCATCCCCCTCTTGCAACAAGTCTTCCGCCTTGAAGGAATTACACACTCTACTCAAGGATCTTAAACCTTCACCTTCTCCTTCAACTTGGAGTATCTTTGCACCTTCTCCACCTTGGAGAAGCTTTCACCAAAGATGCACTTGAAGAAAGGGGTTGAGAAAGGGAAGCTTTGAGATCTTTACAAGACTATAATGGAGTAGCTCTCTCATGCATAGCCTATGTCACTCACATGGACATTTAGAAGTGTAAGCAAGAGAGAAAGAGGGTTCTAGTGGACTAAATGCACTCAACTATAGCTAGGAGCTTGAATAACATGAAGGATCAAACTTGAAATGAAGTCCAAGGGGTCCTATTTATAGTTGGATATGTCCACTAGTGCCTAGGAGCACTTAGGAATAATTTCTTGTCATTTGGGGTGTTGCAACAAATCAATTTTTAATGTTTGCTACACTCCAATGACTAGAATCACTTTTTTTGCACATTCCGTACAGTGCAATCGGCCGACTTTCAATAAATATAACTCGATCGACTGCACTATGTGACAAAACAAATTTGAAGTATCGATTGAGTTTATCCTGGATGAAACTCGACCAATCATTTAGATCTTATTTTCCAGTGCAAGGTGTTCATTGAGTTTATCCTGAAATAAACTCGGTCGAACCTAGACATTTCCAAAATTCATCAAGGGTGTTAGTCGAGTTTATCAAGGATGAAACTCGACCAAACATGCACTCTAAACTAAAATTTAGAAATAGTCATTAGAATAATTAAACATTTGAATTAAGTGTTGTGGATTTTCTCATCTTAGTTACAAGTCGTAGCATAAAAACAAATTATTACAAAAATTAACCTAAGGGTTTTACGACATTTTCCATGAAAGTGCATTTGCATTGCTATTGACTTGAACTAGATCGAGCTAGGGCTTGATGGAAATGATCCTTATCTTCTACATAATGCCTAAAATCAATCTCAATTAGGTATATTTCAAACATTTGAATGGAATGGTTAAGTCGTCATTAAAGTATGGACAATATATAACACTTAGGTCAACATTCTTGCCCCTTTTGAAGATAAAAAACCATTCCTAAACATATTGAAAAATGATACGAAAATGAAAACTTTTACCTTGTGAATTGTAAGGGGATTCATGAATGAACAATAGAATTTTCTCCCCCTTATTCATGCTTACCTCAATTTCTCTTTTCATTCACCTATATGGTTGGCGTTTTCCTAAAAGAGAATAGACCATAACACATATATACTATTGAGTCCTCTTGCAAGTCACATGATATCTCATGTAAAAGACTATAAAAGGATCACAAAGAAATATGATTGAGTCCATGTCTCCCCTTTCATGATATCAAAAAGGTAGGGGATAGAAGAGCTAAAAATCAAAGGTCTCATCCATAGGCATCAATGACACAAGCAACCATCAAGCACCAAACAGAGACAAAAATAGAGAGAACAAACAGTCTAGAGTCATAACCAAAATATGGAACTGCATACAAAAAACTCATAAGATGTAACAAACAAAGAGTTAAGGTACATAAGATTGAAACTACAACACCAAATATGTTCTCTCCATATGAAAACTACAAGCCAACAAGAAACAACAAGATATAAAAAGTATGCCTCTGATAAATTTCCCAAATATTTAGTACATGATATTCTACAAAAAGATATGAAAAAGCACCCTATAGATTAAAGAATTAAACGTCTAGGCTATCTATGTCAACTGGGTCATCATCATCTTAACCATGCTCTGGATAGAATCCTCATCCCCAACAAAAGGTGCATCTAGGATAATAGAAGTGTCATCACCACAATCTCCATCGTCAGAAGAGCCATCATCACCATCAACATCCCCAACATCATCATCCTCAACATCTTGATTTTCCATCTACTCATCCTCAAAAGAGTCAAAGGAGACAGTGGCAAGCCACTTGGCATGATGTCCAGGCCAAGACAAACCACTTACATGTAATGCATTAGCTTGCTCAGAATTGGATGTAGAGGCCCCATTAAAACCAACAAATTGGGTGGAAGCAAGGCCGATAGAAAGAGCTAGAGGCTGAGAGGCAATAGGGATAGGTCCACCCTTAGAGACAGGGGGTACAATGGAAGTAGGAGGTGGAGGAGTCGGGTAAAACTGACTATATGCCTAAGAAGCATAGTCACCACCTGGGTAGATCTAGTAGGTGGGGTAGGGATGGTGGCAGGATAAGTTTATGGTAGACATGATTTGAACTAAACCGTGGTGGATGTTATCCCGAACCTGAAGCTTATATTCTTTTTGGTGTATCATATATCCCATAAGGGCTTCACTAGACACCGAAGATGAGGCACGATCAGGTCTAGGTGGTGGTGGAGGATCCTAAGTGGATGTGGAAGCACCCAGTGTGGTAGAGGAAGTAGGGTGGAAGGACTTGTTTATAGTGGTTTTGATGATATAAACCCCTTTTCTACTAGACTTGTAGCCAAGATCATGGAAAATAGTTTTTTTAGAAAGGTAAGCAAACAAACCACATATCAAGTTAGGATAAGGGAGATGGGTACCACCGGTATTTTTCCCTGAGTCAAAGAGGGTCATATGATGAAGGTATAATGAGCTCACTTGACTGAAACATCATTCAATAGATAGTACATGATTACATCAATGTTCTCTATAATATCCTTTTGAATTTTCTTTGTATGGATATTGCAGTTGGCTACTAAAGTAAGTAGACATGTCTTGATGTCTACGGAAGAGGTGGGTAGGTTGGATTTCTTCCTGTATGGGACATCAAGTTCCTTCAAAAACTTATCAATATCGGGAAGGGTAAGAAAATGGTCAAAGATTTTGTAGAAAACCTCATGGTCAAGAAAGTCATGGTAGCTAGGATAGAAAGACATCCATGAACTGGGGAAGTTGGTACCACTAAAAAAGGTATTCAAAGAATCCTAAAAGATTGTAATATTGGTGTCGACAATCATGGAAGTCAGAATTACTTGGGTGTTAGGTGCTAGACAAGGGTGTTTTAGTTTCACGTGAGATTGTCCTATAAGATATATATTTTGAGTCCAACACTATTTTTGGTCGAGTTTAGGTTGTGGGAAAATTGACCAAACCTACAGTTTAGTTCAGCTCCCAGATCAAACTCGACCGAACAGTCAATCTATCCAAAAGATAAGAAGTTCATTTCTATGCCACTAGAGTGCTATATAAATTATTTTTTCTACCTATCAAGTGTTTTAAACATTTTGAGGTACATATCGGTCATCATTAGCTACTATTTTTCCATAAAATAAGCACTTGTGAAAAATAGCCAAAACATGTAAAACAAGGCAAATATAGCACTTCGAAGTAAGAGATGAGTAGTATATGAGCAAGAACATATAAGTATATGAACAACTAGCTAGAAGGCATCACTACAAAAAATGGTCTTTGACTACAAAAAAATTTGTAGCAAGAACCCCAAATTTTGTAGCTAAAAGCTTTAGCTACATTTATCCTTACATTTAGAATATGAAGCTAATACCCGTGTAATAATTGTTTTTACTACATTTTTCAAAATTGTAGTTAGATATTCATCTAGATACAAAGGCATATGTAACCCTATTTGTAGGTAAAAATGTCCTTACAAATAAAAATGTAGTTTCAATTGTAGTTAAATGTATGGATACAATTGTATTTGTAGCTATAAAATGTTGGGGGAAATGGCATTTGTTACAATTGTATATGTAGTTCATGTATAGTAAAAATTGGCACTTATTACCCTTGTGATTGTAGTTAGTGTGTAGTGAGAGACATTATGTACTACACATGCATGCATATGTAGTTAGATTATGTATACAATCACTAAATTATCAATACATAAGTATTTTTCAAAAAGAAGAAAAAATCAATATTGATTCAAGTCAAGTTGTGGTTGTGATGTTAATCATACTTTAATTTATATTGAAACAATGAATACACATGGGAAGGACATAAACCTTTCCCCAATTTTACAACATGGAAAGAAGATATATGTGTACAATGACCCACATTAGAGTGTAATTTTACATCCCTCTCAAAATTTCATCCCACATCGTACTCTATCTTTCAAAAATAAAACAAGAAGCTTGAAATCCAAATCATCATTCACTAGTGACTTGGATGAAGACTAGTACGATATGGTTTGAATTTCATATCATCAGACGAGACTATCACTGAAGCAAAAACCAAAGCTTAAATATCTTCATGTTTTAGGCCACATTGAGCCTCATAATCTCCAGGTTGCATGCTGATATTCTTTTGCCTTCTGTGCCAATTTTTTGACCTCAACAATTATAGATAGGCCCTTCTTGCCATAATCTTGTAATATACCCAACAGATCATGAGAGAATAAGAAATTAGGACGGTACTAAAGCCAGGTAGAGTATATCACTTACCTTGATAACTGACACAAAAAGGTCGCGCTCCAACTACACGGAAATATTGATGTTCACAGTGTTATATCTACATTGAGATGTCCCATGAAGAGCTACTTTGATAAAAAAACCTCACAATGGCATGTAAGGATGATAAAACAAGGAGCTTTAGATCCACTAAACTTGAAGAAAAATTGCCTGACATCCTCAGGTAGACTTGCACAAACTTAAGAGTGTTGCATAAAGTTATGTGGTGTGTTAGAAACGAGATCACTCTATGCATTCCAACTTGAGAAAACATTTACTTAGAAGTAAAACAATTGGACCTTCAGTGTGGAAGAAAAGTCAACTTGAAAAGAAAAGCATGTCAACATCTGCTTTGGAAACTTGGAAGGTGAATGGTCATGGTATTTCTCTCCAAGGAATGAATGTAAGTCATGCTACTAGTTCACCTTTCAATGATCAATCCATTTAATAGTTAGTTAGATAAAAGATAAGTGGTTAGATGCAATTTCAACACAAAAGAAAAGAAAATTTAGGCTATAGGGGATACCACATCTCATTCCTTCCATAGCTTATTTCTTAGATTGGCAATCTAAGCAAAGAAAAGGACCATCCCAGGGACTTAATGAACATGAAATATGAAACCCAAACATAGGAATATGCCTTGCCCTTGTTTGATATCTACCTATAAAATTGCACAATGTAGAGGCTTTACCTATTCCATTAAGAACTGCAGACTTTTTGGTACATCACATTCACGCATTTACAATCCATGTGACTCTGTTGATACTGTTGAAAGGTTTCACATGTTTCCCATTAAATAATCTGGAATCAACCTGGGGAGAAAAAAAGTGCCAATATCACTCTTTAATAAACAAATGTTTATCCTTACCTATGATGGATCAAAATTATTACAAGATACCTCACACAATACGACAACACCTCACTGCTTCGTTGTACATGAAAAATTTTAGTGTGCCAATGACACTGGTTGGAATGATCATCATAATCTAAAGCCTAATCCCTATCACATTGAAGCCGACTCACATATAGTAGATGATTTGACACCATCTTCTAGTTGTTTCCCAACAAAAAGTGATATGTGTAGGTATTGAATGGAATTCAGAAATAGAGAAATAGAACACTCATTTCAAGTAGAACCAACCACACAAAATCCATAGGAGACCTGCAACACGATACAATGGTTATGAGCATTCCAAGCGAGAGAAATGATATTACAACTTCTAAATTATTCTTCAACAACACATAGCTGGCCTATAGAAGGTGAGCCTGAGAAAAAGTCTAAGGAACCCAACATTGTTGATGTTATGGCCCCTGCAGAAGTTGCAGTGCACAACTTATCAAGCTGAAGCCATAGTGCAACACATAGTTAAATTCAAGCATATTGTGATGTCCCCATATTTTCTAAAACTTAATCTAGTGTGTGACATCCAAATTGAAACCCTCACCTCAGTGAGAATCACAATTGAAACACCCCACACCAGGATAAGAAGAAGAAAATCGAGGGAGTCATAAGGAACATACATCAGTAGCACATGTACATGAACAATATTAAAACCAAACACACATGTTCACCATTCAACATATAATTACAACATGAATTGTTACACCATTTGATATAACATATTGAACAGCAAACTATACATATACATGTACTACAACTAAACTACAGGATCTTAAGACAACAGGTCCACCTGTACATCATCTCGCCACACAACTCTCACTATCCTAGATCTTCAAGAGCATAACCACAACCTAAACAAAAGATTACATGTGGTACACATCAGCACAATATTCAAGAATATTGTACTGAGTACACCTACGTGTCTTTTATATACCTCTCATCATATCTTGGCAATAAGAAAAAACTAATACTTGGCACTAACAAAAGAATATAAGAGAAGCGTATACTTGAACAAGAATATTTATCAACAAAAGAGAACACATATTTTAAGCACATTTCCATCATACATCTTGTGCGTCTGCCACCGAGTGGCTTTGACGTCGTTAGACCTTATGATCTACCACCAAGTGGTTTGTGATCATTATACAAACATCATACGATCTACCACCAAGTGGTTTATGATAATTATGCATGTGCTCTACCACCAAGTGGTTTATGAGCTATCTTATGATGGAACACCTATATTATGTTTGCAGGTGTTCATAGCCATAAGTATGGAGATCTCAAACAATGTAGCATACAAGAATAATCATTTCATCCAATATCATATGCCAAGTATTTGACTACACATATAACACACACATATTGTATAATAAGCTAAGTAAGAGGTAATGGCATACCTTGATCAAGAGAAACCTAATTATCACATATTCTTGAAGTCATCTATATCCTTAGTCAACCCTGATGTCAATCATATCTTGGTCAAACCTCTGGTTAAGACAAGATCACATACTATCATTAGGCTCTCATCATCTTACATCTCATCTTAACCCTAAATATATCCATTTTAGGGTTTACCTCATCTCTTTAGCATATTTCCATTATTACCAACATTCTTGTCTTATTATTATCTTACTAATATTGTTTTCCTGATTACGGTTCATTATATAAATATTAGGTTCCATATCCTTTTTGTGATGGAGTGGACTTTTGGAATCCTAAAATATGTAATGACACAAGTGAAGTCATGCATGTTGAGTTATTTTGAGAATCCCTAGTGTTTTAGTAAAGTTGGAGTGTTGATCAAGGTTTGTATAATGATTTGGATCCATAAGTTATGCCTATTTGAGAAAATTAGTTGAATCGTCTAACAAATGAGTTTTGACACCCAATTTGGATACAGTGAAGATTGAGTTTCTACAAGCCATGGTAAAAGTTTCATGAGGTTTCGATGTTTGTAGAAGAAGTTATTTAGGTTTTAAATTAGTAACCTTTGTTGATGATTTATGCAAATTGGACCAAGACATTTGATCTTTTCACCTAAGATTTAATATAACCTAGTATCACTCCCCTTTTTGGATTTTGGATAGGCTACATGAACTTTCTTTTGCTCATGGATCTAGTAGTTGCGCTCTCAATTATAATGGAATATAAGTATGCAGTGGTTGCATAATCCTATACCTTGACCTCTCTAGGTAATGGACTGACTTTCTCCTAGTTGCAAGATTGGAATCACTCTACATAGATTGTTCTTGTTCTTGTTCAATATCTCTCATACTTTCTATGTATGTTTAGATTTCACATCAAATTCCATATTTGCAATAGTTCCAATTGAAGTAACTTGATGGTCTAACAAGTTTTGTGGGAGTGTTTTTATATTTACTCACCCTCCACGATAGATTGCTTTGATCCAACATAAATTCTTGATAAGGAATACCTAGAATCATTCTAGTATAAATATTTAACCTTAATTTATGTGTATGCAGTGATGACTAAGAAAATCTTGGTTTATAAAGGTTTAGTTTCCCTACTCTTTTGTACCCTATGACTTTTTGGACGTTCATGTTAAACCTTTTATGGGTGGAGAGTATTTGGTCGATAGTGTATGGTAGACTAGATTTTGAAGATGAAATTCTTTCAAAGTTTGATGTGTTGTAAAATACCATAACCTATATTCTTGACTCTAGAAATTCTAGCACCATGTTTAGGAGATTAGAATGGTTGGTTCTTTATATGTTACTAAACAAGTATACATTTATACCTTAGTGTATATTGTGATGAAGTGAAGCTTTGGAGTATTTGGATACCTAATGACATGAATGGATGCATATCTTAAAGTAATTTGAAGAATTCTAAGTGCTTTGATAAAGATGGATGTTAATTGATGTTGAGATCATGTTTAAGATCCTTTGAGGTATTTAACTAACTAATAAAAAAGATGAACGAATGTTATTATGGATGGAAGATTGAGTTATGAGGAACACTTGGTTTTTTATGACTTTTAGATGCTGCTAGAGGAGCTATTTAAAGCTTATAATCAATTGAATGATACCCTTTTTGATGTATAATATCATCTAGTATAAGATTTAATATGAGGTTTATCTAAGTTACTAACCGCTACTATTTCAAAGAGCAACATGACTAATTCCTTTATCTATGGGAGCTAGAGAGTTGTCCTTATGGGCACTAGATCACACATCTGATGGCTAGATTAAAACATTAGATGGAATAGGAGTCATAGAGCATAGAGACTAGTGTGACTTTTCATGAGGCCACGATCCTAATTGTGGGTTTAAGCACAATTCTAGGACAACCAACCTCCTCAACACAATTATACTGTCCTCAAAGATCAGTCATTCAAACATCATGGAGTGTCGAGGGATTCAACTTCCAACTACACACCCACTCCCACATACAAAAAACTCATAAGATGTAACAAACAAAGAGTTAAGGTACATAAGATTGAAACTACAACACCAAATATGTTCTCTCCATATGAAAACTACAAGCCAACAAGAAACAACGTGATATAAAAAGTATTCCTCTGATAAATTTCCCAAATATTTAGTACATGATATTCTACAAAAAGATATGAATAAGCACCCTATAGATTAAAGAACTAAACGTCTAGGCTATCTATGTCAACTGGGTCATCATCATCTTAACCATCCTCTGGCTAGAATCCTCATCCCCAACAAAAGGTGCATCTAGGATAATAGAAGTGTCATCACCACAATCTCCATCGTCAGAAGAGCCATCGTCACCATCAACATCCCCAACATCATCATCCTCAACATCCTGATTTTCCATCTACTCATCCTCAAAAGAGTCATAGGAGCTAGTGGCAAGCCACTTGGCATGATGTCTAGGCCAAGACATACCACTTACATGTAATGTATTAGCTTGCTCAGAATTGGATGTAGAGGCCCCATTAAAACCAACAAATTGGGTGGAAGCAAGGCCGATAGAAAGAGCTAGAGGCTGAGAGGCAATAGGGATAGGTCCACCCTTAGAGACAGGGGGTAGAATGGAAGTAGGAGGTGGAGGAGCCAGGTAAAACTGACTATATGCCTAAGAAGCATAGTCACCACCTGGGTAGATCTGGTAGGTGGGGTAGGGATGGTGGTAGGATAAGTTTATGGTAGACATGATTTGAACTAAACCGTGGTGGATGTTATCCCGAACCTGAAGCTTATATGCTTTTTGGTGTATCATATATCCCATAAGGGCTTCATTAGACACCGAAGATGAGGCACGATCAGGTCTAGGTGGTGGTGGAGGATCCTAAGTGGATGTGGAAGCACCCGGTGTGGTAGAGGAAGTAGGGTGGAAGGACTTGTTTATAGTGGTTTTGATGATATAAACCCCTTTTCTACTAGACTTGTAGCCAAGATCATGGAAAATAGTTCTTTTAGAAAGGTAAGCAAAAAAACCACATATCAAGTTAGGATAAGGGAGATGGGTACCACCGATATTTTTCCCTGAGTCAAAGAGGGTCATATGATGAAGGTATAATGAGCTCACTTGACTGAAACATCATTCAATAGATAGTACATGATTACATCAATGTTCTCTATAATATCCTTTTGAATTTTCTTTGTATGGATATTGCAGTTGGCTACTAAAGTAAGTAGACATGTCTTGATGTCTACGGAAGAGGTGGGTAGGTTGGATTTCTTCCTGTATGGGACATCAAGTTCCTTCAAAAACTTATCAATATCGGGAAGGGTAAGAAAATGGTCAAAGATTTTGTAGAAAACCTCGTGGTCAAGAAAGTCATGGTAGCTAGGATAGAAAGACATCCATGAACTGGGGAAGTTGGTACCACTAAAAAAGGTATTCAAATAATCCTAAAAAAATGTAATATTGGTGTCGACAATCATGGAAGTCAAAATGACTTGGGTGTTAGGTGCTAGACAAGGGTGTTTTAGTTTCACGTGAGATTGGCATAAAATTAATGGACTGCCTTTGTGCTAGACATGGAATTAGTGAAGCACAAACTCTCTACAAATAAAACACTAATAATGTGTTCTTTGAACACCTCAACAACTTCTTTTATCACCTCACTTATTGCAAAATGAGGTTCAAACAAGGCACATATAAGAAAAAGAGTTCAAGGAAGAAGATCATTGTACCTATTCATGACTTGGGAGGAGATAAAAGAAGTGTCGTCAAAGGAAACATGCCTAGGAGAAGTGGAGGATGATGCAACTTAAAGTTAATTTAGTGTGTTTCCTGTAGTTGGAAGCCATAGAGTTCGAATGGAGAGAAGAAGATCGTCAACAGAGAGAAAAATGCAAGCAACAAGTCACCTAACCACCTAGGTCAAGGTTGGGAGAGGCAAAGAGGGATGATCCATGGTTAAGGAGGGTAGAGGAGAGGTTGGGTTAGTCTAGGCTTGGAGGATGAACAATGTAGAGTAGTTATCAGTCAACTTTCTCTAGTTGAGAGGAAGAAAAGTTGGCCTATAAGATATATATTTTGAGTCCAACACTATTTTTGGTCGAGTTTAGGTTGTGGGAAAATTGACCAAACCTGCAGTTTAGTTCAGCTCCCAGATCAAACTCGACCGAACAGTCAATCTATCCAAAAGATAAGAAGTTCATTTCTATGCCACTAGAGTGCTATATAAATTATTTTTTCTACCTATCAAGTGTTTTAAACATTTTGAGGTACATATCGGTCATCATTAGCTACTATTTTTCCATAAAATAAGCGCTTGTGAAAAATAGCCAAAAACATGTAAAACAAGGCAAATATAGCACTTCGAAGTAAGAGATGAGTAGTATATGAGCAAGAACATATAAGTATATGAACAACTAGCTAGAAGGCATCACTACAAAAAATGGTCTTTAACTACATAAAAATTTGTAGCAAAAACCCCAAATTTTGTAGCTAAAAGCTCTAGCTACATTTATCCTTACATTTAGAATATGAAGCTAATACCCGTGTAATAATTGTTTTTACTACAATTTTCAAATTGTAGTTAGATATTCATCTAGATACAAAGGCATATGTAACCCTATTTGTAGCTAAAAAATGTCCTTACACATAAAAATGTAGTTTCAATTGTAGTTAAATGTATGGCTACAATTATATTTGTAGCTATAAAATGTTGGGGGAAATGGCATTTGTTACAATTGTATATGTAGTTCATGTATAGTAAAAATTGGCACTTGTTACCCTTGTGATTGTGGTTAGTGTGTAGTGAGAGACATTATGTACTGCACATGCATGCATATGTAGTTAGATTATGTATACAATCACTAAATTATCAATACACAAGTATTTTTCAAAAAGAAGAAAAAATCAATATTGATTCAAGTCAAGTTGTGGTTGTGATGTTAATCATACTTTTATTTATATTGGAACAATGAAAACACATGGGAAGGACATAAACCTTTCCCCAATTTTACAACATGGAAAGAAGATATATGTGTACAATGACCCACATTAGAGTGTAATTTTACATCCCTCTCAAAATTTCATCCCACATCGTACTCTATCTTTCAAAAAAAACAAGAGGCTTGAAATCCAAATCATCATTCACTAGTGACTTGGATGAAGACTAGTACGATAAGGTTTGAATTTCATATCATCAGACGAGACTATCACTGAAGCAAAAACCAAAGCTTAAATACCTTCATGTTTTAGGCCACATTGAGCCTCATAATCTCCAGGTTGCATGCCGATATTCTTTTGCCTTCTGCGCCAATTTTTTGACCTCAACAATTATAGATAGGCCCTTCTTGCCATAACCTTGTAATATACCCAACAGATCATGAGAGAATAAGAAATTATGATGGTACTAAATCCAGGTAGAGTATATCACTTACCTTGATAACTGACACAAAAAGGTCGTGCTCCAACTACACGGAAATATTGATGTTCACAATGTTATATCTACATTGAGATGTCCCATGAAGAACTACTTTGATAAAAAAACCTCACAATGGCATGTAAGGATGATAAAACAAGGAGCTTTAGATCCACTAAACTTGAAGAAAAATTGCCTGACATCCTCAGGTAGACTTGCACAAACTTAAGAGTGTTGCATAAAGTTATGTGGTGTGTTAGAAACGAGATCACTCTGTGCATTCCAACTTGAGAAAACATTTACTTCGAAGTAAAACAATTGGACCTTCAGTGTGGAAGAAAAGTCAACTTGAAAAGAAAAGCATGTCAACATCTGCTTTGGAAACTTGGAAGGTGAATGGTCATGGTATTTCTCTCCAAGGAATGAATGTAAGTCGTGCTACTAGTTCACCTTTCAATGATCAATCCATTTAATAGTTAGTTAGATAAAAGATAAGTGGTTAGATGCAATTTCAACACAAAAGAAAAGAAAATTTAGGCTATAGGGGATACCACATCTCATTCCTTCCATAGATTATTTCTTAGATTGGCAATCTAAGCAAAGAAAAGGACAATCCCAGGGACTTAATGAACATGAAATATGAAACCAAAACATAGGAATATGCCTTGCCCTTGTTTGATATCAACCTATAACATTGCACAATGTAGAGGCTTTACCTATTCCATTAAGAACTGCAGACTTTTTGGTACATCACATTCACGCATTTACAATCCATGTGACTCTATTGATACTGTTGAAAGGTTTCACATGTTTCCCATTAAATAATCTGGAATCAACCTGGGGAGAAAAAAAGTGCCAATATCACTCTTTAATAAACAATTATTTATCCTTACCTATGATGGATCAAAATTATTACAAGAAACCTCACACAATACGACAACACCTCACTGCTTCGTTGTACATGAAAATTTTTAGTGTGCCAATGACACTGGTTGGAATGATCATCATAATCTAAAGCCTAATCCCTATCACATTAAAGCCGACTCACATATAGTAGATGATTTGACACCATCTTCTAGTTGTTTCCCAACAAAAAGTGATATGTGTAGGTCTTGAATGGAATTCAGAAATAGAGAAATAGAACACTCATTTCAAGTAGAACCAACCACACAAAATCCATAGGAGACCTGCAACACGATACAATGGTTATGAGCATTCCAAGCGAGAGAAATGATATTACAACTTCTAAATTATTCTTCAGCAACACATAGCTGGCCTATAGAAGGTGAGCCTGAGAAAAAGTCTAAGGAACCCAACATTGTTGATGTTATGGCCCCTGCAGAAGTTGCAGTGCACAACTTATCAAGCTGAAGCCATAGTGCAACACATAGTTAAATTCAAGCATATTGTGATGTCCCCAGATTTTCTAAAACTTAATCTAGTGCGTGACGTCCATATTGAAACCCTCACCTCAGTGAGAATCTCAATTGAAACACCCCACACCAGGCTAAGAAGAAGAAAATTGAGGGAGTCAGAAGGAACATACATCGGTAGCACATGTACATGAACAATAATAAAACCAAACACACATGTTCACCATTCAACATATAATTACAACATGAATTGTTACAACATTTGATATAACATATTGAACATCAAACTATACATATACATGTACTACAACTAAACTACAGGATCTTAAGACAACAGGTCTACCTGTACATCAGCTCACCACACAACTCTCACTATCCTAGATCTTCAAGAGCATAACCACAACCTAAACAAAAGATTACATGTGGTACACATCAGCACAATATTCAAGAATATTGTACTGAGTACACCTACATGTCTTTTATATACCTGTAACGACCCCGCCTCCCAGTAACCCCCAATTAAGGGAGACCCGAAGGTCAGAGCCGTTATCTAATTAACAGGATCAAAGGTTCGACAAATAATCAGTAATAATTAATAAACTTTACCAACTAAATTGAAAACTGGTATAAAATAAAACTTTTCTTACCTTGGAAAAACTGGGATTTCTAAACTTCTATCCATGAAGATGTTACTCTAACTAATCCTCCTGTGTATGTTACTTCTCATTTTATTCCACAAATGCCACTTTACTATTATTCTTTTCATTTGTACCTAAAACGCCGACAAACAAAACGTCGGTCAGTATATCGAAATATACTGGTATGTGGGGACAACTAAAAGTTTGCACATATGACTAACAACTTAATAATCACAATCAAATTATTTAACAAGCCAATTTACACATTTCAATATGACATTCTCCACCGCTTTTTCCCTAACCCTGGCATACCCACCTTAGGGTGCCCTTTTCCAATGACTTAAGGCCACCTTCTCAATCCTGAGCTTGGTGCCTGGGGGTCACCACTCATGGTGCCCACTAGTCATGTAATATCTTAGGCCACCTTCTTGGTGCCTGGGGTCACCACTCAAGGTGTCCATTGGTCTACCCATCTGGGCCTGACCTTTGGCATCATCCATCAGGGTGGCATGTAGGTGCGAGAATCCATACTTCTATTATTAATGTGATAATCATAGTGACTTTATAATTTGCAAATATGAACATCCAAACTGATAATTTGTAGTCAATGCGATCAATCATCTGGCAACCACGCGGAAAACTAATGCGGTTATTCATAAGCGTAACCACATACCTGTTAAGCAGACTTGAAACAGAATAGTCCAATCAACAAGGCAAGCAAGCATTCAATAAGATCCTGAAACAAACATCCAATATCTTATATCATGGATCATGGTATCCAAGTCTAATAGACCTATTCGAGCCCTAGGGTTACTATTTCATTTTTAGGGTTTCTTTTGCAATTAGGGTTTCCTTTCATCTTTTCACTATTTTAAACCCTAATTATTCACAAAAGATATTAAGGTTATACCTTAACGACATTTAACCTTATTTTCGAAATAAAGGCATCATTGTCCATCAATTAAACCCATTAAACTTATCTTACATTAAAATTGTCATTTTTATCCATTTAATCTATGACAAGATCATTATACGCATTTATCATCAATGTGTAATTCATTATACTCTATTACTCATATGAACGTTAATAATCACTAATCCTACCTTGATTCATGAGAAAACCCTAATTACTTCTTTCAGGGTATTTATCCATCAATTAAGAACTTTAATGCTCGAAATAACTTAGACTTCACATATTCCAATTTTAATCATGAAATTAATCAATTAAAGCCATTAATAGTCGAACCGATCAACATTAGGGTTTCAAGGCCCAATAAATTATATTTATGCACATAAACTCTAAATTCAGCTAATTACGTGCAAGATTCATCCTTTTTATTCTTAATGTTCCTTTTTATCATTAACAGGCTAATATCAACTTTAATCATCAATTAAACCCTCCTAATCACATTAAACACATCAAAATAGGGTTCCTTTAATCATCATTACATTAAAGTTAATAACTTATACTACTTTTCGAATTACAAGCAGAATTAGGCTTCAACTATATTTTATTTAGATTCCTCTCGATTTTCTGAGCAAGATTCATATATTATTCGCCTTTATCTGAGCTACAGTTTACAAGTTATGAATTTTGCAAAAATCTATTTACTTGGCCAATCAGGTTGCACCACATCATCCTTTCCATGCAACACGGTTTGTTTGGAAACATAACTGAATTACGTTTCTACCCTCGGTTAAGTGATTGGTTCTTTAGCCCACGGAGGGGCAATTTCGTCCAACGACCAAGGGGTCGTCTCCCACCTCCAGCAGGCACGACGCACACCCTAGCGGCCGTGTTTTGCAGCCTTGCAGAGGCGCTCCTTCGCTCCCTGAGCTGCCATCCTCACCGGAAACAACTCCTCCGCCTCCGCCGCCCATGGTCGCACACAGGGCACCCGCAATCCCTGGCCAACATGGCCGATCCGCGTGTGCAAAGCCTGCATGATGCGGCTCTTCTTGCAGCCGCGATGCTGCTGCTACGAAGGGAATAGGAGCACGAAGACGATGGACAACCTCCCTCTGGGTTCGTGGGTGTATGCCGCAACAACTAAGGTTGTCTACCGGTCCCTCGACGCTCTGTAGGTGCGCCATAACCCATGGTTAGGGTTTCACACGTGAAGAAGCAATGGTGTAGAGAGAAAGATGTAGGATTCCTTTAGAACTCGAACCAGGACCCTACCTCTTTATAGAGGGTGGATTATGAAGCCCTAAGGCGTGCCTTATGAGGACTCAAGTCCCATCTCAAAAGGAAATACAATTTCCTTGGTTGTGAAGCAACCGTCTTTCTCTCTCTTCATCAACTTTTAATTCCTTGATATTCCTTGTTGCATGGATATTTAGGAATTCGAAATTCCTTTTTCTTATCTTCTTTAATCTTGTCTTTTAATTCAAAAATCACGAATTTATGTTTTCCTTAAGTAGAAAACATCTCCCTTTTAAAAAACCACATAATTCATTAGGAAAGTATTCACATTATATTCTTATTTCTTTTATAGGTATTTTCTCTTTCCTCCTTCTTCATTGGGACTCCTTGGATCCCAAGAAACTCTATTATTTCGAAATCCTTTTTATTGGATACTCATTATCCTCCTAGATGCATCTAAATGCATCATTCTTCATTATCTCACATTATCTTGTTTATTTGTTTTAAAAAAGTTCCTTTTAAGGATTTCTCTTTATTTCTCTTTTATTTTCCTCATTGGTATTCCTTTTATTATTAGGAATCATTGGGATACGAAATCCCACTATGGATAACTCAAAAATACCTCTTTTCGCATATTTTCCCTATCAATCTTTTCAATTTCTTTATTAATAAGGAAATACTTAATTGCTATTTTCTTTTCTTATTGCCTTTTCTTTGCAACTTTGGACTCCTTGGAACCCAAGGAATCTAAGAGGCACGAAATTCTCTTTGGATTTGCCTTCTAGAGGTTTCCACACCTTTCTTATATCAAAAACTCAGTTATTCATTAATTAATTGAATATCCTTGTTATTGGGCCCAATAGCCAATAAAGCCCACAAATCAAACAACAAGGCTATTGTAAATGAAATCCATGCATTCGTCCATTATTTGTTCATTTATCTTTATTATGAGAAATTAAATTCCTCAACAAATGAACCCAAAATTTGGGGTTGTAACAATACCTCTCATCATATCTTGGCAATAAGATAAAACTAATACTTGGCACTAACAAAAGAATATAAGAGAAGTGTATACTTGAACAAGAATATTTATTAACAAAAGAGAACACATATTTTAAGCACATTTCCATCATACATCTTGTGCGTCTGCCACCGAGTGGCTTTGACGTCGTTAGACCTTATGATCTACCACCAAGTGGTTTGTGATCATTATACAAACATCATATGATCTACCACCAAGTGGTTTATGATAATTATGCATGCGCTCTACCACCAAGTGGTTTATGAGCTATCTTATGATGGAACACCTATATTATGTTTGCAGGTGTTCATAGCCATAAGTATGGAGATCTCAAATAATGTAGCATACAAGAATAATCATTTCATCCAATATCATATGCCAAGTATTTTACTACACATATAACACACACATATTGTATAATAAGCTAAGTAAGAGGTAATGGCATACCTTGATCAAGAGAAACCGAATTATCACATATTCTTGAAGTCATCTATATCCTTAGTCAACCCTGATGTCAATCATATCTTGGTCAAACCCCTGGTTAAGACAAGATCACATACTATCATTAGGCTCTCATCATCTTACATCTCATCTTAACCCTAAATATATCCATTTTAGGGTTTACCTCATCTCTTTAGCATATTTCCATTATTACCAACATTCTTGTCTTAGAATTATCTTACTAATATTGTTTTCCTGATTACGATTCATTATATAAATATTAGGTTCCATATCCTTTTTGTGATGGAGTGGACTTTTGGAATCCTAAAATATGTAATGACACAAGTGAAGTCATGCATGCTGAGTTGTTTTGAGAATCCCTAGTGTTTTAGTAAAGTTGGAGTGTTGATCAAGGTTTGTATAATGATTTGGATCCATAAGTTATGCCTATTTGAGAAAATTAGTTGAATCGTCTAACAAATGAGTTTTGACACCCAATTTGGATACAGTGAAGATTGAGTTTCTACAAGCCATGGTAAAAGTTTCATGAGGTTTCGATGTTTGTAGAAGAAGTTATTTAGGTTTTAAATTAGTAACCTTTGTTGATGATTTATGCAAATTGGACCAAGACATTTGATCTTTTCACCTAAGATTTAATATAACCTAGTATCACGCCCCTTTTTGGATTTTGGATGGGCTGCATGAACTTTCTTTTGCTCACGGATCTAGTAGTTGCGCTCTCAATTATAATGGAATATAAGTATGCAGTGGTTGCATAATCCTATACCTTGACCTCTCTAGGTAATGGACTGAATTTCTCCTAGTTGCAAGATTGGAATCACTCTACATAGATTGTTCTTGTTCTTGTTCAATATCTCTCATACTTTCTATGTATGTTTAGATTTCACATCAAATTCCATATTTGCAATAGTTCCAATTGAAGTAACTTGATGGTCTAACAAGTTTTGTGGGAGTGTTTTTATATTTACTCACCATCCACTATAGATTGCTTTGATCCAACATAAATTCTTGATAAGGAATACCTAGAATCATTCTAGTATAAATATTTAACCTTAATTTATGTGTATGCAGTGATGACTAAGAAAATCTTGGTTTATGATAAAGGTTTAGTTTCCCTACTCTTTTGTACCCTATGACTTTTTGGACGTTCATGTTAAACCTTTTATGTGTGGAGAGTATTTGGTCTATAGTGTATGGTAGACTAGATTTTGAGTATGAAATTCTTTCAAAGTTTGATGTGTTGTAAAATACCATAACCTATATTCTTGACTCTAGAAATTCTAGAACCATGTTTAGGAGATTAGAATGGTTGGTTCTTTATATGTTACTAAACAAGTATACATTTATACCTTAGTGTATATTGTGATGAAGTGAAGCTTTGGAGTATTCAGATACCTAATGACATGAGTGGATGCATATCTTAAAGTAATTTGAAGAATTCTAAGTGCTTTGATAAAGATGGATGTTAATTGATGTTGAGATCATGTTTAAGATCCTTTGAGGTATTTAACTAACTAATAAAAAAGATGAACGAATGTTATTATGGATGGAAGATTGAGTTATGAGGAACACTTGGTTTTTTATGACTTTTAGATGCTTCTAGAGGAGCTATTTAAAGCTTATAATCGATTGAATGATACCCTTTTTGATGTGTAGTATCATCTAGTATAAGATTTAATATGAGGTTTATCTAAGTTACTAACCGCTACTATTGCAAAGAGCAACATGACTAATTCCTTTATCTATGGGAGCTAGAGAGTTGTCCTTATGGGCACTAGATCACACATCTGATGGCTAGATTAAAACATTGGATGGAATAGGAGTCATAGAGCATAGAGACTAGTGTGACTTTTCATGAGGCCACGATCCTAATTGTGGGTTTAAGCACAATTCTAGGACAACCATCCTCCTCAACACAATTATACTATCCTCAAAGATCAGTCATTCAAACATCATGGAGTGTTGAGGGATTCAACTTCCAACTACACACCCACTCCCACATACAAACTGATGAGAACAAGAAGAAGAGGGAATGAAGATAAGGGATGGTGTCAGAGGAAGTTTGAAGGGAGAATGATCCCCTGCCCTTACTGGTTCCCCTATGCTCCTACAAGATCAAGGCTCTTCTAGGGCAGATGGCACAATACATATCACTGCCTTAGAAGAGGATGAGAGGAGCTTTTGGCGATGGTTCCTTGTCGTGGTCTGATCCTGCGGCGATGTCCTGTAGAAATGGAGATGGAGAGTTTGGATTAGTTGTCGATCGCTCACCCAGGGGGAGTCCCACAGACAGGGGACTCACTCATGGAAGATCGCATTCTACGTGAGGAGAAGCAACGCTGGAGATAGGAACCAGGATGGCAGCGCATTGCTAGACCAATCGAAGGTTTTAGACAAGATGGATTTTGAGAAGGAGTTGGGGCGACCGACTGCACGAAGGAGACCTTCTGGTAGTAGTGGCGGTCTGAATGCTGATGTTAGGAAGTGAGGAGGTGGCGGTGTTGCTTGATTCCACGTTAGGATCAACAAGTGTTGTAGTAGCCAACGTCGACTAGATTTCCACAAAGAATGGAGGATCAGAGCTTCACAGAAGAAGATGCTCACTGTGAGGAGGAGGATCTCTTATTCTTCCTTGCTGAAGGTACAACAATGGTGGTGCCTATTCATAGAGGAATATGGTCGAATGTCATGCGAGAACGTGAGGAGGAGGAGAATGGGACACAGTGTTTGGGGGGGGGGTTGGACACAACAACACATATCGAGAAACATCTGGCCACAACTCCCACACCAGAGAAGAGAATCAGAGGTGACAATAACAGTACTAAAGACATATAAGGTCGAGCGCAGATGGAATTGTGTCAAACATGATTTGAGAAAGAATAGACCAGAGACAACATACCTGATCTTAGTCAAGAACCAGACGACCTAGTCAACTCGGGAGCTAGCCACTGAACTAGAATAAAGCACAACAAGAGGAGCCACAACCCTTGAAGTCTATGTGGTGAGATATCATTGGCCCAAAGGTAATAAAAATCCAAGTAAACACCTATATCTTCAATAATGCATAGTTGTCAAAAAAATATGAATAAATTATCAAAATTCTCAGAAAAATACGTAAAACATTATAAAAGTCTTATATCATGATTTTTGTGTATTAATATTAGTGATATTATGTAAGTGGTGAAATTCTTACTTCATGGATAATAAATACTAGACGATGACACAAAATCATCATAATGTTCTTGTAACTCCTAAATCTGACTTATGATCCATCTGATGTCAGTAATTGTAATGTTAATGCACAAAATCTTGTAATTTGCTCCATATGGCTAATTAGGACTAATAACCCTAACTAATATGCAGTATTTACAAGTATACTCAATAAATCTTGGAAATTTTAGAATATATTCATAACTATATATGGAACACAATGTGACACTAACATATCAATATTTTGTACATAATTCATGACTATATGATGATGATTGCACTAAATGTGATATAAACTCTAATACTCTTAATTTAATATGATCTAGGGTTAATACATGCACACAATGATATGAAAACTAATGTTTATATAAATAAACCATAATCTGGAATATGATCTCATTAAGATAATTGCAAGACAAGAATACAAGTAATTATGCACATATCCTAATGATCTAATAAGTAGAACCCTAATGAATCAACTAGAATTAAGATGAGGGGATTCTAATGCATGGCATATACAATCTTGTCTCAATCAGGGCTTGACCAAGAGTGATAGTTGACTCATGATTATATGGTGATTAGGTTTGTCCTTCTTCAAATTATGTCCTTACCTCTTATTTGTCCTACTATTTAGTATGGTTGTATTATATGTGTAGTAAAATACTTGGAAAATGATATTGGATGAAATGATTGTTCATGTATGATATTCTACTTGATCCTCCATACTTATTGCCATGAACACATGAAACATAATATATTTGTTCCATTATATGAAAGCACTATATCTCTTTGGTAAGCTTAGTGCTAGTGAGTGATCTATCTCTTTGGTAAGAAGATCACATGTACAATGATCTATCTCTTTAGTAAGCAGATCATAAGGCCTAAATGAAACTATCCCATTGGTAGGCATATGTACGGGCATATAATGGAAAGTATGCCTAAAATATGTGTTCTCTTTTGTTAATGAACATCTTTGTGCATGTATCTGTCTTTCGTTATATTTCTTTAAAAATGTCAAGTTCTAGTTTTATCTTATTGCCAATCTTAGTAATGAGAGGTATATAAAAAGACATGTAGGTGTACTCAGTACAATATTCTTGAATATTTTGCTAACATGTACCGCATATAATCTTCTGTTTAGGTTGTGGACATGTGATCTTGAAGAACCAAGATCATTGAGAGTTGTGTGCACAAGTTGAAATATAGGTGGACCTGTTGTCTTAAGATCGTGTTGTTTAGTGGTAGTACATGTACATGTTAAAGTTTGTTGTTCAATATGTAATATCAAATGTTGTAACAATTCATTATGTAATTATATGTTGAATGGTGAACATGTGTTGTATGGTTTTATTATTTTTCATGTGCATGTGCTACTACTATATCCTTCTAACTTCCTCTGATTTTCTTCTTCTTAGCCTAGTCAGTGGCGTTTAAATTGAGATTCTTGCTGAGGTGAGGTTTCAATTTGGACATCACAAATTAGATTAAGTTTTAGAAAATCCGGGGACGCCACATATATAGTTATCCATATAACCTAAATAACTCTATTGTAGTCCATAAAATATAGAATTGTAAACAAGTATGATGCATTAAGTGGCTTTAAGTTCTATAATCCACATCACATATCATAATATCCTCATATTAACACAATAACTTAGTGATGTGCTAACATGTAAGTTAATACGTTAAATATGTCACATATGTTTCCTTTTCTAACTATATTCAAATAATGGTCAAGACATATTTAGAAAGTGGCACAATGTGTTTCACACATGAATGGGATACAAATTTGAATTTCCATGCCCATAAAATATGAATAATGTGCCATTATCTAAATAAATATTGGATTAAAAGACAAAATAGGTCAAATAAGAAAAATATGAAAATTCATGCATAATAATATAATGAAACTCTTTTGATAACAATGTGAATATAATGAGATTCTAAATAACAAATATTGATGTTAATGATGTAATGAATATTATGGTAATGAGACAAAATCCTAACTAAAAATGAAATTTCAAAATTCAAATATAATATGAAAATAATTTTCTTTGGGTCCCATTTAGCTTATCTCATGATTTGAGGTTAATTGGGTAATCCTAGATAACCTAATTTGAAGATGAAAAGAAACATGTCAATAAATATGCTTTTCTAATACATCTTACCTAAGGTCCCTCTTTATTTATATGTCACACTCAAATTTTGTCACACATTTTTCCTAATATATTTAAGCGTGGGTTGATATATGGCTAGAAAATATTTTATCAAAATAGACACCTATATTTCTTGCACCTTTGATAGTCTGGCTTAGTTTCTTTTTTTACATCTACAATGATTCCAATATTCCACTTTCTAATCTCTCTCTCTCTTTTTATTTTTCCTTATAGGCTTATTTCCTTTGCCTTTTTCACCCTTTCCGTATTGAATGAACCCCAACTTGGTAGGGTTTTATTGTCTATATAACTCTATCTGTATCATAACTCTTCCATTTCTATGTTTCTACCATCTTGGATCTCCCTGGCTACTCCGAGCCTCTATATCTATCTCCAACAACTTTTTGACCACAAGAATGCATATAGGAAGTGATATCCACTTGGATGATACTTTCCTATTGGATGGGAAGCCTTGCTAATGTTTTATGTCTTTTTTCCCTTATATTTGTCAATCCACATTTTTATGATCATACCAACTTTTATGCTCAAAACATATGTTTTTTCTTCTTTTGTGGAGTATGCTTCTAAAGCCTAGTTGAAAGATATAGAATGCTTTACGTGATGATGTGGACCTGGCTAGTGGAGCTGACTCTTGGGACATAGAATGATTCCCTTTACTTAGAGCTTAAGTTGTTACTTTTAGGTAAGCCCCTTAATGGGAGATTTCTATGTAACCTTACATAAAATTAATATAGATGACATATTATTTAGTTTCTATACTTTAGTCATTCTTGTATACCATTATCTGAGAAAGGAAATATTGAAATCTACTCTAGCATGTTTGTTAACATGTTTAATTTAGATAGATTTATTCTTTAAATTTAGTAGGGAGTTGATTCCCTCTCAAGTCCTATTTCTTACAAGATTTGACATGACCATGACACACCCCGATCTATGGATAAACAACCTTTGATTGAATGACCCTCAGGCCATTGAATCCTCAATGGGGTGGGTTTTAACTCCACTGAGATTCCACTACATATTTTATGTGATAAAATGTATTAATTTCGTACCAACTATAATGTTGTAATGCAAAAACTATAAAGATATTCTAAGAATTTTGTAGACCTTTAGGAATGTTCTTTTCACCTAAAAACTTAGGATAACCTTCACACATTTCTCTCATTTTAATAAAAGCATAGAATTAATTTGGAAACTCTCATGCCTATAACTTGCTCCTCATAGTATACTTAAATAAATTACACTAGATTAATGTGTTAATACTTCTTTTCTGAGGTCAAAAATTGTTGTTGATGAATATTTTTCTTAAAGATTCACTTGATTTACAATTGGCTGGTATGTATCCACTACATCATATCTTCATGGGAATTTGTCCAAAATGGATAAAAATAAGGAGGCAACCAACATTTTATGTTTAGAAGATTATATATATTAATTTTTTAGTTACAACTTATACAAATTTGGAGTAATTTTGTAACATCTCAAGATTTGTGGCCTCAAATAAAATGATCTTAAAAGGATTGATTGGACTACTCATTTCACCAAGGTGCACCTCCTTTTCGGGGAGCCCATCACTAAAGGACTATGTGGGCATGCTCAACCCAGAGTAATACTAGAATGGGTGACCAGTCAGGAAGTTTATCCTGGATTAAGCGGGAGTGAGGACAAAGCGTGTAGCTAAGGCTAGTGGTGGAGTGTAGGACCAGTTGCCTTTCTTAAAACTGTACTAGGGCCTTAAGCAGTGGGCCCGAGTGTTACAAATTTCCTGCTCCTTAGACTAATTATGTCTTAACAACATACACCCTAATCCACAATCCATAATTACACCTTTTGACTCTCTTAAATCCAGAGATCCTTTTTACATTCTATTTCTCGAGTGACTATATGATACTTTTAACACAACCACGTATTGAATATCATTAGGATATAAAATGGCAATTGTCTGTATATATTATTCTAATATGGAAATATTCCTTAGCTATTGAGCTTAACTATTATGTCCACAACTTCTTAAACTGGTCATGATACATGACATTATAAACTGCTTGATCAATTTCCCTTAAATTGATCCTCCATATAAGATCGATCCAGATCTACTTCCATGTGACTTGAGAAAGTATCATACTTTATTGAATATATCCAATAGATTGATATTGCCCATACCAAATTATTATCTTATCATCTCTACTCTAGTTTCTCACATTTTTGTCCCAACCACCAAGAATTAGTGTTTGACATGGGCGATATTGAGGCAACCAAGACCCCACTAACTATAGCTCAGGATCTTTACAATGATATGAGAACTCCATGTCCATCTCTATACTCAAGGATGAAAAGACGCAAACCACCCTTTACATGTTTTTCACTCAGTTTTCTTTATGTTAAACACGAATCATGACTTTCACTCAAGAATACAAAAATATAATACAATCTTCATGGGCAATGTGGGGATGCCTAACACCTTCCCACTCATAAAAGAATTGTTGAATTCCGTCTTCATGACACATTTTACTTTTCCTTATCCACCCTTGGGTGGAGTCATATTTGGTTTTTCTCACATTTTCCTATGGATTTAAATGCAAATCCTCATTTTCCCTTATTGTTCATATAAAAAAGGCGGTGTCTCTAGGATTTAAAGTTTTATCATTTTTATTTAATTTTGTACAATTACCAAATTAGCTATATCATGGAATTTTTGTAGCGGGTAAAAGATATGTACCACAATGATTTGTTAAATATATTATTTAAACTATGCAAGGTGCATAATTACTTTACTTCATACCATATATGATAAATTAACTTTTAAAGGCTCTTTTAATTCTTAACTAAATGTATACATATTATATATAATAATGGAGAGTTAAATATGTATGTTTCATGATATGTTTGTTATCAAAATTGGTAAAGCATTTTTTTTGGAAATTTTAAACAACATGATATACTAATTAACACAAGGAAACATCATTTATTTGAAGAACTTTAGCCAAAGATGTGTACTAGGATATTAATATTTCATTTTTCTCCTCTTTCCCTTTTGCAACTCTATTCTCTAGCTTCTCATGTCTCGTCCCATGATATTAATTTGTATTTTTCTTCTTCATTCTCTCTCCTAGCATAAAACAACTTTCTTTAAATATATATTAGGTGTGAAAGTCATACTCTAATGTGGCAACATTGTAATTAACTTTATGTAGCATTTAGGACATAAGAGAAGGAAATTTGCAGCCTTATAAATATTACTCTAGTAATCCCTACGTAATCTCTATAACATATGCAAACAATAATCAAATCCAAAATAGAAGCCTAAGGACACAACATGCAAGCATAAAAAATGATCATACATGCATCTCACATGGATTTTCTCTATCTCCATATCTAGCAAGAAGAATTATCACTTCGCCTCAAGCACGTCAAAGCAAGACAAATGAGATCCTATCCTGGAGCTATAATGACAAAAAAAACCAAGAGTAACCTTCTTTTCTAAGTACTAACCTCCAAATAGCACCAAGGTGACATCCTCATAGAAAATCGAAACCAAGTGGAAGGCCGATTTCCTTAAGATGAAACCAAGAACATTTTTTCATGGTGCTTATAAGAAAAAAGATAAAAGTCAAGGGAAGAACCAACCTCTAAGTATTTTCCTCCACCAAGATCCACCCAAGAACAACCTCATTTCAACAAAGGAGAGGGTGGAGCGCCTCATGATCTACCATCGATCCTTCAACTCTAATACTTCAAATAGGGATAAATGAGTCTCTTCTCATGATTTAGGAGAGGAATGATATTATGTATTTGAACAACTTAAAAAATCAACCACTTTAACTAGGCAACTTAGACATTAGAAAAGTTGTTTGAGTTAAGGGGAAATCAACCCAATTTGAAGCTAATGGGGACACATTTCGTAACTAGGAGACCAGTGAAACAAAACCTCATATGGGACTAGTGGTAATTCAAATTGATTTCAAGGCAATCTGACATATTTGGATAAATCACAAACTTGACCAATCATTCAACCACTTTGCTCACCAAATTAGCCACATACCCAACAAAGTTGGCTGATTTCACACCACATTGGTCAACTTCACACACTAATAAGCTTTCACAATGTGCATGACCTCTGGTTGAGTCTAGATCAAAGCATAATATCACCAACTAGATTATTTCCCCAACAACTTGGTCGAGTTCATTGTAAAATAACCTACAACAAACTTGTAGTTGTGCATTCTCTCCTCTAGATATACCAAAACCCTAAGTTAGCCATATATACATAAACTAGGCCCCAGAGTCCCCAATTTATCATCTACATACATATAAAAGATAGATCAATGTGAAATACATCTTTTATATCTTATCTTATCTCTTAAAGAACATTTTGTTTGAAGTAAATTGAGTAATGTGGGACTTTATCCTATAGTATCTAGAATCCCATGTTTGGGTGCTCAAAGTCTACACTTGGGATGATATGTCTGTAGTAGAGAAGTCCCAAGTGAGTGAGACTACCCCATACCCCCACGACGTGCATGGTATAAGTTTGTTTTACAAATCTATCACCCAACCTCAAATATCAACTTGTCTTTCTACAAATGGCCTTCCTTCATGTTTATCTTTTATTTCTTCTTTATGAAGTTTTTTCTTCTTGTCTATTCCTCTATGTTGACTATAAACTTTCATTCATTTGATGCATGTCCATAATTCTCCCATCACCAAATCACACATACAACCATCATCATGCATACCTCCAACTATGACCTCTCATCTAGCAATTTGCTTTGCTGATGATTCTAACATTGTTTTTGTCATGGGATGGTCTCTCACCCTTGGTTATGAAGCCACCACTATTAAGGAAGGTTACCAAAAAATGTATCATTCTCTCATCTACCAATTTATATGATTGAAATTTATTGCTTGTGTTACATCTTCCTCCAAATTTGAAATTAGTAACAACTTGTCATTGATGAAAATTTTGGTTGAGAATTTTTCATTGGTGGTGGTGTGTATAAGGTGCACATTGGAAATAAAGCACCAACAATATGAGTTTGTAGGCTCTGCCAAATTGTGATGAGCCAAATGAACGTCCAGTAAATATGGAGACATTAATAAATTTCCTACAAAGCATAGAATTGTTCTACAACAAATAGAGGTAATCATATCACTATCCATTCCTTGTCACATCTGATCCTATTCATTCCTTCTTTATTTTCTATGAGAATCCCTTCCAACATACCAAACATGGCCTTAGGTTTAGCACATATCACAACATGCTTAACATGTTCATTGAATTAGGGTCCTTATTTCCCAAACTAAATAATCAAACTTAGGGTTGATCAATCCAAACCTATTATACATTCAAGGCCAGATTGTATTCCATTTATGATAATATTTTTACATGAACATTAAGCTTTCAATTCTTACATAAAGATAAGTCACTAGACAACATGATAAAGCAACACATTACCATAAAGAAAGAGATCAAGATCACACAAAACATATTTCACAAGCCTAGACATGGGTTTTACACTTTTAACTGATTTTCTTTTTCACCTACGGCTATGATGCATGTCACATTCTAGTGCACATTTTTTTCTTCGATTGCATCTATGTTGACATTCTTCTTGTGTATGTCATCTATGTACTATATACATAGCACCAAGCAGCATATTTAGAATCTGGACATAGTTTTATGATTATATGTGTTCTTGACTAGTTTTAAGGACATTTATGTGTCTTTTGAGTATAATTCAGTCTCTTATAGTCATTAATCCCTATGATATATGACATTAGAAACTTCTAGAAATTAAAATGTTAACGTGAGGCTCCTCAATCATAAATCTTTCTCACAATTTGAAGTCACTCTATCAACTCTGCAATTTTTTCATATTTAAAGTGCAGTGAATGCACCACCAACTGCTATTCTGATCCATATACTAGATTTCTTAGATATCTTACTATTTCAATATTATTTAGACAACTAATGGGTATTTATATAAGAAATTGTGACCCAAAATGATTTTTTATTGGTTTGCAATCTTAGTGGGATCTCACATCAATAAGATATGTATATCAACTTTTATCCTTACATTTATAAAGGGAGAATGAGACAATTCTTATCTCTCCTATATAAACTAGAAATGAGTCATGCCTAGAGAGAAGTAGATATCTGACACCGAAATTTTGAGATTTTAAAGTATACAATTATGGAATTTCTAGTCAAATCTATTTAGAAGAAGATCTTTGCATAGATTAACAAACTGTTTTTTTTTTATGACATACCGATGTGGCATCATGGTATTCAAGGTGTATGTATTTATATAAACGAGTGACTACTAATCTTGCTGGAAAAATGTAGTTTTTAACCCCCTCACCCCAACAACCGGATCACCTTAGATATGGATAGATATGGTACTAGTATAAATAGAAAACATATGCATATTCTTATTTTAGATCACGTAGCAAAAAAATACGTGTTAAGCACGTATTATACAAATGGATAAGCTAATACGCAATATCTTAAAATGTATTTTATAAAAATATTGAGAAAACTATACAAATATAAAATAGGATAAAATAGCTCAAGAGAACAACATGAATAACACATATCATTATTTTTGTAAAAGAATCACATACTGAATTAGTTGAAACATGCATAAAAAATGCTATTTGCAAAAAAGAAGTCTGAATAAAATTTATTAGACAAACATCTAACCGAGGTAACATGTAAAAAAACACAAAGTTTCTATAAAAAGATAAACATTACACACGTCCTATAAAAAGATGAAAGATTTAAATTTTGTCAAATATAATTTTCGTAAGACACATGATTAGTATTACATGACATACTTATTTATTTTTATACAATCCACAAAGAGAGAGGGTAGTAGTTAGATGACTTCCTCCAACATTACCATGTCATTACCAAAATTACCACCATTTGAACTCCAAACATATTTTTTATTTGAATTCAAGATGAACTCCACATTAAATACAATTATTTAAAAACAACCCAATAAGAAAAAAATACTTTTAATTAACAATCATTTAATTCAGTCTAACTAGATCAATGAGCACACAATATACTCTTTACACTCAAATTAATTTTTTTATTATGCTTATTATTAAATACTAACACTGTTGTACATAGTTATCTATCTACAACCCGCTAACAGAAAACAACTTCATTGACATGAAGACGACTTTCCCCAACGTGTAATGGCAGATGTAGAATGAAATGATGAGTACGTAAATAAATTACTGGAACGTGAGCTGATTGATCGAACTATTGCAACATACATACGTAGTGATTGATGAACAAATAGAGTCAACATGTTCCGCTTTTATAATATGTTCGTCCTCCTCTTTCTTTGACATAGATATAAAAAGTTATAAAAAGTTATTCCGCTGAGAAAGCAGCATATACAGATAAAAATGAAAGAACATATCAGCATAGTAAACAGTATTCTTATAACAGTTCGTCAATACACTACTTCTAATGAATAACGGCCCCTTTTCTAAACAATAGTGCTGGCTATAGCAATAGCAATAGTTGCTGATTGATAAAGTAACCAGTTGAAAAAGTTATCAGCTAAAAAATATTTAAAAGATAGAAAAGCATCTGAGCTATGTGTAGAGGTCAAAGAGGCAAATTCATAGAAAAAGTACATAAAAGGATATGCGGGACTCATGCGAATGGACATATGTTAGTTTAAAAAATTTATAGGGCCGCTGATTTTTGACTGACACCGGAGACAGATTGCATTGAATATGTGACTGTCATTTTATCTAGGATGGGACACTTGGATAGTTAGTTGAAGCCACGGTGAATAGTTTACTCTTTTAGCCCATTCAAAATGTTGTTGTGGTCTATGATTACGTCCAAGGTGGCCTATAATTCCTTAGCTTTGAGTTGGATTTAGAAACTAGTCTTGAATGGCTTGTGTTGCTCAACATGCAATAATAAACTAAAACCAAATTAAGGTACTAAACAACATTTTATGTAAATGAAAATTCTCCGTCAGCGACCCAGATTAACTCAATATGAATTGCACAAGATGGAGAGTCAACTTATGCATGGGGTTTGAGTCACTTTTACAGGCTTATTTTATATTTGTTTTATGCACGCATTTGTCATTTTCTTGATTATATTTTATAGTTGGCCTTTAAACTCTATTTGCATCAAATTATACTTATTTTATCATATTTATATGATTTTATATAATCCTCGGACTTATGCATATGTTTCAACACTTTTTAAAGTACTTTCACACTGTCCAGAGTCGATACCATCGACCCTGGTGTTGATAGTTTTGACATTTCATCAGGAATCAACCCTGAAACTCGATTTTGGAAGGAAATATCAATATCATGGTCGATACCAACTTGGGTGTCGATGGTATCGACAACGTCGGGATCTGCCAAACTTCTGCACTAAAACGAAGCGTTCTAATTTGATGGTTGAGCTTTTTCGGTGTCGTAAAGTGGTCCTATGACCTAAGGAGAGCACGACCAGCCCTAGGGGAGATCTCATATCGTACCGCACGACATCCAAGAAGGAGAGAGAGAGGAGATGAGAACCGGAGGCCGGCAACCGGGCAATCCGGGCACCTTCGACGGGCGATTTTGCTGCCGGAAGACTGCAAAATGCACATTTCTCGAGGAGGATGTCCAGGAACACCTTCGTATCAGGGATTACACGAATTTTCTCCATATTTTCCACATTTTTCTTCTCTACTCCTATGTATTCTCCATTTTCAACCATGCGGGGCTAATCCCCATCGTACCTTAGGACCCATGAGTAGCCCGGGGAACCGTTAGATTGAATTTTTACATAAGTTAATATAGAATTCTCGTTTCATGGATATATAATTGTGGACATTACTGAGTTACTTATGCTTCATGATCATATGTAAATAATTAGACTAATAATTACTCTAGAAAAGGGATTAAAGATCAGAAAACCCACTTTTATACACCATCTTATACGTTCCTTAGACTAGGCGATATACAGAGAGTGGAGAGATACCCCGAGTCATCGCTAATGCGTCTAATCTATGATATAAATTGTTACAGAAGTAAACTTGGCTTAGATTTGGGTAGTGGATTGTATCATGGAAGCGGGCAATCTTGATTACAGGCTGATTTGATAAAATCTATGTTATTATGCAAAATATTAGGTATAACGAGACCCTATGGTGAAATCGACAATCCTAAGGAATCTCATTCTATTTGATTAAACCAACATTTAATCATCACTTTTTTATTTTCCTTTTATTTTATTTTCTTTTTCAAACCTATCAACTCTTTTAATCGGTTTAGCTGGTCGCAACCAGTTAGTAGTAGTCTATTGAAATTTACATTTTCCTGAGTTCGACTCGGGCCTCACAAGGCCTATATTACATTGATACGTACACTTGCGTTATACACACGGTAAAAATCATGTCAAGTTCTTGGCGCCATTGTCGGGGAAACGGTAAATTTTAGCACTACGAGTGCTGCGAGCGGCCACACTAGGCCACTTTTAATTCCTATAATTTTTCTTTTAATATTTTAAACTGAATTGTAAATCTTATTAATTATTTTAATTATTAGTGTCAGTTTATACACTACCATTTGAAATTTCAGGTACTAGTAAAGTAATAATGGGTGACGGAGCGGAAAATGAGGAGCAGACGATCTGGGAGAAGATCAAGGCTTCTTCCTACTCTGCATCTAAGGGGCAAATCAAGAGGTTGGCCATCAACATTACTAACTACAAAATTGATCTAGGGATAATTAATTTGGTCAAATCTAATGCATTCCATGGGCTAAAGAATGAAGATCCGATGACCCACATCAGCACGTTCGTGGAAAACTGCGATATGATAAAGATTGACAAGTTCCTAAAAGAGACACTCTACTTAAATCTTTTTCCCATTTCTTTAACGAGCAATGCTTGGGAATGGCTGCACTATCTGGATGACGAGTACGTTGAATCTTGAGATCACATGGTTGAGGTGTTCTTTGAGAGGTTCTTTTTGACTGAAAAGACGAACAATCTAGTGAAGACGATACACAACTTCAGCTAGCGAGCCGGTGAAACTTATTCTGAAACTTGGGAGCACTTCTAGATAATGTTGAGGAAGTGTCCACATCACGGGTTAGACAAAGAGAAGCAAGCTAAAATTTCCTACTTCATCCTAAATGAACATGATAGGAGCAATTTGGACTCAGCAGGTTCTGGTTTCTTTTTGAACAACACAGGCACAATGTGCTGGGAGATTCTAAGGAACATGTCCAAAAAGCAGTCTTGGGGTGAAAGAGATGCACCCAAATAGGTCGGCGTGACACATGAAGCAAAGGCCATCAAAGCGCTTAATGAAAAGATGGATCTTATAGCCAAGAAGATCCTAGAGAAAGAGGACAATGGGTCTGATGATGAAGCACATGCAAAGTATATGCATCAATAGGGATATAGAAATAACAATTACGATTGTAGGAAGGAACAAAAATTTCAGAAGTCACAGCTAGCCTAGAGGAAAAGAACAATGAATTGCTTAGTCTGGTGGTGAGACAAAATTAGGAATTGATGGGCTCACTCACCAAGACAATACAGTCACACGGTGAGTACTTGAACCAGTTTGGGTAGCAGATACAGAGCCATGGTGCACAACTGAGGATGCTAGAGACATACATAACCCAAATTGCAACTGAGGTGGTTGCCATGAAGCAAATCATTCAACAAAAACAAGCTGGGAATGTAGAGGCTGCTCAATTACATCATCAAGTGAAGTATATATCTATGATTAAGGAGACAGAGCCCCCCGGTGGGGGAGGTCCATGAAAAGGGTAAAATGTATTTTGAAACAGAGGCTAAACTCAGTGTGCCATACCCCCGTAGCTTATATGGACTACCAGGAGGATGTCACCCGTTCAACAAATCCCACCAAGAACCCATCACAGCCGTGCCCACACCTAGGCAAGAGGAGCAGGTGAAGGCCATACTTTGCAGTGGAGCTACTACCACCGAGAAGGATGAGTAGCTACAAGCCACACCAACCGTGAATGACGTGCCAAAGCCTACGCCAGAGGGTGACATTGAAGCAAGCTTAGGGGAGGAGACCCCAAATAGCCCATATGTGCCACCCCACAAGTGCATAAGGAGCCAAGCGTGCCATTCCCGGATAGTCTAAAGCTGAGAAAAGTGCAAAGGAACTTAAAGAAATTTCTTGAGATCTTCCAGAAGCTCCACATTAACATTCCATTGGTGGAGGCTATAGAGAAAATTACTTCATATGGAAGATTCATGAAAGACATCATCAACAAGAAATGGCAGATTAAAGATACAGATGTTGTTCGTGTTGATGAAACAGTAAGTTCTGTAATCCATGAAAGGTTGCCAAAGAAGAGGAAAGATCCAGGATATTTCTACATCCCATGTTCCATAGGTGGCTAATATTTTCCAAAAGCACAGTGTGACTCAGGAGCAAGCATTAATCTTATGCCACTTGCCACTTTTCAAAAGTAGGGATTGAAGAAGCCAACACAAACTTCCATGACAATTGAGTTGGCGTATGGATCCATTGTAAAGCCACAAGGTATATGCGAGGATGTGCTAGTCAAGGTCGACAAATTCATCTTCCCTGTTGACTTTGTGGTCATGGACATAGATGAGCTGGAAGGAGGTGAGATGCTATTGGGAAGGCCATTCCAAGCTACAACTGATGTAATCACTGCCATTGGGTGATGTTACTTGACACTTGGGATTGGTGATGATAGAGTTGAATTCAAATTGCCAAATGAATCATTAGAGACATCCCTTGACAACCCAGGTTAAAGGTATCTTTATGTAAAGCCTAGGACATTAAACAAGGGTTCTTGTTGGGAGGCAACCCAACTTTTGATTTATTTTATGTTTGGTTATGATCTTTTATGTTGATGTACTTAGTTTTTTCTTAGGTTTTGATAATTTTTGTAAAAATGGTACCCTAACTTGTGTTTTGAAGTGTACAAAATTTTAAGGTCGATACTATCGACACCCCTGTCGATAGTATCGAGTTTGGATCAGTAAACGCTGAGAAAGAGTCGATATCATCGACCTTAGTGTCGATAGTATCGAGATTCCTGAAGATTTTTAGAAAAATTGGTGACAGAGATATCGATACCATCGACACCCTTGTCGACAGTATCGACACTTTTGATTTCTCAGGCTTTTAGATACATCGGTACACCAAAACTACTGAGCCTGAGTCGATACCATCGACCTTGGTGTCGATGGTATCGACACCTGCAGGATAGTTATATAAAACATGCCGTAAAAGGTGTTGAAATGAGATTTTTTTGCACCGTTTTTTACAGAGCAAAGAAGGATGAAACAAGTCACGTCTTAGAACCACTAAGGTACAAAAATGGGCCACCAAAAAGAGGGAGATAGTAAGCATCACTTGGTCCACTTGAGCATCCAACCATCCTTCTTCACCACACTTCAAAGCGAATGGTACCGCTGTTCCACCTCTTAAGTGGGAATGTTGACTATGAGGCCATAGTATATTCAAGCTTGGGGGGTGTTGGAACAACCCTCTATCTTAGTTTTTATTTACTTATTTATGTTTCTTTTACTTTTGAAATATTAGTTGTATTTATTTCTAATGTTACCTCTTTTGTAGGATCCACATCTATCTAGTATAATATGTGGAGCAATAAATGCATGGTTTCAATTGGGAGTATTACTTTTGAGTTGTGTGCACATGAAAAAATGAGCATATTGTAAACTTTTTGACCTTATTCTTGTGAGTAATTGAGTTGTATAACTGAGGAAGTGTTTGGGTGAGTCAGCTTCAGGACATGGAGACATGAATGACCATCTTTATTATCCAAGGAAATGTGATTGACAAGGTTGTTGAGCCTGAACCGATCAAATACTAACATGACCTTAGACTAAAGTTTAAGAGAGAAATCGTTCAGTTACATTGTACACAGGTCTTTAGAGAGGGACATATGATATTTTCAAAAGGTTCTGTCAATTAGTCTTGTGATCTGATCCACCGCAATCTCATTCACACTCCACCATAAGAAATTGGAGCACAATACTGTCTTTCACTTTTTGATTGCATCTCATGTAGATAGATCTTGCATTACAACTATTTTCACACATTTTTGCATAAAATGAAAAAAAGGGATAGAGTAATCATACATGCACATTATCCTTAGGTGTGTGTCATTTAATTGCATAACTGTCATTTTGTAGTGCATTCACATCTTTTGAGAATATAGTTGTACATCATGTGTTGTATGTTCTTGTGAAAACATGAAAGGTGTTAAACTTGTTCCATACCTTTTGAATGCTTCAAATATATAAGTTATGTAACAATAAGTGAGCCCGACAAATAATTCATTGTCATCTATGAAAAGAAGGGCTTGAAAAAAAATGAAAAAATTGAAAAAAAAGAGAAGAAAAGAAAAAGAAGAAGAATTGAGAAGTATGAATGAGAGCGAAAAAGGAACTTGTTCTCACTTACATACTAAGAAGAATAAGTACATGGTGTAGTTTTTTGAGATATTCCATCTCACTTTGAGACGGAATGATAGTGCATGCATCATTCCATAAAAAATGTAGCATTAGGACATTTTCACTTGCATTTTGCATCATGATAGGTCATTAATTTTTGTATTCAATGATTGTTTGTTATCTATTTCTATCTCTTCCACAACCACCTATCCCATCCACCCGTTGCTCTAATCGGTAGGACACCCATGACATTCTCCTCATTCATGAATACCAGGAGATCTGCTTCCATTTAGATGGTAGTTAGGAAATGAGCAATGTAGATAGGAGATGACAAGATGCATCAAGTTTGGACCAGATGAGTTTATCATATTAACTGCTTAATTGATAGTGTTTCATTGATTTGGGGACAAACATCTTTTACATAGGTCTTTGGTCGCCTGGAGGGAAGTTAGTGTTCAGTGGTCAAGGAGGGCCGGTTTGTGGAAGGAAAGTGGGGATGATGCAGATGCATTTCATGTATTTATGTCCTTATGCTGACTTATCTCAACCAGATCCAAAGTTTTGTTGCTCGAGGACGAGCAAGGTTTAAGCTTAGAGGAGTTTGATGCATGGGTTTTGAGTCACTTTTAGAACCTTATTTTATATCTATTTTATGTATGTATTTGTCACTTTCTTGATTATATTTGCATAATTCACTATATTTGGACTTTAAACTCTATTTGCATCAAATTATACTTATTTTATTATATTTATATGATTTTATATAATCCCCAGACTTATGCACATGTTTCGACACTTTTTGAGGTACTTTCACACTGTCCAGAGTCGATACCATCGACCCTGGTGTTGATAGTATCGACATTTCATCAGGAATCAACCCTAAAACTCAAATTTGGAAGGAAATATCAACATCATGGTCGATACCATCGACCTGGGTGTCGATGGAATCGACAGTGTCGGGATCTGCCAAACTTCTGCACTAAAACGGAGTGTTCTAATCTGATGGCATGAGCTTTTCCGGTGCCGTAAAGTGATCCTATGACCTAAGGAGAGCACGTCAAGCCCTAGGGGAGATCTCATATCGTGCCGCACGGCATCCAAGAAGGAGAGAGAGGAGACAAGAACTGAAGGCTGGCAACCGGGTGATCTGGGCACCTCCGACGGGCGATTTTGCTACCAGAAGATTGCAAAATGCACGTTTCTCGAGGATGATCTCCAGAAACACCTTCGCATCAGGGATTACACGAGTTTTCTCCATGTTTCCCACGTTTTTCTTCTCTACTCCTATGTATTCTCAATTTTCAACCATGCAGGGCTAATCCCCATCGTTCCTTAGGACCCAGGAGTAGCCCGGGGAACCGTTGTATTGAATTTTTACATGAATTAATATAGAATTCTCATTTCTTGGATATATATTTGTGGAGATTGCTTGATTTACTTATGCTTCATGACCATAGGTAAAGAATTAGACTAATGATTACTCTGGAAAGGGGATTGAAGGTCAGAAAACTCACTTTTATACACCATCTTATACGTTCCTTAGACTGGGCGACATACGGAGAGTGGAGAGATACTCAGAGTCATCGTTAATGCGCCTAATCTAAGATATAAATTGCTACGGAAGTAGACTTGGCTTAGATTTGTGTAGTGGATTGTACCGTGGAAGCGGACAATCTTGATTACAGGCTCTCTATCCAAGATTCGATAAAATCTATGTTATTTATGCAAGATATTAGGTATAACAAGACCCTGTGGTGAAATCGGCAATCCTAAGGAATCCTATTTCATTTGATTAAACCAACATTTAATCATCGCTCTTTTGTTTTTCCTTTATTTTATTTTCTTTTTCAAACCTATCAACTCTTTTAATCAGTTTAGTTGGTCGCAACCAATTAGTAGTAGTCTACTGAAATTCACGTTTCTATGAGTTCGACTCGGACCTCACAAGGCCTGTATTACATTAATACATACACTTACATTATACGCACGGTAAAAATTGTCTCATCAACACGGTTTCCAGAACAGAAAAGGGTCAAAGATGTGCTGTTGCTTATATGTTACTTGGAGTCTTTATTATTGTAATAATAAAACTTAAAAAGGGAAGATGACACAGCGACGAATAGTTAAAAACAGAACCACAACAGACCACAGACTTCCGTAAAGATAGGGGCTCGGAATAAGTAATTACTCGTCCCCATTACAGAGAGTTAGCTGGCAATCTCGGACCCAAACCTTATGAGAAGATGGTACTAACAAAACCCAAAAGGAAAAAACATAACGCTGCCAAGTACTTTTAAGTCCCATACACTTAAAAGAGTGATTTTGCAGCGGCCGTCGCCGTCGCCGGAGTCGTCTCAGTGTATCCCGTTATGTCCGTTGGTTGGCACGACGGCGATCTCGCTCAGCCCTGTATCTCCGTCCTTGTGCTTCCTAGCTTCCAACTGCAGCTTGGTGGACTTGTAGTAGACGGCGTAGAGGACGAGCTGCACCATCGCGAAGAGCACGCCGAGCCCGTTGGGGATCTACGACGGAGAAGGAACAAACAGTTACAAGAAGCAGTAAAGTAAAACAGCTGGAGATTAATTACCACATGTGCTATACCATGATGAATAGGTCGAATCGGATTAGTGCGTATGTCGTCCAGCACAGCCCGTTCAAGAACGACGCCAGTGATAGTGACAGAGGCATGAACTCCACACTCTTGGTTTGGATAACCCCTTTCTGCACAGATTAACAACGACAATTTGAAATTTTTAAAAGAAACTGGTTATTCGGCAGTAATTAATGGATTATAGGATGATCGATGAAGTATACCATGGCGGCGAGCGGCGAGACGTACATCCCTGTTCCGAACACGACGCAGATGGACCCGACGACCAACGACCTCTTCTCGTGCGTGTGCGCGAGCGCCAACACAAGCGTCAGTATCAGTGCGACGAACACCGCTTCGACGAAGAGGAGTGCTAAGACCTTGGCACGGACTTTACCGGATGAGAAGAGGAGGAAGAGGACGACGTAGGTGAGCTCGATTAACACCCCAGAGCCGTTGATGGTGAGCACCAGCGTGCTGTGTGGGTGGACCAAAGGGAGGCCGTAGACGACCCAGAGTAAGCAGTTGAGGAGCGTGGCGAGGTACGGGATCGGGGAGAAGGATTCCACTGTGCGCTTCTTGCAGATACGGACGAATGTTGGGCTGTTTGAGAATGTAAAGACATGGAGATGGGTTAGAGATGATCCTTTTGGTTTTGTTAACTGTGTAATGGCATAGCAGTTATGATGCTTACACTGGTGACATGAACATACCCAGAGCGATTATGTTACCTGCAAGAAGAGAACAACGAGACATAAACAAGTCATGCAAAGATTGTGTAAGACTTTGAAATCAACATTACTTGGCTGTATATGTTAACACTTACCTAGAATCCCAACCACCGTCCTGGCCTCGTCCCTGGAAATCATGGCTCTCCAGCAGAAATTGCGACCCAGAAGCTCAAGAACGAACCGCAAGGAGACGACTTGCACGCACACTGCAGTGAAAATATAGGAGGAAGACGACTGGGATGGGTGGATGATCCAACAAGCTGCTGTGCGACTGTGCGAGTGAGGAGACGCACAACCATAAGACGATAATATTTATATAGCCAGCCTGTACCGGGCGCGAGAGGTCCAGGGGGAATGAATAGTAAGCAAAAAGGGATATCCGTAATATTATTCAGTCTCTTATAGTCATTAATCACTGTGATTGCTGTACTGATAGATTTTATGTTTTAAGTACTAAATGTATTGTATTTTCAAAATGTTATTGTGTGTGAGCGTGTTTATCTGTCTCACGTGCAACTTTTTTAAGAGCTTTTGAGACATCTTACAAATTCATTATTCATATTCATGACCTAAGATTTTTCAAAAATAAAATATTAACACGCTCCTCAATCACAAATCTTTCTTAAGGTCTAAAGTCACTCTGTAATTATTTCGTATATAAAGTGTTAATGAATGAACCACTGATCCACTGAATAATTGTCGCTTGTTACAAAATATTTCACTATGTATTTTATGCACTTATTATTCATTTTGATATTACTTGTGCATGATTTATCATGATTGACCCGTGACACTCAATCTTATTAAATATTTGTTATTTTTGCTGTTCTATATTGATTTATCATTATTTTTGGGGCTTATGTTCTTTCTTGTTAAATTTCAGACTATCGACAAGTCTGTCGGTGGTACCGACATTTGAAGAAAGGAACAAAGATGAACCAAAGCAACAGGTGGTATCGACACAAGAATCGATATTACTGACATTCCAACGGGAGCAACATGAAAATATCTTAGCGTCGGTGGTCCCGACTTCTATCGAAAATTCAACAATGTCAGGAAAAATCTCGATACTACTGACATCGACTCGGTGGTACTGATAGTTTGCAAGGGACTGAGAATCTGAGACGGTGTTGGCACTACCGACACCCAATCGGTGGTACCGACTATTGGAAAAAATGGGCACAGAGTAGACAACGGAAATAAAAATTTATCCATATTCCCCACAACAACAAGATCGGGTCAACTATTATGTAATGGATAGGATGGTATAACAAATTCATACCTACTCCTGGAACAAGACGAGTAACTATAACTCATTACAATAGTCGTGCACTCCTAGTTGTACTGGGACTCGTCTATGGAAGCACCTCCACGGACAATCGACTCGAACAACGTCTTTAGTAGCTCCTGGTCTCGCCACAGACTTTGGGCTGACAAAATCCTCCCGGTGATAGGTAAAAGCCACCTCTTCTATACGGAAGTCCACATGGACCACCTAAAACTCATGTTGTTCTAATAGAACAGACATGAAGGAGTTGTCCCTCCCGTTAGTGTACGAGTCACCAACTTGCTCTCCCACAATTTTTCTCCCTTGCTATTCCTCCCTTTAACGGGTATGAGTTTCTCGGGTTCTCTTAGTTACCACAGCCAGAGAAGACAAATAATTGTTAGAGGTAATTGATGTGTGTGAGAAGCCCCCGTACCCCTCTATATATAGAAGGGGTTAGAGTTAGGGTTCCCAATCTATGTGGTAGTAGAAGGGACCAAAATATCACACAATTTGAAACCTGCAAGCGGTGAACCATTCAGTTTGCAAGCGAGTCGATTGGTGTGCACTACACATCGGTCATTTCACCATGTCTCCTAATAACATTTGAATTGACCATTTAAATCTAATTAATGCACAACATTATGTCAGCACTAGTCATTGATACAATTGAATTTCACCACGAACTGGTTGTATCGTTCACATGAGCCAGACGTCTCACTCACCCAACTGGTCAGTTGGTGAGCGGATTCGATCGGTTCACGTAGTGAACGGGTCGGTTCGCTCTCTAGTTTGGACAAACTCAGGAAATTCAATTTCTGATCAACCTGACACTCCAATCGGTTATTTCATCACATGAGTCGATCAGTTGGGAGCCTAGTCAACTGAATTATTTCCTGAATTGAGTACCTAAATACTTTAGTAATCATTTCAATTATCATTCATGATTAAAATCTTCTTCTAGGTGAATTCGTTTGTGTGTGACCCTATAGGTCCGCTCTTTTTTAAGAAGTTTTGAGACATCTTACAAATTCATTATTTAATTTCATGACTTAAGAAACTTTCAAAAATAAAATGATAAGACGAGGCTCCTCAATCACAAATCTTTCTTAAGGTCTACAGTCACTCTAATAGCAATGTAATTATTTCATATAAAAAGTGTTAATGAATATACCACTGATCCACTAAATAATTGTTGATTTTCACATACTATTTCACTATGTATTTTTTCCACTTATTGCTCATTTTGCTATTACTTGTGCATGATTTATCATGATTGACCTGTGACACTCAATCATAACAGATAATTGTTACTTTTTCTGTCCTATATTGATTTATCATTATTTTTTGGAGCTTATGTTCTTTCTTGTTAAATTTAGGTAAATTGATAAGAATTGAACTAGCTCAGTACTATCGTTAGGTCTTTCGGTAGTAATGACATTTGAAGAAAGGAACATAGATGAACTGAAGTAAGTCGATGGTACCTACAAAAGAATCCATACTACCGACATTCCAACAGGAGCACCCTAAAAATATATTGGTGCCACCAAAACCGAATTCGGTAGTCCCCATTTCTAACGGAAATTCAACAGTGAATGCCAGGGAAAATACCGGTATTACCAACATCAACTCGGTGGTACTGAAACATTACAAGGGACTAAAAATATGATAAGGCATCCGTACTACCAACACCTAGTCAGTGGTACCAATTGTTAGGAAATATGAGCACATAGTAGGTAGCGGAAACACAAATTTATCCATATTCTTCAAAACAACAAGATTGCGTCAACTATTATGCATTTGAAATGATGGTTTAAAGAGTTCATACCTAGGCCTGGAGCAAGCACAAAGATTATAACTCAAATTACAATAGTTGTGCACTCCTAGTTGTATCAGGACTCATTAGTGGAAGCTCCTCCACAGACAATCGACTCAAATAACGCCTTCAGTAGCTCATGGTCTCACCACAGACTCTGAGCTGATGAAATCCTCCCAGTGATAGGTAAAAGATACCTCTCCTCTATGAAAGTCCACATGGACCACCTAGAACTCATATCATTCTAGTAGAGAAGATAGAAAGGAGTTGTCTCTCCCGTTGGTGTACTAGTCACCAATTTGCTCTCCCATAATCATTCTCGCTTGTTATCCCTCCTGTTAATGGGTAGGACTTGCTTGGATTCTCTCAGTTACCACAACCAGAGAAGACAAACAATTGTTAGAGGCAATTGATGTGTCTAAGAAGCCCCCATACCCCTCTATATATAGAAGGGGTTAGAGTTAGGGTTCCCAATCTATGTGGGAGTAAAAGGGACCAAAATATTACAAAATTCATAACCTACAAATGGTGAACCGTTTGGTTTGCAAGCGAGTCGATTGGTGTGCACTACTAATCGGTCATTTCACCATGTTTCACAATAACATTTGAATTGGCCATTTGAATCCAATTAATGCACAACATTACGTCAACACTACTCATTGATGCAATTGAGTTTCACCACGAACTGGTTGTATCTCTCACACGAGCCGGACGTCTCACTCACCCAACTGGTCGGTTGTTAAGCGGAGTCGATCGGTTCACGCAATGAACCGGTCGGTTTGCTCTCTATTTTGGACAAAACTCAGGCAATTCAATTTATGATCAACCTGACACTCCAACTGATCATTTCATCACATGAGTCGATCAATTGGGAGTCCAGTCAACTGAATTATTGCCTGAATTGAGTACCAAAATACTTAGTAATCATTTCAATAATCATTCATGATTAAAATCTTCTTCTTGGTGAATTCCTATGTGTGTGACCCTGTAGTTCTGCTCTTTTTTAAGAACTTTTGAGATATCTTACAAATTCATTATTTATATTCATGACTTAAGAAACTTTCAAAAATAAAATGATAAGATGAGGCTCCTCAATCAGAAATCTTTCTTAAGGTCTAAAGTCACTCTAATAGTAATGTAATTATTTCGTATATAAAGTGTTAATGAATACACCACTGATCCACTGAATAATTTTTGCTTTTCACATACTATTTCACTATGTATTTTGTCCACTTATTGCTCATTTTACTATTACTTGTGCATGATTTATCATGATTGACCTGTGACACTCAATCATAACAAATATTTATTACTTTTTCTATTCTATATTGATTTATCATTATTTTTTAAGCTTATGTTCTTTCTTGTTAAATTTTAGGTAAATCATAACAAGAATTGAACCAGCTCAGTATACCGATAGGTCTGTTGGTAGTACTGACATTTGAAGAAAGGAATAAAGATGAACTGAAGTAACTTGATGGTATCGACAAAAGAATCCATACTACCGACATTCCAACAAGAGCACCTTGAAATTATATTGGTGCCACCAAAGTCGAATTCGGTAGTTCCCATTTCTACCAAAAATTCAAGAGTGAATGTCAGGGAAAATATTGGTATTACCGACATCAACTCGATGGTACTGAAACGTTAAAAGGGACTAAAAATATTGTAAGGCATTTGTACTACCGACACCTATTCAGTGGTACTGATTGTTGGGAAATATGGGCACATAGTAGGTAGCGGAAATACAAATTTATCCATATTCTCCAAAACAACAAGATTGTGTGAACTATTATGCATTTGAAATGATGGGTTAATGAGTTCATACCTAGTCCTAGAGCAAGCCCCTCGATTATAACTCATATTACAATAGTTGTGCACTCCTAGTTGTACCAGGACTCATTAGTGGAAGCTCCTCCACGGACAATTGACTCGAATAACACCTTCAATAGCTCCTGGTCTCAGCACAAACTCTGAGCTGACGAAATCCTCCTAGTGATAGGTAAAAGACACCTCTTCTCTATGAAAGTCCACATGGAAAACCTAGAACTCCTGTCATTCTTGTGGAGAAGATAGAAAGGAGTTGTCTCTCCCATTGGTGTACTAGTCACCAACTTGCTCTCCCGCAATCGTTCTCGCTTGTTATCCCTCCTGTTAATGGGTAGGACTTGCTCAGATTCTCTCAGTTACCACAAATAGAGAAGACAAATAATTGTCAGAGGCAATTGATGTGTCTGAGAAGCCTCAATACCCCTCCATTTGTAGAAGGGGTTAGAGTTAGGGTTCCAAGTATGAGCAGAAGTAGAAGGGACCAGAATATTACAAAATTTGCAACCTACAAGCCGTGAATCAGTTGTTTCACAAATGAGTCGATCGATTCACATGTGAGGCAATTAGTGTGCACTGCGAATTGGTCATTTCACCATGTTTCCCAATTGCATTTGAATTGCCAATTTGAATCCAATCATGCATAACATTACATCAACAACAATCCTTGATGCAATCAAATTCCTCTGTAAACTGGGTGTCCCTCTCACCCGATCCAGGGGCTCTCACTCACCTAATCAGTCGGTTCGTGAGTAGAGTCGATCGGCTCATGCAGTGAACCACGTGAACTAGTCAGTCTGCTCTCTAATTTGGGTAGAAATCAACTATTGAATTTCTGATCAACCTGACACTCCAACTGGTTGTTTCATCACATGAGTTGATCAATTGGGAGTATCGTTAGATGATTTGATGCCTGAATTGAATTCATAAAAATTTTAGTCATCAATACAATTATCGTTCACAATTCAAATCCTCTTCTAGGTGAATTCCTTTATGTGTGACCCTATAGGTCTCATATCACATTGGCAGTGAATGTCCATAATTTTTTTATGACATCACAAGAAAAGAGAGGTATTTAGTGATACCCAAGTGAATGGAAAGTTGGAAAATAACTTCAAACTACAATTTGTGTAAGGTGTTATAGTGATTGTTTAATTCCTTTGTTTCTGATATCTGGAATAAACTCGAGATATGAAATCATCATCCTCTCAATGTTCAATACATGTTCTGTAAACCTGAAGCAGACCGTCTGAGATATATGTAACCTCGATATCATATATCGATTCACATGCACATGTGCATACATTTCTCAGTATCACTTATCAATTGGCCATAATATCAAAATCTAATAGGTGGGACAAATTCCATCTACATCACTCTCAGTCGATCCCCATGTGTCACAACTATCCAATCATCACCTTTATGAAAATCCTCATTCAGGGTTACGTTGGATGATGTCAAAGTATACCAAATGACATGTGATGAGTGTAGTGACTTGAGGTCTAAAAATCACAATCACCACCTTCCCTATGAACGATGACTATGACTACCAAGTGTGGTTTCCATGTGTCTCTCTCAAGGTGGGTCTGTCTGATACACTATTCTCTAACATGTATCTATGTACTTGGTTTGACATACCATATCACGACTAATGCGATTTTGTCTTCAACCAACGCACACTCTAGTCTTTAGTCTTATTGTTGTGTATCTTCCTTCCATGGTAGCATCTGACCAAGGACAATTCAAGAATCTACATACTCTTAACATATGTATGATATTATTATTCAAGTCATGTATTTTAAGACATACATCATTGAGTATTGTCATTCTTTAGAGATTCATTATGTTTCCTCATAACCTCATAACTGAGTGAACCAAAATAAATTGGAAGATTGTCATTATTGTTATTAATCAAATCTTGTATGTCATATGCCATCACAATCATCATATGATTGGCTCTCTGGGCATACCATACCAACATACTCCCACTTGCACTTGAACCCAATCACCTGCATCTCATCCTTAGTAATGTAAACACATCCACCATCTTTCTAATGTACAAGTGCTCATCTAGCAGGTTAGCAACACTTTGCTTTTAGTCAAATATATTGCATGTTCCTTATATCTTCAATGTGCGACCTTTCGTATGAGATAGAACTGCCATAATATGCTATCTGATGTTACTTACCTAACAAGTAGATCCATTGTTGTCACAATATTGGTAATATGTCACCAATGGATGTTACATCCTCAAGTTCATCCTTATGAACATTTAGATTCATATAGTATCTGCTACCGTGTTCATAACAGTAGGGTAATCAACTTTGATTGTAGAATGGTCTTATAGTTCAGAAATTTTCCAACTAATGACTCTTCTCTTAAGATTCAACACACATTCTTAATATTACAATCATTTTGTCATTTTGGAAACTTGCATTAGTGTACCTCTTTTCAATAAACTCTTCCTTGTTTCTATCGTCTAGCAATTTATTCATTAGTTCTTCTCAAGTACTAATGGATGACATGCCGATGACCCTCATTGGAAATGAAAATCATCTTATCATGTCTAATACAAACAAGACTAAGGGATGAGTACATTATATAGCATACATGATAGATCTAGTTGATTGTGCATATGGCATCTTACTCATGTATTTTCATTCTTCGCAAGAACCATAACATTGAATTCTTGAGAAACTAATCCCATCTTTATGGATAGATTCTCTCACTGAATTCTTCACACTAAACTCTTTCAACATATTTATAGTATATGTTCTCAGATGTAGGTTATGAAACTTTCAAGAACTATCTCTATAAATCTCAATCCATATCCAATAGGGTGTTTCACCTAATCCTTCATTGTTGAAGGTGTATTCCAATGCCAGATCTCAACATTCATAGAATTGAGATGTTATTCCTCATTAGTCTGTGGAATATTCATATATGCTCACTGAATCTTTTGTAATCACAAATTTTATCTTTTATCTTGATTCAAGTCAAACTCTTTGACTATCTTATCAATTCAAAAGATTATATCTCTGAGATGCTTATTTCAATCATTCATTGAACCTTGTAGCTTATTGAATTTATTTGCACTAGTGAAGTTATAAAACCTTTAAGGTGTGTCACATACACATACTTTTAATATTCCTTTAAAAGGAATCCGGTTTTAAGATTCAATGGCCAAATCTCACAGTCTATTCTAGCTGCAATAACAAGCATGGCAATTGGTTAAGTAATTTCTTCATGTTCCATAGTTTGAATTGGCTTGGAAACCTTTATAACCAATTTTTACTCTTATGTTATCCATGTTGTTCTTTCAAATGAAAACCCTAACTTCACCTTTTGGGTTTTACCCCTTCAGGTAGTACTACTAAGGTCATACCTTGTTAGTTTACATGGACTCCATAATGTCCTTAGGTCGTTTCTCAAATTTTGATTCTCAATAGTTTTAGTTGACTTGTTGGCTCATCATCTTATAACCATCCTACTGAGTTGTTGGATTCATAATATTTCAATCTCAAATTTATTCTACTAGAACTATGAGGTTTTGTGTTACATTATGAACTTCAGATTCCACAAAAATTTTTGAATCTCACTTTTGACACTGTACCTCCCTATTGACCTCGACTTTTTTGAGTTCTACTTTTTCTCCGACTGATAATTTTGAAACTTAGTTATCCTAGTAACAAAATACTTTTGTAATCAGATAAGGATCAAAGGAAGTATTCAACAATTTTGATTTTTGGATCAACCTTTTATGAAAACACTTTCTTTATATAGGTGTAAATCCTAAAGACACATCGGGACATTCCCATATTTCATATCTCATATTGTGGCTTTTGAACCATTTTAGAAGATACATTTTTTTAGTGCAAACCATGTTTCTTTCAAGAAAATTCGAAGATTGGATTAAATGAAAATCATATCATGACTCATCATGATATGACTCCTTCTTTCTAACACATCACAATGTTTCAAGTGGATTTGAGTTGTGATACACTATCATGGTTCTTCTAGAAGGTTCTTAAGCTATTTCCATAAAGTATTTCAACTTTTGATCATACCAAAGTATCTTATTATCTTTAAGGATGTAGTATAATCCATGTATGTAATATTCTTAAACACTTAAAGAGATTTGTATTTTATCGAGTGCATATCCCCATATCATCAACAAATACTATGAAGTACAAGTAACTATCTGTAGCATTTATTCTATAAGATATTCATACATCAACATGTATAAGTTCTAATAGTGATTTGAGCCTCCCACTACTTCAAGTGAAGGGTATTTTGTCATATTTCTCATTATTAAGATTTAAATGTATCCTATTGGTTCCATAACTAAAATAGCCTAAATAAACATCAACATCGATTCTAGATACACATTTCTTATATATGTGCCCAAGATGGCAATGCTAAGGATTGCTTTGAGCTATCGACAATCCCTTTTGGTATTTACATTATTAACATTCATCACTATATCCTTTCATGTAAAGATCATTATATGTTGGGGAATTTACATACAAGATGAAATCTTTGAAATAGAAGCATTAAAAACTTTTGAGTTATAATCATCTGTGTCATTACAAGATATATAAAGTAAAATGTTTCTATTTATTGGCATAATGAAATAATAGTTCAACTAACTCTATTATATACCCAATGGGCTAAGATAAATTCTAAATGTGGACTATAGTTGCAACCACTCTTGCTCATCACAGTTCATCTTTGTCCTTTTATAAATGCTTTACTTCTTGTCAGATCATGCACATCAACGTATGTTAGATCTACATCTGGTATCATATACCAAGATGAAGAAGTAAGTTATAATTATCTTATAACATTTATACCTGAAGTATAGGCCTCTAACTCTTCCTTATTATTCTTTAGTTCCTCGAACCATAGGGGGAAATTCCTCTTCAAGTGTCCATCTTGTTGACAACTGTCATATTTTCCTCTCTTCTTTACTCCTTTTACCTTGATGTATGAAGACTTGCACTTCTGGCTAGTTTTGGAACTCTTCTTAGCTTTTCTTTTGCCTTTAGAATCTCCTTTTTTCTTGTTTTTCATCATCACAAACTTAAGTCTTGTCTTTCATCATTTGTTCCTCAGTTATTCTCAACATGCCCAATAACTCTATCAACGCTTTATTAAAGTCATTCATGTTTTAGTTCATGAAAAACTGACCGTATGACTCTAGTAGGGACTGCAAAATCACATCAGTGTCCAACTCTTGACCCAAGAGGAAGCCCAGTCTGGACGGTTCTCCACATACCCAATGAGATTGAGCACATAAGGACCTACTAGAATCCTTCTTTCATGTTTCATTTGAATAGTGACTTTAAGATATCATATCTCTCTTGTCATTCCTGGTTCTGGAACATGATTCTGAGATGTGTGACAATCTCAATAACTTCCATGTTCTCATGTTGTCTTTGCAACTCATAGTTCATTGATCATAACATTAGGCATTTGACATCCACTGCATCTTCAATATACTTCTTGTAAGCATCCATGTCATCCTTTGAAGCATTAGGAAGATGTTCTTCTGGATTGTAAGCATCCATGTTATCCTTTGAAGCATTAGGAAGATGTTCTTCTGGATCTAGTGTCTCCAAGACATAGAGCTTGCACTCCTATGTAAGAACAATTCTCAGTGTTATGTACTAGCTGTGGAAGTTTTTCCTATTAAGTTGTCATTTTCAAGGACCGATCACAATGAAAATGTATTTTTGTGTGTTTCCATTTGATTCTACAAAGCATTTTCAATTTTGCCAAAAACTCATTTTGATTTGATTTGATTTGTATACAATTTTATGATTTTTATTAGGTCTTTAATTAACTACCAATGTCACTATTTTGATCAAATTGATAGTCCTCACATATCAATTTGGAAGATTGCAATGCACAACCTTCTAGTAAGTAAAGATCCAAAATAATTCAACTATTACCTGGCCAATACTAGCGTCCATAGTCAATCATTAAGGTAGACAACATTTGTCAATTACATCAGATGTTGGATAGATGATATGTACAACTCGTTGCCATATGCATATGCATGCTTCTAGTGCTTAATATCATTAAGAACACAAAATGAACCCCAACCCCAAAGCCAACATGACATTAATGTACCCTTCTTTGCATGCACACATTACCACAATCACACTTCCACGATATAGACAACACACCACCCTTGGGGTGTCCACGCTTGTCAATCAAGTTTTTTCTGTGTGCTGCTAATGGAAACAATATAAGACTGAATATGATATTTGAGGGAGTTTGTATATATACATATACTATATCCAATAACCACATATATAGTACATATCATATACATGCTATATCCCACAACGTAAACATGTAATATAAAACAAAACACGATGGTTATCACCATACTACTATAATTCCTTAGAGCCACAAGGAATTACCACAACCTATGATCTACATCACATGTAAAAACCTATTGTTGGTGTAGATTTGTGCTTGGCACTCCAGGTTGATTGATTCAACCCTTGAAGCGATCATATCACCTCTTGGTGGTTCAGTTGGTCTCTTGAAATGATTGGTTGTCCTCATATACAATCAGTGCTCCACATGGTCGATTGTATCCACCAACGGGTCGGTTTTCACCTCCTGCAGTCTACCCTACTCAGTCTTCCAGCCAGTCAGCTCATCACAGGAAATGGTTGGCTTGCCTCACGTTGATTTTCATCTTCATCATTACATGAATGGAAACTATCCTATTTCTATTAAACTTATTAAATGGTAATGAGAAACCTCGAGTTACATTCAAGGCAAGAAAGGTAATAAAAAAATAATTTTATATTGGGAACAAGAAGGTAGGGGCTTGATATGCAAATTGAGTTAAAACAAGAATATAACATTCAACTACACACAAATATTTGGATTGTTGGCCATAACCATGCTACACATCCACTATTAAAACTCATTTTTAGGGTGAATAATGAAAATTTCATATATATATATATATGTCTATACAAACACACACACATACTATAACTAGGCTACATACAAATTATGAGCCCATTTGAATGAGTGTAAGTCACTCATACAAGGGAAACAAAATCGACACGCAAAACTGATTCGAAATGCATAATTTTTGTGGTCTTTATAACATGACCTATAAATTTCCAAATGTGCTCAAATTTTACGTATGAGCTATTCGCAAGAGTTTAAGAAGATCAAAAGATTATATTTTTGAAAAAAATATTGCATCATGAAAAGCTACTTGAGTGTATTCTGCTCTGAATACACTTGAGTGTATTCTAGCCTGAATCATATATATATATATATATATATATATATAATGTAGGGATTATATGTGGTCTTTGATTAGATATGTGTACTAAGAAATTTAAATATTCACATCATATGCAATAAATAAATGATAAAAATAAACATCTAATCATAAAATGATGTGGCACTCATACCATTGTTGGGAAATGTGGGCACATAGTAGGTAGTGAAAACAACAATTAATCCATATTCCTCAAAATAGCAATATCATGTAAACTATTATGTAATGGAAAGGATGATTTAACGAGTTTATACCTAGTCCTGGAGAAAGTCCAGTGAATATAACTCATTGCAGTACTCGTGCACTCCTAGTTGCACTGAGACTCATCTATGGAAGCTCCTCCATAGACAACCGCCTCAAACAATGCCTTCAACAACTCGTAGTCTCACCATGGACTCCACGTTGATGACATTTTCCTAGCAACGAGCAAGTGCCACCTCGCCTCTATGGAAGTCCACATGGACCACCTAGAACTCTATTCGTTCTAGTAGAACAGATAGGAAGGAGTTGTCCTTCCTATTGCTATACTACTCACCAACTTGCTCTCCTAAAATTGTTCTCCCTTGTTATCCTTCCCTTTAGCAGGTAGGACTTTCTCGAGCTCTCTTAGTTACCATAACCAGAGAGGACAAACAATTGTCGCAGGCAATTGATGTGTCTGAAAAGCCCCAATACCCCTCTATTATAGGAGGGGTTAGGGTCAGGGTCCCCAGTCTATGCGGAAGTGGAAGGGACCAGAATAACACACAATATGCAATCTACAAGTGGCAAACTGGCTTATTTGCAAGCATGATAGTCGGTTCACACCTGAGCCAATCAGATTGCACTTTGAACTGGTCATTTTTCCTTGTTTCCCAATCACATATGAATTGACAATTCGAATCCAACTAATGCACAACATGAAGCCAATATTAATCCTTGATGCAATGGAATTTCTCCATGAATTGGGTGTCTCACTCACTTGAGCCGGACGTCTCATTCACCCAATCAGTCATTTGGTGAGACAAGCAGATCGAATCAAGTAGTAAACTGGTCAGTTCACTCTAGTTCAGGAAGTACTCAGCCAGTTCAATTTCTGATCAACCTAACACTCCAACCGGTCGTGTCGTCACATGATTCGATTGGTTGTGAGTTTAGTCAGCTGATTTGTTGTATGAATTGAATACCTAAACACTTCAGTAATCAATTCAATTATCATTCATGATTAAAGTCCTCTTCTAGGTGAATTTCTATGTGTGTGACCCTATAAGTCCTGTATCACATTGGTCGGGAATGTTCATAACTGGTTTATGACATCACAGGCAATGAGTGGTGTGTAGTCACACATCTGTGCTACCCAAGTGAATGGAAAGTTGGATAAGTACTTCAACCTAAAATGTATGTAAGGTGTTACAATGATTATATAATTCCTAGGTCTCTTATATCTAGAATGAACTTGAGGCATGGAATCATCATCCTCTCAATCTTTAATCCATGTTTCTCAAACCTAGAGAAGACTGTCAGAGATATATGTGACCTCAATATCATATATCAATTCAATGTGCATGCCCATGCATTTCTTAGTCTCTCTTATCAAGTGGCTAGGATATCAAACTCCAGTACGAGGGACAATCTCATCTACATCACTACAATCAATCCCCATGTGTCACATATACCCAATCATCACCTTTATGACAATCCTTATTTAAGGTTATGTGGGATGATGTCAAAGTATACTGAACGACATGTGATGAGCGTCATGACTTCAGGTCTAAGAATCACAATCACCACCTTCAATGTGAGGGATTACTATATCTACCAAGTGTGGTTTCCATGTGTCACCCTCATGGTGGGTTTGTCAAATATTCTATTCTATAACATGTATCTATGTACTTGATTTGATATACCATATCATGAGTAATGAGATTCTATCATCAACCATTGCACACTCTAATCTTTAGTGTTACTACTGTCTATCTTCCTTCCATAGTAATATCTGAACAAGGACAATACAAGAATGTACATACTCTTAACATCCATATGATCTCATTGTTCAAGATTAACGTCATTGAGTATTGTCATTCTTTAGAATTGGAATGAATTTGAAGCCTGCTTTTGTTGTTATTAATCAAATCCTTTATGTCATATGTCATGACAATCATCATGTGATTGGCTCTCTAGACATACCATACCAACATCAACTTGTCGCGATCAGATCAAATTAAAGATTGTTGTTAATCAAACGATCAAGAAGTAATTAAGACCTAAGTCAATTCTATGAATTAGGAACAGTGTGGCCAGATCTAATTCTCACATTCTAGTCTGTTACATGACATAGGAGAGCGGTGAGAGTTGAAAGGAGAAAAGAAAGTTATGTTTCTGGCGGTTTGACACTTCTTCTGGGTAGATTTGCAGCCAAAATATGGCAAATCATTGTGTTTGTCAGAAGGAGTCATCTAGATCATCCTCTTCAAGGGTTTTCATTGTATCTTTGACGTTTTACTAATCTCTTTGTTCTCTATATATGTGTAGAGAAACTGAAATCACATGAGATCAATCCCCTTTTTCCTTAGGACCCGAGAGTAGCCTGATTTGTATTGTAATTGACGATTATGAATTAATATTTATATTTATCTTAATTTATGTACATAAATCTATGATTACTTCATGAATGATCTATGCTTCATCACCATAGCTGATCATTTAGACCGTTAATTGCTTCGTGAGAGGGATTACGGGTTGGATAAAGTGTATACCGCACCTCGAGAGAGGGCTTACAGTTTTGAATGGAATAACACAGAGAATTCAGTAGTTAAATCATTAGGAGAGTGGGATTATATTTGATTGGGCAGTGAATGCGCTATGAGAGTGGGGAATTCTTTCTACATGGTTCTTTATCTAGGTTTAGGAGGAATAATGTGGAATGATTTTGATCACAACATGAACCTTGGTAAAACTATAATGCTAAGGAATCCATTCCTTCTTAGATAACAAGCCAATTAATTTAGATTACTTTTTGAAATTAGTCAATTAATCAACCAATCACCTTTTTCATAGGTCTAACTGATAAGATCATAGTTAGTAGTAGTCTCTGAAGTACGTTTCCCTGAGTTTGATATTTGGGCCGCTTTTGGTGCTATATTACTTCGATACGTGTACTTGCATTAAAACATGTTGTTTACACGCATCAAGTTTTTTACGTCATTGCCAGGGAAACGGTAACTTCATCACTATGAGTGTTGTGATCAGACACTCTAGTCTAGAAATTTAATCTTTCTTTTTACTATTTCAAAGCTACATTTCAAATATTCTTTCAATCACTAGTATCTATTTATCACATTGATTTCATCACTTTCAGGTACTAATACATGGTTTGGACTAGATAAAACAACTACGGTGATTCAACTCCAGAGAGTTCTAGCTAGGAGGAACTCTTAGACAGACTATGGGAGTACAATGACTCTTTAAGAGGCCTCATTTCAATTCCACCACTGATAATTCTGCCACCTCCAATAGAATAACCAAAAATGGGTGATGGAAAGGTTGAAGAGTAGACCATTTGGGATAAAATGGAGGCATTTTTTGCTACATGTCAGTTGGGTCCAATCAAAAGGAAGGCTATTAATGTGGACAGTTACAAGATAGACCTTGTTTTGGTGGAATGGTCAAATCACAATCATTCCATGGCCATAGTAAGGAGGACCGAATGGTGCACACCAACAAATTTTTAGAGAGATTCAATATGGTGAAGATTGATAGGGTTCCAGGGATAGTTATATATCTGAAACAACTTCCTTCTTCATTGTCACACAACACAAAGTCATGGTTTCTCAGCCTGTCGCCAGATTCAATAGAGACATGGGAGCAGATTGTAGACATCTTCATTGAGTATTACTTTCCACCCCAGGAGAAAAATGAATTGGTTAGGAAGAACTACAATTTCAAGAAGAAGGCAGCAGAGTCATATTTTGAAGCATGGGAAAGGTTCCAGAACATGTTGAGGAAGGTTTCTCATCATGGGATTGATCTCTATGACCAAGCAAAGACCTTCTACTGGGTTGCATCAAGGACAAAGGACCACACTTGATAGTACATGATCATGATTTTTCCTCAACAACAAGCCATCCACGTGCCACATGATTCTAAATAATATGGCTAAAAACCAATCATGGGAAGATGAAAGAGAACTTCCAACAACCATAAAAAGTGTTGGAGAGTCTAAAGTCATCACAACATTAACTAATAAGTTAGACAAAATTGCCAAGAAATTAGATTAGAAATATGGAAATTATTATGGAGCCGATGAAGAGGATTGCATGTATATGTGGTAGCATAACATAGGAGAGACAATGACTACTCTTGGAGGAAGGATCCTAAATTTTCTTAATGGGATACCAACAACTCTCAGTAGCACCCATCCCAAACACAATAGGCCAAGCCACAATAAGGCGATGCACAACAACAAGATAGGCCCCCAGCAAGATAGACCACATTAAAGACATGCTAGGCAAGCTGGTTAGTCAGAATGAGGTGATCATGGGCCAAACATAGAGGGACTTGCAAAATCAAGGAGCTCAAATCTGGAGCATTGAGAACCACATTTCTCAATTGGCAGCAGAAGTTGCACCCTTGAAGAAGTTAGGACATAAATGATTCCTAGCAAACACTCATGTTCCATCTAGCAACCAATAGGTGAAGGCAATGTTACTCCATAGTGGGAAGAAGTTGTTGAATGAATAGAAGACAATCCCATAGGCAGAGAATGATGTAGGTGATACAGGACCAATGTTTACTACTGATCTACTTGAGCCAGATGCCACAACATAGGAGAAAGAAGCTAAAGAAGATACTGATGAGACAAAGAAGGATAGGAAAGAGTCATATGTCCCACCACACCAAAGGAAGCTAGTGACTCTGGTTCCATTTCCAGATAGTTTGAAGGAAAAGAGGGTTGAGCAGAAATTTTAGAAGTTTCTGGAAAATTTTGGAAAACTTCATGGAAACATCTCTCCCATACATGCAATATAGTAGATCCCATCTTATGGCATGTTTTTGAAGGAAATAATAAAGAAAAGGAGGATAAATGATTTAGAAGTAGTGGTGTTGAGAGAGGAAGTTAGTACCCTCATTTAGAGGAGACTTCCACAGAAGGGAAGAGATCTAGGCTGTTTCAACATACTATATTACATCAGGTGACCAAGTTTGAGGAATCTCTATGTGACTCAGGAGAGAGCATTAATATCATGACCTTGACCACATTTATGAGTTAGGGACTGAAAGAATCTAGGAAGAGGAATATGACCATACAACTAGCAGACAATTTAGTGTTTAAGCCATATGGCATCTATGGAGATGTTCTTGTCAAGTTGGACCAATTTGTGTTTCCTGTAGATTTTAGAGTCATTGAGATGCATGATGATCATGGAAATGAAATACTCTTAGGAAGGCCATTTCAAGCTAAAATAGATGTGGCCCTGGAGATAGGCAGAGGGCAACTAACACTAGGTATCAAGGATGACCATTTTAAAATAAGGATGCTTGATTCTGCATAACTAGCTAGTGATAACGCACAATGTCACATGTTGCATCATTTACAAGGAGAGGTGTTGTGATTTCTAGGAAAGCCATTCCTGGACATGGCTCATGCGATGAAAATGTTACAGAAAGGTACCTTGGTAGTGGACATCATGGAGCACACAAAGCACGTCTCATCCACAAAGGCGTTACAATATCCTAATGATGAAGAGGAGGAGGTTCTCCAGAAGACAATCAAAGAGGTTGCATCTTCCACTCTTACCCAAGCATATCCACATCTACCATTAGAGGTGTGCATCATGAACTTGATGTATGACTACACTCATTGTCATTCTCAGGAGGAGTGTGTTCTATACCTGAAGGCATTGTCATGTTTCTACACAAGGCAGTATAAAGGTCTAGGGCGACCTCCACCACCGTTAATTGCATCCTTGGAGAGTCCTTCAGAGCTTGAATTGAATCCATTGCCGCTGCATCTAAAGTACATTTTCTTGGTGGAAAATGAGAAGCTTCCATTCATCATCTCATCCTCCTTGAGCATTCATGAGGAGGAGAAGTTTCTTGTGGTGCTAAAGAACCACAAGGCCGCATTTGGGTGGTCCATTGCAGATATCAAGGGGATCACCCCTAGCTTTTACAAATATAAGATCTGAATTGGAGAAGGACCCAAGTAGATAGTACAACCCCAATGGAATCTTATTCCAATCATGACTGAGGTGGTAAACAAAGAGGTAGTAAAGCTTCTATCAATGGGTATAATCTATGATATTTATAATTCAAATTGGGTTAGTTGTGGTTCCTGAGAATGGTGGGATAATAGTCACAACGAGCTGTGTGAATGAATTGATTTCCACTAGATTGTTGACTGGGTGGCGAGTTTGTTTCGATTATTGTTGCTTGAATGCTTCCACACTTAAAAATCATTTTATGCTTCCCTTCATTGACCAGATCCTTGAGATGCTAGTTGGTTGCTCTCATTTTTGTTTTCTCAACATGTATTCTAGGTACAATCAGATTTCCATTGAGCCACAAGACCAATAGAAGTCTACCTTCACTTGTTCTTATGGCACATTCTCTTATCGTCAGACTTCTCAATGCACTAACTACTTTTTAGAGATGTATGATTTCCATTTTTTCTAATATGGTAGGGCGTTGTCTCGATGCATTTGTGGTTGATTATTTGGTGTATGGACAGTCTTTTAAAGAATGCCTTGACAATCTTGAGAAAGTCTAGCAAAGATGCGAGGACACACACCTAGTGTTGAATTGGGAGAAATTCCGTATGATGGTGAGTGAGGGAATAGTTTTGGGAAACAAGGTATCCAATAGAGGAATGGAGGTTGACCCAATGAAAATTGAAGTCATCTGTAAGCTACCTCCACCATCATTGGTGAAGGGGTTTATATTTTTTCTAGGACACGACAATTTTTATCATCTCTTTATTAAGGATTTTACAAAAATAGTAAAACTGCTTTCTGAATTATTAGAGAAGGAAGTTGAATTTAATTTTCATGATTGATGTTTGAAAGAATTTGAGGAGTTGGAGGAGAAACGAGTCTCTGTACCTGTAGTTCAGGCTCTAGATTGGAACCAACCATTTGAGCTTATGTGTGACACATCTGATTATGCGGTAGGACCTTTTTTAGGACAACACAAGGATAACATCCCCACTACTATTGAATAAGCATCAAAAACTTTAAACGATGCCCTGTTTAATTATAAAACAACTAAATAATAACTTTTGGTGGTAGTTTTTTCTTTTTAAATTTTTTTCCAGTATTTGATTGGGGCAAAGGTTTTTGAGTGGACTGGACATGCAACGATGATGCCAAGCCTTGGTTAATAAGATGGATTTTGCTACTGTAGGATTTTGATATTGAAATCACAGATAAAGTAGAGATGAAGAATGTGGTGGCAGATCATTTGTCTAGGCTGGAAAGTGTGGATGTGAAGGATCTAGTTATACCCATAGTTGAGGAACTTCCAGATGATCAATTGTTTTCCATTAAGAATAAGGACCAATGGTTTCCCAACATTGTGAACTGCTTGGCTAGTGGTGAGCTTCCAAAAGATTGAGGATACAAAGATAAAAAAGAGAAATTTCCATTCCTTAAGATTCTATGTATGGGGTGACCCCATCTTGCTCAAATAATGTAGGGATGGGATCTTGAAGAAGTGTATGTCCGAGTGTGATTTTGATAGTATCTTGGCATACTATCACTCCCTACCTACTGGGGGACACCCCACTAGCACAAGGACTATGGAAAAGGTCTTAGAAAGTATGTTTTATTGGCCAACACTCTTTAAAGATGCTTACAATTTTTTGTATAATTGGGATGCATGTAAACATGTAGGAGATATATATAAGAGACTTGAAATTCCCTTGGACAGTTTTCAAGAAGTTGGGGTGTTTGATTTATGGGGAGTAGATTTCATGGGTCCTTTTGTGTCTTCTAATTCCAATTTATATATATTGCTTGTAGTTGACTAAGTATCTAAGTGGGTGGAAGCGATTCCAACCAGCACCAATGATGCTCAAGTTGTATGCAGATTCGTGAAAGACCATATATTCTGTAGGTTTGGGGTGCACTGAGTGATGATCAGTGATAGGGGATCTCATTTCACAAATGAGTAGTTTAGAGCCTTATTGAGCAAGTATGGAGTGAGGCACATAGTAAGAACCGCGTATCATACACAAACCCAGGGACATGTTGAGGTGTCTATTAGGGAGATTAAGTACATCTTGGAAAAGACAGTCTCAACCAACAAGATCACTTGGTGCATGCAATTAAATTACACTCTTTGGGTATATAGGACAACTATAAAACACCGATAGGAACTACTCCATTTAGGTTGGTCTATTGGAGATCATGTCTTTTACCTATGGAATTGGAACATAAATCCAAGTCGGCCTTGGGCACATTGAATTATAACCGTGATGATGTAGGGAAGAAAAGAATGTTGCAGCTCAATAAGCTATATGAGCTCAGGCTAGATGCCTATGAGACCTCTAGGATCTATAATGATAGAACAAAGAAGATTCATGACTTCCATATATTATGCATAATATTCACTCTAGGATCAAGGGTTCTTTAGTTAAATTCTAGGATGAAACTACACCCTTGGAAATTGAAGTCTAGATGGAGTGGTCCATTGTTGGTGGTTAAGGTTTTCCCAATGAATAAGTGGAGATTAAAAATGGGTTTGATCCATTTCTTGTGAATGGATAACGATTGAAACACTACTTTGGGTGAGAGCTAATACACAAGGGAGAGGAATTGAAGCTTCTTCAGCTTCACTGATTCCAATTTTGATCCGATCGTCGAGCCTATGACATGAAACAAGGGATGTTATTGGGAGGCAACCCAACCATCCTTTATCAATTTAGGATTTTGTTCTTTACATCTGTGTTAGTATTTTTAATTTTCTAGCTTGCCTTCTATTATTTTCAATGTAAAAAGGTGCCTTGATTAGTTTTATTTATTATGTAGGCATTAGAAAAGTAGGTACCTCTGACACCAGGTAGCTGGCACCAAAAAACACAGTAATCAACATGGGTTGACTTTATCAACTCGGTACCACCGACGGATTTCAATAGCAATGGCCAAAAATGATTTCAGTACCACTGACAAGGAGATCGGTAGCATGGATTTCTTGAAATGACATCCCACACCCACTTTGCAGGATCAGTACCACCAACACAAAGAACTAGCACTGACACCTAAATGGGGCCCCGGATTTAAGACACCAAGAGGCCAATCGAAATCACTGAGATTTTTAAGATTCAGTACCACCGACCTAAAAGTCAGAGGTACTGACAATTTTTAATAGGGTCGAGCAAAAAGAATCTCGGTACTACTGAAACTCCTGTCGGCAGTATCGACACATTAAAACACAAAATATGTGGATGGAAAATCAACAATCAAGAACAAAGTCATCCAACAGTCATTAGTACTGATCCCACACACTTTCAAAATTTGGGACAATTAAAAGCTATCAGTACTAATGACATGGTGCAATCCTTGCGTCAGGACTTTGATGTATGAGAAGTGTCAATATCAATGTTTGATATCAATTTGACAGAGATCACAAGGGATGAGTTGGTGCCACTGACAATGATGTTGGTGGTACCAACACAAAGCAATGGGGACAACCAATGCTATATAAGGTTAGGTGTGGGTAGTGATTCAAGCACACCCACACCATCTCCTTTACACTCAGAGATGATCCAGAGCTTCTAGGCAATCAGAATCTACACCGAGCTTCCTTCCCCATCTTTTTCTCATTTTGGATTTATGGCTACATGAATGACTACTTCCTTGTCAGATGGATCTGCCATGATGGTGCCAAAGACGACATGTAAAGCTCATGTCAATTCCGATTAGTGGAGGATCTATGACTCCTTAATGAGGCATGAACTAATACGCACAAGGTATGGCAATTGTGCCTTCCTCACCCGAGCAGGATTCCCTGAGAGCCTCCAGTAGGTCTTTGTTGGTCAGGGGATGGTGGGTGATCACCCTTTCTTTGGTGATTGGCCCACCTACTGGGAAATCATCTACTATTTCATGGCATCCGTGGAGGTTTGCTTCATTCCCGAGCAAGTGAACATAAGGGAAGAAGGTTTGGTGAAGTTCTGCCTCTTCAATGCCTCCCGTCACCTCATGTTGAAGGAGTTTAATGTCATCTATGAGTGGTTAGTAGGGGACATCCTCTACACACCCAAAAACTTAGACTATTGCTAGGCATGGGGGCTCGTGACAGATTCACCAACATGGACTCACAATCAATTGGCACAACTATTTCTTCATCGACATCCTGCATCCTTTTGCTTGGATTTTGCAACGCTACCTCACCAACCCGATATTCACCAGGTTTACATAGGGCTAGGGGAAGGGGCAACAGGGTGACCTCTACGTCCTCTAGGCATTCTCGGCCTTGGGTGAAGAGATAGTTGACCTCAACTTCTTCTTTTTGTAGCACATGTTGGCAATCAAGAAGTAAGTGCAGAGGAATCCCCCAATCCATTTTAGAGGGCTTATTACTCTTATTGCTATGCATCTCAACCTTGAACTCTCCACCTGCAGCCCATTGAGGAGCTCCTCCAAGTTGGATTTCAAGCATTTCAACCGGTCACACCTATTTGTCAATCGTTATGGGAAGGTGTATGTGTGATGTACAGTCAACGATCATTCATAGGAAACTACTCACCCTAACCCCATCTTCAACATCCATGGGGTATGGCACATGAGGTGGATAAAGGAGGATGTCGAGGAGGTAGAGGAAGAAGAAGACATTGCCAAGCAGGAACAAGATGGAGGTGACAAAGAAAAAGAAGAAGAAGAAGAGACAACCATACCATACATACATAGGTGGGTCATCAACACGTCTTCCAGGAGACATGGAGCATCCAATTCCTCTTCTCCATCACCAGATCAAGAAGGAGACCCATACTCCATGACGAGTATGTATGGGATGCTACAGTCAATACAAAAGGGGAAACAACAACAAACAACAACATTGGAGGGCATCAATGATGTCTAAGGGCAACTTTATTAGAACTAGTAGACCATCTTTGTGAAGGAAAGCCTTCTCATGGCCAAGTAGGAGAACATGCATACACACCTACAATTGATGGAGAACTACTAGGATCTTTTCCTTGACAACTATTAGAGACAAGAATGTTTTGGCAACTACCCACAACCTCTACAGATGTTGCAACAACTCCTGACTTTTTAGAGAACTTTCTGACCCCCTGATCCAAACATGTGACATCCAACACTATTTTGATCGATACCACTACACCACATCTTTGGTTGAATTCTCTCTATGAGTACGTAGTCAAGTTCAATCATAGGGGGATGCTAGAACAACTCTACTTTTATTTGCTTTTAGTTTTATAATTTGAATTTTGTAGGATCAACATATATCTAGTGTAACCATAGAGAAGTATCATCATGATTTCTACCTCTACAATAGAATATATTCTTCTATGTCTTCGGAATGAAATTTTAAAAAATTGAAAAATTGTCTTAGTTGCGAATTCATAAAGCAACATCACCTTTTGGAAGTGTATGGGTTAGTCAGCTTAAGGACATTTGATATAAATAGAAGGACATATGTTTGAAAGAAATCCTAAGGTTACCATGTATATAGGTCAATAGTATAAGGACATATCATGGATGGGAAAGACATTGTCTCTTAGTCCTGTGATCTCACACACCTTCAATTCATCTGCATTCAAAACCATAAGATGATCAAGTTTACTCCAAGTTATTTTAACTCTTTCTTGCCTCATATATCTATTTTATATTCCTTTGTATGAGAAAAAGGAAATAAAATTTGTATATCACCTCTTGAGCATTCATAGTTGCATAAAAAATTACATATTGTGCATTTGCATTGCATATTTCAAATGGCATTTTTTTTATCTTCCATATTATCTTATTATATAAGAGAGTAAAAAAAGCACATACTTACCCCTAATACAAAAAAAAGTTGAAAAGCCCAACCATGAAGTATTTATCTTGATTAAATAAAAGGGTAAAAAAAGTTATTGAAAAGAAAAAGAGGAGATAATGAGAAAACGAATTCATTATCTCAATGTCATATTCATTCTGTTAAATATTAGTCTTGTTAATTGCTTTTTATGTTATTTTTTTATTTCCTTGTTATATATGGACCTACACGTAATTGTTCCTTTTCTCTTTTAAACAAAATATAGAGGAAACACATTGTGTCTCTCCAGGTTCCAACAATTTCTTATAAGATGGTATCAGAGTGGGTTGTGGAACCTATCTCTCCCTTTCGCCTTCCATTGTTGATCCCTCCTCCTCTCCTCTTTGTGTCACCCCCCACTCTCCTCTCTCACGGCCCTGGTCGTTGTTGTAGATGATGTTGCTAGACGCCACAATTGCTGCTACATGTGTAGGGCAACCAACTCCTATTGTATCCGTCAGCCGTAGGACAACTAACTGATGCCACAAGCCGTAGGGTAACTTCTCTCCGGCCATCTCCTCTATCTTCCCATGTCAACCTTTGAGCCGTCAGGTTCTCTGTTGCACCTCAACGTAGTTCTAATGTAACTAACTCATCCAGTCTGTTTCTTGTGACTATTTCTACCTAGGAGGAGGATCTAAGCGGTACTCTTCTACTTCTTCTATGTGCTGATTGTTGGGCTTGTGCTATATGATGAACTTACTGTCATCAGGTGACAACTGTGAAACTAGATGGAAAGAACTATAAACATTGGGTTTGGTCCATGGAGATCTACGTCAAATCCCAAGGCAAGCACTCCCATCTAACCTTACGACACCTCCTGCACCATCCAATATTGCCGAGTGCAAGGATATCAAGGCTTACAATAATTAGGTCAAAGACGATTTTATTATGGTGACATGGATCCACAACAATAGTGAAATTTGCATCAACATTACACTACTTTGTCTCAAGACTGCTAAGGAGATGTGGGATCAATTGGCCAAGATTTGATTCTCTTAGTCAAAACCCGAAGGTGTTTGACTTGAACAAGAAACTGAATCATCTACAGTTTTCTAGGCCTAACATTGTGGATTACTTTTCCTCCTTCAAAGAATCAGGAATGAGCTAGAGAGTTATCATCCTCTGCCTGCTAACTTAGCCACCATGCAATGACAATGCCAGGAACTTGAGCTTATACAGTTCTTATGTGGAATTCTAGAGTCGTATGTTGGGTTGGTTGATTATATTTATGTCAATGATTCTCTTTTGATGTTATAGAGTGTGTTTCAACATATTTAGCACCTTCCTACATCTTCTTCTGCATAGACCTAGGACACTCACTACACTACTGCTCTTGCTGAGATTTTCGACCGTGGACATGAACAAGGTCAAGGTTGGTTTCAAGAGAACTGACCTCCACCCAATTCTAGTAGAGGATGTGGTTGACTTGGAAGTGGTTCGTCATCTGGACCTCAGTTCACTTCTGGTGGTACCTCTAGATAGAGGTATTGCGACTTCAATGGTCGCTCTAACCACACTGAGGATAGGTGTTGGAAGTAACATGGCACGCCTACATGGGCCAATGTTGCATCTGAGGGTGGATCTCAAACTTGTACTGCTTCTACTTTGAGTTCCTTGACTTCTTATTTGATTCACACTGAAGTGAAAGACCTACTGCTAGAGAAAACCAGAGCCTCCACCTCTAATACTACTAATGCCGGAGTTCATGATGCAACATACCATGGCTATGATTTTGCTTTTTTGAGTGCATCTTCTTTTTGTAATGGTAATACCAAATGAGTGATTGACTATGGTGGTTCTTTACATATTTATAAAATTTAGTCTCTTTTCTCTAAATTATGTAAAACCTATTATAAATCTAGTGTTCTACTTGTTGATGGATCCAAATCAGCTGTATCCAGCATTTGTGATATTTATTCTCACTTTCTTCTGAGATTTTCTCTATATGTACCAAATTTTCCTTTGAATCTATTATCTGTCAACAAAATTGTGTGAATCTTGAACTACAATTTAACCTTTATACTGGGTACTTGTGGTTTTTAGAACCTTCTCATGAGGATGAAGATTAGTGGGGGACATGAAGGACATGATGCACTCTACTATTTGGATGATTTAAAAAAGATTGGCACAACTCCTCTAACTTCATCTTTATCTTATTTTGTTTATGCATTACAGTGGCATTATAGACTTGGGCAACCATCTGCTGATAAAATAAAGCATGTTAATTTTGGAGTAGGAACACATAGTTTTCAGTGTGAGTCATGTCAGTTAGGCATACAATCTAGAACTATTTTCCCTAGAAAGACTCAAATTGGCAGTAATGACATTTTTTTTAGTTCATGCTGATGTACGAGGTCCATGTAATGTTCCATGTTTGTCAGGAAATAAATATTTTATTCTCTTCATTGATGACTTCTGTCGTACTAATTGGTTTTTTCTAATGAAAGATAGATCACAAGTTTTTCCTACTATTAATTATTTTTTGTTGAAACTAAAAACCAATTCTCTATGCCTATTAAAGTTCTACGCTTTGATAATTCCTGGAATTTATTCAAAAGGATGTTGCACTTTTTTACGGATCTATTGGTAGAATTCACTAAACCTCCTGTGCCTACACTCCTGATAGCTGAGAGGAAAAATAGGTATTTGCTTGAAGTTACTAGAATTATTGTCATGGATCAAAGGGCTCTAGAGAGGGGCCAATTGAGCTAAAAGCATTTGAACAAAACTTGTTAGACCTTCAAGTTACTAAAATATGTAGGATTGAACAAATTGAATTTATAGTGTAACAGAACATACATAGAAAGGATGAGAGGTATTTAACAAGAACAAGAACACAAGCTATGTAGAGTGGTTCCTATCCTCATACTAGAAGATAGTCATACCACTACCTAGAGAGGTCAACTCTAGGATTTTGCAACCCATGTATACTTATATTCAATTATAAGACATACAAGATGACCTTCCTTTTCCCAAGACAAGGATACTCAGCTTCCCTGTGAGGCCAAGGGAGCCAAAAAACTTACAAAGAAGGGCTTACCTATCCAATACAAGAGTCTTCCACGAATGCAAGGACTTACCCATTGATGCAAGTTGTCTTCCTCCTTGTCCAAGGTCTGACCTAATCTTGCACTAAGTATTTGTCCTTACAAGGATTACCCACTCTTCTTGGATTCTCTGCCTTCTCCTTCACCTTCACTCATAGAAGTTTTTTTCACCTTCTTCTTCATCCTTGAAGAAGCTTCGTACCTTCTCCTTCACTCAGAGAATCCTTCACCATCTCCTTCACCTGGAGAAGCTTTCAACCACATTTTCTCTTTGAAGAAAGGCAGTTGGGGAAAGGAAGCTTTGAGAGCTTTACAATACTACAAGAGAATAGCTCTCTTACACATTGCCTATCTAACTCATACTGATGAAATGAGTGTAAAAAAAAGAGAGAAAGGGGCTAAAGTGGACTAGATGTAGTCAACTATAGCAAGAACCTTGAATATAATGAATGAGAAACATTGGAATGAACTCTAAGAGATCCTATTTACAGTGGGGGGTGTCAACTAACTGGCAAGAATACTTACGAACATTTTCAAGACATTTGGGGTTTTGCAACTGATATATTTTCGAGATATATTTTGAGTTTGTAATTTGACCAATAAAATGTGTAATGAATTCTTGAAAGTGCCATTTGAATGACCAAACGTTCAAATTACAGGTTCCTAATTTTTTTGCATCTTTATTAAAAGTCATATCATCAATACAAATGGTTACAAAAATCATCTGTGGTGATTTGATTTTTTTTCCACAAAAGTGCATTTGCATTGCTTTTGAGTTGAACTAGATTAAGCTAAGGATTGATAGATTTGATCCTTTTCATGTACCTAATACCTGAAATCAACATCAAACAAACATATTAGATACATATCAATAGAATGGTTAAGTCATTATCAAAATACAGATAATGTATATCTCTAAGTCAACATTCTCCCCTGTTTTGACAATGATATGCCATTCCGTAACATATTGAAAAGGATATGAAAGTTAAACCTTTACCTCATGAATTTCATGGAGATACAAGATTGAACAATGAGAATTTATCCCCCTCAATTCATGCTTACTCTTACCTACATTGTTAGTCTTTCCACACAAAAATATAGCACACATATATACCACATGGTCATCTAACAAGTCACATGATATTTCAGATACTTGACAAAAAAATGATCATATAGGCAATACAATCAATATGGGTGAGATCACCCTTCTCCCCCTTTTGGAATTATAAAAAATCTAGAGGGGGTAGAAGAGTTAAAAAAATACAGGTCTTCTCCACAGTTGCAAACTAAACACACAACCACATATAGCGTAAACCAAAAAGAGACAAAACATAAAGAAACAAGCAACTAGTGTCATAATCAAAATATGGGATAACATGCCACAAACTCATAAGATATAGTTTACCAAAGAGTTATGGTGCATGAGATTCATATTGCAACACAAAGCATGTCCTCTCATAATAAGAACTATAAAGTAGTAAAAAACAACAACATCATGAATAATATGTTTCAGATACGTAGTTCCAAAATGTCTAGTACATGATAGTCTACAAAAATAGATATATGTGAGCATGCTAAAGACTATATAACTAAACATCTACACCATCTACTACATAAACTAAGTCCTCATCTTCTTTGTCCTTGGGTTGATAGTCATCATCATCATCATATGGTACAATAGTGGAAATAGTGGTAGCCTTACCATCATCACCTAAAGAACCAGCAAAACCGTCATCATCCTCAACATCCTCAACATCCTCATCCACATCCTCAACATCCTGGTATGGCATCTCCATTTCAATAGGAGTCCCAAAATGTGTGTACCAAGACACTTAGCATTCTTCTCAACCCAAAAAATACCACATGGATGGAGTGCATTTGCTTATGAAAAGGTAGGAGTAGAGACTCCATTGTAGCCAATAAGCAAAGTGGTAGTGGGGCCAATAGGCAGAGCTAGAAGTGGAAGAGCACTAGGGGCAAGAACAGGTCCACCATTAGCAGCAACATGGTGTGTAGTGGAATCAGCATGAGGCGAGGTCGGGGTAGAACTGATTGCATGTGTAAGAAGTATAGTCGATGGCATTTTATGCCTTGTGGGGAGGTTAAGGATGGCTACAAGATAGGTTCTTGTGTGACATGATCTTGGAATGGTCCTGGTGGAGATGATCCTGAAGCTAAAGGTTATACACCTATTGGTGTATCATGTAATCCATAAGGGTTTCATTTGACACTGAGAAAGCGGCACAGTCCGGTCGGGGTGGTGACACTGGTGGAGGGTCTTGGGTGGAGGTAGAGGCTCCATGAGTGGTATAGAAGGTAGGAAGAAAAGTCTTCTTGATTGTAGTCTCACTGATGCATACTACTTCCTGACTAGGTATGTAGTGGAGATCATGGAAAAGGGACGTCTTAGTCAAGAAGGCAAAGAGACCATAGATTAAGACAGGATAAGGGGGATTGGTGCCTGAGGTGTTCTTATCTAAATAAAAGCAGGTCATATGATGAAGAGTGTAGCAATACTACTTGACTATGACATATTTCAAAAGATAGTACATTATTACAGTGGTGTTTTCTGCAATTTCCATTTTATTTTTCTTTGAATGGATATTGTAGCTAACCACCAATGCAATAAGATGGTTTTTGATGTCAAACAAAGAGAATGGTAGGGCTGATTCAATTCTATTGGGGACTTTGGGCTTCTTCAAAAATTTATGAATGTTAGGTTGTGTAAGATCATATCTTTTGTAGAATTCCTCAGGGTCAAGCAGATAATGAAATTTAGAATAGTCAAACTTTCATTAGTTGGTAACCCCAGTACCATTGAAAAATATATTTAGAGAATATTTAGAGATGGTAAATTTGGTACCGGATATCACATATGTCAAAACCAACTGGGTATAGGGTGTATCACATTTGTGCTTTAGTTTGATTGGATATTAACATAAAACTCATGGGCCTCCTTTGTGCTAGTTATAGAATTTGAGAAGCATATGCGTTCTACAAACAATTCTCTAATGTGGCGAGTCGATAAAGCCTCAATGACCTCCTTCTTTACATTACTCATTAGGAAATGAGATTCATATAAAGCTCAAAATGGAAAGCGATTCCTAGGAAGGAGCTCCTTATATGGATTCAAAGCTTGAGAGGATATGAAGGGGGTGCCATCATAGGATATAAGGTGGAGGAGTAGATGAAGAAGATGGAGATCCAACTGGGGTATATATTTTCCTATGGTGTGGAGCTATATTAGGGTGGATGCAAATGTAGATATCAGAATAGGAGAAAGAATCCACCATGATCAGGTCACCTAGACAACTAGGTTGAGGTAGGGAGTGACAAGAAAGGAAAATTGGAGGTTGGGAAGGGTGTTGGAAGGGAAGGTCAAGCCTAGGGTTTGAGGATGAAGGCACTGGATGTCAGGATCGATCAATTTTTCTCTAGTTGAGAGGGAGAAAAGTCATCTAATACCCTTTTTACTATATTCCAACACCAATGTTGGTTGACATCTATATTGCAGAAACTCGATCGATAAGGTATTTCAGCATTGTCCTTAGCCAGGGATCGATCGAGTTGTATTAGGAAAAACTCAACTGATTAACAATCTATCCTAAAACATAAGACATTCAAATCTAAGCTTATAGAGTGCTAAAAATATATTTTTCTACCTTACCAAGTATTTTATACATATTTAGGCGAATTTCACTCATCATAGGGTACTTTTTTGTGATAGAACATTTGTTTGCAAAAAATAACCAAAATCAAGCGAAACAAGGCATGAAAACATGGTGATTATAGCACTTAGAAAGCATAAGGTGAGAAAGACATGAGACATATAGGTAAGGGAACAACTAGCTAGAAGGCATGTCAATATCATGAAGAGCAGTTATGAGCAATTTTGATCTAATAATGTAAATTGCTCTCTAGGTAGAAGTTTAATGAAAATGTTTGCAAGATGATTTTCCATGTCCACATGGAAATGTGGTCACTAAGAAAGTAATGACAAACTTCTATATGTTTAGACCTACTATGAAATTTAGAATTATAAGAGAGATTAATTGCACTAGTATTATCAAAGTAGAAAAGAGAAGAATAAACATGAATGCTAAAGTCTTGGAGCATTTGCTTCATCCATAGGACTTGGGCACAAAGACACCCAACTGCAATGCATTTAGCCTCAATAGTTTAAAGAGCCATTGTGCTTTGTTTCTTACAAAACCAAGAAACTAGGCAAGGTCATAGGAGAAAGAAAGTGACACGTGTGCACTTTCTATTAATAAAAAACTTGCATAATCAACATCATTGTAGGTAGTAAGAGTAAAGTCCCTCGAATCAGGATACCATAGTCCAAAATTTTGCGGTTTGGTTAGATACCTCAAAATCCTCTTAACCACTATAAGATGAGATTTCTTAGGATTTTTGAAAAACCACTAGAGGGGGGTGAATAGGGTTTTAAAATAATTTTAACAATTATTTTAATTCAAGCAAACAACCAGAAGAATATTGGACAAGGGGACAAGGATTTAGAGTGTTTCCTACCTTAGCAAATACTAAGGTAGTCAGTCCACTACTCGGTTGCTTACACAATCGGGATTTGGAAAGAATTTAATTTTATTACCTCGCAAGGACTTTACATAAAATTACAATTCTCTCCCTAAACCCTTCAAGCAGCCTTCACCTTGAAGTAATCGCACCAACCTTGAAGCAGCCTTCACCTAGAAGTAATTGCACCAACCTTGAAGCAACCTTCCTCCTGAAGTAGCTTCCCGTTGCAATAGCCTTCTTGAAGTAGCTTCCCGTTGCGATAGCCTTCTTGAAGTAGCTTGAAGTCCCCTTCTCCACCTGAGAAGTCAAACCCTCTCCAATCCAGAGCCTCCAACCCTAGGAGTAGCAAGGAGAGTACAAAGGATAAAAAGAACAAGAAGGAAAATAGAAATTACAATACCATTGTAAGCACAGGGCTTGATTTGCCTATATCAAGCGTATTGATCTCCTAACCAATGAGTGTAGAAGTGTAAGTGTTGTGGATAGGATATTCTAGCCTATAGGACACGAAATTTGAGCAATGAGAATAATATCCAATGCAAGTGTTGCTCAATTTCTCAAAACAGATTGCCAATGCAAGTGTAAGCTCAAGTATAGCACAAGTATGTAGCTTGGGTGTATTTAGGTGTCCTAAGGCATGTCCTATTTATAGGAATGACCTACAAGTTCTTAAGGATGTTCTAGACAACTTCTAGGGGTTTCTATGTGCTTAACTAGCCGTTAGGTATAAGTTAGGTGCATTAGTAACGGCTAGTTGCTTTATTCTACAGTTGCTGTCAGAGACCATCTCGGTCGACAAATTGTCCGCCGAGATACCTACTCGGTCGAAGTTTTGTCGACCGACAGGCTCTCTGTATCAACGTTCATTTGCAACCTCCAACTACCTTGTCGGTTGTGTCTAACGGCTACTTGGGTCTTTCTCGGTCGAGAAGATTGTCGACCGAGAGTGTCTTGGTCGAGGAGTTTGGTCGACCGAGATTGACCCTGTTTCAATCTTTCAATTTAGGTACTAAGTATATGTATGAGTGTGCATATGTGATCCTATTTGAAGGGGATGACCTATCTAAGTGTGGTGATTGGCTAGGGAAGATCTAACGCTTGATTTACATGAAATCTAAGTACTTGTACATTATATATTTGTACAAGTTTACAATTGATTATATTTCATGACATTTACAATTATTCAAGCATATAGACTCCCTAGAGCTTTATCATCCACCTTATTCCTACAACACTCAAGTAGCACGTTAGATCAACAAGAATGAAATGTTTGTCATCATAGAAATAAAGGGATTTATCATAATATCCAATTTATCCAACAATCTCCCCCCTTTTGAAGATGACAAACATTTCCTAAATATGAAATAAGGAAATATAAAGCATGTGAGTTTCATACTTGAAGATTACCTTTTGTAGCCATTCTTGTTTTGCAAGTGAGTGTTGGCCAAGATGTTATGAAACTCATTTATATTTTTGATTTTACATTCTTTCTCCCCCTTTGTCATTTCAAAAAGATATCCAGGTTGAATTTTATATTTCTTCTCCCCCTTAATTTTATACTATGCTCCCCCTTAAATAGACATTCAATTAGGAACATGGATTTAATATCATTTTTGTCTAATTTAGCCACAATTTGTTTCTCAATCATTTGCAAAGGATGTTAAGCCTTGAAATGATATGAGATCATGTTAGGTTCATGGCATATGTATTGATTTCTCACCTATTTTACAAAGGATGTTAAGCCCTGAAAATGATATGAGATTCCCTTAAGCTTATGATGAATGTATAAAAATATCTCTAACCAAATGCAAGGGATGTTAAGCCATGATTTGTTTAGAAAGTTCCTTTAAGAACAAGATATTTTCTGAAAATTCATAGATTCTTCATAGATTTCTTCATTGATTTGAGAATACTAAGGTCATGACTAGCTTTAAATGATTTTTATAGTGATTTAGTAAGCTTCTTAATCAAATAATCAAATTTGTTTTTATGAGCTCCCCCTTAATCTTACAGTTAAAGAAATTAAAAGCTTCTAAGATCACAAATGGTTTTAAATTTTGATTTTGACTTTTATAAAAAAATATACTAAGATCAAGTTTAAAAAAATAATGTCCAAATAAGCATTTTGTCAAAGCTTATTTTAGATCGCCTTTGACCACGACCATAGTGCCCCTTGGTCAAATTACATTTCAACCAAGAGGCATGAATTGCAGATTTCCAATTAAGCATTCATAGCAATTTTTGATGCATGTTTAAGTGATATTCAATAAAATCATGAAAACACAATGAACATATATACCAATTGAATTTTTTTATAACATTGTGCTCTTTGCAAGCATTTCTAAGATATATATGTCACCAATGAATCATTTTGCTTGCCTATGTCTCATCAAGGATCAACGTATACAATAATCATTATCTATTTGTTCTATGTAACATAGCATCATCTTTATGAGTTGAATCATGATGTAATGATAGAACAATAGAATGATAATTACAGTGATTGTGATCATTTAAACTAAATTTCATAACACATGATTTCTAGATAGACCAGAAGATGCTTTAAAAAATCATGTAAGACATTATAAAATAGTGATTTCTAAACATGATTTTCAGTTTTACCTTATTTAGAGAATGATATCATTTATATTCAAAAAAGATCTTCAACTTGTTTTGCATGTAAAACAGTCATTAATAGCAAATAGATAGCCACTGATCAAAAATATTTCAGCAATTTTACTGCAGAATGAAATCAGTGACCAGTTCGGTCGACGATTTCTCGACCGACTGACTGCTCGGTCGATGATTTCTTGACCGACAAGGTTTCTGTTTTATCTACAGAACTATTTATTTATTTCGAGTAAAATATAGACTTTGTCTAATTCAATTATGCAATTTAAAAATCAGTTTTAGTTGAGATAAAAACATATGAATATCAAAGTAACATTTAGATCAAATCTCAACTAATCATATTCAAATCTTTAAGTTTTGAGGACCTTAATTGAGATAAATTTTCAAGTTTAGAAATTTTAGTTCCTTGAATTATTTTGTTATCTCTTTATGTTAAGTTGATATAGACATAAAGATATGCAATTTAAAGTTTTCGGTCATATCTCAACTTCGTCTAATCAATTCAATTTGGGGGTTTTGGAACCCATACCAACTCAACATCCTTTTTCTTGTATGGGCTTGAAAAAGAGTAGTGTCCAAGACGTAATCAATAATGGCAACATATAAAATCAACCTCATATCTCTTTCTATGATTTTGGTCTAGGTTGTTCTTGGGTATATATGTATTTGTGCCTCTAGGTATATATATAGATTGATGTGCTTGTGTCTTTCTCTAACTAGGTTGTTGATAGGATTTCCCTCTAGGCTTGTAACCTAGTCCTCTTCTCCCAATTTGATGATAGGGATTATCTAAGATTTGATCAAGGATGCCATTATTATTTAAACTCCTAACTTTTTGTTGTAGCTTGGCAATCTCATCCATTCTCTTCTTGATATCTAGTTTTGCTTGGTCTAGATTAGATGACAACAAATTTCTTTCTTTAACAACAGTATCATAATCTAGATGATTGCATAAGATGGGTTGTTTTTGAAGATCGTTCACTTGAGTTTGCAAATTAATCTTTTCAAAAGAAAGTAGATTACAATTTGCCTCTATAGATTTTATCTTACTATCATGATCTTCAATGATCTTTCTAAGATTTACATTTTTAGATGTAATAGCAAGAAGCTTATCATGTAATTCATAATTTGCTTTATTAGACTTCTTTAGCTTCTTCTTGCATTCAACATATTTATTGTGTGTCTCTTCAAGACTACCAACTAGTTCTTCTTTAGATAAATCAAAAAGACTTACCTCTTCTTCTTCTTCACTAGTTGTAGCAATAAGACATTCTTTATGCATATCTTCCTTCTTTGACCTCCATGGGCAACCAATTTTAGTGTGGCTTGTTCCTAAGCACCAACTGCAACTTGTTGAAGATTTGTCCATATCTTTCCTTTGTTTGCAATTGTAGACACCACCACCATTCTTTCTTCAAGACCTGGTTAGGGTTCCTTGAAGCCTGCTCTGATACCAATTGAAAAACCACTAGAGGGGGGGTGAATAGGGTTTTAAAATAATTTTAACAATTATTTTAATTCAAGCAAACAACCACAAGAATATTGGACAAGGGGACAAGGATTTAGAGTGGTTCCTACCTTAGCAAATACTAAGGTAGTCAGTCCACTACCCGGTTGCTTACCCAACCGGGATTTGGAAAGAATTTAATTTTATTACCTCGCAAGGACTTTACATAAAATTACAATTCTCTCCCTAAAACCTTCAAGCAGCCTTCACCTTGAAGTAATCGCACCAACCTTGAAGCAGCCTTCACCTAGAAGTAATTGCACCAACCTTGAAGCAGCCTTCCTCCTGAAGTAGCTTCCCGTTGCAATAGCCTTCTTGAAGTAGCTTCCCGTTGCGATAGCCTTCTTGAAGTAGCTTGAAGTCCCCTTCTCCACCTGAGAAGTCAAACCCTCTCCAATCCACAGCCTCCAACCCTAGGAGTAGCAAGGAGAGTACAAAGGATAAAAAGAACAAGAAGGAAAATAGAAATTACAATACCGTTGTAAACACAGGGCTTGATTTGCCTATATCAAGCGTATTGATCTCCTAGCCAATGAGTGTAGAAGTGTAAGTGTTATGGATAGGAGATTCTAGCCTATAGGACACGAAATTTGAGCAATTAGAATAATAGACAATGCAAGTGTTGCTCAATTTCTCAAAACAGATTGCCAATGCAAGTGTAAGCTCAAGTATAGCACAAGTATGTAGCTTGGGTGTATTTAGGTGTCCTAAGGCATGTACTATTTATAGGATTGACCTACAAGTGCTTAAGGACGTTCTAGAAAACTTCTAGGGGTTTCTAAGTGCTTAACTAGCCGTTAGGTATAAGTTAGGTGCATTAGTAACGACTAGTTGCTTTATTCTGCAGTTGCTGTTAGAGACCATCTCGGTCGACAAATTGTCTGCCGAGATACCTACTCAGTCAAAGTTTTGTCGACCGACAGGCTCTCTCTATCAACATTCATTTGCAACCTCCAACTACCTTGTCGGCTGTGTCTAACGGCTGCTTGGGTCTTTCTCGGTCGAGAAGATTGTCGACCGAGAGTGTCTCGGTCGAGGAGTTTGGTCGACCGAGATTGACCCTGTTTCAATCTTTCAATTTAGGCACTAAGTATATGTATGAGTGTGCATATGTGATCCTATTTGAAGGAGATGACCTATCTAAGTGTGGTGATTGACTAGGGAAGATCTAACACTTGATTTACGTGAAATCTAAGTACTTGTACATTATATATTTGTACAAGTTTACAATTGATTACATTTCATGACATTTACAATTATTCAAGCATATAGATTCCCTAGAGCTTTGTCATCCACCTTATTCCTGCAACACTCAAGTAGCACATTAGATCAACAAGAATGAAATGTTTGTCATCATCGAAATAAAGGGATTTATCATAATGTCCAATTTATCCAACAATTTTATTGAAAGAGAGCACACTAGCTAACACTAAGCAATATAAAGTAAATTTACAATCATACCTCTATAGAGAATCTCATCCACTTTCTCACCTTCTTCATTTCTATCAAGTTTGGCGGTGTTTGACATGGGGGTGTCCATAGGTTTGGTGTTCTCCACTCAAATCTGTTTAAGATTCCACTTGTGTATTTGTCTTGGTTGATGGGGTTACCATTATTAGTTTTGATTGATTTAAAAGTTTAAGCTCCCCCATCATTATCATCTCGAACACACTCTATAAGAGAGAGCTAAACTCCTCACAAAGATCAAGATCAGCCCCCCTAAGATAATATCATCAACATAAATTTGAATGATTAAGAAATTGACAAAAGTGTGTTTTAGATATAAGGTAGAATCTACTTTGCCCATGATATAGCCATTGTTTAGCAAAAAGTTCTTTAGTTTCTCCTACCAAGCTCTAGGGACTTGTTTGAGGCCATAGAGAGCTTTTTGTAACAAGTAAACATGGTTAGGAAATTCATCAAGTTCAAAACCAAGATGTTGAACCAAATATACTTCCTTCCCAATTGTACCATTCAAAAACGTAATTTTAACATCCATTTGATATAGCAAGAAATTCTTATAGCTAGAAAAAGCAAGTAACATTCTAATGGACTCAAGTCTAGCAACCGGAGTATAAGTTTCATCAAATTCAATACCTTTCCAATTATTGTAGCCTTGAGCGACTAACCTTTCTTTGTTCCTTAGCACTTTTCCACTTTCATCGAGTTTGTTGTGGTAGACCCATTTGGTGCCAATGATCTTGATATCATTTGGACATGGCATTAAGGTCCACACCTTGTTTGTTTTAGAATTTTCTAACTCTTCTTGCATGGATAGGATCCATCATCATCCCCAAGAGCTTCTTTGACATTATTCTACTGAAGGATTGAGATGAAGGAATTTTTTGCTTGTTCTTTGTTGTAGGCAGCCCGTGTCTTCACCCTTTCAAAAGGGTTACCTATGATGAGGTATTTTTTATGACACTTTGCAAAGTGGAGAGTTGGGTCCTTCTTTTCATCTTCTTTCTCTTCTTCTTCTATGTCCACCTCTTTTTCCCTTATTTGTGATGTTGAGCTCTTTCAAGATAGGTATCACCTCATCTACAACATCATCAATTCCAACATTCTTGGAAATAGAGGGGTTAGTATCAATAAATTCAAATTGATAGATTCTTCAACTCTATACAAATCAATGTTAAAAACTCTAAGAGATAGCTGAGAAAGAAAGCTTTATAAGATTTCAGATCAAACTTGTCGAGGGAATCCTCAGTGTTCAAAACAAAACAAGGACAACCAAAAACATGAAAGTGGTCGATAGAAGGCTTTCTACCACACCATAGCTTATAGGGGGTTTACTTAAAGATGTATGTGTGTAAACTCAGTTTTACACAAAACATGAAGTGTTAATGGCTTCGGTCCAAAACTTCTTTGGAGTATCATACACTAGAAGCATGGTCCTAGAAATTTCCTATAGTGACCTATTCTTTCTCTATACAACCCCATTTTGTTGAGGTGTTTGAGGTCAAGAAAAGTTATGTGCATACCTGGATTCCTCAGAAACCCATTCAAACAAGTCATTTTCAAATTCTACCCCATGGTCATTATAGATAGACACGTTGCGGAAAGAAGATTCATTTTCAACTCATTTACAAAAAGTTAAGAAAACACCAAGAATATCACTTTTTGAAACACAAAAGAAAGTCAAAATAAATCAAGAAAAAGCATCGAAAATCTCATGACAATACTCACTTCCACGAAGTGATTGCATTCTCATTGGTCAGGGTAGATCAATATGAAGAAGTTCAAGAGCTCTTTTGGTACTAAGGACTCCCTTGGATTTAAAGGAAGACTTGGTTTTATTTCCTTGGGTGCAAGGTTGGCATTCATCATCCTTATCAAAATCTAATTTGGGAAGTCCTTTCATCACATCCTTTTTGCTCAACTTTTTCAACTGATGCATATTTACATGACCTAGCCTACAGTGTGACAAATATATGTCCTTCAAATTCAGAACAAGGCATCTACCAACAATAGGCTTAAAAGAGTAAGAACAATAACATAGATATTACCATTTCTAGTTCCCTTATATATGACATTGTAGGATAGGGAATCTAGAAGTAAGAGTTCTAGTGATGCAAAAAAAAAGATAGCCATTATCAAATTTTTCACTAACACTAATTATATTATGATGTAGGACATCCACAAGAAGAACCGTCTTGATGCACATTGAACCACCTACATCACCCTCACCTATCACCTTACCCTTGTTGTCACCAAATGTTACATATCCCCCTTTATTCTTTGTGAAATTGTTGAAGTGGTTGATTTCACCTGTCATCGACTTTAAGCAACCACTATCAGAAATCCATTTTCCTTTTACCTACAAGAATGGTATATGTCAGTACCCAACTCAAACTTTGGGATCTAGAGTTAGCTTGGGGACCCATTTCATCTTTTGGTTGTTCCCCTTTTTCTTGTAAGGATAATAAGTAGAGTAATGATCATCACTCTTGCAATGTTTACATACCATAGGGATCTTAGATCTAGAAGACTCTCCATGGAAAATAGGAGGCCCCTTGCTCTTTTTGTTACCCTTTCCCTTTCTCTTTCTCTTTGGAGCTCCATCTACATATCCCAAACTACTAGTATCACCTTATTTGGTAGAGTGATCTAGAACTTCATTGAGAGATTGCTTTCGTTTGAGAAATTTTTGCAAGGATGCTCTAGCGTTGTGATTATCATCACTAAGAATAATGACAGTAGTAGAAAGACTAGCTAAATCATCTGGAGCATGCAGCAGGTTGGCCTCTAAACGGAGGGCTTTAGTATGTAAAGAATCTCTTACAAGAGTAATGCTAGATACTTCATTACTAGGAAACAAAGGTCTAGAAGATAGATCATTTATTTGAGTAAGTAACCTAGAATTTTCAGTCCTAAGATTGATAAGTTTATCGAGAAAATATTTTTTTCATATTTGATACCATCAGAAGCAAGCTTAAGATCAATTTTTTAAGTTTTAAGTAAAGAAAGCTCATATAGGTACTTTTGGTTCTCTTCCTTAAGAGTATTGATGTTCTTAAGGTAGATACCATTCTCAACTTCAACTCCATTGTATTGGATCTCAAGATCAAGAAATTTAGCTTGCAAATAATCAAAACTATCAAGATGATTTTTCTCACTTTGCTCAAGTAAATCAATTCTAGCATACAAATCATCAATGAACTTCCCTAACATCTTCTTTTAGATTTGCATTGAGAATAAGAAGAGAGGGGAGCTGTAAGCACATCGATGAGGTCTTATTTAGATGGATCATTAAAACCTACCTCACCAATATCAATAACCATGAGAGAAAGATGGCATTCTTCCTCATAAGATCTTGAACTGCTAGAGAGATGATCCTTCCCATGTGACATGGGCTACATCTTTGTTCCTTGTCTCCTTCTTCTCCTTCCTATTATACATGCCATATTTATTTTAATCCTCCTCCTTATTATAGCTTCTCTTGTGGTACATCTTTCTTTCCCTGGGGCATTCACTCTTATAATCCCTTTTTTGACCACACTTGTAGCACCTTGGAGTAGAAGAAGAGGATGTCTTTCCTTTGAAGTGTTTGCCATTGGAGTAGTTTGCTTCATGGTCACTAGGGCCTTCATATTCAGTTGAGGAGGGAGGAGAGGACTGGAAGGCAAGTTTTTGCTGAAGAACAAGTGCTTACACTTGATCCTTGAAAGCATTGTCTTTGATCTTCTATGACTCCTTTTCTTCTTGATTTTCATCCTCCTCTTGCTTGTCAAGTCTTGGCTCGTCATCTTGAAGGTTTCCAATAGATCTTTGGTGGAAATGTCACTAAGGCTTATAACTTCTTTAGTGGAGGTTACCTTGGATTCACATCTCTTAGGGAGATAGCTTAGGATCTTGGATTTGATCATCCCTTTATCCATGGTGTGACCCAAGGAGGCAAGGTCATTAATGATGGTGTTGAGCCTCTTTCTGGGGGATGCATGGAGAAGCCTCCTTCTAGCTTGTGAAAATCAAGTAGGTTTTCCTCCATCTTTTCATCTCAAAAGAGATTATGTCATAGAGCACCATGTCTATTATACCAATTGATGGATCAAAGGGCTCTAAAGGGGTGAATAGAGCTAAAAACACTTGTAAAAAACTTGTTAGACCTTCAAGTTGCTAAAGATGTAGGATTGCAAATATTAAATTTGTAGGGAAAGTTAACATACATAGAAAGGATGAGAGAGATTGAACAAGAACAAGAACACAAGTTGTGTATTATGGTTCCTATCCTCAAACTAGAAGATAGTCAGTCCACTACCTAGAGAGGTCAAGTCTAGGATTTGCAACCCATGTATACTTATATTCCATTATAAGTCATACAAGATGACCTTCTTTTCTTGGTATAAGGATACCCGACTTTCCTTTGAGGCCATGGGTGACAAAAACCTTACAAACAAGGGCTTACCTATCAAAGACAAGAGTCTTCCACCTATCTAGGGACTTATCCACTTTTGCAAGTAGTCTTCCGCCTTCACTAAGGTCTTACCTACTCTTGCACCAAGTCTTTGTCCTTGCAACCCACTCTTCTTGGATACTCCACCTTATCCTTCTCCTTTACTTAGAGAAGCTTCTTGCAACTTATTCTTCAGCTTTGAAGAATCTTTGCACCTTCTCCTTCACTTGGAGAAGTCTTCACCATCTCCTTCACCTGGAAAAACTTTTCACCAACCTTTGATCTTTGACGAAAGGGGGTCACAGAAAGGAAGCTTTGAGAGATTTACAATACTACACGGGAGTATCATTCTCACACATTGCCTATCTCACTCATATGGATGAACTAAAAAGTAAACAAGAGAGAGAAATGGGCTCAAGTAGACTAGATGCACTCAACTATAGAAAGGACCTTGAATAGCATGAATGAGCAAACTTGAAAAGAACTCCAATAAGTCCTCTTTATGGTTGGGGTGTCCAATAAATGGTAGGAATACTTATGGACATTTTATAGACATTTGGGGTTTTGTAACGGATATCTTTTTTACTTTTGAAGCACTCCAATGGTTAGAATCACTTTTTTATGATTCTCGTACAGTGCATTTAGTCGAGTTTAAAAAAAGGTAACTCGGTCGATTGCACTATGAGGCACAACTAAGTTAAAGAATTTGTCGAGTTTATCATAGATGAAACTCAATCGACCCATTTAAATAATGTTTTGTTATTGTAGGGATCAGTTCGAGTTTTGTGTGTAGGACACTCGACCATACATGAACATTCTCAAAATCCATCAAGGGATCGATCGAGTTTGTAATGCGACGGATCAACAACCTGTATTGAATTTTGGAAAATGCTATTGAGTGATCAACAATTCAAATTATGGGTTCCTAATTTTTTCTCATTTTAGTTACAAATCATATCATCAACAAGACGTTTACAAAAATCATCTAAAGTGATTTGAAGTGTTTTTCATAAAAGTGCATTTGCATTGTTTTTTATTTGAACTAGATCAAGCTAGGGATTGATATATTTTATCTTTTTCATGTATCTAATACCTAAAATTAATCTCAACAAAACATATTAGATACATATGAATGGAATGACTATATATTATAAAAATATGCACAATGTATAACTCTCAAGTCAACATTGTGATGCACTATAATGTTCCAAAACAGTTTTGTCTGAAAGTTGTTCTCATTGCCTATTTCTAATTCATCACATGCCCTTGTCTGTTATTGGTAATAAAATCATTATCCAGGTCCTATAATCCTAGGTTGTCTTATTCACTATTTTTCGAAAGATTTTTGGTCAACCTATTTTATTCATCTTCTTACATATAATCATGATAAGTTGTGTCCTAGAGCTAAAAATGTATTTTTCTTGGATATTTGTGTGCTCAGAAAGGATATAGTTGCTATATTCCTACTTCTATAAAATGGTTCAAGAGATGTGATGTGGTCTTCTTTAAATATACTCCATTCTATTATACTAAAGGGAAAAGTCTGACTACATAAAATTAGTTCTACACCTCTAACTATTCTCAGTGATTCTACTTCTGTTGTGCATCCTATTGAGACTACTTATCCGCCTCTAATTGTCTATCAAAGTAGGAATCATCCATAATCTTGTACTACTACTGAAGAACCCCCCTCCACTTTCAACCAATCCACACCTCCTGATGGTCTAGTTCCGGTCCAGGTAACTTTTGATCTGCATCTACCCATTGCTCTCAAGAAGGACACTCGCTCATTCACAACACATAGTATTATTGACTATGTTTCTACTAATCAACTTAGTGTACATGTTAGTAACTTTGTTTCTGCTCTTTCTTCCATTTTTGTTCACAAAAATATTACTAATGCTTTACAAAGTACTTCTTGGACACATGATATGATGGAAGAGATGATTTCCCTTATTGATAAAGGTACTCGGGAATTGGTAGATCCTCTATCTGATGGCAATCATGTTTGGTGTACACTATGAAATATCATCATGATGGGACTGTAGAAAGGATGAAGGAACACCTAGTTGCCAAAGGGTACACTCAAACTTATGGTATTGATTATGTTGATACTTTTTTTCTGCTATTCCTATACTTAATTTCTGGGTGGGTCTTTCTCTCAGTTGCTATAAGTTGAATTGGTCTCTTCTCTAGTTAGATGTGGAGAATGCTTTTCTTTATAGTGATCTCCAAGAAGAAGTCTATATAGAGAAACCACCTGGGTTTGTTGCTCAGGGGGAATTACACAAGGTTTGTCATTCAAGAAGTCTATTTATGGACTCAAGCATAGTTCACATGCCTAGTTTGACAAGTAGAGTAAGATCTTGACTACTTATGGCTTCCTACGATCTCATGTTCATCACTATGTTTTTATTAAGAAGACATCTTCTGGTATAGATGTTCTAATTGTGTATGATGATGATATAATTTTATCTGGAAGTGATTTTTCTAAAATTTATGCTACCAAAGCTTATTTATGCAAGCACTTTGTCATTAAACATTTGGAAAGCTGAGGTACTTTCTGGGAATTGAGGTTTAAAATACCTCTAATGCTCTTGTTTTGGCTTAGAGGAAGTATGCTCTACATATTCTATAGGAGACAAGGATGGTTGGAGCTTGAGATGTTGATACTCCTCTAAATCCTAATGTAAATTGGGATGATGATTAATATCCCTTGTATCCTGATAGTAAATTCTATAGGAGGCTAGTTGGAAAATTAATCTATTTGACTGTTACTAGGGCTGGTATTTATACTATAGTTGGTTTGGTTAGTAGGGATCTTGATAAGCCTAGACAGGGTCATTGGAACACATTGTGTCTTTATAAGGAGTGGGACCCGATAGGGGATCCACTTCCCTACTAGAAAGGAAAAGGCCACATACCTTGAAACAAATACCACATATTGTTTTTTTACCAAAGGGATGCGTACCAATACTTTCTACATGTATGTATCATAGTACCAAAAATATAGCAGCGGAATAAGAAAGTTCTAGCTATTACAAAGCTTGTTATCATTATACATCACTTCACCACACATGGGTGTCAAAAAGGAAATCTAATTATATAATCCAAATATCAAGTTGATGGTCATCTAACCACCTCTTCAAAGTCTCCCAAAAGCTCAGCTATAATGTTGAAGTTCAAGACCTCCTTGCTTTATCTAGGGTTGGAAGTATACCCCACAAAAGAAAAGAAGAAAGAGAAACATCAACAAAAGTTGGTATGTGCATACTAAAATATAAAATTGAGAAATATATGAAAATAAGGATATCGATTACAAATTCTTGCCATACAAGAGGAAAGTACTACCCAAAGGATGATAAAAGAAAAGAACATTTATATCATGATGAAAGCAAAATATAAGTTCAAAGAATTCATGTGTTTCACGTGTGTCAAAACTAGAATAATATATCATGTAGGTAGGACATACACATCTACCAAAAATGTAGAGCAAGCAGGGTCTTGTATACATCTTCTCTATAATGGGATGGTGGAAGGGTCTATCAACTTCTGCCTAGCAGGAATTTTCACATCTTCCAATATATATAAAAACATGCAGGGATTTTCACATCTGCATTCATATGTGGGAATTTTCACATCCACATAAATTCACAATCAACATTATACTAGTAGTCACCACATGATGCATAACAAGGATAAACAAGAGATATGAAATAAAAAATGTCCAACAAAGTGGGCTACATATACACCCACTACCAAGGTGGGAAAAGAAGCACAAAACATCCACTACATGGTGGGCATAAACATCCACATAAATGTGGGCACAAAGCACAAGATAAGAGTCCAAGAGAATATACAAGGCCATAATATTAATCTAGTTCATAAGAACCATGATATCAAAAGAGCATTGTGTAGGATAATGTCCATAGGACCAAGAGTAAGACAAAAATAGGTTAATTTCCCAACATAGAGGAATAGGTGATACATCATACATTTAGAGTGAAGAATTAGAAATTGCTCAATATAGAAATAATGTGGGATGCAATCATACAATAAGAGAGAGAAATTTCTTAATATAAATAATCGGGGATGCATCATACAACAAGAGAAAGAAAGTGCTCAATATGAATAATCAGATCTGCAAACATACAATAAGAGAGAGAAATTACTCAATATGAATAATCAGGGATGCATCATACAACAAGAGAAAGAAATTGCTCAATATGAATAATCGGGTATGCAAACATACAATAAGAGAGAGAAATTGCTCAATATGGATAATCGGGGATGCATCATACAAAAAGAGAAATTAATTGCTCAATATGAATAATTGGGTCTACAAACATACAATAAGAGAGAGAAATTGCTCAATATGAATAATCAGGGATGCACCATACAACAAGAGAAAGAAATTGCTCAATATGAATAATTGGGTTTGCAAACATACAATAAGAGAGAGAAATTACTCAATATGAATAATCGAGGATGTATCATACACCAAGAGAAAGAAATTGCTTATTATGAATAATCGGGTCTGCAAACATACAATAAGAGAGAAATTGCCCAATATGAATAATCAGGGATGCATCATACCTCAACTTCAGAGTCTATACAGTTCAAAGTCCAAGCTAAGTCCAAGCCCAGGTCTCCAAAGAATCTCTAGGGAAGGTTGACAAGTCCAATAAGTAAGGTTCTCAAGATTAGAGAGGTTGGTGTCTCCAACAAAGCTCCTATCTCGAGGAAGAAGCACCTTCTCCACTTTAGAGGTGAAAAACCTTAACAAAAGAACATGGAGATAATGTGTTTACGGGTTCTAGGTGGGGTTTCACCATGGAAGACCAAGGCTTCCGGGAAGGTTGATGGAAGAGGAATAACATGAAAAATGAAGAAGAAAGAGAGAGAAAATCACTTGCCTTGATCAAAAACCCTAGAAGAGGACCATGGAAACCCTAGGTAGGGCTAGATGGAACTCTAGAAGACCTTTTTTTCAATAAGGGGTACATATTCTCCCTTGGACCACCTAGTTCCACATCAAAATAGAGAAATATAGGTACTCTAAGCTAGAGGAAATAGGGAGTGAACAATGAGTTCGAATTGGATCTAGGAAGGTGTATATATAGCTTCATGGATAAGGAAGGGGTCAAGCATGAGGTGTACATGGAGTTTTCCATGTGTCAATATCTTAGAGATTCTATGTCCATGCCAAAACTCCATCAGTTGCTACCCACACTTCCTCTCTTTTATCCATATCCTTATCCTTTTCTTTATCTTTATCCTTATCTTGACCTTTATCCTTATCCTGACCTTTATCCTTATCCTTATCTTCATCATTATCCATGAAGGGGAAAAATCCTAAAATGTCCTTGAAGAGTAATACTTCGAAACCAAGTATAACTAGGACCCCAAAGCCCAAAAAATTCGAGAATGATAAGGAAACCTATAAAGATTTTAATTCTTGTGACAATTTACAAATTAAACCTCCCAATTGGGTGAATTGTCGAAAAGTCCAGAATGTACCTAAAATTGCATAACTTGCACAAACAACCTTCAAACTGAACCAAACTTTATCCACAAGTTATATTTGATGTGTTGAATATGAATTTGCCATTATTTATATACTTTAAAGTTATATAATCACATTATTCATTACTTATGCCTTTTACTCATTCTCTCTCCTAAACTTATCCTAATATTTCAAGGTTGTCCAAATTAGATGAAATTTGACATGTAGGCTTATTTTGATGAGTAGATTTCAAATTTGAAGTTTGTTTCTACTTTTGAGACTTCTTTTTATGAGATATGTCATATGCCCATTAACGACCCATTATCTAAATTATATATTCAATAAAGTTTCTTATCTTCATATTACCACCAAAATGAGTTATGTGGCATATTTTATTTATCTATTATACATAAGATTAATGTTAGAACATTAGGTTATGTTAAGGTTATATATTCATGCATTAGCTCATTGGTATTATACTAAATATCTATTTATGTCTAACCTTCAACCTTGTTTGGCTAAGTCCAAAGCATCAACTTCCAGGGTAGGGTTCGAGATCTAGTATGTTACAACACACCACCCCTTAAAGGGGTTTCATCCTCGAAATAAAAACATCCATAAGAAAACTTATCCACCACCCCTTAAAGGGTTCATCTTATTATATCAAACTAAACTTCAGGTACAAAAGCTTTAGCTGTACTTCCTTACATACTACTACAAAAGCAAAATGCAAAAGGAAAACATAACTAGGAAAGATTAACTATGGAACTGTGGGTCAACTTGATCCTTTCCTTAGTCCTCATCATGAACTTCTTCAACATCCATAGCAAAAACCCTTCTAACTTTTCTTTCCACATGCCTTCTACCATTATTTCCATTATTGTTTCCATTATTCCGAGGAGGCACTGGTTGTTAAGCTGGTACTTGTCTATTCTTGAGCTTAGGACACTCCGGGAAAACATATCATGGTTCATTGCAGTAGTGACATATTGGCACCCTATCCCTTATTTGGTCAATATTGTTCTCAGAATGACAATCACCATCAGGGTGCTTCCTCTTATGATTATTTTCCTTATAGGATGGAAACTAGGATAGGATTCCACATCTAAGGTCTTATCCACCATCTGTTTAAAGGTCAAGGCTAGTTTTGGAATAAGAGCACGACCTATGTTGTAGTTGATTCCATTAAGTAAAAGGTCAACTTTCCTTTCTTCACGCAAACCTTCAACATACCTCTCTAGTAGGAGGAACCTTTGCACATATGCAGAAACTGATAGGGGACCTTGCTTCAAACTATAGAACTCAACTTCCTTCTTCTCCAAAGCAGAAGTACAGATGTACTTTCCTTGAAAGAGAGCTAAGAACTCCACCCAAGTCATGGTTGACATGTCTCTAGTACTTCAAATCCCATTCCACCACACTCTTATGTGTCCTTCCAAGACACAAGAAGCAAACCTAAGCTTCTAGTGTGGAGGACATGCCATGCAATCAAATGTCCTCTCTATGGCCAACACCCAATCTTTAACTTTGTCCACCATCTCTAGCTCACCCTCATTCTTAAAGTAGGGTGGTTACATCTTCATGAAGTTGATGATTGAGTACTCCTTTGGTTTCTCAGGCATTGAAGAACTGTTCAGCTTCCTCATCATAGATGAAGAGAAAAGCTATCTCAACATGGTCAACTCTTGATCAGGAGTAAGATTAGTAGAAATAGGAGTATCCCAATCAGAATCCTGACCCTCAAGGGTAACAGGAGGGTCTTGTCTTAGCATGTCGTACTTAGGGTTCTAAGATATCGCAAAGCCTCCTAGGTTGTCAACAAAGGAGTTTTGTCTAGCCATAAGGTTTTCTTGCACAAGGCAATGAAACTAGGTGTAAGAAACCTAACATAAAGATAAACATCCTAAAGAGAGACAAGGTAGAAATAGTTAGACAACCGACTGCTAATGGCTCAGATACCATGTTGTAAGGAGTGGGACCCAATAGGGGATCCACTTCCCTACTAGAAATGAAAAGGCCACATCCCTTGAAACAAATACCACATAAATTTTTTCACCAAAGGGATGTGTACCAATACTTTATACATATATGTATCATAGTACCAAAAATATAGTAGTGGAATAAGAAAGTTCTAACTGTTACAAAGCTTGTTATCATTATACATCACTTCGCCACACATGGGTGTCATAAAGCAAATCTAATCATATAAGCCAAAGATCAAGTTGGGGGTCATCAAACCACCTCTTAAAAGTCTCCCAAAAGCTCAGCTACAATGTTGAACTCCAAGTCCTCCTTGCTTTACATGGGGTTGGAAGAATACCCCACAAAAGAACAAAAGAAAGAGAAACATTAACAAAAGCTAGTATGTGCATACTAAAATAGGAAACTGAGAAATATATGAAAATAATGATATGAATAATAAATGCTTCCTATAGAAGAGGAAAGTAATACCCAAAGGATCACAAAAAAAATAGAATTCATATCATGATGAAAGAAAAATATAAGTTCAAAGCATCCATGTGTTTCGCCTGTGGCAAAACTAGAATAATATATTATGTAGTTAGGACATACTCATCTACCAAAAATGTAGAGCGAGTAGAGTTTTGTATACATCTGCTCTATAATAGGGCGGTGGTAGGGTCTGTCAACTTCTGCCTAGCAGGAATTTTCACATCTGCTGATTTGTATAAAAATATTCATGGATTTTCACATCTACATTCATATGTGGGAATTTTCACATCGACATAAATTCACATTCAACATTATACTAGTAGTCACCACATGATCCCTAACAAGGATAAACAAGAGATAAGAAATCAGAAATATCCAACAAAGTGTGCTACATATACACCCACTACCATGGTGGGAAAATAAGCACAAAACATCCACTACAAGGTGGGCATAAACATCCAATCAATGCGGGTACAAAGCATAAGATAAGAGTCTAAGAGAAAATACAAGGTCATAATAATAATCTAGTTCATAAGAGCCATGACATCAAAAGAATAGAGCATTGTGCAAGATAATGTCCATAGGACCAAGAGTAAGACAAAAATAGGTTAATTGCCCAACATTGAGGAATAGGGGATACATCATACATTTAGAGTGAAGGATTAGAAATTACTAAATATAGAAATAATGTGGGATACAATCATACAATAAGAGAGAGAAATTGCTCAATATGTACAATCGGGGATGCATCATACAACAAGAGAAAGAAATTGCTCAATATGAATAATCGGGTCTGCAAACATACAATAAGAGAGAGAAATTTCTCAATATGAATAATTGGGGATGCGTCATACCACAAGAGAAAGAAATTGCTCAATATGAATAATCGAGTGTGCAAACATACAATAAGAGAGAGAAATTGCTCAGTATGAATAATTGGGGATGCATCATACAATAAGAGAAAGAAATTTCTCAATATGAATAATTGGGTCTGCAAACATACAATAAGGAAGAGAAATTGCTCAATATGAATAATCGGGGAAGCATTATACAACAAGAGAACGAAATTTCTCAATATGAATAATTGGGTCTGAAAACATACAATTTGAGAGATATAATTCTCAATATGAATAATTGGGGATGCATCATACAACAAGAGAAAGAAATTGCTCAATATGAATAATCAGGTCTGCAAAGATATAGTAAGAGAGAGAAATTGGTCTATATGAATAATTGGGGATGCATCATACCTCAACTTCAGTGTCTATATAGAACAAAGTCCAAGATAAGTCCAAGTGTAGGCCTCCAAAGAACCTCTAGGGAAGGTGGACATGTCCAATAAGTAAGGTTCCCAAGCTTAGAGAGGCTGGTTTCTCCAACAAAGCTTCTATCTCGACCAGGAAGCACCTTCTCCACTTTAAAGGTGAAAAACCCTAACAAAAGAACATGGAGATGAGGTGTTTATGGGTTCTTGGTGGGGTTTCACCATGGAAGACCATGGCTTCAACTTGGAGTAAGGTTGAAGGAAGAGGAAGAACATGAAAAAAGAAGAAGAAAGAGAGAGAAAATCACTTGCCTTGGTCAAAAACCCTAGAAGAGGACATGGAAACCCTTGGTAGGGCTAGATAGAACTCTAGGAGACCTTTTTCTCAATAAGGGGAACATATTCTCCCTTGGCCCACCTAGTTATGTAGAAAAATAGAGAAATATAGGTACTCTAAGCTAGATGAAATAGGGAGTGAGAAATGATTTCGAATTGGAGCTAGGAAGGGGTATATATAGCTTCATGGATAAGGAAGGAGTCAAGCATGAGGTGTACATGGAGTTTTCCATTTGTCAATCACCTAGAGATTCTATGTCCATGCAGCACCTCCTTCAGTTACTACCCAAACTTTCTCTCTTTTATCCATATCCTTATCCTCATCTTTATCTTTATCCTTATCTTGACCTTTATCCTAATCCTTATCTTCATCCTTATCCATAAAGGGGAAAATCCCTAAAATGTCTTTGAAGAGAAATACTTCTAAACCAAGTATAGCTAGGAGCCCCAAAGCCCAAAAACTTTGAGAATGATAAGGAAACCTATAAGGATCATAATGGTAGTGACAATTAACGAATAAAACCTCCCAATTGGGTAAATTGTAGAAAAGTCCAAAATGTAACTAAAATTGCATAACTTGCACAAACAACATCCAAATTGGACCAAAATTTATCCACAAGTTATATTTCATGTTTTGAATATGAATTTGCAATTATTTTCATATTTTGAAGTTATTTTTTCACATTATTCATTACTTATGCCTTTTTACTCATTCTCTCTCCTAAACTTATCCTAATATTTCAAAGATTGTCCAAATTAGATGAAATTTGACATGTAGGCAAATTTTGATATGCATATTTCAAATTTGAAGTTTGTTTATACTTTTGAGACTTCTTTTTATGAGATATGTCATATGGCCCATTAACGACCCATTATCTAAATTATTCATCCAATTAAGTTTCTTATCTTCATATTACCACCAAAATGAGTTATGTGGCATATTTTATGTATCCATTATAAACATAAGATTAATGTTAGAACATTAGGTTACATTAAGGTGATCTATACATGCATTAGCTCGTTGGGATTATGCTAAACATATATTTATGTCTAACCTTCAACCTTGTTTGGCTAAATCCAAAGCGTCAACTTCTAGGGTAGGGTCTAATATCTAGTATGTTACATCACACCACCCCTTAAAGGGATTTCATCCTTGAAATCAAAACATCCATATGAAAACTTATAGACCACCCCTTAAAGGGTTCATATTATTACATCAAACCAAACTTGAGGTAATAAAGGTTCAACAAAACTTCCTTACATACTACTATAAAAGCAACATGCAAAAGGAAAACATAACTAGGAAAGATTAACTATGGAACTATGGGTCAACTTGTTACTATCCTTGGTCCTCATCATGAACTTCCAGGGAGGTAGTTGTTATTGAGCTGGTGCTTGTCCATTCTTGAGCTTAGGACACTTAGGGCGAAATTGTCCAGGTTCATTGCAATAGTGACATATTGACACCCTATCCCTTCTTCGAGCAACATTGTCCTCAGAATGACGATCACATTCAGGGTGCTTCCTCTTATGATTGTTTTCCTTGTAGTACTGGAAACCAAGATAGGATTCGACAACTAAGGCCTTATCCACCATATTTTTAAAGGTCAAGGGTAGTTGTGGAATAAGAGCATGACCTATGTTGTAGTTGAGTCCATTAAGGAAAATGTAAACTTTCCTTTCTTCACACAAACCTTCATCATACCTCTCAAGCAGGAGGAACCTTTGTACATATGAAGAAACTGACATGGGACCTTGCTTCAAACTATAGAACTCAACTTCCTTCTTCTTCAAAGCAATAATACATATGTACTATCATCAAAAGAGATCTAATAACTCCACCCAAGACATGTTTGAGATGTCTCTAGTCCTTGAAATTCCATTCTACCACACTCTTGCAGGTCCTTCCAAGACATAGGAAGCAAACCTAACCTTCTGGTGTAGAGTACATGCCATACCATCAAATGTCCTCTCTATGGTCAATACCCAATCATCAGCTTTGTCCACCATCTCTAGCTCACCCTCACCCTTGAAGTAGGGTGGTTGCATATTCATGAAGTCAATGATTGAGTACTCCTTGGGTTTCTCAGGAACAAAAGAACTGCTGAGCTTCCCCATCATAGTTGAAGAGAGAAGTTGTCTCAACATGGTCAACTCTTGATCAAGAGTAAGATTAGTAGCAACATGAGTATCCTGATTAGAAGTCTGACTCTCAGGGGTAACAGGAGGGTCTTGTCTTAGCATCCCATACTTAGGGTTCTGAGGTGTCTCAAAGCCTCCTAGGTTGTCAACAAAGGAGTTCTGTCTAGCGATAAGGTTTTCCTACACAAGACAAGGATACTAAGTGTAAGAAACCTAAGATAAAGGTAAACTTCCTAAAGGGAGACAAGGCTAAAATAGTTACACAACCGACTGCTAATGGATCTGATACCATGTTGTAAGGAGTGGGATCCGATAGGGGATCCACTTCCCTACTAGAAAGGAAAAGGCCACATCCCTTGAAAAAATACCACAGAAAAGTTTTAACCAAAGGGATGTGTACCAATACTTTCTACATGTATGTATCATAGTACCAAAAATATAGCAGCTACATAAGAAAGTTCTAACTATTACAAAGCTTGTTATCATTATACATCACTTCACCACACATGGGTGTCAAAAAGGAAATCTAATCATATAAGCCAACAATTAAGTTGAGGTTCATCTAACCACCTCTTCAAAGTCTCCCAAAAGCTCATCTACAATGTTGAAGTCCAAGTCCTCCTTGCTTTACCTGGGGTTGGAAGCATACCCCACAAAATAAAAGAAGAACGAGAAACATCAACAAAAGTTGGTATGTGCATACTAAAATAGGAAATTGTGCAATATATGAAAATAAGGATATCAATTATAAATGCTTCCCATAGAAGAGGAAAGTACTATCCAAAGGAGCATAAAATAAAAGAAAATTCATATTATGATGAAAGAAAAATATAAGTTCAAAGAATCCATGTGTTTCATCGGTGACAAAACTAATAATATATCATGTAGGCAGGACAAACATCTACCAAAAATGTAGAGCGAGAAGGGTCTTGTATACATCTGCTCTATAATAGGGTGGTGGCAGGGTCTGTCAACGTCTTCCTAGCAGGAATTTTTACATTTGCCAATACATATAAAAATATGCAGGGATTTTCAAATTTGCATTCATATGTGGGAATGTTCACATCCACATAAATTCACATTCAACATTATACTAGTAGTCACCACATGATGCATAACAAGGATAAACAAGAGATATGAAATAAAAAATATCCAACAAAGTGTGCTACATATACACCCACTACCATGGTGGGAAAAGAAGCACAAAACATCCACTACAAGGTGGGCATAAACATCCACATCAATGTGGGCACAAAGCATAAGATATGAGTTCAAGAGAATATAGGATGTCATAATAATAATCTAGTTCATAAGAATCATGATATCAAAAGAGTTGAGTGTGATGCAGGATAATGTCCATAGGACCAAGAGTAAGATAAAAACAGGTTAATTGCCCAACATAGAGGAATAGGGGATACATCATACATTTAGAGTGAAGAACTAGAAATTTCTCAATATAGAAATAATGTGGGATGCAATCATACAATAAGCAAGAGAAATTGCTAAATATGCATAATAGGGGATGCATCATATAACAAGAGAAAGAAATTGCTCAATATGAATAATTGGGTCTGCAAGCATACAATAAGAGAGAGAGATTGCGTAATATGAATAATCAGGGATGCATCATACAACAAGAGAACAAAGTTTCTCAATATGAATAATCGGGTCTGCAAACATACAATAAGAGAGAGAAATTACACAATATGAATAATCAGGGATGCATCATACATCAAGAGAACGAAATTGCTCAATATGAATAATCAGGTCTGCAAACATACAATAAGAGAGAGAAATTGCTCAATCTGAATAATCGGGGATGCATCACACAACAAGAGAAAGAAATTGCTCAATTTGAATAATCAGGTCTGCAAACATACAATTAGAGAGAAAAATTTCTCAATATGAATAATCAGGGATGCATCATACAACAAGAGAAAGAAATGGCTCAATATGAATAATTGGGTCTACAAACATTCAATAAGAGAGAGAAATTGTTCAATATGAATAATCGAGGATGCATCATACCTCAACTTCAGAGTCTATACAGTCCAAAGTCCAAGCTAAGTCCAAGTGTAGGCCTGCAAAAGAACCTCCAGGGAAGGTGGATAGGTCCAATAAGTAAGATTCCCAAGCTTAGAGAGGTTGGTTTCTCCAACAAAGCTCCTATCTTGAGCAAGAAGCGCCTTCTCCACTTTAGAGGTGAAAAACCCTAACAAAAGAACATGGAGATGAGGTGTTTATAGGTTCTAGGTGGGGTTTCACCATGGAATACCATGGCTTCTACCTCGAGGAAGGTTGAAGGATGAGGAAAAATAGGAAAAAGAAGAAGAAAGAGAGAGAAAATCACTTGCCTTGGTCAAAAACCCTAGAAGAGGACCATAGAAACCCTAGGTAGGGCTAGATGGAACTATAGGAGACCTTTTTCTCAATAAGGGGAACATATTCTCCCTTGGACCACATAATTACATAGAAAAATAGAGAAATATAAGTACTCAAAGCTATAGGAAATAGGGAGTCAGCAATGATTTCGACTTGGAGCTAGGAAGGGGTATATATAGCTTCATGTATAAGGAAGGGGTCAATCATGAGGTGTAAATGGAGTTTTCCATGTGTCAATACCCTAGAGATTCTATGTCCATGCAACAACTCCCTCAGTTACTACCCACACTTTCTCTCTTTTATACATATCCTTATCCTTATCTTTATATTTATCCTTATCTTGACCTTTATCCTTATCCTTATCTTCATCCTTATCCATAAAAGGGAAAACCCTAAAACGTCCTTCAAGAGAAATACTTCCAAACCAAGTATAACTAGGAGCCCAAAAGCCCAAAAAATTCGATAATGATAAGGAAACATATAAGGATCATAATGCTCGTGACAATATACAAATAAAACCTCCCAATTGGGTAAATTGTAGAAAAGTCCAAAATGTACCTAAAATTGCATAGCTTGCACAAACAACATCCAAATTAGACCAAACTTCATCCACAAGTTATCTTTGATGTTTTTAATATGAATTTACCATTATTTTCATATTTTGAAGTTATATAATCACATTATTCATTACTTACGTCTTTTACTCATTCTCTCTCCTAAACTTATCCTAATATTTCAAGTTTGTCCAAGTTAGATGAAATTTGACATGTAGGCTAATTTTGATAGCAGATTTTGAGTTTAAAGTTTGTTTCTACTTTTGAGACTTCTTTTTATGAGATATGTCATATGCCCATTAACGACCCATTATCTAAATTATATATTCAATAAAGTTTCTTATCTTCATATTATCACCAAAATGAGTTATGTGGCATATTTTATGTTTCTATTATCAACCTAAAATTAATGTTTGAACACTAGGTTATATTAAGGTGATCTATACATGCATTATCTCATTGGGATTATACTGAACTTCTATTTATGTCTAACCTTCAACCTTGTTTGGCTAAGTCCAAAGCGTCATCTTCCAGGGTAGGGTCCGAGATCTAGTATGTTATAGCAAACCACCTCTTAATGGGATTTTGTCCTCGAAATCAAAACACCCATAAGCAAACTTATCCACCACCCCTTAAAGGGATCAACTTATTATATCAAACTAAACTTTAGGTACAAAAGATTCAACTACACTTCCGTACATACTACTACAAAAGCAACATGCAAAAGGACAACATAACTAGGAAAGATTAACTATGGAACTATGGGTCAACTTGTTCCTATGCTTGGTCCTCATCATGAACTTCTTCAGCATCCATAGCAAAAACCCTTCGAACTTTTCTTGCCACAAGCCTTCTACCATTATTTCCATTATTGTTGCCATTATTCCGGGGAGGTACTTGTTGTTGAGTTGGTTCTTGTCCATTCTTGAGCTTAGGACACTCAGGATGAACATGTACATGTTCATTGTAATAGTGACATATTGGCACCCTATCCCTTCTTCGGGCAACATTGTCTTCATAACAATAATCGCCTTCAGGGTGCTTCCTCTTATGAATGTTTTCCTTGTAGAAATGGAAACCAGGATAGAAATCCACAGCTAAGGCCTTATCCACCATCTATTTAAAGGTCAAAGGTAGTTGTGGAATTAGAGCACGACCTAATGTTGAAGTTGATTCCACTAAGGAAAAGGTCATCCTTCCTTTCTTCATGCAAACCGTCAGCATACCTCTCAATTAGGAGGAACCTTTGCACATATGCAGAAAGTGACATGGGACCTTGCTTCAAACTATAGAACTCAGCTTCCTGATTCTTCAAAATAGCAGTACATATGTACTTTCCTTGAAAGAGAGCTAAGAACACCACCCAAGACATGGTTGAGATGTCTCTAGTCCTTGAAATTCCATTCCACCACACTCTTACGGGTCCTTCCAAGACATAGACAACAAACCTAACCTTCTAGTGTAGAGGAAATTCCATACCATCAAATGTCCTCTCTATGGCCAACACCCAATCATCAACTTTGTCCACCATCTCTAGCTCACCCTCACCTTTGAAGTAGGTGGTTGCATCTTCATGAAGTTGATGATTGAGTACTCCTTGGGTTTCTCAGGCATAGAAGAATTGTTCATCTTCCCCATCATAACTGAAGAGAGAAGCTGTCTCGACATGGTCAACTCTTGATCAGGAGTAAAATTCGTAGCAACAAGAGTATCCCGATCAGAAGTCTAACTCTTAGGGGTAATGAGAGGGTCTTGTCTTGGCATCTCGTACTTAGGGTTCTGAGGTGTCTCAAAGCCTCATAGGTTGTTAACAAAGGAGTTATGTCCAGCCATAAGGTTTTCCTACACAAGGCAAGGATACTAGGTGTAAGCAACCTAAGATAAAGGTAACATCCTGAAGGGAGACAAGGCTGAAATAGTTAGTAAACCGACTATTAATGGCTCTGATACCACACTATAAGGAGTGGGACCCGATAGGGGATACACTTCCCTATTAAAAAGGAAAAGGCCACATCCCTTGAAACAAATACCACAAAAAAAATTCACCAAGGGGATGTGTACCAATACTTTCTACATGTATGTATCATAGTACCAAAAATATAGCAGCAGAATAAGAAAGTTATAACTATTACAAAGCTTGTTATCATTATACATGACTTCACCACACATGGGTGTTAAAAGGAAATCTAATCATATAAGCTAAAGATCAAGTTGAGGGTCATCTAACCACCTCTTCAAAGTCTCCCAAAATCTTAGCTACAATGTTGAAGTCCAAGTCCTCCTTACTTTACCTGGGGTTGGAAGCATACCCCACAAAAGTAGAGAAGAAAGAGAAACATCAACAAAAGCTGGTATGTGCATACTAAAATAGGAAAATGAGCAATATATGAAAATAAGGATATCAATTATAAATGCTTCCCATAGAAGAGGAAAGTACTACCCAAAGGAGCATAAAAGAAAAGAACATTCATACCATGATGAAAGCAAAATATAAGTTCAAAGCATCCATGTGTTTCACCTGTGAGAAAACTAGAATAATATATCATGTAGGTAGGACATACACATCTACCAAAAATGTAGAGTGAGTAGGGTCTTGTATACATCTGCTCTATAATAGGGTGGTGGTAGGGTTTGTCAACATCTGCCTAGTAGGTATTTTCACATCTGCCAATATATATAAAAATATGTAGGGATTTTCACATCTGAATTCATATGTGGGAATTTTCACATCCACATAAATTCACATTCAACATTATACTAGTAGTCACCACATGATACATAACAAGGAGAAACAAGAGATATGAAATCAAAAATATCCAACAAAGTGTGCTACGTATACACCCACTACCATGGTGGGAAAAGAAGCACAAAACATCCACTACAAGGTGGGCATAAACATCCACATCAAAGGGGGAACAAAACACAAGATATGAGTTCAAGAGAATATACAAGGTCATAATAATAATCCAGTTCATAAGAACCGTGATATCAAAAGAATAGATCATTGTGCAAGATAATATCCATAGGACCAAGAGTAAGGCAAAAGTAGGTTAATTACCCAACATTGAGGAATAGGGGATACATCATAGATTTAGAGTGAAGAATTAGAAATTTCTCAATATAGAAATAATATGGGATGTAATCATACAATAAGAGAGAGAAATTGCTCAATATGAATGATCAGGGATGCATCATACAACAAGAGAAAGAAATTGCTCAATATGAATTGTTGGGTCTGTAAACATACAATAAGAGAGAGAAATTTCTCAATATGAATAATCGGGGATGCATCATACAATAAGAGAAAGAAATTTCTGAATATGAATAATCGGGTCTGCAAACATACAATAAGAGGGAGAAATTTCTCAAAATGAATAATTGCGAATGCATCATACAATAGGAGAAAGAAATTGTTTAATATGAATAATTGGGTCTATAATCATAGAATAAGAGAGACAAATTGCTCAATATGAATAATCGGGGATGCATCATACAACAAGAGAAATAAATTGCTCAATATGAATAATCGGGTATGCAAACATACAATAAGAGAGAGAAATGGCTCAATATGAATAATCGGGGATGCATCATACAACAAGGGAAAGAAATTGCTCAATATGAATAATCGGGTCTGCAAACATACAATAAGACAGAGAAATTGCTCTATATAAATAATCAGGGATGCATCATACAACAAGAGAAAGAAATTGCTCAATATGAATAATCAGGTCTGCAAACATACAATAAGAGAGATAAATTGCTCAATATGAATAATAGGGAATGCATCATACAATAAGAGAAAGAATTGCTCAATATGAATAATCAGGTCTACAAACATACAATAAGAGAGAGAAATTGCTCAATATGAATAATTGGGGATGCATCATACCTCAATTTCAGAGTCTATACAGTCCAAAGTCCAACCTCAGTCCAAGACTAAACCTTCAAAGAACCTCTAGGGAAGGTAGACAGGTCCAATGAGTAAGGTTCCCAAGCTTAGAGAGGTTGATTTCTCCAACAAAGCTCCTATCTCGATCAAGAAGCACCTTCTCCACTTTAGAGGTGAAAAACCCTAACAAAAGAACATGGAGATGAGGTGTTTATGGGTTATAGGTGGGGTTTCACCATGGAAGATCATGGATTCAACCTGGAGGAAGGTTGAAGGAAGAGGAAGAATAGGAAAAATGAAGAAGAAAGAGAAAGAAAATCACTTACCTTGGATAAAAACCCTAGAAGTGGACCTTAGAAACCCTACGTAGGTCTAGATGGAACACTAGGAGGCCTTTTTCCCAATAAGGGGAACATATTCTCCCTTGGACCACCTCGTTCTGCAGAAAAATAGAGAAATATAGGTACTCTAAGCTAGAGGAAATAGGGAGTGAGCAATGATTTCGATTTGGGGCTAGGAAGGGGTATATATAGCTTCATGGATAAGGAAGGGGTCAAACATGAGGTGTAAATGGAGTTTCCATGTGTCAATAGCCTAAAGATTCTAAGTCCATGAAGAACCTCCATTAGTTACTACCCACACTTTCTCTCTTTTATCCATAGCCTTATCCATATCTTTATCTTTATCCTTATCTTGACCTTTATCCTTATCCTTATATTCATCCTTATCCATAAAGGGGAAAACCCTAAAATATCCTTGAAGAGAAATACTTCCAAACCAAGTATAACTAGGATCCCCAAAGTAGAAAAATTCAAGAATGATAAGGAAACATATAAGGATCGTAATTCTTGTGACAATTTTTAAAAAAACCTCCCAATTAGGTAAATTGCAGAAAGGTCCAAAATGTACCTAAAATTGCATAACTTGCACAAACAACATCCAAATTGGACCAAACTTAATCCACAAGTTATTTTTGATGTGTTGAATATGAATTTGCAATTATTTTCATATTTTGAAGTTATATAATCACATTATTCATTACTTATTCCTTTTACTCATTCTCTCTCCTAAACTTATCCTAATATTTCAAGGTTGTCCAAATTAGATGAAATTTTACATGTAGGCTAATTTTGATATGTAGATTTCAAATTTGAAGTCTGTTTCTACTTTTGAGATTTATTTTTATGAGATATGTCATATGGCCCATTAACGACCCATTATCTAAATGATTCATCCAATTAAGTTTCGTATCTTCATATTTCCACCAAAATGAGTTATGTGGCATATTTTATGTATCCATTATAAACCTAAGATTAATGTTAGAACATTATGTTACATTAGGTGATCTATGCATGCATTAGATCGTTGGGATTGTACTAAATATCTATTTATGTCTAACCTTCAACTTTGTTTGGCTAAGTCCAAAGCATCAACTTCCAGTGAGGTATCTAAAAAATCTCCAGGTAAAGGCCTTTTCTATAGGAAACACACTCATTTCTCCTTTTATGGTTGTTCTACTTCTGACTATGGTTGAAGTAAGATAGGTAGGAAATCTACTTCTGGTTACTGCACATTTGTTGGTGGCAATCTAGTGACCTGGAAGAGCAAGAATGGAATGTTGATTCTGGGTCTAGTGTCGAGGTTGAGTAGTAGGCCTTGGCCCACACTGCTTAGGAACTTCTATGGGTAAAGTATCTTCTTAAATAATTTGATGTGAGTTCTTCTGATCCTATCCCCATGCATTGTGATAATAAAATAGTTGTCTTTATTGCAAATAATCATGTTTATCATGAGAGGACCAATTATTTTGAAGTTGAATGTCATTTCATTAGAGAAGATATATTGATTGGTCATATTTGTACTCCATTTACTCCTTCATAAGTTCAAATGGTTGATGTCTTTACAAAGCTGCTGGTCAAGAAGCATTTCTGCACTGTTGTGGACAAGCTGGGTATAATTGACATCTATGCTCCAACTTGAAGGGGGGTTTAAATATCAGCCTTATTATGTCCTTTTTACATTACTTTTTGTTATTTACTTATTCTATAAGAACTACATGTATTTGTTACTTTTCTCTTTAATATAAATATAGAAAGGAAAAACATTGTGTCACTCATGGTTCCCATAGTTTGTCGTAAGACTTTTTAAGCAATAAAGAGGGGGATTGTGGAAGTTTTATTTGTTAACACCTCTGCACCAATACTCATAATTAGTATGAGACATCAATTGTACGCATCATTCTACAAAAAGAAAAGAATAAGCATTAGAAGGCATACATTCACATTTTATCCATCATATAGGTGCATCATATTTTTCTTCTTGCATAAATAATTTGGATAAGGATTATCCACCCATCATTTCCACCCATATCTTTGCATGGTAGGACACTAATATTATTATTACCCTCATCCATGTTTATTTGGGGATTTGCTTCCAAGTGGTTTATTTATGTATATCAGAGTAATGTAGATAGGGTGGTCACATGGTGCATAGGCATGTGCCCTATTGATCATGATAATAATTGCTCCATATTGATAGTGTTTCACTAATCTAAGGGTGGAAATATTTAATGAATAATTTTGGTCACTTGAGAGTATTTAAATGTTCAATAGTTAGTAAGGGCCAGTTTGGGACCTCTAGGTGGGGGTAGTTAAGAAATGAAGTTCATATTCTTTGTCCTTTTACTGACTTTTCTCAAGTAGATATGAGGGTGTGTTTCTTGGGAACAAACAACATTTAAGCTTAGGGGATTTTTATGCACTGAATAGTTGTCACTTTCCACATGATATTTCACTATGTATTTTGTGCACTTAATGCTCATTTTGATTTTACTTGTGCATAGTTGGCCTATTACACTCAATCATCAAATATTTATTATTTTAACCGTTTCATATTAATTTATCATTATTTTTGGAGCTTATATTCTTTCACATTAAATTTTAGGTAAATTGATAAGAAATGAATCACCTCGATACTACCAACAGGTCTTTCGGTGGTACTAAAACTTGAAGAAATGAACAAAGATGAATCGAAGAAACTCAATTTTAGATACACAAGAATCAATACTACCAACATTCCAACATGAAAACCCTTAAAATATCTCACTGCCACCGATGCCCAAGTCAATGGTCCCAACTTCTACTGAAAATTCAACTGGGAGTGTCTGGAAAAATCTTGATACTACCGAAATCCACTCAGTGGTAGTGATAGTTTACAAGGGACTATGAATCTTAGAAGGTGCCAGTACTGCCAACACCCACTTGATGGTACTAACTTATCATGATTTATCCATATTAAAGATCATTGTTGATCCAACAGTTAGGACTTAATGATGCCCTAAGTCAATTGTATGACTTAGAAAAGTGCATCCAGACCGAATTGTAAGGCCCCTAAACTTGCTTAATGAGTTGAATAATCTTAATTACCATAATTGAATGACTATAACCTAATCTAGCCTTGTGATAAGGTTTGAAATCATAATACAAGCTTAAGTTTCAAATTTGGTCCAATTTGGAAATTGTTTGAGCAAGTTATGCAATTTTATGCACATTTTGGATTTTTCTACAATTTACCTAATTGATGGGTTTTCTTTGCAATTTGTCACATACATTATGTTCCTTTTATGTTATATTATCATTCTTGAGTATTTTGACCCATGGGGCTCCTAGTTGAGCCATGGTTTGATGGTGTTTTCATCAAGGGTATCTTATGATGAGCCACTTTTACTAGCTATCAATTAATGAATTATGTGATTGGTTGGGAAATTCGACAAAGGAAACCTAAGCAGGTCTATACAGATAGTGGGATAGCTGCTTGTGTGTGCTTGTATATTCTTAATAATTGAAGGCCATGAACACTTGGATATATACTAGAACTTCAACTTTTTCTTTATCTTAAAGTGTCATATACTTATCCCCAAGGACCAAAATGAGAAATTTTCTCTCCACCACTTCCATCCTTCTTTGACCTTCATTCTCCCTTTGTGCTGCTGCAAATTTTTCTTCCCAATGGAGAATGAAGTGGGGATCTTCTTGAAAAAAATTATAGGGTTGCAATTGATTTCCTTTTGGGTCTAAAAAGCTTCCTCCTAGTGATCTTGACCTAAAAGTGTAAGTATTACCTTATTTTCTCCATTTATTTCTTTGCTCTTCTTCCTCCTATATCTCTCTAGGTTGGAACCCTACTATTCCATAGTGAAAGTGGCCCTTAAACTATTGGTTCCTTGGTTCAATTGATCTAATGGTTAGACATATTCTTCAATTGATAACCATGAACAAAGAACCTGATACAATGAATAATATTGGATGCTTCCACATCCAATAGATTAGAATAAATACCATGGTATTGTATGTGGGTCCTTGTGATGATAATTCGATGGTACAATGCCATTAATTTTTAGTCTTACCTTTTCCATCAAATAGTTATATTTGATAAATCACTATAATAAGTGGATGTGTAACTCCCATGTGATCTAGCTTGTTATACTAAACTTTAGTGTAATTATATGATGTTGATTGGTTGTAATCAGACCTCTTAAATGATTAATGTGATAATGAATTACACTCTTCTTATGTTGAAACCACAATGTATTACTATTTGAATATCATATTTCCTTACCATGTTAATATCTATGGACACATATGTGCTAATGAACTTTTGTGCCTCATTTAAGGCATGGAATGATGATGATAACCTTACTATGAATAATGTGATGGTCTTAATGACCTTTGGGTACGTTTGAAGCCATGATTGAGGTTAAATCCTCTTCATATTCTAATAAGGGTTAAAACCCTGGAACTTGTGATAAGATATGTGTATCTTATAAAAGTATGACGATAAGTGTTGTCCATTAATTTGCGATGAATGATAGCATGTGGTAATGTGATTAAGATTTATATCTCAAATGTTTTATATCTTTTGAAGTTGTTATACATATACTCTTGTTAGAAAAGAATTGGGTTTTGAATGTCCATTTGTATGATTTTTCCTTAATTCACCCAATTGGCATAACTAATTAAGTGAAACTCTAATCATGTAGTATCAGATGCCAGAGATCTATCTGAGTGTCAGAAATTGCCAGATAGTGAAATAAGTATTCCTAAGGGATACTCAGAGCACATACTAATCAGTATGTGGGGTGCTTCTCATTCTAAATTCAAGTGTTAGGGAGGATGTCAGTGGTCATAGCTAACCCTCAGTTTGAGAATTGTTGCGGTCGTGTCTCGGTATATATATATATATTTATATATATATTTATATATATATATATATATATATATATATATATATATATATATGATATTGGAGGACAACTGTGGTTGTACCTCAGATGGTAGGGTATACGTACGTATATATATATATATATATATATATATATATATATGTATATATATATATATATATATATGATGAGTTTGGAGGAAAACTGTGGTTGTACCTCGGATGGTAGGGTATGCGTACCCACCTCCTTTCACTAGTGTTGTGACCTATACCAAGGACAAACTAGGTTATTAGTAGCTTGACCTTATGTGTCGCTGTGGCAGACCTATACTGACCGGGGGCAGAGAAGATCTTTGGAGTCTGGCTTTTCCTAAATTTTGTATGGAACTGATTTCGACTTAGTAGTGGTCAGTGAGTATTTGAGTGGTACTTCTCAAATCCCTCAAGGCAATGTAATAAAAGAAGTGATACCAGTTGTGTAGTATAATTGCTATGGTTTAAAACGTATCACATTGGTTGATTAACCCTTGTCTTGTATTTATACTGCATAGTTCTTACATGATGTAGACTTATGAAAATTGTGCAATTCTACTTGATGTTACAACTTATTTGCTTAAGCGCATAGTATGCTTAAACTATTCTATCTATTCATATTGCTTATTCAATACCCTAACTTCTCAATGTATTTATTGTTAATTAATATGTTATAATCAATATATGTTGGAGAGAGTTATATCTCTCACTGGGACTAGGTCTCACTCGTGGGTCACCACATTTTTTTAGGTGGTCATGGGCAACGAGGTCGAGGTCGTGCTGTGGAAGAGAACCAACCTGGTGATCAATAGATACAGAAGGTTGGTTAGTTGTAGATGTTAGTAGTAGAGTCCTAGCGTCGTCCCTGTACTCTTAGGTATGGGTATAGGATGTGTTTTCTAGATGATATGCTCGTATCGACACAAGATTTTGGTAGTGTGCCAATGTTTGCAAATATATGCAATGTACATGTGAAATATCTTTTGTATGCAGGATGTGACTGAGGTCTTTGGACCCATATGTAAATACTTGTTACAGTATATGAGAATAGAATGATGGACCTTTTGTAAACGTTCTAGATTTATTTACATTGTTGGAATTAGTTTTAATTATCCCACAATTTTTACTATATGATTAATAAGTAGTTGATCGTGTTTTGTGTTTCGAGTGATCTTGTTTAGCATGACAAGGTGTCATAGTTAAGTTGGTATCAGAGCTCTAGGTTTATTGAGTCTACTGAGACATAGGACTTAGGTTTGAGTCTGTTCTTATGTATTAAACATATCTGATCATAGTTTATGCTTATGCAGATATGTCTAGAATACAAGAAGCACACGTTGAAAGTAGCTATGTGGCACTAGGAGGAGGTGCTAGGAGGCAGGTACGCAATGAGAGTGTGCTAAAAGAAGGGCCAAAGCAGCCCACAATGCCTCATCTAGACCCAACAATGATAACCAATCCCGAGTTTCAGTCTATGTTTAGACAGATGATGGCCACAATTACACATATCGCTGACAGAGCGCCAACACCTCAAGCTTGGGCAGCCACCTCTAATGTGGATTTCCAAGGTGTGGGGAAGACATTTGAACGTCTTAGACGTGTTGGGGTGATTGAATGTGTTGGTACTTTTGATCCAACAAATACTGACATGTGGTTGAATGAGCGGGAAAAGACATTCAAAATCCTAAACATCACTGAAGAAGACAAAGTTAAGCATGTAATATACTTATTGAAGGGTAGTATTGGCCACTGGTGGACCATAGAAGAGGAGAAAAGGCCAGGAGTTGTGATAGGATGGGAGGAGTTTCAGAGGGAATTTGTTAGCCAATATTTTCCAAAGACCTACCTAGATGAGAAAATCTCTCAGTTCAAAAAGATTTTCTAGGGAGCTATGACTATTAATGAGTATGAATCAAATTTTATGGAACTTTTGAGGTTCTTCCCACACATGGAAGCAACATACAAGGATATGATTAAAAGATTTGAGAAGGGTCTAAGTACAAAGTTGACTACTACAACATCAACCATAGAGAATTGGGAAAGGTTTTCCACCTTTGTGGAATATATCAGGAGGATTGAGAGGTCTACCATAGAGAAGCGTGAAGCTAATGCTAAGAAGCGATCTATGCAGTTTCAAGGGAAATCATCTGTAGGCCTTAAGAAGCTGGGGTTTTTCCCACCGCCGTTGCAACCAAGGTCAACTTTCAGTGAACTAAGATCACATGCACCATCATAATGGACCCCGAATCGGGGTAGAGGTCACAGTTTTCTACCAATGGGAGCCAACAATACCTCATCAGTTTCAGTGATAGGGCCATTTAGGCCATATCAGGACTTTAGAACATGTTACAAGTGTGGGAAAGTGGTGCATACAAGACCTTATTTCCCTATGAAAGATGAGGAGGTGACTCAGTAGCTAAGGCAAAGTCAACAAGGTCCACAACAATGACAGTTTAGTAGTGGAAGTGGAAGAGGGTATGGTTAGGCGTCCCAGGCAAGATCCTATGGACAAGAGAGTAGAGGACATGGATAACAACAGGAGACAACAAAGTTCTAAGCCATGACCCATCCATAAGTAGTAGTCAATCCACGAGTCATGATAGGTCAGATGGAATTATTTAATTCGGATTTGTCTACTTCTTGTTTTGTATCTGTATTAGTAGATCCGGGTGAGACACACTCTTTTATCACTAGAGAGGTGATAGGTAGATATTATCCACCTGTTAGTCTTAGATCGGATAGCCTGCGGCTAGAGACTCCTTTGGTTGATTCCACCTAGTTGCCGGAAGTGTGCCCTTCTTATGTTCTTTCTTTTTCTAGACACAACATTCAAGTGGATCTTTTGCCACTTGACATGCATGGTTTTGATGTAATCCTAGGAATGGATACCTTGGAAAAATACAAGGTAGTCTTGGAATGTAGTACTAAGGTGGCCACGTTCCATGATGGAGTTGTATAGTGGATTTTTTGGGGTGATAGGAAGATTCTTCCTACATGTTTGATGTCGGCTATGACAACTGAGTCGTTGATGATACAAGTATGTGAGTCTTTCTTAGCTCATGTTGTGGATATCAAGGCGAGAGGTCCTTGTATCTAGGAGGTACTAGTGGTGTGAGAATTTGAGGATGTCTTTCCTGAGGAATTTCCTAACATTCCCCCTCCTAGTGAGATTGAGTTTGAGATCAATCTTGAAATAAAGAGGGTGGCCTAGAGTGGCCGATTACAACACTCGTAGTGCTTGAATATGCCATTTCCCTGGAAACAGTGGAAAAAACTTAACACGAATCAACTGTATGTGTAAAACACAAGTGTATGCATCGAAATAATACAAGCCAATGAGGTCCGAATATCAAACATGGGGAAACATAATTAAAGAAACTACTACTAACTGCTTTCTGTAACATCCCTGACCTGAGTTATAAACTAACCCTAGATGTTTTTCTTAAATATGTAATTAAATACCTGTGATTACTCCCTAGCATGTAATTAAGTTCCTCAGGAACATATACTTTCAATTGTGCCCTTTTTAAACAAAGTTGTAGTATTGTTTTGTAAGGTAGGAACCTATATGCAAACTACCCAATTAAGGGGATTAACTTGCAAATTACACAGTTTAAGATGTTCCTTTGAGGATGAGACATCATATGAGTGAATATGATGAGGTATGATGGATTTCCCAAGCTTGGGCATCAAGATGCAGCTTGTGGAATGATCCTTGTGCTTAAAAACCCTAATTTTGGAGTAAGGTATAATTTACCCAAAATGTGGGGTGCAACTTGTAAAATACACCTTCTAGAATATCTTTTATGACTCTTGACATCATTTATAGTAGAAATGATGAAAGGGGCGCTTCAATGAATAATCAGATAAGAAGAATAATCTTTATGGTAAAATTCACCTAATATGAGCAAGGAGACCCTTCATATAGGTACCTTAGTTGAATGTTAGTTTTCTTTACCCTTAAATCTTGAGTTTTGATGGGCTTTGCATAAGTTATGATGGTTTGGACGTGCCTTAGAAATAAGGAGGGACTTAGATGAGAAATCTATGATTTAGAGGTCCTTATAGTGAAAATTAACCTAAACTATATAAGCCTATTCCTTTGCAAACCAAGTAAACGTACTCTTTCTCCTCTTCATTTCCCATCTTGCTCAAACGACCAAGGTAGAGCTATGGAACTCAAGGAGACGAACAACTAGTTCTAAGGTGAGAATAAACCATCTTCTAGCTCGGATTCTTGGAGGAATCCCTTGTATAAGGTTGGTTCTATGGTTAACTTACTTAGGTTCTTTGTTCTAGCCGACCATCCCCATCCTTTCCTTGGAGAATCACCTTTGGACGACTTGTGGAGCTCAATACGCCATTAAAGGATTGAAGCTTGGAAGATTGGAGATCTAGGAACAACATTTGAGGCGGGTTTTATAACTCTAAACTTCTTGCTTTATTATGCATATTTATGTTCCTGCAAATCATACTTAGTTCTTCTTCTTCACCATTCTTCCTTGCTCTTTTGCAAGCAATCTGTGGAGTAACAGACTTGAACAAAGGTTGAATATGATGGGAGTGAATTCCTAGGCAACTTTATCAAATGACCTTGGACCCTTTGGTCTAAACGGTTTGCAAACCGTTTGAAATCAAACGGTCTCAAACCGTTTGATCTCATGCGGTCTTGCAAGACCGTTTAGAATCAAACGGTCTTAAGACCATTTGATAGGGTTGACCAAGGGAAGGCCTATTAAGGGTCTGTTTTAAACATTTTGAATTTAATGTCTACAAAGAATCATAACCTAATTCCAAATAATTTACAAGTTGAAGGCACTTCAACCCCCTAAACCCTAATCGGGTTGATTTGCTGATTTCAAGGATAGATTTTGTTGAACTTCGGGTTGAAGGACCCAAACGGTCTCAACCGTTTGGGGGTTCATACAAACGGTCTCAAGACCGTTTGGACACAACCCAAGACCGTTTGGAGGTCTAGGGTTAAGGTAATTTGATGGTTTGAGGGTCCAATCACAATAAGTTGAAGAATTAATAAAAATTCTGATTTTAGACCTAATTAGGGTTCAACCCTTATCCAATCGACTTAGATTTTGATAAAACTTCGGGCAAACGGTCTCAAGACCTTTTGGAGGATGACCAAACGATCTCAAGACCGTTTGGGCCAAGTTTGGGCCCAATTGGAGGTCAATTGATGGGTTCAACCTCAATTTGATTCACGTTGTTGAACATTGATGATTATCCGATTGAAAACCCTAATTGAGTTGGATTGAACCCTAATTGGCTTTCAATTGAGGGTCAATTTGGTGTCCAATTGATTAAGGATAACCCTAATTGACTCAATTTTTAAGTGGTTAACAAGGATTTGGCCAATTGAAGGATTCAACATAGATAACCATAATCGATTATAACCTTGGAGTCACTTTTGAGGTCCATGCGGTTTGAGCCCATTTGGACCAAATGGTCTCAAGACCGTTTGGGCTCAAACGATCTCAAGGTCGTTTGGACCAATCGATCTCAAGATCGTTTAAGATCAAACAGTTTCAAGACGCATAACTTCAAACGGTTTGGAGGTCAACTTTCCCAAATGGTCAACGCACCCATGCGGTCTTGGTGATCGATGCGGTCTTGAAGGTCAAACTATCCAAATGGTCAACGCTCCCAAACGGTCTCAAGACCATTTAGAGGTTGAATGTTGAAACCGTTTGGAGACTTTTAGGGTTGTTTTTTCTTAATCGTTTGAAGGTGTAATTCGTTCAATGGTGGTCTAATATAAACCCTAATGGTACCCTAGGACGTTAAGGGACTAAGTGAGTAATGGATTGACCCCAAATGGTGATCAATGGGTACTTTACCAAAATACCCTTAAAGGGTTCAACTAAAGGATACCTTGTTTTAATCAAACCCTAATGACATGATAGTGGTGTTTTGGCTTATGATAATCAATGAGGACTTGACCCAACTTAATCTAGAGTGGTGTAATCACCATCTATTAGTAAGAAGAGAGAGAAAGTACCATTCATGGTTGAAACTCAAGTAAAGTACCTTCAATGTGTATGATTGTGCATGATTAGGGTATGATCCACCTATGTGAGATCATGGAAACCCTAATTATGATAATTGATGAATCTTAATCTAATCTGAGGGCATCAATGGTGATGTTTATCATACATGATGATGTTATGAGTTCAATTCACCATGAAATGAATAGTGAACCCTAAATCTAGGGTGATAACATGTAATGTGAATAGTAAACCCTAATTCATGAGAAATCAGGAAACCTAACTCTTGTAAGAGTATGAAGGTACAACTCCTGAATTGAATTGTTTACTGTTATTAGTTGAATAACCATGCAGGTTCTTATATGAGGATGATCATATCCAGGTAAGGATTATGATACCATATTAATTGAAAGCATGTTATTAGCTTTATGAATAGTGAAATACCCTGTTGCCTAGTAAGTGGCATCTTATGAGATTGATAGGCTGTAAGAGCCATGAATATCATCAAGGTCATGCTAAATAGATGACTTGTGATGACATGATTAAGATATGATAATTGATGTGAGTTAGACCTATTACATTTAGTATTCTACTTTCATAGCTGTTATGCTAATGATTAATGTTTGAGAACATGTATTATGTTAAAAGAATACTGAAATGTACCTAACTAATTAAGTATAATCATACCATGTAGAGCCCTGATCATAGATCCATCATTTTCAGAAGTTATATGATGGTGAAACAGGTTTTCCTAAGGGAATTCCTGGATCACATACTTTTGAGTATGTGGGGGAATATGTGTAAAGGAGTGAAACCACTCCTCTACTAGAAAGAAAAGATTACATCCCTTAACCAAACACCACGTAAATTTTTTCTCAAAAGGGATGAAGATCAATTCATTCAACATGTATGTATCATTACACGACGAGTAGCAACAGAAAAGAAATATTTTCTAACAATTTACAAAGATTTATACAACACTTCACCATAAAAGGTATTCTAAAGGAAAAGTACATATAACGCCAAGGACTAAGCTGAGGGTCATCTAACCACCTCTTCAAGCCTCCCGAAGATCAGCTACAAGGTTATGGTTGAAGCTACTTTCCTCGATCTAACCTGGGGTTGAAAGCATACCCCACAAAAGAAGAAGAAAAGAGAAATATATCAGCAAAAGCTGGTATGTGTATTCTAAAGTAAAGTTTGAGCAATATATGACAATAAGGATATCAAGTAGGAATGCTTCCCATGAAAAAGAATAGGACTACCCACACGGGCATAAAAGATAAGATTCATAACTAAAGAGATACTTTCCATATGTAAAACAATAAAGAAAATGCCACATGCACATATCATAATCATTGTCCTGCAATTATGTGAGATAAGCATAACACTAGAATATTATAAAAGACAAAGGTGGTCAAGAATCACACATCTTGAACCTGGTGAGGCACGGGCCAAGAATCACACATCTTGCCCTATCATGGGGAATCACACATCCACCATCAAATTCATATAATATGGGCCAGGAATCACACTTCCTGCCCGGGAATGGGGAATCACACATCCACCATCAAAATATTATATTGTTGCCACAAATGAGACAAAACTAATGGAATTATTCTACTCTAGGGTTACTGAATCACATAGCAGGTAATTGTAGAGGCAAGTAGAAAAGTATAGTCAACATCAAATAAGATTTTCCACAATGGTCAACATATGAAACATCAAAAACTTCCTCATCATAGTGATAGATACCATCAACAATATTACAAGATAAGATTTCAAAAGATTATCCAATATCTCAATAATCAGGATAGTTCACATGAACCGTGATAACAAGAGAATAGACATGTGTAGGCAAAAGTCAAAAAGAAAGATGAAGTAGGTGCATTGCTCAATTTAGATGAATAGGGGATACAACATACCATAGTATCAAAGTCCAACAAGTCCTAAGCCCTTCTGGATCCAAAACTAGGTCACCAAAAAGCCTATTAAACACATATACCGATTTTATGTCAATTTCTTATACATATAAACCAAACTCGAAAAACCACCTTTTTATTATTATGTGAATTAGGTTATGAAAACTATTCCATATTTTAGGTTATGTTATTACAAATCTAAAACATATTTTATTCTATTTTTCTGACTTATAAATTATTAGTTATGAATTATTCAAGTTTTATCTTATTTAATTAAATCCATAAAATCACCCTTTTAAATCATCAGATTTGGGAAACAAAACAATACCAAACGAAATCTTGCATTTTTCTGAATCCAACGAATATTTTTCAATAATTTTCTGATCATCCAATAATTAGTAATAAATTTTTAATTATAGACCAATCAGATAATTACAAATAATTTGATCGCAGATACAAAGCAGAGAAAATCCACGTGGACCCGAACATGCCAATCAGGGCCGCCCACGTCAGGGAATCACTTAAGCCAAGTTAGAAGAACAAATCGCAAAGCAAAAAGGAAGAGGAAGGTGTGAAAAGACCAAAATACCCCTGGTCGCGAAACAAAACATAAAAGGAAAGAACGAGGGCAAAGAGGAGAATTCACCCTGGGGTTTGTTTCCCCCGCGAGAACCACCCCCGACAGCCGAGAGCAACAACTCGATCCACAAACTCCATATCGCAAAGGAGTGTGAATTGGACGATGTGTCCTCCACGAACTTTGTTCTAGGAGGTCCGACGAACTCAAAGAGTCAAACCGCGATGAGAACGGTCACCGGTAGCTCGAGAAAGCATCACCGCAACAGCCTGCCATCACTGAGATGATCGATATTGAAGAAGAAATAGCGGGAACCCAAACGAAGGACAGTGAAGAGACAGACACCCAAAACCGAAGGTGATCACACCAAAACGAGGTCAAAAGAACGAGGATGGCGAACTAGGAACCTCGCCGGAGATAAGAAAAACGAAGCTAAAGCCACTCTGGTCGACAGAGAAGTAGGGTGAACCACTGACCAAAGTGCAAAAAGGAAAAGGTCGAAGAAGGTCCAGGGATGCTCACTAAGGAATTAATTGACTGGAGGAAGGTCGAGATGGTCGGGGCGCCACCAAGGTCGTCGGAGACGAAACCAAGTAGGTCCGGATGCACCAAGCACGACCAGGTCCAATTGAGGTCAGGGTCGAAAAGAAGAAAGGTCAAGGATTGTTTCTGGACAGTTAACCACGAAGAAGGAAGGGCAAAGAGCCGTCCGCAGAAAAATGATGGAGAGAGGGAAATTGGGGGTTATTTATATAGACCACCATAGGGGTGATATTAGGGATCATATGGAGCGGAATCCAACAAGGAAATCGTAGGAGCAAAAACCGTGAACTGAGATTGAGTGTAGACCGAGAAATCCCAATCGGAAACTAATGCGTCGAACTGGCCTGGTTTCCACTTCTGTAGTGAGGTAGAAGAGGAGTTGGTAGCCGTCCGATCGAGAACGAATGACCCAGATCCAAGCGCATTTAAACAACCGCGTGACAGTAGGAAAATCAGAAATCAATTAAATAAAACAAAGGGAAAATCTCATAATATATATATATATATATTCTCTTTCCTGATTTAAGGGTCCTAGAATTATCCAAATTAAACCAAATTTTGCACATATGCTAAATTAAACATGTAGATTCCAACTTTCTAATTAGTTTTGCCTTTTGGAAACCTTTAATGGGTTAATTAAATCAAATATCATTTTCTCTTTCTTTCTTCATTTATGGCTTTAGGATTATCTAAATTTTATGAAACTTGACAAATAAGTCATAATGAATGTGTTGGATACGAATTTGCTTTTATTTCCAACTTTTGGTGTCATGATTTGCATCTAATTATTAATTACACCTTTTAGGCATTTTCTCTCTCCTAAAAGTACCTATTAATCAAACATTGTCCAAATTAGTTGCAAACTTGCCCAAAGGGTTATTTTTATGTTTAGATTACGAATTTGGAGTTAATTTTCCAATTTGAGGGCATTAAATATTTTATATCACTTTATTGACCTAATTCCTATTTTATTTAGATAAGGATATTAATATATACAATTATCTTTCAAATTAATTGATACTTGACCCTTAAGTTACCTTGTGGTCAAGAAAACGAATTTTAGTGTCAAATTATCCTGATGGATTTCCAATTATAAATTGTTGGTACATTATCTTTCTAATTATCTTCTTTACTCATTATTTCCCATATTACTATTAATTTTGCATTTATCTTCTCCTTTATACAAAATTCGGATTTTCTCTTATCCTAGAAAGTGCTAGAAGTTCCAAGATGAATTATTTTGTTCTTTTCTAAAACTAAGTGACAAATTATACTTCAACCCTTCATTAAGATTATATGTGGATGTTTTTATCCAACTAAGTTCTTTAATTTCTTATTATCACCTAAATGAGTTATTATTAAGCACAAAGTATTTTGTATTCCCTTAATTACATGTATTAGTTTATTCTTGTTTGGCTAAGACAAAAGGGTACAACTACTAGGATAGGGTTCTAGTTCTAGTATGTTACAATATGGATGTGTAAATCCTAACATCCTAGCGTAGGAATTGATGTAGATGTATGTTAATCCATCAAACCATCACTATATGTTTATGCCGGGGTGATGTATCACTATTCTTCCGAGCAAAACTTTTATACCGCATCGATGAGAGATAAACAAGAAATCTTTCGATGGAAAAGAGAGTACAGGATGCCACTGTGACTCTAATAGCGAAGTACCAGATTACCCTGGTGAGCTATGGTAGCAGAGACACTAGATGTCCTGCATTTTTATCCTCACTCTGACTGAGGAAGATGAGGTCATAAGAATCCGACTCTTTTGATGACCTATGTATGATATCGATGTGACTTAACAGTGACCGGTTGGAGTATGAGCGGTATACCTCATCTCTGCAGGGCATAATGAATTTTGTAAAACATAATCAACTGCGTAGTATATCTGTTTAGGTTGATCTACGAGATACTTGAATGATGTTACACTGCATAGTACATATGTTATTCACATTTCTTAAATGATGTTGTACTTAATGTCAATCTGTTGTTGATTGTCTTAAAATTTTTTATTGCTTATGTTGTTCTTTTATTGCAATTATAAAGCTTCTAGTGGAGAGTTATAACTCTCGCTGGGACAATTATTTAAAATTGTCTCACCCTATAGATTTCAACTTTTTAGGTGGACGTCGAGGACGGAGGAACCAGCCTACAGGTGACCAATACCAACAGCAGTAGCACCAGGAGCAACAATGAATCTCAGGTGGATGTACTAACTGCTAAGTTGTAGTTAGAAAGTCCTATTCTGTCTTTGTACTCTCAGGTCCTTGGAGTTAGTGGTCTGAGATTTTGGTTGACTCTTGAGATTTTTTTGTATCGTGATGTGTATAAATAATCAAGAAGTAATTTAACAGATATGTAAATAGTTTATCTCCTTTCTATGAAAGAAGTTTTGTTATTTCAAGATCTTCTCAAAAAGTTTTAATTTCTGGTGATTTTTGTATTCCGCTGCTAATCGAATGCTTCCGCTGAGTTTATATCGTGGTTTATGGATTGAGTCGCCACACTTTCTATCAGCTAGGTTGAAGAAAACTTTGATTTGAGAGTTATTACACTAATTTCTAGAAAAGAAAACTAATTTACTGGTTTGTGATCACAATGAAAATAAATTCCTTAGGACTGTGGTTTCACCGTGATTGATACTACAATTAAATCATAAGATTAATATATATTCCTCCTGATTTTGGACAAAGAGCCCTATATCTAGAATTACCCCCTTTCATGGTATAATCCACTACCTATCCTAATACCAATCCCATTCTCGTACCGAATGTGTTATTAAATTGGTTCTTTAACGAACTACTCTGGGTTATTCCCTTCACTCTCGAAGGCCACCTTTCTCAAAGGGCAATATAAAATGATTGTTGCTATGGATTTCCAATCCTTAATCTTCCTCTCAAAGCGATCAAGGTCTAACTAATCACCTATGGTGAGTAACATAGATAATTTCATATGATTTCGTAGAAACATGCCAAAAAATAAGGAGAACAATATACTTATGCAAAAGATCCATATATGATGTACAAATAGGATACTCCTGAGTCCTAGAGAACATAGAGATTAGCCCCTCATAGTTTTCATGGGAAAAAGCATGCTATGGAGAAGGAAAAATGTGGAGAACATAGAAAAATCGATGACCACCCTGGAGAAACGTGACTAGGATGCTCCACGGTGACAAACATACCCACAAGTCGGGGATACTGCCCATCGAACGTGCCTGTAATCTCCCAAACATGCAATTATTCTCCTCGTTCTCCTCTCCCGTACCTTGGTCATTATGCAGCGAATTAGAATGTTTAGTCAACAACATGAGAAACACCTTCACTAGGCATTGACTTTGTTGAGGTACCATCAACTATATGCTAAGTTCAACAAGTGTGAATTATGGTTATCTGGAGTGTCTTTTCTGGGGCCTGTTATATTTGTGAAAGGTGTTTGTGTTGAACCAAAGAAAATGGAATCTGTACTAGATTGGGAACAACCAAAGACACCGACAGAGATCCGTAGTTTCCTAGGTCTGGCAGGTTACTACAGGAGGTTCATCAAAGACTTCAGTTTTATAGCATTACCCCTAACTAGATTAACCAGGAAGGATGTCCATTTTGCTTGGAATGACAAGTGTCAACGTTCTTTCCATCTTTTGAAAGAAAAGTTGACTAGTGCACTGGTGTTAGTACTGCCAAAGCAAGGAAAAGGCTATATTATCTTTTGTGATGCTTCAAAGAATGGGTTAGGATGCATGTTGATGCATGCTAATAAAGTGATTTCTTTTTCTTCACGACATCTTACGAAACATGAGGAGAATTACCCAACACATGATCTGGAGCTTACAATGGTGGTCCATGCCTTGAAGATCTGGAGACACTATCTTTATGGAGAAAAGTGTCAGATCTTCACTGACCACAAGAATCTACTGTATATCTTCTCAAAATAGGAGTTGAATATGAGGTTGAGAAGATGGATGGAGTTGATTAAGGATTATGATTGCACAATAGACTACCATCCTGGGAAAGAAAATGTGGTAGCTGATGCATTGAGTAGAAAGCCATCTTCATTATCAATAATAGATAATGCACAATTAAATTCCTTGATGTGCCATAAGAGAGATATGCTAGTGTCTCTTCGCCAGATGAATGTACAGCTAGAAGTTTCCTTGTTGGCAGGATTATTGGCACAATTACAAGTGAAACCTACCTTGAGACAGCAAATTCAGGATGCACAACAAAATGATACTATGATATAGAATATTCGATCAGGGATTGGTAATGAAAAGTATGATGGCTTTCATGAGGCAGATGACGATACAGTTTGTTACCACAATAGGATAGTAGTTCCCGACGTTGATGGATTGAGGAAGATGGTATTTGAGGAGGCTCACTCCTCCATGTACGCAATGCATACTGGAAGCACCAAGATTTACTAAACTTGAAAGAAATGTATTGGTGGCCAGGTCTAAAGCATTATGTGGCAAAGTTCATTGCCAAATGTTGAGTTTGTCAATAGGTAAATATTGAGCACCAGAAGCCTACAGGGACATTACAACCCTTACCATACCACAGTGGAAATGGGATCATATTACTATGAACTTTGTGGTTGGTCTTCCTAGGATAGCCAAGGGTCATGATTCCATATGGGTTATAGTAGATAGATTGACTAAGTCATCTCATTTTCCTCTCGTTAAGACGACATTTACAATAGATAAATTGGCAGAAATATATGTTGATAAGATAGTGCATCTGCACGACATTCCAGTGACTATAATTTCTGACAAAGGTCCACAGTTTACAAGTCATTTTTGGGAGAGTCTGCATTAAGCAATGGGAACACAACTGAGATTCAACACAACTTTTCATCGACAGATCGATGGCTAGTCTGAAAGGACTATTCAGACTTTATAGGATCTCTTGAGGGCATGTGTGTTGCAATTCCTTGGTAGTTGGGATGTACATCTAACTTTGATAGAGTTACATACAACAATGGCTATCAAAGAAGCATAGATATGGCTCCTTATGAGGCTCTATATGGGAGACGATGTCAATCTCCTCTTTGCTGGTATGAGACACGTGAATATCAACTTTTGGGTCCTGAGCAAGTACAACAGACTACATAAAAGATTAAAGTGATACAACAATAGTTAAAAGTAGCCCAGGATAGGAAGAAATCTTTTGTAGATAATCGATGCAGACCACTTGAGTTCCAAGTGGGAGACAGAGTATATCTTAAGTTTTCTCTTCGAAAGGTGTGTTGAGGTTTGGAAAGAAAGGTCAATTTGCTCCTAGATTTATGGGACCATACCCTATCCTAGCTCGTTTTGGAAAGATAGCATATAAGTTGGAGCTACCACTAGAGCTACATAGATTGAATAATGTCTTTCACATCTCTATGTTGAGTAAATGCCATCCATATACTGACCAGACAATCCAACCAGTAGAGGTTTTGTTAGATGAGGATATCTCCTATGTTGAGGGTCTTGTGTTGATCCTGGATAGAAGGGTGAAAAAGCTAAAGAGAAAAGATGTAATACTAGTGAAATTTTTGTGGAATCACCATGTCATAGAGGAATCTACATGGGAACTAGAGAATGATATGCGTAGAAAATACCCATCTCTTTTTGCATAGGATTTCAGGGCAAAATCCTTATTAGGGGTTTATAGTTGTAAGGCCCTTGAACTTGCTTTATGAGTTGAACAAGATTAATTACCATAATTGAATGAATATAACACTAATATAACCTTGTCATATGTTTAAAATCATAATACAATCTTAAGTTTCAAATTTGGTCCAGTTTGGACATTGTTTGAGCAAGTTATGTTTATGTATATTTTGGACTTTTCTGCAATTTACCCAATTGAAGGGTTTTCTTTGCAATTTGTCACATACATTATGGTACTTATATGTTATATTATCATTATTGAGTATTTTGACCCATGGGGCTCCTAGTTGAGCCATGGTTTGAAGGTGTTATCATCAAAGGTATTTTAGGGTTTACCCCTTCATGGATGAGCTACTTTTAGTAGCTATCAACTAATGAAATATGTGATTGACTGGGAAATTCAACAAATGATAGCTAAGCAGGTTTATACAGATAGTGGGAGAGCTTCTTGTGTGTGCTTGTATATTTTTAATAATTTAAGGCCATAGACACTTGGATAGATACTAGAACTTCAACTTTTTCTTTTTCTTTATCTTAAAGTGTCATATACTTATCCCCAAGCACCAAAACAAGTTATTTGCTCTCCACCACTTCCCACCTTTTCTGAACTTCGTTCTACCTCTATTATGCTGCGAATTTTTCTGCCCAAGAAAGAAGAAAGTGGAGATCTTCTTGGGAAAAAATTCTAGGGTTGCAATTGATTTCCTTTTTGGGTCTAAAAAGCTTCCTCCTATTGATCTTGACCTAAAAGTGTAATTATTACCTTACTTCCTCCATTTATTTGTTTTCTCTTCTTCCTCCTATATCTCTCCAGGTCTGAACCCTACTTTTCCATGGTGAAAGTGGCCCTAGAACTCAAAAATCTATCCTTCTTGTTTCTTTTTCTAGGGTTTTGCTTCTTTATGAAGAGACGTGCCTATTTGGCCAAGTTCAAATCTGAATCTAGGGATTTCTTGCCTTATTTCTTCGAGATTATTTTTGTTTGGGATCTGAACTACTCTATAGAGGCGATTTATATAACATTCTTAACTTACATTGCTTACTAGAAGCTTATTAGTTCATGTTTATGCTTTAATGTGATGATCTAAGCATAAAGAAACCATGATTGTTTAAAATTACAAATTTTTGTGGTGTTCCCTATTTTGTTCCAGTTCTATATGAACTTGTAAACGTATGTATCACCTTTCTAAGGTGCAACATGATCTGGGACAGGTTGATAGAAACAACCTATGGTGCTAACCACAAAATAGTTGATGGTTCAAATTAGGGTTTTCAAGCTATTTCCTTTCCTATCACACCACTGATGGTCATACCATTCAATAGTCAAAGGTGTTGCTATCTTGGCAACTGATTTTCGTGATCAAGGGTGTCAAATTTATGGTGACAACCTATGGTCACCCCCTTTGGTCAAGTTTTGGCTCAATTAGATGTTTAATTATCATCTACTAAGTATTCTAATAATGTTATCAATTAATGATGACATTAGCTTAATATTTAATGGTGTTAACTGAATGCATTACTTATGTAACAACTAATTGTGACCTAATGATCACAATTAATAGTGGATCAGGTCATCATCATATATGATGAGTTAAGAATGTAATTCTAGATTTAGCTAAACCTTAAACTAATGGTTCCTTGGTTCAATTGATCTAATGGTTAGACCTATACTTCAATTGATAACCTTGAACAATGAACCTGATCCAATGAATAATATTGGATGCTTCCACATCCAAAAGATTATAATAAATCACATAGTATATTTGATATTGCATGTGGGTCCTAGTGATTATAATTCAATGGTCCAATGCCATTAATTTTTAGTCTTACCTTTGCCATGATATAGTGTTATTTGATAAATCACTATAATAAGTGGATGCATAACTCCCATGTGATTGGTTATAACCAGACCTCTTGAATGACTAATGTGATATTGGATTACACTCTTCTTTTGTTGAAACCACATTGTAGTACTATTTGAATATCATATTGCCTTACCATGTTAATATCTCTGGACACATATGTGCTAATGATCTTTTGAGCCTTGTTTAAGGCATGGAATGATGATGATAACCTTACTATGAATAATGTGACAGTCTTAATGACTTTTGGGCATGTTTGAAGCCATGATAGAGGTGAAATCCTCTTCATGTTCCAATAAGGGTTAAAACCCTAGAACTTGTGATAAGATATTGGTATCTTGTAAAAGTATGATGATAAGTGTGGTCCATTAATTTGCAATGAATGATAGCATGTGGTAATGTGATTGAGATTTATATCTCAAATGATTTATATTTTTTGAAGTTGTTATTCATATACTCTTGTTAGGAAAGAATTAGGGTTTGAATGTCCATTTCTATGATTTAGCCTTAATTCACCCAATTGGCATAACTAAATAAGTGAATCTCTAATGATGTAGTGCCCTGTGCCATAGATCTATCTGAGTGTCAGAAATTGCCATATAGTGAAAAGAGAATTCCTAAGGGATACTCAGAGCACATACCAATGAGTATGCGGGGTGCTTGTCATCCTGAATTCAAGTGTTAGGGAGGATGATAGTGGTCATACCTAGTGCTTAGTTTGAGAATGGCTACGTTCATGTCTCAGAGATTCTCTCTCTCTATATATATATGATGAGATTGGAGGACAACTGTGGTTGTACCTTGGATGGTAGGGTATGCGTACCCACCTCCTATCACTAGTGTCGTGACCTATACCAAGGACGGACTAGGCTGTTAGCAGCTTCACCTTATGTGTTGTTGTGGCGGTCCTATACTAACCGGGGGCAGAGAAGATCTTAGGAGTCTGACTCTTCCTTAATCATGTATGGCACTGATTTCGACTTAGTAGTGGTCAATTGGGATTTGAGTGGTATTTCTCAAATCCCTCAGGGCAATGTAATAAAAGAAGTGATACCAGCCGTGTAGTATATTTCTAGGGTTTAATACATATCACATTGGTTGATTAACCCTTGTCTTGTATTTACACTACATAGTTCTTACATGATGCAGACTTATGAAAATTATGAAATTCTACTTGATGTTACAACCTATTTGCTTAAATTCTTAGTATGCTTAAATTGTTCAATCTATTCATATTTGTTTTTCAATACCCTAACTACTCAATGTATTTACTGTTAATTAATATGTTATAATCAATATATGTTGGAGAGAGTTATATCTCTCACTGGGACTGGGTCTCACCCATGGGTCACCACATTTCTTTAGGTGGTCGCGGGCAACGAGGTTGAGGTCGTGCTGTGGAAGAGAACCAACCTAGTGATCAATAGATTCAGAAGGTTGGTTAGTTGTAGATGTTAGTATTTGAGTCCTGCTGTCATCCTTGTACTCTCAGGTCCTGGTATAGGATGTGGTTTCTATATGATATACTCGTATCAACATTAGATTTTGGTAGTGTGCCAATGTTTGTAAATATATGGCATGCACATGTGAAATATCTTTTATATGCAGGATGTGACTGAGGTCATTGGACCCATATGTAAATACTTGTTACAGTATATGAGAATGAAATGATGGACCTTTTATGAATGTTCTAGAGTTTATTTACATTGTTGGAATTTGGCTTTAATTATCCTGCATTTATGACCATGTTATTAATTAGTAGTTGATCGTGTTTTGTGTTTTGAGTAATCTTATTTAGCATGATGAGGTGTCACACTAATAATGACATTCTATTATATTTCATGACATAGGAGAGACATGAGAGGAGAAAGGAGAGGAGAAAGCTACATTTCGGGTGGTTTGATTACTTGTGGTGGGAAAATTTGCAGCCGAAAGACAAAAAATCATTACATTCGTCAGAAGAACTCATCTGGATCATCTGCTCTGCGGTTTTCATTCTTTCTTTGATGTTTTCCTCATCTCTTTCTTCTCCATTTATGTGCAAAGCAATTGAAATCATGCAGGGCTAATCCCCTTTATTCCTTAGGACTCAGGAGTAGCCCAGTTTTTCTTTGTAAATGATGATTACAAATTAATATCTATATTTCTCTTAATTTCTAGACATAAATCTATGATTGCTTCATGAATTATCTATTCTTGAACAACCTTAGTTGATTGCTTGGATTGTTAATTTCTTTGAGAGAGGGATTAAGGGTTGGATAAATTGTTGATTTACAAAGTTTATACTTCACCTCGAGAGAGGCTTACAATTGTAAAGGGAATAATCCATAGAATTTAGTTAAGCGCCTAACTAATAGTTAAAGTGATATGAGAGTGGGGTTTATATTAATTTGGGTTGTGAATTATGTTGTGAGAGTGGGTAATCTTGCTGCAAGTCCCTTTATCTAGGGTTAGGAGGAATAAATATTAATGAAATGTTGTGGATTGCAATGTGAACCATGATTAAACTGTAATCGTAAGGAATCCATTCTATCATTGACCACAAACCAATTAATTTATTTTACTTTTTGCGATCAGTCAATCAATCAACCAAACACCTTTTTCATAGGTCTAATTGATCAGATCATAGTTAGTAGTAGTCTCTGGAGTACGTTTCCCGAGTTCGAAATTCATGCCTCTTTTGGTTATATATTACTTCGATATGTGCACTTGTGTTTAATACGTGTAGTTTACACACATTAAGTTTTTGTCATTGTTGTCAGGGAAACAATAACTCTACCACTATGAGTGTTGTGATTGTCCACTCTAGGAAAAAATTTTTATTTTTTCTTTTTACTATCTCTAAGCTGAATTTTAAATATTCTTTCAATCACTAGTATCTATTTCTCACATTGATTGCTTCAATTTTAGATACTAGTTAGTGGTTCAGACAAGCGCAAATGACTACAGAGAGTCAACTCCACAAAGCTTTAGCCAATAGGAAATCTTATGCAAAGCACGGGAGTACAATGACTCTATTGGAGGGCTCATTCCAACTCCAACAGAGATAACTCCACCACCTAAAATAGAACAACTAGAACAACTAGAAATGGGTGACAAAGATGTTGAATAGTAGACCATTTGGGAGAGAATAAAGGCATCTTCTGCTACAACTCAGTTGGGGCCAATCAAAAGTTAGGCTATCATTGTGAGCAATTACAAGATAGACCATGTTTTGGTGGCACTAGTTTAATCACACACATTTCATGGCAACAATATGGAGGACTCAATGACGCATGTCGATAACTTTGTAGAGAGCTATGATATGGTGAAGATTGATAGGTTTCTAGAAACAGTTATATATCTAAAACTATTTCCTTCTTCATTGGCAGACAATGCAAAGTCATGGTTTCTTTGCCTATCGCCCGAGTCAATAGAAACTTGGGATCATACGATATACGTCTTATTTGAGTGTTACTTTTCACCCAAGAAGACAAATGAGTTGGTTAGGAGGATCTACAATTTCAAGCAGCATGCCAAAGAGTCATATTCCGATGCATGAGAAAGTTTCAAGAACAAGTTGAAAAAAGGTTCCTCATCATGGGAATGATTTCTACGACCAAGAGTAGAACTTCTACTACGGGTTGCAACAAGGATAAAGAACCACAATTGATAGTGTGGGATTATGATTTTTCCTCAACGAAAATCCATCCATGTGTCATGATATTTTGAAGAATATGGCTAAAAACCCATCATTGGGAGATGAAAGAGAACTTCCAACAACCGTCAAAGTGTTGAAGAGTCTGAAGTCATTAGGAAATTAACTGAGAAGTTGGAGAAAATTGCTAAGAAATTAGACCAAAAATCTAGAAATTACTCTAGAGGAGAGGAAGAGGGATGCATGTATATGCGAAAGAAGAACTACATGGGTGGAAATGAATTCTCTCAGAGGAAGGATCCTAAATTTTCTTGGAAGGAACCCAATAACTTTCAGTAGGACCCATCTCAAGCATAATAGGCCAAGCCATAACAAGGTGGTGTACAGCAGTAGGATAGAGGCCACAACAAGATAGACTTCATTGAAGACATACGGGCAAGCTAGTCAGATAGAATGAGGTGATCACAGGTTAAACGTAGATGGACTTACAAAATTAAGGAGCTCAAATGTGCAACATTGAGAACCTGAGTTTGTAGTTTGCAGTAGAAGTTGCATCCTTGAAGAAATTAGGACAGCAAGGATTCCCAGCAAACACTAATGTTCCATCTCGAAACCAGTTGGTGAAGGTAGTGTTCCTCCATAGTGGGAAGAAGTTGTTAAATGAACCGATGACAATCCAAAAGGCAAAAAATAATGCAGGTGATAAATGATCGATGCTGACTACTGATCCACTTGAGTCAGACACCACAACATAGGAGAAAGAAGTTGAAGAAGAAACTAATAAGCTAAAGTTGTATAGGAAATAGGCATATGTCCCACCACACTAAAGGAAGCTAGTGACTCCAGTTCCATTTCCAAACAGTTTGAAGGAAAATAAGGTTGACCAACAATTTCAGAATTTTTGGATAACTTCATGTCAACATCCCTCTCACAAATGCAATAGAGAATATCACGTTTAATGGCAAGTTTCTGAAGGACATAATCAACAAAAAGAGGAGGATAGCTAATTCAAATGTAGTGGTGTTGACAGAGGAAGTTAGTGCCCTCATTCAAAGGAGACTTCCATAGATGATGCATGATCCAAGTTATTTCAACATACCATGTTACATTAGGAAGATCAAGTTTGAGGAATCTCTATGCAACTCAGGGGTAAGAATTGATCGCATGCCCTTGAACACTTTCAAGAAGTTGGGACTAAAAGAATCTAAGAAGAGAAATTTGACATACAAATAGCAGACAATTCAACGGTTAGGCCATATGGTATCTATGAAGATGTTCATGTCAAGGTGGATAAATTTTTGTTTCCAGAAGATTCTATAGTATTGGAAATGCATGATGATCATGGCAATGAACTACTTAGGAAGTCTATTTTAAGCAAGAGAAGATATGATCATAGATATGGGTAGAGGACAATTGACACTAGATATCAAGTATGACCATTTTGAAATCAAGATGCTTGATTAAGCACAGTTAGTTGATGATAAGGAACAATGTCACATGTTATAACATTTACACCAAGAGGTATCTCTATTTCTAGGAAAGCCATTCTTGGACATGGATCATGTGATGAAAAATGTACAAAAAGGCACCTTGGAAGTGGACATCATGGAGCACACCAAGGACTTCTCATTGAAAACAATATATCTATTATGAAGAGGATGAGGTTTTCTCAAACATAATTGAAGAGGCATCATCTTTCACTCTCACCCAAACATATCTACAACTACCATTGAACTAGTGCATCATGAATTTGGTGGATGAATACACTTATTATCATTTTTGGAGGAGTGTGTTCTATTACAGAAGGCACTGTCATGTTTCTACACAAGGCACTATGAAGATCAAGGGCCACCTCCACCACTGTTGATTCCATCACTACAGAGTCCTCCAGAGCTTGATTTGAATCCATTGCCACCGCATATGAAGTACATTTTCTTGGTGACAAATGAGAAGCTTCCAGACATCATCTCTATCTTCTTGAGCATTTATGAGGAGGACCAGTTGCTTGTGGTGCTAAAGAACCACTGTGTCGCATTTGGGTTGTTCGTTTCTAATATCAAGGGGATTTACCATATATTTTTCCAGCATAAGATCCAAATTTTATGAAGGATCCAAGACGATAGTACAACCTCAACGACGTATCAATCCAATGAGGGTTTCAACTTTCTTTTAGGGTTTCACTTGCCATTAGGGTTTCATTATCACTTTTGTCACTATAAACCCTAAATAAGTAAAAATACTCACAAACTATAATTATCTTGTCCTATCTCTCCTAACAGGCTTAGGATCAACAATTATTATCATAATTCAAAATATTTCAATTTAAACATATCCACCTCATCTTTTACCCTAAATTAGAGTTTCTATATGCATTAATCATGGATTCTAAGTTTAAAACCCTAAAACATGAAATTTCTCATCTAGATCAGATTTTGATCTTTCATTATCATCAACAGGTTATAAGTACATCAAATTAACCCATTAAACATTATAGATTCAAACCTTTAATCACAATTAGGGTTTCTAACCTAAGTTTAATGCACTTTTCATCAACTTAATATAACTTTGAAATTAGGAACTAAATTAGGTACTAAAACTATTTTTATCAGGTTTCTCATATTTTTCTAATCAAATTTCATATATTAAGTTTATCCATCAGAGCGTCCTAGCATTAGTTTTGATTTTTGCAAGGAAGATCATTTTCTTGAATATTTTGGTAGAGAGGTGTCATTTACTGGGAAATTGAGAAATCACCAAAAAGGTTGGCCACTCGATCAGCGGTCTGTTGGACCATGCAGGATCAGATGATCCATGTCGCGTGCCTCCACTACCTTGTTTGCGTCTGCTGACCAAACGCTGACCCGTTGGATTTCTCACGAGTCCATAGTAGATCTCAATCTGAAGGCTACTGCTACTTGTCCCTCTTTTTCTTCAAAACCCAGCCCGCAGTGGCGTCCGATGAGAGGGATAGAGCATGACTGGTCATATAGTTGTTCTATAAAACTTACTTTTTAAACTGAGAGGGGTCTTCTGATTGCATATTAATCCAATTGCACTCCTCCATTTCAACCATCCTGTAGTGATCCAGTGACAAACATCATTTTGGACATCCCCGTCTATTTGAATAATAGAACCCAAGTAAAGGAATTTATCACATTTTGGTATATCTACACCGTCCAACTTGGCTCCATCAATCACACTGCGAGATTGACTGAAATTGCAATGCATATACTCAGTTTTGCTTTTGCTAATCATCATCCATTTGATTCCTATGCCTTTCTCCAACATTCAACTTTATCATTCAATCCATCTTTAGTTTCATCAATCAAAACAATATCATCAGCAAATAACATACACCAAGGAATATCATCCTGAACATTCTTTGTCAACTCATCCAAAACAAGAACGAATAGATATGGGCTGAGTGTGGATCCTTGGTGTACCCCAACTATGATAGGAAAAGTTGGTGTCTCTCCTCTACAAGTCTTGACACTTGCAGTAGAGCTACCATACATGTCTTTGATCAAGTCAATATATTGGATAGGCACACCATTTTTCTTCAAAACCATCTGTACCACTTCTCTGGGTACTCAATCATCAGCCTTCTCTAGATCGACAAACACAATATGCCATGTCATAGAAAGAGTGGCAAAGTTTTTATAGGTTGTCTGTAGACCTATCACCAACCCTCCTCCTTTACCTGGGCTTGGGACCAGCTACATTTACACAAAATAAGAAAACATAGGCGGAGTTTAATTTGTCACATACTATATATATAATTTTTCAATACATAAGAGAAAGTAGAAAAAGTAACACTCATTATGCCAACAACCATACTTTAATTTATATTTTAACAACAATTGTACACGGGGAGGATGTATGCCTTCCCCTATTATATAATTTTTAAGAAAAAATAATCATATGGACCCTTTGACAAAATCAAAATTATCAACTATATAAGGGAAACAAGTGGATTCCTCCCTGCAAGTGGATTTTGATCTAAAGTGAATCAATGGATTCATATTTCTTTTCTCACTGTCACTAATCTCCTTCTAAAACAAGTGTTTGTGTACATCACTCCCACTTTAGTTAAGCATTTCTTTCAATTTGACAGACTTCAAACATCAAAAACAAATATGTAGATATCTTCTAAACTAATCTCCTTCATTAGTCTAGGGATTTATTAGTGCTTTCTCCTTCTCAATGAACATAAGATCCTCGACCAACCCATTTTTGTTGGAAGCTAATTTTGAACTCCTCCTGTCAGTCTTATCCAAGATCAAGCATGTCATACTACAATACTTTACATGATTTTTATTGCTTGGTTCTGTAAGAAGTTGGTTATCATGATCAACTTTATCTCAGACATCCTCTACACTTTGCCAACTTCTTTACTAGTATTTTCCCATCACATTCCATATTCAAGTCACCATAGGAAGTGTTGGGTTAGTCTTTGTCTTAAGAACACCTACACATTCTAAGATTAGATAATTAACTAAAAAACAAGTGTAACATTCCTATTTAAGAAGCACAACATGAATAAAAAAGAAATTAAGTGCTAAATATGACATCCATGGTTGAGAAATGTAATTCCTATTTAATTCATAAGGGACAAGAGCCACCTCTTTAGCATTGAAGTTATCTTTTTGGTAGACAGAATGAGCCTCCTACTTCAGTTGTTAAGAGGCACACAATAATGACTAAGAGGCAAGAATACCATGATACATTGATGAACGTATCCAAACACCAATTATTTAAAATGATGAGGCTAAAGAAAAGTTATCAAGTTCAGTTACTAACATGAAAAGTTCATTCTTTACATGAGAATCAATTACCCTTCTAGGCATAAAAAGATGAACTAGAATTTTTTTTAAAAGATCACACATATATTCTATTAACAACATTGATGAATAGCAAATTTTTTGAAAAAAATATTTTTGTGAGGGTGATCACAATATGAACCAGGTTCCCCCCACCACCTATAGTCCAACCAACCCTTGCCCTCCATCTTATCTACTTTGGTGATAATGCACATCATCAATACATGGCTTAACAACCACCAATAGTTGTATCATTATCTGTTTCACATTAAGGAAGCTTTTAAATATGTCTATGAATATCCAAATTGTTGGTATGTATGCCCTGAGAGCCAATCATAGGATGATTGGTGGGATACATTAAGATTGATTTGATAAACATCAAAGGCAAGCTTCCAATTCTTTCTGGTTCAGTCATATGAGATAGTGATAGAACAGATTGAATGTCTAGAGAATGACTATACTCAATGATGTATGCTTTCAGGTTGAGGACCTGAACGATGAGATCATACGGATGCTAAGAGTTTGTACATTCTTGTTATGTCCCTAGTCAGATGTCATTGTGGAAGGTAGATAGACAGCAATGACACACAAGACTAGATTGTGGTGTTGGTTGATGATAGAATCTCATTAGTCATGATATAGAGATATCAAACCAAACACATAGGTACTTGTTAGAGAACAAGTGTACCGGACAGACCCACCGTGAGTTTGACACATGGAACCATGACATAGTAGTCACAGTCAATACTCACAGTGATGGTGGTGAGTGTGATTCTTAGACCTAAAATCACTACACTCAACACATGTCGTTGGGCACACTTTGACATCATCAAATGCAGTCTTGAAACATGGGTTGCTATAAAGGTGATGATTGGGTGGCTTTGACACATGGGGCTTTTGAGGGGTGAGTGATAGATATGGGATTTGTCCCTCTCGAGGGAGTTTGATATCCATGACCACTTGATGAGTAGGATTGAGAAAGGCGTGCACGCATGTGTGAATCAGTATGTGATACTGATGTCATACATATCTATTCCAGTCTACTCTGAGATCAAGAAAGTGAATGAACGTTGACAGGATGACTGTTTCATGCCTCGAGTTCATTTGGGATATCAGTGACAAAGGAATTATACACTCGTTGTAACACCATTCACGGATTGTAGGATGAAAGTTGTTCTCCAACTTTCTACTTTCACTTGGGTAGCACTGATGTGTGACTAGACACCGCTCTTTTCTTGTGAAGTCATAAGTGTTATGGACTTTCACTGCCAACGTGAAACGGACCTGCATGGTCACACACATAAGATTTAACCTGGAAGAGGAGTTTTTTCCATGAGCAACATTTAGATTGATTACTAAAGAAATTTAGTAGTTCAATTAAACACTCAATTGATTGATAGCTCAATATCATAATGTTCAAGGTGTTGGACATGTTGATTGGAGTATCAAATTGATTGAAATCGAAATTGATTGATTCTGCACAACCTGCACTCCCAACCGATTGGTTTAAGGGTTGAAACGGTTGGCTGAGGTCGCTGAACCGATCGGTTCAATTGTTGAACCGATCAGCTCAAGCCCAGGATGAACCGATTGCTTCAAGTGTGGAAACGATCGATTAAACTGGTGCAACCGAGCAACTTGGGAAAGTAGGATTGGTGAGAATTTTCCTTGTGATTCAATTTCCCAATTTGATTGTGAATAGGATTGGTATTCGATACCAATTAGAAACAAAAGAAGGAAAGTCAATTTGAATCAGATCAGGACCATGAACCGATCGGTTCAGGGCACCAACCGATCGGTTGGGTGTCCCAAATGACCGGTTCAGGTCCCAGCCGATCGGCTCAAGGTACGAGTTGATTGCTTTTGTGGAAAATCTCGAACCCTTCTACTCCTACTTTTAGTCCTGCATTTCCCGGGATGGAGAACCCTATCCCATGACCCTCCTATATATATAGGGGTATTGGGGGCTTCTCAGAACACAACTCAGTGCAAGTTGATTGCTCTGCAAAGTTGTCGTTCTATCTGGTTTTGGGAACCGAGAGAGAGCCTGAGCAAGTGCTTCCCGCAAAAGGGAGGTGCAGCAAGGGAAGGACAACTGTAGTTGCAATTTACAGCAGGAGAGTGTGTTGGTGACTAGTAAGTCAACAGGAGGGTGCGACTCCTTCCACTTCCTTGTGGGACAAGGAGTGTGGAGTTCTAGGTGGTCCGTGTGGACTACTACAGAGGCGGGAGGACACTGCCGCTTAGGAGGACAACTGTCATCGATCAGTCCAGTTCGAGTAGGAGTTGTCAGTCCCGGTGTGACCAGGAGCTGCACAAACACCATCGAAGACCGGAGTTGAAGACCACGTATTGCGCGAGGTATTATCGCCAGGAAAGCCTTGGGACAAGGTATGATTCCACAAACCATCCTTTCCTATTATAAAGACGTTGACGCGTTTCCTCGGTATGGGTTGGGGGAGAAATTTTTTTTGTTTCCGCTGCCTTTTCCGTCTCCCCTAAAACCCAACAGTGGTATCAGAGCCACGTCAACTGCTCTATATTTTAGGAATATCGATATGATAAATTTTGGTTTGTCGCCTTTATTTATTGCATGCGATGCGAATAATATTAGCTTTATGCATGTCCAATCCTAAATCCACAAATCCCAATTACATATATGATATGTATTATTAATGCACTCGATACACGTCGCCCTTAAATGAGTTTTGTGGTGGATGTGTGTACCGTGATTATGGCCTATAAACCCCTATCTGTGTGTGGTTGTTTGTGGTTGCTTGCATCTCGGTCTGCGCACCGATCTTCCCTCTCTTATTCCTGATGTAACTCGAAATAATTCGAGATTCTTTCCTACCTTTGCTCCCCCCGAATGTAACTCAGGGTTTCAAGGCGTGAACCGACCGGTTGACGTTCTAGACGACCGATTCAAGGAGTGAACCGATCGGTTGATGACCGTTCGAGGAGCGAGACGACTGGATGGCTGACATGACGAGATGCACGACGACCAGGCGAACTGATCAGTTGGAGGAGCTGATCGATCGGCTGGTGGCACCTAGACGATCGGGTCAGACGAGAAGTCAATCATATGATGAGTTGATGTACTCCAAAGGCAAAGCACAAAAGTTCATCTTGTAAAGGTTGCATGTTATGTAGACCTAGATGACCGTGATTCCTCTTGGATCGAGGAATCACATTAGGATGGCCATAATCATCACTTTTATCATTTTGTGCATGTTTTCTGTGGGATATAGCATGTATATGATACATACTATGCATTGTGGTGATTGGATATGTATATGTATAAAAACCAAATCCCTCATTAAAATATTAAGTTTTAGATGCCTTCCAAATGCGACACACGTGAAAAACTTAATCGACCAAGTGTGGGCACGCCCTAGCATGGTGCACCATCTATCTCGTGGAAGCATGAAGGATGAATGTGTGGGTCTGCCCTAGCAGGGTGCGTGTTCATCATGTTTGCTTTGGGTTGGACTTAACAAGGTGACCTAGATAGGATCTAGCACCTTGAGGCATAGAGATGATCACTACAATGAGTTGTAGATGACATCTTATCAAGAGTTGCATATGATGCAATTGGCAAAAGTTGCCTACCTGATAAATCTAAGTTTTGGGCGATCAACCAAAGCTGACTCATGACTTAGAGGATTTCAGGATCTTGCCCACTAGAAGGTTGTACGCTGCAATCTTCCGAATTGATAGTGTGGGCTATTTGAAGCAAAATAGTGGGAGCGATAACTAATTAAAGGCCTAATTATATCGTCAAATTTTCAAATCAATCAAATAAGTCAAAAATTGAGTTTTTGGACTAAAATTGCATATTTCCTTTTGTAGCACAAATGAAGACAAACAACTACAATAATTTTTCTTTGCAATGAGTCCTTGACAAGGACAAGTTGAATGGGATGAACTTCCATGACTGGTATCAGACATTGAGAATTGTTCTCACTCAAGAGCATAAGCTCTATGTTCTGGATACTCCTATTCCAGAGGAACCCGCCCCTAATGCACCAAGGGTAGAAAGGGATGCTTACAAGAAGCATTCTTATGATGCCATTGATGCAAAGTGCTTGATGCTATGCTCAATGAACCATGAGTTGCAGAGACAACATGAGAACATGGGTGTCATAGAGATGATTCAACATCTCAGGAATATGTATGAAGATCAGGCACGACAAGAGAGATACAATGTTTCTAGGGCGTTGTTCAAGTGTGTCATGACAGAAGGAGATCCAGTTGGTCCTCACACACTCAAGATGATTGGGTATGTGGAGAACCTATAGAGACTGGGATTTCCACTGAGCCAAGAGTTGGCTACTGACGTGATACTGCAATCGTTGCCTGAATCTTACAATCAGTTTGTGATGAACTAAAACATGAACAACTTTGATAGGACACTGTCAGAGTTGTTGGGCATGTTGAGGACATCCGAGTTACAGATGAAGAAGGACAAGCCTAAGGCTGTGATGAGAATCACGAGCAAGAAAGGCAAGTCCAAGCACAAGGGCAAGGGCAAAGCTAAGAAAGGTTCTGAAGCTAGCCAGGAGTCCAAGCCATCTTCAACTCTCAAGGCCAAGGGAGGCGTGACCAAGAAAGGAAATTGCCACCATTGTCAAAAGCCAGGACATTGGAAAAGGAATTGTCCTCTCTATCTGGAAGAACAAAATAAGAAGGAGGTGACTGAAGCCTCTACTTGAAGGTGTCATGTAAATAAACTTGTAACACTTTTTGAGGTATATGATACCAAGATGCAAAGTGTAAAGCACTCATAATTGGGGCAAGTGTTTCCGCCATAGATAGGAGTACTTTAGTTTATTTTCAGCCTACAAGGCATGTAATACAATTATGAACTGCTATTTCATATTTGCCAATAGATAGAAACACTTTATTTTTGCATATTGTATGACAATTAATAAAGAAATGTTTCAATTTATAAAGATGTGATCTTTGTGGCAATGCCTTGTTTATCTTGTGGTATTTGATATGCATAAGATAAAATGATACTTGAAAGTTATAGATAACTCAAACAATCTAGTTAGCATCAATCATGAGAAATCTATTTCTAGTTTCCATGTGATGGATAAATCTAGACTCTTTTGGTTAGAGAGACATTAAGAGACATGAATATCTTAAACATGATTAACCATCATTGATGTAGTGGGAGAGTGATTATCCTATTAGGTATAATACATGTGATGTATTTACATACCTATTGGAACAAACGCTAATACTTCAAATGGTGTTTAAAGAAACACCAATATGAATATCTTGAAGTGTTCAAGATTATCATAGATGAAGTACAAATTTGGTAAAGTATTAATTCTTGATGAGATCAATGAATGAAATACATGGACCAAATGTTTGAGATCCTTATGAGTGATTATGATAGTGTATCATAGTGAACTCATGATTAAGGCATGGTGATGTCTAAATCAAGAGAATGATTATCAAAATAACTGAATTCTTCTTAATAAAAGAATACCCCACACTAATAAAGGACATTAAGAATCACAAGGGTTGTGAATTCTTATATTCTTGACAGATACACCTCAATTATCTATGTGATGAGTTGTTCATGTGATGAGTCAACTATCTACATGAGTATGAGGAATCAGATTTTGAGTTATGGTATAAAACCATTACATCCTAAATGACATCCATGTGAACCATAAGGTATGAACTTAATGGTAGCACTCATTGGATCATATCCATAAGTGCAAATAAGTCTTAAGTGTTAAGACACATGGATAACATTTTAAGAAGGATAATGCTTGTTGATTGAAACTTAATGACTAAGACATTTGGCATATGGATACTAAAACCACATTCCTATGAGGAATAAAACAAGGATGTGTACGCGACACAACCTATAAGATTTATGAATTCACTAATGCAAATGAAGTCTAAAAGTTACAATGGACTAATCAATATGATTGATTGAATACAAGCAACTCAAAATTGGATCTTTTATTTGATGATATAGTCAAAGGGTTTGACTGATATGTCAAAGATAAAGAAGGATCTGTGATTTAGTGGGAGCGTATTCACATTTCACATATTGATGTGAAATGGACATGTTCTAAAATGAAAATCCAAAAGTGGAAGTTATCTTTAAGGTAGATAGAGATGTTTCCTATATGATAGGAATAGAGATCTATAAAGATAGTTCTCAAAAACCTCTTGACCTGGAAGAGAGAAAGCATACATTGGCAATCTGTACTGAAGTGTTCAATTTGCACAGATTCAGTGGGAGAAAACTTGTCCATGATACATGGAGTTAGTATCCCAAGGCCAAGTGTCCAATTCTTATGAAGAATGGGAACACTAAGGATAGATATGGATCTATCATGTATGTAATCATCCCATTATCTTTCATGTATGGACATGGCAAGAATAAAATGCATTCGTCATCTTGTATGTAGGAATGACAATATGATGAGCTCATCCTAATAACTCATATGTTGGACATGACGAGAGGATGTCTGTCTATTTCCAGTAAGGGTTACTAGAATACCATGAGAACTTGATAAGTACTTGTGAAGTACTAGTTCTATGGAGATAAAGAAGAGTTCGATGTAAAGAGTTACATTGATGCAAACTTCTAAAAAGACAGAAAATTAATTGCAAAATATACATAAGATGTATAAAGGTGAAGGTTTGTTAATAATTGGAAATGTTCCAATAAAGTCATTTAAAAGGAAATGTCGAGTATCTATGTGTTAGAGAACAATGATAGATACTATATGGATCTGAAAGTTCATGAGATGAGCTTATAGATATTACACTCACTGAGACAAGTCTGGAATCCTTGATCATGCAATGTGGCTAAAGGTTAGCAAATGGAATACTAGATCGCATATTACGGCAACTCCATCTCATACGTGTGACATACAGCGAAGAGATGAGAGACATGCAATTTATACAGACTTTGGCAAGGTGTTTCCATTACTCACTATGTTGGCACTAGAGCACAGTAACATGTGGGACATGTTTAATATCACTATGAATATGATTCAAGAGTGATTGGCTCGCAGTGCAAGTGGGAGTCTGTTGGTATGTATGCCCTAAGAGCCAATCATAGCATGATTGGTGGGATACATTAAGATTGATTTGATAAACATTAAAGGCAAGCTTCCAATTCTTTCTGGTTCAGTCATATGAGATAGTGATAGAATAGATTGAATGTCTAGAGAATGACAATACTCAATGACGTATGCTTTCAGGTTGAGGACCTGAATGATGAGATCATACAGATGCTAAGTGTTTGCACATTCTTGTTATGTCCCTAGTCAGATGTCATTTTGGAAGGTATATAGACAACAATGACACACAAGACTAGATTGTGGTGTTGGTTGATGACATAATCTCATTAGTCATGATATAGAGATATCAAACCAAACACATAGGTACCTGTTAGAGAAGAAGTGTACCGGACAGACCCACCATGAGTTTGACACATGGAACCATGACATGGTAGTTACAGTCAGTACTCCCATTGATGGTGGTGAGTGTGATTCTTAGACCTAAAATCACTACACCCAACACAAGTCGTTGGGCACACTTTGACATCATCAAACGCAGTCCAGAAACATGGGTTGTTATAAAGGTGATGATTGGGTGGCTTTGACACATGGGGCTTTTGAGGGGTGAGTGATAGATATGGGATTTGTCCCTCCTGAGGGAGTTTGATATCCATGGCCACTTGATAAGTAGGATTGAGAAAGGAATGCACGCATGTTTGAATCATTATGTGATACTGATGTCATACATATCTCTTCCAGTCTACTCTGAGATCAAGAAAGTGAATGAACGTTGACAAGATGACTGTTCCATGCCTCGAGTTCATTCAGGATATCAATGACAAAGGAATTATACACTCACTGTAACACCATTCACGGATTGTAGGATGAAAGTTGTTCTCCAACTTTCTACTTTCACTTAGGTAGCATTGATGTGTGACTAGACACCACTCTTTGCTTGTGAAGTCATAAGTGTTATGGACTTTCACTGCCAACGTGAAACGTACCTGCATGGTCACACACATAGTATTTAACCTGGAAGAGGAGTTTTGTCCATGAGCAACATTTAGATTGATTACTAAAGAAGTTTAGTAGTTTAATTAAACACTCAATTGATTGATAGCTCAATATCATAATGTTAAAGGTGTTGGACATGTTGATTGGAGTATCGAATTGATTGAAATTGAAATTGACTGATTCTGCACAACCTGCACTCCCAACCGATTGGTTCAAGGGTTGAACCGGTCGACTGAGGTTGCTGAACCGGTCGGTTCAATTGTTGAACCGATCGGCTCAAGCCCAGGATGAACCGATTGCTTCAAGTGTGGAAACGATCGATTAAACTGGTGCAACCGAGCAACTTGGGAAAGTAGGATTGGTGAGAATTTTCCTTGTGATTCAATTTCCCAATTTGATTGTGAATAGGATTGGTATTCGATACCAATTAGAAACAAAAGAAGGAAAGTCAATTTGAATCGGATCAAGACCATGAACCGATCGGTTTAGGGCACCAACCGATCGGTTGGGTATCCCAAACGACCAGTTCAGGTCCCAGCCGATTGGCTCAAGGTATGAGTTGATTGCTTTTGTGGAAAATCTCGAACCCTTCTACTCCTGCTTTTAGTCCTGCATTGCCCGGGATAAAGAACCCTATCCCATGACCCTCCTATATATATAGGGGTATTGGGGGCTTCTCAGAACACAACTCAGTGCAAGTTGATTGCTCTGCAAAGTTGTCGTTCTATCTGGTTTTGGGAACCGAGAGAGAGCCCGAGCAAGTGCTTCCCGCAAAAGGGAGGTACAACAAGGGAAGGACAACTGTAGTTGCAATTGACTGCAGGAGAGTGTGTTGGCGACTAGTACGTCAATAGGAGGGTGCAACTTTTCCCACTTCCTTGTGGGACAAGGAGTGTGGAGTTCTAGGTGGTTCGTGTGGACTACTATAGAGGCGGGAGGACACTGCCGCTTAGGAGGACAACTGTCATCCGACAGTCCGGTTTGAGTAGGAGTTGTCAGTCCCAGTGTGACCAAGAGCTGCACAAACGCCGTTGAAGACCGGAGTTGAATACCGCACATTGCACAAGGTATTGTCGCCAAGCAAGCCTTGGGACAAGGTATGATTCCACAAACCATCCTTTCCTGTTATATAGACGTTGACGCGTTTCCTCGGTATGGGTTGGGGGAGAAATTTTTTTGTTTCCGCTGCCTTTTCCGTCTCCCCTAAAACCCAACACAAATTCCCTAAAAATGCATCCGTTCTACTACAATCAGGCTCCTCATACATCACAATTTCATACTCATTATGCAAGGTCTAATCCAACATATATTCATTGTCTTCTGTGGATGCCAATCCACACTTTCCAAAAATCATTTCCATTTTTTGCATTACCTTATTCAAATAGTCTATACAAGCATAGCTTAGTACACTTGTGGAGCTCTAAGAGTGTTACAACCCCATTTTTTCTAGCTATGTAAAGGAATTGTATTTCTCCTTTTAATGATAAATGAAATCAATAATTGCTTTATTTGTTTGAATTGAATGTATTTTGTTTACAATAGCCTTGTTTGGTTGCTTAGTGAGCTTTATTGGCTATTGGGCCCAGTAACAAGAAAGGGATAAAGAAAATTCAAACAATAAATGAATCAATAAGAAAAGGAGAAAGGATAAAGAAAAAGGCTAGGGAATATCCTCCAAGAGGGGATTTCGTGCCTTTAGGGTTCCTTGAGGTCCAAGGAGTCCAAGATACCAAGATAATGGCATAAGAAAGAGGAAATACCAATTAAATTGGTTTTATTAAAGGATAACTTTCTTATGAAGGAAATACCCATTTCCTTTGGAATTTGGGTTTCAAATTTAACACACAAGTCGATATTTCCAAGCTAGAGTTTCCTTTAAAATTTGAATGAAAAAGGTTAAACGAGGAGGGAGATTTAAATTTTACAAGTTTCATTTGAATTGAATTAACTAATGTGTAATTTTCTTGTTTTAAAAGAAAAAAGGAAACAAGGGGAAGATGAAAGCCAGGAGATTCCCTATGTAGTCTAGGGGACCACAGATCCAATGATATATGTGCATCACCCACCTCAATTCATAGAAGGAAAGGCAGAGAGGAAATCGGGATTTCAAATCCTATTTTCTCGCATCACACCACACCGACCTAGAATCCAAGACCACGAGGGTCTTTAGGAGAGGATTTTGTGTGTTTCAAGCCTAAGTTTTGGGTAGTTTTTAAGGATCTATAGTAAATTCTTGAATCATCTGAAGGTGATGGCAGTGGTAGGTTTGGGGAAACTCGAGAGGGACCCCCGATCCTATAAATAAGGACCCCTCTCAACTCCTCTCACCTTCAAGAACCCAAATGGTTGTTCCAAGACCCCTAGCTCCCTGAAGCAAGTTAGATTGAATAGACCTTGATAACGTGAGTAGTGAAAGAATTTGTATGGTTATTTCAGGATCCTTGTTGTGTGAATTGCTTGCTTTCCTGGATTTCATATTTACTTGGAATATTACTATCTTGATTCGACTATAAATAGTTATGTGGTTATTTACGAATACTCAATCTAGTTTCACGGAGTTTTCTCGAACGTTTGATCAATTGGATGCAACCTAAACTATTGAGTACTTTATTTATGCAATCATCTAAAGTCACTATGATTATCACAATTAAATATATATGTGCATTCTAGAACCTACATGCCACCCTGATGTATGATGCATGACCAAGCCCCGGAGGGAAGGTCTATTCGGTCAAGCCCTAGAGGGAAGACCATTGGGGCCATGAGAGGTGACTCCAGACGGCAAGCTCAGGATGGAGAAGGTGGCCTTGTGTCCCTTGCAAAGACAAATCCCTAAGAGAGGATAATACACGGTTTAGGGAAAAAGCGGTTGAGAATGTTACATTGAAAACGTAATTTGATTGTTAATAACTTATTTGTGATAATTAGGTTGTTAGAAATTACTTGTGAAATTATGATTGTCCCCACATACTAGTATAGAAATATACTGACCGGCATTTTGTTTGTCGGCATTTTAGGTACAATCATTGAAAATGACAAATAGTAAACTGAAACATTGTGAAGGTACAAATAATCAATTCAAGGTGGATTTGATAGATAGACTCCAACCGTTGATAGAAGTTTAGAAATCTGAAATTTTTACAAGGTATCAAGAGATTTATTTTATTCCAACTTTTCAATTTAGTTTTAGTAGAATTTGCTAATTATTATTGATTAAATGTTGAACCACTGATCCGAAAATATTAGGATAACGTCTCTGACCTTCTGGTCTCCCTTAATTGGGGGTTATCGGGAGGTGGAGTCGTTACATTTGGTATTATAACCATAATTCCTCATTTAATCCTTAGTAATTATTAAATTTTACAAACTTTGTAGAACTGACAGAGTTATTAGAGGATTTTATGAAAGACAAAGTTGTCTAGAAAAGGATCACGGTCCGGGGGCTAGAAATATTTTCCTCTGCCCCGCTAGTCAATCACGAGGACTCCCAGATGCAGTGTGAGTGCCTGGCCAATGTCTTAGGTTCTGACTCGAAATAAGATACCTTTAGGACTCTCTCATCTATTTCATCCCTTCTCAACCCTAATTCAATTAAGGATTATAAGATTTTGGGTTTCTCTCTCTCTTCCCCACCCACTTTTGGTAAGGGTAAGTATGATAAGGATTAAGGAATCCTCCATCAAATTAATAAAAGATACATAAACAAGATGCCATCGACATAATTATAATTTCTTTAAACATAAACTAAAGTTTGATTGTATGATTATGTAGATGGCTCGAGTGAAGATCGTAGCAATCTCCGAGGCCACCGAGAACCCAGATAGGGGTTGTTGGCCTCCCTCCAAGGGAAAGGGTTCTTCCGAGAAGAGGAAGAGAAGCCATGGTGGTGAGTCCTATAAGAAGAGAAAGAGACCTAAGGGAGCCTCAGAAGAAGGCCCCGATCCTAAGACGGTACCCTTTGACAACCCCGAGATGTATTAGGAAGAGGAACACATGTCTGATGACAAGGTTAAGGCTGAGGAGAACCAGGTCGGTGGTCTAGGACCGACAATGGTGGTTCCCACCCATGATGCCTTATGGATGGAACAACAGAAGAGGCTAACTGAGGCCATTAGCGCTCTGGCCCTCAGGGACATAGCTAGAGATGAGAATGGTAAATTGCTTTCCATTCATCCCTGACATGGAGTCACCATTCTAGACTTCATGAAGCTAAACATCAAGTGATTCTGGGGAGAGGATAAGACCGAAGTGGTCGACAAAGGGGATGCATGGCTGCTAGCAGTTGAGAATGGTTTTTTCATGCTTGAGGTACATCCAAACAAGAAGGTTCTTTTTGCTGCTCACCTCTTAGAAGGTGCATGCAAGATATGATGGGAAAACCACATCATAGGACGAGATCTAAGTGAAGAACTGATGGTATGGACCGACTTCAAGACTATCTTCACCGCCAGATTCATCCCCACCTCAGCTAAGATGGAGAAGAAAAGGGAGTTCACCAATATGAATAAGGGTAACTTATCAGTTGTGGACTTCGACCGCAAGTTTCATATCCTGGAGCGTTTTGGACACATGATGGATGAGGAAAGGTGGGTGGACCATTTTATGGAGCGTCGTCACCCTGCAATCAAACCACATGTGATGGCAAGTAAACTTGCAACCTTTACTGAAGCCTACAACACCACCTTAGACATGGAGAGGATAGTGATGCCTGCTCAGAACCCACCCAAAGGATATATGGGTTTTAGTGAAGGTACTCCAGGACAGAAGAATGACCACAAGAAAGGATAAGGGTGTAACCACAACAAGGACAAACATGTACACAAAGGAAAGCCACATGGTGAGAGTCACTTTCAGAAGTGCCATACCGATGGATGGACACATCATGGGAATTGTCGCTTCGAGAAGAGGGTGTACTATCATTGCCAGTAGGAGGGACACTTCATCGCTAACTGTCCTCTGCCTAATCTGAGAGGTCCCTTGGCAGTGTAACCGGTGGAAGCAACACCCCAATAGGAGGAGGAGTACCAGATGGAGGTCCACTTGTTGAAGAGAGAAGGAAAGACAAAGTGTTCGTCATTGACAATGAAGAAGCCCATGTGAATGCTAATAGGTTGATCGAGGGTAATAACACATAGAGTTTTCCTTTCAATTTAGTTTGATCATGTAACAATAGTCTGATATAGTATGAAACTATGTAGACATGCTTGAAGTCATGGGATAAAATGTAAAAGCTCTTTTTGATTTGGGTTCTACTAATAGTTCTATTTCAAGAAATCTGGCAACTATGCTTTGTTTGGACATCAAGGATTTAGGCTATGTTTTGGATGTGACAACCCCGAGTGGTCGAATATATACATCTCTTTTAAAAACCCCTATCTTGCTAGTTAAGTACCTGAGTCATCAGCTTCCCACTGACTTCATCCTTCTCGATATGAATGATTTTGATGTAATCATAGGTATGGATTGGTGATGAACGAGTTTTGAGTCACTTTTACAAGCTGATTTTATATGTGTTTTTTTATTTGTTTGTTACTTTATTGATTATATTTGCATAAATCACTACTGTTGGCATGTACACTCTATTTGCATCAAATTAAGCTTATTTTATCATATTTATATGATTTTATACATTCCTCAAACTTATATATGTTTTTCTACATTTTCAGGTATTTTTTTATACAAAGCAGAGTCGGTGCCACTGACCCTTGAGTCGGTGCCACCGAGATAAGATCAGCAAGAAGGCTACAATCGACCGACATAGTTGATGGCATCGACCCCTAAAGTCGGTGCCACCGCGTTACCTATAGCGACAGATGCGGTCAACCAGACAACTCGATGGCATCGGCCACACAGGTCGGTGCCACCGAGTTAGCTTCAGTGAGAAAGGGAGAAAAGTTGCCTCAGCTTGGTGCCACCAACATTCCAGTCGATGGCACCGACTCATCCAGAGATCGAAAAAAGCCTGATGCTTTCGGTGCCACCGACTATGTCGGATTTCAGCAATCTAAACTGGCCGCCCTGATTCAAGTCCATGTTATGTGGTACCGTAAGTGACCTAGGACAAAAAGAGACACCGTCTAGACAAGAAAGATATATCATGTTGCACCGCATGACAGACAGAGAAGAGAAGGAGAGAAGCACGAAGCTGAAGGATGACAACCAGACGATTTTAGTACCTTTGACGGGCGTTTTGTTGCCGGAAGATTGCAGATTGTACGTTTCTCGAGAAGTTTCATCTGGAACATTGCCTTTCTAGGGGTTACACGAATTCTTTCATGTTTCCTACTTTTTCTTCTCTCCTTCCATGTATTTTCAACTGATAACCATGCGGGGCTAAACCCTTCTGTTCCTTAGGACCCGGGAATAGCCCGGGGGAATCGTTGTATTGACTATTTACATGATTTAGTATAAGTTTCTCTTTATTCCTGGATATATAAGTGTGGATTTGAATGACTTGTTGTTGCTTGATCAACATCGATAAGGTATTAAACATATAATCACTCCAGAAGTAGGATTAACGGTTAGAAAATCATAACTTGTACACTACCCCATGCATTCCTTGGAATAGGTGATGTACGGGTAGTGGAAAGAACCCAGAGTTTTCAAGAATGTGCCTAATATAAGAATAAAATTACCATTGACGTGGAATTAGCTTAGACTTAGGTAGTCAATTGTATCACATGAGCGAATAATTTGGGCTACAATCTTTCTATCTAGGATATTAATGGGGTTTATACTAATTTAGTAAAAATGATATACAACGAGACCCTGTGGTGAAACTCGTAAACCTAAGGAATTTCATCATAATTGAATCAACCATTGTTGTTTTCTCTTTCATTTTCTTTTGTTTTGTTAAAACCCAATTTTACCATTTCAACCGACTTAGCTGATCGTACTGTTGTTAGCAGTAGTCACTTAGACTACGTCTCCCTGAGTTGGACTCGGGCCTTACAAGGCCTATATTACGCAACACGCCCACTTGCATCTTTGCACTTGGTTTTGGCATGTTCAAGTTTTTGGCATCGTTGTCGGGGAGACGATGACGTCTCCGCACTACGAGAGCTATAGTCGACCACTTTAGGCCACTTTTTAATTTTTGTGCAATTTAATTTTAAAAGAAGAAAAAAATATATTCATTTCATACTCATTTATCACATTGTCTCTTAAGGTACCTTGGCTAACTATTTTTAATCTTTTAGGTACTAGTGTATGGTGGCAACGAGGACCACAGACTACGGAGAAGCTACACCTGAGTTTCCAGGGGTTGTCGAGGCTCCAATTTAAATAAATCCACCAGAAGGTGTACCATTGTCACCCAGGCAACAAGCAATGGGGGATGGTAACCAAGGAGCAGAGAGGACTATCTGTGAAAGGATAAAAGCATCTTCTTTAGTGGCAGAGACAGGGCCAATAAAAAAGCAGCACATGAATGTGGCTCAGTACAACATTGATCTAGGTTTGATTGCACTCGTCATGTTACAAGCATTCTACGGGAATGCTCATGAAGACCCAGTGGCACATATTAGTAATTTTGTGGAAATTAGTGATATGGTGAAATTTGATAGGTTTCATCAAACCGCCATCTATCTGAAGTTGTTCCCGCCATCACTGACTGACAAAGCAAATGAATGGCTGCACAACCTGCCTAAAGAGTTGATAGAGACGTGGGACAACATGGTGGAGGCATTCTTTGAAAGATATTTTCCTCCAGAGAAGACAAATGAACTGATCAAGAATATCCATAACTTCAAACAACATGCATCTGAATCATATTTTGAGGCATGGGAGCGTTTCTAGATAATGATCAAGAAGGCTCCACATCACAGGATAGACTTGGAAAATCAAGTGAAGAGGTTCTATTTTGTGCTGCAAAAAAGTGAAAGGACTACTCTTGAAAGTGCAAGCTCAGGATTCTTCCTCAATAACCCACCATCAACATGTCAGGAAATTTTGAAAACATGGTGAAGAATTAGGCATGGGGAAATGAGAGAGACAATCCAGAGCATATCAAAAGCATATGGGAGTCCAAGGTTATTTCTTCCTTGAGTGAAAAGTTGGACCTTATTGCAAAGAAGCTGCTTGAGAAGGATGATCGTGTTTCTAAAGAGGAAGAGCATGTGAAATACATGCATCAGTAGGGATACCGCAATAATGACTACACATGGAGGAAGGACCCCAAGTTCTCATGGAAGGATCCAAACAACTTCTTGCAGGATCCAGATCAGTAGAATCAGCAGAGGAAAGTGTAGCAGCAGTGTGTAGTGGTAGAAGAGAGCAGTAATGACATCTTGAAAAGTATTGTGAAGCAAAATGACATATTACTCAATAATGTTCAACGTGTCTGCAGAACCACAGTGCGCAGTTGAGAACTTTTGAGACAACATTATCTCAGTTTGTAGAGGATGTGTCCACGTTGAAGAAGCCTTCTCAGTATGGGTTTCCAAGAAATACTAACACTCTAACGGGGAATCAACAGGTCAAGGCCATACTATTCAGAAGTGGGAAGAAGACATTGACCCTAGAGTATGAGGAGAATGAGGTGATCAAGCTTGTTGACAGTAATGACTCAGTGCCAGAGCAAGCGCAAGTAGAACCTAAGACAGAGAACAAATGGGAGGAGCAAAAGAAAGAAGCTGAGCCTGAAAAGAGGACGTCATATGTGCCACCACATCAGAGGATACAGACGGTACCAGTTCCATATCCCAATAGCTTGAAGGAAACAAAAAAGGATAAACAATTCAAGAAGTTTTTGGACAGCTTTAGGATGCTTTCTGTGAATATACCATTAATTGAGGCAATTGAACAAATATTCTCATACGGTAAGTTTCTAAAAGATATCATTAAAAAGAAGAGAAAGATTCCAAATTCTGATGTAGTTGTCTTAAGAGAAAGTTAGTGCCTTCATCTTAGGTACGCTTCCACCAAAGAGGCAAGATCCTGATTTTTTCAACATCACATGCTATATCGAAAAGATAAAGTTTGGTGAGGCACTTTGTGATTCAGGGGCAAGCATTAACTTGATGACCCTATCCACATTCAAGAATCTTGGTCTCAAAACATCAAGGAAGAGAAGCATGACAATACAGTTGGTAGACAACTCGGTAGTTGGAATGTATGGCATTTGTGAGGATGTGGTTGTCAAGGTGGACCAATTTGTTTTTCCTGTAGATTTTGTAGTGATGGAGATGCAAGATGTACATGGCAATGAGTTCCTGCTAGGATGGCCCTTCCAAGCTACAACCAACATGATTTTAGAGATGGGAAGAGGTTGTTTGACTACGGGGATTAAAGAATATAGGTTTGAGATAACCATGTCGGGTAATTCCAAATCATCTAATTCTTAGGAGTTGTGAAATATTGTGCAAAACATGAATAATAATATTTCCTTGTTCTTAGGAAAACCATTTTTGGACATGGCACAAGTTATGACAAAGGTGGATAAGGGTACACTTGTTGTGGACATCATGGAGAACACCAATGTGATCCCACTTGCTAAAGCGGTAGAATACCCGGATGATAGAGAAGAGGAAGTGAGTTTGTCTACTATGGATGAAGACGTAGAGGATTACATATTACAGGTCCATATGTAGCTTCCTCTAGAGGCTTGTCTCATGAACATAAGGGATGATTGTGTTCTGGACCGGTCAAGGGAGGAGTGTGCACGGCTGCTGAAGGTGTTGCCATGCCATTACACGAAGCATTTTGAGGACTTAGGGCCACTACCACCGCCTTTGGTGTCGTCATTTCTAGACCCACCCAAGTTAGATCTCAATCTATTGCCGCCTCATCTGAAGTAGGTTTTTCTAGCAGAAGAGGAGAAGCTACCAGTCATCATCTCAGCATCATTGAGTATTTCAGAAGAAGAACAATTGATCACGGTGTTAAAGAACCACCAAAGTGATTTTGGGTGGTCCATGGCTGATATCAAGGGGATTTCTTCCACCTTATGCCAACATTAGATTTACCTAGAAGAGGGTGCAAAGCCGGTCATTCAACCTCAATGTTGTTTAAATCTGATTATAACAAAGGTGGTAAAGATGGAGGTAATAAAGCTATTGTCGGCAGGTATTATTTATGCTATTTCTGACTCTAGGTGGGTAAGTCCAACACAGGTTGTACCTAAGAAGGGGGGAATCACTGTCACTACCAATGCATCTAATGAGCAAATCACCACTAGATTAGTGACAAGATGGTGTGTTTGCATCGATTACCTCCGCTTGAATGTTGTGACCCTTAAAGACAATTTCTCATTACCATTCATAGATCAGATTTTAGAGTGACTTGTCGGTCGCTCCCACTTCTATTTCTCGATGGATATTTGGGTTACAATCAGATTTTAATTGAGTCTAAGGATCAGGAGAAGTCTACCTTCACTTGTCCTTATGGAACTTTCACCTATCGCCGCATGTCTTTCGGTTTGTGCAATGCACCCGTGACTTTTCAAAGGTGTATGCTGGCAATTTTCTTAGATATGGTAGAGAGATGTCTCAAAGTGTTCATGGACAATTTTTTGGTTTATGGGACGTCATTTGAAGAGTGCTTGAAAAATTTAAACAAAGTTTTGCAGAGATGTGAAGACACCCATTTAGTTCTTAATTGGGAGAAATGTCACATGATGGTTAGTGAGGGCATTGTGTTAGGCCACAAGGTGTCTAGAAAAGGATTAGAGGTAGATTCGGTTAAATTAGAGGTGATCTCAAAATTCCCTCCACCGTCATCGGTGAAGGCAGTTAGGAGCTTTCTAAGCCACACCTAGTTTTATCGCCGATTTATTAAAGATGTTTCAAAAGTTGCTAAGCCTTTGTCTGAGCTTTTGGAAAAGGATGTTGAGTTTGATTTTGATGAGAGGTGTTTAAAAGCTTTTGATATTTTGGAAGAGAAACTCATATCCGCGCCAGTTGTGTAGGATCCAGATTAGAGCCAACCATTTGAGTTGATGTGTGATGCATCAGATTACGCTGTAGGGACTATGTTAGGACATCATCTCAACAAGGTCCCTACGATCATTTATTACGCATCTAAAAATCTTAACGACACACAATTGAATTGCATCACCATAGAAAAGGAACTATTGGTTGTTGTTTTTTCTTTTGAAAAGTTTAGGCAATACCTTGTAGGAGCTGAAGTGGTGTTGTGGACAGATCATGAAGCCATCATTACCTATTGCAGAAAAAGGATGCCAAGCCTAGACTTATCCGTTGGATCCTTATGTTGTAGGAGTTTGATATTGAGGAAAAAGATAAGGTTGGGTTTGAGAATGTGGTGGATGACCACCTATCTAGGCTAGAGAGGGTAGATGAGAAAGACCTTGACATACCAATCCTAGAGACCTTTCGCGATGAACAATTATTTGCTCTTCATCATAAGGACCCTTGGTTAGCGCATATTGTGAATTATCTTGTTTGCAAGGAGTTCCCTAATGATTGGGTGTATCAGGAAAAGAAGATTTTTTTCCATTCTCTACGTTATTATTTTTGGGATGATCCTATCTTTTTGAGACAATGCAAGGATGGTATTTTGAGAAGATGTGTGACAGATAGCGAGTATGAGAGTGTGTTGAAACACTGGCACACACTACCTACAAGAGGGCACCACACTAGTTCTAGGACAGCTGCAAAGGTTCTAGAAAGTGGTTTGTATTTTCCAATGTTGGTCAAAGACACATACGACTTTGTGCGGAGGTGTGACGCATGCCAACAGTCTGGTAACATATCCAAGTGGCAAGTGATGCCCCTGAATGTGTTCCAAGAGGTAGAGGTTTTTTATTTGTAGGGAATAGATTTTATGGGACCCTTTGTGTCCTCTAATTCCTACCTTTATATCTTGTTGGCCGTTGACTATGTCCCGAAGTGGGTGGAAGCAATTCCAACCCGCACCAATGATGTCGTAGTTGTATCCAAATTTGTCAAAGATCACATTTTTTGCAGGTTTGGAGGGCCTAGGATGATCATTAGTGATGGGGGAGCTCATTTCACCAATCACAAGTTTGGGACACTTTTGAGCAAGTATGGAGTGACGCATCGGGTGGGTACACCCTATCACCCACAAAACTCAATGACAAGTGAAGATATCAAATAGAGAGATTAAGAAGATCCTTGAGAAGACGGTGTCGTCAAGTAGGAAAAATTGGAGTGAGTTCTTGGTTGATGCACTTTGGGCCTATAGGATAGACTAGAAGATACCCATACGAACCACACCCTTTATGTAAGTTTATGGTCGAACATTTCATGTTCCTGTGGCATTAGAACATAAGGCTCATTGGGTGTTGAGAAGGCTAAATTTTGATCTTGATGAAGCCGGGAAGACGAGAAGGTTGGAATTCAATGAACTTGATGAACTAAGATGGAATGCCTATGAAAATGCTAGATTGTACAAAGAAAGGACAAAGCAAATTCATGACCATCATATAGAGAGGAGAGTGTTCTATCCGGGAGGGAGTGTCATTCTTTTCAATTCTAGGCTAAAATTGCACCCTGGGAAACTTAGGTCTAGATGGAGTGGACCCTTTATCATAGAGGAAGTGTTCCCACATGGGGCTGTGAGGATCAAAGAGGGGGAGAGAACCTTCTTAGTGAATGGACAAAGATTGAAACACTACTTTGGGGATGATTTCACTAGAAAGGAGTATGAGGTGAAACTCATCACACCCATTTTATATTGAGCTTTAGAGTTGTCTAGCCTAGGATGTTAAATAAGGGTGCTTCTTGGGAGGCAACCCAACCAATAGGATGTTTATTTTGTGCATTTTTCTTTAAGTCATTTCATAGTATTTAGTTTTTTTTAAATAAAAAAATTGTAAAAATGATACCCTGACTCGTTTATGCAGTGTGCAGGATGTAGCTAAGTCGGTGCCACCGACTTCCAAGTCAGTGCCACTGACATCTCTGAAGAAAGTGCAGAATTTGGATGTGTTTGACTGATAAATTGAGTCGGTAGCAGCGATTTGGTGACACATTGAAAAAAAACATTGATCATCGTGTCGGTACCACTGACCCCACTGTCACTGCCACTGACTGCTAGACACACCAATCCATGGGAAACCTTGATCTATGGCTCATATGCATCCACAAGGATTATCTAAAGTTTTGATCCCGAACAAAAGTTAGTTTCACCGACATCTAGTCGGTGCCACCGACTCGTCAGTAATCCGGAAAAAGAAGATTGTGCACCGACAGTCGTTGATGCACCGAGGGTGCGGATTCGGCCCTAGAAATCGGTGCCACCGACTATGTCAGAGTAGGTCAGCAAACTTATATAAGGAGTTGTGTATTCATTCTTTCTCACAAATTGAGCAAGAGCAAGCATCTCCACGAGCATGAGCGACTACTCTGAGCATTCGAAAGCTACATCAAGCTCTTTTCTCTTACTCTTCTTCCCTTCTCACCCATCACCATGGCCCGACGAGTAGGAGCCCATGGTGCTCTTACACCAAGACCACACCTCAGCCACCCCTTGACGAAGGTGAGTAAGGTCTATGAAGAACTTGCAAAGCGGCCATTTGCACCCACGTGATACGACAACTATCAACTATTGGAGGATATGGGCTTCACCAACAATATGGCGTATGTCCTCGAGAAACAAGAATGGGATAAAGGATCTGTAAACCCAATCTTTAGCGGGTGGCCAACATACAAAGAAATCATCATCGAGTTCAGATATTGGTCACCCTCGATCAAGCACAACCATCAAGTGGCGAATGGAGAGAGGGCAAAGTAGATTTTCTCCTCTACAACACCAACTACTCCCTCACTCTCTAGGCCTTCAAAGACATTTACGGGTGGCCACATGAGCCATGTCGTTAGCCAGAGAATGTCGATCTAGACGCCATCTGGAAGGACTTTGTGACACCGTCGGAGGGTAAAAGGCTTAACTTCCACCACATTTTGTTGATGGACTTTGAGCATCCTTTTGTTTGGGTGCTCCATCTCATGTTGAAAAACACTTTATTTGCAAAGTCAACCCAGGCACAACCAAAGGTATAAGTATTGGACTTGTACTTTTTATATCAACTCATGGAGGGAAATTCAGTCAATTGGGGAGAGTTCTTTCTCTAGCACATCATGCAAGTGTGGCGTAATGTCAGGTAGGCTATGCCTATTCTGTTTGGGGGACTTATCACCCCCATTGCTATTCATTTGGGCCTTGACCTATCTACTCTAGAGCTGCTGAACTCCAGGCTATGCATCGACTGTCTCCACTTCAGGCAAGCCGACCTCATCACTATGGAAGTCGGTGTCTTCTACGCCACATGCTCGGTAGATGATACCTTCTACCAACGTCAACTCCCTAATCCCATATTCAACATCAGGGGTGTTGAACACTATAGATGGCCGACTTTGGGCGATGATGACAATGCTGGACAACAACAAGCTCAGGCTTAATTAGGAGGAAGACGCAGGAAGCGATGATGTGGAGGAAGTAGAGGCCACCATTCCTGTCCAACATAGAGTGGCTCCAAGGAAGCATCCTCGCCATTATGCTACCTCATCATCTTCTTCCCCGCCGCCCTCTCAAGAAGAAGAATATGCCTATTCAATGTTGGGAATGTATAACATGCTACAGGACATCCAGACACATCAACAATAGCAAACCCAATCCCTGGTTGGCATTTAGGACGTGCAAGGTAGGTTGTATACAAACTAGTAGGCGATCTATGAAAATGAAGGCCTTCTCTTGGACAACCAAGAGAATATACATCAGCGTCTGTAGTGGATGGAATCTTATCAACAACCTTTATTTGATAACTACTGGAGCCAGGGGTATTTTGGAAGTTACCCGATGCCGCCGGACATGCCACCATCTGATCCGACCTTTCAGGGGATGTTTCCTCCCAGGATCCCACACAACCAACACCACCACCATTCTAAGTCGGGTATCACTATTCCACCTCTTGAGTTAGGATATTGACTATGAGGCCATAGTCATATTCAAGCTTGAGGGGGTGTTGGAACAACTTCTATCTTAGATTTTATTTTTTATTATCTTATTTTTATTTTTATTTTATTTACTTCACTTTGAGAAAAAGAGTAAGTTTTGTTAGTTTTTCTATTATGTAGGATCCACATTCTATCTAGTGTAATCTGTGGAGAAGTGAATGCATGGTTTCTGTGAAAATATCAATCTCTGGGTTGGGTGCAATTATGTGAGTAAATTTAAATTTTAAAATTTGTGAGCTTATCTTGTGAGTAAGAGAGTCACATAATTGAGGAAGTGCTTGAGTAAGTCCACTTTAGGACATTAAAGCATAAATGACCATCTAATTTGTCTAAGAAAGTGATTGACAAGGATTGTTGAGCCTAAACTGATTAAACACTAATGTGACCTTAAATTTAAATTCAAGAAAGAAACCCCTTGATTACCCTGCACACATGTCATTAGAGAGGGACATATGATTTTCTTTGAAGGTTCTATCTCTTAGTTGTGTGATCTCAACCACCACGTTCCTTTGACTCGCACCCCACCATAAGAGGATTCATTACATGTTATCATTCTTCTTTTATTTGCATTTACATTGCATAATAGACTTTGCATAGTAGTTGTTTATTCTTATTTGCATTAAAACATACATAAAAAATATACAGAAAATCATACATGCACACAAATTCATGTTGCATTTCATTTAGTGCATAACACCTTTATTCATCTAATTGCATAAGCATGACAATTCTTCTTGCATAAAATCTTGTCTAACTTCTTCTTTCTTAATAAAAAGGTAGTGATTGTACCAATTTGTTGAAAAAAGAGAGAGAAATCACTTAAAAAAAATAGAAAGGTGAAGTGCAATTAGAAGCTCAAAGCAAGTTTATCATGAAAGAGAGGGCTTAAATAAAAAAGAAATAAAGTACTTATATATTTTTGAAAGTTCAAGGGCACAACTCTACTCAACTATAAAGAAAAGTTAGCACATGATTTATTTTTGTAGATAGTTTGTCTTATCTTCAGATGAAATGATAGTTGTATGCATCATTACACCGCAATGATTAGGCATTAGGAGTATTTTATTAAATTATCCTCATCATAGGTTTATCATAATTGTGATTGCATGGATGATTTTATGTTCTCATGATTCTTCTGTAGCCACCTAATTCAACCGCCCGTTGTTCTTATTGGTAGGCCACTCAAATGATTGTCTCCTCATTCATTGTTTTATCAGGAGAACTACTTCCATGTAGATAGTAGGTAGAGAAAAGAGCAATGTTGATAGGTGATCACACGATGCATCAAGTATGAACCAGAAGAATTTATCATGTTAACTGCTCTAACTGATAGTGTCTCATTGATTGGGGGGGGGGGCAGACATCTTGGATAGAGATGTTTGGTTGCCTATAGGGTGCTTAGTGTTCAGGGGTTAGTGAAGGCCGAAATGAGGACCAAAAAGTGGGGATTTTTTGGATGTACCTTATGCATGATGTCATTTAGCTGACTTATCTCAATCAGATCCAAAGGTATTGCTGCTCGAGGATGAGTAAGATTCAACTCAGGGGAGTTTGATGCACATGTTTTGAGTCACTTTTGGCATTCCATTTTTATACGTGTTTTGTGTATTTGTTTGTCACTTTCTTGATTATATTTGCATAAATCACTATTGTTGGTATGTACACTCTGTTTGCACCAAATTAAGCTTATTTTATCATATTTATATGATTTTATATATTCCTCGGACTTATATATGTTTTGCTGCATTTTTTAGGTATAAAAAGAAGAGTTGGTGCCACTAACCCTTGAGTCGGTGCCATTGAGATAAGATCAGTGAGAAGGTTGCAATCAAGCAAAAGAATCAATAGCATCGACCCTTACAGTCGATGCAACTGAGTTACCTATAGCAAAGGATGCGGTCAACCAGACGAGTCGATGGCATCGACCGCATATGTCATTGCCACCGAGTTAGCTTCAACAAGAAAGGGAGAAAATTTGCCTCAGCTCGGTGCCACCGACATTCCTGTCAATGGCACCGACTCAGCCAGAGATTGAAAAAGGCTGATGTTGTAGGTGCCACCGACCACCAGGTCAGTGCCACTGACTTTTTCAGATTTCAGTAATCTAAACCGGCCACCCCTATCCAATGATCCACGTTATGTGGTATCATAAGTGACCTAGGACAAAAAGGGAGGTCGGCCAGACAAGAAAGATATCATGTTGCACCGCATGACAACCAGATAAGAGAGGGAGAGAAGCACAGAGCCGAAGGATGACAACCGGACGATTCGAGTACCTTTGACAGGTCTTTCTATCACCAGAAGACTGCAGATCACATGTTTCTTGAGAGGGATCATTTGGAACATTGCCTTTCCAGGGGTTACCCAACATGTTTCCTATGTTTTTATTCTCTCCTTCCATGTATTTTCAACTGATAACCATGTGGGGCTAAACCCTTCTGTTCCTTAGGACCCGAGAGTAGCCCGGGGGAATCATTGTATTGACTATTTAGATTATTTAGTATAAGTTTCTCTGTATTCCTGGATATATAATTGTGGATTTGAATGACTTGTCGCTGCTTGATCAACATTGATAAGGTATTAAACCAATAATCACTCCGGAAGGAGGATTAATGGTTAGAAAACTATAACTTGTACACTGTCCCAAACGTTCCTTGGAATAGGTGACGTATCAGTAGCGGAAAGAACCCAAAGGTTCAACAATGTGCCTAATCTAAGAATGAAATTACCATTGACATGGAATTGGCTTAGACTTAGGTAGTGGATTGTATCACGGGAGAAAAAAATTCGGGCTACAGGCTTTCTATCCAGGATATTAATTGGATTTATATTAATATGGTTAAAACAATATACAACTAGACCCTGTGGTGAAACTGGTAAACCTAAGGAATTTCATCATAATTGAATCAACCATTTTTGTTTTCTCTTTCATTTTCTTTTGTATTGTTAAAACCCAATTTTACCATTTCAATCGGCCTAGCTGATCGTACTGTTGTTAGTAGTAGTCACTGAGACTACGTCTCCCCGAGTTTGACTCGGGCCTCACAAGGCCTATATTATGCGATGCATCCACTTGCATTTTTGCACTTGGTTTTGGCGCGTTCAGTTGGCATTACACCTATAGAGCACAAATTGACTGTAAAGAGAAGAAGATTCTTATTAGGAAGCTTGGTCATCCACACTTTACCATTTGAGGAAGGAGAGATGCAACTACCAGCCTTTATGTGTTGGCTTTGAAGTATGAGCAGATGATATCCAAAGGATACTGAGCATACCTAGCCATAGTTACCAAACCTAAGGCCAAGGTGTGATCCTTAGAAGAGATAGAGGTGGTTTGGGAGTATGCAGACATGTTTCCAGATGATATACCAGGAATTTCTCCTAAGAGGGAGGTAGATTTCTCCATTGAGTTAGATCTAGGTACTAACCCTATATCTAAGGCACCCTATATAATGGCCCCAACTGAGTTTCTTGAGTTGAAAACTCAGTTGCAAGAGTTGTTAGATAAAGGTTTTATCTGACCTAGTACATAACCATGGGGAACACCACTCCTTTTTGTGAAGAAGGATGGATCACTCTGGATGTGTATTGATTACCGGATGATCAACTAGGTGACCATTAAGAACAAGTACCCCTTACCTAGGATAGATGACCTTTTTGACCAACTCAAATCGGCCCGAGTCTTTTCCAAAATTGATTTGAGGTCAGGATACCATCAGGTGAGAGTGAGCAGTGGGGATATATCTAAGAAAACTTTCTGAAACCGATATGGCCATTATGAGTTTGTGGTCATGTCATTTGGGTTGTCCAATGCACCTAGTGTCTTTATGAACCTTATGAATAGTGTGTTCCAACCTTTCCTTGACTCCTTTGTGATCGTGTTCATAGATGACATCTTGGTGTACTCTGATGACCTAGCCCAACACCACGACCATCTGGGTAGAGTCCTTGATATCCTGAGAAAGTAGAAGTTCTATGGAAAGTTCTCAAAATGTGAGTTTTGGATAGACCGTGTAACATCGCTGACTTGGGTTATAACCTAACCCTGGAAGTTTTATCTAAATATGTAATTATAAACTTGTGAATACACCCTAGAATGTAATTAAGTTCCTCAGGAACATATGTTTTCAATTTTTGCTCCTTTTTAAACAAAGTTGTAGCATTGTGTTGTATACATGGACCTATGTGCAAATTACCCAGTTTAAGGGTTCAACTTGCAAATTTCACAGGTTAAGATGTTCCTCTGATGTTAAAACATCATGAGTATGTTTATGATAAAGTTTGAGGGATTTCCCCAAGCTTGAGCACCAAGGTGCAGCTGTGGAAGCAATCCCCATGCTTGAAAAACCCTAATTTGGTGTAAATTGCAATTTACCCAAATTGAGGGGTCCAACTTGTAATTTTCATCTTTTAGAACATCTTTTACAACTCTTGTCATCATTTAGAATAAAAATGATGAAAGGGACACATCAATGAATAATCTGATAAGAAAAATGATCTTGTGGAGAAAGTCACCTTATATGGGTATGGAGACTTTTCATGTATGTACCCTAGTTGAAGGTTGTCTTTCTTTACCCATAGATCTTGAGTTTTCATTAGATTTGTATAAGCTTAGATGAGTGTGGACGTGCCCTTGAGCAAGGAAGGACTTAGATGCAATTCCATAGCTTGAGAGGTCCTTATGCTGTAATAAGGACAAAAAGTATATATAGCTTTCTTTGCAAATGAAGTGAACGATCCTTGTTTCCTTCACTTCTCTTTTCTTCTTTCTCAAACGACCAAGGGTCTGCTCTAGAGCTCAGGGGGGCGATCAGCCTATTCTACGTAAGGGAGCACCACCTTCTAGCTCATTTTCATGGGGGATTTCATCCAAAGAGATTGGTTTTGTGGATAGCTTACTCCGTTTTCCTGTTCTAGCCAAACAATTCTATGTTTCCTTGGTGTTTTCACCTTTGGCCGACTTGTGGAAGGTCAAGGACGCCACTAAAGCTTGGAGCTTTAAGGATTGGAGCTCTTGGAACAGCCTTTAGGCGGGTTTTATAACTCTATCTCTTTGCTTTATATGCTTGAATTTGTTCTTGCAAAATTACCATGTTAGTCTTCTTCTACCTTCCTTCTTTTTTGCTCCTTTGCAAGCAAATCGGTGGGAGAACCTACCTTGACAGAGGTTTAAGATGAGTGGCATGATTCCCTATGTTTATTTATCAAATTAGTTGGACCTTTGGGTCCAAACGGTTTGCAAACCGTTTGGGGTCAAACGGTTTCACAACCGTTTGCTTCCAAACGGTCTTGCAAGACCGTTTGGATTCAAACAGTCTCAAGACCGTTTGTTAGGGTTGAACAGAGGACGACCATTTGAGGGTCTTTTGATAAAATATTGAATTTCATTCCTGCAAAGAATCAAAGTTTAATTCTTAACCAATTGAAAGTTGAAGGCACTTCAACATGTAAACCCTAATCGGGTCAGAATTGCTGTTTTAAAACATAGATCTTGTTGAGTTTTGGGTTGAAGGACCCAAACTGTCTCAAGACCATTTGGAGGTTCCTCCAAACGGTCTCAAGACCGTTTGGGCACAACCCAAGACCGTTTGAAGGTCTAAGGATGAGAAAATTTAATGGTTTGAAGGTCCAATTGGAAGAAGTTGATGAATTGATAAAAATGCTGATTTTTGACCTAATTTGAGTTCAATCCTAATCAAACCGACTTAGTTTTTGGTCAAACTTTGGGAAAACGGTCTCACGACCATTTGAATGATGTCCAAATGACCTCAAGACCGTTTGGGCCAAGTTTGAGCCCAATTGGAGGTCAATTGATAGGTTCAACCTTGAATTGATTCACATTGTTGAATATTGATGACCATCCGATTTGAAACCCTAATTGAAGAGGATTCAACCCTAATTGGCTTGCAATTGAGGGTCAATTTGATGTCCAATTGACTAAGGCTAACCCTAATTGACTCAATTTATAAGTGGTTGACATGTCTTTGGCCAATTGAGGGCTTCAACATACATATTCATGAACAATTATAACCTTTGATCCACTTTGGAGGTCCAAACGGTTTGAGCCCATTTGGACCAAACGGTCTCAAGACCATTTGGATCCAAACAGTCTCAAGACCGTTTGGGGCCAAATGGTCTCAAGACCGTTTGGGATCAAATGATCTCAAGGTCGTTTGGACCAATCAATCTCAAGGTGAATTGATCAAACAGTTTACAAACCGCATGAGCTCCAAACGATTTGGAAAGTCAACCCTTCCAAACGGTCTCAAGACCGTTTGGAAGTTGAAACCATTTGGAAGTTGAAACCGTTTGAAGGTGTACATGGTGGTTTGTACTTAATCAATTGGTGATGTAATTGGTTTAATGGTGATCTAATCTAAACCCTAATGGTAACCTAGGTCATTAAGGGACTAAGTGATTAGTGAGTTAATCCATGATGGTGATCATGAGGCAAATTACCAAAATACCCTTGAGGGGTTTAAAGGAGTAAAACCTTGTTCTAATCAAACCCTAATCACATGATGATGATGTTTTGGCTTATATTAGTGAATGAGGACTTAACCCAACCTGATCTAGAGTGGTGTTGTCACCATCTACTAGTGAGAGGATAGAGAAAGTATCCTGAAGAAGAGAAAGTACCCTTTTAAGGTGGAAACTCAAGTAAGATACTTCTCATATACAAGAATGTACATGATTAGGGAATGATCCACCTATGTGAGGTCATGGAAACCCTGATTATGATATCTAATGAATCTTAACCTTATTTATGATCTTTAGTGATGATGGTTCTCTTACATGATTATGTAATGAGTACAATTCACCATGGGGTGAATAGTAAACCCTAATATTAGGGTGGTGACATGAAAGATGAATAGTAAACCCTAATTGTTGAATTGTTGACTATTATCAGTTGATTTAACCATGCATGTTTTCATGAGATGATGATCATGTCCAGGTATGGAATACCATATTATATTCATTGAAAGCATGCCTTAAGCTTTATGAATAAGTGAATTATCTTGATGCACTGTTAGTGACATCTTTTGAGATTTATGAGCTGTAAGAGACATAAATACCATCAAGGTCATGCTTGACAGATGACTTGTGATGAGTTGACTGAGAACCAATGATTTCAAAGAGTTAGGCTTGCTACATTTTAGTATTCTCAAGTATAGTTGTTATGCTAAATGTTATTGTTTGAAGGACAATGTATGATGTTAAGAATACTGAATGTACCTAACTAATCAAGTGAAATGTAGAGCCCTGATCATAGATCCATCATTGTCAGAGTCTAAATGATGGTGAAATAGGTTTTCCCCAGGGAACTCCTGGATCACATACTATTGAGTATGTGGGGTACATGGATGTGTAGAACCTTACATCCTAGTGTAGGAATTTGATGTATAATTTTATAGTCCGTCAAACCTTCACTAAAAGATGTCCAAGGTGAGAGGATTTGATGTAGATTCTTGTAGTCCATCAAACCCCACCACAAAGTCCAAAAGGTGAGAGGTATCACTATCCTCCCTTAAAGACACAGACACCGCATCGGTGAAAGATAAACAAGAAATCTTCTGATGATGAAGAGACTACAAAACGCCATTGTAATTCTAAAATAGTGAAGGTCCATTTTACCCTGGAGAGCTATAACAAAAGACATCCCGCCAGATGTCTATCAATCAATCCTCTAACTGATTGAGGAAGATGAGGTAATAAGAATCCGACTCTTTTAATGACCTATGTATGATACTGATGTGACTTCTTAGCGATCAGTTGGAGTATGAGTGGTAAGCCTCATCTCTGCATGGCATAATAATGTTTGAAAAACATAATCAACAGCGTAGTATATTTGTTAGAGTTAACTACGAGTTATTTGATTGATGTTACTTTGAATAGTGTAGATGTTCTTCATGCTTCATAAATGATTGAACTCTTGCTTATCATCAAATTGCTAATGAATACTTTGAAGGCTTTTAATGCTTAATTTATTCTTTGCTTTGCCTATAAAGCTTCAAGTGGAGAGTTATAACTCTCGTTGGGGCAATTATGTATAATTGTCTCACCCTGTAGACTTCAACTTTTTAGGTGGTTGTCGAAGACGGAGGAACCGGTCTCAAGGTGACCAGTCCCAACAGCAGCAGCACCAGGAGCAGTAAATCTCAGGTGGAGATTCAGCTTGCTATATGGTGTAGTTAGAGTCAGTCCTATGTGTCCTTTGTACTCTCAGGTCTTGGAGCATTTTGTTACGAGTTCTTGAGAATTTTGTAACATGTTGCATGTAATTACTCAAGAAGTAATTTGTCATAGTTGTATACAGTTAAATCCTTTTTCTATGGAAAAGGTTTGTGGTTTCAAGCTCTAATGTCGAAAAGTTTTAATTTCCCGTGATTTTTGCCTTCTGCTGTTTACCGATTGCTTCCGCGCATGTTTAAATCGAGATTATTTCCTAGTTTGGAGATCAGAGCCCACAATTAAGTGGTATCAGAGCTCTTGGTTCGCCGAGTCTACTGAGGCATAGCACTTATGAAGTCAAGTCTATCTATAGTATCCCTTCTTTATCTAATAGAGTCTTCTACTCCTCAGGAGAAGAAGATACTTAAGAATGTCTGAACCACATGATGAGAACGTGGTAGAAAGTAGTGCTAGTGCACCTCAAGGCGGTGCAAGAGTACTAGAAATAGAGCAACATGTACCACAACAACCTGGAGAGCCACCCCAGTTCGACCCAGCCGACATGGGTAACCCAGCAGTTCAGATGATGTTCAGGCAGTTCATGGCTGCCATGACACATATAACCGATAGGACGCCGATGCCTGTACCCAGGGCACCTGTCCAACTAGAAGGTCAGGGTATCAGGAAGACGTTCGAGCGAATGCGTCGTGTCGGAGCTACCGAGTACCTTGGGACTACTGACCCCGCATATGCTGATCTGTGGTTGACGGAGTTGGAGAAGGCTTTCAGGATCCTCAATATCCCTGAAGCTGAGAAAGTCAGACATGTTGTCTATCTTCTCAAAGGAAGCGATGGTCATTGGTGGATAATGGAAGAGCAGAAGAGACTTGGAATAGAGATCTCGTTGGAAGACTTTCAGCGGGAATTCGTTCATAGATATTTCCCAAAGACCTTTCTAGACGAGAATTAAGATCTCTCAGTTTGAGAGACTGAGACAAGGCATGATGAACGTTAGCGAATATGAAGCTAAGTTCATGGAGTTGTTGTGGTTTTGTCCGCACATGGCTGCCACAGAAGAAGAGAGAATTAGGAGGTTTGAGAGGGGTTTAAATGTTGACATGTCTACCCCTGTGTCTACCTTAGAGAATCGAGAGAGATTCTCTACCTTCATTGAGTCAGTCCGAAGGATAGAGAGATATGTGGTTGAGAAGAGGCAAACTCAGAAAAGATATCCACAGTTCCAGGGTTCTTCATCTAGGGACTTTAAGCAACCTAGATCCTCTCCACCTAACCCTCCACCATCTAGATCTAGTTCTCAGACTCAGTGGTCTCCAAGTAGAGGTAGAGGAAGAGGACAACCACCCCGGGAGACACAGAGTTCTGCATCAATGTCCGCTACTGGACCACCGAGACCACAAGAGAGAAGCTGCTACAACTGTAGTATGGTGGGACATTTGATGAAGGACTGCCGATCTAAGACTGTCAGTGTGACACAGCCTCCGAGACAAGGACACCAGGGATCACAGAGAGGACAATCTCAGGGAGCGGCTCGAGGACGCGGGCAAGCGTCTCAAGCTAGATCATCAACACCACCTCAACAACAGGCTACAATGAGGTTCTATGCTATGAACTCACCAGAGGAAGTAGTTGACCCACAAGTAGTGACAGGTCAGATGGAACTTTTATATTCTGATATGTCTAAATCTTGTGTAGTATCTATTCTGATTGATCTGGGTGCTACACACTCTTTCATCACTTGAAGGGTGATTCATAACTGCAATATGACAACTAGTCATAGAGCAGACAAGTTGTTGTTGGAGACTCCGTCGAGTGGGTCTGCTATTTTGCAGGAGGTATGCTCTCCCTGTATACTCTTCTTTTCTAAGCATCACATTCAAGTGGACCTTATACCGCTTGATATGCAAGGATTTGATATAATCATAGGGATGGATACCTTGGAAAGGTATCGAGTTGTCTTGGATTGTGAGTCCAAGTTGGTAGTGTTTGCTGATGAAAGCAACACATGGATCTTTCAAGGAGAAAGAAAGATTCTGCCCACCTGTCTTGTATCAACTATGGTTGCTGATAAGTTCATGAGGCAAGGGTGTTATGCATTCTTGGCCCATGTGGTAGATGTTACCAAGGAGAGTCCCAACCATGCAGAAATTCCTATAGTCAGGGAATTCGAGGATGTGTTTCCTGAAGAACTTCCTGGTATACCACCACCCCGGGAGATTGATTTTGAGATAAATTTGGTCCCAGATACAAAACCCATAGCCCAGACTCCGTACAGGATGGCGCCTGCTGAGATGGCAGAACTCAAGAAACAGCTTCAAGAATTACTTGAGAAGGGTTTCATCCGACCGAGTACCTCACCTTGGGGTGCTCCAGTTTTGTTTGTTAAAAAGAAAGATGGATCAATGCGGTTGTGCATTGACTATAGACAACTCAATAAAGTAACAATAAAGAACAAGTATCCTTTGCCGAGGATTGATGATCTTTTTGACCAGTTGCGTGGTGCAACAGTCTTCTCTAAGATAGACTTAAGGTCTGGATATCATCAACTCCGCATTAAGGACAGTGAGATATCCAAGTCTACCTTTAGGACAAGATATGGTCACTATGAGTTCATGGTTATGTCGTTTGGACTAACCAATGCACCGGCTGCATTCATGGAACTCATGAATAGAGTTTTTCGACCCTTCCTTGATCAGTTTGTTGTTGTCTTCATAGATGACATACTGATTTATAGTAAGGATGCTCAGCAGCATGAGCAGCACCTTCGCCAAACTTTGACTTTGCTAAGAGAACATAAGCTATACGCTAAGATTAGCCAGTGCGAGTTCTGGTTATCTGAAGTGTCTTTTCTAGGACATGTGATATCTGCCTCGGGAATTCGTGTTGACCCTGCAAAGGTGGAATCTGTTCTACACTGGGAACAATCGAAAACACCGACGGAGATTAGAAGTTTTTTGGGATTAGCTGGCTATTATCGAAGGTTTATTAAGAATTTCAATTCTCTAGCCTTACCTTTGACCAAGTTAACCCAGAAAGATGTTCCTTTTGCTTGGAGTGATAAGTGTCAACAGTCCTTTCAGCTGTTGAAGGAGAGGTTGACAAGTGCACCTATGCTTGTGCTACCTGAGCAAGGAAAGGAATATGTAGTCTTCTGTGATGCCTCCAAGAATGGACTTGGATGTGTGTTGATGCAGGATAAACATGTGATTTCTTTTGCTTCCCGATAGCTTAAGAAACACGAGGAGAATTATCTGACACACGATCTAGAGTTAGCTACTGTGGTCCATGCCTTGAATATCTGGAGACATTATATTTACGGAGAAACCTTCCAGATTTTCACAGACCACAAAAATCTTAAGTATATCTTCTCTCAACATGAGCTTAACATGAGGCAACGTCCTTGGATGGAGTTAATGAAGGACTAGGACTATACAATTGATTACCATCCGGGCAAGGCCAATGTGGTTGCAGATGCTTTGAGTAGAAAATCAGCAACATCAACCATGGATAGAGCACAACTAAGTTCCTTAGTATGCTCTAGGAGAGATATGCTTATCTCTTTAAGGCAAAACAATGTGCAGTTGAAGGTATCATTGTTAGCTGGTTTGTTAGCTGAGATGCAGATTAAACCTACTTTAAGAGAGCAGATAAAGGAGGCACATCAAGTGGATGTTGTAGATCAGCAGTTTAGATCTGAGTGTGGTGAAGAGAAGCAAGAAGGTTTTCATGAGTCAGATGACCAGGTGGCATGCTATTACAAAAGGATGATAGTACCAGATGTGGATAATCTAAGGAAGTTAGTTCTGGAGGAAGCTCATTCTTCGATGTATGCTATGCATCCAGGGAGCACCAAGATGTATCGGAACTTGAAGGATATGTATTGGTGGCCTGGAATGAAGAAAGATGTAGCTGAGTTTGTTCTGAGGTGTCCTATGTGTCAGCAGGTCAAAGCTGAGCACCAGAAACCTGCAAGAACAATGCAACCTTTACCCATACCACAGTGGAAGTGGGACCATGTGACCATGGACTTTGTCGTTGGCCTACCCAGGACAAACAAAGGATATGATTCCATTTGGATAGTTGTTGATAGATTGACTAAGACAACACATTTCCTACCTGTCAAAACAACCTATTCTACCGAGAGGTTATCCCAGTTGTATGTTCAAGAGACAGTGTGTTTGCACGGAGTTCCTGTCACTATAGTTTCTGACAGAGGTCCCAATTTACAAGTCACTTTTGGGAGCAGTTACACAGAGCCCTAGGTACCAAGTTAAGGTTTAGTACAACCTTTCATCCACAGACTGATGGACAGTCAGAAAGGACTATACAGACCTTGGAAGATCTATTGAGAGCATGTGTTCTCCAGTTTACCGGTAGTTGGGATCTACATCTGAGCTTGATAGAGTTTGCCTATAACAATAGCTATTAGAATAGCATTGATATGGCACCTAATGAAGCCTTATATGGTAGGCGTTGTAGATCACCCTTGTGTTGGTATGAGACTGGTGAGCACCAGTTGTTGGGTCCTAATCTTGTGCAGCAAACTATAGAGAAGATTAAGGTTATATAGCAACAACTTCAGACTGCACATGATAGACAGAAATCGCATGCTGATAAACGTCGTAGACCCCTAGTGTTCCAGGTTGGAGACAGAGTGTACCTCAAGGTCTCACCTTGGAAAGGAGTCCTTCGTTTTGGAAAGAAAGGGAAGTTAGCCCCTAGATTTATGGGACCTTATCCAATTGTTGAAAGAATTGGAAAAGTAGCCAATAGACTAGAGTTACCTCAGGAGTTGCAGAAGCTACACCCTGTGTTTCACATTTCCATGCTGAGGAAATGACACCCAAACACTGAATCAGTTCTACAACCTATGGAAGTAGAATTGAATGAAGATATAACATATGAGGAGGGACTAGTGTCAATCCTTCATAACAGGACTAAAAAGTTAAAGAAGAAGGATATAAGTCTTGTAAAAAACCTTTGGAACCATCGTGGTGTTGAAGAAGCCACTTGGGAACTAGAGTATGAGATGAGGAGTAAATATCCTACTCTTTTCTCTTGAATACACTTTATCGATTTCGGGGACGAAATCCTTGTGAAGGGGTGAAGAATTTGTAACATCCCTGACCTGGGTTATAACCTAACCCTGGAAGTTTTGCCTAAATATGTAATTATAAACTTGTGAATACACCCTAGCATGTAATTAAGTTCCTCAGGAACATATGTTTTCAATTTTTGCTCCTATTTAAACAAAGTTGTAGCATTGTGTTGTATACATTATCCTATGTGCAAATTACCCAGTTTAAGGGTTCAACTTGCAAATTTCACAGGTTAAGATGTTCCTATGATGTTAAAACATCATGAGTATGTTTATGATAAAGTTTGAGGGATTTCCCCAAGCTTGAGCACCAAGGTGCAACTGTGGAAGCAATCCCCATGCTTGAAAAACCCTAATTTGGTGTAAATTGCAATTTACCCAAATTGAGGGGTCCAACTTGTAATTTTCATCTTCTAGAACTTCTTTTACAACTCTTGTCATCATTTAGAATAGAAATGATGAAAGGGACACATCAATGAATAATCTGATAAGAAAAATGATCTTTGTGGAAAAAGTCACCTAATATGGGTATGGAGACTTTTCATGTATGTACCCTAGTAGAATGTTGGCTTTCTTTACCCATAGATCTTGAGTTTTCATTAGCTTTGTATAAGCTTAGATGAGTGTGGACGTTCCCTTGAGCAAGGAAGGACTTAGATGCAATTCCATAGCTTGAGAGGTCCTTATGATGTAATAAGGACAAAAAGTATATATAGCTTTCTTTGCAAATGAAGTGAACGATCCTTGTTTCCTTCACTTCTCTTTTCTTCTTTCTCAAATGACTAAGGGTCTGCTATGGAGCTCAGGGGGGCGATCAACCTGTTCTAGGTAAGGGAGCACCACCTTCTAGCTCGTTTTCATGGGGGATTTCATCCAAAGAGATTGGTTTTGTGGATAGCTTACTCCGTTTTCCTGTTCTAGCCAAACAATTCTATGTTTCCTTGGTTTTTTCACCTCTGGCCGACTTGTGAAAGGTCAAGGACGCCATTAAAGCTTGGAGCTTGAAGGATTGGAGCTCTAGGAACAGCCTTTAGGTGGGTTTTATAACTCTGTCTCTTTGCTTTATATGCTTGAATTTGTTCTTGCAAAATTACCATGTTAGTCTTCTTCTACCTTCCTTCTTTCTTGCTCCTTTGCAAGAAAATCGGTGGGAGAACCTACCTTGACAGAGGTTCAAGACGAGGGGCATGATTCCCTATGTTTCTTTATCAAATGACTTGGACCTTTGGGTCCAAACGGTTTGCAAACCGTTTGGGGTCAAACGGTTTCACAACGGTTTGCTTCCAAACGGTCTTGCAAGACCGTTTGGATTCAAACGGTCTCAAGACCGTTTGATAGGATTGACCAGAGGATGACCATTTGTGGGTCTGTTGATAAAATATTGAATTTCATTCCTGCAAAGAATCAAAGTTTAATTCCTAACCAATTGAAAGTTGAAGGCACTTCAACATGTAAACCCTAATCGGGTCAGAATTGCTGTTTTAAAATATAGATCTTGTTGAGTTTTGGGTTGAAGGACCCAAACGGTCTCAAGACCATTTGAGGGTTCCTCCAAACGGTCTCAAGACCGTTTGGGCACAACCCAAGACCGTTTGAAGGTCTAAGGATGAGAAAATTTAATGGTTTGAAGGTCCAATTGGAAGAAGTTGATGAATTGATAAAAATGCTGTTTTTTGACCTAATTGGAGTTCAATCCTAATCAAACCGACTTAGTTTTTGGTCAAACATTGGGCAAACGGTCTCAGGACCGTTTGGATGATGTCCAAACGACCTCAAGACCGTTTGGGCCAAGTTTGAGCCCAATTGGAGATCAATTGATAGGTTCAACCTTGAATTGATTCACATTGTTGAATATTGATGACCATCCGATTTGAAACCCTAATTGAAGAGGATTCAACCCTAATTGGCTTGCAATTGAGGGTCAATTTGATGTTCAATTGACTAAGGCTAACCCTAATTGACTCAATTTATAAGTGGTTGACATGGCTTTGGCCAATTGAGGGCTTCAACATACATATTCATGAACAATTATAACCTTTGATCCACTTTGGAGGTCCAAACGATTTGAGCCCATTTGGACCAAACGGTCTCCAGACCGTTTGGGCTCAAACGATCTCAAGGTCGTTTGGACCAATCAATCTCAAGGTGAAATGATCAAACGGTTTACAAACCGCATGAGCTCCAAACAATTTGGAAAGTCAACCCTTCCAAACGGTCAACACATCCAAACGGTCTCAAGACCGTTTGGAGCAAACGGTTTCAAGACAGTTTGAGACCAAACGGTCTCAAGACTGTTTGGAAGTTGAAACCGTTTGGAAGTTGAAACCGTTTGAAGGTGTACACTGTGGTTTGTACTTAATCAATTGATGATGTAATTGGTTTAATGGTGATCTACTCTAAACCCTAATGGTAACCAAGGTCATTAAGGGACTAAGTGATTAGTGAGTTAATCCATGATGGTGATCATGAGGCAAATTACCAAAATACCCTTGAGGGGTTTAAAGGAGTAAAACCTTGTTCTAATCAAACCCTAATCACATGATGATGATGTTTTGGCTTATATTAGTGAATGAGGACTTAACCCAACCTGATCTAGAGTGGTGTTGTCACCATCTACTAGTGAGAGGATAGAGAAAGTATCCTGAAGAAGAGAAAGTACCCTTTTAAGGTGGAAACTCAAGTAAGATACTTCTCATATACATGAATGTGCATGATTAGGGAATGATCCACCTATGTGAGGTCATGGAAACCCTAATTATGATATCTAATGAATCTTAACCTTATTTAAGAGCTTTATTGACGATGTTTCTCTTACATGATGATGTAATGAGTACAATTCACCATGGGGTGAATAGTAAACCCTAATATTAGGGTGGTGACATGAAAGATGAATAGTAAACCCTAATTGTTGAATTGTTTACTATTATCAGTTGATTTAACCATGCAGGTTTTCATGAGATGATGATCATGTCTAGGTATGGAATACCATATTATATTCATTGAAAGCATGCCTTAAGATTTATGAATAAGTGAATTATCTTGATGCACTGTTAGTGACATCTTTTGAGATTTATGAGCTGTAAGAGCCATAAATACCATCAAGGTCATGCTTGACAGATGACTTGTGATGAGTTGACTGAGAACCGATGATTTCAAAGAGTTAGGCTTGCTACATTTTCGTATTCTCATGTATAGCTATTATGCTAAATGTTATTGTTTGAAGGACAATGTATGATGTTAAGAATACTGAATGTACCTAACTAATAAAGTGAAATGTAGAGCCCTGATCATAGATCCATCATTGTCAGAGTCTAAATGATGGTGAAACAAGTTTTCCCCAGGGAACACCTGGATCAAATACTCTTGAGTATGTTGGGTACATGGATGTGTAGAACCTTACATCCTAGTGTAGGAATTTGATGTAGAATTTTATAGTCCGTCAAACCTTCACTAAAAGATGTCCAAGGTGAGAGGATTTGATGTAGATTCTTATAGTCCATCAAACCCCACCACAAAGTCCAAAAGGTGAGAGGTATCACTATCCTCCCTTAAAGACACAAACACCACATTGGTGAAAGATAAACAAGAAATCTTCCGATGATGAAGAGAGTACAGAACGCCACTGTAATTCTAAAATAGTGAAGGTCCAGTTTACCCTGGAGAGCTATAACAAAAGACATCCCGCCAGATGTCTAACAATCAATCTGCTAACTTATTGAGGAAGATGAGGTCATAAGAATCTAGCTCTTTTAATGACCTATGTATGATACTGATGTGACTTCTTAGCGATCAGTTGGAGTATGAGTGGTAAGCCTCATCTCCACAGGGCATAATAATGTTTGAAAAACATAATCAACATCGTAGTATATCTATTAGAGTTAACTACGAGTTATTTGATTGATGTTACTTTGAATAGTGTAGATGTTCTTCATGCTTCATAAATGATTGAACTCTTGCTTATCATCAAATTGCTAATGAATACTTTGAAGGCTTTTAATGCTTAAGTTATTCTTTGCTTTGCCTATAAATCTTCAAGCGGAGAGTTATAACTCTCACTGGGGCAATTATGTATAATTGTCTCACCCGTAGACTTCAACTTTTTAGGTGGTCGTCGAAGACAGAGGAACCGGTCTCAAGGTGACCAGTCCCAGCCGCAGCAGCACCAGGAGCAGTAAATCTCAGGTTGAGATTCAACTTGCTATATGGTGTAGTTAGAGTCAGTCCTATGTGTCCTCTGTACTCTCAGGATTTGGAGCGTTTTGTTATGAGTTATTGAGAATTTTGTAACATGTTGCATGTAATTATTCAAGAAGTAATTTGTCAGAGTTGTATATAGTTAAATCCTTTTTCTATGGAAAAGGTTTGTGGTTTCAAGCTCTAATCTCGAAAAGTTTTAATTTCCCGTGATTTTCGCCTTCCGCTGTTTACCGATTGCTTCCGCACATGTTTAAATTGGGATTATTTCGTGGTTTGGAGATCGGAGCCCACAGATCGAGTCATGTTTCTTAGACACATCATCTCAGGAGGAATGATCTCCGTAGATCCAGCTAAAGTGTCAGTAGTTCGAGATAGGTCTGCACCGAAGAACCCCTCCAAGATTTGTAGCTTCTTGGGGTTCGCCGGATACTATCGACGCTTCATCAAGGATTTCTTGAAGACCACCTTTCCGCTTACCATGTTGACTCATAAGGATGCGAAGTTCGTGTGGTCCGATACATGTGAGGCTCATTTTCAGGAGCTAAAGGAGAAGCTGACCACTGCCCCAATGTTGACCCTAACTTCCAGAAATGAGGGTTTTGTGATATTCACAGACGCTTCAAGGATGGGACTTGGCTGTGTGTTGGAACAAAATTGGCATGTTGTTGCATATGCCTCCCAACAATGCAAGCCCAATGAGGTGAATTACCTGACACATGACTTAGAGATGGCTGTTATCATCCATGTGTTGAAGATATGGTGGCATTACATGTACAACACTACCTTCAAGATCCTCACCAACCATAAGAGCTTGAAGTACCTCCTGACATAGAAAGACTTGAACCTACGACAACGATAATGGATGGAGTACATGAAGGATTACAACTTCACCATCGCCTATCATCCTGGAAAGGCGAATGTCATAGCTGATGCGTTGAGTCAAAAACAGCTAAGGTGTGCAACTATTTTGTCTAGTCAATGAAAAAGTTGGTGGTGTGGCCTCCGCAACCATTAGAAGGCCAAGTTTGATTGGCCAACATCCAGATCTAGTCTGAGTTGTTGGGTGAGATTGTGGCTGCACAGTTGGCTAGTGGAGAACTCGACAGGATGAAGGGCTTAATGAAGAAGCCACAGACCTGTCTCTCGGTGGGAGTAGATGGAGGGATCAGATTTGAGAATCGTATATGGGTTCTTAAGGAATCGCCGTCGAAGGAACATATCATGCAGGAGGCTCTTGGTTCAAAATATACGGTACACATGGGAACTACAAAGATGTTTAAGGACCTACAGAGGTATTTCTGGTGGCCAGGAATGAAGAGAGACATTGTGACATATGTGGCCAGCTGTCTTACGTGCCAGATGGTGAAGGTTGAACACTAACGACCCGAAAGATTTTTACAATCGATAGAGATTCCAAAGTGGAAATGGGAGAAGATCACCATGGATTTTGTGGTGGGTCTACCCCGGACCAAGAGAGGTCATAATGTGATATGGGTTGTGGTAGATCACCTTACCAAGTCAGCACACTTCCATGCCCTGAAGACCACTACCATGGTGTCAACCTAGCTGAGTTGTATATCAAGGAGATAGTACATTTGCATGGCATACCTGGTTCCATCATCTGTAATAGAGACCCAAAGTTGACTTCCAAGTTGTGGAAGCAAGTATAAGAGGAAATTGGTACAAGGTTGAAGTTTAGTACCGCTTACCACCCCTAGACGGATGGTTAGTTAGAGAGGACAATTCGGACATTAGAGGATCTATTGAGACCGAGTTTGCCTACGACAATAGCTACCAATCCAGTATCAGGATGCCTCCGTATGAAGCTCTTTATGGGAGACCGTGTTAGTCACCGCTTCATTGGGATGATGTTGGTGAGAGGACCTTATTGAGGTCAGATGAGCTCCAAGTGTATGCAGATAAAGTCATTTGATAAGAAGAGGCTGAAGAGAGCCCAGAATCAAAAAAATTCCTATGCTAATGCGATGCAGACTGACGTGCAATTCACTGTGGGAGGGCATGTATTCTTGAAAATCCGACCGCTCTGAGCTATAGCCAAGAACAAAGGAAAGTTTAGTCCCCGATACGTGGGTCCGTTTGAGGTGATAGAATGGATTGGTGAAGCTTCATACCATTTGACGTTACCCCCTCAGTATAGTATGATGCATGATGTGTTTCACGTGTCCAATCTAAAGCGATATGTGCAAGATCTGAGCCATGTGCTGAGCATTAAGCCTATTGAGCTTTAGGGGAAGCTGACATATCCTGAATCACCTTTGTAGATTCTAGATAGCAAGGTGAAAGAACTCATATGTAAGAATATAGAGATGGTAAAGGTTCTTTGGAAGAACCATTGAGAGGATGACGCCACATGGGAGCTGAAGACGGACATGGAGAAAGCATATTTTTGACTTGTTTGTTGAATTTTGGGGGCAAAATTCTTATAAGGAGGGGCGGATGTTACAACCCCATTTTTCCTAGCTATGTAATGGAATTGTATTTCTCCTTTTAATGATAAATCAAATCAATAATTGCTTTATTTGTTTGAATTGAATGGATTTTGTTTACAATAGCCTTGTTTGGTTTCTTAGTGGGCTTTATTGGCTATTGGGCCCGGTAACAAGAAAGATATAAAGGAAATTCAAACAATAATTGAATAAATAAGAAAAGGAGAAAGGATAAATAAAAAGACAAGGGAATATACTCTAAGAGGGGATTTCGTTTCTTTAGGGTTCCTTGAGGTCCAATGAGTCCAAGATACCAAGATACTGGCATAAGAAAGAGGAAATACCAATTAAATTGGTTTTATTAAAGGATAACTTTCTTATTCTTTTCCTTTGGAATTTTGGTTTCGAATTTGATACCCAAGTATATAATGCCAAGATAGAGTTTCCTTTAAAATTTGAATGAAAAACGTTAAACGAGGAGAGAGATATAGATTTTAAAAGTTTCCAATAATTTAAATTAATGAATACATATTTTTCTTGTTTTAAAAGAAAAAGGGGAACAAGGAGATGATGACATCCATCAGATTCCCCATGTGGTCTAGGGGACCACGGATCCGACGATAGTTTTGCATCATCCACCTCAATTCACAGAAGGAAAGGGAGAGGGGAAATCAGGATTTCAAATCATATTTCCTCACATCACACCACACCAACCTAGAATCGAAGACCACGAGGGTCTTTAGGAGAGGATTTCGTGCACCGCAAGCCTAAGTTTTGGGTAGTTTTGAAGGATCGAGAGTAAATTCCCAAATCACCCAAAGGTGTCGGCGGCGGCGGGTTTGGGGAAACCCTAGAGGGACCCCCAATCTTATAAATAAGGCCCCATCTCGACTCCTCTCACCTTCATGAACCTAAAAAGCTGTTCCAAGACCCCTATCTCCCTATCCCTCTCTCAATTGGCTGCACTCTGGTGAGGATGCCTCTGCGGAGCCACCGCGGGTAGGGTTTTGAAGAAGAAGAGGGACGTGTAGCAGTAACCGTCTGATCAAGATCTACCGTGGACTCATGAGAAATCCAACAGGCCAGCGTTTGGTCGGTAGGCACAAACAAGGTCGTGGAGGCACGTAACGTGGATCATCTAATACCGTGTGGTCCAGTGGACCACTGATCGAGCGACCAACCTTTTTGGCGATTTCTCAATTTCTCGGTAAATGACTCCTCTCTACCAAATGATTTCCTTGCAAAAATCATAACTAATGATAGGATGCTCTGATGGATAAACTCAATATATGAAATTTGATCAGAAAAATACGAGGAACCTTATAAAAATAGTTTGAGAACCTGGTTTATTTCCTAATTTCAATGGTGTATTAAGTTGATGAAAAGTGCATTATACTTAGGTTAGAAACCCTAATTGTGATTAAAGGTTGAATCTATAATGTTTAATGGGTTAATTTGATGTGCTAATAACCTGTTGATGATAATGAAAGATTCAAATCTGATCTATATGAGAAATTCGTGTTTTAGAGTTTTAAAATTAGAATCCATGATTAATGCATGTAGAAACCCTAATTTAGGGTAAAATATGAGGTTGATATGTTTAAATTGAAATATTTGGAATTATGCTAATAATTGTTGATACTAAGCCTGTTAGGAGAGATAAGACAAGATAATTAGGGTTTATGAGTATTTTTACTTATTTAGGGTTTGTAGTGACAAAAGTGATAATGAAACCCTAATAGCGAGTGAAACCCTAAAAGAAAGTAGAAACCCTAGGAAGCAAGTTAGATTGAATAGACATTGATAACATGAGTAGTGAAAGAATTCGTATGGTTATTTCAGGTGAATTCCTTGCTTGCCTGGATTTCATATTTGCTTGGAATATTCCTATCTTCATTTGGCTGAACAAGTATGTGGTTATTTATGAATAGTTGATCTAGTTTCACGGAGTTTTCTCAAACGTTTGATCGATTGGATGCAACCTAAACTGTTGAGTGCTTTATTTATGCAATCTTCTAAAGTCACATTGGTTATCACAATTAAGTATATATGTGCATTCTCAAACCTACATGCCACCCTGATGTATGATGCATGACCAAGCCCGATAGGGAAGGTCTGTTCGGTCAAGCCCCAGAGGGAAGACCATTGGGCACCATGAGAGGTGACCCCAGGCACCAAGCTCAAGATGGAGAAGGTGGGCTTATGTCCCTTGCAAGGACAAAACCCTAATAGAGGGTAATCCAGGGTTTAAGGCAAAAGTAGTTGAGAATGTCACATTGTAAACATAATTTGATTGTTAATAACTTATTTGTGATAATTAGGTTGTTAGCAATTACTAATGAAATTGTGATTATCCCCACATACTGGTATAGAAATATACTGAATGACATTTTGTTTGTCGGCGTTTTAGCTACAATCACTGAAAAGGACAAACAATAAACTGAATCATTGTGAAGGTACAAATAATCTATTCAAGGAGGATTTGATAGATAGACTCCAACTGTGGATAGAAGTCTAGAAATCTAAAATGTTTACAAGGTATCAAAAGATTTATTTTATTCCAGCTTTTCAATTTATTTTTAGTAGAATTTGATAATTATTATTGATTAAATGTCAAACCACTGATCCGGGAAGATTGGGATAACGTATTTGACCTTCTGGTCTCCCTTAATTGGGGGTTACTGGGAGGCAGGGTCGTTACAAAGAGATTCATGCAAAGTTGCTAGCCTGCCATTGTCCATTGTGGAGTTTTAGGACTTTTGCATTGTAGCATATGTAATATAATTAGACATGCATATATGTATTAAAAAATAATAAACTTTGTTGTGGGTCATTTCCTACTAGTTGTCACTAGTAAGTAGATTGAACCATAGTACAATCTGCATTTTGTGTGTTAATAATCTTAAATAATGACAACTTTTTATCTTGACTAAACCTCTTTCCATGTTCTAGAACTTGTATACAATGAAAAGTGCAATTGTTTTCCTTGTAGTGTGTGATGCAATTTTATGTGATTAATAACATAAATGTGGGATTATATGTAAATACCAGACAACCATATGAAATTAGATATACCAAAATTAGTGAGCAAGGTTTCCTAACCAAATAAACATGTTTAAGAATTATATTTCAGACATTCAACATAATATGGAAGACATGACTAATAAAACAAATGCAAAACATGATTGAGATTCTGTAGATTTCATATATAATTTAAAAAAAATCATGTTTAAAACATCAACAATGCTACAACATTAGTTCATGCATTGGTCAATATGATTGGATTGACTTAACACCAACAATGAGAATGAAAGTAAAAAGAATTTCGAGGACCTTACTTCGTCTGTAGTGTGTATATACCATGTTCATTTATCTCTTATTAATAAAATTACCAACATATGCAAGTTGTTTTCTTTTAAAAATTGAGGCATGCCCTGCATCCACATTCCTACTTATATTTATGGACCTTCTTCATAGAGTAACTTTGGGTGTGTTTGCAAAGTGAGGAATCCATGGATAAGATGACAACTGGTTGCACATATGATCTTTTTAGATGTTTATCATGTGATAGTTTCATTGGCAAGTAATTATATGTGTGGCCTAGTATATCATCCCCATTTTTTTAGGAAGATGTAGGTCTTGAAACTTATCTGAGGTGATTTTGTTCTAGTCAATCAAAGGACTATTTGCACTAGATTTTGTGGGTTGAGTATTGGTATAATACTTCAGTTCATTCTACTCATGGCTACACGCCATTTGAAGTTTTGTATGGCTACTATGACAAAGTGGATTTTAGCATAAGAATGAATTAATTACTATTTTTTTCCCTCATTATACTCACTCATGGTCCTAATTTATTTTTCTTGGCTCCTAGATCAATTTTGAGACTCAAATTTGAAATATGGTGATCAATGTAGTTTTTATACACATTATAATACCACAAATTGGAATATTTCATCACTTTGTCCAAAGAAGCAAATTGGTTAATCAAACTACAACTTTTGGTTCTCAAACTTCATCTAAGAATTCTCCATATTATTTTGAAGTTATGGCTAAAATTTCACAGCAATTGGACATCCTATGATTTTCTGTGAATTATTGAAGTTTATGTATTGAAAACCCCTTTATTTCCCTTTTATTTTCTCTATTTCTCAGATTCTCCATGTCAACGATCCAGACAAGGGATCTGGGGCAATTTTTGGCCCTTGGATCTACCTTTCGTCGATCCAGGCCTGATCCAATGGTCGCAAGGTCATCATGAACCTCCCACAATCAGTGGGGAGGTGTCTTTATGGTCGAGACTTGCAATCTCACACTCTTGACCTCATTTTGAAATTCTAATTGAAAGGAAATGATCCCCTCACAAATTAGAACTTAAAGAACCCTATTTTGTACATTTTTCATGCTCTGTCTAGCCACCAAAATGACTTTCTTGCTTCTCCCTCTCTTTCTAGTGACAATGGCTGTTGCCCCAAACTCGTTAGCCCTAAAACCTAATTATTAGTCCTATATAAACTCCTCAAAGTATCGATTCTATCACCCATCATGAGAATCCCTCGCATCTTCACTCTCCCACGACCTACTTTGCCCCTTTTTCCTCCCCTTCCACCTATTGTAGTAGTGGGGCAACCACACAGCCTCTATAGGGAGTTCGCCTCCCCCACCCCTTCACTTCAAATCAAGGCTTCCTTTAACTTTGGGGGACCATGTCGATCTCGAACAACACCTTAGCCACCTCCATCAGCCCCTCCTACCGGTGAGCCCTCCTTGCATTGGTGAGCACCTCCTTTGTGTTTTGCGGCTCACGTAGAGGGCTATGCAAAAAGAAAACGAGACCCCAGAGCGTCGATCTAGAAAGGACCAGTCGGGTCCAAAGGCTTTTGAATTGGTCCAATAGACCCATTTGAACCACTGATCAGACCAACAATCAAACACATACCAGAGATTGAACCGGACAAGCTGAGATCGAACTGGGGCATCTCAACAAGCAAGCCACCTTTCCTGCATGGTTCCATCTCATCCGTCCATTGTGCATCGAACGGTCAACCTATTTTACAAATTAAAAGTATTTTGCCAAACTTTTTCTGATCAAGATGGCTCCATCTCATCCTTCTATTGTTTATTCAATTTGTCAAATGACTCTATTTTAGTGATTAATCTCTTAAACCATGATATTTGATTCTAATGATCATCTAAAACCAAACCTAAAAAGATAAGACTATAGATCTAATATTTTTGACTTATATATATTTTGAATGTGATTTGATGCTATGACACAGTGATTAAACTTGATGATGGGTTCTAACCCTAGAATTGATGTTGATATAATGATTGTGCTAAATCTTACAAAACCCTTTATCATGTGTATGATCCATGATCCTACTTTTATAAATCTAATCTTGAATTCCAATTAGGATTAGTATCATCATGATGACTTAGAGATGTGATGATGACTTGAATTGGATATCATTAGGGTTAACACATACGATCCTAGAAAACCTAGATAAGTCATTCTCACTTGAAAATACTAGACACTTGAATAATGTTGGACATATTGGAATATTATTGATTATCAGTGGATGACCTAACCCTAAGGTTGGTATAGGAAAATGGTAACCCTAATATCGAATATTGAAACATGATCTGTTAAACATCATGTTCTTAACCCTTGATCTGATATTGTGATGTAGGATCTGACTTTAAGGGTTGAACTATCACTTGTTGATTTTATACTCTAAAGTTTTCATTGATAGCTATGCTATTATATCTCCTCCTTAGTTGTATTGAAGATACTTTTATGTATCTCTTGACGGTATACTTGGCTATATAACTTGATTGAGCTATTATTCCCTATGATTAGCCTTCTATTTTTCCCTACATTATATTTTGAGATAAACATGAGAACACAAATCATAATGCCCATTATGACTGCTCGTGTATAGATGATGATGTTGTTGTTGATAGTGTTGATATTGAGTACAAGAAACCCCCTAATTTGGAGGTGGACTTATACGTTGGGCTCCTACCTCATATGGAGAGAGGGAGCCTAGTAACCTCTCCCATCACGCTGGGGTGACAAAGTAACACAAAATATATAAGCATGCTTCTCGATTAAAACATAATGGGAATTTGTAATAAAATGAAAATTGCTTAAGATAAAAAACTTGTCAAATAACTATTGGATTTTGGAAAATCTCTTGTTATACTTTTTGAATATAAGTCCTTCCAAGTATACTCTTTTGCTATAAACAATTTTACTTGATTTTGATAGCATATCGTGCAATTGTGTGATTGTGTCGTGATATTCTTGATTTTAGGTAAAATAAATGGAACATTGACTAGATCATTTCCGCACTTCATATACTCTGATGACAAGGATAAATCAACAATATCTCACAATTGGGTTAGTTTTTCTTTAAATCATCTATTTATGAGTTATTATTTCTTATTGTATATTCTAGTGTGTGAGATCCTATTGGACCATTCAGGGACGGGTGCTTCAATCATTTTACCACTGTCTAGGAAGTGGGATTGGGATTGGGGTAAGAATGGTTCCATGACAGTTGGTATCATATCTTACACACTCCAATATATTTTAAGTAAATAATTTCTCGAGTTTTTTAAAACCTTGAAAACTCTAAAATCCATAATGGTGAAAATTGAGGTGTCTAGGCTCGGGGTTCTAGCATAATTTCTCCTATCTATCTTCTTGGTGGCTGAGATTCCCCGCTCTACCTGGCCTTAATTGATCCAGAACTGGACCCAGAGGTTCTCTATTGAAATCTGAGAGAGTCTTCTAGCATCTCATCTCTTCTTCCAGGACTACCCTAAGCCACCCATGTAGATGAATATTAGGTAGTTTTCTCATCTCCTCATGTGGTCCTTCTGCTGTGACCTTTTTCCACATGATGTCTTGATTATGGATAGCTTATGCATGGGAAAAATGAATGTCACTAGAAATTAAGAAAGTTGATAAAGAGTTTGATACCATGATTTGACCTTAATTTGAAAAATTCGATTTTGATTAATGATAATTTTGAAATCAAATACTCATGCATGACCCATTAATGAAAAATGGATTTCACCAAAACTTGACTACATGTTTGCCATGTTTGAGGTAAATATTAATGATTTTTATTTGGCAAAATAAGAAGGACTTATACGTTATACCTCATTGTTGATGAGGTCTCTATTTTATTAATGTCCATGTTGCCCTATTATTGATTAAACCTCAAACATAGTTATGTAAATATTTTCCCTATTTGATGCACATCATGACTATTCCATCAAGTGATTAAGTCTAGGACTCACAAAACAAGGATATAAAACTATGATGCAAAAAGAAATTTCATATTGACTATTGATGCCTTTTTAATATCGATTATGATATGATGAGCATGGACCTAAATCAACCACCAATTCCAAATTATATCACTACCTTGATCATGAAAGGAAAGGAATGTAAATATTACCTTGACTTTGTAAAATCTTGACATTATTGCCCTATTATAATCTTGAATTTTGATCTTTTGACATTGTCGAATATGAATTGACCAGTGATGGTCTCCCTATTTGAATAAGATCAACGGATCGTGACTAATGTTAGTAATGTGCTAGATTAGGGTGGTAGTTGACTCATGACTCCCCTAAACTAGGTCACATCCCTATTATGACTACCTCTAAATTTTCACCTTGTTGATTTATTAGAGTTTGTAAAGGTATCCCTATTCACCCGATTTGGATTGGTTGACCTAAGATTAATAGGATAAATCCATGATGATATTGATACTCAATCTTGAATCTTGATTTAATGACAATCTTGAAATATGATAATGTTGACTATAGCTTGTGGTTGACTTCCTACATATACCTAGTTCAGTATCATTCATCAACCTTGGATACCATGATAATAATATCTTGATATGTTGCTCAAATACTGCTTGAACATTGTTGCTCAAAATTGAGTATAGATGAGTGATCTCCCTAAAGGTCTAAATAGGAATCTAAACCCTAGATTTGGAATATTTATACATATGACCTTGATGTCTAAACTTCAACTCTTGATATTGATGTACAAAATTTTGAAACATGATATTGATCTTGTGATCACCCTATATTTATGGCTAATGACTTCCAAATCCCAAATCTTGATCTTTTTTAAATGATGACTATGTTGAATCCCTTGATTTATGGCTAAGGGTTTAGCTCTCATTAGGACTAGGGTGGGACCTCCCATTTATTTTGAACTTGAAATAAAGATATTAAAAGTATGATGTTCTCTCAAAGTTGTTGAAATATGAAATCTCAAATCATGGATGTATAACCCCACCTAGGCCAATGTAGAAGCTAGGACCCTGAGATATTGGGATCTAAAGTCACCTTGTAAACTTGATTCAAGAACTCTATTTTCTTGACCTAAAATATGATCTCTCCATATTTGTGATCAATAGGATGTTTTCCATATTTTTGGTTCGTATGATGACTTTGAACAATATATGCAATGACCTTGATACTCAATTGCTCGATGATGAAATGTTGGTGGTACCAAGTTGGTTATGATATGGAACATGGAATCCCAATTGTGATTATTGGACTACTTGAACTTGGACGACATGCTTTTTATTAAATATTTCAGGATACTCTAGTACATGAGGATACAATATGGATTATGTAGTCCCTATTTTTAAAGATTTTTTGAATTTTTAGGCTATTTTGAATTTTGGGGAAAAAAATCCTTTTTAAGGAGGGAAGGATGTGACAAAGTGGATTTTCTCATAAGAATAAATTAATTACTATTTTTTCTCTCATTATACTCACTCATGATCCTAATTTATTTTTCTTGGATCCTAAATCAATGTGGAGACTCAAATACAAAATATGGTAATTAATGTAGTTTTTATACAAAATATAAAACCACAAATTGGATTCCTTCATCACTTTTCCCAAAGAAGAAAATTGGTTAATCAAACATAATGTTTTGGTTATCAAGATTTTTCTATGTGTCCCTCATATTATTTTGAGACTATAGCTCAAATTTCATAGAAATTGGACATTCCCATTATTTTCTATGAATTATTAAAGTTATGTACAAAAAACCCCTTTATTTCCCTTTTATTTGCTCTTTTTCTTGGCTTTGCCTTGTCAACGATCCAGACAAGGGATCTGGGTGATTTTTGGCCCTTAGATCTACCTCTCATGGATCCAGACCTGATTCAGTGGTTGTAAGGTCATCATCAACCTCTGACAATCAGCAGGGAGGTGTCTTCTTGGTTGAGACTTGCAATCTCTCGCTCTTGGCCTCGTTTTGAAATTCTAATCAAGAGGAAATGATCCACTCACAAATTAGAACTTAACAAACCCAATTTTGAACATCATTCATGCTCTATCCTACCACCAAAATGGCTTTCTTGCTTCTCCCTCTCTTTTTGGCAACCATGGCTACAACCCCAAACTAGTTAGCCCTAAAGCCTAAGTCTTAGTCCTATATAAACCCCTCAAAGGACCGCTGCTATCACCCATCGTGAGAATCCCTCACATCTGCACTCTCACATGGCCTGCTTTTCCCCTTTTTCCTCCCCTTCCACCTATTGTAGTAGTGGCTCTGCCACACGGTTGCTTTGGGGCATTCGCCTCCCCCGCCCCCTCACTCCAAATAAAGTCTTCCGTTCACTTTGGGGGACCATGACGATCCCAAACGACACCTTAGCCACCTCCATCAGCCCCCCTACCCTTGATCCCTCCTGGTGCTGGAAAACACCTCCACCATGTTCTATGGCTCAGGCATAGGGCTACATAAAGAGCGAATGAGAACCCAGATCGTCGGTCTAGAAAGGACCAATCAGATTCAAAGGCTTTTGAACCGGTCTAATAGACCCAGTTGAACCACTGATCGGACCAGCAATCAACCAAAAATCAGTGATTGAATCGGACAAAACTGAGATTGAACCGGGGCATCTCATATAGCAAGCTACCTTTCCTGCATGGCTCCATCTCATCCGTCCATTGTGCATCCAACAATCACCCTATTTTCCAAATTCAAGGTATTTTTCCTCCTCTCTACTCAAAAATCAAAAATATGATCAAAACTTGCAAAAATCATATCTTTTAATTCCTAGATTCAAAATTACAAACAAGTAGTCAATCTTGATCAGAAAAATCCAATAAATTATTTAAAAATACTTTTCAGACCTGATTCTAAATGATTCACACTGGTATATCTAAATCATTATATTGTTTATTCAATTTGTCAAATGACTCTGTTTTAGTAATTAATCTCTTGAAACCATGATACTTGTATCTAATGATCATATGAAACCAAAGTTGACTAGATAAGAGTTTCGATCTAATCTATTTCACTTGTTCATATCTTGAATGTAGTTTCATGCTATAACATGATGATTAAACTTGATGGTGGATTCTAACCCTAGAATTATGATACAAATATATATCATGATTGTGATAAATCTTACAAAACCCTTTATCATGTGTGTGATCCATGATCCTACTTTTATAAAACTAATTTTGAATTCCAATTATACAGAGTATCATGATGATGACTTCAGAATGTGATGATGACTTGAATTGTTGAACATTAGGGTTAACACATATGATCCTAGAAAACCTAGATAAGTCATTTACACTCGAAAATACTGGACACTTGAATAATGTTGGACATATTGGAATATTATTGATTATAAGTGGATGACCTAACCCTAAGGTTAATTTAGGAAATGGGTAGCCCTAATCTCGAATATTGAAACATGATTTATTAAACATCATAATTTTAACTCTTGATTCAAAATTGTGATTTAGGATTTGACACAGAGTGTTGACCTATTACTTGTTGATTTTATACTCTAAAGTCTTCAGTTGAAGGTACGCTATTATATCTCCTCCTTGGTTGTATTGAGGATACTTTTTATGTATATCTTGACTGTATACTTGGCTATAAAACTTGATTGAGATATTGTTCCCTATGATTAGTCTTCCATTTTTCCCTATATTATATTTTGAGAAAAACATGAAAACATAAACGACAATGCCCATTATGACTACCCATATAATGATGATGATATTGATGATGTTGTTGATATTGAATGTAAGTAACCCCCTCATTCGAAGGTGGACTTGTATGTTGGCCTTCTACCTCATATGGAGAAAAGGATCCTGATGACCTCCCCCATCGCGTTAGGGTGATAGAGTCACACAAAAAATATAAGCATGCTTCTTGATTATAGCATAATGGGAACTCGTAATAAAATTAAATTGTTTGAAATAAACAACTTGTCGAATAAACATTGGATTTTTGAAAATCACTTGTTATACTTTTTGAATAGAAGTCTTGCCATGTATACTCTTTTGCTATAAACCATTTTACTTGATTTTGATAGTGTACTGTGCAATTTCATGATTGTGTCTTGAAATTCTTGATTTTAGGTAAAATAAATGAAACGTTGACTAGATCACTTTCGCACATCATATACTCTAATGAAAAGGATAAATCAGAAATATCTCGCAATTGGGTTAATTTTTCTTTAAGTCTCCTATTCATGAGTTATTATTTCTTATTGTACATGCCAGTGTGTGAGATCCTACTCGGACACTCAGGGACATGTGCTTGAATCCTTTTACCACTGTCTAGGCAATGGGATTGGGATTGGAGTAAGAATAGTTCTGTGACAGTTGCCCTTCTTCCTCCTTGATTTCACATGACCCATGATCTGTTGTTGTGTGCAACATGTGGAGTCTATGCTTCAGGCTCATGACTTAATCATTAGAAAGATTTATACAAACTTAGTGAAGGCTTAGGAGCGCATGGTTCAACAAACAAAAAAGCATCAACGTGACATGAATTTGAATTGGGGGCATTGGTGTGGCTCAAATTGCATCTATACATGTAGCATATGGTGGTCAGTCATGATATTTAAAAGTTGGCTACAAAATACGTTGTTCCTTATGTAGTTGAGGGACACATTGGTAAGGTGGTTTATCACCTTCCCCTTCCTCCGGACACTCGACTGCACTCTATTTTCCATCTCTCGTAGTTGAAGCCCTTTAATGTCACTGCAACCGCCTGCCCTAATTCGCCACCAAATTGTGACCATGGAGCCTAAAGCTAAAGCAACATGGGAGCATTATAAGAAGATGAAGTTGTCGTTTTCCTCTTTGATTGACCATAAGGACATCATAAAATCTTAACTGAGGGGGAATTGTTAGGAGTCTGACTCATAAACATTAAAGGTGGATATCACAATAGTAATGGAATCAAAATGTCTAAGGAGACACTATCAGACACATTGCAAGGCAATTGTGATTTTTGTCGACCCCCCACACCCAAACCCAGTTACACCAATGAATGTCTTCTATAGGTCAGGTTAGAGGTATGAGCATGCAATAATAAATTATATGTCATGTGAAGAGCACTTTTATTAGTGCATCAAATATTCAGGAATTTTTTTTTCATTCACAAAGATATTTCTAAATGCTTTAAAATTCCATTTGATACGATAGAGAGGATAGGAAAAGTGAATCTATGAAGCTAAATATTTTCTAGGAATGGCCTGAAAAAATGGTAGAACAATATGACTTCTAAAACTACTAAACATAAAATTCAAACTTGAAGTCATTTCATTGGAAAATGGCTATGAACTTAAAATGACAATTGCTGAAGCAATTCTTTTTTTATTGAAACATGCCACAGTGACGGAAATGCAGATTGAGATAGTGCAATGAAGTAGGTTATCGACATGGACATTATGGAATTTCTATATGGAAACATCTACCTGTTTTTACTTGTACAATATATCCCCTTTTGACCGGAAGTATTCAACACAATTCTTAGAGAAGCAGTTCAGTTCGTGAAGTTCCATTTGCAACTGAGCTTCCTTTTCAAGACAAGATAGAAGGAAAACCAAAGAAAAAGCACTAGCATCATCTATACAGGGGAAAAAGAAATATCCTCCCAAATTTATCTAGACAAAAGGAGCCCCCAACAACATATTTTCACAAGAAATCAATAATCAGAGACAAGTAGTTGCAGCCATCTTTAGAGCACTACAACATAAGGGCAAATGATTGATGAGATACATGATCCACAAGATAGTTCAAGAAAGTACAATACAAACTTCAAGTGAATAGAGGGCCCCATTGTGGAGCATATAGAGAGTTGATCAACAATTATGTCAACTCAGGGAGCAAACCAGCAGTAATATACTTGGACTTCAAAAGAAAATAGTAGCAAGATACATATGTGGTCGAATCATATAAGTTGATTGTTTTGAGAATCATTGCCATAGTAGGAAAATATGAGAATATTGAACAAAACCATGGAAATAGAAAGGTCACGCAAATGAGTTCCTAATCTAAGGGACTACAAGGGACATTATATATTCATACAACTTGAAAAAGCTTAAATTGTTGTTGGACGTGTTGTTATACATGTTTGTATGAATCTTAAAAAGATAGTGGCATTGTCCTTGAGAATACTACTATATCTATATCTTACTTGGATGAGACATTTAAAGATTACTTCAATGTTCTAGTGTCATTCACTAACACAAGTGTAAAATTTATTATATATGAATAAGCTTAACCAACTTAGAATAATGATTAGAGTGTCAATGTGACCTCTACACATTATTTAACTACAGGAAAAGTAAGTAAGCTTATTAAATAGAAGAAGAAAAAACGTTTATTTAACATAAAACATTCAAAACCATGGTTAAAGAATCATGAAATAGATATAGGGAAAACAAAAATGTGCATTGCACTTATGCCAAAGACTAGTTTTCTATATAAGAATTGTGTGCCTTAAAAGTGTAAGGCATCCCAAGATGCATTGAGACAGTGAGGTATCCACGTGGTTCATGCCTCAATTGTTTAATAGATTTTTTTCTCCTTATAGACCCCTACATGCATCATGTACAACTTATGTTTTTTTAATCTATGAATGAGGTAAGTGTCACTTTTGTAAATCTTGAGATAAAAAGGAGGCTTCCAACGTAAAGTTACCCACATATTTTGAGTCCAACAAAATGATCACCCAATGCCCCAAGTAAGACTTGGATATCATCCTAATTGAAACAAAGAAGACTATCATTTAGTTTTTCTTAACACTGAGTACATGCATATTTCTACCCGTAAACCACACACAAAATTATAACAATTTGAGAATGCTCATGGATATCAACATTTACTCTTCCATCATTATGCAAAGATAATCAATAACTATTTTATGTTTTGCATTAGACTATTCAAGGTCAAATTTTGAACAATTCAGTTATCTTAAAATAGTTAACATGCATAAATCCATGGAGAAAGTGTCTAACTTATACCAAAATATTTGTTTGTTAATTGTACATGTCTCAACTCTTCTCTAAATATGTTGCAGACATGCAATTATAGCTCTAAAATAAGACTTAAGGAAGCATCATTACAGTTGTATCGCTAAGATTCTTAACAATTATCTAGCATGTCATTTCTATTAAGCTCACACCTTTCGGGATTTGAACTAAAATCCCAACAAACTATCATAGGTATGTCTACATTAAAAGCACCAAAGAGCCAACTCCTTTTTGCATGGGTTAGATTCCATTGCTTAGTTGTTTCTCAAACATCAAGACAAGTTATCAGGAAATCATTGTTCATCTTCAATTATAGGACTAGAGCTAGATTTGTTTGAAATTTTGTCAACATTTTTAAGCCCTTTTCCCTTCCCATCTTGTTACTGAGATACAAAAGTAGTTTGGCCACACATGATCAACAGTAATAATGTTGCTTCGTAGAATATTAGGTGTGTTTCTACTGATATCACAGTATTTGAAGGTATATTCGCTAAGCTCATATGATGACAAAGAAATTGCATCCTCAACATCATTTGATTGCAAGGTATGATCTTTCTATTTCCTTTGAAGAAAATCCATTAATAGTCTCTTAGAATATTCCTCATTTTTTGAAGACTTAGCCTAGGTATTTAGATCATATGAACTGACATCTGTTCAAACCCAACCTAGTACAAGATGAAATCTGGTGGATATGTAGTAGAACCTTGACTCTGACCCGACTCTTGCAGATCCCTTCCTACGAAATGAATGTTATTAAATTGGAATGACAAGTATTACAGACTAGCTACAAGAGAGTCATTTGATATGAGTATTTTGGATATGTACGACACACAATGTGCACCAATTTGAGATCAACTTTTCGAGTCAAGTAAATTTAAAAGGCAAAGATGTGGATCCAATAGAAAAAGTCTGGGTTCATTGATTTCAGTAAGGATAGAAACTAAAACACAACTGGATAGAAGAGAAGGATTTAAATAACCAATACCAAAATTGCACATATGAGATTTAGATAATCACAAATAATTGAGAGAAATCCTTTAACAACATTCATCTAACCTGGTACATATGAAATATGGTGGTTAACAACAATCATTCAATTACCCCATTTACAGATTTGTTTAATAAAAAAAATTGTGAAAATTTTTCCCAATGATTTTTAAGGAACAAACAGTTGTCGAGGCATTCAATTAACAAAATCTACACTTTCTTAGAGCCTTATATAGAAGCTGGTGTACGTTTAGTGTGGGATAAAAGGTATGTCAATGTTAGGTATTTTATATGACCCCAACAATATCTATAAACACAGTTTGATCATAAACTCCTTAATATGATCATAACCTTAATATGTTAATTAGTGGTTATCATATCCACATGGTTGATACTTTCTTATTCTAACATGTGCATTATGAATATGATGAGGGTTAACCATATCAAGATTCCTTGCATGTTGATGTAATAAATAAATGTTCTTAATGTTAATATAACCCTACTATGATTGTTTATGAATATCTCCTAGCTTGTTAATGCAATATAATGTTGATCTGGTGTATTATATGTAAGTGATGTTGTTGAGCCTTGATATAAGATATGGAATGATAATGATGATCTTATAGGGAATAGTATGATGGTCTTGATGACGTTTGGGAATGGTTGAGCCATGAATGAAGTGTAATCCTCTTGTGTTGATAAGGGTTGATACCCTGTGATATTGTGAAAAGGATTTATATCTTGTGATAGTATGATGACTAGTGTAGCCTCATGAATGGCAACTGAATAGTACCATGTGATTATGAGATGAGAAATTATGCTTCACACATTTTATATCTTTTAAAGTTGTGATATTTATATGCTTTTTCGAAGTGAATTAGGGTTTGTATGTCCACCTATTTGATGCAGCCTTAATTCACCCAATTGGCATAACTAATCAAGTGAAACTCTAATCATGTAGTTCATTATGCCATAGATGCATCTGAGTGTTAGAACATCCCAGATGGTGAAATGAGTATTCCTAAGTCATAACTATATGCAATTTTTATGCAACTACAGATGCTCAAGTGGAGATATGCAAATTCTATTTCCTTTTTCTAATGCAAAAGAAAATGAAATAGACATATGATGCAAGAAAAAGGAAAAATAACTTGGATTAAACTTGATCATCCTATGTTGGTGAATGAAAATAAATGGAAGGTGGATGAGATCACATGACTAAGAGACAATGTCTTTCCCAACCATGATATGTCCCTCTACTATTGACTTGTGTATAGGGTAACCTTAGCACTTCAATTTAAGGTCCCGTTAACTGTTTGGTAAGTTCAAGATAAAACCCCATCATCTTCCACAATTCATGGATAATTAAGACCCCCATTCATATTAAATGTCCTTAAGTTGACTAACCCCTACACTTCTTCTAGGTGATTATTCATTGGGAATTTGCAACTAAGCCATTTTTTCAATTTCCTAATTTTGTTGCAAAAACATAGAAAATACATTCTATTGTAAAGGCAGAAATGATGGTGATTTTACTCCACACTTACATTAGATAGATGTGGATCCTACAAGCTTGAAATAATAAAACTAAAAATAAAATAAAAGATAGAGTTGTTCCATCACCCCCCTATGCTTGAACTTGACTATGTCCTCATAGTTAGAATTCAAGAAAAGAGGCGTAAGAGTTGTACTGATCAAAATGGTGGTGGTTGTTGAATGTTTGGGTCATGGGGGTAGAAAGTTCCCTGAAAAGTTGGGGGCTGCTATGACATCTCTATAGGCTATGGGTAGCTGCCAGAATATCCTTGTGTCTAATAGTTGTCAAAGAATGACTTCTTGTAGTTCCCCATCTTCTACATGCATATATGCATGTTCTTCTAGTTGGCCCAGAGAAGGCAGTTATTCTCAAAGATGGCATGTTGGTTCTTATATAGTCGTTCTTGTACATCTTGGATGCCCACCAATATTGTTGTGTGTTTTTACTACCTCTATCCATACATACCCGCAATGGAGTATGGGTATCCTTTCTAAGATGGTGATGGAGCAGAGGAGTTAGAAGCTCCATGTATTCTAGAAGATGTGTAGATGACTCTCCACTATGTGTATGTCATAATTGCCTCTTCTTATTCATCATCATTTCCTCCACCTTGTTCCTGCTCGATGTTGTCTCCTTCTTCCTCTTCCCCCTCATCATCCTCCTCTAGCCACCTCATGTGTCATACCCCTTGGAGGTTGAAGATGGGGTCAGGGAGATCCCTTTCCTACCAGCTGCCATTGATTGTGTCGCATGCATGCACCTTGCCATTATACTCAATGAAGTGGTCTGACCACTTGAAGTGCTTGAAGTCCAGCTTGAACGAGCTCCTCAATGGGTTGGAGGTGGAGAGGTCGAGGTTGAGATGCATAGAAATTGGAGTAATAAGCCGGCCAATATGGATTGGGGGATTCTTCTACACTTACGCTTGACCACCAACATGTGCTACAAAAAGGAGTCGAGGTCGACTGTGTCTTCATCCAAGGACATGATTTTTCATAGGATGGAGAGGTCAACCTGTTGCGCCTTCTTTTGGTCCTATGTAGACTTGACTAAGATCATGTTGGTGAGGTAGCAGTGTAGAATCTGAACAAATGGATTCTCAATGTCGATGACAGAATTCTTGTGCTCGTTGATTGTGAACCCATGTGGTAAGTCCGTCAGGAGCCTCCACACCCAGGAATAATCCAATTCATTGGATGTGTAGAGGATGTCACCTACTGACCACCGATAGATGTTATTATACTCCTTCAACGTGAGGTGGTTGGTGGAGTTGAAGAGGCAGAACTTCACCCAGACTTCTTTCTGTTCATTCCTATTATCAAGAATACAAAACACCTCTCGGGATGCCGAGGACTCTTAGATGATTACCTGGTAGGTGGTCCAATGACCAATGTAGGGGTGATCACCTACCATCCCCTGACCAGCACAGACATGCTGGAGGCTCTCGGTGAAGCCTACTTAGGTGAGTAAGGCATACTTGCCATACCGTGGGGGTATCAGTTCTTGCCTCATCAAGGAGTTGTATATCCTCCTATGGTTGGAATTGACATGACCTATATGTTTTGTATTTGGCACAATTATGGCAGCTCATGCCGAAGACAAAGTAGTCCTTCATGTCACTATAAACCCAAAATGAGAAAAAGATGGGGAAGGAAGCTTAGGGGGCAGACTCTGATCACATGGAAGCTACGGATCATCTCTGAGTGCAAAGGAGGTGGTGTGGGTGTGTTTAAAGGACTACCCACACCTCTCCTTATATAGTTGCAACTGACCCTATTGTGTCGTGTCAGTACCACTGATGTCATTGTCTATGGAATCGACTCATCCCCGATGATCTGTGTCAAATTGATATCAAGTGTTGATATTGACACTTCTCATCCATCAATACCTAATGCATAGATTGTGCCATGTCAGTAGCACAAACAAATTTCAATGGTACCGACTTTTGAAAGTGCATGTCGGATTAGTACCATTGACCTTTGGATGAAGCTGATCTTGATTGTTGATTTCCCATCCACATATTTTGTGTTTAATGTGTTGATACCTATGATGGGACTATTAGTGGTACTGAGTTGGTTTTTTCTCAGCCCTATTAAAAATTGTCGGTACCTCCCACTTTTGGGTCAGTGGTACTGAGTCTTTGAAAATAACAATGATCTTAATTGGCCTCTCAATGTCTCAAACATGGGGCCCCATTTAAGTGTCAATGCTACCAACTTTGTGTTAGTGGCACCGAGCCTACATAGTGTGTGTGGCCAGTCTCTACAAGAAGTCAGTGCCACTGATCTCCTTGTCGATGGTACCCAAAATCATTTTTGGCCATCCCTGTCGAAAACCATCGGTGCCACCAACTTCCATGTCGGTAGTACCGAGTTGATAAAATTGCTCCCCTATTGGTTATTGTGATTTTCTCGATACCACCGACCTGGTGTTGGTGGCACTGACTTTTCAACTGTCTGTACACCAAACAAAACTGATCAAGGTACCTTTTCACATTGAAATTAATAAAATGCAAGCTAGAACAATTAAAATTACTAACAAGAATGTAAATAATAGAATCCTACAAATGATAAAGGATGGCTAGGTTTCCTTCCAACAAGCATGCCTATTTTACATCATAGGCTCGACGATTGGATCGAAATTGGAATCAATGAAGCTCAAGTAGCTTCAATTCCTCTCCCTCATGTATTAACTCTCACCCAAAGTAGTATGTCAATCGTTTCCCATTCATAAGAAATGGATCATCCCCATGGATGATCTCCACTGCTCCATGGGGAAAAAACTTAACCACAAAAAATCGATCACTCCATCTAGACCTTAGTTTCTCGGGGTGTGGTTTCATCCTAGAATTGAATAAAAGAACCTTCTATCCTGGAGTGAACACTTTGTGCAAGATATTGCAGTCACAAATCTTCTTTGTTTTGTCGTTATAGATCCTAGTCTCTCATATAACTTATTGAGATCAAATGTTCTTTTCTTCCCTACATCATTAAGATTATAATTCAATTTTCTTAAAACACACTTGGCATTATGTTCCAATTCGATAGATAAATGACCTGATCTCCCATAGACCAAGCTAAATGGAGTTGTTCCTATAGATGTTTTATAGGTTGTCCTACATGCCCAAAGAGAATCATTTAATTGCATGCTCCAATTGGTCCTATTGGTTGAGATTGTCTTTTACAAGATCTTCTTAATCTCCCTATTAGAAACCTCAACCTGTCTATGGGTTTGTGTGTGATATGGGGTTCCTACTATGTGCCTCACTCCATACTTGGTCAATAAGGCTCTGAACTACTTATTAGTGACCCCATCACTAATCATCATTTAAAGAATCCCAAACCTACAAAATATGATCTTTCACAAATTTGCATACAAGTTGAGCATCATTGGTGCAGGTTGGTATTGCTTCCACCCACATAGATACATAGTAAACGGAAGGATATATATATAAATTTGAGTTACAAGACACAAAATGATCCATGAAATATATTCACCATAAGTCAAACACCTCAACTTCCCGACAAATGTTTAGGGTCATTTCATTTCACCTAGATATATTTCCTGCACGCTGACATGCATCACAATTCTGCACAAAATTGTAAGCAATTTTAAATAGTGTTGGCCAATAAAACTGCTTTCTAAGACCTTATCCTCTGTCCTTGAGTTAGTTTGGTGTCCCCCAATAGGTAGGGAGGGATGGTGTGCCAAGATACTCTCAAAATCACACTTGGGGACACACTTCCTCAAGATCCCATCCCTACATTGTTTGAGAAAGATGGGGTCATCCCACACAAAGAATCTCAATGAATGGAAAAAATTATTTTTATCTTTATATCCCCAGTCTTTTGGTAGAATGCCACAAGCCAAGTAGTTCACCATGTTTGCAAAGCACGGGTCCTTGTTCTTATTGAAAATAACTGATAATATGGAAATTCCACAACTATGGGTATATCTAGATCCTTCTCATCCACTCTATCCAACCTAGACAAATGATTTGCTACCACATTCTTTGTCCTTATTTTATCATTGATTTCAAGAACAAACTCCTATAGTAGAAAAATCCATCTTATTAACCTAAGCTTGGCATCTTGCTTTTGCAGAAAATACTTTATCACTACATGGTCAGTCCACACAATAACCCTTGCCCCAATCAAATACTGCCAATAATTTTTGAAAAGAAAAAAATACCACCAAAAGTTCGTTTTCAGTTGTTGTATAATTAAGTTGGGCATCATTTATGGTTTTTGACTCATAATAAAAATTGAGGGTTTTTTAACCTTGCTTTTTCCTAGAAAAGCTCCTACCATATAATCAAATGTGCTACACATATGCTCAAATGGTTGTCTCCAATCTAGAGACTGAACTACAAGTGTGGAGACCCATTTCTCCTTCAACAACTCAAACACTTTCAAACACTGATCATCAAGATTAAATTCATCTTCCTTCTCTAATAGCTCAGAAAGCATCTTCACTATTTTTGAAAAATCCTTAATGAAGAAATGATAAAATTGGCATGTCCTAGAAGACACCTAATTCCATTCACCAATAATGGTGGAGGTAGCTTAGAGAGGACTTCATTTTTCACCAGGTCGACATCCATTCCTTTATTGGACAATCCTAAAATTATTCCCCTACTCATGATCATATGGCATTCTCCCAATTCAATAGTAGGTGAGTGTCCTCACATCTTTGCAACACCTTTTTAATACTGTCAAACCATTCTTCAAATGACTCTCCATACACTGAAAAATCATGCATTAACACCTCTACCATATAAGAAAAAATGACAAGCATACATTACTAGAAAATAGTCGATGCATTGCAAAGACCAAAAGGCATCTGATGCATTACAAAAAATATGACTTTGCTACAATCATTCTAGGTACATATATCGTGTTTGTAGTTGAAATCATTTTTCTTTACATATATACAAAATTATAAACAAAATAAACATAGTTACTTGATGTAATACTCTTCTGGACTTTCCCATCCCTAATATAAAAAAAACAACCGGTATGAAAATTCAATTTGTCGTGTGCCTCTTGCTTTTGTCTCCATTAGTGTGGCACTTTCCTACCCCCATTCACAAACAACTCTACATTTCCAGTTTTACACGTCCACATCCCTTGTCTGCTCCGCTAGAGATGTGTCCCCCACCCTCCCCAAAAACCACGTATGGCACATTCTCTTCCTGACACCATGTTCTCCTCCCCTACTAGTTCCAAGCTTTGATTGGATTACACTCTCACCATCTTCTATACCCCCACACCTCCTATCTCTTCCCTTCCATAGCACCCGATTCTAGGCCGATAGACAGGGGGCACTAGAGGGGCATCCTATGAGGAAAAAAGAAAGAGGAGGGGGCTAGGTTGAAGTGCATACACTCGAGAATAGGGGTCAAAATTCACTAATATTATGCCTCCTCTTCTCCCACCCACAGAAGGTAACATTCACGATTGTTATATTCATCATCAATGACCAAAATATTTGAATCATGAGGCAAAACTTTTTCAATAGTGTTAAATTCATTGATCTCAACAACTTGACCACTTAGTTGAAATAAAGTTTTATCAGTTTGTCTCATTAGTTTCATTGAATACTAAACTAGTGTCTCCAGTCCCCATAGGGTATCTATAATTTACTATCTTTTGTTGTTATACGTTACTTGTTGAGAACTTTTTAACTTACTATTTAAGTTTGTATAGGTAACCATAGGGGATTTTTAATAGGAACTATCAACATATTAGTATTAAGAGGGACATGGAATATGGTGATGTTGATCTTCCTTGGGAGGGATGCAAATTTTATGTGAAGTTTTATATCAATGGAACTTGCTTATATTCAGGTTCATTTTTATATCATTTGATTGGATCTCTCTCTTTTGCAAACTATACATACTTATTTTACCCATGTTTTCTTTGGGATCATGATATGTTTGACTATATCATTACATCCTCCTAAATAATATGTATAGGAAATTATGTTGGTTGTTTGTAGTTCTAGTTTTCTTGTTCATTCCCATTTTAACACTTCCTTGAATAAATCTTTCACCTAGTAACCTAAGTGATCTTGATATTCACTCACATTTTATTTTACATGTTCTTACACTGATTTGGTAACTATCAATCTCAAGAATGTCCCATTGATATTTCATAGCAATTTTCTAAATTTCATATGCAAGATGGTTTATCCAGTGTCTTGATTTGCTAAGTCCTATCTCTTGATCATGTTATGGTACTTCATGAATCCCTTATCTTTCTTTTGTATTAACATGTGATTTTCTATCTATTTTGGTCATCACTCTAATTCTCAATCTGAGCTACCCTGAACTTAAGCAAAGTCCTACCATATTTGTTATCCTTAAAAGTTGATGTAGATTTGAGTAACCATGCATATTATGTGATTTTTGATGTGTTAGTGATTTACATTTTTTTATTTAAAATCAACCATACAAATCAAAGACTAAAAGTTTTGTGTTAGCCTGGTTTTCAACCTAAACTGAAATTCAACTAGACTTGAGCACACTAATTACATAAGCTAAAAAGGAAATGAAACCATGTCTCCTTAAATCATCGAGGCATGATGCAAGAGGGTCAAGGAAACGATAAACTAAGAGATGTAGTGGTTCCATGGTGGTGGAATCTACAAAATGAATAATAAAATCCCATAACATTCCATTCCTCGTTAAATTGAACTTGAGAGTCCATGTTAGAACCATGGGGTCCTAATTTATTTATCATTTTTAGTGGTTGACTTGATTCAGGAAGTTGATTTGAAACTTTTTACTTTGAGGTGTAGTCGTGTTTTCTCCCTATAAACCAACATTGGGGCATTGATCAACCAATCATAGTTCAATGTATGATTTGCTTTTTGTAACTTTCTCTTGGAGTTGTCAAATGAATTAGGAGGAATATCCTCATGAGAACAACCTCATAAATTGCTAGAACGTAAAGAAAATTTCACTAGTTGTGTAGTTTTAGCTGAAGGAACATAATGTTAATCATAAGGAATAAGGCCCCATTAACTGTCAGCATTCAATACATACAAATGAATTATCCCCCACAACAGCCAACACCTATATACATTGCACCTATCATATTTGTGAACCACATGTGTTCTTCTATAGGGATGAGCATCAGGGCGGGTTATACTAGGTTTTGCATGTCGCAAATCCAAACCCACATTTTAAAGCGGGCCACAGGCCGGGTGTCAGTCCATACCAGACCCATATAAGAATGTTAGGTTTTGGGTCAGACTTGGGTTTGCCCATATAACATCGAATGAGCATACCATATTTTGCTAGATCCAACTTTCTAACATGGAAACTAAACTAGTATGATATGTATTTTGTGATCAACCTTTAAAAGAATATATATATTTTGTGATAAATGTAGCAAGAATATGTACACCTTAGTTGTATGATCCCCAACAACAATAATGGATATTGAAAGAGCAACAAATCATTTTCTCGTACATGATAAAAAATTAGTAGAATCTATAATGTTGTAGATTTTTTCTTCTCATCCTATATTTATATACAATGAAATGGGTTTTGGAATGGTAAAAGATCATTTGTCTCCTACATGTAGTCATATGAGGAAAAAAAAGAGCATAATCTACTATGCACTGAGCAAAAGATCATTTATCCCCTACATGTAGATGGAGTGAGATCAAAACAATGAAATCAAGAATGTCTATCCATGTCAATGATAGTTATCTTACTAGTATCAATTCACTAATCATGTTGATATTCTTCATGTTGCCATTAGTTGGATACATAGTACATAATACATCAAGAAATCTATATGTTTTTCTTTCTGACAAAGATAGATGTATACATCTATAATGTACATAAAATCTAATATGGGTATTTGGGTTTTCAGTCATGGGTTTACCTATACCAATACACAGACCAAATAAAATATGGGTTTAAATTTTAGGCCTAGCCCACCCATATTATAAATCTAGTTCGGGTCTGGATCGAGTTATGCGGGCTAGCTTGCGGGTTGGATCGGGCCAGCCTGACCCGATGCTCATCCCTATTCTACCCTTCTTGAGAAATTAGTCTTTGTGATAAAATGACTCAAACTCAGACTTCCACATCTCACCAGTGAGGGTCTCCCCGCCATCATCATCATATAAGGAAGTCCAACTAATAACTTGAAACCAACATTTGTGGATGTCATGCAAACTAGGAAGTCCAGGATCTAAGCCACTGTCACACAATATGCGGTTCTTTTCATCAGCTTAAGCCATGTAAGGATTTGTTCTTACATGATCTTGGATGCTGGTGTTGCTATAGATTTAGTAGGCTCAAGAACGATGATGAGTTGTTCATGATTTGATTTTCATTATCTATTTTTCTGCATGTGTACATGCTCCACAACTTGAGTTTGGGTTTTGGGAGTTTGACTATTCTTATCTACATTGAGATGATTGACTGTGTTGCTTTGCCTTGTGATGATGTCCCTAAGATATCTATTTTCACTTTGGATGATGCATTTCCATTTGTGAATTTTAGATTCTTTAAGACTGAGCAGGACTTGGCCACTTTTGATGATGGTTCAATTAGGTACCATGTTATGCCTCAGCTTGGTACCTGATGTATTTTCAGAAGAGATGTATGGTCTTAAGATAGTGTAGGTTGTAACGACCTGTCTTTTAAAAGTCCCCTGGTCGAACATGCTTAATTTCGAGTTACCATTGTTTTTGTTTAAAGAATGTATCTTTCTCACTATGGTATAGTTTCTTTCTTTACTTGGAGAGAGTATGTCCTCCAAAGTTGTATAAAAACTTCATATAAACTACCTTACAGATGATATGAAAACAAAGTTAGAGCTTATGTTACCAAAAAAACTTGTTGTTCAATCAAAAAGGTCCATGTGCTTAAAGATTACAAATATCTTTTTCTAAATGTGATGGATTACCTGCATCTAATACCTACATTTGTGAGTAAAGCTATAGGACATGCATTTTGGTATAGGACGTCATATCAGTAAAGGATTCACCATATTATTGGTCAATAGCTAACACAAAAATATTCATCTAGAGATGACTTTGTCCCCTATTTTCCTACTATTAACATTTTGCAGCTCTAGTATGTCTTGTGACACACACATGTAGAAACTTATGCCCAAATAGTTTCATCTTGGTATCATTGTATATATGTAAAATATACATCAATTAGTATGAACTACCCATGTAGACAATTTTATCTCAAAGTGAACTATGTATTAATATGAATTGTTCATGTAACTTTTTTTGATTGATTTTTTATATGAGCATATGAACTCGACAAACATCCCAAAGTATCTTTCAACAATCCTTCTAAGTTCTAACCTGATAAGTATTATTCACTGGTTCTTTCAGGGCATACCTATTTATAAGCATTGGTTTCTAGGTCATTTTTATTGTTCCAACTATTTTTCTACTCTACATGCATCAAATTTTGAACTTTATGCCAAGTAAATTTTGGTTGTACATTAGCAACATTTTTCAGTTTCTTTTCTTTCCCTAGTTAGTGATGTTGATGCTGGATGGAATGATGCCAAGAAGAGTCAATGGATTTATTGTAGTTCCTTGTAGATCTTTGGCATATTCTAAACTTTTTATTGTTCAAGAGCTCTTTGTTATAATGTCCAATAGGTCTTGTTCTTTGATAATTCGTTTGTATCAATAATATGATCTGTGTGCTCTGTATTAGATAGAATGCTCCATCCTGTCTCTTAAAAAGATGGGTTGGTTTCTTGGGAGATCTGACCAATCTTTCTCCATGCTTCTCTATGATCTACTACGTACATCGATTTATCTATACTCCTATAGTTGACAACTACCTGGAGTATCAAACAAAATACTAATTTCTTGTGTATAGTTCATTGGAATCCACATATATCTTTCTCTTAATGCTATATTTTGTTCATTTGTGGACTTTATAAGATGGCCATTTAGTTTACATCATAGTTTTACAGAATTCTAGGGTGACTACTTTATGGTAGTTGGAAGGATGGGCTATAGGAACTACTGAGTTTGTTGTCTATGCTGATTAGCCGAGTGTCAGTTATTTCATGAAGGGCTTGTTTTTTGGTTGCTATGTGTCCTGGAGGACATTGCATAGTCTAAAAACTTTTCTGGCATGCCTTATTTTGCCACTGTAGTTTTTTACGTGTTGATGGTCCAAGTTATAGACTAACAATTGATGAACTCCATGTATACATGTTGAATATGTGAGCATAATTATTAAGAGATCTATGATATTTAAGTAGATATATATAAATTCTAAATATATAAGTAGTTACCTTACACAAGTTCCCTATAAGGACCACCACCACATCTTCACCTTCCATACTAGCCTGTCCATGTCTCACTGTCATTTGATTTCGAACACCAATTTTAATATGTATTTTTATCATTATATAATTTATATATAATAAATTTTATTTTGCATATGAAAATTAATTATGTAGTCCTATTTATTACCATGGGAATTATCATATGAATTTAAAGGATTCTCAAAAGTTTTGTTTGACATAGTAGGTACAACAGATGCTTCATTTTGTTGATTCTTAGAGATTAACATGAAAACATTTCATTAACTTGTAGTTTAGATTACTTTTTTAGAGATTTTACATTAGAAGTGGAGGTGAGAATAGGATACTTAGCAAAAATTAATAGTTTGTTACTACACTTCAGACTGAAATCCAGACTAGACCTTTATGCTTCCAATTTAGTAAATTTCTTCTTCCAGAACTCAATGTTGCACAAATTGTCCACATACACTATTGATCTAGGTGTATTATTTCCATAAACTGATACTGAATCAATTGTTCTATCTAGAAACACTTTGGTAGAATAGAAGGTACATTGGGATGAAATATAAGACTTCTCACTACTGACCTGAGTGCACATTTGAAAGAGAAAAATAAACATCATTATGCTTTATATAAGTTGCAAGCACCCACCCCTTACATAACTAATGTTGCATCATTTGGGAGGAGAATTGTGGGACACAATCATCATATTTCTATGACATATCATGTGATTCATACTAGAGTTATAGTGTTTTAGGTTCCAGAAGATACATGAATGAACGTTATGAAAATGAGTGAATGTGGTTTCTCCTGTAGGTTGCATTGGATACATGAAAGATTATCTTATGGTATAATGCATTTAAAGTGTTGTATCCATGTTTCTCTTTCCTGTGTTAATACTTCACTTCTTATGTTTTTGTCCAACTATGCTCACATATATATTTTAGGTGAATCGAGAGTTCTCTCCCCTAGATTATGACTATGGACCACTAATATGTTCACCTACCTATGCTCCCCTTTTTATGTGGTTATTTTTTTCCATTTAATGAAGAACTATATTGTCAACTGTTAGGAGAATATTTATCTTCTCAATGATGATGATGCATACTACTTCTTTAAATCATTACTATTAAGTAAAATATTGTGCTTCTATATTATTTGTTGATCATATCTTCTATTCCTTACTTATTTATGATCGCACAGAAAAACATTTTGTACTAGATGAACTACTTGTCTATTACAAAATGAGGGACTATAACATTAGAGTATTGCCTTATTTTTTTAGACTTCTCTAAAGTTTTCTCATGATGCTTCACTCTTACAGTCATCTAGGAATGACAATGCTACACTTGGTGAAGTTTTTTACATTTGAGCTGATGATTTGCTTGCATTTCAGGTTTGATAGATGCAATGATGTATCTACTTGTATTAGTTTTGTTATAGTAAGATTTTAAATTGTGTTTATAGATATTGTTGGGGTCATATAAACTACCTAACATTGATGGATCTAAGCTGGAGTATAGTAGGGGTAATGGGAATTTCTAGTGGAGTGGTGAAGTGCATAGAGATGGGAAAGAACACCGACGTCGAATCTGCTAGCCTGACACTGAGACTGAGAGATGAAGGGGAGCAACTGGGATTATCCATTAGTCCTAGCCATAAATGATGGATACTAGGCATTGTACGTATTGACCTGGGTAGTGTTGTAGCTAACACATTCAGTATCCCACTTGGGGAGTACGTTTGCAAGAATGAAACTCAAAAGGAATTGATGGTGACCCACACACGTAGTGGATCATGTGGTTTAATTTTATGCAAAGCAAAGAACCTTACCAGGGCTTGACATGCCATGAATCCTCTTAAAAGAGAGGGATGCCTTCAGGGACGCAGACATAGGTGGTACATGGTTGTCGTCTGCTCGTACTGGGTTAAGTCCCTCAACTCACTTGCTTACAGGACTCAGAAAGTCATTGCATTGCTGCTTTGCTTTTTCTTTCAGACTCATGACTCCTTCTTTCATTCACGTATTCTACAACTAAGCTTTTGGCCTAGGTTCTGACTCTTTCTCCCCTTACTTTACTGTTTGACTTGACTCCCTAAACACTTGAATTTAGGAGGACAAGAACCCCACATATACATCAGTATGTTCTCTGAGTTTCCCTTAGGAATACTCATTTCACCATTTGGGGTGATCTTACACTCAGATCGATCTATGGCACATGGAACTACATGATTAGAGTTTCACTTTATTAGTTATGCCAATTGGGTTAATTAAGGTTGCACCAAATAAGTGGACATACAAACCCTAATTCACTCCTAACAAGCATATAAATATCACAACTTTAAAAGATATAAAACATGTGAAACATAATTTCTCATCTCATCATCACATGGTACTATTCACTTGTCATTCATGAGGCTACACTAGTCATCATACTGTTATAAGATATAAATCCTTTTCACAATATCACAGGGTATCAACCCTTATAAATACAAGAGGATTACACATCATTCATGGCACAACCATGCCCAAAGGTCATCATGACCATCATACTATTCCCTGTAAGATCATCATTATCATTCCATGCCTTATAGCAAGGCTCAACAACATCACTTACATATAATACTCCAGATCAGCACAATATTGTATTAATGAGCCAGGAGATATTCATATTCAATCATAGAAGGGTTATATTAATACTAAGAACATTCCTTTATTACATCAACATGCAAGGAATCTAGATATGATTAACACTCATCATATTCATAATGCACATGTTTAGCATAAGAAAGTATCAACCATGTGGCTATGATAACAAATAATTAACATATTAAGGTTATGATCATATTAACGAGGTTATTTCACTGTCATTCCATCACATAAGAATGTTAAACATGAATACTCATATTTATCTGTTTGCATTAGAGTTAGGTTCAACAAGATGAATTATATTAATGATACTAATTAGCACTTATACCCAAACCCTAACTGACGACATTCCCATTGGATCATGGATGCATAAGGTGAAGAATCACCATCACATTCCATACTATTCTCAAGTATGAACCCACACATAAATCAAGGTGTAACCATCACGTTATAGCATACTAGGGTTTCAACAACAATAAGAGAGTAGTCCATGATTGTATTAAGCATTCAAGGACTATTCATACCCATTTACCATCATTTAGTTATATTAAAGCTAGGTATAGCAAGCTATACCTCATTAGGGTTACATATCAACACAATATGGTTATCATCCCTTCTATTCATATGAGTGAATAGGTATGACTAACTTACTAAGGGTAACCCTCCATTTGTTCCATAATCATACAAACCATAATACCATACCTCAATGTCACCCAGAACCATTGGATGTTTAAAAGGTAAGACCATTGGTTGTTTACATAAGTAAACACCTTGGATAAACCACCTATGAAGTCTTTGATTTTGTGCTCTAGAAAGAGTCACCATCTAACCCTAGACATCCCTTGATTAACAACACAAAAAGTTCCATTGAGAGAAGGGTAAAACCCACAATCAAATTTTCATTTAAAACAAGCCATCGATTGACAACAAGTAAGATCCTTAAGTTGATCATATAAATGAAACCATCTATATCACATTATTAGGACCAACATATTTCATTAGACATAATTCCATTTTATTGGAGGAGTAAACATTATATCTTGACCATTGGGTCAAGTTCATATGTTAAAACCATCAATTATAGTATAGGTCTGACCATTGCATCCAGTGACCCAAGAAACCATTGGTCTAAGGGTTAATTGATGCTAAAACTATATGATTAACTCGTCATAGGTTTTGGAGACCTGATCCACCACAATTAGTGACCATTAAGTCACCATAGGTTGTTAGATAAGCATTATATTCATTAATCACCCCTGAATATCAAACTAATATCACAATTGATTGATAGCATTATTAGGGTATGTAGTGGTTAATCACTAAGCCTCTAATTAGGCCAAAACCTGACCTAAAGGGTGAACTTCATTTGACACCCTTGGTCACCACCATCATTTGTCATTAAGACAACACCATCGGTTGTTGCAATGGTACCACCATTGATCATGTGTTTATAGAAGAAATGAACTTTAAACCCTAAAATTGACCATTGGTTGATAGGTGTTTAGCACCATTGGTTGTCAAACCAACCTGATCCAAGTCATATTATACCTTAGGAATAATGTACACATGATCACAAGTTCATATACTGAAATTAGAATAAGGAACATTATAAAAATCGAAATCCAAGTCAAACATAGCTTTTTAGTGCATGGATCATCATTTAAAAGAAAAAACATGAGCTAGCAAGATTATGGTAAGCAATAAACGTGGAGTAAGTTATAAAACTTTCCTCTAATTAGAAGGTGAAATTTCAAACAGAAGAAAACTTGAGCAGGTAGCATAGAAAATTCAAGTATAAGATGTGAACTCGTCCATCTAGCACTTTTCTTCATCAAATGAGCAAACCCTAAGCATAAGGAGCGAGAAATGTAGGGTTTTAGAGCTTTGGAGAAATTTATACCATGAAACATCAAGGTTACGACCTGGAGGAAGGTAGGAGGAAGGATAAAAAAGAAAAAAACTGAAGAAAGAAGGGGTTTCTTACTCTTTTTAGGTTAAGATCACTAGAAGGAAGCTTTTTAAACCCTAAAAGGAAGTCAATTGCAACCCTAGATTCTTTTTCCAAAAAGATCCCATCTTTCTTCTTCCTTGAATTGAAAATTCACAGAAGCACAGAGGGAGAACGAGGTTCATAGAAGTAGGGAAGTGGTGGAGAGAAAATGGCTCGTTTGGGTGCTTAGGGATAAGTATGTGAAACTTTAAGATAAAGAAAAAGAAAAAGTTGAAGTTCTTGTATCTTTCCAAGTGTCCATGCCCTTAAACTATTAGGAATATACAAGCACACACACAAGAAGATCCCCCACCATCCATAGAGACATGGTTATTCCTCGTTTCTTGAATTTCCAAGCAAAACAAATAATTCATTAGTTGATAGCTACTAAAGGTAGCTAATCCATGAAGGGGTAAACCCTAAAATACTCTTGAGGAAAACACCTTCAAACCAAGGTCTAAATAGGTTCCCAATGGCTCAAAAAGATCAAGAATGATGAGATAACATCCAAGGAACATAATGCAGGTGATAAATTGCAAAGAAAACCTCTAAATTGGGTAAATTCTAGAAAAGTCCAAAATGTGCATAAAATTGCATAACTTGCTCAAACAATGTCCGAATTGGACCAAATTTGAAACTTAAGTGTGTATTATGATTTAAAATAATATAAAAACGTTATATTTGGGTTATAAGATTTAAATTATAATAATTAAGCTTATTCAACTCATTAAGCAAGTTTAGGGGCCTTATAGAGAACTTTTGGTGGTACCTGTGGATAGCGGTAATACAAATTCTACAGTCGATCCAACCACACTGAGGATAGGTGTTGGAAGAAACATGCAAACCTTCATGCGCCAATTTTGTGTCTGAGGCTAGATCTCAAACTCATGATGCTGCTACTTCAAGTTCCTCTACTACTGATTTGATTCACTTTGAAGTGGAAGGCCTACTACAAGAGAGAACTTGAGCCTCTACCTCTATTATTGCTGATACTGGAGCTCATGCTGCAACATACAAAGGTTTTGATTTTTCTTTTTGAGTACATCTTATTCTAGTAATGTTAACACCAAATGGCTGATGACTCTGGTGCTTCTTCACATATTTTTAAAAATTTGTGTCTTTTCTCTAAATTGTGTAACACTTGCTCTAAATCTATCGGTATGCTAGCTGATGGATCCAAATCAGTTATGTTTGGCATTTGTGATATTTATTCTCACTTTCTTTTAAGATTTGTTCTATACGTGCTGAATTTTCCTTTGATTCTGTTATCTGTCAGCAAAATTGTGCAAAGCTTGAACTATAGTTTAACCTTGATATCAGGTACTTGTGTTTTTGAGGATCTTCGTACAAGGATGAAGATTGGTGGGGGCATGAAGGACCTGATGAACTCTACTATCTAAATGATTTAAAATAGATCGAAACAACCGCTATAGCTTCAATTTTATCTTCTTTTGTTTTTGCATTACAGTGGCATTATAGACTTAGGAACCTGTCTGCTGATAAAGCGTGTTATTTCTAGAGTAGGAATGCACAGTTTTCAGTGTGGGTCATGTCAGTTAGGAAAATGGTGTATAACTATCTTCCCTAGAAATACTCAGATTGGCAGTAATGGCATTTTTTATTTAGTTCATGCTGATGTATGTGGTCTATTTAATGTTCCAAGTTTGTCAGGAAATAAATATTTTATTTTTTTCATTGATGACTTTTCTCATATTACTTGGTTGTTCTAATTAAAGGTATATCACAAGTCTTGTCTACTAGTAAATTCTTTTTTTTTTAATTAAAACCCAATTCTGTATTCCTATTAGATTCCTAAGCACTAATAATGCCCTAGAATTCATTCAAAATGATGTTGCACTTTTTTTTATCTATTGGTACCATTCATCGAACCTCTTATGCCTACACTCCTAAAAAATGGAGTTGCTGAGAGGAAAAATAGTCATTTACTTGATGTTACCAAAACTATTATGTTGCACTCTAATGTTCCAAAATAATTCTCATTTGAAGTTGTTGTCAGTGTCTGTTTTCTGATTAATTGCATCTCCTATTGCTAGGCTTAATTATGTGCATGTCCTTCTTTGGATTGCGAAAAAATTGGATTGGACTCTTTTCTAGTTAGATGTGAAGAATGCTTATCTTTATGGTGATCTCCAAGAAGAGGTCTATATGGAGAAACCACTTGGGTTTATTTCTCAGGGGGAGACACAAGGTTTGTCACCTCAATAAGTCTATTTATTGTCTCAAGTAGAGGCCACGTTCCTGTTTGACAAGTTGAGTAAGATCTTGACTACTTATGGCTTCTTGCAATCACATGTTGATCACTCTATCTTTACTAAGTAGGAATCTTCTGATATAGTTGTTTTGATTGTGTATGTTGATGATATTATTTTATTTGGTAGTGATTCTTCTAAAATTTATTCTACTCAAGCTTATTTATGCAAACACTTTGTCACTAAAGATTTGGGAAAGGTGGGATACTTTTTGGGAAATGATGTTTCAAGGACCTCTAATGCTCTTGTTTTTTCTCAATGGAAGTATGTTCTAAATCTACCCAATCATCACCTTTATAACAACCCATGTTTCAGGACTGTGTTTGATGATGTCAAAGTGTGCCCAACGACATGTGTTGAGTATAGTGATTTTAGGTCAAAGAATCACACTAACCACCATCACTGTGAGTACTAACTGTGACTACCATGTCAAGGTTCCATGTGTCAAACTCACGGTGGGTCTGTCTAGTACACTTGTTCTCTAACAAGTACCTATGTGTTTGGTTTGATATCTCTATATCATGACTAATGAGATTCTATCATCAACCAACACCACAATCTAGTCTTGTGTGTCATTACTGTCTATCTACCTTCCAGAATGACATCCGACTAGGGACATAATGAGAATGTAAAAACTCTTATCATCTGCATGATCTCATCGTTCAGGTCCTTAACTTGAAAGCATACGTCATTGAATATTGTCATCTCTAGACATTCAATCTGTTCTATCACTATTTGATATGATTGAACCAAAAAGAATTGGAAGCTTGCCTTTAATGTTTATCAAATCAATCTTAATGTATCCCACCAATCATCCCGTGATTGGCTCTCAGGGCATACATACCAACAGACTCCCACTTGCACTGCGAGCCAATCACCCTTGAGTCATATTCATAGTGATCTTCAAATATGTCCCACATGTTACTGTGCTCTAGTGCGAATGTAGTGAGTTATGGCAACACTTTGTCAAAGTCAGTATAAATTGCATGTCTCACATCTCTTCATTGTACGTCACACGTATGAGATGGAGGTGCCATAATATGCGATCTATTATTCCTTTGCAAACCTTTAGCCACATTGCATGATCAAGGATACCATATTTGTCATCAATGAGTAGAATATCTATAAGTTCGTCTCATGAACTTCCAGATCCATATAGTATTCGCTTCTATTCTCCAACAAATAGATACTTGACATTTCCTTTTAAATGGTTTCATTGGAACACTTCCAATTATCAACAAACTTTCACTTTTTTATATCCTATATATATTTTACGATTAATTTTCTATCCTTTCGGAAGTTTGCATCAATGTAACTTTTTTACATTGAACTCTTCCTTATCTACATAGAACTAGTACTTCTGAAGTACTTATCAAGTTCTCATGGTATTCCAGTAACCCTTACTGGAAGTAGACAAACATCCACTCGTCATGTCCCACATACGAGTTATCAGGATGAGCACATCATATTTCCATGTCCTACATACAAGATGAGGAATGCATTTTGTTCTTGCCATGTCGATACATGCAAGATAATGGGATGATTACATACATAATAGATCCATATCTATTCTTAGTGTTCCCATTCTTCATAAGAATTGGACACTTGGCCTTGGGATACTAACTCCATGTAACATGGACAAGTTTTTCTCCCACTGAATATGTGCATACTGAACCCTTCAGTATAGATTGCCAATGTATGCTTTCTCTTTTCAGGTCAAGAGGTTCTCGAGAACTATCTCTATAGATCTCTATTCCTATCACATAGGAAACATCTCTATCTTCCTTAAAGATAATTTCCACTTTTGGATTTCCATTCTAGAACATTTCCATTTCATCAACATGTAGAATGTGAACACGCTCCCACTAATTCACAGATCCCTTCTTTATCTTTGACATAATAGTCAAACCCTTTGACTATATCATCAAAGTAAAGATCCAATTCTCAGTTGCTTGTACTCAATCAATCATATTGATTAGTCCATTGTAACTTATAGACTTCATTTGCATTAGTGGATTCATAAACCTTATAGGTTGTGTACGTACACATCCTTGTTTTATTCCTCATAGGAATGTGATTTTAGTATCCATATGCCAAATGTCTTAGTCATTTAGTTGCAATCAACAAGCATCATCCTTCTGAAAATGTTATCCATGTGTCTTAACACTTAAGATTCATTTGCACTTATGGATTTCATCCAATGGGTGTTACCATCAAGGTCATACGTTATGGTTCACATGGATGTCATTTAGGATGTAATGGTCATAAACCATAACTCAAAATTCGGTTCCTCATATTCATCTAGATAGTTGACTCATCACATGAACAACTCATCACATAGATAAACGAGGTGTATCTGTCAAGGATATAAGAACTTACAACTCTTTGTGATTCTTAATGTCCTTTAGTAGTATGGGGTATTCTTTTATTAAGAAGAATTCAGTTATTTGATAATCATTCTCTAACTCCTTAGAGTATGATTCCTTCTTGATTTAGACATCACCATGCCTTAATCATGAGTTCACTATGATACACTATCATAATCACTCATAAGGATCTCAAACATTTGGTCCAAGTATTTCATTCATTGATCTCATCAAGAATGAACAATTTACCAAATTTGTACTTCATCTATGATAATCGTGAACACTTGAAGATATTCATATTGGAATTTCTCCAAACACCATTTGAAGTACTAGCATTTCTTCCAATAGGTATGTAAATACATCACATGTATCATACCTAATAGGATAATCATTCTCCCACTACCTTTAGTGAAGATTGATTAATCATGTCCAATATATTCATGTCTCTTACTAGTTCTCTAACCAAAAGAGTCTAGATTTATCCATCACATGGAAACTAGAAATGAATTTCTCATGATTGATGCTTATTTGATTGTTTGAGTTATCCATATCTCTTAGGTATCATTCTATCTTATGCATATCAAATACCACAAGATAAACAAGGCATTGCCACAAGGATCATATCTTTAAAAATTGAAACATCTCTTTATTGATTGCCATCATTGTCATACAATATGCAAAAATAAAGTATTTCTATCTATTGGCAAATATGAAATAGCAGTTCTCAACTCTACTTCGTTCCCTTTAGGCTGCAATAAACTGAAAGGTACTCCTATCTATGGAAGCAACACTTGCTCCAATGATGGGTACTCCTTTCTTAGTCCTTTCACAAAGGCTATCACTTCTTTGTGGATATTGCATATCATATATGACATATCCATATCTTGGTATCATATACCTCAGATAAAGAAGCGGTTCATTTCATGATACCTTAGGTGCAGATCTCCATCCCCTCCTTCATCTTCTTTTGTTCTTCCAGATATAGAGGGAAATTCCCTCATATACCCTTTCCCCATGTGCCTTGAGGTTGAAGACGGCTTGGGCTGCTGGCTAGCATCAGAACACTTCTTTGCTTTGCCCTTGCCCTTAAGACTTACCTTTCATTGATCTCATCAAAGATTAGGGTTATCCTTTCTTCATCTTTGCCTCTACTATCCTCAACATGTACAACAACTCTGTCAACGCTTGTCAAAGTTGTTCATGTTGTAGCTTATCATGAATTGTATGATTCTCGCAACATTTGCAGTATCATACCAATAGCCAACTCTTGGCTCTGAGGGAATCCTTCTTAGTCAGGTTCTCCACATACCCAATCACATTGAGTGTGTGAATACCTTACTGGATCTCCTTCTGTCATGACATACTAGGACAACGTCTTGGATACATCATATGTCTCATGTTGTCTCTGCAACTCATAGTTCATAGAACACAACATCAAGCACTCCTCATAAATGCCTTCCTCAGTATGCTTCCATAAGCATACTTTCATCCATTGTTATGGTGGGATCGAGTTCATCTGGTTTTGGTATAACTAGGACTTAGAGCTTTCACTCTACGATTGAGAACACTTATCAATGTCCTAACCAGTCGTGGAAAAATTCCCATTTAATTTGTTGGTCTCAAAGACTGATCACAAATAAGTGATTATTGTTGATCAACCATTTATTGTACAAAAGGAAATATATGCAGTTTTAGTACAAAACTCCTTTTGACTTGTTTGATTGATTTAAAAGGTTGACAATATAATCAGGCCTTTAATTAATTATCGCTCCCACTATTTTAGTTCAATTTGATAGCCCTCACCATCAATTCGGAAGATTGCAGTGTACAACCTTCTAGTGGGAAAGATCCTGAAATCCTCTAAGTCATGGACAAGCTAGGGATGTCACCCACAACGTAGATCTCTTAGCTAGGCAACTCTTGCCAATTGCATCACATGCAACTCTTGATAAGATGTCATATGCAACTCCTTGCCATGATCATCTCCATGCCTCAAGGTGCTAGATCCTATCTAGGTCACCTTGTTAAGTCTGACCCAAAGCAAACACGATAGATATGCACCCTGCTAGGGCAGACCCACATATCCATCCTTCACGCTTCCACGAGATAGACGTGGCACCACGCTTGGGCGTTCCCACACTTGGTCAATCAAGATTTTCACGTGTGTCGCATTTGGAAGGCATCTAAAACATTAATATTTAAATGAGGGATTTGGTTTTATATACATATACATATCCAATCACCACAATACATAGTATGTATCATATACATGCTACATCCAATAGAAAACATGCAAAATGATAAAAAGTGATGATTATGGCCATCCTAATGTGATTCCTCGAGCTAAGAGGAATCAAGGTCATCTAGGTCTACATCACATGCAACATGTACAAGATGAACTCTGTGCTTTGCCTTTCTGGGTTTGATCAACTCATCACATGATGATCGGCTCGCCATTAGGCCGATCGGCTGAGTGCCACCAGCCATTCGGTTGGCTCCTCCAAGTGATTGGTTCTCTTGGTCGTCGTGCATCTCATCATGGCTGCCACCCGCTCGTCTCGCTCCTCAAATCGGTCATCAACCGATCGGCTCACTCCATGAACTGATCGTCTCGAACGTCAACCGATCGGTTCACACCTTGAACCGATCATCTCAGCTGTCGTCAGGATGTCCTCTGTCTTTGACATAACAGGAAATAAAATTATATCCTATTTTACATTGTAAAAAGTGAAACCTCGAGTTACATTCGAGGGGAGAAAAGGTAGGAAATAAATCTTGAATTATTTTAGGTTACATTAGGAATAGGAGAAAGAAGATCGGTGTGCAGATCGAGATGCAAGCAACCACATACAACCATATACGGATAGGGTTTATTGGCCATAACCATGCTATACATCCACCACAAATCTCATTTAAGGGTGACGCATATCGAGTGCATTCATATTGCATATCGTATATGTATATTGGGATTTGTGGATTTGGGATTGGACATGCATAAAGCCAATTTTATTCACATCGTATGCAATAAATAAAGGCAACATACCAAAATCAATCATATCGATAATCCTAAAGTATAGAGCAGTTGACATGGCTCTGATACCACTGTTGGGTTTTAGGAGAGGCAGAGAAGACAGCGGAAACAAAAATTTTCTCCTCCCAAACCCAGAACAAGGAAACGCGTCAACGTCTATACAATAGGAAATGATGGTTTGTGGAACCATACCTTGTCCCGAGACTTGCTCGGCGAAAATACCTCGCGGCTTGCGCAGTCTTCACCTCCAGTCTTGGATGGTGTCTGTGCAGCTCCTGGTCGCACCGGGACTGACGACTCCTGGTCTCACTGAGACTGTCGGGATTGACAGTTGTCCTCAGAGCGGAAGAAATCTCCCGCCTCTGAAGTAGTCTACATGGACCACCTATAACTCCAATCTCCTTGTCTCACAAGGAATTGGAAGGAGTCACACCCTCCTGTCAGCGTACTAGTCACTGACACACTCTCCTACCACCAGTCACTTTCTATAGTTGTGTTTCCCTTGTTGTGCCTCCCTTATCGGGTAGCAGTTGCTCAGGCTCTCTCGGTTACCAAAACTAGAGAGAACGACAACTTTGTAGAGCAACTGGTTTGCACTGAGTTGTACTTTGAGAATCCCCCAATACCCCTATATATAGGAGGGTCATGGGACAGGGTTCTCTATCCCGGGAAATGCATGACTAAAGCAGGAGTAAAAGGGTTTGAGATTTTCCACAAAAACAACCAACTGCGCAACCTGAACCGATCGTTTCATTTCTGAAACGGTCGGTTGGGGACCTGAGTCGGCCGGTTGACACCTCAATCGATTGGTTGGGACACCTCAACCGGTTGATTCACTTCTGAACCTGTCGGTTCGTGGCCCTGGTCAGTTCCTGATTAACTTTTCTTCTTTTGTTTCTAATTGGTACCAAATACCAATCCTTGTTCCAATCAAATTGGGCAAGTGAAACAAAAAGAAATTTCTCGCCAACCTGACTTTCCCAACTTGCTCAATTGGACCAGTTGAACCGATCATTTCAACACTTGAAGCTATCGTTTCACCCTGTCCTTGAGCCGATCGACTCACCATCTGAGCTGATCGGTTCACTAAGCCCATTCGATCGGTTCATCACATGAGTTGATCGGTTGGGAGTGCAAATTGTGCAGAAACAGTCAATTGCAGTTTCAATCAATTTCATACTCCAATCAATGTGTCCAACACCTTGAACATCATGACATTGAGCTATCAATTAATTGAGTGTTTAATTGAACTACTAAACTCCATTAGTAATCAATCTAAACATTATATGTGGACAAAAGTCCTCTTCCAGGTTAAATCCTATGTGTGTGACCCTGCAGGTCCATTTCACGTTGGCAGTGAAAGTCCATAACACTTATGACTTCACAAGCAAAGAGCGGTGCCTAGTCACACATCAGTGCTACCCAAGTGAAATAGAAAGCTGGAGAACAACTTTCAATCCTATAATCCATGAATAGTGTTATAGTGAATGTATAATTCCTTTGTCACTGATATCCCGAATGAACTCAAGGCATGGAACAGTCATCCTATCAACATTCATTCTCTTTCTTGATCTCAGAGTAGATTGGAAGAGATATATATGACATCAATATCACATACTGATTCACACATGCGTGTACGCCTTTCTCAATCCTACTCATCAAGTGGTAACGGATATCAAACTCCCTTAGGAGGGACAAATCCCATATCTATCACTCACCCCTCAAAAGCCCCATGTTCCAAAGCCACCCAATCATCACCTTTATAACAACCCATGTTTCACGATTGCGTTTGATGATGTCAAAGTGTGCCCAACGACATGTGTTGAATGTTGTGATTTCATGTCAAAGAATGACACTCACCAGCATCACTGTGAGTACTGACTGTGACTACCATGTCAAGGTTCCATGTGTCAAACTCACGGTGGGTATGTCCGGTACACTTTTCTCTAACAAGTACCTATGTGTTTGGTTGATATCTCTATATCATGACTAATGAGATTCTATCATCAACCATCACCACAATCTAGTCTTGTGTGTCATTGTTGTCTATCTACCTTCCACAATGACATCCGACTAGGGACATAATGAGAATGTACAAACTCTTAGCATCTGTATGATCTCATCGTTCAGGTCCTTAACCTGAAAGCATACATCATTGAGTATTGTCATTCTCTAGACATTCAATGTGTTCTATCACTATCTCATATGACTGAACCAGAAAGAATTGAAAGCTTGCCTTTGATGTTTATCAAATCAATATCAATGTATCCCACCAATCATCCCATGATTGGCTCTCAGGGCATACATACCAACACTCATCTCCCCCACTCCCCACTTTCCTCACATTGGATCCCCCCATATCCTACCCTCTGTTCTCGATTTTGCAAAAATCTCCTCACCATTACTGCCCTCTCTGCTCCAATGGCACATGTTTTCATTTTCTGGCACAAGATTCCTCTTCTCGATCCCATGTATTCCCATCTCCTCTACACTCCCACATTTTCTCTTCTGTCCATTTCAATTCATCTCCCTCTCCCATCTATCCTTCTCCTCCCCTATCTCGTCTGCATAAATTTGTCTCCCCTTTCCATCACATTCTTCTCCCTTTTCCCTCTATACCTCTCACCAATTTTTACCCACTCTCCTTCAGCCATCACTCTTGTCCATTTGTGACCTCGTCAAATCCCCTCAGCCTTGGTATCCGATTGGGGGATGTAGAATGCCTAAAATCTTAAAGAATTTACATTGACTAGGCTGCCCTATTTGTCAGGATTTTTCTCAAAGATTCAGCACGGGAGGAAGTCATCAGATTGTAGGTATGTGACTAGTAATCACACACAATTCACATCTCTTCCACTCTATCATCTCATTCTTCTACTATCTCCTCACTTCCCCCGATTTGTTATCCTCTTTATCCTAACATTTTGAATTAGGTATCCTATTATCCGATAATGTCTTTAATTTTAGCCAAAGGTCGTATCTATTGGTTGGGGGCAATCTCCCAAGTTAAGTATTTTTGGTGTTGATCATTCATATTTTGTAAATGAATACTTTGGTGTTGATCATTCATAGTTTATGTATAATCTGTCTTATTTGTGTTTTGCATTGTACTAAATTTCTTGGAAAGTGACAACGAAAAGACAATTCATTGCACATCAAATGTAAGCTACTATTATCAAATCCACACATTCAAGGAGAATTCTTCACCTTATTTGTGAATTCCTTATCAAATAACATCTAGTATTGTTGTTCACTAAGATAAAGGTTTGAGTGTCAAATTTGTCATATATGCTAGTATGCCACCTTATTTATATTGCCCTCATCTTACAAGTTCTTTCAATGGAAAGGAGACATCAAAACTTATAGTAGAATTTGTAATGGTAGTTCCTCTCTTCAACAAATTTTACTAATGTCTTCAGGGGTTACAGATAGACATGTGGAGTCTTTAGTATGATGTCTAGCCAGGCTGTCGAATTCACAAATCTTCTCTTTCCAATGTGCAAGGAATGGATAGTAGGTTCTATGATTTTTGTGTGATAATACTTGGAACATCTTCACTCAAACTAACATCAGTCTCTTTATATGCTAATATTTAGAATATGTTCATTTAAACTAATCGTCCTCCTCACCACTCTCAAAAATAAAATTTAATATTGTTCTCCATGTTTATGTAGGATGTTCGAGATCCTGATCTAAAAATAGAAATTGATATCATCATTACGCACTGATAGAAAATGATTTTTTGTTCCGCATGTCAGATGCCAAAAATATTTAACTTGGGTGATTGCCCCCATTCCATAAAGTGTTTATTCTTGCTAATTTGGTATTGATCGCTCATATTTTGTAAATGATAGTTCATGGTATTCTGGACAATCTACATCGGTTGATGGCAACAACTTCTGTCAAGTGGGTGTGTAGCATCAGTGGATCAAAAGTCGACTAACAAAGGAAAGTAGGTAAAATTCAGCATCAACCTAATTTACATACAAATTTACTGTATATCTATTGTTAATTTTTTTCATGTATAAATTTCATGATATTAATTTTAATAGGACATTGGTGGTTGAGAAATGTTGCTAATTGTATATTGTTATTGATAGATCTAAATTATTTGTGTAACAAATATGATACGCCAATGCTAAAATTCAGTTTTTCTTTGTACATCTACTACACATAGGATCTACTGAGGCTCAGATTGTTCTTTCAAAATATTTCTTTGGACTTCTATTTGAAGGTACACATATTCGATAGCACATTGAGTATATATACCCATGTTTAATGTTTTTATAATTATGATCTTGAAAATTGATTTTTATCTATAATCTTCTGTAATAAATTTGTGTATTGAGTTATATTATTTTCATAAATGTGTTAGGAATATAACTGAATTTCAAGTATCATCCTTTATTTGATTTTTCTAAATATTAGCATAATAGTCTTGGATCTGGATGGGACTAAATGTTAACCAAGTTTCTATTTTTCTCGTTCCTTCAATTTTGTCTTTGCGAGCTCAATTGCTTTAGGAGTTCATTAAGGTTGTAGTCTACTTATCTTGTTGATTTTACTTGTTTTGACAAATGTCATTTTTAAGTCAATATGGAATGGTTTTTATGAACATAAATGAAACTTCTAAACTTGTAAGTTCAAACCACAAGTGGCAATGACATGCTCACCTAATTAGAACAATGGAAGTTTTAAATAATGTAGCTAGATATATAGAAACTCCTTTTATTCAAAATTTGAATTTATTTCTAAAATCCTATTGCATCTACTTTATATTGCAGCATGACCCCATGCTAGATTGATATTATTCCAATTAATAATTTAGACTCTAGTTTTGTATTTTTTCTAGTACAAAATTCCTACACGAGACCTTATAATTAGTCTTTTTATTGACATATTTGTAAAAGTTTGTTAATTCATACTTTTCTTGGTGGATAGTTAGACCTTCCCATCAGTTAGGTTCCTTAGGAACCCAGGTGCCTAGGCGGGCAAGGTTTTAAAGTGTGTGAGGCGTAATGAGGCATTTTTTACTTAAAGAGGCAACGCGTAAGCCTTAAGGCATTTGAGGCATAAGTCTCAAAATATGTATGAGGCGTTCATATATATATGTGTACCCCCCACAAATATGCACATATATTATATTCATATATATGTAAATATAATAAATATGTGTGCGCAAAACATAAATATGTATATACAAGAAAAACAAAGACTAGATAGTGATGGTTTATGTAACTTAATAAAGATAAATATAGATTAAAGACCACTATCATACTATAATAAATATTTAGCAAATAATGAGTATCAAAGTTTTTAATATTAGATCTATATTAGAATAAGTAAGAACAAGGAACCAAAATTAGTTAACAATAAAATATTCACCGACACAGTAAACAAAAAGGGTTGCAAACAAAGAAGTTTCATAATATAGAGCTATAGATCTCAGTCAGAGAATAATAGTTATAATTTCACTAATAAGATAATGATAATTGACCATGAAAACATGAATAGGAAATTTTAATGAAATGTTTGCATTAATCATAGAAGTGGAAAAGTTGGTGGGTAACATCATACATTAACATTTACAGTTGAGGCTTGCACCTCAGCTAAGCCTCAGAGCCTCTATGCTTTGAGGCAAGCCTCAGACATTTTGAGGCGCAAGCCTTAGTCCAGGGCAATGAGGAGTAAGCCTAGAGGCATACTTAGGATAGCCTCTCCTTGAGGTGTAAGCCTCAAGAGCCTCAAGGTAGGTTTTTTTAAACCATGGGCGCTAGCCTAGGTGTATCTAGGAAATTTTCATATTACATATATAGTTAAATTTTACCTACAAAAAGGAACTATAGTTAAATATATAGACTACAATGTACATTTGTATCAGTTATCCTTAATCTTAATCAATCATAACTTGACCTATATCACACCTAACATGATCCACAATAGAAAAATTTGCCCTAATTTCACGTATCTCGATCTAAATTAGAACTAATTTTACATAGTTTTACCTAAGTCGGCCTAAGCAAAACTTAATTTTACCCATAGTTGTTAAGGTATCCAGACACTAGGTGCTTTCAAGGGGGAGCCTAGGAGGGCGCCTTGATAACTAAGATTTAACCTAGATTTTTGTTTTATTGGCAAACATCATTTTTAAGTCAACATGAAATGGTTTTCCATTAACATAATTGAAACTTGTAGTTATAAGTTAAATTTAATTTGAAATAACATGACCTAAGGAGAACTAACTTTTCCTAATTTATCCAGTATTGAATGAAATGAAATCTAATTTGGAGAAAGCAGACTAACTTTTTTTGAAATAAGCCTATTTCATTCAATTCATAAATATTATCCCCAAACCAGACCTCATTGTCCAAATAAGAATTGATCTGGCATAAATTAGACTTAGGTAAACCTTAAAATAACTAAAGTCCCTATACTTTGATCTAAGATAGACCAAATTTGCCTTACTTGTGCCCAAGCAGACCTAATATGGTGTAACATGAATGAAGTAGAGCTAGCTTCCCCTGATTTGGCAAAATCAGACCTAATTTGCCCACAACAGACCTATTTTCTACAAACCATAATTGTTGCACCAAAAATACACTTGATTGACCCAAAATAGACCAGAGTTTCCTTATTCAGATTTGATTTGTCTTAAATCAAATTTATTACCACCTTTGAATTGCCTAACTTGATATATTATGACAAAACTTATACCCTAATCCATGTTAAATTATCTCCAGATTATCATTGATTTTTCCATTATTACACAGGTTTCTTTAGGCATCTTAACCTAGAGGTTTTGTTCTATGCATTCAGTTGCCATATTGCAAAGTCATACGAAATCTTATAATATTTGATCTTAGTATTTGTTGCAATATAGAATATTTGATTAGTTATATGTTAGGAATTTGTTCTCTAATAACAATTCTCCCCGCTCAATATAGTGTCTTGTGATTTTGATTTTTAGGCATTGCATGGTTTATAATGAAAAGGATCTCTATTCAGCCCAAGAAATTGAGTGAGTGTTATCTGAAATTTTACGTCTATCTACATATGAAAGTTTGGATTTCTTGTTGTTGTATACCTCTTTACCTTTTACATTGAATGTTTATATGTACTCCATTTTTTCCCAGTGTTATGCTAACCAGGTTTGATATTTATGTAATATTTATAAATAAAATCATTGAGTAAAAAATTTCATGTTTATTTGTGAAAATCTAGTTAATTATAGTTTGTATCTTTGTAGGATTGAATGTTCGCAATAGATAAGAGTTGGATGAAAAATAAAAATGGGTTATTAATAGAATACAAAAATTGTGTTGAAGAATTTATTCAATTTGCATCTAGAAATGTAGAAGTTGATGGTTAATACCTTGCACTTGTATTAAATGTAGACTCAACCAACGAACCATTTATGAACATTGATGGATGTTGTTTCCCTTGTTTCATCTACCATTTTGGCATTTTTATTACCAATTGACTATAAATGTTGCCTTTGATTGCTTCTTTGATATTTTATTGGATCATTATCCTTCTAAATAATTTGATGACATACATGTAGGAATTATGGCCAATCTGTCTAGTACCCAAAACCAATTTGTATGTAACTATGAGATGCTAATGGTAGGCCATGCTAGTAAGACCCAAAGTAAGTAATGTGTGCTCTATTTTTGAAAATATTTCAATTGATATTTTCTTAGCATGGTGTAGAGATTTTACATAATTTTTTCCACTTAATAACTCCATCATTGCAGAAAAATCTATTGACGACATTGCACCATGTACATATGTTGATGGCTGGTCCATGGAATTCATCCAAAAAGAATCCTTGTGCAATTTTTAAATAAATTAATACATAATGTCTCCATGTATACAATAGTATAACATTATGTTCATAAAATGTAGTTAAAATGAGCAATAGTATTCAAAACCCTCATAAACTTGAAAATTTTGGTGCTACAAAAGGAAAAATTGGTTACCAAGTAATGTGGATGTTTCTCTACTTGACAAGCACATTGAAGTGCCTCCTAATGCACAAATTAGAAAATAAAGGTAATATCTAGGTTTTATTTTCTCAGATCTATGTCTTCTTATTGTATATACTCATATATATTGATATAGTTCTTGATGTATGGAAGTACAATTTGTTGAGGAGGGATTGAGTGTTGTTAATGCTCCTGATGGTTACAAACAGAGGCCTCAAAGTGTATGTTTTAGTGGGATAGAACGTCAACCAATTGATAAAGACGGTAAATATTTGTCTCAATTTTTTATGCTAATGGTTTTGTCTCAACTTGTGTCATTCTATTATCACAGAATTTATTCACATTATTTTAAATGAATGTCATTTGTGAACTACTAATCTCTTAATATACAGAGATAAAAAAGCTCATATATTTTATATGAACTCCAACATCAAATAAATGCATCTTTGTATTTGGCATATTTAAGCAAAATGGGAAGACCCATCAACAATGTTTCACATAGGGATCTAGGTATACTGGTTGTTGATTTCTTCATCAAAATCAGTTATACATATTTATCTCAGTTCCATTTAGTTATCCTTGATAATATACGTAGGTTTTTCCAAGAAGGTAGACATTAGAAAAAGGTGTTTCAAAGTGGAGATGTTAGTGGGATGGATCGTCCACCATTCGATAAGAGGAGTACTTCTTTCATCCTAAAATTTATCTATGATACTAAATTCCATCTGAATTGGATTATAACCTTATGTTTCCATTAACATTCAATTTTTTGTAGCACCATCCCGTCCTCACATGAGAGAAAGGCCCATTCAGAATTCTCAAGACAAGAATTTTGGTGCCATGAATGATGATTTTCTACAACAAATTCAAACATGTAAGGACTTTTTGAAGAAAAGGATGAGTGAAGGTCAATGTCATTATTTTTTTTCAATGAATAGACCAAAAACCTATAGATAATGAGTACAACCAGGAAATTGCTGCTCTTATCTGTAATCTAACTGAGCTCTTGATCATTCTTTGGTAGGAAGCGTATATCCCTAGCATCTCTATCCCATAGCTTATTGGTAAAGGAACAACTCCAAAATATGTGGTCCACAGAATCCCCATCTAGTTTGCATAAACTACACCTTGATGAAAGGGTGAATCATATCACTGAAGTAGCACAAATCCTCACTTGCATCCAAATATATGCTCCTTCAAATATATGCTTTTTTCATAATAAATCGTCTTCTTTCATTTTGCTTTTAGAAACACGGAGCGTTGAAACTATAGAAAAACATGCATATATGTTGATGGCCCGTCCAAAAAATCTATCAAACAAGAACTGTGGGCTCTGATCTCCAAAACAAAAAATAAACTCGGCGGAAATGATTCGATAAACGGCGGAATGTGAAAAATCACGAAAAATTAAAGCTTTTTGAGGAAAGATCTTGAAAACACGAGATTCCTTTCATTAAAGTACGATAAACAGTTTATATCTCTGTTAAGTCACTTCTTGAGTGATCATATACAAACATGTAAAAAATTTTCAAGACTCCCAAAATTCAAAATCTCAAATCATCTAACTCCCAGGACCTGAGTGTACAGAGACGACATAGAACTTGCTAACTAACAGACTGGACAACCAGGGCATCCACCTGAGGCTCACTGTTGTCCCTGAAACTGCTGCTGCTCCTGGTACTGCTCTCCTACAGAATGGTTCCTTCGTCCATGAAGACCACCTAAAAGGTTGAAGTATACGGGGTGAGACAATTACAAATAATTGTCCCAGCGAGAGTTATAACTCTTTGCCAGAAGCTTATTAGAAAAAGGGAAACAACATAAGCAAGGTGGTTTATCCTGTAAGAGCGGGTTTAAGAGTAGATAAAACAACATTACATCTAAGTAGAATATGAAGAACATGCAATCTAGATATTTTAACTGAAACATTATAAACAATGTAATATCAAGCATTATTTCTCGTGGTTCAACCTAAGCAGATATACTACTCGGCTGATTATGTTTTACATACAACATTATGCCCTGTGGAGATGAGGTATAGCGCTCATACTCCAACCGACCACTGATAAGTCGCCTCAGTATCATACTAGGTCATCGAAAGAGTTGGATTCTCATGACCTTCAACTTCCTCAGTCAAGTTGAGGATCAACATGCAGGACATCTAGTGTCTCTGCTACTATGGCTCACCAGGATATTCTGGTCCTTCGCTATTAGAGTCACAGTGGCATTTTGTACTCTCTTCACCATCGAAAGATTTCATGTTTATCTTCATCGATGTGGCATAACAGATCCCTCGGATGATTAGTGATACATCAGCCCGGCATAAACACATAGTGTAGTGCTAATGGATTATGATACATCCACATCAACCCCTACACTAGGACGTAAGGATATGCGCATCCATGACCCCCACATACTCAAAAGTATGCGCTCCAGGAGTTCCTTTAGGAAAACCTATTTCACCATCATTTAGCACTTGACAATGATGGATATATGATCAGCGTTCTACATGATATGGTTATAGTTGATTACTTAGGTACATTTCAATATTCTTTTATCATCAAGCAGGTTTTCAGGCAATTAACTACCAAACACAATAATGATAGAAGAACGCTACATGTACCAGGTTTAGTTCACATCAACTATCAACATGATGTCAAATCATCACAGGTCATGTAGTTAGCATGACCCTGATGTTACTCATGGCTCTCACATCCCATCATTCTAATGTGTGCCACTTGACTCAGGAAATCATAACATATATCACTGTTCACAAAGCCTAAAACATGCTATGATGAGTATAGTGTCATAACCCTCACTTGGTCATGATTACCTCTTGTAAGAACATGCATGGTCAATTCAACTGATAACAATAAACAATTTATCTGTAGGACAACAATTATAAAGTAGAAATAACATTCATCGCGTCATCCTCAATTAGGGTTTACTATTAATTCAACATGTCACAACCCTAGAATTAGGGTTTACTATTCATTTCATAAAGAATTGGGCTCATGGCATTACCATGTATGAGATTATCATCCTTGATGTCTTCAAATTAGGTTAAGATTCATCAATTATCATAATTAGGGTTTTCATGATCTCACATAGGTGGATGATACCATAATCATGCACATTCATGTACATTGAATGTACTTTACTTGAATTTCAACTATACATGGGACCTTCTCTCTCCTCTTACCAAATAGGTGGTGATTACATCACTCTAGGTTAGGTTAGGTCAAATCAATTTTGATTGATATGCTAATTCACCACTATCAAGTTATTAGGGTTTGGTTGATCAAGTATGTCACCTACTTGAACCCTTCAAGGGCATATTGGTAAAGTACACCTTCAATCACCACATGGTTCAATCTATTAATCACTTAGCCCCTTAATGTCTTAGGGTACCATTAGGGTTTAGATTAGACCAACATTGGACCAATTACACCTTCAAACCAATAAGAAAAAACAGCCCTAAAAGTCTCAAAATAGTTTCACCCCTCAACCTCCAAACGGTCTTGAGACCATTTGGGGGCGTTGACCGCTTGGACATTTTGACCTCAAGACCGCATTGTCACCAAGACCGCATGGATGCGTTGACCATTTGGATGTGTTGACTTTGAAACCGTTTGAAATGAAACGACCTTGAGATCGATTTGATCCAAACGACCTTGAGGTCGTTTGAGCCCAGACCGTTTGGTCCCAAACGGTCTTGAGACCGTTGGTCCAAATGGTCTCAAAACCGCATGGACCTCAAAAGTGCATCCAAGGTTGTAATCGATTAGGGGTTTCCATGTTGAAGCCTCCAATTGGCCAGATCCTTGCTAATCACTTGTCAATTGAGTTAATTAGGGTTATCCTCAACTAATTGGACATTCAATTGACCCTCAATTGCTAACAATTGGGGTTGAAACTGATTTAATTAGGGTTTGTAAGCAATTAACCATCAACATTGATAATCGTGAGTCTAATTGGAGTTGAACCCATCAATTGGCACTCAATTGGGCCAAAACTTGGCCCAAACGGTCTTGAGACCATTTGGACACCCTCCAAATGGTCTTGAGACCGTTTGCCCAAAGTTACACCAAAATCTAGGTCAAGTTGATGCGGGTTGAACCCTAATTAGGTCTACAATCAGCACTTTTATTCAATTCATCAACCTACTGTGATTGGACCTTCAATTGATCAAATTACCTTAGTTCTTGACATCCAAACGGTCTTGGGTTGTCACCAAACGGTCTTGATATCGTTTGAGTGAACCCCCAAATGGTCTTGAGACCGTTTGGGCCCTTCAACCCAAAGTTCACCAAAATTGGTCATTGAAATCAGCAATTTCAACCGATTAGGGTTTAGAGGGTTGAGGTGCCTTCAACTTGTGATTGGTTTGCAACTAGGTTTCAATTCTTTTCAGGTGTTTAATTCAACATGTGTACAAAAGACCTCCAAATGGTCTTCCCTTGTCAACCCTACCAAATGGTCTTGAGACCGTTTGATTCCAAACTGTCTTGCAAGACCGCATGAAATCAAACGGTTGTGAGACCGTTTGATTTCAAACGGCTTGCAAACCGTTTGGACCAAATTGTCCAAGGTCATTTGGTAAAGTTACCTAGGTATCCACACCCAACACCTTCAACCTCAAGACAGGTTGGTTTCTCCATGGTTTTGCTTGCAAGAAGGCAAGGAAGGTTGGGGAAGAAGAAGAACTAACTACTACAAGTATGAACAAGTATATTCATTATGAAAGCAAGAGGTTTAGAGATATAAAACCCGTATTATGGTCGTTCCTAGAGCTCCAAGCTTTTAAGCTCTCAAGTATTTAATGGCACATTTAGCTCCACTGGTCGGACAAAGACTTCTCTCCAAGAAAAGGTTGAGGAAGATCGGCTAGAACAAGAAACCCTAGTGAGATAACCATAAAAACAACCTTGTAATTTACTTTCCTCCATGAATCCGAGTTTAGGAGATGGTATCCCTTACCTTGGAACAAGTTGGTAGTCTCCTCTAGCTCCAAAGCTCTGCCTTGGACGGACCAAACAAGGTTTGCAAAAGAAAGAGTGAGGGGTACGTTCTCTTGGTTGCAAAGGGGGTGGTTTATATAGCTTGGGCTAGTTTCATCATAAGGACCCCTAGTTTTCTCCATTTCTCATCTAGGTCCCTCCTTACTTTATTACACGCCCCTCTCCCTTCTCTATGTGAAATTATTATTAAAACATAGGTCCAAAGGCAAGGAAGGTCATCTTATCACTAAGGTACACATATATGAGGGTTTCCTTACAACTTGGTGATTCTACTACAAAGGTTATCTATCTTATCTTCTTAATTAATTGAAGCACCCTTTTTTATCATTTCTACTATAAATGATGCCAAGAGTTACACAAGATGTTCTAGAAGATGTGTTTTACAAGTTGCACCCCACATTTTGGGTAAATTGCACTTTACACCAAAATTAGGGTTTCAAGCACAAGGATTGCTCAACAAGCTGCATCTTGATGCCCAAGCTTGGAGAATCCATCATACCTCATCATATTCATCTATATGATGTCTCATCATCAAAGGAACATCTTAACATGTGAAAATTGCAAGATAACCCTTCTAATTGGGTAATTTGCACATAGGTCCTTGCATAACAAAACATTATTAAAACATTGTTTATAACGGACATAATTGGGAATGTATATTCCTCAGGAACTTAATTACATGCCAGAAGTTAATCACTAGCATTTAATCACATATTTATGAAAAACTCCTAGGGTTAATTCATTACCCAGGTCAGGGATGTTACAATTCATCCACCCCTTACAAGGATTTCGTCCTCGAAATCGATAAGATGTTTTAAGAGAAAAGAGCAGGGTATTTCCTCCTCATTTCTTCCTCTAGTTCCCAATTGGCTTCTCAACACCACAATGATTCCATAGGACTTTCACAAGGCTTATATCTTTCTTCTTTAGCTTTTTAATTCTGTTATCAAGGATCGACATTGGTCCTTCCTCATAGGTTATATCATCATTCAATTCTACCTCCATAGGTTGTAGAACTGACTCGGTATTCGGGTGACATTTCCTCAACATAGAAATGTGAAACACAGGGTGTAACTTCTGTAGCTCTGGGGGTAACTCTAGTCTATACGCTACCTTTCCAACTCGTTCAATGATTGGGTAAGGCCCCATAAACCGAGGAGCTAACTTACCTTTCCTTCCAAACCTCAGAACTCCTTTCCAAGGCGAGACTTTGAGATACACCCTGTCTCCAATCTGGAACTCTAAGGGTCTACGATGTTTATCGGCATACGACTTCTGCCTATCCTGTGCAGCCTTAATCTGTTGCTGAATTACTTTGATCTTCTCTGTAGTCTGCTGCACAAGTTCAGGGCCCAACAATTGATATTCACCAGTTTCAAACCAGCATACTGGTGATCTACAATGCCTACCATACAAAGCTTCATAAGGTGCCATATCAATGCTATACTGGTAGCTATTGTTATAGGCGAACTCTATCAAGCTCAGGTGTAGGTCCCATCTCCCAGTAAACTGGAGAACGCTTGCTCTCAACAAGTCCTCCAAGGTCTGTATAGTCCTCTCTGACTGCCCATCAGTCTGTGGGTGAAAGGTTGTACTAAACCTCAACTGGGTGCCTAGAGCTCTATGCAATCGTTCCCAAAAACAACTCGTGAACTGGGGACCTCTGTCTGATACTATGGTAACAGGAACTCCATGCAGACGGACGATCTCCTGAACATACAACTGTGCCAACTTCTTAGCAGAATAGGTTGTCTTTTTTAGGCAAGAAATGCACTGTCTTTGTCAACCTATCAACAATTACCCAGATGGAATCATGTCCTTTGCTGGTCCTAGGTAGGCCAACAACAAAGTCCATGGTCACATGCTCCCACTTCCACTGTGGTTTGGGTAAAGGTTGCATCGTCCCTGCAGGCTTCTAGTGCTCAACCTTAACTTGCTGACACACATGACACCTCAGGACAAACTCAGCAACATCATTATTCAACCCAGGCCACCCATACATATCTTTTAAGTTTCGATACATCTTGGTGCTCCCGGGATGCATGGCATACATCGAAGAATGAGCTTCCTCCAGGACTAACTTCCTCAAGTTATCCACATCCGGTACTATCATCCTACCATGATAACATGCCACTTGGTCATATGAGTCATGGAAACCATCTCTCTTCTCATCTGCATACTCCGATCTGATCTACTGAACTGCAACATCAACTAGTTGTGCCTCTCTAATATGCTCCCTTAGGGTAGGTTTGATATGCATCTCAACCAACAACCCGACAATCCACGACACCTTTAACTGTACATTGTCTTGCCTTAAAGAGATGAGCATATCTCTCCAAGGGCATACCAGAGAGTTTAGTTATGCCCTATCATAGAATAGTGTTGCTGACTTCCTACTTAGAGCATCTGCAACTACATTGGCCTTCCCTGGATGGTAATCTATCGTACAATCGTAGTCCTTGATTAACTCCATCCAGCGGTGTTGCCTCATGATAAGTTCATGTTGCAAGAAGATGTACTTGAGATTCTTGTGGTCTGTGAAAATCTGGAATGTCTCTCCATAGAGATAATGTCTCCAGATCTTCAAGACATGAACTACAACTACTAATACTAGGTCATGTGTCAGATAGTTCTCCTCATGTTTCTTAAGTTGTCGGGAAGCAAAAGAAATCACTTGCCTATCCTGCATCAGCACACACCCGAGTCCATTCTTGGAGGCATCATAGAAAACCACATATCCCTTTCCTTGCTCAGGCAGCACAAGAACAGGTGCACTTGTCAACCTCTACTTCAAGAGCTGAAAAGACTGCTGGCACTTATCACTCCAAACAAAGGGAACATCCTTCTGAGTCAACTTCGTCAAGGGTAGGGCTATGGAACTGAAGTTCTTAATGAACCTCCGATAGTAGCCAGCTGACCCTAAGAAACTACAAACCTCCATCAGTGTCTTCGGTTGTTCCCACTGTAGAATAGATTCTACCTTTTTGGAGTCAACGCGAATTCTCGAGGCAGATATCACATGTCCAAGGAAAGATACCTCTGGCAACCAAAACTCACACTTGTTGAACTTAGCATATAACTTATGTTCTCTTAGCAAGGTCAAAGCTTGACGAAGGTGTTGATCATGTTTCTTAGCATCTCTACTATAGATCAGAATGTCATCTATGAAGACGACAACGCACTGATCGAGAAAGGGTCGGAAGATTCTATTCATGAGTTCCATGAATGCAACTGGTGCATTAGTTAGTCCAAATGGCATAACTGTGAACTCATAGTGACCATACATTGTCCTAAAGGCAGACTTGGGTATGTCACTATCCTTAATTCAGAGTTGATGATAACCAGACCTCAAGTCTATCTTCGAGAAGATGGACGCACCACACAACTGGTCAAAGAGATCATCAATCCTCGGCAGAGGGTACTTATTCTTTATTATTACTTTATTAAGTTGTATGTAGTCAATGCATAACTGCATTGATCTATCTTTCTTTTTAACAAACAAGACCAGAGCACCCCAAGGTGAAGTGCTCAGTCGGATGAAACCCTTCTCAAGCAGCTCTTGAAGTTGTTTCTTGAGTTCTGTCATCTCAGCAGGCGCCATCCTATATGGTGTCTGGGCTATCGGTTGTGTACCTGGAATCAACTTGATTTCAAAATCAATTTCTCAAGGCGGTGGTACACCAAGAAGTTCTTTAGGAAACATGCCTTTGAATTCCTTGACAATAGGAACTTCAGCAAGGGTAGGGCTCTCCATGGTAGTATCTACCACATGGGCTAAGAATGCATGACATCCTTGCCTCATCAACTTCCCAGCAACCAAAGCTGACACAAGATAGGTGGGCAGAATCTTTCTCTCTCCTTGAAAGATCCATGTGTTGCTATCATCAACAAACACAACCTTCTTGGATTCACAATCCAAGACAACTCTATACCTTTCCAAGGTATCCATCCCAAGGATTATGTCAAATCCCTACATCTCAAGTGGTATAAGGTCCACTTGAATGTGATGATCAGAAAAGAAAAGGATGCATGGAGAGCATACCTCCCTCAACACAGCAGACCCACTCAACGAAGTCTCAAGAAACAAGCTATCAGCCATATGTCTAACTGTCATGTAGCAGTTACGAATCACTCTTCGAGTGGTAAAGGAGTGTGTAACACCAGGGTCAGTCAAAACAGATACAACACAATATTTTGACATATCAGGATATAAAAGTTCCATCTGACCTGCCACAACCCATGGATTGACCACTGCATCTGGTGGGTTCATAGCATAGAACCTCGCTGTCACCTGAGGTTGGGTTGGTACTGACGATCCGGATTGGGATGCTTGTCCACGTCCCCTAGATGCTCCCTGGAACTGTCTTCTCTGTGATCCCTGTTGACTCTTTCTCTGAGGCTGTGTCACACTGACAGGCCTGGACCTACAGTCCTTCATCAGGTGACCTACCTTCCCACAGTTGTAGCAGCTTCTGTCTTGTTGTGGCCTAGTGGGTCCTGTGACCCACACCGATGTCGAACTTTGAGTCTCTTGAGGCGCTAGACTCCATCCTCTACCTCTACTTGGGGACCAATGAGTCTGAGGACTAGATCTGGGTGGTGGAGGGTTAGGTGCAGAGGATCTAGGCTTCTTAAAGTCTCTAGATGAAGATGCCTGAAACAGTAGATATCTCTTGTGGGTTTGCCTCTTCCCGACTACCAATTTTTCTATCCTTCAGACTGACTCAACGAAGGTAGAGAATCTCTCCCGGTTCTCTAGAGTGGACACGAGAGTAGACAAGTCGGCATTCAAACCCTTCTCAAACCTCTTGATCCTTTCTTCTTCCATGGCGGCCATGTGTGGACAGAACCGCAGTAGCTCCATAAACTTGGCCTCATACTCGCTAACGTTCATCATACCTTGTCTCAATCTCTTGAACTAAGAGATCTTCTCATCCAGGAAGGTCTTTGGGAAGTATCTATTAACAAACTCTCGGCAGAACTCTTCCCAAGAAACATCTACTCCAGGCCACTTCTGCGCTTCCATGTTCCACCAGTGGCCAGAACTTCCTTTGAGAAGATAGATAGCATGTCTCACCTTCTTAGCCTCAGGGATGGTCAGGATTCTGAAAGCCTTCTCCAGCTCAGTCAACCACAAGTCCGCATCTGCGGGGTCAGCTATGCTGAAGTATTCGGTCACTCTGACTCTACAAAGCCGCTCGAACGTCTTCCTAACACTTTTTCCCTCATTCTGGGCAGGTTCCCTAGGTGCAGGCATGGGCATCTTGTCGGTGATACGTATCATGGAAGCTAGGAACTGCCCAAACAAAGCTTGAACAGCAGGGTTCACCATATCAACCGGGTGGGCTGCTCTGTCTCTGGACTCCTTGCATCGTCTCGAGGTGCAGCTACGCTACTCTCGCCCTCATACTCTTCATGTGGCTCAGACATCCTTATATTTCTTCTTCTCCTGAGGAGCAGAAGACTCTATTAGATAAGAAAGAACACTAAGGATAGACTCAACACCCTAAGTCCTATGACTCTATAGACTCAGCGAACCTAGAGCTGTGATACCACTTAATTGTGGGCTCTGATATCCAAAACCCGAAATAAACTCAGTGGAACCGATTCGATTAATGGCGGAATGCGAAAAATCACGAAAAATTAAAGCTTTTCGAGGAAAGATCTTGAAAACATGAGATTCCTTTCATAAAAGTACGATAAACAGTTTACATCTCTGTTAAGTCACTTCTTGAGTGATCATATACAAACATGTAAAAAATTCTCAAGACTCCCAAAATTCAAAATCTCGGATTATCTAACTCCTGGGACCTGAGTGTATAGAGATGACATAGAACTTGCTAACTAATAGACTGGACAGCCAGGGCATCCACCTAAGGCTCACTGTTGTCCCTAAAAATGTTTTTGCTCCTGGTACTGCTCTCCTGTAGACTGGTTCCTTCGTCCGTGATGACCACCTAAAAGGTTGAAGTCTACGGGGTGAGATAATTACAAATAATTGTCCCAGAGAGAGTTATAACTCTTCGCCAAAAGCTTACTAGAAAAAGATAAACAACATAAGCAAGGTGGTTTTTCCTACAAGAGCGGGTTTAAGAGTAGATGAAATAAAATTTACTTCTAAGTAGAATATGAAGAACATGCAATCTAGATATTTTAACTGAAACATTATAAACAATGTAATATGAAGCATTGTTTCTCGTGGTTCAACCTAAGCAGATATGCTACTCGGCTGATTACATTTTACATACAACATTATGTCCTGTGGAGATGAGGTATACCTCTCATACTCCAACCGACCACTGATAAGTCGCCTCGGTATCATACTAGGTCATCGAAAGAGCCAAATTCTCATGACCTTCAACTTCCTCAGTCAGGTTGAGGATCAACATGCAGGACATCTAGTGTCTCTGCTACTATAGCTCACCAGGGTATTCTGGTCCTTCGCTATTAGAGTCACAGTGGCATTTTGTACTCTCTTCACCATCGAAAGATTTCATGTTTATCTTCATCGATGTGGCATAAAAGATCCCTCAGGTGACTAGTGATACATCGGCCCGGCATAAACACATAGTGTAGTGCTGATGGATTATGATACATCCACATCAACCCCTATATTAGGACGTAAGGATATGCGCGTCCATGACCCCCACATACTCAAAAGTATGCGCTCTAGAAGTTCCCTTAGGAAAACATGTTTCACCATCATTTAGCACATGACAATGATGGATCTATGATCAGGGCTCTACATGATATGGTTATACTTGATTAGTTAGGTACATTTCAGTATTCTTTTATCATCAAGCAGGTTTCCAGGCAATTAACTACCAAACACAGTAATGACAGAAGAACACTATATGTACCAAGTTAAGTTCACATCAACTATCAACAGGATGTCAAATCATCACAGGTCATCTAGTTAGAATGACCCTGATGTTACTCATGGCTCTCACAGCCCATCATTCTCATGTGTGCCACTTGACTCAGGCAATCATAACATATATCATTGTTCACAAAGACTAAAACATGCTTTGATGAGTATAGTGTCATAACCCTCACTTGGTCATGATTACCTCTTGTAAGAACCTGCATGGTCAATTCAACTGATAACAATAAACAATTTATCTCCAGGACAACAATTATAAAGCAGAAATAACATTCATCGCATCATCCTGAATTAGGGTTTACTAATCATTCAACATGTCACAACCCTAGAATTAGGGTTTACTGTTCATTTCATAAAGAATTGGTCTCATGGCATTACCATGTATGAGATTATCATCCTTGATGTCTTCAAATTAGGTTAAGATTCATCAATTATCATAATTAGTGTTTTCATGACCTCACATAGGTGGATCATACCCTAATCATGCACATTCATGTACATTGAAGGTACTTTACTTGAATTTCAACTATACATGGGACCTTCTCTCTCCTCTTACCAAATAGATGGTGATTACATCACTCTAGGTTAGGTTAGGTCAAATCAATTTTGATTAACATATGCTAATTCACCACTATCAAGTCATTAGGGTTTGGTTGATCAAGTGTGTCACCTACTTGAACCCTTCAAGGGCATATTGGTAAAGTACACCTTCAATCACCACATGGTTCAATCTATTAATCACTTAGCCCCTTAATGTCTTAGGGTACCATTAGGGTTTAGATTAGACCACCATTGTACCAATTACACCTTCAAACCACTGAGCAAAAATAGCCCTAAAAGTCCCCAAACGGTTTCACCCCTCAAACTCTGAGACTGTTTGGGGGTGTTGACCGTTTGGACATTTTGACCTCAAGACCGCATGGTCACCAAGACCACATGGATGTGTTGACCATTTGGATGTGTTGACTTTGAAACCGTTTGAAATGAAACGACCTTGAGATCGATTGGATCCAAATGACCTTGAGGTTATTTGAGCCCAACCGTTTGGTCCCAAACGGTCTTGAGACCATTTGGATCCAAACGGTCTTGAGACCGTTTGGTTCAAATGGGCTCAAAACCGCATGGGCCTCAAAAGTGCATCCAAGGTTGTAATTGATTAGGGTTTTCCATGTTGAAGCCTCCAATTGGAGACATCCTTGATAATCAATTGTCAATTGAGTATATAGGGTTATCCTCAACTAATTGGACATTCATTTGACCCTCAATTGCTAACCAATTGGGGTTGAAACTGATTGAATTAGGGTTTGTAAGCAATTAACCATCAACATTGATAATCGTGAGTCTAATTGGAGTTGAACCCATCAATTGGCACTAAATTGGGCCCAAACTTGGCCCACGGTCTTGAGACCGTTTGGACACCCTCCAAATGGTCTTGAGACCGTTTTCCCAAAGTTACACCAAAATCTAGGTCAAGTTGATGCGGGTTGAACCCTAATTAGGTCTAGAATCAGCACTTTTATTCAATTCATCAACCTACTGTGATTGGACCTTCAATTGATCAAATTACCTTAACCCTAGACCTCTAAATGGCCTTGGGTTGTCACCAAACGGTCTTGAGACTGTTTGAGTGAACCCCCAAACGGTCTTGAGACCGTTTGAGCCCTTCAACCCAAAGTTCACCTAAATTGGTCATTGAAATCAGCAATTTCAACCGATTAGGGTTTAGAGGGTTGAGGTGCCATCAAATTGTTATTGGTTTGTAATTAGGTTTCAATTCTTTGCAGGTGTTTAATTCAACACATGTACATCAGATCACCAAATGGTCTTCCCTTGGTCAACCCTACCAAACGGTCTTGAGACCGTTTAATTCCAAACGATCTTGCAAGACCGCATGAAATCAAACGGTTGTGAGACCGTTTGATTTCAAACGGTTTGCAAATCGTTTGGACCAAATGGTCCAAGGTCATTGGTAAAGTTACCTAGGTATCCACTCCCAATGTCTTCAACCTCAAGACAGGTTGGTTTCTCCATGGTTTTTCTTGCAAGAAGGCAAGGAAGGTTGGGGAAGAAGAAGAACTAACTACTACAAGTATGAACAAGTATATTCATTATGAAAGCAAGAGGTTTAGAGATATAAAACCCGCCTTATGGTCATTCCTATAGCTACAAGATTTCAAGATATCAAGTCTTTAATGGCACCTTGAGCTCCACTGGTTGGCCAAAGACTTCTCTCCAAGAAAAGGTTGAGGAAGATCAGCTAGAACAAGAAACCCTAGTGAGATAACCATAAAACCAACCTTGTAATTCACTTTCCTCCATGAATCCGAGATTAGGAGATGGTATCCCTTACCTTGGAATAAGTTGGTAGTATCCTATAGCTCCCAAGCTCTACCTTGGACAGACCAAAAAAGGTTTGCAAAAGAAAGAGTGAGGGTGCGTTCTCTTGGTTGCAAAGGGGGTGGTTTATATAGCTTGGGCTAGTTTCATCATAAGGACCCCTAGTTTTCTCCATTTCTCATCTAGGTCCCTCCTTACTTTCTTGAACGCCCCTCTCCCTTCTTTATGTGAAACTATTATTAAAACAAAGGTCCAAAGGCAAGGAAGGTCATCCTATCACTAAGGTACACATATATGAGGGTTTCCTTACTTACAACTTGGTGATTCTACTACAAAGGTTATCTATCTTATCTGCTTAATTAATTGAAGCGCCGTTTTTTATCATTTCTACTCTAAATGATTCCAAGAGTTGCACAAGATGTTTTGGAAGATGTGTTTTACAAGTTGCACCCCACATTTTGGGTAAATTGCACTTTACACCAAAATTAGGGTTTCAAGCACAAGGATTGCTCCACAAGCTGCATCTTGATGCCCAAGCTTGGAGAATCCATCATACCTCATCATATTCATCCATATGATGTCTCATCATCAGATGAATATATTAACATGTGAAAATTGCAAGACAACCCTTCTAACTAGGTAATTTGCACATAGGTCCCTTCATAACAAAACATTATTAAAACATTGTTTATAAAGGACAGAATTGGGAATGTATGTTCCTCAAGAACTTAATTACATGCCATAAGTTAATCAGAAGAGTTTAATTGCATATTTATGCAAAACTCCTAGGGTTAATTCATAACATAAGTCAGGGATGTTTCAAGAACTCTGGTGATAACTTGACTTTTAATCTTTACAAGTAACACACAATACCTCTATATACACCATATTTTAGCATTACTTTTATAAAATGCAGTTAACCCCGACCAAAAAGCTTGTAACCCACATCAACTTGATTGTTATGGTGTTGCAAAAGAAAAAATAGGGGTACTAAATAGTGAGGGATTTTACCTACATGACAAGCCACGTGAAGTGCCTCCAAATGTTCATGCTAGAAAAGAGCAAGGTAATATTAAAATTTAAGTTTTTATATACATGTCTATTGTCCTATATATTTGTATATATTTGATATAGTCCCTAATGTATGGAAGGTCAATATGTAGAGTGATGACTTGCCATTGATAATGTTCATCATCTGATCAAAAAGAACTCTGGTGACATTTAAACTTTTTGTTTTCAAATGTGATATAGATTACCTCTATATCCATAATGTTTTAGCATAATTTGTGTGTAATATAGTCAAAGTTAGTCAAAAATCTTGTAATCTGCGTCAACTTCAATGTTCTGGTGTTGCAAAAGAAAGAATAGGGACATCAGATATTGTTGGACATTCTAGTGTTACAAAACAAAAAAGAGAGGCATTGAACAATGAGGTTTCTTCTCTACATGCCAACCAATGTGAAGTGCCTCATACTGCACATGCTAGAAAAGACCAAGGTATGATTCAAATTTTAAATTTTCAATTGTGTTTGGATATCCTACATATTCGTGTATATATATATATATATATATATATATATATATATATATATATATATATTATTTATTTATTTATTTATTTATGGAGTGAAGAATGTATGACAGTTCACTATGAAGAGGGGGAATTTTCCATGGAATATGTTCTTGATGGTCTGATGGAGAATCACATGATGTTTTAGTAAAGCGAACATATACTGGAAAGAGGATCTTGAGGGGTCAACATGTCAATAGTTACTTTGAGCAAGCTACTGAACCACTTCAAAATATGACCAACATGAATACTGGTGAGGGCCATCCCTTGTTTATACAAAAGTAATACCAAAAAAGTTATATACACAAAATGTTTTATAGTTTTTAAGAAATGTAGTTAATTTTGGTGCCAAAACTTGTAATTCACATCTTTGCAAATGATTTTGATGTTGGGAAAGAAATAAGAGGGACACCAAGTAGTGAAGGCATTTATCACATGTCACATGAACCATCTTCTAATGTTCATAGTAGAAATAATCATGGTAAAACAAAACATTTAATTTTCATGTATATTTCTATTGCTTCTTATATATTTGTTTTGGTGAGAATTCTAATATCTGGAAGATCAACCTGAAGGGGAGGGTTTCATGAATGGTGATGATAATGTTTCCTTAAGGAAGACTAATGTTAGTAATAGGGTTTTGCAGTCTCGGACTTCAAATAATCCCTCACAACCAACTATTGATCCAATTCATGTTATGGAAGAGAAGGATAATCATCATGGTAATAATTTCTAATTTTTGGTTTAATTATAAAATTAAATACTCATGATTTTATTCATGTTTTTGATCGACCAAAGAGAAAGAGGGTTAGAGGAAAAACAAAAATGCAAGCTTTAGGTCTTTTAGAAATGGAGGTGGGGATAAAATAAAGATAGAATTTAATTGTGAGGGTAATCCAATAAGTAAATGCCAAACTCTTATAGATAGTCAAATTGGAGTTATTGTTCACAGTTCCATAAATGCTCCTCTAAGTTATTTAAACTGGAGTCACATGCCTAGTGAAAAGAGGGAGAAGATGCTCAAATTGATTCAGGTTTCATTCAGTCCTATGTGTTACTTTTCTGGAATAATGAAAGTATCATTTCTAATGTTTGATTCTCTATTTTGTAGGATGATTTTATCATTCACAGTGATGAGTTATTGGCTGAGAAAAATAATTTAAGGACACGCTCAATATATCGATCATTGGGAAAGGCTTGGCGTGAATTTAAGGGTGAATTGCATGCTCTCTATCTGACATACGTCACTGACGCTGAAGCTCTAAAAACTGTCCTTCAAATGTAACAAAATCTGATTGGGAGTCTCTTGTGAAATATTGGAAAAGCGACTACTTTTAGGTATATATAAGATAAATTTGTTTGTCTATGCATTGATCCACTCTCTTTATGATTGATTTTTTATGTAATATCTTTACACTCCTTTATAATTTTATGAATTGATCTGCCTTTATGTTTTTTTTCAAGGTTGCTAGTACTCGTAACAAGATGAGTCATTCTAAACAATCAATCTTTCATTACATGAGAAGGACTCGATTTAGTGTTATAGAACATGAAGAAGTATGCAATTTGATCAAATGGTACTTTTTCTTAGTCTAAGGTATACGTTTTTTTATATAATCTATTATTATTAAACTGTAGACTATTAATAACAATGGAGTTGCACCAAGTCGAGTCATGATGTTTGAAAGAACCCGAAAAAAAAAGATAAGAAGTGTGTGGTTGTTGTTGCTGAAGAAAAGATGGTAACAATTGTAATACTACATACATACAAAAAATTGCAAAATTACTATGCTAACAAGTGAATTTGTTGTTCAGGCAAAAATCAGGGAGTTTATGTCTCAACATGAACAAGGAACAATTGATATTTCTGATGAGTAGATATGCTTAAGGGTCTTTGGACCTAATAGATCAGGCCATGTGCGAATGCGGGGAAGTACATTTTCAGATCATTCTCGCTATATAAATCCTACTTATGTAAAAGAGATTGAGAAATATAAGCAAGAAGCAAATAATGCACGAGCTAGAGCTGAACAAGCAGCAAAAGTTGCAACTGATGCAAGAATGAGAGCTGAACAAGCTGATGAGAAAGCTAAGAGATCTCACACTTACATTAGAGAGTTGTTCAGTGTGCTAAAGTCAAGTAGGAATATATACCGTATGGACGTTCAGGACCTTGAAAATGAGGTACGACATAAATATAATGGTGATTTCAAATCATAGATCATATTAATAACATTGTGTATTTATATGTTTTGTAGTAAGATTGGAGTTTATGTAGCTCATGGATTGATGGAAGTCATTGTTTAAATGCAAAATGCAAGCATTAATCCTCACAAATATTTGTTTTTCTATTATTTTGCTTATATCAATGTAGATCTTTTTATTAACTATGACAATGAATGATCTTAATATTATTATCGAGTAATTGTGCTTATCTATAACTGGTTCCATGTCCAGTGATTTAAGACACCTAAGTAGTATTGAATCTAATTAGAATAGATAAGTGGGATACTCACGACCACATTTCTCCTTTTCCATGCCAAAAAAATGGCATGGTACTCACACAACAGCTTCATCAAAGATATGAGGTATGACATGACTACGATAATTAAGATTTGGGTATGAACTTGCATTCTGAGCCTACCAACTCAAAAAAACTTCTTTTGATCATATCATGTATTCAGGGATTACCATGGTTAAGATTTAGGTGTGAACTTCTTTTATTTTGGATAGGATTTGAGTTAGCAATCAAATTTGTGTGGAAGTAGTGGAACTCTCTTATTTCTATGATTGCTAGCTCTAGTCCACCCCAACATGAATGAAGTCTAATTTCTTTGAACTTTCTCTTGCTTGAGTATATAAGTTAATGAGCTGAAGTCTTTTCATTCCACTATGTGTACTTGGTGGCAGAAAAATTAGAGCAACCAATCCTGTAATGTAGTATACCAGTTGTATTTATTTTATCTCTAGGGTGTTTTGGATTCCATGAAAATATACAATTGAATTTAGAGTCCACAAAAGGTTGAATTCAGATGCATAGCAGATGGTCCTTACAAGAGTATATATTTTATGGAGCTTAGATTGTTCTACAACATGGAAGTGGAATGAGGACTAGGAAAATTAAGCACAGAATCGTCCCTCATAGAGAAAATAGACCCACTACCATGTAGAATCAAAAGGTATGTTATAACCCATAAATTCATACATGGTCATTCCTGTCGAGTAGCATACCAACAAGCCCAACCATCTGGCCATCAAATTCCTCTACCAGGGAGGTCAAACTGACAACCAAGTTGTTGAGGTCGACCCAGTATGGTTCTCACTTATATATCTAGTTATCTTTCTTCTTTTATTCTATCAACTCAAATGCACAGCTATTGAGGTCTACCCAGTATGGTTCTCACTTATATATCTAGCTGTCTTTCTTCTTTTATTCTATCAACTCAAATGCACATGAATTACCCATGACATCAACTATTTGATTTCACATACATTTCAATGTTATTGACTTAGCATAATCAACCATACATACAATTCTGAAATAGAAGTCAAGGCCTTGACCTCTAGATAAAAAACAAAAAATAGAAGTCAGACTTAAAGGCTATTGAACTAAATGACATTCAACATATTGCATGGATACATTGTTTTTATCCAACTAGACAAATGCCAACCAAAATACACTGACCTCCTTGTGAATAGCAAGTGGGCTAACAAAATACAATGACCTCACTACTATTGATACACTAACGAAATACACTAAATGCAACTGAGTAAAATGTAGATCAATTTCTTTTCAAACTAATTAGATGCAGAATCATTCAGTACAAATTTCTTTTCTAAAATCCTGGGGTTGGGGGAAGGGGTGGAGTCTGCGGGTGGGGAGAGCACAGTCCCCTTTGTCAATGTTTTAAATCTGCAATTAATTACTCACCTTTCCAAAACTAACAACATTTCCAAATTCATCAGTTACTAAACTAATTCAACAACTAATATATTTTAGTATCCCACAATACTTAAATGCCAACTCAAACAAGTTCATCAGTAACACAAGATCAACACCTCTGTCACATCAAAATATTTGAATGGCAGTCAAATTCCAAAGACCTAGTAGCTCGATAAGAAAAGAGAGTAGTACAAGAGAGTAATGACCCAATTGGATTAGCCTATACCACAACTGAATCAAATGTAAGTTAATTTAAATTACATTCAACCAATTAGATTTGGAATCAACCACCAACCAACTAAGACACAAGAATACATTCACAAACCAATCAAGCATAATCCAAAAACTAATCAGAAAACTGAATTGAGTTCAACTTCTGAATTTATCCCTTCAAATCAATTCAGTTAAGTTGAGCCAAATAGATACATGAATGAATTGAGCACTAAATCCACAAAGTCAATCCAAGCACTAAGAAACAAACCTAATGCCAAACGGACCCTAAGTCAATGTTTTCCTAAGTGCCAATAATATAGTCTCAACCTCGGTGATTCTGCTAATTGCATTGTGCCTTTACTTTCCCAAAATGCCATTAACTTAGATAAATCTTATGCATACATGTACTACAATATTGGCCATCAACTTAGATTATATATTCACCTTCACAAATACAGTAGTAATTACAATGCATGATGAGATCAATGAGCTTGGAAGGTTTGGGACACAAAACTAAGCTTAGCATTTTGTTTCTGTTCCATAAACTAGTTAATGCTAACTTTCATAATATGTTACCTGTGACAGGAGGACATATTGGCAAGATTTTTTTCTTGTTTAATTCTGGATTTGGTTTACAAACCTTGCACATAGCTATTATTGAGAGATGTTAAACAATAGCTATGTTTGTTTTCTTTTAGATAAATGGAAAAATGGTATATAGATGTAGGTTGATATTTAGGAGTCACAACCGTATCGATGCTTATTTGTATGAGAATCCATCTAATTGATGAGAACTATTTTTTCATGCATCTTCTTTGGGTTGATACAAATTATGTTCAACAAAATATCATAGTTTCCAATTGTGATGACTCTCCTACTCTACACATAGGGGCAATGCTTTGTAACATTCTTGGGATTTCAAGATACACAGTTGGTCATTATGTATGTCATATACAATAAGAGATGATGTTATTTGGGCTTGTGTTGTTTCCTACACAATTGGATTTCCTCTTGCACAAGGAAGGTACTATGATTCCTTTTCAAGATAACATTATATTTACAGATATATGCTATTCATGTTATTTAATATTTCAACTTGTGTTAATATCTTTACCAAAACTTGTGGGCAGGTTCTTTTACTGTATGTTTCTATTTACATTACACGGAATGGAAATAGGGCTCTTGCCATTGATGTGTGGCATTGCTCGGGCTGCTGTACCAAGTGATTTTCTAGTTCCTTTGATAATATGCAAAGCCAAAATTGAAGGAATTCCAATTAACTCATATGTTTGAACTTTCATGTTCAAGAAAATTGTCTATGATGAATACAGAGGTCAACTATAGATAGCTAGCAGTGAGATGATGAGATGGCATCCAAAGGAAAGTTGTTCTAATGAGATGGAACCACCTACTATGAGACTGCATTGACATGAGCAATTATTGGTTGATATCTACAAGCATGTTTAGGAAATAGTACATTAAGATACTTTCACAAATGTTTTTATAGTTGATGGACATCAACTCTTTTTGACGATTTGTATGCTCACTGGTTCAAGTTCGAAACATTTTTACATTATAATCTGCATACAAAGCAAGTTAATAGGAAAACAACCACATAGGTATGCCTTCTTTTCTATAAATCATGTTGATTAAAGGTTTGCCAACTTTATACTGAGCATGGGCATAGACACTTCGAAGTAGATATGCAGTAGAGACCTACCCATGCTGTGTATGGGAGCATCAACACAAACTCAAAGAGTCATGGGGTTGAGATGCAATATTGAAGCAGTGGAAAGCATATAGCAAATTAGCCTTTGGTTCATGTCTATGTTAATCAGGTTTGTTTTATCCATATATCTTCTTTCTACCCAATCAATCAACTGAACTATAACTTGGTCTCTGATGAGGCTCATGAACGACCTGTATTTGTAGGGCCAAGAGGATTCTACAGTTAGCCAAAAAGAAATTGCAATATGATTCATAGAAAGAAGGGCAGTAAAGTCTAAATGTCTTCCAAAAGTACACCTTAAAATCCCACACAGGAAATGAAGTTGTAAAGGGTGTGCCATAGCAAGAAATTACATAGCTCTAATGGCACTAACACAACAACATGACAACACACCGATAGATAATTTATAGCCTGACTGGCAAAGGGCGCCCTTGATTCTGGGAAGCTGTCGGTAGCCTCCCCTTGCCACTCCTTCAATACAACAACTGCTAGAATTGAGCTTCATGTGATGGGAGTGTAGGATAAATAAGAGAATCACACAAAGGAGGCCTTATTTGTTAGAGTAGTGTTCTTTGGTGAGTACTTAATTATGATTCCATAATATTTACCACATCTCATTTTACAAGTACTCTCTTTTTTTCTTCTGTATAATTGATTTATTTACAAATCATTTTATTATTTTCCCTTGTATGTAGTGAATGCAGATGAATGCATGATGAATAGGATACAAAAGATGTCACTAGATTACCACTTCAAAATTGAACAAGAAGGGGGTTCCTCCACGTTTGCCTTCTTTGGCATTATTGGTACAATTCATTTGTTGACGTGAGATTTTATAACAAAGAACAGAGTTTAGAGTTAAACCCGTCCTACACATTTACTTACATGGCTGCAGGAACAACAAGTGTTTGGCAGCTTGCTGCCCTTGAACAAGCTGGAGGGTGGAAAGACACCCACTGTTGAAGACATGGATCTGACTGTCTGTGCAAGTATACAAGGCTGGAAGTTTGTCTATATATGTCGATGATGTCAAGGTAAAACCTATATATATACATATATATATGTATATATGTATATATATATATATAGTATTAAGTTTTGTTGGATACCTAGGATGATTTATACACATCATTCCATCAGAAGAATAACACTACAAATATCTACCATGATTACTTAGTCAACTAAGAATATTTGATAGTATGACATTGTCTATTAGAAACACATCTATCACACCCTGTTGGCATAAAGATGTCTCTCGTCTCTTATTTATAGTAAATACATTAAGAAGTGTCTATATTCTTTTCTTATTATATATAAAGCACCTTTGTGGTCCATGTTAGGTTTTAGGGGAGGCAGAGAAGGCAGCGGAAACAAAAAAAATTCTTCTCCCAAACCCAGAATAAAGGAATCACGTCAACATCTTTATAGTAGGAAGGATGGTTTGTAGACACATACCTTGTCCCGAGGCTTGCTCAGAAACGTTACCTCGTGACTTGCGCGGTCTTCAACATCGGTCTTGGACGGTGTCAGTGCAGCTCCTGGTCTCACCTGGATTGACAGATTGACAGCTGCCTCCGAGCGGCAAAAGTCTCCTGCCTCTATAGTAGTCCACACGGACCACCTAGAACTCTGATCTCCTTGTCCTGTAAGTAATCAAAAGGAGTCACACCTTCCTGTCGGTGTACTAGTTATCAACACACTCTTTTGCAACCAATCACCTTTCTACAGTTGTCTTTCCCTTGATGTGCCTCCCTTATCGGGTAGCACTTGCTCGGGCTCTCTCGGATACCACAACCAAAGAGAACGATAACTTTGCAGAGCAACTGGTGTTCTGAGATGTACTTTGAGAAGTCCCCAATACCCCTATATATAGGAGGGTCATGGGACAGGGTTCTCTACCTCGGGCAATGCAAGACTAAAGTAGGAGTAGAAGGGTTTGACATTTTCCACAAAACAACCAACTGCACCAGCTGAACCGATCGTTTCAAGCATGAACCAATTGGTTGGGGATATGAGCCGATCGATTCACACTTGAACTGATCGGTTGGGACACCTGAGCCGATCAATTCACTACTGAGCTGATCGGTTCGTGGTCCTGATCAGTTCCCGATTGACTTTTCCTCTATTGTTTTGAATTGATCCAAATACCAATCCTTGTTCCAATCAAATTAGACAAGTGAAACGAAAGGAAATTTCTTACCAACCTAAATTTCCCAACTCGCTAATTTGGACCAGTTGAGCCAATTAGTTCAACCCTTGAACCGGTAGATTCAGCCAGTCCTGAGCCGATCGGTTCATCACATGAGCCGATCAGTTCACCAACCTGAGTCGATCGGTTCATCATATTATCGGATTGGTTGGGAGTGCAGACTGTGCAGAATCAGTCAATTGCAGTTTCAATCAATCTGATACTCTATTCAATCGGTCCAACACCTTGAACACTATGATATTGAGCTATCAATTGATTGAGTGTTTAATTGAACTACTAAACTCCTTTAGTAATCAATCTAAACATCATTTGTGGATAAACTCCTCTTCCAGGTTAAATCCTATGTGTGTGACCCTGCATGCCCATTTCACGTTGGTAGTGAAAGTCCATAACATTTATGACTTCACAAGCAAAGAGCGGTGCCTAGTCACACATCAGTGCTACCCAAGTGAAAAGGAAAGTTGGAGAACAAATTTCAATCCTACAATCCGTGAATGGTGTTATAGCGAATGTATAATTCCTTTGCCACTAATATCCCGAATGAACTCAAGGTATGGAACAATCATCCGGTCAACGTTCATTCACTTTCTTGATCTCAGAGTAGATTGGAGGAGATATGTATGTAATCAATATCACATACTGATTCACACCTGCATGCGCACACCTATCTCAATCCTACTCATCAAATGGCCATGGATATCAAACTCCCTCAGGAGGGACAAATCCCATATCTATCACTCACCCCTCAAAATCCCAATGTGTCAAAGCCACCCAATCATCAACTTTATAACAACCAATGTTTCAGGACTGCGTTGGATGATGTCAAAGTGTACCCAACGACATGTGTTGAGTGTAGTGATTTCAAGTCAAAGAATCGCACTCAACACCGTCACTGTGAGAACTGACTTTGACTACCATGTCATGGTTCCATGTGTCAAACTCACGATGGGGCTATCCGGCAAACTTGTTCTCTAACAAGTACCTATGTGTTTGGTTTGATATCTCCATATCATGAATAATGAGATTTTATCATCAACCAACACCATAATCTAGTCTTATGTGTCTTTGTTGTCTATCTACCTTCCACAATGACATCCGACTAGGGACATAATAAGAATGTACAAACTCTTAGCATATGTATGATCTCATCATTTAGGTCCTTAACCTGAAAGCATACGTCATTGAGTAATGTCATTCTCCAGAAACTCAATCTATTCTATCATTATCTCATATGATTGAACCATAAAGAATTGGAAGCTTGCCTATGATGTTTATCAAATTAATCTTAATGTATCTCACCAATCATCCCATGATTGGCTCTCAGGGCATATATACCAATAGACTCCCAATTGCACTATGAGCCAATCACCCTTGAATCATATTCATAGTGATCTTTAAACATGTTCCACATGTTACTATGCTTTAGTGCTTACACAGTGAGTTATGGCAACACCTTGCCAGAGTCAGTATTAACTACATGTCTCTCATCTCTTCGTTGTACGCCACACGTATGAGATGGAGTAATCGTAATATGCGATCTAGTATTCCTTTGCCAACCTTTATCCACATTGCATGACCAAGTACTCCTTATTTGTCATCAATGACCAAAATATCTATAAGTTCATCTCATGAACTTCCAGATCCATATAGTATCCACTATTGTTCTCCAACACACAAATACTCGTCATTTCCTATTAAATGACTTTATTGGAACGTTTCCAATAATCAACGAACATTCACTTTTATATATCCCATATATATTGTGATTGATTCTTTGTCATTTTCGGAAGTTCACTTCAGTGTAACTCTTTACAGTGAACCCTTCCTTATTTTCATAAAACTAGTACTTCTCAAGTACTTATCAAGTTCTCATGGTATTCCAGTAACCCTTACTGGAACTAGATAGACATCCACTTATCATGTCCCACATATGAGTTATCAGGATGAGCACATCATATTGTCATGTCCTACATACAATATGATGAATGCATTTTATTCTTTCTATGTCCATGCATGCAAGATAATGGGATAATTACATACATGATAGATTCATATCTATTCTTAGTGTTCCCATTCTTCATAATAATTGGACACTTGGCTTTGGGATACTAACTCCATGTATCATGGACAAGTTTTCTCCCACTGAATTTGTGCACACTGAGCCCTTCAGTATAGATTTCCAATGTATGCTATCTCTTTTTCGATCAAGAGGTTTTTGAGAACTATCTCTATAGATATCTATTCCTATCACATAGGAAGCGTCTCTATCTTCCCTAAAGATAATTTCCACTTCATATTTCCATTTCACATCAATATGTGGAATGTGAATATGCTCCCACTAAATCACAAATCCCTTCTTTATCTTTGTCATATCAGTCAAACCCTTTGACTATATTATCAAAGTAAAGATTCCAGCTCTAAGTTGATTGTACTCAATCAATCACATTGATTAGTCCATTGTAACTTATAGACTTCATTTGCATTAATGGATTCATAAACCTTATAGGTTGTATCACGTACACATCCTTGTTTTATTCCTCATAGGAATGCAGTTTTAGTATTTGTATGCCAAATGTCTTAGTCATTAAGTTGCAATCAACAAGCATCATCCTTCTCAAAATCTTATCCATGTGTCTTAACACTTAAGATTCATTCACACTTATGGATTTCATACCAATGGGTGATACCATCAAGGTCATACCTTATGGTTCACATGGAATTCATTTAGGATGTAATGATCATAAACCATAACTCAAAATCTGGTTCCTCAATATCATCTAGATTGTTGACTCATCATATGACCAATTCATCATATAGATATTTGAGATGTATCTGTTAAGGAATTTGAGAACTCACAACACTTTGTGATTCTTAATATCCTTTATTAGTGTAGGGTATTCTTTATTTAAGAAGAACTTAGTTATTTGATAATCATCCTCTAACTCCTTAGAGTATGACTCCTTCTTGATTTAGACATCACCATGCCTTAATCACGAGCTCACTATGATATACTATCATAATCACTCATAAGGATCTATAACATTTGGTTCAAGTTTTTCATTCATTGCTCTCATCAATAATTAACACTCTATGATATTCTTGAACACTTCAAGATATTCATATTGGTATTTATCTAAACACCATTTGAAGTATTAACATTTTCTCCTAATCATTATCCCACTACCACTAGTGAAGATTGATTAATCATGTCTAAGAGATTCATGTCTCTTACTGGTTCTCAAAAGAGTCTATATTTATCCATCATATGGAAACTAGAAATGAATTTCTAATGATTTATGCTAATTTGATTGTTTGAGTTGTCAATAACTTTTACATATCATTTTATCTTATGCATACCAAGTACCACAAGATAAACAAGGCATTGCCATAAAGATCATATCTTTGAATTTGAAATATCAAATATATTGATAGCCATCCTTGTCTCAACAAGATGCAACAATAAAGTGTTTCTATTGGCAAATTGAAATAGTAGTTCTCAACTCTATTTCATGCCCTTTAGGCTGAAATAAACTAAAAGGTAATCCTATCTTTGGTAGCAACACTTGCTCCAATGATGGGTACTCATTTCTTGGTCCTTTCACAAAGGCCATCACTTCTTTGTGGATCTTGTATATCATATATAGCATATCCATATATTGGTATCATGTACCTCAGATAAAGAAGTGTTTATTTCATGATACCTACGGTGGAGATCTCTATCCCCTCCTTTTGACTTCTTTTGTTCTTCCAGATATCGAGGGCAATTCCCTCATACACCTTTTCCCTATGTTCCTTGAGGCTGAAGACGACTTGGTCTACTGGCTAGCATCAGAACCCTTCTTAACTTTTCCCTTGCCCTTGCCCTTGGACCTACCTTTGTTTCTGTTGATCAGCATCACATACTTAGGCTTGTCCTTCTTCATCTGTGCCTCAAGGCTGAAGACAGCTTGGATTGCTGACTAGCATCAGAATGCTTCTTTGCTTTGCCTATGTCCTTGCCTTTAAGACTTACCCTTCATTGATCACATCAAAGATTAGGGTTTGCCTTTCTTCATCTTTGCCTCTACTATCCTCAACATGTCCAACAACTTTGTCAACGCTTGTCAAAGTTGTTCATGTTGTAGTTCATCATGAACTGTATGATTATCGCAACATTTGCAGTATCATACCAGTAGCCAACTCTTAGATCAGAGGGAATCCTTCTTTGTCAGGTTTTTCCACATACCCAATCACATTGAGTGTGTGAATACCTTACTGGATCTCCTTCTGTCATGACATACTAGGACAGTGTCTTGGAGACATCATATGTCTCATGCTGTCTTTGCAACTCATAGTCAGAGAACACAACATTAATCACTCCACATCAATGTCATCCTCGGTATGCTTCCATAAGTATACTTTCAACCATTGGTGTGGTGGGATCGAGTTCATCTGGTTCTGGTATAACTAGGACTTAGAGCTTTCACTCTTTGATTGAGAACACTTCTCAACATCCTAACCAGTGGTGGAATTATTCCCATTTAATTTGTTGGTCTCAAAGGCCGATCACAAGTAAAGTGATTATTGTTGATTAGACATTTATTGTACAAAAGGAAATATATGCAATTTAGTCCAAAACTCAATTTTGACTTATTTGATTGATTTGAAAGGTTGACGATATAATTAGGACTTCAATTAATTATTGCACCCACTATTTTTGTTCAAATTGATAGCCCTCACCATCAATTCAGAAGATTGCAGCGTACAACCTTCTAGTGAGCAAGATCTGTATTTCATCAAGTCATGAGTATGCTTTGGCTGATCGCCCTCAATCTTGACTATTTAGGTAGGCCATCATGCCAATTGAATCATATGTAACTCTTGATGAATGAACATGCACAACACCTTGCCATGAACATTTTGTTTCTTTGGGCTTAGACGCTCTAAGGATCACCAGTTAAGTCTAACCCAAAAGTCGACACGGTAAACATGCACCCTGCGTTGCCAGAACCTACATGTTTACCCTTCACACTTCCACAAAATAGATGGCTCACCACGCTTTGGCATAACCTACGCTTGGTTGATCAAGTTTTTCATATGTGCCAGTAATGGAAGGCGTATAAGACTTAATATTTAGATGAGGGATTTGGTTTTATAGGTGCATATACATATCCAATCACCACAATACACAGTACATATCATATACATGCTATATCCAACAAAAACATGTGAAACAATAAAAGCGATGATTATGGCCATCCTAATGTGATTCCTCGAGCCAAGAGGAATCACGGTCATCTAGGTCTACATCACATGAAACCTGTATAAGATGAAGTGTTATAGCCATCCGAGTTGATCAACTCATCCCATGAATGACCTGCTTGCCCTGGCCGGTTATCTGGCTGCCACCATCCAATCGGTTGGCTCCTCCAACCGATTGGTTTGCTTGGTCATCGTGCATCTCCTCAGTTCCACCCACTCATCTCGCTCTCGATCTGATCATCTAGATCACCATCTGATCGGTTCACACCTTGAACCGATTGCCTCAGTTGCGTCAGGCTGTCTGTCGTTCTTCGACATAACATAAAATCAAAGTTCAATCATATTTACATTTTATTTGAGAAACCCCGAGCTACATTCGGGGGAGTAAAGGTAGGAAAGAAATCTCAAGTTACATCAAGAAAAGGAGGTAGGGAATCGGTGCGTAGACCGAGATGCAAGCAACCACATACAACCAAGCACACATACATAGGGTTTATTGGCCATAACCACGCTATACATTCACCACAAAACTCATTTAAGGGCGACTCGTATCAAGTGCATTCATATTACATATCATATATGTATATTGGGATTTTTGGATTTAGGATTGGACATGCATAAAGCCAATTTTATTTGCATCGTATGCAATAAATAAAGGTGACAAACCAAAATAGATCACATCGATAATCCTAAAGTATAGAGAAGTTAACCTGGCTCTGATACCACTGTTGGGTTTTAGGGGAGGCAGAGAAGGCAGCAGAAACAAAAAACAATTCTTCTCCCAAACCCAGAATAAAGGAATCGTGTCAACGTCCATATAGTATAAAGGATGGTTTGTAGACACCTTCCTTGTCTCGAGGCTTGCTCGACTATGTTACCTCGGGGCATGCACAATCTTCACCACCGGTCTTGGACGGTGTCTGTGCAGCTCCTGGTCTCACCTGGCCTAACAGATTGATAGCTATCCTCTGAGTGGCAGAAGTCTCCCGCCTCTATAGTAGTCCACGTGGACCACCTGGAATTCTGATCTCCTTGTCCCACAAGGAATCAGAAGGAGTCACACCCTCCTGTCGGTGTACTAGTCACCGATACACTCTCCTGCAACCAGTCACTTTTCTATAGTTGTCTTTCCCTTATTGTGCCTCGTTTATCGAGTAGTACTTGCTCGGGCTCTCTCAGTTACCACAACCAGAGAGAATGACAACTTTGTAGAGCAACTGGTGTTCTGAGTTGTACTTTAAGAAGCCCCCAATACCCCTATATATAGGAGGGTCATGGGATAGGGTTCTCTACCCTGGGCAATGTGGGACTAAAGAAGGAGTAGAAGGGTTCGATATTTTCCACAAAACAACCAACTGCGTCAGCTGAACCGATTGTTTCAAGCATGAACCGATCGGTTGAGGATCTGAGTCGATAGGCCACTTGAACTAGTCAGTTGGGACACTCGAGCCGATCGGTTCACTTTTGAGCTGATCGGTTCTTGGTCCTGATCAGTTCCTGATCGACTTTTCCTCTTTTGTTTCGAATTGATCCAAATACCAATCCTTATTCCAATCAAATTGGACAAGTGAAACAAAAGAAAATTTCTCACCAACCTAACTTTCCCAAATTGCTCGTTTGGACCAGTTGAGCTGATCAGTTCAACCCTTGAACCGGTTGATTTAGCCTGTAATGAGCCAATCGATTCATCGCATGAGTTGATCGGTTCACCAACCTGAGCCAATCGATTCATCACATGAGCCGATCGGTGGGGAGTGCAGACTGTGCAGAATCAGTCAATTGAAGTTTTAATCAATTTGATACTCTTTCAATCAGTCCAACACAGTGATGTTGGCTAAATGGACATCTATAAAATCCCTTTGTTTCGATGATGACAAACATTTCATTCTTATTTATCTAACGAGCTACTTGAGTGTGCAAGATTATGGTGGATGACAAAGCAACTAAGGAGATCATGAGCTTACATATTTATTTCCATGCAATGTAATCACTATTGTAAAAACTTGTACAGTTATATAATGTACAAGTACTTAGAATCGCATGTAAATCAAGCATTGGATCTTCCCTAGATACACACCATAGTTAGACAAGTCATCCCTTCCAATAGGATCACATTATGCACACTCATGCACACACTTAGTATCTTAATTGATAGATTGAAACAGAGTCAATCTCAGTCGACACACTCCTCGATCGAGACACTCTCGGTCGACAACCTTCTCGACCGAGATTGACCCAAAGTAGCCGTTAGACACATCAGTTAACCGTTGCAAATAAATGGTAAACCAGGGAGCCTCTCGGTCGACAAGACTTCGACCGAGCAGGTATCTCGGTCGACCAATTGTCGACCGAGATGGTCTCTGACAGCAACTGCAGAATTAAAGCAACTAGCCGTTGCAAAAGCAACTAGTTTACCCTTAACGGCTAGTTAAGCACTTAGAACCCCCTAGAAGTTGTCTAGAACGTCCTTAAGCATCCATAGGACATTCCTATAAATAGGACAAGCCTTAGGACACTAAAATACACTAGTGACACACTCATACACTCAATTGTGCAATCCTTGAGCATACACTACACTTGCAATCTGTTTAGAGCAATAGTGCAATTTCCACAATTGTTATACATTCCTATTGCTACCATTTCGTGTCCTATAGACTAGGATCTCCTATACACAATAACCACATTGTTATACACCTTGGTTAGGAGATCCAAACGCTTGATATAGGAAAATCAAGCCTTGAGCTTACAACGGTTTGTAATTTCAGTATTTCTTTCTTGTTCCTATTTATCTCTTGTACTCTCCTTGCTACTCCTAGGGTTGGAGGCTGCGGATTGGAGAGGGTGGACTTCTCGGAGGAGAAGGGGACTTCAAGTTACTTCAAGAAGGCTATCGCACGGGAAGCTACTTCAGAAGGCTGGTGCAACGGGAGTTGGTGCATCTACTTCAAGGGAAGGCTGCTTCGAGTTGGGCGATTACTTCTAGGTGAAGGCTACTTGAAGGGTTTGGGAAAAGGGATTGTATTTTATGTAACATCCTTGCGAGGTAATAAAATAAATTCCTTTTCAAATCCCGGTTGGGTAAGCAACCGGGTAGTGGACTGACTACCTTAGTATTTGCTAAGGTAGGAACCACTCTAAACCCTTGTGTCTCCTTGTCCAATCTTTTTCTTTGTGGTTGTTTGAGTTCAATAATTGTTTAAAATATTATAAAACTCTATTCACCCCCCCTCTAGAAGTTTTCAATTGGTATCAGAGCAGGCTTCAAGGAGTCCTAACAAGGTCTTGAAGAGAAAAAGGGAGGAGGTGACTACAACAACAGGCAAGGGAGCATGGACAAATGTTCGACAAGTTGCAATTGGTGCTTGGGAACAGGGCACTCTACATCTAGATGTCCATGGAGGTCAAAGAAAGAAGATGCACATAAAGAATGTTTCGTTGCTACAATAAGTGAGCAAGAAGAAGAAGAGGTAAGCCTACTTGATTTACCTAAAGAAGAGTTAGTTGCTATTATTGAAGAAACACATAATAGATATGTTGAATGCAAGAGGAAATTAAAGAAATCAAATAAAGAAAATGATGATTTAAATGCTAGACTTCTTGCTCTTACATCCGAAAATGAAGATTTGAATGCTAAATTGAATAATCTTGGTTTTGAAAAAGATAGCATTATATTTGAAAATCGTACTTTGAAATCATCTCTAAGTAGTAGTGATGTGAAGATTCTTTCTCTAGAAACAAAATATGATCTTCTATATCAAGAAAAGGTTGAATTACTTGCAAAGTTAAATGATTTTCAAAAACAACCTATTTTGTGTACACATTTAGATTATGATAAGGTTGTGAAAGAAAGAAACTCCTTAGTATCTGATTTAGATAAAGCAAAGTCGGATATAAAAAGGAGGATGGATGAAATTGTTAAGTTGCAACAAAAGGTTAGAAGTTTAAATAACAATGGCATCCTTGAACAAATCTTAGATAATCCCTATCATCAAATTGGGAGAAGAGGACTAGGATATAAGCCTAAGGAGAAATCCTATCAAAAACCTAGTTGGAGAAGAGCACAAGCGAGTCAATCCATGAATGAACATAGGGGCAAATATACATTTGTACCAAAGAACAACCTAGACCAAGATCATAGAAAGAGATATAAGGTTGATTCTATATGTTGCCACTATTGTTTACGACTTGGACATTACTCCTTCTCCTGCCCATACAAGAAAAAGGATGTTGAGTTGGTATGGGTTCCAAAATCCCCAAATTGATTCGATTAGACTAAGTTGAGATATGACCAAAACCTTTAATTTGCATATCTTTATGTCTATCTCAACTTAACATGTAGGGATGACAAATTTATATCAATTAAGGATTTGATTTAAATGTTATCTGGACATTCATATGTTTTATCCAAATTGCAAAATTGAATAAGCTTTACTTGCAAAACAATTACTGAATAATCTTTTGACGGATATATGTGCCATCTATTTGTTGTTTTACATACAAAATTAGTTGAGACCTGACCTACACTGATTATTGCTATCATAATGTATTATCTCAACACAATTGAGCTTTAAATTGCATTACATTTTTTTTGTTGTCTGAAATCAAATAAATTTCTGAACATTTCCAGAAACATGGTCGGTCGAGCAGTTGTCGACCGAGTAAAATGTCGGTCGAACATTTTTCGACCGAGTGCATCTCGGTCGAGAAGCCGTCGACCGAGCATGTCACTGTTTTTCAGAATATTGTAAAATTGCTGAACTCTTGTGAAATTGATCAAAATTGTTTTCTATTTGTTGTTAATAACTGTTTTACATACAAAACTAGTTGAAGATCATCTTGATATCATCGTGTTTAAAACTAACTATTTCACATGATTTTCTAAAGTATCTCCTGGTCTATTTATATAAAAATCATGTGTTATGACATTTAGTTTAAATGATTACAATACTGACTCTCATGGTTCTATCATTGCATCATGGGTATGTTTTCACTATTTTATCATTCAACTCATAAAAATGATGCCATGCTGCATAGAACAAATGGAAAATGATTATAGTATACATGACTTCTTGATGATTTAACAAGCAAATATTTTGTTGGTGATCTATATCTTAGAAATGCTTGCAAAGAACAAAATGTTACAAAATTGCTCAAATTGATATCTTTAAAAAGACTTGAGATATTAATCATGCACTCATTTTAAGAAAATGTTTTCATATTGAATCACTTAACATGCTTCATCATGATCATTATGGATTCATTGGTTTAAAATAGGCTTTGATTCATATGTTCAAATCATAAATGATCATTGTGATTTAGAAATGTCATCTTGACATAATAGATAATGCCTGTGATGATGATGTTGCTATGACCAGTCAAACAATGCCTCTTAGAACAAAGTATTAATGTTTTTATCTATTTGCTTGTTCTAAGAAATCAAAAACAAAAATCTTGACTTTAAACTATTAATCTTGCTTCATAATATATGCCTCTAAAATTTCTTATGATAAGGGTATAAGAAGAAATGGGATTTGATATTTATGTACCCATAGTAAAGCATATGAAACCTTATTCACAATGAATGTAAAACATGCTTTCTAGTTCAAAAACTTCATTATAATGCTCATTTTAAGTCTTCATAATAGGTATATCTTAATATGCTTAAAATTGATATTTATAGCTATCTGCAGAATTTATACTTCATATATGCATGTTTATCTTGGAAATCTGCAGAATTTGCCTCTTGGTTAAACCAAAACTTAGCCAAGGGGCGCTACGGTCGTAGTCAAGGGCGACCTAAAATAAGCTTTGACAAAATGCTTATTTGGATATCATTTTAGTGAACTTAATCTTAGTATACTCTTGATAAAGGTCAAAATCAAAAATTCAAATTATTTGTGACCTTAAAGGCCTTAAATTGCTTAAATTGTAAGATTAAGGGGGAGCTTATAAAAACAAATTTGATAATTTGATTAAATAAGCTTAAAAGAACATTGTAAACATCATCTGGAGTTTGCTATTTTTAAAATAATTTGTATGAAAAAGAATTTCATCAAAATGATATATTTTGCTCTTAAAGGAACTCTCTAAACAAATCAGGGCTTAACATCCCGTGCATTTGATTAGAGAAATTTTTATGAATCTCTATAAAGATGATCTTAAAGAAATTCTCTAGACAAATCAGGGCTTAACATCCCTTGTATTTGGTTAGAGACATCTTCATGTATTATGAGCTTAAAAGGAATCTCATATCATTTTCAGGGCTTAACATCCCTTGTAAAATGGGTGAGAAATCAATATATATATGCCATGAATCTAACATGATCTCATATCATTTCAAGGCTTAACATCCTTTGCAAATGATTGAGAAATAAATTGTGGCTAAATTAGACAAAAATAAAATCCATATTCCTAATAGGATATCTATTTAAGGGGGAGTAAAATATAAAATTAAGGGGAAGAAGAAAACTATTCAAAATGGATATCTTTTTGAAATGACAAAGGGGGAGAAGGAATATAAAATCTAAAATAAAAAATGAATATAAATGAGTTTCATCATGGCCAGCACTCACTTACAATACACGCAAGGCTACAAAAGGTAATCTTCAGGTATGAAACTCACATGCTTTATATTTCCTATTTTATATTTAGGAAATGTTTGTCATCTTAAAAAAGGGGGAGATTGTTGGCTAAATGGACATCTATAAAATCCCTTTGTTTCGATGATGACAAACATTTCATTCTTATTTATCTAACGAGCTACTTGAGTGTGCAGGATTATGGTGGATGACAAAGCAACTAAGGAGATCATGAGCTTACATATTTATTTCCATGCAATGTAATCACTATTGTAAAAACTTGTACAGTTATATAATGTACAAGTACTTAGAATCGCATGTAAATCAAGCATTGGATCTTCCCTAGATACACACCATAGTTAGACAAGTCATCCCTTCCAATAGGATCACATTATGCACACTCATGCACACACTTAGTATCTTAATTGATAGATTGAAACAGAGTCAATCTCGGTCGACACACTCCTCGACCGAGACACTCTCGGTCGACAACCTTCTCGATCGAGATTGACCCAAAGTAGCCGTTAGACACATCAGTTAACCGTTGCAAATAAATGGTAAACCAGGGAGCCTCTCGGTCGACAAGACTTCGACCGAGCAGGTATCTCGGTCGACCAATTGTCGACCGAGATGGTCTCTGACAGCAACTGCAGAATTAAAGCAACTAGCCGTTGCAAAAGCAACTAGTTTATCCTTAACGGCTAGTTAAGCACTTAGAACCCCCTAGAAGTTGTCTAGAACGTCCTTAAGCATCCATAGGCCATTCCTATAAATAGGACAAGCCTTAGGACACTAAAATACACTAGTGACACACTCATACACTCAATTGTGCAATCCTTGAGCATACACTACACTTGCAATCTGTTTAGAGCAATAGTGCAATTTCCACAATTGTTATACATTCCTATTGCTACCATTTCATGTCCTATAGACTAGGATCTCCTATACACAATAACCACATTGTTATACACCTTAGTTAGGAGATCCAAACGCTTGATATAGGAAAATCAAGCCTTGAGCTTACAACGGTTTGTAATTTCTGTATTTCTTTCTTGTTCCTATTTATCTCTTGTACTCTCCTTGCTACTCCTAGGGTTGGAGGCTGCGGATTGGAGAGGGTGGACTTCTCGGAGGAGAAGGGGACTTCAAGTTACTTCAAGAAGGCTATCGCACAGGAAGCTACTTCAGAAGGCTGGTGCAACGGGAGTTGGTGCATCTACTTCAAGGGAAGGCTGCTTCGAGTTGGGCGATTACTTCTAGGTGAAGGCTACTTGAAGGGTTTGGGAAAAGGGATTGTATTTTATGTAACATCCTTGCGAGGTAATAAAATAAATTCCTTTTCAAATCCCGGTTGGGTAAGCAACCGGGTAGTGGACTGACTACCTTAGTATTTGCTAAGGTAGGAACCACTCTAAACCCTTGTGTCTCCTTGTCCAATCTTTTTCTTTGTGGTTGTTTGAGTTCAATAATTGTTTAAAATATTATAAAACTCTATTCACCCCCCCTCTAGAAGTTTTCAATTGGTATCAGAGCAGGCTTCAAGGAGCCCTAACAAGGTCTTGAAGAGAAAAAGGGAGGAGGTGACTACAACAGCAGGCAAGGGAGCATGGACAAATGTTCGACAAGTTGCAATTGGTGCTTGGGAACAGGGCACTCTACATCTAGATGTCCATGGAGGTCAAAGAAAGAAGATGCACATAAAGAATGTTTCGTTGCTACAATAAGTGAGCAAGAAGAAGAAGAGGTAAGCCTACTTGATTTACCTAAAGAAGAGTTAGTTGCTATTATTGAAGAAACACATAATAGATATGTTGAATGCAAGAGGAAATTAAAGAAATCAAATAAAGAAAATGATGATTTAAATGCTAGACTTCTTGCTCTTACATCCGAAAATGAAGATTTGAATGCTAAATTGAATAATCTTGGTTTTGAAAAAGATAGCATTATATTTGAAAATCGTACTTTGAAATCATCTCTAAGTAGTAGTGATGTGAAGATTCTTTCTCTAGAAACAAAATATGATCTTCTATATCAAGAAAAGGTTGAATTACTTGCAAAGTTAAATGATTTTCAAAAACAACCTATTTTGTGTACACATTTAGATTATGATAAGGTTGTGAAAGAAAGAAACTCCTTAGTATCCGATTTAGATAAAGCAAAGTCGGATATAAAAAGGAGGATGGATGAAATTGTTAAGTTGCAACAAAAGGTTAGAAGTTTAAATAACAATGGCATCCTTGAACAAATCTTAGATAATCCCTATCATCAAATTGGGAGAAGAGGACTAGGATATAAGCCTAAGGAGAAATCCTATCAAAAACCTAGTTGGAGAAGAGCACAAGCGAGTCAATCCATGAATGAACATAGGGGCAAATATACATTTGTACCAAAGAACAACCTAGACCAAGATCATAGAAAGAGATATGAGGTTGATTCTATATGTTGCCAGTATTGTTTACAACTTGGACATTACTCCTTCTCCTGCCCATACAAGAAAAAGGATGTTGAGTTGGTATGGGTTCCAAAATCCCCAAATTGATTCGATTAGACTAAGTTGAGATATGACCAAAACCTTTAATTTGCATATCTTTATGTCTATCTCAACTTAACATGTAGGGATGACAAATTTATATCAATTAAGGATTTGATTTAAATGTTATCTGGACATTCATATGTTTTATCCAAATTGCAAAATTGAATAAGCTTTACTTGCAAAACAATTACTGAATAATCTTTTGACGGATATATGTGCCATCTATTTGTTGTTTTACATACAAAATTAGTTGAGACCTGACCTACACTGATTATTGCTATCATAATGTATTATCTCAACACAATTGAGCTTTAAATTGCATTACATTTTTTTGTTGTTGTCTGAAATCAAATAAATTTCTGAACATTTCCAGAAACATGGTCGGTCGAGCAGTTGTCGACCGAGTAAAATGTCGGTCGAACATTTTTCGACCGAGTGCATCTCGGTCGAGAAGCCGTCGACCGAGCATGTCACTGTTTTTCAGAATATTGTAAAATTGCTGAACTCTTGTGAAATTAATCAAAATTGTTTTCTATTTGTTGTTAATAACTGTTTTACATACAAAACTAGTTGAAGATCATCTTGATATCATCGTGTTTAAAACTAACTATTTCACATGATTTTCTAAAGTATCTCCTGGTCTATTTATATAAAAATCATGTGTTATGACATTTAGTTTAAATGATTACAATACTGAATCTCATGGTTCTATCATTGCATCATGGGTATGTTTTCACTATTTTATCATTCAACTCATAAAAATGATGCCATGCTGCATAGAACAAATGGAAAATGATTATAGTATACATGACTTCTTGATGATTTAACAAGCAAATATTTTGTTGGTGATCTATATCTTAGAAATGCTTGCAAAGAACAAAATGTTACAAAATTGCTCAAATTGATATCTTTAAAAAGACTTGAGATATTAATCATGCACTCATTTTAAGAAAATGTTTTCATATTGAATCACTTAACATGCTTCATCATGATCATTATGGATTCATTGGTTTAAAATAGGCTTTGATTCATATGTTCAAATCATAAATGATCATTGTGATTTAGAAATGTCATCTTGACATAATAGATAATGCCTGTGATGATGATGTTGCTATGACCAGTCAAACAATGCCTCTTAGAACAAAGTATTAATGTTTTTATCTATTTGCTTGTTCTAAGAAATCAAAAACAAAAATCTTGACTTTAAACTATTAATCTTGCTTCATAATATATGCCTCTAAAATTTCTTATGATAAGGGTATAAGAAGAAATGGGATTTGATATTTATGTACCCATAGTAAAGCATATGAAACCTTATTCACAATGAATGTAAAACATGCTTTCTAGTTCAAAAACTTCATTATAATGCTCATTTTAAGTCTTCATAATAGGTATATCTTAATATGCTTAAAATTGATATTTATAGCTATCTGCAGAATTTATACTTCATATATGCATGTTTATCTTGGAAATCTGCAGAATTTGCCTCTTGGTTAAACCAAAACTTAGCCAAGGGGTGCTACGGTCGTAGTCAAGGGCGACCTATTTGTCGGAAAGATAGTGGCACACTTAGTTACGTTCATCTTCTACTGTGTCATCATCCCTCTGTCTATTTTGGTCCCTGAGGTGGAGGTTCCTCTCTGAGGTGTGGTTTGTGTTCCAACAATCATCACCATTTGCAAGCAGTTGGTACCCCAATGTAAGACAAAGATTTTACCCTTCTCATGCTGCTCATTTTCTTAAAAAATGTCATGATCTGAAATATAATAAAAACTAGTAAAGTTTAATTAGTTTGCTTCTATGAAATTGTAGCTTCTTCCATCTACTTATGTTTTGAATTCTCTCTGAAAAAAACCATGTCCTTGCATCGCATCAATGCCGCCATGACAGGTCTCACGGACTTGGAGAAAGTCAATGAACGAGTCGTCATCGAGAAGTTGGGAGATGCATTGAAGACCAAACTCATGGAATATAATTAAAATGGCTAAATAAATTTGAAATGACGATAATATGCACAGTCAGTAGGATATCCATCAGAAGAGACAAAGGCAGATCAGGGCCAGATACTACTAAGTGAATGGTGCTACTAGAATCAGCAAGGTGTTCCCTTATATGTACATACACATGAGTACACACTAGTGTAAAATCTTGTTGAGGAGGCTGGGGCAAATTGAGGACAACTTCAATTTTTCTATCTTTTAACTACTTCCAGCGTATTATCCTGTCAAGTAGAGATTCTTGCCAAAGTGGGGGTTTCTTGGGTTGTAACATTACTTGAAACCACAAAGCAGACTCAGCAGTCAGTACAAATTGTGAGAGGATCTCAAGTTACAGTTCCATATCTTACCTAGTTGTTCCAACTTAAGTAAGTAAGACAAACCTGGCTTCCCCAACTTGATTAGGGATGCAGAATTGTTGAAGCAATTGGCGCATGATTATCTCAAGGAGAAAAGCAGCTTGCGCTGCTGGGAAGCAAAACATTCCAACAAGGATATGTCCTGTGATAGGGTGAGGGAAGAAAATATATTGTGTACACAAGATGTGTAGGGCCCTTTACATATTTTAGAGTTGTAGTGGATGTTTGATGGTAGCTGTCTGCCCGCACAGAAGGAAGTTGGATAGATAATATTGTTGTTTATTATAGGTAAATTGGAGATAATTGAAGAATACTTCAGTTGCCGGGTTCGATTTTTTCCTTTAATTTGACTTTTGTAACTTTAGTTGAATAGCCACTTGTGGCCTGACACGGAATTCTGCTATAAATGTATTGCACCCTATATAACACTAGTGTTTCTTTCTACTGTTTGAGCAGATGGTTGTATTTTTTCTATTTTTTGAGTATGTACAAACACAATAAAATTGAATAACAATAAAAGTTTATTTTCAAACTGTGTATACATTCATATTGATACATACATGTATGTAGCACATTTGTTCTTGCTTGTTCTTTCATATACAATAATTTATGTTAATTTTTGGCATTTTATACTGCCTGCTCTAATTTATTTTCGGCATTTTATACTACCTACTTTATTTATTTATGTCATTTTATATTGCCAACTTTAGAGTCATTTTATGGCATATTCAATCCATTTACAGCAGGTATGGCATGCCGGTTTTGATACCACTAACGACATTGGAAAAGGTGTCAGTACAATTTTACGGCACACTTTCTTACGACAGTTTTCCGGCATAGTCAAATATCGGAAAATAGCAGTTCCGGCATGGTCATTAACTTTCCACGACAGTCTAGCATGCCGTGAAAAATGACATTTGTTGTAGTATATGATATTAAATGATCCATATTGATAGTGTTTCACTGATCTAAGGGTAGACATCTTTAATGAATATTTTTGGTCACTTGAGAGTAGTAGTTACAATGGTCAGTAAGGGTTGCTTTGGGACCACCGAGTTGGAGTAGTTGAGAAATGAAGTTTATATACTTTTTCCTTTTTTTGACTTGTCTCAAACAGATCCTAGGGTGTGTTGTTAGAGGATGAGCAACATTTAAGCTTAGGGGATTTTTATGCACTAAATAATTGTCACTTTTCATAGGTTATTTCACTATATATTTTGTGCACTGATTGCTCATTTTGATATTACTTGTGCATTATCATGATTGGTCTGTGTACTCAATCATTAAATACTTGTGATTTCTATTGTTCCATATTGGTTTATCATTATTTTTTGATCTTATGATCTTTCATGTTAATTTCAGGTAAATTGACAAGAAATGAATCAACTCGGTACTATCGACTGGTCGATCGGTGGTACATACATTTGAAGAAAGGAGTAGAGATGAATCCAAGCAACTCAGTGGTACCGACACAAGAAGCGGTACTACTAACATTGCAATAGGAGCACCCCAAAAATATCTCAGTGCTACCGACACCCAAGTCGGTGGTCTTGACCTCTACCAAAAATTCAACAAGGAAGGTCAAGGAAAATGTAACATCTCAGGATTTGAGGCCTCAGATAAGTTGATCTTAAAAGGAATGATTGGACTACCCATATTACCAAGGTGCACCTCCTTTTCTGGGAGCCCATCTCTAAGGAACTCCATAGTTAAGCGTGCTCAACTTGGAGTAGTACTAGGATGGGTGACCAATCGGGAAGTTGATTCTGGCTTGCGCGTGAGTGGACAAAAGTGTACAGTTAAGGCTAGTGGTACTGTTAGTGCCTTGGGCAGTGGGCTCGGGGGTAACAAAAAATCTCGATACTACGAACATCAACTTGGTGTATTGATAGTTTACAAGGGATTGTGAATCTGAGAAGGTGTTGGTACTGTCGATACTCAGCTAGTAGTATCGACTTCTTATGAATAAATATCATTGCTAATCTAATGGTTAAGACTTAATGACACCTTAAGTCAATTCTAAGTCTTAGGAAAAGTGCGGGTAGACCAAATTATCACATTCTATTCCATTGCACGACATAGACGAGCTATGAGAGGAGAGAGTAGAGAAGAAACTTATTTTCTGGATGGTTCATGCAGTTTCGGTTGGGAAGATTTGCACTCAAAAGAATCATATTATCGCATTCGTCAGAAGGAGTCATCTAGATCGTCTTCTCTAGGGGTTTTCATTGCTTCTTTGATTTTTTTCTTATCTCTTTCTCTGCCATCTATGTGTAGAGAAGCTGAAATCATGGGGGATAATCGCCTTTATTCCTTAGGACCCGAGAGTAGACTAATTTTGCATTGTAATTGATGTTATAAATTAATATCTATGTTTCTCTAAATCTCTGGACATAAATCTATGATTGCTTCATGAATTATCTATGCTTGATCACCATAGCTAATTGTTTAGACCTTTAATTGCTTTGTGAGAGGGATTTAGGCTTAGATAAATTGTATATCTACACAATTTATACCGTGCCTGGAGAGAGGGCTTCTGATTGTGAAGGGAATAACCTAGAGAATTTTCTAAAACACCTAACTAATAGTTAAATTGCTATGAGAAGTGAATATACGTTACAAAAGTGGGTAATTCTTGCTATAGGTCCATTTGTTCAGGGTTAGGAGGAATAAATATTAATAAAATGATGTTGATTACAATGTGAACCATGGTAAAACTGTAATCCTAAGGAATCCATTCCATCTTTGATCACAAAATAATAAATTTTATTTACTTTTGGCAATTAGTCAATTAATCAACCAATCACCTTTTTGATAGGTTTGGATGATCAGATCATAATTAGTAGTAGTCTTTGGAGTACGTTTCTCCACGTTTGATATTCAGGCCTATTTTGGTCCTATATTACTTTGATACGTGTACTTATGTTTATATGTGCAGTTTACATAAATCAACCACCAATCACTATTATATCCACATACTAGATTTCGAAGACATCCTCTATTTTAATAATATCTAGACAACTAATGAGTATCTATAAAAAAAATTTTGATCCAAAATGGTGTTAATTGGTTTGCAATCTCAACAGATCTCACAACAATAAGATATCTAAATCTATAAATTTTTATCCTTCACTAATAAATGGCAAACGAGACAATTCTTATCCCTCATATCTAAACTAGAAATGAGTCATACCTAGTGTGGATGTAGACAACTGACATAGAAATGGAAATTCTAAAGTACAAAATTCATGGAGTTACTAATTAAATCTTTGTAGAAGACACCTGCACTGTTTAACCAATAGTTTCTATTTATGATATGCCAATCTGGTATCATGATATTCATGGTTTATGGTGTTTATAAGCTACAGTGACTACTAATCTTACGAAAAATGTTGTTTTGAACCCCCCCACCTGCCAATCAGATCACCTTATATATGGAAAGATATGGCTTCGATCCAAATGGAAAACCTATGCATTTTCTTGGTTTTAGATTACATGGGACACCCAAATAGTTAGTTCAAGCCACGACGATGACAACGTGAGTAAAATTGTAAAAAAAAATCTAAAGATCGTACCCTCACTTTTCTATTCAATTTTGTTTTAATATGCATATTTATCCTCATGTGAACCCTTTTAGTTCCGTTTCATATTTTATTTTCTTAGACTTTGGGATCTGATCTTGTATCATTCTTGTTTGGTTGTGCCTTGGTATTTTTTGTGTGATATATAGGATGAATTTAGGCGATTGAAGTACTAGAATTCCTCAACTCCAGATAAAAGTGACCATATCAACTATTGTTTGCATCTATATGCTGATTTTAGTTTTCTTTGTAGTGATTTTTTTATCTTATCTCTGTTCCATGAAGCTTTTAGTTCATTCAGAAAATGGTAATGGCCTAGGGCACGTTTGATTTGTGGATTTTCCAACATCCTGCACTTATGTTATCCTGGATTTGTTAAATATTATATTGTCAAAATACAGCAAATACAAAATTTTTGTTTAATTTCGTAGATTTATAAAATACATGATTTAAAATTATTTTAGGCTACCTCACAGCCACAATTGAATTTTGGCATCTGGGACAATTTTGATGGAAACCAAAATGTGGGATTCCTATATTATTCAGAAATCCCGAGATTTGTCTCGCTTAATCACATAAACCAAACATAAACTTTCCACAGATGTATTTCAAAATACAATCCAATATGACAAAATCTAGAAAAGTAAAATAATTCCTTAGCTTTGAGTTGGATTTCAAGATCTAGTCAATTATGAATGGCTCTTTGCTCGACCGTTGGTTTTGACATAACATTCAGAAACAAACTAAAACCGAATTGAGTTTCCAAAAGATATTTTATGTAAAATAAAACTTAGTATGTCCCCCATCAACCACTTAGATTAACTGGTCTGAATTGCCATCCGATAAAGGGAAGAATGGGACAGTTCTTGTCTCTCATATCTAAACTGGAAATGAGTCATACCAAGTGAGGAAGTAGACATCCGACACGGAAATTGGAATTCGAAAATATAAAATTATGGAGTCTCTGATTAAATTTGTGTAGAAGACATTTGCAATGATTAATCAACAAATTCTATTTATGATATACCAATCTGGTATCATGGTATTCAAGGTGTATGGTTTGTGTAAGCTAGTGACTACTAATCTTATGAAAAAATGGTGTTTTAAACTCTCCCACCACGCCAATTAGATTACCTTATTTATGGATAGATATGGTTTCGATATAAATGGAAAATCTATGCATTTTCTTGTTATAGATTATACACGGGACACGAAGAAAAAAACGAGTTAAATTAAATTGTCAAAAAACCCAAAAAAATATCTAAAGATTGTACTGGCACTTTTCTACTTAGTTTTGTTTTAGTACGCATGTTTATCCTCATGTGGATCCTTTTTAGTTCCGTTTCACATTTCATTTTTTTTTAGTTGGGATCGGATCTTTGTATCATTCTTGTTTGGTTGCGCCTTGGCAGTTTACGTACTAGCATTCCTCGAATCCAGATAAGTGACCATATCAACTATTGTTTGCATCAATAAGCTGATTTCAGTTTTCTTTGTAGTGATTTTTTTTAATCTTTTCTTTGTTCCATGAAACTCTTAGCACATCCAATGTGGTTGTGGCCTAATAATTACTTAGTTTTGAGTAGGATAATTTTAAGATCTAGTCAGTCGTGAATGGCTTTGCTCGACACCGTTGGTTTTGACGTAGCATTTAGAAACAAACTCAGACCTAATTGAGAGTTCCCAAATAACATTTTTTGTAAAATAAAACTTATTTTGTCCCCCATCAGCCACGTGGATTAACCGAATCTGATTTCACATGAATTTTATGTAGATTACTTTTGAAATTTAGATATAGAGGAGTCAACATTGTTTCTAGAACTGAAAATGAAGAAGACATGTGTTGTTGCTTGAGTATTATGATTGTTAAAAAAACGTAAAAGGCTAAAAAGACACGGGAGAGGACCATTGGTGGAGTTCAGAATTTTGGTTTGGGTGGGCACTGCACACGTAAATATCAAAATATAAATCTAGGCAGGACACAATACTTAGATATACTACAGGTTTTTTTACACAGCTACATAAATCAATAGAGCGCTAGAGAGGAAGGGTAGAGTATGTGCCTTTATGCAGCTGCGTCGACACGACAGTTAAAAATACTACTACAACAGACAAGGATTAGTATTATACTTCCAAAAAAGATAGGGGTTCGGAAGAAGTTATTACTCGGCCCAATACACAGAGTTAGCTAGCAGTCTCGGGCCCAAACCTTATAATTAAAGATGGTAGTACGGGTCAGATTTTATAGTGAAACAAAACACAAAAGGAACAGACCCAACGCAGCCCAAGTACTTTATAGTCACTGGAAGTATTAAAGTGAAACAGGTGGAGATTACCACATGTGCTTACCACGATTAACAGGTCGAACCGGATGAGATTTTAAATATTCATATCCTGGAGCCATACATGGCATAAGTATTATTACTTTAAAAATCTTGATAAAGGAGTCAAGATGTTGCTAGAACTAAAAATACAAGGTGAGACATGTTTCGTAAGTAAATCTAGACATGGGTGTTACACTTTTATCTTATTTCCTTTTTCATCTCTAGCCATCCATGTACTATATTCATCATGCTTAGTGGTATATTTCAGATTAGGACGTAATTGATAATTACATGTGTTCCTGACGGATATCCATATGCCTTTTGAGTATTATTTAGTTTCTTATAGTCATTAATTATTTCATATTTAGAGTTTTAGTGAGTGCACCACCAATTATATATTATTACAATCTTTTGAGACTTCTTACAATTTCTAATTCAAATTCAGGACCTGGGAAACATCCAAAAATTTAAGTGTTAATATGAGGCTCCTCAATCATACATTTTTCTTATGGTCGGATCGCTCTGCAATTATACTATATTTAAAGTGTTAGTGGATGCACCACTAATCACTATTCTGATCCACATACTAGATTTATTAGATATCTACTTCAATAACATGTAGACAACTAATAGTTCTAATAAAAGAAATTGTGACCCAAAATGATTTTAATTTGCTTGCCATATTAGAGGATCTCACAACAATAAGATATTTGAATATATCGAATTCATAATATGACAAAATCCAAAAAAGTAAAATAATTCCTTAGCTTTGAGTCGGATTACAAGATCTAGTCAGTTATGAATGTCTCTTTGCTCGACCGTTGGTTTTGACATAACATTCAGAAACAAACTAAAACCGAATTGAGTTTCCAAAAAATATTTTATGTAAAATAAAACTTAGTATGTCCCCCATCAGCCACTTAGATTAACTGGTCTGAGTTGCCATCCGATAAAGGGAAGAATGAGACGGTTCTTGTCTCTCATATCTAAACTGGAAATGAGTCATACCAAGTGAGGAAGTAGACATCCGACACGGAAATTGGAATTCAAAAATATAAAATTATGGAGTCTCTGATTAAATTTGTGTAGAAGACATTTGCAATGATTAATCAACAAATTCTATTTATGATATACCAATCTGGTATCATGGTATTCAAGGTGTATGGTTTGTGTAAGCTAGTGACTACTAATCTTATGAAAAAATGGTGTTTTAAACTCTCCCACCACGCCAATTAGATTACCTTATTTATGGATAGATATGGTTTCGAGATAAATGGAAAATCTATGCATTTTCTTGTTATAGACTATACATGGGACACCCGGGTAGTTAGTTCAAGCCACGAAGAAAAAAACGAGTTAAATTAAATTGTCAAAAAACCCAAAAAATATCTAAAGATTGTACTGGCACTTTTCTACTTAGTTTTGTTTTAGTACGCATGTTTATCCTCATGTGAATCCTTTTTAGTTCCGTTTCACATTTCATTTTTTTAGTTGGGATCTGATCTTTGTATCATTCTTGTTTGGTTGCGCCTTGGCAGTTTACGTACTAGCATTCCTCGAATCCAGATAAGTGACCATATCAACTATTGTTTGCATCAATAAGCTGATTTTAGTTTTCTTTGTAGTGATTTTTTTTTAATCTTTTCTTTGTTCCATGAAACTCTTAGCATATCCAATGTGGTTGTGGCCTAATAATTACTTAGTTTTGAGTAGGATAATTTTAAGATCTAGTCAGTCGTGAATGGCTTTGCTCGACACCGTTGGTTTTGATGTAACATTTAGAAACAAACTCAGACCTAATTGAGAGTTCCCAAATAACATTTTTTGTAAAATAAAACTTATTTTGTCCCCCATCAGCCACGTGGATTAACCGAATCTGATTTCACATGAATTTTATGTAGATTACTTTTGAAATTTAGATATAGAGGAGTCAACATTGTTTCTAGAACTGAAAATGAAGAAGAAGACATGTGTTGTTGCTTGAGTCTTATGATTGTTAAAAAAACGTAAAAGGCTAAAAAGACACGGGACAGGACCATTGGTGGAGTTCAGAATTTTGGTTTGGGTGGGCACTGCACACGTAAATATCAAAATATAAATCTAGGCAGGACACAATACTTAGATATACTACAGGTTTCTTTACACAGCTACATAAATCAATAGAGCGCTAGAGAGGAAGGGTAGAGTATGTGCCTTTATGTAGCCGCGTCGACACGACAGTTAAAAATACTACTACAACAGACAAGGATTAGTATTATACTTCCCAAAAAGATAGGGGTTCGGAAGAAGTTATTAGTCGGCCCAATACACAGAGTTAGCTAGCAGTCTCGGGCCCAAACCTTATAATTAAAGATGGTAGTACGGGTGAGATTTTATAGTGAAACAAAACACAAAAGGAACAGACCCAACGCAGCCCAAGTACTTTCAAGTCCCATACACTTAAAAGAGTGATTTTGCAATAGCCTTCGCCGTCGCTGGAGTCGTCTGAGTAGAGGACTTGTAGTAGACGGAGTAGAGGACTTGTAGTCACTGGAAGTATTAAAGTGAAACAGGTGGAGATTACCACATGTGCTTACCACGATTAACAGGTCGAACCGGATGAGATTTTAAATATTCATATCCTGGAGCCATACATGGCATAAGTATTATTACTTTAAAAATCTTGATAGAGGAGTCAAGATGTTGCTAGAACTAAAAATACAAGGTGAGACATGTTTCGTAAGTAAATCTAGACATGGGTGTTACTCTTTTATCTTATTTCCTTTTTCATCTCTAGCCATCCATGTACTATATTCATCATGCCTAGTGGTATATTTCAGATTAGGACGTAATTGATAATTACATGTGTTCCTGACGGATATCCATATGCCTTTTGAGTATTATTTAGTTTCTTATAGTCATTAATTATTTCATATTTAGAGTTTTAGTGAGTGCACCACCAATTATATATTATTACAATCTTTTGAGACTTCTTACAATTTCTAATTCAAATTCAGGACCTGGGAAACATCCAAAAATTTAAGTGTTAATATGAGGCTCCTCAATCATACATTTTTCTTATGGTCGGATCGCTCTGCAATTATACTATATTTAAAGTGTTAGTGGATGCACCACTAATCACTATTCTGATCCACATACTAGATTTATTAGATATCTACTTCAATAACATGTAGACAACTAATAGTTCTAATAAAAGAAATTGTGACCCAAAATGATTTTAATTTGCTTGCCATATTAGAGGATCTCACAACAATAAGATATTTGAATATATCGAATTTATACTTAACTTATAACAGGAGAGACAATTCTTATCTTTCCTATTTAAACTAGAAACCAGTCATGCCTGGTGACAAATAGACATGACACGGATATATGGAAATTCTAAAGTATAAAATAACAAAAATCCTATATAAATGAGCATAGCAGACCTCCTCATTAATTGATCAATAGTTTCTATTTGTGATATATCAATTTGGTATCATGGTAGAAGGCCTCTGCATTGATTAACTAAAATTATAATATTATGAAGTTTCTAATTAAATCTGTGTAGAAGGCCTCTGCATTGATTAACTAATAGTTTCTATTATGATATATCAATCTGGGTATCATGATATTCAAGTTGGAAATAAGATAGGGACTACTAATCTTACGGGAAAAACTGTTGTTTTAACTCTCACCCCCCCAACCCTACTAATTGGATCACCTTATATATATATGGACAGATACGGTTTCGGTATAAATAGAACCATATAAATGAAAAACCTAAACATTTTCTTGTTTTAGGTTACATGGGACACAGAGATAGTTAGTTCAAGCTAAGACGACAACACGAGTAAATTGTTAAAGGCAAAAAGAAGAATCTAAAGATCATACCTTCACTTTTCTATTCACTTTTGTTTTAGTACACATGTTTATCCTCATGTGAACCCCTTTTAGGTCCTTTCACATTTCATTTTCTTGGAGTGGGACCTGATATTTGTATCAGTTTTGTTTGGTTGCGTCTTGGTATTTCCGGTGTGATATATAGGTTGAATTCAGGCAGTTGACGTTAGCATACCTCAAATCCAGCTAAAAGTGACCAAATCAAGTATTGTTTGCATCTACTGGCTGATTTAGTTTTCTGAATGAATCTGAATTTCACAGGATTTTGTGTAGATTACTTTATAGAGGAGTCAACAGTCTGTTACTTAGAACTCGGAATATTGCAGGGTCAAAGATGTGGTCTTGCTCGTCTATTACTGGAGTCTTATGATTGTTATAATAAAACTTAAAAGGGGGGAAAAAAGACATAGGGACAAACAGTCATAAACACAGCTACGACAGAACAGACCAGGACTAGTATTATACTTGTTCCCGTAAAAGAGAGGGGCTCGGAATAAGCTTACTCGGCCCAGTAGAGAGAGTTAGCTAGCGGTCTAGGACCCAAACTTTATGAGCAGATCGTAGTAAGGGTCAGATTTTATAGTGAAACAAAACCCAAAGGAACCGACGCAACACAGCCCAACTTTTAAGTCGCCATATCATTTTGCAGTGGCCGTCGCCGGTGTCGTCTCAGCGTATCTCGTGATGTCCATTGGTTGGTACGACGGCGATCTCATTCAGCCGCGTATCTCCGGCCTTGTGCTTCCTGGCCTCCAACTGCAGCTTGGTGGACTTGTAGTAGACGGCGTAGAGGACGAGCTGGACGATGGCGAACAGCACTCCCAGCCCGTTGGGTATCTATGATGCGGAAGAGAGAGTCAATCGGAAACATCTATATGATGACATATATGATTCTTGGCCTGCTTACCATGATGAACAGATCGAACCGGATGAGTGCGTATGTAGTCCAGCACAGCCCGTTGAAGAACGAAGCCAGTGACAGCGACAGTGGCATGAACTCGACACTCTTGGTTTGGATCACCCCTTTCTGCACAGATTAACAATTTAAATGTTTTAGAATGATCGATGAAGACTTTCGTCGATCGCATGCAAGATATAGGATGATCGATGAAGTGTACCATGGCTGCGAGCGGCGCGACGTACATCCCGGTCCCGAAGACGATGCAGATGGACCCGACGACCAGCGACCTCTTCTCGTGCGTGTGCGCCAGTGCTAACACCAGCGCCAGTACCAGCGCGACGAACGCGGCTTCGAGGAACAGGAGCGCTAAAACTTTGGCACGGACTTTGCCGGAGGAGAAGAGGAGGAAGAGGACGACATAGGTGAGCTCGATGAACACCCCGGAGCCGTTGATGGTGAGCACTAAGGTGCTGTGCGGGTGGACTAATGGGAGGCCGTAAACGACCCACAGCAGGCAGTTGAGGAGCGTGGCGAGGTACGGGATTGGGGAGAATGACTCCACGGCGCGCTTCTTGCAGATGCGGACGAATGTTGGGCTGTTTGAGATATATAGATAGGAGAAGGTTAGATCAACTTGATATGAGAGATAATTGTAGATCTCTGATGATGTTTAACGCTTACACAGGTGACATGAACAGCCCCAGAGCGATAATGTTCCCTGCAAGAAATCGATCAACGAAACAGAGACAAGTTATGCAGAACTTGGAAATGAGCATCAGTTGTTTGATCAAACCATATATATATGTTGTGAACACTTATATACCTATAATGCCAACCACCGTCCTGGCCGCATCCGGGGAAATCATGGTTCTCCAGCAAGCAGAAACGACGACGCGGGAGTCTGAAGAACGAATACGAACAAGACGACTTGCGTGCACGTATACTCTGAACAGAGACAGAACTTTAATAGGAAGAAGACGACTGGATGGACGAACGAACGAGAAAAAGCTGAAGCCCGAGTGAGGAGACGCAGAACCGTAACAGGGTGTTTATATAGGCAACCAACCAGCCACAGTACCGCGAGAGGGCTTTGGGAATGAATAGTAAGCAAAAAGGTCGTAGCTTGGAAGAGAGGGTAGCCCTGCCCGCCCTTTTGGGTTGGGAGAATAACAAAAGTCAGCAAAAAGAAATGCTACGAGCTTAAAGGCGAGGCTCAAACCCCAACCCTAACTAACCCCTTCCTATCCACACCCATTAAATTCCCCTGTGCGCTGCTGTATGCCAAGTATGTTGCCGTGGGGCAACACCTGGAAGGAGGTAAAGATTCTGCAGGGAGAGATGAGGAGTTAATGAAGAAGAAGAAAGGAGTAAGAGGAGGTTGACAGTGGCACGGCTCTCTATGCCTTTCAACTTCCCCTCGCAGTTCCAAGAAAAACCCTAATCAAGAAACTGGGACACACCAACTACTGCACAGAGAGTACCCATCAACGCACAGTTCCGTAGTACAAACACATGTGTTTTTGCCTTGGAGGGGCCGGCCGGAGCGGTGGCGGTGATGTGGAGCATCTCAAACTCTGGATATAGTTTGAGTACTATACTCAGTCAGTGCTACCCAAGAAACCGTCCCTGAACCGTGCCATTCACAGTCCAACCAATTACTTTTCCCGTTCTTCTCCTATCACGGTACCCTAGAAACGGTTCTCGCCGCGTGCCTTTCACAGCGTTCTGGTCCAAATAAGTTTCTTCTCCCCCCCGTCTTATCCATAGCAGTTGTTACTGCTTGCCGCTGTGGGGTTGCAGTTACGGCATGCTGCAGGTGAAGGCAATGCATGCGTTGCCTAGCTAATTATGGTTGGTGGACAACGAGGAATCGCTGACAAACAAAATGGACTACTTACTGTGGAGATCAGAGAGTTAGAGAGGGATGGTAGCTTGCGGTGGTGGAGAACCACAGGAGTTTCTAAAGACACACCAGATTGGTAGGAGGAAGCCTTGTTTGGAAAGACTAGGTGCACAAAACGAACCTTATACCGTTTCCATTCTGTTCGACGAAATGCATGTGGCCCAAATGTTGAGTTTCAGAACAAGCAGAAACCGTATATCATTACTTAATGACTCTGAATATTAGAATGAGTATTTATTACATCGAAACATAAGACAAGCAGGCAACAAGATGCGTTGTTAGTGCTTTCTAGATGGCAAAGTCAATCTTTTGAAACACTACATCTATACACTTAAGAGACATTACATCAATGTTTTCAGAACCGAACCGGTGGTCGGACCGGTACTGACTCAGACCGGATTGAGTCGGGTTCAACCGGAGTGGTTGAACCGGTTGGACCGGAAATGATGTCAGCATGACATAAAAAAATATTTGAACCGAAAAAACCGAACCGGTCACCATGATAAAAGGCAATTAGCGGTCGGACCGGTCAAACCGGTTGAACTGCACAAGTTATATATATATATATATATATATATATATATATATATATATATATATGTGTGTGTGTGTGTGTGTGTGTGTGTGTGTGTGTGTGTGTGTGTGTGTGTGTGTGTGTGTGTATATATATATATGTGTGTGTGTGTATACATATATATTGTTGTGCAAATGTATACATTCATATATATATATATATATATATATATATATATATATATATATATATATATTTGAATATATATACATTATATATATGTATGTATATAAATATATATTTATACATATATATTATTATGTAGATGTACACATACATTCACACATACATATATATATATATGCATATATAAAAATATACTTATATTTGTACATATATACATATATATATGCATTCTACCTTATATGTATATTTTCTATATAAATAAATACATACATATATATATATATATATATATAAATATATGTGTATACATATATATTGTTGTGCAAATGTATACATTCATACATATATATATATATATATATATATATATATATATATATATATATATATATATATATATATATATATATATATATATGTATATATTTGAATATATATACATTATATATATGTATGTATATAAATATATATGTATACATATATATTATTATGTATATGTACACATACATTCACACATAAATATATATATATATATATGCATATATACAAATATACTTATATTTGTACATATATATATATATATATATATATATATATATATATATGCATTCTACCTTATATGTATATTTTCTTTATAAATAAATACATACATACATATATATACCATATGTGTATACATATATGTAAATTCCTATATGTATTCTACCTTCTGTTTTTTTCTTCTCTTTGAACCACTGGTTCAATCCGGTTCGGTCCGACCGGCTGGTTGCACCGGTTGGACCGTATTTCTGACCGGTTGGACCGGAAAAAGACACATTACCGGTTTTTTAGGTTTCCGGACCGGTCAGCTACCGGTTCACCGGTCTGACCGGCCGGTCCGGTTCGGTTTTAAAAACACTGCACTACATTACTATTCATAACTTTTTGGACCCTTTTCAGAAGCTCCACAGCTTCTGGTGCTAAGAATCTAAAAGTATCAAAAGCAAACATGATAAAGACGTGTTGATTCTCAATACATACGTAATTAAGTTTATATATATATATATATATATATATATATATATATATATATATATATATATATATATATATATATATATATATATATATATATATATATATATATATGACGGATCTGCTGGTACTCCTTTTATTAGACGTAGGCTACTCCTTTGATCATCTACTTACACCTGTAGCAGCAGATCAAATAGAAGAGGACGGATCTGGTGGTCCTCCTTTTATTAGATGTAGGCTACTCCTTTGATCATCTACTTATTAAGATATAACCATATTTTCCTCCTAATGGCAGCATGGTGCACCGGACCATAATTCGCTTTTTTATAAAAATTAACAGAAATAAACGAGTGCAATATATCTTTTATATTTTTTAGAAGCCAGTATAGGCAGTTTTAGTCATCCTACACTCCTCTCTCATGTAGGCAGAAACCAACTCCCTCTGTTTACGTCTACCGCTCATAAACATAGTTCAAACCCTCTCGCGGATGCACATATTAAGTGCCAACAAACTCATGTGTACACCCCTCACGAATCACCCGTGAAACTCAACAGAAAAAGAAAACAAAAAACTCACATATGCATCGTGTTGTATTTTTGTCCATCTACGCAAACACGTTATGCTATGCCTATATCTTCCCATCCTCATCCACTGTCTCGCCTTGGGTGGCACTGAATCCATCCCTTAGTAAACGGTGCACCCAGGTATTCCAAGAAATCACCCTTGTAACTCATCTGCAAAGTATCTTCAATAACTTTGATACTGGCCCGGTCCTTCTTACGTACCTGACTAGGAACCTCGACTTTCAGTTGTTTGTTCTCTACCCAAATGAACTTTAATATGCTTCAACAAAAACCATCAAGTCGATTTACGTAGAATGTTCAACATAGGAGAAAATGATCATATCATCAGAAGATTCGCGATTCTATTATTCAACACACTCTCTAGAAGCCTAACCAATACATTCTCGACCGAGATAGGTCTAATGTTAGAATATAAACATGATGGGCCGTCCACTTTTGATATCAGGACCAACCTACTACAAAAGATGTTACGTTGAAGTATTGAACCTCTCAAGAACGCCCTGTCCATATCATTTAGATCCTCCTTGATAATATCCCAAGAAGCTTACGATGAAGTATCGATCCTCTAAAGAACACCCTTTTCATACCATTCAGATCCTCCTTATAAAAAAACCATTAGGGAATATTGTACCCCAGAACACTAGGACTCCCGTACTTTCTGGTACATTACCCATGCTTTGGGGTCCATTATTCTCGCATTTGGGAATATTACTCCCCTTTTAGGGTACAATACCCGTGTCTTGAGGTATATACTGATATGTAAGGATATATTACTAATATTTCGCGTATAGTGCATCAGCAATGAAGCATTAGCATTATATCCTAGAATGAGAGTAATGTACCCTAAAACATAGGTATTGTGTACCCAAACATTAATACTATACTCGGGTAGATAAATAAGGGGGTACACTACTCGTGTTTTGAGATACATTACTCTGCATTTTAGGGATATAGTGAGAATGTTTACTTGTTGATGTATTGTATGCAAAATACATATATTGTACCCCCAAAAGATAGAGTATCATAATTCAAAATACATGTATATACTTCTCTCATACTATTATTTCTTCAAAGTATGTTAATATTTGTCTTGTTGAAATTAGTTTTTGTAAGGAATCTACTTTTATAGATCATAAAAAAATTGATTACAAATTAAAAGTTATGAGGAAAATAATTTTGTCTTTTTTTTCTATTTCCCTCCTTTTTGTAGTAAGAAAGTATTTTTTCCCCACATTGGGCTTAGCTATCGGGCAGGTGGGTGAGTGGGCAGCTGAGGTTGTTAACAATTTCTCATAGAAAAATAGTATAAATGACAAATCAAAATTTGTTCTAATATAAAAATATAATTTCTCTCTCTGTTATTTATTTTAGAGGAATGTTATGTGAACCAGGAATGGTTCAGAAATTGAAACCTTTTTGACATCTTGTAGAGGGATCCTAGTTGTTAAAAAAGTTCATCAAAGTCATGAATCAATTATCATAGCACCAGATGGTATGGCTCTTGGTTGGCTTATGAGGCACTATGTAAAAAATAAAGAGGGGTTGGAGAGAGGGTGTGAGTGGTAAGATAGAAGAAAAAAGAGAAGAGAGGTGAGAGATAATATGTAACTTATAACTTTCAATTCACAATAAACTTTTTGACGGAAGAAAATCCATTAGATTTTTGATATAAATTATTTTCCAATAAGACAAATGTTGACATATTTTTTTGAAGATTAATATGAAATTTTATAAAATTATATAGAAAAATTAGTTTTGTTATTCTAAAATGAATATCTTTTTTTCTCTCCTCATTTAACTCGTTACTTTTATCCTCTTATATTTTCTCTTTCCTAAAATGAGAAAGGGAAAAGATGGAAGGAGGTAACATATGAATAAGTACCAGTTAACAAAGGGAGGAGAGAAGTACAAGGAAGAGAAGTGAGAGACAAATAAGATGGGGGAGGGAAGTAGTGCCATTATTTTGTTCTCTTATGTAATTAATTTGTTATATATGCTCCGGTGTGTTACTATTGTTGGTCCAGCATTTATGTTTCTCTCTCATCCTCATTTTAATCATCACAAAGAGAGAAAGAGAATGAGTGGGAGGAGGGAATTTATTTTCTTTTTTAATTGAGTTAGAAACTTTGGTTTGGTGTGTTGTTATTCTTAATCTGGTGTGATGTTATCGTTGTTTTTCCTCTCCTCCTTGTTTCACCCATCATGAATAGAGAGAAAATATGAGATAGAAGGGAAGTAATATCATTAATTTATTACTATTTTTTTATGATAACAAGAGGAAATAAAAATATTCTATCAATGATAATGTAACACCCGAGCCTACTGCCCAGGGTTTCTAGTAGAGTTTCATAAATGACAACTGACCCCACAGACCACCACAAGCCTTAATTGGGCACTTTGTCCTCACTCACGTGTAAGCTAGGATAAACTTTTTGACTATTCACCCATCCTAGTACTACTCTAGGTTGAGCATACCTAACCATAGAGTTTTTTGGTGATGGGCTCCCTAAAAAGGAGGTGGACCTTGGTTATATAGGTAGTCCAATCATTCCTTTTAAGATCATTTTATCCAAAGTCTCAAATCTTGGTACATTACAATTTCCCTCACTGAGAATCTAGATGTCCTCATCAAGGCTCAACTATATGGCCTCATAACATTTCATTATTTTAGGACAGACCCAGAATGGCCCATGGGCACCCAACTCCTAATCATGAAATATCAGTGCAAGGGTGGCTACATCACCATGTACAACCTTTTCCTATATGCCTGGACTACATGACTCAAGACTCGCATGTCACATGTCCAGGTGGACCACATTTACTGGAGGGATTTTGGCTATGATACCATTTGTAACACCCGATCCCAATGTCCAGGGCTGTAGTAGAGTTTCATGAATGAAGACTGGCCCTACAGACCACTACTAGTCTTAACTGTGTGTTTTATCCTCACTCGCGCGTAAGCTAGGATAAACTTCTTGATTGGTCACCCATCCTAGTACTACTCTGGATTAAGCACGCTTAACTATAAAATTCTTCCGTGATGGGATCTATGAAAAGGAGGTGCACCTTGGTGATATAGTAGTCCAATCATTCCTTTTAAGATCATTTTATCCAAGTCCTCAAATGTTGGGACGTTATAGATAACAACAAACCAGACCAAAAATAACAAACGGATAACCAAATAAAATAACTTTTTTGAACAGATACCAGTGGTAGCCTAATTCCATCAATGCCTCTTGGACTGAGGAGCTTCTAGGGTTAACATGAAAGATAAAGGGAAATTCATAGAGTTTGTCTAAGTAACTTCTAAGTAAAAAGGGGGAAAGAGTGCCAAGATAAGTGTGGTTTCAGTTCCTTTAGGAAATTCTTGGCTAATTGGTCTGCATGGCTATTTTGATTTTGCATAATATCACACACCTGCTTGGTAGATGTCCCTCAAAAGGTTTCTCACCGCTTGCACAATTAGTTTGTACTTAACATGGGGTTCCATAAAATTGTCCACCCATTTGACTGTGTTTCTCAAATCACAGATGATGATGCCTTGGGGGTGTTATTCCAAGCAAACAATAAGACGTCAAGGATAGTGTGGATCTCATCTTCCAAGGGGTCTAAACCACTCATGACTGATGACGCCCCATCTAGCCATTGGCCTTTGCTATCTCTTAGGATTAGACCAGTGAACTTAAGGTTGTTTTTAGAGTTTATCACTTTATCGACATGCATCAAGACCATATTTCAAGAGATGTTGTTGATCTTGTTGCTCAGGCAAGGATCCTGTGTTGGATGGGAGCTGGATGGGCCTTGAAATGCGAGCTTGATAGAGGCAAATTCAGCTCAGGAAGAGACATCTAGAACATCAGGGGGCTTAGACTTATTTTCAAAGATATGGGGTTTATTCCCTTCCATGTGAGTCAACATGACACTTGAAAGACACATTGACAACCCTCTATTTTGCTCAAGGATTTTATGTTGAATCCAATTGAGTTTTATGGTGAGTATGAATCAAAGAAGTCAGATGCATCCAAGGGGGTCAAGAGCATTGTGATAACCTCACTTTTCTCTCTCATTGATTGCACTCTTTATCTCTCTATTAGTAACCCACCTCACTTAATTTGAATTAAGTTCAATAGTTTGAGTGTGGTGGTACTTCAATTTTATCACATCAACGATCAATTATACGATGTGGGATGTTTATTTGCATATTTGAGCCATGTTCCACACCTTATTATGTATCCATCTTGCAAGTGATATTAAATCTCACAAATGTACCCAACTTGATATCTAATTGATTTTATGTTGTAGAGCTCTTTATTATGTTTATAATGGTGCAAAAATCATTGCAATCTAGATACCCTAGCCCAAGTTATGGTTTTCAAATATTGGATCAAGTTATATGTTAATTCATTAAACTTATGTTCTTTTAACCTTTATTGGGTCGACTACTTCAAGCCCATGAGAGGGTGTGTGACCTGGCCACTGCCACTCTCTTCCCAGCCCTAATGAGGAATCTTATCTTGATCGTCGAATGATTCATCCTAGATCCAAGGGCTAAGGAGTCATCTCCTTCCTCCGTATATACGATGCGCTATGCTACTATAGAAGAGGTACTTTTAAGCAACCAATATGCTGCGTCTTAGCCTCTTTTGAGCAATTGAAACTCCCAATAATTTTGTTAAAGTTTCTTCTCCTCATTTACTTCCCCTATGTTTTTCTTCCTGTTCACCCTCTCTATCTTAGGTTCTTCTTCTACTTTTTCCTACATCCTCCATGGATGTCATCTTTGAGCTTGACCTCCAACTCCTCGACCTGTGCTCCTTCATCCCTGTCTAGGAGTAGTTCTGTGTCCACAAAATCTTAATGGTCTCGGCTGGCCCCTTTGTGTGGCATGTTGAGTACTCGAGCTCCATGCTCGCACTAGCCTCCAATGGCCGCAAGTAGTAGGCTCCAAACTGCGGCTCGCTAGAAGCCTAGTGAGCGGAATTGACCAAATCCCTTAGATCTAGGGCGTCCTACACCAACACCCATATTGGTCCCATGTGGGCTTTCCAACCCCTGAATGCTCATGGTGGGTCAAGTCACTAGCCTCGGTGGATGTCGTTAGGCAACAACATGTAATCCCTACAAGCCTCATGTAGTCAACTACCAACGGTTCCCGACATCCTCAATAGAGAGATGGTGATTGATGGACCCGACTCACTGCCTAGAGCACACACACGTGAGGCCTGACTGTTAGATAGAATATAGATGGGTTATAGATGTCATCAATGTATATCAAGGTGTTCTGACATCATTCCCTATATTTTCCATTTGAGATTTGTAAAAATGAGAACTTCCTCCTCCTTTGGCCAAATCAAACATGTTATATATGAAAATCAATTAGCTCATCGAGATCTATCCAATGGGCATACTTTGGGAAATTAAATCCCCTTCTTATTCTTATGTTTTGCACGTGTACCTATCTAATAATATCTTTTATGTACTTTGAACTAATTGAGGGTCTTAATAACCCCTATTTCTGATGAATGACTCCAATTTCATAAATGTTACTTGAATTAAATAAAATTGGTGAACTTTGTTCATTTATTTTTTTATGATTCTACATGAAATCAAAGCCTATCCCAACTTGAAATTATTAGCCTTTGCCCTTCATGACTCTAATATTAGTCCTAATACCCTTCTTGCTATGGTTTCTTCATTTGACACCCAATGCATATATGTACCCATATTATGTCAAGGTTTGGTCATACCTTGAACCATGATGTATTTGTCCTACACTATGCATACAGTTGCCTTCAATTTCTAAAATTAGTAATATGATGATGCTTCGTGGCCTTAATGGCTAAGACTAATCCCTTTCATAATATGATTATGTATGTGACTCAAATCCACTAGTTTTAATCTACTGTGCACATATATGACTTGATTTCCTTGCTTATGCCCTAATCTCAATATGGATGATATTGTTACTCTCTCCCCTCTCAAATAAGATCTGGTCCTTCTATTTTTTTACCTCTTATATGTGGATTTCCTGCGTAAGTCACATGTTGACCCCTGATGGCATATGAACTATGTTGATGCTTGCATGTATGTTGAAATATTGATACCCAAGGTTGGGGTTGTGACGCATAAACTCTATGGGACATCCACCTATATTTAGTATTTCTAACCTAAACCATTTCCTATGCTTGGATATCATGACTTGATAAGCTACCTCCCTTCTTGCCCTATTATGAGTTATGACCTAGTTATGTACATAAGTAAGTTATATTATGTAATATCCTATAAGATGAATGGAACATCAAAATGACATGAAACTAAAACCACAACCTTATGATGACCTCTAAATCAATAAAATATTATCAAATGTACTAATAAAAAACTTGGAACCTAACTTGGCCAAAACTATAAAATGAAGCTAGATAGGGTAAATGATGAGAATCTAATACATGTATGTAACCTTGTTCTTAATCAGGTTTGGCTTATGATCTAGATGGTCAAGGAAAAGTTAGGTTATGAATATCTAAATCAGGTACAAGCTTTATTTATATGACTATGTCTTTCTTGTTTGAATTGTGATACATATGTATGATTGTTTATTTGCTCAAATATTGTCATGTAGTATTCTAGTATTATACTCGATGTTTGTCTCGTTGTTTTATAACTTGCACACATAATTTTAAAACTCCATCATACAGTATTAGAACAAGGTTTCTCTCAATGATTTTGTTCATTGAGATCCCTCATGAAGAAATAGGGTTCTCTCTTAGCGATGGCCTCAAGGTCCCTCATGTATAAAAGGGTTAGCTCTTGAAATAATTTTTTTTCTCAATGACTTTAGTCATTGAGGTCCCTCATGAAGAAATGTGGTTAACTCCTAGTAATGGACTTGAGGTCCCTCACGTATAAAACAATTATCTCTTGGTGATGGCCTTGAGTACCCTTAAGAATAGGGCTAGCTAATATTCAACACCCATACAGACTCTTCCAATTGGAAGATAGTCAAAAATGCCTTATGAACACATGATATGGATGGTATAATTGGAGTAAAATGACATAAAACATGGGCTCTCATTTTGTAAAATACTTACCTTGTTTATTCTTATTCATTACTTCTACAACTCTTTTAAAATTATGTAAAGCTTATATACATGTATCTTTATGCCCTGTCTCAACATCTCCTGTGCTGACCCCCTTTATCTCATGTATTTTATAGGTTTATAGATGGATAGAAGTTGATGGGCTTGGCAAGCTATGTCTAGGACTTGGTGTAAGATCTCTAGTGTACATGAGCAGACTTGTGTAAAATTGACTCTCAACCTGTAACTGAAATTTTGTAATAAAATAATGTTGTTTAATAATACATTTTTATTTTTGATATTATCATTGATGCTTTTATCTTGTTATATGTTCATGTATGCTAAGATTTTACTCTTTCACATTCACGCTTTGATAATACCACGATAGGGATGGATGCCTAGATCCCATTTCCATTGACTTTGTAGCCATTTGGCGTTAGAATTTTGGTAATAAACGGTTATTATCAACATTTGTTTTGCTTCAACATACTTGCATATAGCATGAAGGATGTTATCTTCAGCTCCATTACATCTTGAGAATGTACTATTCATTATGAGATTCCTCTTGAATTTCAAACTATTCTTGAGGAGCTTGTTTCTTTGAATGAGCCAGAGGTGAGTCTTCAATCTATGTGGGATAGGAGAAGCCCAAATTGCCACATAGTGATCTAGGTTGGAATTGTTGTTCTACTGCTAAGAATTTTCTAGTCTGAGCTTATAGTGAAGTTACCATCGCTTGTGTGGAGATACACCAATCCATACTCACCATAGGATATGTTGGGTGTCGGCATACAAAGGATGTCATTTGCTGTGTTGGAAGTGAATGAACTATATATGAAGCCCATATCTCAGGTTCCTTTTCCCTACAAGACATGTAATTTTCAAGTATCTAATATCTTCAGGTATTAGGTAATGAGGTATGAGGCTTGGAATGTAGCCTTCACCAACCCATGTGTGTGACCATACAATTATGTCCCAACTAGAGATCACAGCTTTCCTCAAGTTGCTGCGGAGTAAGGGAATTAAGTTTTTGATACATCACCAAATGTGAGATCCAGAGGGGTTCGAAGCCCCTTGGATTGTATATTTTGCATGCAATAGTGGACCCAAGAATATGTTCTTTTTGTATGAGAGTCCATGCCATTTTTGTAATTGAGAATGCATTAAAGTCCTTTGCCTTCTTGACCCCTAGACCTCCCTGATGGTGAGATTTTATAAGGTGCTTCCAGGCTACCGATTCAACCTCTTAGTAGAAGATCACCCATTAAAAATGCAATTTCTAACAAATTGATTAATTCTATCACAATAAGAGACTGGAAGTTGTACTGCTTACATGGTGTAGCATAATTGAGAGACAAAAATAAATTTTGCTAGGATGACTTGACCAACCAAGGATAAAATCTTATTCTACCATTTGTTAATCTGAAGGTGAATCCTCTTACGTAGATATTAAGAGTGTTACTTCACTTTAATTTGTTGGATAATGGAGATTCCCAGGTGTCTCCTAAGATTATATGTTTCTTGTATACTTAGTATCCTATATATGTGTGACCTTAGTGCTCTTGGGTTATTGGTAGAGAAGAATATAGTTGATTTCTCATGAGATAGAAACTAGATAGAAGCTGAGATGAAATGGTGTAGACATCTCTTTATTGCGTTAGGTTGTTGAATTGAAGCTCTCCAAAAAGTAAGATGTCTTTATAAAAGCTGACATGAGAGAATTGTAGCTTTTGTGTTGTGTGCACCACACATTTCCAGTTACCCTAGTTGATTTCATCAACAATACGTTGGTTGAATCTCTCAACACATAGGAAAAAGAGGTAGGGATATAGGGGGTCCCCTTGTTTAACTCCACAAGACGGTTTATAGGACCCAATGATCTCACCGTTCCAGAGAATAGAGGTATTTCCACACTAATGATTTACATTATGATGGCAATAATATTGTGTGGGAAACAAGTTATGAGAAGAGTGTCTTCAATGAATGGCCAACTCATCTTTTTGAAGTCCTTTACTACATCTAGCTTGATGGAAAAAATGGTGTTTTTGACTTTTCTTAGATTATATGGATTTTATTATTTCTTGAACCAAGGCAATGTTACTGCCAATTCGACAAATTGGGGCAAAATTGGATTGGAGTGGAGATATCTAATCCTCAATGAAAGGTTTCATGCACGTAGCAATCACCTAGGATACAAGCTTTGTGCAGACATTGTTTAGTGAAATTGGGTGCATCTGGGAGCAAGTTTCAGAGAAGGAACTTTGGGATGAGTATCATATTAGAGTCTACATTACAAGACTCAAGAAAACATACTTCAAAAGGCTTGGATATGAAACTGGAAATTTGATCTTTGACTACACACCAGTTTTTTGGAAGAAAAGAAGCATCTAGACCTTTTGAGCCAGGTGCCTTCTGTGGTGTCAATGAGCAGAGGGCCTCCCAAATATCCAGTTGTTGAGGTATGATAGACAACTTTATGGACTCATTCTTAGTAATTGAAGGGAATGCTAGATGAAGGAGATGCTCGCTAAGTGTCTCCCCATGAAGTCAGATTCCTGGTAAACATTAGAGACAAAGGAAATAATTAGATGTTTAACCTCTTGATCATTCTCCACCCAATGACCATTATGATCTTTAAGTTTGGAAATTTTGTTCTTCCACCTCCTAGCCTTCATTGGGGAATGAAGTTACTTTGTATTGTTGTCTCCTAGATTGATCCAGTCACAATGGGCACAATGTTGTTACTCCATTCCTTCTCACATTAGAATAGATTCAAGCTTGGTTTGAAGGTCAATGGTCTCCTATGCCAGGTTAGCATCCAAGGATAGAGCAAGATGGATCTAATTCCACTTAATTTTTGTTTCTAATACGATCCTTTTCTCTTCTGATATCCTGCTTCATTGGGTGTTCCTACTTTGAGGCTACATTTAGGAACTCTGAGGCAGCATGGTGGAAGGGAAAATTAAGGTTCTAATGTTTTTGTAGAAGGGTTTTGAATCCATGCATGCCTTCCGAGTCAACTGAGGTAGTGGGTTATGCTTGGGGTAGTGGAAACAATGATCAAGATTGGGGCATGGTTGTAGTTGTTGTGTTCTAAAACTTTTATGGAATTATAAGCTAAAGAATTGATCCATCTTTGGTTGCCCAAATCTCTATCAAGCCGCTTGTGGAGGAGACCTCTTCAAAAGGTAACGTGCATACTATTGGCACCTTGGTCTTTTAAGTGATAGTTTTTTACTGCCTCAATGAAGTCACAGTTGTTAGCATTATCCAAGGAGGGACTGCCAAATATTTGAAAAGGATGCATGACATGTTGAAGTCTCCAACAACTACCCAAGGATTTGTGATGGAGACTACCAATTATTGAAGTTGGTTCATAGAAGTATCTACTTCCTCTAGTCGTGCTGAATTAGATGAAGGTGTAGAGATTATTGCCAATCTTATAATGAATGAATTATTTGTGTGAGTAAAGAAATTCAAGTGTGATGTTGACTTTCCACAACACCCATATTTCACCAGCTAAAATAACTACCTCCACACTATTAGATTGAGGGAAGCCAAGATTCTTGATAATGAAAAAATCCCTTCTCCCACTATTGTAGGGTTCATAAAGTGAAAGAATCAATATGTTGTACTTTTGTACTATCTTTCACAACATTTGGGGTATCCTTATTGTATATACCATGTGTATTCCAGCTCATGGCATTCATTGGGAAGAGTCTCCAAGGGTCGACGATCCCATCTCCTATGATACCTATTCAAGATCTTGTAATTGGAAATGTTATGACCCGTTTCAAAGCTTATTGGTAAGCATTATGATTTGAGCCTAATTAAAGTTATTTGAGATAACTTATGTGCTCATGTAATGGTTAGTGCATCATTAACTTGATTTAGTTGAATTAAGCACATAAGATCAATTAGTGCATAATGAAGATGATTAATTTGAGTAAAGTAATAATTGGATGCAATTGGAATTTTGAATCAGTAAAACAGTGTAATTAGCTTGTTTTCATATCTTGGGTTTTTAGTGGGCATTTTTCTTGAAAATATGCAAAAGAAATTACCTGATTTGGACTTTCGAGTCAATAGTTATGATCTTTTCCAATTCCAGGGTCGAAATTGCAAAATTTCCAAAACTTTTCTTTATAAACCTTCTTTTATTTTTCTCTGTTGGTTATCCGTTTCATTTATATCTATTGGAGGCAGCGCACAGGAGGTGCAGGCCCGCAAAGACGATCGCAGGGGCGATCAGTTGGCCAACTCCCAACAGCTCGATTTCGCTTCCTCTCTTCTCCTCTTCTTTTCTTCTTTCTTCTTCCTACCTCTTCCTTCCCTTCTTACTACCTTCCTTAGCTAGCTGCCGCATAGCAGCTTGGCTGCGGCAAGCAGCAGCTTGAAGCTGTGTCTGTGCGTGGCCTGGAGGAGGAGATCTTGGGGCGGCCAAAGCTATTAACCATCACCTTGGACCTCGGCTAGGAGGTCTAGTTCGGATATTGCAATCAATTTGGCCCAAATCAATGCCTAGTAGCCATTTCCAGCTGAGCGTGAAGCAACTGGCCGTGAACAAGAACAGTAAATCAAATAATACCAAGGTAGAAGACGATCCGAAATCGTCCAGAATCAGGCCTTGGACGCATCTCCAGACGAATCCGGATAGGCCAAATCGAAGTGAGTAGGGTTTCATTTATTTATCATTAATAAACTCAGGCGTTTGAATATTTTCTATTTTGTGCGCGAATTACGCTGATAACAGGCGTTATCAGGCGTCGGGCAGCGTTTGGCGTCGCCCGGCTTTTTTTATTTCATAAAATGCTTCTAGACATTGTTATATGATTAAATTTAGCATTTGAACAGTATGGATTGAATCAGTAGATTTATATGGTTCATTGGAACCTAAATTGCTCATTTGAATGTTGAAATTAGAAATTCATGTCTGAAAATGGTATGATTTGGGTATGAACCCAGACAATGAAGATTTCTGATAAATTATCAGATGTACGATTTCAAAGTTGATATGAATAAATAAAATATGCATGAAAATCGTAATTGCATATATCTTTTGACGTTAATATGTGTAAATTGATATTTACATGAAATGGCACATTTCTCTGAAATATTACCAGAAATTCTCAAGTATTGTTATTAAATTGTATTGTGATATGTAATTAACTCTTAATTGAGTTAAGTGATGCACAAACCAGGATTTGGGTTAATGTGCATGTTTTTCGAGAATTTTAGAGAATTGATAATTGTTGAGTATGATTCTCATATGTGAAGTAAATTTCTTTAATTTGTGCAATAAGATGTTCAATTGCGTAAATTCGCTATGTATGTGCCAAATTGAAATAAGTTGGGTTATTTATGCATTTCTAATTTGTCTGAATGCATGGTATGAGAATTTCTCAGAAATTACAATGATTTGAAATATATTGCTCTGTCGGTTTAGAATGACAGTGTATTGTGACCTGATATGAAATCAGTAAATGTGATATTCCTGTTTAAGTGTTTATATGTTAATCAGTTAATAGACTTAGGTTCCCTAACACCGTAGAACCCCTTTGAGAGGTCTGCTTCTTAGGGGTGAAACTCGTGTTGCAACAATAACTGTGCGGAGTCACGGTGGCACGAGGACAGAGAGGCAGTGTTCAACAATAATCTGTGCGGAGTCACGGTGGCACTGGAGTAAATAGGGGTTATTCAACAATAATCCGTGCGGAGTCACGGTGGTAACCCAAGGAGACTCTCCGCCTGTGTACTCAGGTTAGAGGAGGAGTCTAGAGCACTCGGAGTTAGTGCAATGAGGCCGGAGAGCCTGTAGGCCGGAGAGCCTGTGGTCCTGTAGCAGAACAGGGCTGGCAGTCAGACTTAGCATTTCTCGGGTGTGTCGCTAAGTCTTGTACGGTGGGATCGTAGTTCGCTATGGATCTTTATATGCAGAGTACACTACATATGATTAGGGCATAATAATGATATAATTATGTAATCATATAGGATCACAGTAAACTTAATATGTTAAGAGATCTGAATTTCTGTACCAATTCTCTATATCAGTTTATTTGTTTAAAATATCTGATATTTCTTGAAATGAGATTGTTATCTGTAAATCTGCTATGTCATTAGAACTGCCCTGTTTAGTACTGCACTTATCTTTTATTTCAATTTTATCTATCTGATGAGTTGTTTATTGATAGATAAATGAAATGCTATTCACTGAGCGAGTAGGCTCATCCCTCTACTCAAACATTTTTAGGTCAACATCAGCAACAGGAATCGGAAGGATCTTTTCATCCTAACGCTTAGTCTGTAGAAGGTATATGTAGTTAGTTTAGATAGAGGTCTCTTAGTCCTTTCCCCTCGATCCTTGGGACATGGTGTGGGTGAGAGAGAGTATGTATGGCGAATGTGTAAAAGATGTAAATTAACTGTTATGTTTACTTCTGTTAAACAATATTACATGTTATAAACTATGTTTATGTTCTCTAGCCAGTTTAATTGAAATGCTTCCGCAATAGTTTATTATGTTTTAGTTTACAGCAAAAATCCGGATATCATTACGAGGTTTTAAAAAGGAAAAGTTCTCAGTAATTTGTTTATGTGATAATCCCTCCGTTGCACCCTAATCTCGTGATTAGTGGTTAGTGTGAGATCGGGGTGTGACATCTTGGTATCAGAGCATAGGTTGAGTATATGAATACTCTAAGTCAAGGTCAGGGGACGATAAGAGACCAATAGGATTAGGACTTAAGTGTCTTCCTTCTAACTGCAATTTTCTAACAGGAAGTGTTCTGTTATACTATTGCAGATGGCAGGAAGAGGATGTGGTCACGAGAACCAAGTAGAGAGCTTAGGCTGAGTCATCAGGGATCATTAGGATCAAAAGATAAAGTTATAAGTGAGGAAAATAAGAAGTGATATGTCTTTAGCTCTGGGAGGTCTGAGTGTTTAGATACCCTGGCCAGGTGTCTGAATACTTAGATTGACCAGTATCAAGCTACTCTGTCTATTCTTCTCTGGATGCCCTGGCTAGGTATGCAGAGGAAGGATAGGCTAGAGAGAAACCCTAGAAATCTTAGGGTTAAGAAACTGGAAATTTATGCAGGAGTAAGAGATTAAACATAGGATGCGATGCAACTCTTGCTTTATATTGCTTATTTGATTGGAAATCATTAGAAATGCTCTTATATGTATGGATTTAGATTTTCAGTTTATAGAATAAATATGATTCTTTTATATTGTTGTGTGTCATGAAGTGATTTAGTTATTGTTTATATTCTTTGTATTAAGTATACCCAAAGTTATGTTTAAATGAGTTTTCCCTAAGTGGATATTCTTTCCGCATGTTTGAGATTAATAGGAGTTGGTTAATCCTGAGTAGCTCTTGGCTTCAGGACTACAGGTTCGGCCTGGTCCGGCTGGTAGGATGCGTTACTGAGATCTAATGACTCCTATTAATAATATAATACAAGTAGATTCTGGATAATTTAGACCCGAATCATGGTGAAAAATGTATATACATTAAGATGTTGAGATATAAGAGAAAGATTAGAACAACTAAGAATTAGTTGGAACTGATATCGGAGACCCAACATTGGGACCTCATATGAGCAATCCTTAATTAGAAATAAAGGAACACAATAAGGGTCAGATTAAATTTAATGATTAGGTGAGAAATACCCTTAATGGTACTAATCAATAATGCATAACAAATGCATGGATCCAATACATGATTAGTAAACCCTAGTGGAGGGTGTACCATTGTGAACCCTGGTTGAGGGTGTATCCTTGTGAAACCCTAGTTGAGGGTGTATCATTGCGATTGTTTATAAGCAACTTTATAATAAAGTTATGCCTTAAACTAAGATAAGTCCATATCATGTGAGATAGCTGGACAATTCTAATGTGTGGCCTATGCATTATATGCTAAGGGTGAGTATTCTGTGATGGAATGCATTAAGAGGGGAAATACCTTAATACAAGATAAAGTTGGTTAACTCAAGAGGGTCTAAATTAATGAGAAATGGGGAACCCTAACCCTAATTTGGGGAAAAGGGAATGATAAGCCATGTTTGATAGTGAACCCTAATTCCTGGTTAAGGAATGATGGTGTTACTATTGTATCACATGATGTGGTGAATATCTTGTATGACTTTTATCATGCCTAATAACCATGCAGGTATGATGAGATGATGAATATAGCCAAGTTTGGACTGTGACATTTATATAATAAATGTTGATTGGCTTTTTGTGTGTTGATGTTGTTGTTGCTTAATAAAAGTAATAATGTGTACGGATTTTATGAGCCATGTGAATAAGTTGTTGCCTAGTGAGAGGTGACAAGATATGAATGGCCTTGTGAGCCATGTGTGATGCTTGGGTAACAAGTATCATGTTTATTTGTAGCATTTGTGTTAATAAGTTATGCTAGAGAACTTGGCTGATGTTACATTTCTGTTATATATCTATAGTTCATTGATGATTATTCATATCTGTTGTATTCATTACAAGTATATGGATGAACTTATGAGATCTAAAGTTTGATTTCAAACTAAGGAAGCAAAGTCACATCACAATAATGCTATGTTACTGATAAGGACCAAACCCTAGAATGTTTATAGTTGTAGTAGTTCAAGGGATGTCACTAGTGATTCGACCTTGAATACTAGCATCTCTATATAACAAGATCATACGATTTGCACTATGAAAGGTAACCTAGCACTAATAAAATCCAGGGTTTAAAGGTAGCTAATCTGGAAGGTAGATACACAATATGAAAATGACTCAGAGAAAAGAGTAAGATATAAATTTGAAATGTAATAAGTGTGTGTTTTGAACAAAAGAAGAAATATAAAATAAGTGAAGTGCGTTATGAAATAAATTCTTACAGTAGTAATAAGAAGTAAGTAGCATAGAATGAGGAGAATTACTCGTCACATGATCTGGAATTAGTTGTTGTAGTTCATCCTCTTAAGACACGACGTCACTATCTTTATGATATGATATGACGATAGATTATCACCCTGGAAATACGAATGTGGTAGCAGATGCTTTGAGCATAGAGTTAAGTTCAACAGTTGATGCATTCTCTATGGCATGTTTCTAGAGAGACTTGCTTGTAGATATGCGAAAGTTGAACTTAGACTTGGATGTGTCTGGACAGAGTGGGTTGATTGCTCAGATGCAGGTCAAACCTACTTTCTATGATCGAGTGATGACGAGTTGTGGCAGGTTATGCAGGATATGTCGGAAGGTAAAAGGTCAGAATTTAGGTTTTCAGATGATGGTGTGTTGTATTAGCATGATATGTTGTGTACCTCGAGACATCGGTTTGAAAGAACAAATTCTTGAGGAGGCACATGCATCGATGTATGCTATGCATCCAGGTAACACTAAGATGTACATGAATCTCAAGGAGTTATACTGGTGGTCAGGTATGAAAAAGGATGTAGCTGAGTACGTGGTTAGAAGTAGTGTGTGCCAGTAGGTTAAGGATGAGCACCAGAAACCTACAGGTACCTTGCAATCTCTTCCTATACCTGAGTGGAAGTGGGAACATATCACAATGGATTTTGTGATAGGGTTGCCCAGGACACCTAGAGGTTGTAACTCTATATGAATGATTGTGGATAGATTAATTTCGTCTGCTCACTTTCTTCATATTAAGTCAACCTTTGATGTCTTGAAGTTGGCTAAGATATACGTGGATGAAATAGTCAGATTATATGGTATTCCAGTTTCAATTATATCTGATAGAGATCCTAAGTTCACATCTAGGTTTCAGGATCAATTGCATCGTGCTTTGGGCTCAAGGTTGAGGTTCAGTACAACTTTTCACCCACAAACGGATGGTCAGTCCGGGAGGACCATTCAGACTCTTGAGTACATGCTGAGAGCATGTATCTTGCATTTCAGTGGAAGTTGGGAAGAACATTTAAGCCTTATAGAGTTTGCATACAACAATAATCACCATTCCAGTCTTGGTATGGCCCCGTATGAAGCTCTGTATGGTAGAAAGTGTAGATCACCCATATGTTGGTATGAGGTAGGTGAAAAGCAGATTCTTGGACCCGAGATAGTGGATTTGACCACTGAAAAGATTACTGTGATCAAAGAACAGTTGAAAGTTGCGCAGGACAGGCAGAAGAGTTATGCTGAGAAGAGACGTAGACCTCTTGAGTTTGAGGTTGGTGATGAAGTGTACTTGAAAGTTTCACCATGGAAAGGAGTGCTGAGATTTGGCAAGAGAGGCAAACTGACTCCTAGGTTTATGGGCCTGTATCCTATCATTGAGAGGATTGGACCTGTAGCCTATAGGTTGGAATTACCATTTGAATTGTCTAATCTACATGATGTGTTTCATGTATCTATGCTGAAGAAATGCTATCCTGGTACAGAAAAGATAGTTGACCCAGAACCTGCACAGCTCAGATCAGATGTGTCCTATGTTGAGGGAACAATTCAGATAGTTGATCGCAGGATCAAGAAACTCAAGAATCGTGAGATACCATTAGTGAAATTTCTGTAGAGGAATCATAACCTAGAGGAAGCTACGTCGGAGCTTGAATCTGAGATGTGTAACAAGTTTCCTTTTCTCTTTTAGGAATTTCGGGACAAAATTCTTATAAGGGAGGGAGATTGTTATGACTCGTTTCAAAGCTTATTGGTAAGCATTATGATTTGAGCCTAATTAAAGTTATTTGAGATAACTTATGTGCTCATGTGATGGTTAGTGCATCATTAACTTGATTTAGTTGAATTAAGCACATAAGATCAATTAGTGCATAATGAAGATGATTAATTTGAGTAAAGTAATAATTGGATGCAATTGGAATTTTGAATCAGTAAAACAGTGTAATTAGCTTGTTTTCATGCCTTGGGTTTTTAGTGGGCATTTTTTTTGAAAATATGCAAAAGAAATTACCCAATTTGGACTTTCGAGTCAATAGTTATGATCTTTTCCAATTCCAGGGTCGAAATTGCAAAATTTCCAAAACTTTTCTTTATAAACCTTCTTTTATTTTCTCTATTGGTTATCCATTTCATTTCTATCTGTTGGAGGCGGCGCACAGGAGGTGCAGGCCCGCAAAGACGATCGCAGGGGCGATCAGTTGGCCAACTCCCAACAGCTCGATTTCGCTTCCTCTCTTCTCTTCTTCTTTTCTTCTTTCTTCTTCCTACCTCTTCCTTCCCTTCTTACTACCTTCCTTAGCTAGCTGCCGCATAACAGCTTGGCTGCGGCAAGTAGCAGCTTGAAGCTGTGTCTGTGCGTGGCCTGGAGGAGGAGATCTTGGGGCGGCCAAAGCTATTAACCATCACCTTGGACCTCGGCTAGGAGGTCTAGTTCGGATATTGCAATCAATTTGGCCCAAATCAATGCCTAGTAGCCATTTCCAGCTGAGCGTGAAGCAACTGGCCGTGAACAAGAACAGTAAATCAAATAATACCAAGGTAGAAGACGATCCGAAATCGTCCAGAATCAGGCCTTGGACGCATCTCCGGACGAATCCGGATAGGCCAAATCGAAGTGAGTAGGGTTTCATTTATTTATCATTAATAAACTCAGGCGTTTGAATATTTTCTATTTTGTGCGTGAATTAAGCTGATAACAGGTGTTATCAGGCGTCGGGCAGCGTTTGGCGTCGCCCGACTTTTTTTATTTCATAAAATGCTTCTAGACATTGTTATATGATTAAATTTAGCATTTGAACAGTATGGATTGAATCAGTAGATTTATATGGTTCATTGGAACCTAAATTGCTCATTTGAATGTTGAAATTAGAAATTAATGTCTGAAAATGGTATGATTTGGGTATGAACCCAGACAATGAATATTTCTGATAAATTATCAGATGTACAATTTCAAAGTTGATATGAATAAATAAAATATGCATGAAAACCGTAATTGCATATATCTTTTGACGTTAATATGTGTAAATTGATATTTACATGAAATGGCACATTTCTATGAAATATTACCAGAAATTCTCAAGTATTGTTATTAAATTGTATTGTGATATGTAATTAACTCTTAATTGAGTTAAGTGATGCACAAACTAGGATTTGGGTTAATGTGCACGTTTTTCGAGAATTTTAGAGAATTGATAATTGTTGAGTATGATTCTCATATGTGAAGTAAATTTCTTTAATTTGTGCAATAAGATGTTCAATTGCGTAAATTCGCTATGTATGTGCCAAATTGAAATAAGTTGGGTTATTTATGCATTTCTAATTTGTCTGAATGCATGGTATGAGAATTTCTCAGAAATTACAATGATTTGAAATATATTGCTCTGTCGGTTTAGAATGACAGTGTATTGTGACCTGATATGAAATCAGTAAATGTGATATTCCTGTTTAAGTGTTTATATGTTAATCAGTTAATAGACTTAGGTGCCCTAACACTGTAGAACCCCTTTGAGAGGTCTGCTTCTTAGGGGTGAAACTCGTGTTGCAACAATAACTGTGCGGAGTCACGGTGGCACGAGGACAGAGAGGCAGTGTTCAACAATAATCTGTGCGGAGTCACGGTGGCACTGGAGTAAATAGGGGTTATTCAACAATAATCCGTGTGGAGTCACGGTGGTAACCCAGTGAGACTCTCCGCCTGTGTACTCAGGTTAGAGGAGGAGTCTAGAGCACTCGGAGTTAGTGCAATGAGGCCGGAGAGCCTGTAGGCCGGAGAGCCTGTGGTCCTGTAGCAGAACAGGGCTGGCAGTCAGACTTAGCATTTCTCGGGTGTGTCGCTAAGTCTTGTACGGTGGGATCGTAGTTCGCTACGGATCTTTATATGCAGAGTACACTTCATATGATTAGGGCATAATAATGATATAATTATGTAATCATATAGGATCACAGTAAACTTAATATGTTAAGAGATCTGAATTTCTGTACCAATTCTCTATATCAGTTTATTTGTTTAAAATATCTGATATTTCTTGAAATGAGATTGTTATCTGTAAATCTGCTATGTCATTAGAACTGCCCTGTTTAGTACTGCACTTATCTTTTATTTCAATTTTATCTATCCGATGAGTTGTTTATTGATAGCTAAATGAAATGCTATTCACTGAGCGAGTGGGCTCATCCCTCTACTCAAACATTTTTAGGTCAACATCAGCAACAGGAATCGGAAGGATCTTTTCATCCTAAAGCTTAGTCTGTAGAAGGTATATGTAGTTAGTTTAGATAGAGGTCTCTTAGTCCTTTCCCCTCGATCCTTGGGACATGGTGTGGGTGAGAGAGAGTATGTATGGCGAATGTGTAAAAGATGTAAATTAACTGTTATGTTTACTTCTGTTAAACAATGTTACATGTTATAAACTCTATTTATGTTCTCTAGCCAGTTTAATTGAAATGCTTCCGCAATAGTTTATTATGTTTTATTTTACATCAAAAATCTGGATATCATTACGAGGTTTTAAAAAGGAAAAGTTCTCAGTAATAATTTTATGTGATAATCCCTCTGTTGCGCCCTAATCTCGTGATTAGTGGTTAGTGTGAGATCGGGGTGTGACAGGAAAGGTCCCCCCCTTTGCCTAGTTGATTCACAACTAGGGTCTCATGCTTGCACCACCTTCCTATTCCGAAGGTGAATGTCAGTAGAAGACTTGATAGGACTCATGTAGGTAACATTTTTCTCTACTTTAGTAGCATGATTGCCAACATTTGAAGTCAACGGTGATAAATGGATGCATATCCACCTCTCTACCTGGGAGGGCTACATCTCCTAATGGGGTTGCAACTACATGGTCCAAGTTCAATGGGGTGGATTGCATATGTTTTTTTGTGATGACTTTGTGATGTGGTGGTTTGTTTAGATTGTTTTTGGCTATTGGAATCATCAAGCTTCTTACAGGGTGTAGTTTGTTTCATTCATGTGCTCTAGTCAATACCGCCAGTAACTCTATCAACCACACTATCTACATCAATGATTTCTTGAGTGTTGTCTTCATCTTCTAAATTCTCTAGGTTTTTGAACCTATTTGAATGTAAAGGTTTTCCCCTTTTCCTAATTGACTCCCAATTAGAGCCTCCTAGTTGCACCACCTTCCTATTTCGAAGGTGAATGCCAGCAGAAGACTTGGCAGGACTCTGGTAGGTAACATATCTCACGACTCTAGTGGCATAAATTTCAACATTGAAGTTAGTAGTGACGGAAGGGATGCATATTCATCTCTATGCCATGGAGGAATGCATCTCTTGATGGGGTTTGCCACTGTATGATCCAAATTCAATGGGGTGATTTGTAAAAAAAATTGATGACGTTGTGATGTGGTGGTATGTTTAGATTGCTTGTTTAATAGAATCATCAAGCTTCATGGAGGGCCTAGTTTATTTCTTCCATGTGCTCCAATGAATACCTCCAGTAACTGTAAGGACCCCGATCTTCGTTTTGGGCTTATCCTGTTTGTTTTGCCTAATCCTAGTGCTTGGTTGCTTGCTAATCACCTTTAGTGGTGATTAGGGTTTGCTTGTGCTTTGTTGAGAGTTGGAGGTGCCACTTACAAAATAACCTAAGTTAGGGTTGAAGAGAAAGTTTGCCACCTTGAGAGATTTCTTTCTCTCTATTTGCTTCCTCTAGAGTTGAGAGGAAGGTTTGGGCTCATTCCTTGAGTTGTCTTATGCTTTGTTGAAGCTCTGTTGGGCTTGGTTGATCCTTGTTGGGCCTTGCCTTGCTTTGAGGAGCCCTGTATCAGGCTAGGATGCCTTGTGTCGGCCATGGGGTATCGCCCATATGTGTGTGTGTCGGCCATGGAGGAGTAGTGTGTCGGCCTTTGACCTTTTTTGACCTTCTTGCTTTGGTTGTGTCACCATAGCTTGGACATGTGGCCGAACCTTGGTTGAGTGGTGGCATGGCATGTGCATGAGGTTTGCAAGGTGGTAAAACATGTGGACAAGTATCCCTTGGTAAGGTGACACCTTGCCTTGGTTTAACCTTGACCCTCATCTATATATGCCTTGCCTTTATCTACCTTAGGAACCCTTTAGCTCTTTGTTGCTCCTCTCTTCCTTGGTGCACGATACACCTACCCTTGGAGGAGCAAAGGTTGGTGGCCGATCCCTTTGAAGGAGTTATCTTCTTCTTCCTCTAGCTTGGTGGCCGAACCCTAGGTGGACCTTGTTTCCCTGGTAAGCATCTTCCCTCTCTCCCTAGCATCTTCTTCTCCATCTTGCCTACTCTTCGGCCATAGTGGTCATGATCCTTGCTCCTTTTCTTAATGTGGCCGAAGTGGTGAGCTTGGAGCTAGGAAGCTAGAAGCTTAGAGCTTTGGAGCTTGAGGATTTTTCTTAAGGAGGGTTACATAATTGATAACCCTAGATATTCTACCTTCTTTATGATGCATGATTCTTATATATTGATAATCGGTCTTGCATGATATGTTTCTTGCTCTAGTACATGTCGTTGATCTTTTGGATATAGTGAGCATGATGTTGTTTATGTTTATATGTCTTTGGATCTTATTGGTCGAACTATAGTTGGGGTTTTCTTTGGTAGCAATACTCCTTTCTCTCCTTGGTCTAGAGAAGTGAGTTTAAGCTCTAGTAATGTGGGCAATACCCCTGTCTCATTTTAGTTGAGAGGTGAGTCTACATTCTAGTTTCTTGGGAAACACCCTCCTCTCACCATGGAGTTGAGAGGTGAGCTTTTGATGACCTATGTTGAGGTTGATCCTTGTGGTTGCCCGATTTGTGATAGAGGTTGTGCAAAACCCCTCTCTCTTAGTTGTTGAGAGGTGAGCCGACCTTCTTGATCAATTAGGGTTTTGTGGCCTTGTGCTTGAGGTTGAAGATGACCTTGTTGGGTTGTGTCTTGCACGATATGACCTTGGGATTATGCTTCTTGATAGCCTTGTCTTGGGTTGTAACCTTGGGCGACACACCTAGTTGAGATGGTTGGCTTGGTGCCCGTTATGCTTTGGCTGAGATAGAGCCTAGTAGGCTATCCTTGTATGGGGCGATATGGTTTAAGTTGTGGGGGTACCCGATATGAGTTGAGTGGTGGTGTTGTTCCTTTGACTGATATGCCTAGTTTTGCTTGGCCGATACCCTTTGTGGAATTGGAGCTTGGGCGTTACACCTTGAGCTTGTACTCTGAACGACACACTCTGAAGTAAGGTTGCACGATGCCCCCCTGCCTTGTGTTGATATTGGCCGACATGCTTTGTTGAGCCTTGGTGGCTTGATTCCCGGTATGCCCTGGCCAAGATGACCTTTGTATTGGATATGTTTTGACTGATATGATGTCTAATAGCTTTTCTTGTATTGGGCAATATGAAGTATTCTTGTGATGCCCGATATGATGGTTGTATAAGAGAACCCTAGATGGTGCCTTAGTGGTGGCCGATATGAGTAGCTTAACCTAGAGGGACGTTGGGTCTGTGCCGGACATGGGGTTGTGTTGCCCGATGCACCCCTAGTGGAGTTGGTAGAGTTGTTGTTTGTTTAGCCAGCTGGTCCATGCACGATATGGCACCTTGGGCGATAGGGTGCCCTGGTCGATATGAAGGACCCTTGGACGACATAGGTGCCCTGGCCGATATGAAGGACCATTGGATGACATAGGTGCCTTGGCCGATATGGATGACCCTTGATCGACATGGAGATCTTTGCACGATAGGGGCACCTTGGGCGTTATGACCTTTGGCCGATATGGTCAAGGTTGAAGAGGAACCCTAACCCTGATCCTTGTGCAAGCTAGGCCTTTGGCCGATAGCATCTGCTGATGTGCAGTACACCTTACCTGACACCTTTTGAGCTGGTGGGTTCTAATTGCATGATGGGTGAAATGATGGGTTGACCGATATGGTGGTGAGCTTGCTTAGGGTTGGGAAAACCTAGCCGATGCATCCTTTGGTGGGGGTATGACCATACCCGATACACCCTTTGGTGAGGGTTGGCGCTACTCACCATACCTATAGTGAGGGTTGTCGGATCTTTGGTGAGGGTTCTGATAACCCAGAATGTATAATAGTTCTCTATTAATAATGACGATAAAAGTGACATGATGTAATCACCTTGAATCCTGTATATATGATAATGAATTAAGATGGTAGGTTGTGAACCAGGAAGCTTGGAAGCATATGATGTTGCTTCACATGATGATGTGGCTCATGATTATGATCACATGTATGAATCCTGATATATGTTTGTGATTGATAATCAAACTATGCTTTCTACAGTTTATGTGTAATATACTCATGGATGTTGCTCTATATTTGATAGCATGGTAATCTTGTTAATCCATGATGACTTTAGTTATCTCTATGAATATGTATACTAACCATGAATGTATTTCATGCGGATTCATGGCCTGATAAGAGCTATGAGATATATGTGCTTTGACTAGCACAAGGTGATGATAATCCTTGTTAATGAGATAACATGTCGATAGGTCTGAGGACCTGATAAAGGCCGAGTGCCTAGTTGAGGTGTTATCCTCTGATGATAAGTTAAGGGATGCGTTCCCAGAATGTTGATGCATGATTATGATGCCTTGAGGGGCAGTGGTTGTTATTATGAGGGATTAAGATCCCAGGACAGTGTGATGATGGCATTGATGATGTAATCCTATATGAATATGTTTATACTTTGGTTGCCTCAACAATTGGCTTAAAATATACTAATTAATTATAGATGAACATATCATGTAGTTTGCCTTGGCCATAGATCCATCATCGTCAATACTTGGTGATGGTGAAACATGTTTATCCTGCGGGATTACCTAGAGCGCATATTGTTGAATATACGAGGTTTCCCCTAGCCTAAAATAGGAGGGTTTGAGTGCAGATGTGGTTGCAGACTTAGGATATATGGAGCATGGTGAACATGCCCATGGATCAGGATATGTGATGATGAGCATGATGCGTTCATGGCCTGGATGTATGTACTAGCACCTATGATGAGGTGAGTTAGAGATATGGGTAGCTTGCAAAGCTGACCCAGAGGCTGAGGCCTATAAGCATAAGACTACGGTCTTGCTTGATGATTCGTGTACTGACCACGGGAAGGTGAGGTCATGAAGTCTGGATCTCCTTAGACCTTGTATGGCCCAGGATTGGGCTTTGCAGCCAATGGTTGGATTTGAGCAAGGAAGGCTCACTTCCTTAGGGCATAATAAAATGTAATCCAGCCGAACGTTATATCTTGCTTAGAACACAACACGAAACATTGATTGAGGCCTTGCTTATATAGTTGATCTAGTTATACTATGCAATTGTTTGTACGATCCTTATAGTTTGTGATAAGTTCTTATAAAGCTTATCTTGTCAATCATGTTCCATAAATAAATACTTGGTTTTATGCCTCCCGGATATCTTGGTAAGCTTGATAGTAATAATAGCCTTGCTCAATATGCTGCTCTTGTTATACGCTTTATCAGTTATCTGCTGTTGTTGCCTTAACCTTCTGAGGTTTTATAGTTTCGACGGGGATTTATGTTTCTCGTTGGGATTGTGTGTCTCACCCCACTGGTTTACACCCTTTTTAGGTGATCGCTCTAGACGTGGTGGTGGTCGTGAGGTTGCGTCCGAGCAGTAAGAAGAGTAGTAGAAGGCAAGAGATGGACATGCTGTTGTTTTGGTGGCTTTGTAGTAGAGTCCTAGGGTCATCCATGTACTCTCAGGTCCTCATAGATGTTTGACGATGTTTCACGATGTTTAGTTGCTGTAATTTTTGTATATCCTGATGTTGGCCGTACGTGGCCGTTATGTATGTATAAACAAGTGTTGAACTTTGGTGCTGACGGTACAGCTGGTTCCGATAAGATGTGTACCTATAGCAAGGCTTGTGAATGTTTATATAACATGTTTCTCTGTAGGATCTGGATGCAAAAGTTCTTTCATGTATACTTTCCGCAATCGGTTTTAATTAACCCGTGTTTTCGGTAATATATGGTTCCGCACGTTTTCCCATGTCATCTCATTGTCTGTGTGATGGCGGGGTGTCACAGTAACTCTATCACCCACATTGTCTAATGATTTCCTAGGATTGTCATTGTCTTCTAGATCCTCTAGGTTTTGGAACCCGTTTGAACGCTAGTTAGTTTTTTATGTTGTACCACATAACCTGGTTTTTTTGCTTCCTCTAAATTGGTTGATCATGGATGGAATCTGAGAATCCTTCTTTTCTCTATGTTTTTTCGGGGATGATTGATCATACCACTAGGCCTTCTTCTCTTACCTTGTTTTACTCTTCTATTTTCTTTGTGCACTCTTGTTCTAGGTGATATGAACGTCCACAGTGCATGTAGATAAATGGGATTCTTTCGTATTCGACCTTGTATCTTTTCCCAGCTATGGTTATTATTGGGACTAGTGGTTGTGCCATGTCTAGTTCAACTGTGATTCTTGTGATTCGGCCCCTACATTTCATGCCCACCTTGATTGTCTTCCCTAGACTATCACCAATTTCCTTTAGAAAAGCTTCATGGTAAAGGTAGATGAGTGGATTTGGTATGCTTACCCACGTAAGTAGTTTAGTGGGGGTGGCTATGTTCGGCAAGAAGCTAGGGAACCAACGTTGTACTGATAAGTAGGACCCAAAAAATCGGCCAAGGGCCACCAACAAGAGCTTTACTATAGTCTTCTTCTTTCTATAATTGGAAAATGAAGAAGTTTTTAGCCACGTTGATAAGGTTGAACCCCCTACATACTTCCATAGCATCTTGATTATGTCCCTCTTAGTCAGGAAACCTATCCCCCTCGAGAGTAACTTAATGATCACTGTAAACTTCCATGTTTTCAAAAGGTCATCCATGGCTTCTTTGCAGAGGTAAAAGGTTGGATAGCCATGTAATTTTTGGATATCAATATGTCTTCAGTTTGTAGAGAGATGCCACAATTCTTCGCATTTATCTTTATGAAGCTATGGGCCTGATAATCCTCAGTGCTCTTCCCCATCGAGTCTTTGTATGAAACACATGGAGGTTGTTAATTACTCTCATTAGGCTTGGTTTTGTTCTTATCTGAATTCAACAGGAAGGGAAATTGAATAGCCATATTGGAGAAGTCGATCTCCATGGAACTAGAGGAATGGCTTTGGTAATGTTGAGACCGGTTTATGGTGTATGAGAAGTTAATATGCATTCCTAGTTACCCCAATGGGTTCGAGGTGCCCGTCCTGGGTGGATCCCCATCACCTTCCTCCTTTGAGATGATCGGGCTTCCATGGCGGCCGCCACCACTCAATCTAGGAGACGCCCTAGGATATCCCATTAGAAACTGCTAGACTATAAAATAAAACAAATTAATGGTACGACTTCCTTGCTTCATCCTATTTTCTCTCTCTTCCTCTTCCTACTACTTCCCTCATCTATTTATTTTCTATCACATATTTGTTTGTTACTCTTGTCCTTTATTTTTTTCCTCCCTCATTTTTTGAGATACAGAAAATTCAAGAGGAGAGATGTGAAAAGTAAAGGAGGAAGAGAGAGAGCCAAACATTGCACCAAAAATATAACACAACGAAACCGAGATAACAAATTGATTACAAGAGAAAATAAATAATGACACTACTTCTCTCTTGTCTCCTATTTTTTCTATCTTTGTGATGAGTGAATCTGGACTAGATAAAAATAAAAATAGTGTACTAATGATAACAAGACAACCTTCAGAGGTAGCAAATTAATTAAAAAAAGAATAACACTGCTTCTCGCATCTCTCCTATTTTCTCTCTTAGAGAAGAGAAACTACCAGTAGACAAAAGATATTAACATTATACTGATAATACCAACAAAACATAATAGAGATAACATATTGACTAGAAAAAGCAAATAATGGCACTGATTACCTCCTCTTTCTTATTGTCTCTCTTTTTGTATTGGAAGAATGAGACAAAAGACAAAATATAGTATTAATGATTATAACACACCTGATTGGAGATAATAAATTGATTATAAAAGAAAAAAATGTGACTCTACTACCCTCCCCTCTCCTATTTCTCTCTCTTTATATTAAGAGGAGGAGAAAAACAACACGTTATCTTTTTAAAAGGTTGAATTCTGAGTGTTGATGTTGGATTCTCATGACTTATCTCATAAAATAATTATAAAAAGCTTCCTATAGTACCATTCTTTCCAGTTTGGCAAGAAACCTTGTTCGGAAAGGCTAGGAGCACAAAAGGAACCTTATGCCCTTCCCATTCTGTCTATAAAATGTGCACAGCTATTGAATTTAAAGACAATGAAAATCATATAACTTTTTTTTAAGGGTACATTAAGATATGATTATTTTCCTAATGGCAAGCATGGTATACCAATCGTGAATTCACCTTTTTATGATTAAAAAAATAACAGAACCGAAGGTATAATGGACTTGTTAGAGGACCAAAAAGAAGATAAAAGAGTGGGAGATCGCAGGATGAACGGTCGAAGAGAAAGGAGGAGAGCTAAAGGGAAGTGCTTGGCCACTTTGCTTTGTGATGCACATCTTATTGCCGAAAAGGATAAGAACAATAATAATAATAAAAAAACGGCTGTATACATATATAATATGAAAGGCATAAATACTTCACTCACTTTGGTTTCCATTAAATTATTAGCTCGTGATATTAAAGGTTGCAACTAAACCACCTCGTAGGTTGTTAACAGTACCTTTTATTGGGACTTTGAACACATATATATACATATTATATAAAAGCTGAGCACTTCTCGTCCAGGGGTGTGATCTATGGAAGATTCATCTACTGCTGTCACTGTCAACATTGGGAGGTCAAGTATAAAACAGTATGGTCAAGAACATAATTTCACATGCTCACAGCTCAAAGGCTTTCCCCTTCTAATGGCGCTTAAAATCTGCAAAATATATCTTCGCAGTGGTACAGCTCCGTCCATGTTCGTCCCTTTGTGTTTCCAGCGGAAGGAAGATTTCTAGTTTGTAACGGGGACACACTAACAGCTGCACAGACAGTAGTACCCATCACAAGTTTCGTAGTACCACACATACCTGCGCCGGCCGGCAGTTTGGCTAAAGAGGGTCCGGGCATTGGCGGTGGCTTGCCGTCGTGGCGGTGAGGCGGATCATCTCATTCACAAATCACAATGTGGATAGCAGTGGTGGATCTTGACGTGGCTTGCCGTCGTGGCGGTGAGGCGGAGCATCTCCGTCACAAGTGGTGGATCTTGACATGAAATTGGGCGGGGGCGGGGCGGGCAAGAATGTGTTTATATAATTAAAGTTTAATTAAAGTAGTGCAGTTTCTCTCTTACATTTGTATTATTTTTTCATATAAAAAGGACCAGCGACTTGACTTTTTTTTTGTTTTCCTTCCATTTGTATTATTTTTTCATATAAAAAGGACCAACGACTTGACTTTTTTTATTTTCTTTCCATCTAAATATAATTTTATTTAATTTAAAATTAAAATCAGCTATCATAATAAAATTGAAACATAAATTTTGAAAACAAACATAGTATTTTAATATTAACATACATTTTCTTTTTCATTTATAATATGACATTTGTTTATATATTTGAAGAAATAGGTAATCATGTTAGTTTTAAAGGTTAGACCAATGTTTATTGAAAACAAACAACGATATTAACAAGTAATTAATTATTATTTTTTCGTGGACTTTTGTCTTAATATTTGACTATTAAGTAGTTAGTAGATAGTAAAAGTATTTTTGAAACATAGAACGATCAATGCTAAATAATATAATAATGTCTAAAGAAATACCCATATAATAAGTCTTAATTATAAATGTAGCTGCTTGAAAGCCACTAAATTAGTCTTGTACGAGGGTAATGATGCGGATGGGAGAAGAAGAGAAAAAAATTACATTTTGATTAGACAAACTGATAGGTAAGAAGAAGAATAGATAGAAAAGAATAAGAAAATTCTAATATATCTTCTGCCACATCATTTTCTCTCAAATTAGAGTAAAGAAAAATAAAAGGAGAAACTCCTGGTAGCAGATATATCATTAATAGAAAAAAAATCATTGATGGAAAATATGAAGGAAGACTTGGGAATAAAAATAATATATGAATAGAGATTTCATGTGATGTTCTTAGAAAATCTTTTAAAGAGAAATAAAATCTATAATAAAAATTAGTAGAAAACATAGTTACATTTGATGTGAACATTGATGAAAATATAAATCATTGATTAAAAATTGTAGGTAACTTAGAAATAGAAACTAAAATATATAGACAACTCATTATAGTTTATTAGAATTTAAGTGAAAAAAATATTTAGATATTGAGAGAGAAATACGGTTGTATCTCAAAATTAGTATAAAAATATGATGTAATTAAATTAGTATGACAAACAATTCATTTCCTTCTATGATACCATTCCCTTTTCCTCATCGTACAAATTAATTGCAAAAATATATATCCCTTCACATCTCTCATTCCTTCTCTTATTCATCCTTGAGCACATACCAAAAGTTAACATATGTTTGTATCTAATGAATTAGTTAAATGGAAAAATAAGCTATAATATTAGTGTGTCAATAATTGAATTGACAAAATGAGATCTTCATATGTAAAATGTTTTGACTAGTTTATCAATTTAGACATTGATCAGTTTCTTACAAAGTCCATACTAATTATTATTTTCATATTTGTGTTGCCCGAACATTTTATTTTTCTGTTTTTATACATAAGATCATTTAGTATTTTCTATTTCAATTTTTGAAATTAAGTAGTTAAATTATTTCAATAGTGTTTCTACAATTAGAATTTAAAGATACGAAAAATCATCAATAGACTATTTTCTTTCATATATTACATCAACCAAACTTCTCATATCTTTATATTTTAGATAATTTCAACATATTATAATTAAATCATAAAAATTTATCTCTTATTTGGACACTCCATAACTATATACAGTTTTTTAATCTTTTATATTCTTGGAGGGGCATGGAATAATATATCATAATACTATCTTAAAAGTCTAACATGGTAACAAACTATTAAATATTTTTCAAAAAATCTTGGGGGCCATGGCCCCTCCCAGCCCTGATGAAGATCTACCTATAGTGGATAGTATCAGTGTACTACCCAAGAACCCATCCCTACCACGATGCCATTCACCGTTCAACCAACTTTTCCCGTTCATGTCCTATATATCCTAGAAACTTTATTTTTGTCGTGTGCCATTCACAAGCTCTCAGCCAAATAAGGAGTTAGGCTACACACACCCTCCCACCCACCCGGTCATCCACCCAGTGGTTGGAAGACATAAGTAGAGTTGAAGTAGCAGAAAAAGTAGACACACTATGAAAGAGACAATAGTAGGAGAGAGAGAAATGTTTTGCACATAACTTTTGAGTCGTATAAAACTTTTTGTCAAAATAAAAAGCATTAGGTTCATCATAAAAATAGTTTCTAATAACACTAATGTTGACATATTTTGAAAAAAGATAATGTGAGAAGTATAATACAAGAGGAGAGAAGTATAAAAAAATACAGTACCCACAAGTACTATACTTAGATTGACTATCATGTAAAATATTAAGCTTAAACCGGGTATAGTAAACATTTGTACTATATTAGATATAGTACCTGTGTATTAGAGTACAGTAAGTCAATAAGTAAAAGACTAATATTGTACCTCCAAAAATAAGAGTAATATACCCAAAAATATGTACATTATAACACCAAAGCATTGGTGATATACTTGGAAAGATAAATAAAAGGGGTGCAGAATGCGTGATTTGTGGTACAATACTTTCATTTTGATGTACAATATGAATATTGATTAGTTGATGTACTGTACTCAAAATAGGAGTATTATATCCAAAACATATGAATGATACGTTAAAACACATATACTAACTTTCTCTCATATTATCATTTTCTCAAGGTATGTTAACACTAGTCTTGTTGAAAAGTATTTTTATAAGGAATCCAATACTTTTTATTTCATGAAAAATACGCTCCGGATCGAAAGTTATGGACAAAAATATTTTCTCTCTTCTTTTTCAGTAATGTTTTATCATGTTAATTGTTGTTGGCTGTATTGGACAAAGTGCATGTCCCCACCCATTCCCAAGAACTGGGTGGAAGGATGGGTGGGAAGGTGATTATGTCTAGAAATTTTCCAAATAAGTTTCTTCTCCCCGTATTATCCATAGTAGTGCACTCTGTTACTACTGCTTGTCGTTGTAGGGTTGCAGTTACTGCATGCTGCAGTCGAGGGGAGGTGAAGGCGATGGATGTGTTGCCTAGATAATAATGGTTGGCAGACAACGAGGAACTACTAACAAACAAAATGGACTATAGTGGAGATCATAGAGAGACGAGTAGTTTTTTTTAATAAATTGTGGGGAATTCTATTCATCTCGTTTCCAGTGGGCAAGAAAAAAAGGTACATGAGGATACCAACTAACTACAAAATGGATCCTCAACTCAAGACCAAGACTCAGAAAGACAACAAAAGGCTATCTATGTGTTTGCAACATCACCGCCTCACGCCTCAAATAAGCAAAACCACAGAGTTCTAACATAAACAAACCCCGAGCAAGGGGAGACATAGCTCTGAGTTCTTGAAACACATATGGAATTATAATCATGTATTGTATATAGCCAACTCTATGGCAAGCCTACTGGCTTCTCTATGTACAAAGAAGGTTTGACATGAACTAGTCTGCATAAGCTCTCTAACACGATGAACATGTCTACTCATTCACCACGGGGGACATGATATTCCACCCAAAAAGGAGACCAAGCATTGGTCGTCACTTTCCAAAACCACGTTCGAAGGGGGGGGGGAGAATAGGGAGTCCAAGCCCAACCTTAAACGTCTCTTAAGAGGCAGTCAACACAGGAGGCCCCTATGCTAGGGTTCACAAATTCCACTAAAACATTACCACAAGAAGACCTAATAATGCTCCCAAAGGCTCTACCATATGTTCCCCGCCCGCCTCTCTTACATCTCACATTGGAAACATTGAGTTTAAACAATCCTTCTGTTAGGGCCCGCCAAGAAACAAGAATATGAACATAATGTTGGATCCTAAGATGTTGAGAGAATCCCCTCTCCCTCCAAAAATCTTTAGTTCCTCCATATATCTCTACACACTTAGGGAGGTATAAGCACAACTAGATTTACATAAGAGGCATTCTTGGTGCCAAATCCTCTTGCTATCCATCTTTCTACTGTTAAACCTACTCGGACATTTATCCACCTAAATAAACCAAATAATAACAAGGGATAGGATGCCATGAAGGAAGCCAAGCCATCAATTCCCATTTGAAAGGGACCAACAACGGTGCAAGGCCAAGCCAATTTACCTAGAGGAAATACAGGAGTTAACATTGAGGATTTTTTCACCATCAGTCCAAAGGTACTTCATTGTGTCCCTAGCCAGAAAAGGATGGTCTAATGTTTCTAACTATCCTATATCACAACATTCACATCTCAAAACTACGGGAACATGACAATACATGATTTTGTCATCTGTAGGAACCTCAAATCGTGAGAATTTTCATGCAAAGGTACTAATTTTTAGAGAGAGCGCTAGGTACCTAACCCATATAAGGATTGCGGACCAACCAAGGAGCGGGACAAGGCGGTCTCGTCTAAGGATATCCAATGCAGATTTAACCGTGAATTGTTCATCTTCATGAGGCATCCATATGGGTTTGTCTAGCCCTCCCTCATCACCCACGACTCAATTTGAGCATCTAAGGATCTCCTCAACACCCTCTTCTACTAGAACACCCCTAAGGGAAGAAATATTCCAGACTCTACTACCATTATCCACAAAAAAGTCTCTCACTCTAAGGTTATGGTCTATGTTCAAATCATCATGTCTCCAAGAATCTAACCTGACATCCTCCCAAAGACAACCCAAAAAAATGTTCCCAGAGACTAAGAACCACCTAGTATATCTCATCACGATAGGAAAAACCTCCCATATTCTCCTCTAATATAATTATGACGTCCTACACTTTTTAAGGTGCCATGGGTGGGTCAAGCCTATGTCCCAACTGGCCCACCATATTTTTGGACACAAAACCTACCCCAAAGTGAGGAACCTTATATGATATCCCAACTAACATTTATAAGGTTACCTTGGTATCTATCTAGAAGACCTATGGACCCCTAACCCACCCTCTAGGGACGGGGAGGCCACAAGGTCCCATCTGACCAAATGATGCCTCCTCAACCCCTCTATAGAATCCCAAAGGATCGTACAAGCAAGCAAAATATGGGTGGGTATGGATGAAAGAACGGATCTGACTAAGGTTAGTCGACCCGAGAAGGAGAGTAGGGAACCCACCCATGATGCAATCCTCTTTGTGATCTTTTTTTATCAAAACATCAAAGTGTCTAACCATTATTCTACCTCTCATCTAAGGGATACCAAAGTATGGAATCTGGTTGCTATCCTATGAAGAACCCCAAGCTAGTAGAAGATGTTCCTTCCTAAGGTATGATGTTTTGCCAATCATGACCATGGATTTCCCTCTGTTGACCTTCCCTGAATAGTTCCCATATTCTGCAACGACAAGATCCAATATTTCTTTAGAATCCCTGTCAAGATTAAGGAAAATAATCAGTCATCAGCAAACATAAGGTGCAATGGTGCCAACCCCCACCCCTAGTCCTAAACTTGGAAATTCTCCCGCCATCTACTTCCATTCTAATATATCTCCCTAGGACCTCTTGTGATAGAATAAAGAGGAGTACTGAAAGGGGATCACCCTGTCTTAAGCCTCTAGAAGATTGAAAAAAATCAAACTATTATACCATCAATGGCAATCGAGAACCACGGTCCTCGAATGATATTCTGGGATGGCTTTCATTAGCACTTGGCTAAAACCAAAAGCTCTAAGGACATTTTCTAAGAATACACACTCTACCCTGCCAAAAGCCTTGGACATGTAGACCTTGTATGCTAGGTTCTCTAATGCCTACCTTCCCCATACCAAGGTCATGGATGATCTCTTGGGCCAACCTAATGTTGTCGCTAATATTTCTTCCTTTAACAAAGTTTTTTTTTATTTTGGGGATATGATCCTAGGGGTGAAGAGCAATATCTTGTATAACATTATCTTAGAGACAAGAATAAGGGATACATTTCCTACAATTATTGGTCTAAAGTCTCTAATACTCTCAGGTGTCTCGCCTTTGGGAATGATGATCAATTTGACACATTTAAGACTCATATGTACTTATAAACCCTTGAGATAATGGTTAACTAATTCGATGGGATCTTCCTTCATGATATTGTAGGAAAATTGGTAAAAGGCCACTATGAAACCATTTGGCCTGGGTGCACTAACAATGTCCATACTCATGATAGACTGCTTAACCTCATGTTCTATAATTGGTTCAATAATACCAGAGTTTTCATCTTCATGAATTAGTGGTTTAAGAATCCTAGTGTAAGGTTTTGTGTCTAATGTACCCTCTGAGGAAAAATCGCCAGAACAATAGCTAATGACTTCATTTATGACCTCTTCTCCTAAAACCCATACCCCATTATCTTTTCTAAGCTTATCTATTTTGTCTCTCGTCCTCCTAGATTTGACATGCATGTGAAAAATTTCATGTTCTTATCCCCTCTTGGACCCATCTAACCATAGATCATTCTCCACAATAACACTCCTCCCACAACTAAAATTATTCAAGTTCTTATTTCACTTGGTATAAGTCTTCTAAATTATCCGTAGTAGATGAGGCATCTATTCTATACTGAAGACCTTTAACTAGTTCTTCTCTCTTTCTAACTTTGTCAAAGGTATTTCCCACTACCTCTTTGTTCCACACTTTGAGAGCATTCTTAAGTTTTCTATTCTTTTCCAATATCCTATAGGATGGGTCACCCCATGTTTCTAGAGCCCAATGTTCCTCAATGAATTCATGGATTGTTGGATGTCTAAGCCACATTTTAAGGAACTTGAAACTCAATGGTTTCCCTCCTTCAATTACATCATGTAGGTGGAAAAGTAAGGGGCAATGGTCAGATGATCCAGTCCTAAGCATGCACTCCTCTAATACTCGCCAGCTCAGAAGCCAACAAGAGGAGGTGAACCCTCTATCAAACATGCCCCATTGTGTTGGATGGCCCTCTTAGCTATCTACCCAAGTGAAACTACTCTGGGAGAAGGGGATATCATCTACATCCATAGAAATTATCTAGTCATTAAATTCTTTCATCACCCTTCCACATGGTTCATTACCCCCTACCCTCTCATCCTTTGATCGATAATATTTAGACCTGCTTGTTAACAACCATGGAAAATCTCCTATGCATGTACTAAGGTTCTTAAGATCCTACCATAAGACCCTCCTCTTATATGCACTATAACACCCCTGACCTGGGTTTCGGGATAACTGTAGAAGTTTTTCCTAAGTAAATTTCTTAGAACCTTGTCTTAATCTTTTGAAAGTAATTAAGACTTAAGGAGAGTTCAATTATCAAGTTTGAGCTTGTTTGCAAATTGTTTGTGCATTATAGGATAGTTATGGTGCAAATTGCAATTTACCGAAAATGTGGGGTTGATTTGCAAATTATCACATCTAGAGTGTCCCTTATCTCTCTTAACATCACCTAGAGGAGATAGAAAGGAGGTCCGCCTTGTTTGAGTCTTGGTTGAGTGATAACACTCTTTGTGGTGAAAGAGCCACTGAGTGTTGAGTGTCTTGACCCCTAGACATGGTTGTGTCAAGTTATGAAGTGTATATGGGAGTGCCTATTGACTTGGAAGACATAGAGGAGGTCCCATATCAGATTATTAAATTTTTGGAAGTATTCATATTAGGTTAAGCACCTCAAGTAAGTGAAGCATATCGGTTTATATGTTCCTTGAAAAATTTGTATATGTTTGCATATAAAGTGATATTGGGTTGTGATATCTTGTCAAGCAAGCTACTCAATGGCCGATATCTTATCTTTGGATTACCCACATGAGTTTTGCATGACAAGATAATTATGGATGCATGGACATGTGTCACCTAAGTGCATATGGTGGTAACACCTCACATACACTCTCTCTCTAGAACCTCAACTATATACGCCTCTCTTTTCACCTACTAGTGAAACATTTTGACTCTCCTATTATCCCTCTCTTGGTGGATGACCATAGAAGCGTGAGGAATAGGAAGGAGTTCTAGCATCAAGCCTAAGGTGAAGCCATGGTCATCTTCAACCTTGGGTGGATTATGCTTCTCGGATCATGGTTCCTTTATTTTTTTCTCCTTCATCAAGTTCCTAACTATGGTAACATCTTTCTTATAGAAGTGTTGTGATCCAGTCTTGGAATTTTGATATGTCATCTTCAACCTTGAGACTGTGAAGATTTAGATCTTGAAGCTCTTGTGGTGATCATGAGGCGGGTTAAATAACTTGAACTCAACTCTATTGTTATTCACCTTCAATTATGCAATACTTGATGATTCCTTTTCAATTTCGACTTTCCTTGGTTGAATAATGATTCTACAAGATCTAATTATATATGGGGTTGTTGTCCATGAACTAGAGCGCTAGTGGACTAAGGGTTTAAGCTTGAAGATGATGGAATCTCCCATGCACAAACTGATATTGGTTTAGAAAACCCTAACCCAATATGGGGTTATATGAGAGGAACCTCATACACATGAGGTCCTAACCCATTACCGGTTTGTTACATGTGAAGGACCATCATTCTCATAGTTGTTTAGCCTGTCACCTAAGGTAAAGGATTGGGGAAGGTTGATATCTTGAAAGTTGAGTGAAGATATGAACTCAATAGGGCTAACCAGTTATGCTCTTAACCCTAGCAACCCGACACACCTCTAATCTGACACAAATGTGATGGGTGACACACTGTTTGGAACCTTAGCCAACACACCATGTGAAGGGGTGGGTGACACACTCCTTGAAGTCATGTCCAACACACCAAGTAGTGGTGAGCCCGATATATTGATAGGTGGAAGTATATAAGGGTGTTGATGATGGCTAACCCAATACTATCAAAACCCTAGAACCCCATATTTATCAAAACCCTAGAGGCCGATATCACTTGGTGATAGCTAGGGTGACACAATAGATGGTTCTATGGTCGATACACTAGATAATAGTAAGGTCGATACCATAGAGTATGCTATGGTTGATACACTAGATGATAGGGTGGACGATACACTAAAGTGATGTCAATATGTAATTCCTAAGTGAGGTGAAAATATTATGCTTAAGGGTGAAAAATGTGATGCACCAAGGTATGGTGAAGGTGATACACCAAGATATGATTCATGGTCAACATCACTTGAATCACCTCAAGGACGATATCACCTTAAGCTCCTCAAAACCAATATCACCCTAAGCACCTCTAAACCTATATCACTTTGATGTGCCATGGGAGACACAAGTGATAGTGTCATGGGCGACACAAAGTGATAATGGTGTCTAAGCCGATATACCTCCTGATCTGATATTTGTTCATAGTGTGTAACCCGACATAAAGTGAGAAGCTTAGGCCAACACAAGTGAAGAGTTTCATGGACAATACATGTGTCTAACCTGACACAAAGTGAGGATCTTAAGCTGACACAAGTGAATGTGTCTAGGCCGACACAATGGTTAGTGTGTAGGCCGATACACCTTGATGGGTGTAGGCTAATATACCTTGATGAGTGTAGGCTGGCACATGATGAATATAATCAATTAATACTCTATGAAGTAATGATATGGGCACACTTTGATTAGTATAGGATGACAAACCCTAAAGAGAGTCAAGCCAATGTACTAAGTATGATGAAATCAATATCCTAGTAAGGATGAGAGAGAAACTTATACTACTCATATGAGAAAGGTAATACTTCATGTTGATAATCAATTAATGATAATTGATGAGAATAATTAAGTATGATTGAATACTTATGGCAATAATATATGCTCTTATAATGTGAATTAGGGTTTGGTTGTTAAATATGAACTTGATAACCATAATTCACATCAATTTCATATTTAGGGTTTAGGGTTTAGGTTTTAGGGTTTATGATTGGTACACATCAAGTTGAATCGGAGCAATTCCTACAGGAAACTTGGAGCGCATATTGTTAGATATGAGGGGTGCACGTTGAGGTATCTCCTTGTATCCTTAACTCACATGATTGGCTTTGGGCCATACCCTAACAAGAGTGTAGTTTTAGGCCGTGACTCAATATACAATCAGGATTGGTTAAAAAACCATACCCTGATAAGAATCATGATTAACTACAGGTCATACCCTGATAAGGGAACAACTACGAGATGTATCTATCTAGTGTTGAGCCTATATACCAGGGCTAGAAAATTAGCAGTTTGACTTGTGATGTCACTGTAGGTTCACTCGTATTGACCGAGGGGGTGAGGTCATGGAGTCCCTCTCTTCCATGAACCTTGTATGGTACTAATGCTACCTAATTTAGGTTGGTTGGAGCATGAGCGGTATACCTCGTCTCCTCACGGCATATGATTGATTGTTGAAAGATTTCATCAGCCGTGTAGCGTATTTTCTTAAGGAACAAATAGGGAAATATTGAGTGAGGCTGCATTTGCTTCTGTATGTCATAGTTGATATATTATACATGTTCTTCATATTCCTTCTAAAAGTGATTGTATGATCTATTGCTCAGTTAAAGATATATGAACTATTTAAATGATGAGATTACACACTCTCCATATAACAAGTGATTAAACATGTCTATTTCAATAAAGGTTTCTTCTTCTATCTTTCATGAAGATTTATCTATGATAATAATATTATTGGAAAAGAGTTATATCTCTAGCTGAGATATGGATATCACCCCGTGGGTTTCCATACTTTTTAGGTGGATGTGCACAAGGAAGTAGAGGTCATGTAGCAGAGAGCGGGAAGCAGCAGTAGGTACAAAAATAATAGCTTACGTTGAGTGTGTTATTATGTGCCTTGTATAAATAGATTCCTATATGTCATCCTTATACTCTTAGGTCCTTGGGAGTTAGTGCATAAATAGTTTGATAATCGATCTGAGATTTTGGTTAGAACACCTTGATGTATAATGTTTCTTTTGTATATGTTTTGGTAAAGCAACTGATATCTCATATCCTTGTGATGTGATGGAATAATGTATGTATGAAGAGAACCATGATGTATATATGGCTTTGGTTTTTTATGTAAAGAGATTCCTGGTAGTGGATCTCTTGCTAAAAAGGTTTTAATTTTTAGTGATTTTCGGTAATCCACTTCTAATGATTATTTCCACATAGTTTTTTTCAATGTCACTGTCAATTTGATAGTGGTTGTCACATGCACAACAAGATGCATATATCACAGAGATGCCTACTCTGGTTCCTCCAAGGTTAAATTCAAAAGATAGTTGTTGAGTTTCTTCTATCACCGCTTAAAATAGGAAAGAAGGGGAAAAGACTAAGACATTGTCCCCTTCTAACCCATTAGTGGCTACCCAGTCAAACTCGAGGAAACTTTTGAATTCCTCAACTCTGGTGTGTTCTAAGATGGGTTCTAAAATTGCAAATACCATAAGGTCATGTTTGTTAGAGAGTGCCTTGAGACACACTTTTGTTCTATTATACACTGGAAGAGTGCCTTGAGACGCTCTTTTGTCTCCAACCAACCTAAATTAGGTAGCATTAGTACCATACAAGGTCCATGGAAGAGTCAGACTCCACGACCTCACCCCCTCAGCTAGTACGAGTGAACCTGCAGTGCTATCACGAGTCAAATTGCTATTTAGCTAGACTAGGTATATAGGCTCAACGCTAGAGAGATACAACCCGTAGTTGTTCCCTTATCAGGGTATGCCGTAGTCAATCTGGATTCTTATCAGGGTATGGTTCAAAACCAATCCTGATTGTATATTAAGTCACGGCCTAAAAATGCACTCTTGTTAGGGTATGGCCTGAAGCCAATCTAGTGAGTTAAGGATACAAGGAGATAACTCAACTTGCACCACGCATATTCAATAATATGTGCTTTGAGTTTCCTCCAAGAATTGCTCCTATTCAGCAAGTTCTGACACTGAATGGATCTATGGCCAGGGCAAACTACATTTTTAGTCTCTCATGATAAGTTTGAAGAACACTAGAGGGGGGGGGTGAATAGAGTTTTTACAATATTTTAACAATTATTTAACTCAAGCAACCAACATTTAAAAATGGAAGAAGGAGACAAGTGTTTAGAGTGGTTCCAACTTCAGCAAATACTAAAGTTGTCAGTCCACTACCCGGTTGCTTACCCAACCAGGATTTTGAAAGTATTTATTTTATTACCTTCACAAGGATTTATACAAAATACAATACTTTCTTTACACCCCTTGAACAGCCTTCACTTGAAGTAGATGCACCAACTTGAGGTAGCCTTCTTGAAGTAACTTCAAGCTCCCCCTTGAAGTAGCCTTCCTCTCTAGAAGTAACCTCCCGTTGCACCAGCCTTCTTGAAGTAGCTCAAGGTCCCCTTCTTCACCAAGAAGATCTCCACCCTCTCCAATCCGCAGCCTCCAACCTAGGAGTAGCAAGGAGAGTACAAACAATAATAGAGAACAAGAAAGGAAAAAAGGAAATTACAACTTATCCTTTTGTAGCACAAGGCTTGATTTGCCTAGATCAAGCGTATAGATCTCCTAACCAAAGTGTATGGAATTGTAATTGTAGTGGATAGGAGATGTTAGCCTATAGGACATGAATTTTGAGCTAAGGAAGGAAGTAGCCAATTGTCACAATGCTCAATTTTCTCACAAACAGATTTCTCAAAGTATGCTCAAGGATTTCTCAAGTGTAACAAGTGAGTTTGAGTGTCCTATGGCTTGTCCTATTTATAGGAATGGCCTATGGATGCTTAAGGACGTTCTAGACACCTTCTAGGGGTTTCTAAGTGCTTAACTAGCCGTTAGGTACAAGTTTTTTGCTTTAGCAACGGCTAATTAATTTACTCTGCAGTTGCTGTCAGAGTTCATCTCGGTCGAGGAATGGTCGACCGAGACACCTACTCGGTCGAACTCTTATCGACTGACAGGCTCTCTGAATCAAGTGTATGCAACGTTTATCTCCAACTGCCAACCACCTTGTCAGCTGTGTCTAACGGCTACTTGGGTCTTTCTCGGTCGAGAAGATTGTCGACCGAGAGTGTCTCGGTCGAGGAGTTAGTCGACCGAGATTGACTCTGTTTCAATTTTTCAATTTAAAGCACTAAGTGTGTGTATGAGTGTGCAAATGTGACACTATTGAAGGGGATGACCTATCTAAATGTGATGTTTAGCTAGGGAGAATCTAACACTTGATTTACATGAAATCTAAGTACTTGTACATTATATATTTGTACAAGTTTTTACAAAAGTGATTACATTTCATGAAAATATAAACATGTAAGTATATGAATTTCCCTAGTACTTTGTCATCCACCTTGTGCCTGCACACTCAAGTAGCACGTTAGATCAATAAGAATGAAATGTTTGTCATTATCAAAACAAAGGGATTTACAGATGTCCATTTAGCCAACAAAGTTAAGTGCATTACAACGTCTTTTAGCATCAATCAAGTTACAAGCATGAATTATAGATGAATGCTAAAAACAAAGGTGTAATACATTTTTCAAGGAATCTTGTATCAATTGAAACACATCTTGTTATATCCATCCTGGGATCTCAAACCCTTGAACACATTACTTGGAATCTCATCCTTTCAACATTTTCATTTTCATGATCACATGTTTTGGGTATCAAACCCTCATTTCATCATTGAACAGTGTCACCTCTTACCAGGAAATAATTATCTCTAGGTCATCAAACCCATATATATATATATATCATACTAGTTGTACAAGTATTTCACTAAACCCTAATTAGGGTTTTCAAGTTCATATTTAACAACCAAACCCTAATTCACATCATAAGAGCATAAATTATTTCCATAAGTATTCTAGCATACTTAATTATTCTCATAAATTATCATTAATTGATTATCAACATGAAGTATTACCTTTATCATATGAGTAGTATAAGTTTTTCTCTCATCCTTACTAGGATATTGATTTCAACATATTACATTGGCTTGATCTTATTTAAGGTTTGTCAGCCTATACTTATCAAAGTGTATCCATATCATTACTTCATAGAGTATTAATTGATTATATTCATCATGTGCCAACCTATAATCATCAAGGTATACCATCCTACACCCATCAAGGTGTATCGGCCTACACACTAACCATTGTATCAGCCTAGACACATTCACTTGTGTTGGCTTAAGATCCTCACTTTGTGTTGGGTTAGACACATGTATCGGCCATGACACTCTTCACGTTTGTTGGCCTAAGCTTCTCACTTTGTGCCGGGTTAGACACTATCAACAGATATGATCAAGGGGTGTATGTCCTTAGATACCATTATCACTTGGTGTCTATGACACTTTGACTTGTGTCACCCATGGCACATCAAAGTGATATCGGTTTAGAGGTTCATAGGGTGATATTGGTTTTGAGGTGCTTAAGGTGATATCTTCCTTGAGGTGCCTCAAGTGATATCGGCCATGAATCATATCTTGGTGTATCACCTTCACCATAACTTGGTGCATCGTCTTCTTCACAATTTAGCATACTATTTTCACCTCACTTAAGCATAACATCTTGACCTTAGTATAGGGTATTGGCCACCCTATCATCTAGTGTATCGGCCATATCATACTCAATGGTATCGACCTTACAATCATCTAGTGTATCGACCATAGCACCATCTATTTTGTCGCCCTAGCTATCACCAAGTAATATCGGCCTCTAGGGTTTTGATACATATCGGGTTCTAGGGTTTTAATAGTATCGGGTTAGCCATCATCAACACCCTTATATACTTTCACTATCAAGGTACCAGACTCACCACTACTTGTTGTGTCATCCATGACTTCAAGGAGTGTGTCACCCACACCTTCACATGGTGTCGGCCAAGGTTCCACGAAGTGTGTCACCCATCACCTTTGTGTCAGATTATAGGTGTGTTGGGTTGTTATTGTTAAGGGCATATCAGGTTAGCCCTATTGACTTCATATCTTCACTCAACTTTCAAGATATCGGCCTGCCCCCATCCTTAGCCTTAGGTGATAGGCTAGACAACTGTAAGAATGATGGCCCTTTACATGTAATAAACCGTTAATGGGTTAGGACCTCATGTGTATGAGGTTCCTCTCATATAATCCCATATTGGGTTAGGGTTTTCTAAACCAATATCAGTTTGTGCATGGGAGATTCCATCATCTTCAAGCTTAAACCCTTAGTCCACTAGCGCTCTAGTTCATGGACAACAACCCCATATATAATTAGATCTTGTAGAATCATTATTCAACCAAGGAAAGTCGAAATTGAAAAGGAATCATCAAGTATTGCATAATTGAAGGTGAATAACAATAGAGTTGAGTTCAAGTTATTTAACCCGCCTCATGATCACCACAAGAGCTTCAAGATCTAAATCTTCACAGTCTCAAGGTTGAAGATGACTTATCAAAATTCCAAGACTGGATTACAACCCTTCTATAAGAAAGAAGTTACCATAGTTAGGAACTTGATGAAGGAGAAAAGAAAGAAAGGAACCATGATCTGAGAAGCATAGTCCACTCATGGTTGAACACGGCCATGGCTTCACCTTAGGCTTGATTATCGAACTCCTTCCTATTCCTCAATCTTATATGGCCGTCCACCAAGAGAGGGATAATGTTAGAGTCGAAAGGTTTCATAAGTAGGTGAAAAGAGAGGCTTGTATAGTTGAGGTTCAAGAGAGAGAGAGAGTATGTGAGGTGTTACCACCATATGCACTTAGGTGACACATGTCCATGCATGGTAACTCCATGCATCCATAGTTATATTATCATGTAAAACTCATGTGGATAATCCAAAGATAATATACCAGCCATTGTGTAGCTTTCTTGACAAGATAGAACAACTGAATATCACTTTATAAGCAAACTGATACAACTTTTTCATGAAACATCTAAAATGATATGCTTCACTTACTTGAGGTTCTTAGCCCGATATGAATACTTCCAAAAAGTTACTAAACCGATATGGGACCTCCTCTCGCATTGAACCACATAAACTAACTTTACAAGAGAATTAAACTTTTATTTCTCTAATGTAATCTCACCATTAATGATACACATCCATACATTCATTATGTTTCTCACACTTTCATGTACATACGACATGACAATCATTTGCATTCTCTCTTATTAAGAAAACAAATATACAAAACATCATTTACAACTCTCTCACATCTATACAAGGACCTAGAGTGACAGGGACCGAATGAACTTAACTATACTCAAACTTAACTCTTGTGGCAGATCTACTCTGATGCAATGATATCTTCTTCAAGTCCATATGATTTCCCTAAAAATTTTGAGTAGAGGGGTGAGCCTACTCGCTCAGTGAATGAGTACAACAAAGAAATAGTCTAAAGCACTAATATAATTACAGATATACTTTTGAGCAACTGATATCAATTATAACAGTAGTAAGATTTAAAGAGTCTAATAATTGACAATCACAAATATGGCAGGATACTCTAGATATCTATAAGAGTGAATCAATATATGAAATGTTTGATTGATCATAAAGAGAACTAATAATTCAGAACAAAGAATAATTGAATAATTGTACACACCTGTTTGACCACTGGTTCATTTTATAATGCCCTGATCATATGCAGTGTACTCTACATATGAAGACTCATAGTGCACTACGATTACACCATACAAGACTTAGCAGACATACCCAGGAAATACTAAGTCTGACTACTCTCCTGGTCTACAATAGGGAAATGTCTCTCTGGCCTAAACTGGACTCCTCCTCTAACCTAAGCACAAAGGCAGAGAGTCAAGCCACCGCTTGGCCTTTTTTATACTCTAGTGCCACTAAGACTTCTGGTTGATGTTGGACATGGTTTTCTGTACTCTAGTCCCACTAGGACTTCTCGTTGATGTTGGACACTGCAAACTATAATTTAAGGAGACTTCCACTAGGCTTCGTCCCCCGTGCCACCTGATAGCACGTTCTGACCCCCATATACTGTACGTTGCCAGGGTTAAGTCATTTCACCCCTATGGCACAGACCTCACATAGGGGTTCTACGGTGTAAGTGCCCTTAAATCTATAATTTCATTATTTCCTAGAAAACTCTTACTATGTTGAACCTTTTTCTTACTTATACTCGACTCTGGCATTTGTATTGCATCTCGTCTATTTAATTGCAGTTCAAATCACAACATGAATATCATTCTAGACCTGACAGAGCAGTATACTCAAAAACATTGTAATTTACTGAGTAATCCATATATCATGCATGCAGGCAGATTGAAATTTCTTCAATAAACTAAACTCATATCAACTTGGCACATATACGCTGGAATTATACAATTGATCATCATAACACACTAACAAGAGTTAATTACTCAATATATTAGAAATCGTCAGTAGCACTTGTAAATTATCTGCAATTCCTCAAAAATCGAGCACATCAACCCAAATTCTAATTTATGCCTCACATAACTCAATTAAAAGTCAATTTACTTGACATGACAAGATTTAATTGTAAAAACGTGCGCATCAACCCTAATCTTGAGTTATGCATCATATAACTTAATTAAGAGTTAATTTCTTATCATGGAAAGAATGATTCATAATCACTAAGAACATTGATATCACAATACTAGATTCATTGAACACCATACACTTAGGGTTTCATTTACCTCATTCACTTATCACATGGCTCTCATAAGGATTTCATGCAACATAAACATTCACTGAATAAAGACTACTATCGACAAATCACATAAAATCAATATATGTATGAAACCTTGGAACTGGGCTGAATTTGGGTTTCTATGCCATTCACTGGGATATCATGCATCAATAATAACACTGGATAAATAAAGTCTATCATGTCAAGAAAATCCCATCAAATGGATTTCACGATATCTATTCACAAATATCCAACTTTCCTCGCATCTAGGGTTTCACCATCTTTACTGAGATATCAAACAAACACTATTCACTTTAAATGAATCAAGATAGTATTTTACATATATGTACTATGAATTTAGATAAACAATCATTTATAACCAAGGGGATCTAGATAAGCAAATTTCTCTATTTACTTATACAACAAATTTCAGTCATAGACAAATTCCCTATATTTCAGGTTATTCTTATAACCTCTGCGAATACTTAGGGAATTCTCATTAGGATGTATTGTATACATTTCTAATATGATTTTATCATCTGAAATTCATCCAAATAGAGGAAGAATCCATTTCATATCATTTTGCAACAACTTAGAACAAACAGACAATTCAGGGTTTGTAGTCGCATACTAAGAAATTAAAAATTATGGATGATTTAACCAATTTTCGTGCAATATACTATTTAAATGAAGTTCCCACTCACCCTAAGGTGTGAAAACACCTTAAAAACATATCCCATATTTGAAAATCTCGAATCCATATCAAATTCCTAGCAATTCACCTGATTCTTCTTCCTTTCAACTCGGAAACCCTTGAAATGAGGAATTATGAAGAAAGAGTGAGAAAAGGGGAAGTTTTGACACCATTTTGGATAAAATCAGAGGAGGGATGGAATTTTGAAATGTGAGAGAAGATTTACCATGAAACTATATCCAAAGAAGCTAAACTTATATGATTTCATCATTCCTCAGACCGCAAAACCCTAGGTCAGCATCTCCATCATTTTTCCTCTCAAACCCTAACTCTCTCGCTTTCTCTAGGATTTAGTTTCTATGGATTTAACCACAAATTATGAGAGATCCTTGTATTTTAGGTTGATCATATAGAGCAATTGAGCTTCTTGGGTCAATTGCATTTTGACCTCTCACTAAACCTTTTCTTATTTCAGTAGATTTTTCTATCATAAAAAGGTTTCTGTAATTCATATATTTTAGAGATCAAATCTTCTCCAAAAATTATAATAGTTTAGAATATTGTGTATAATTGAGTTACTAAGCTTCAGTTTAAATTTGAGATCATTCCAAACTCCCATTAAATAACTAAAAATCGAGTAGTGCACTGCTATCCAGAATTCTACAGAAATGTTAGTTACTTTAATTTGTCTACTGATAAGGTCTAAACACATCCAAAAATTATGAAAAATTTTACATGTTGTTTAAGATTCAATTTAATATCTCCAGTTAAAATTTCACATCATTTGGTTTCCAATAAATAAATAAAAATCAAACAATATACTACTGAACAACATTCTATCCGCATGGTCGGTTGAAGTATATCTCGACTGAGAATGACTTTCAAAGAACATCCAAAAATTCTGAAATTTTTCTCTAAAATGAAGATTGAGTTATACATATTATATCCAAATTTCAATTAAATCCAAATTACATAGAAAATATGATAAATTATTTACCGTACTACTATCTTGATCAAATTCCATACTCGTGTACCATCAAAGCCCTAATTTCAGCCAACTAGGGTTTATATTTCTCAAACCCTAATTCCTCAAACAATAGAACAGTTAACATTCTTATTAGGTTTAAAACATCATAATTGAATTATCATCATTAATTAGATTTAAGAAATGATCAATCCAATTAAGCATATAATCATCTAGGTAAACCCTAGTTTACCAATTAAGCTCGAATACGGTCATAACTATTCTACCCCCTTTAAAAGATTTCATCCTCAAAACATAAACATGCAAGAAAAGTACTTTCAAGGTTTATTTTAAGCTTCTGAAATCTTACATGTCATTATATTCTTGTATTTCATACTTGAATGCAGTTTCCAACATTAAGTCCTTTATTTATTTTCTAATCACAACATGTCTGAAATAGTTCCCAATGATATCCAACAAATTCTCTATGGCACAATCAATCATAGGATATAGAAAGAAATAACCATTTCAAAATTTTCATACTCTTGAGGTGTTTCCTCAACATTGATAATCTGATCCAACTATCTCAATTCATACGACTCAATATGTACTATTATTCTTTACTACCTCTGAGTCACAAAAGAGAGTTAACCATGTTGTTTTGAATTTTTACTATTGTGCTACTCAAATAGCAAAATAGTCTTGAGTTGAAAGACTAGATTCGACAACAATTATAAAATACTACTCGCGGAATCCCCATTGGATCATGGATGCATAAGGTGAAGCATTACCATCACATTCCATACTATTCTCAAGTATGAACCCACACATAATTCAAGGTGTAACCATCAGGTTATAGCATACTAGGGTTTCAAAAATAGTAACGGAGTACTCCATTATTATATTAGTCATTCAAGGACTATTCATAGCCAATTATCATCACTTAGTTATATTAAAGCTAGGTATAACAAGCTAGACTTCATTAGGGTTACATATCAATACAATATGGTTATCATCCCTTCTATTCATATGAGTGAATAGGTAAGACTACCTTATTTAGGGTAACCCTCCATTTGTTTTATCATCAATTGAACCATATCACCATACAACAATTGTGCACTACTAAGACGGGTTACTGGTATGAATGACTACAACTATGAGACACCAAAAATTAACGTATTGCTTGTACATCTACACTGAAATCATATGTAGAACCAATTTACATCCCTTAATATACCTTCAACGAATTATACTTCTAAAAAAAATTCACATATTACTAAAAGCCATTATTTTCTCTAATCTCTCTTCTCATTCATTACTACTTACTTTTTTCTACTTATCCTTCTCATTTTAATCATGTAGATTAAGCATCCCTAAAATTGAAACATACAAGGTATGAATAGATTATTCATTATTCTTGCTATTACTGTAAGAATTTATTTCATATCACACTTCACTCATATTGTATTTCTCCTTTTGTTCAAAACACACTTGCTACATTTCAAATTTATGTCTTACTCTTTGCTCCGAATCATTTTCATATTGTTCATCAACCTTTCAGATTAGCTAGGATTACTATCAGTGCTAGTTTACTTATCATAGTGCAAATCGCATGATCTTGTTTTATAGAGATGCTAGTATTCAAGGTCAAATCACTAGTGACAACCCTTGAACTACTACAACTCTAAACATTCTAGGGTTTGGTCCTTATCAGTAGCACGACGTTATTATGTGTGACTTTGCTCCCTTAATTTGAAAGTCAAACTTTGGATCTCACAAGTTTTACTAAAGTCTTCCTTATCTTATCAATTGAATTTCCTTTATCTTACTTGACCATTCAGATATATTACATTATCAATTTACCCTGCTAGGGTTTCATCATCATATTGTATGTCATAATTACATTCACTAGATGCCTCTACCATGGTGGTTATACATCATATATGATTCATTTTCTTATCACTTCATTCCCACATTGCTCTAATTAAGGAAGATATGAAAAAGAAGATGATTCTGAGACTTACAATTCTTATCTTCAAACATTCATTAATACATTTCTCATATGTACGTTTAATTAGTTATCAACAAGGATACTTGACGAATTAGCACTTTATTGAATCTAACAACCTCTTTCTTTAATAATCTATATTACTCCATTATGTTTCAAACCCTTCCTTACTTTCCATATTCCCCTTACCATATACTGCTATTCCACATGTCATCTTTAACTTCTAGTTTTCTCTTATGATCATGTTGCTTCTTTTAGGTGTATGATCATGTATACCATGTTGCATATATTTCTTTTTATTCTTCTACTAATGTGAAGTTAAAATTCTAAATCAATAATCTCCCTACTAGTTTCAACTCATGTTTAATACATTGCATATTCTTCATTTTAAATCAAACGACTCATGCATGGGTGAAACATAGTTTCTCTTTCAATCATGTTTTTCCTTCCTGAATATAGTCTACCTTTGTATGACATATTCATTTATTTAGCTACACGTTTGTTCTTCTTTTAGAAATTAGTTTTTTGTTCTATAGAGACTAAGAATCCAAAGGCAGTAAGGATGAATGTATTAACTTCACAATAAAGGTATACATTCCATGCTCTCAATTATATCATAACCCTCATTCCTTAATCAAGCTCATTATTTCCAACATTTCTCTTTGTTTCAACTAAGTTTCTTATCCTAGTTTTATGATTTACATGCTCATCTAGTTCTCTTCACTTTAACTCTTCTGAAGACTCTTCAATTCTATGTACTTATCGAATACTAAACTCTTTTCTTCTATTTTCCCTTTGCTTTGGAGTACATAAAAACATTGTACTCGATTATATAATCCATTCCTCATGATTGATTCTTACTATCTTGGCCCTTACATACTTTTCTCATATCTTTTCCATATTTCATATTTAGAGTTCATATAATACTAATAATTAAACTTAATCTGAACCTTATGTTGTGTTCCTTTATTCCCAATGAAGGGTTTCTCATATGAGGCCCCAAAGTTGGATATCAGATATCAGTTCTAACTGATTCTTAGCTATTCTAATCTTTCCCATATGTTTCAACGTTTTAGTGTATGTACATTCTCACTATGATGTGGGTCTAATTTATCCAGAGTCTACTCTTATTATATTATTAATTAGGAGTCATTAGATCCTAGTAACGCACCCTGCCAGCCTGACCAGGCCAAACCTGCAGTCCTGAAGCCAAGAACTGCTCAAGATTAACTAACTCCTATTAATCTCAAACATGTGGAAATAATATCCACTTAGGAAAGCTCATTCAAAGATCATTTCTAGTCTACTTGATACAAAGAATGTAATCAATAAATGCTACAACTGCATAGTATACAACAAATCTTAAAGACCCATATATATTTCAAAATATTGAATATCTGAATTCAAACATATAAGAGCTTTTCTATTCATCTTAAATAAAACAACAATATGAAATGAAAGTTCTATCTCATTTTATATTTATGCTCTTAATTCATGTTAATTATCTTGTTTCTAACCCTAATATTTCTAGGGTTCCTCTCTAGCCCATCCTTCCACTGTATACCTGGCCAGGGTATACATGAAAGAATAGACAAAGTAGCTTGATACTGGTTGATCCAAGTACTCATATACCGGGCCAGGATATCCAAATACTCAAATCGCCAGAGCTAACTTCATAACATCTCCTATCTTCCACACTTATGACTCTAACTTACTTACTTAATGGTCGTTGACAACTCAGCCTAAGCTCTGATACCAAGTTGTTACACCCCGATCTCACAATTACCACTAATCATGAGATTAGGGAATAAATTGAGGATTTAACGTCATACAAAGATCACCCTTAACATTTTCTTCTTTTTCAAACTCTTTGTTTTCTCGCATTGAACCACATAAACTAACTTTACAAGAGAATTAAACTTTTATTTCTCTAATATAATCTCAACATTAATGATACACATCCATACATTCATTATGTCTCTCACACTTTCATGTACATACGACATGACAATCATTTGCATTCTCTCTTATTAAGGAAACAAACATACAAAACATCATTTACAACTCTCTCACGTCTATACAAGGACCTAGAGTGATAGGGACCGACTGAACTTAACTATACTCAGACTTCACTCTTGTGGCAGATCTACTTTGATGCAATGATATCTTCTTCAAGTCCATGTGATTTTCCTAAATTTTTTAGTAGAGGGGTGAGCCTACTCACTCAGTGAATGAGTACTTCAAAGAAACAGTCTAAAGCACTGATATAATTACAGATATACTTTTGAGCAACTGATATCAATTATAACAACAGTAAGCTTTAAAGAGTCAAATAGTTGACAATCATAAATATGGCAGGATACTCTAGATATCTGTAAGAGTGAATCAATATATAAAATTCTTGATTGATCATAAAGAGAACTAATAATTCAGAAACATACAAAGAATAATTGAATAATTGTACACACTTGTTTGACCTCTCATTCATTTTATTATGCCCTAATCATATGTAGTGTACTCTACATATGAAGACTCATAGTGCACTACGATCACACCATACAAGACTTAGTAGACACACTCGAGAAATGCTAAGTCTGACTACTCTCCTGGTCTACAATAGGGAAATGGCCCTCTGGCCTAAACTAGACTCCTCCTCTAGCCTAAGCACACAGGCACAGAGTCAAGCCACCTCTTGGCTTTTTTTAAACTCTAGTGCCACCAAGACTTCTGGTTGATATTGGACACACTTTTCTGTACTCTAGTGCCACTAGGACTTCTGGTTGATGTTGGATACTACAAACTACAATTTAAGGAGACTTCCACTAGGCTTTGTCCCCCGTGCCACCTGATAGCACATTCTGACCCCCGTATACTGGACGCTACCAGGGTTAGGTCGTTTCACCCCTAAGGCGCAAAGCTCACATAGGGGTTCTACGGTGTCAGGGCCCTTAAATATATAATTTCATTATTTACTAGAAAACTCTTTCTATGTTGAACCTTTTTCTTACTTATACTAGACTATGGTATTTCTATAGCAATCTCGTCTATTTAATTGCAGTTCAAATCACGACATGAATATCATTCTATACCTGACAAAGCAGTATACTCAAAAACATTGTAATTTACTGAGTAATCCATATACCATGCATGCAGGCAGATTTAAATTTCTTAAATAAACTAAACTCATATCAACTTGGCTCATATATGCTGGAATTATACAATTGATCATCGTAACACACTAATAAGAGTTAATTACTTGATATATTAGAAATCATCAGTAGCACTTGTAAATTATCTATAATTCCTCGAAAATCGAGCACATCAACCCAAATTCTAAGTTATGCATCACATAACTCAATTAAAAGTCAATTTACTTGACATGCCAAGATTTAATTGTAAAAACGTGCGCATCAACCCTAATCTTGAATTATGCATCACATAACTTAATTAAGAGTTAATTTCTTATCATGGAAAGAATCATTAATAATAACTGAGAACATTGACATCACAATACTTGATTCATTGAACACCCTACCCTTAGGGTTTCATTTACCTCGTTCACTTATCACATGGCTCTCATAAGGATTTCATGCGACATAAACATTCACTGAATAAAGACTACTATCAACAAATCATATAAAATCAATATATGTATGAAACCTAAGAATTGAGCTGAATTTGGGTTTCCATGCCATTCACTGGGATATCATGCATCAATAATAACATTGGATAAATAAAGTCAATCATGTCAATAAAACCCCTTCAAATGGATTTCACGATATCTATTCACAAATATCCAACTTTCCTCGCATGTAGGGTTTCACCCTCTTTACTGAGATATCAAACAAACACTATTCAATTTAAAAGAATCAAGATAGTCTCTGACATATATGTACTATGAATTTATATAAGCAATCATTCATAACTAAGGGAACTAGATAAGCAAATTTCTCTATTTACATATACAACAAATTTCAGTCATAGACAAATTCCCTATATTTCAGTTTATTCTTATAAACTCTGTTAATACTTAGGGAATTCTCATTAGGGTGTATTGTGTACATTTCTAATATGATTTTATCATCTAAAATTCATCCAAATAGAGGAATAATCCATTTCATATCATTTTGCAACAAGTTAGAACAAATAGATAATTCAGAGTTTGTAGTCGCATACTAAGCAATTAAATATTATGGATGATTTTACCAATTTTTGTGCAATATACTGTTTAAAGGAAGTTCCCACTCACCCTAAGGTTTGAAAACACCTTAAAAACGTATCCCATATCTAAAAATATCGAATCCATATAAAATCCCTAGCAATTCACTCGATTCTTCTTCCTTTCAACTCGGAAACCCTAGAAATGAGGAATTATTAAGAAAGAGTGAGAAAAGGGGAATTTTTGTTACCATTTTGGATCAAATTAGAGGAGGGACGGAATTTTGACATGTGAGAGAAGATTTACCATGAAATTATATCCAAAGAAGCTAAACTTACATGATTTCATCATTCCTCAGACCGCAAAACCCTAGGTCAGCATCTCCATCATTTTCTCCTCTCAAACCCTAACTCCCCTCTCTCTCTAGGATTTCATTTCCCTAGATTGAACCGCGAATTATGGGAGCTCCTTGTGTGTTAGGTTGATCATATAGAGCAATTGAACTACTTGGGTCAATTGGACTTTGACCCCTCGCTAAACTTTTTCTTATTTCAACAGATTTTTCTGTCATAAAAAGTTTTCTGTAATTCATATATTTTAGAGATCAAACCTTCTAAAAAAATTATGTAATTTATGATATTATGTATAGTTGAGTTTCCAATATTCAATTAAAATTTGAAATCATTCTAATCTCCCATTAAATAAATAAAAATCGAATAGTGCACAGCTATCCAGAATTCTATAGAAATGTCAGTTACTGTAATTCGTCTACTGATTAGGTCTAAATGGATCCAAAAATTATGAAAATTTTATATGTTGTTTAAGATTAAGTTTCAGATATTTAGTTAAAATTTAACATCATTTGGAGTTACTAATCAATAACTAAAAATCAAACAATATACTTCTGAACTACATTCTGTCAGCATGGTTGGTTGAAGTATATCTCGATAGAGAATGACTTTCAAAGAACATCCAAAAATTCTGAAATTTTTCACTGAAATGCACGATTGAGTTATACATATTATATACAAATTTAAATTAAATCCATATTACATAGAAAATATGATAAATTATTTACCATACTACTATCTTGATCAAATTCCATACTCATGTACCATCAAAACCCTAATTTCAGCCAACTAGGGTTTATATTTCTCAAACCCTAATCTCTCTAACAATATAACACTTAACGTTCTTATTAGTTTTAAAACATCATAATTGAATTATCATCATTAATTAGATTTAAGAAATGATCAATCCAATTAAGCATATAATCATCCAGGTAAACCCTAGTTTACCAATTAAGCTCAAATACGGTCATAACAATTCTTACCCTCTTTAAAAGGTTTCATCCCCAAAATATAAACGTGCAATAAAAGTACTTTCAAGGTTTATTTTAAGCTTCTAAAATCTTACATATCATTATATTCTTGTATTTCATATTTGAATGCAGTTTTCAACATTAAGTCATTTATTTCTTTTCTAATCACAACATGTCTGAAACAATTCCCAATGATATCCAATGAATTCTCTATGCCACAATCAATCATAGGATAGAGAGAGAAATAACCATTTCAAAATTTTCATACTCTTGAGGTGTTTCCTCAACATTGATAATCCGATCCAACTATTTCAATTCATACGACTCAATATGTACTATTGTTATGTACTACCTCGGAGTCACAAAAGAAAGGTCACCATGTTGTTTTGAATTTTTACTATTGTGCTACTCAAATAGCAAAATAGTCTTGAGTTGAAAGTCTAGATTCAACAACAATTGTACAATACTACTCACGACATCCCCATTGGATCATGGATGCATAAGGTGAAGCATTACCATCACATTCCATACTATTCTCAAGTATGAACCCACACATAATTCAAGGTGTAACCATCAGGTTATAGTATAATAGGGTTTCAACAATAGTAACAGAGTACTCCATGATTGTATTAGTCATTCACGGAAAATTTGATGAATCCGAATTCATCATGATTTTCAGTCACCATTTTGGGCCCAATTCAATGAAATACATTCGATTTCATCTCCTTAAATCTTACAATGTGCAATTTTGCTTGATTAATCAGATTATCAAGTTATGAACTAGTTTTATATGAATTTCATGTAGATCATGCAGGTCAAGGTGAGGTTGAACCTTCAGCTGGGGCCCATTTTCACTCAACCCTAGATCTACCTTCACTCAAGATCCTCTCATCCTTGGTCTTAACCAAACGGTCTTGACCAAACAGTCTTGATCCATTTGGTTTCACCTCATTCAGTCTTGACCAAATGGTCTTCACCAAACGGTTTGCCCGTTCGGTCTGCTCAATCGATCTTAACCATTCGGTCTCGATCCAAACGGTTTCATTCATTCAGTTTTGACCTCTTGGTCTTAGCCATTCATCCATACGGTCTTGGCATTGCACCGACCTTTTGGTCTTGCCTCTATGATATGTCAAGATCGCGAGCCTATCCACACCATCAAATCCCCGATCTACGGTCCTCATCTACCCCCTCCATTCTGTCTAGGTTTCACATGCCCTAACGGTCTGCTCCTTCACCCTCTACATGATCTCAAGACCGTGTGAGGCCTCACGATCACAAGACCATGTAGCAAACCTTTCTCAAGATCGTATGGCAGCCGTCGAACCAAGACCAGTTGTCATTGCCACCACCGTACTAGAGCCCTTCTTCCTCTGCCTCTGTCTTCTTCTTCCTTCCACCACCTCTTCAAACCCTAGACATCCATCCAATATACTTCCCATTCCTCCATACTCCACCAGATCATGAGCATGCCGCCACTACCTACTCAACTGTAGCAGCGATCACCTCTGTGCTGCCTTCCTCCACTGCGCCCAATGCCTCCTCATCATCCATCGCCGACGCACCACCCACACCTACTACCTACCCAAACGGTCCTCAAGACCAATTGGAACTCATCGATCTGTAGGAACAGTTGGACAAAAAGACCGATTGGCGAGAGACCACTAGGAAAGATCGATCAGTGAAGACCGGTTGGCGCACAAGGACCGCATGAATGCAAGACCGATAGGGGCCTATCGGTTTCCCAAAACCATGAAATGGTGGAAGCGATCAGCCAGAAGGCGAGACCATTTGGAGGTCGTGAGACCGTGAAGAACACAAAAATGCGAGACTATTAGGGCATCAAGACCGTATGGACAGAACTCCCAAGACCGTTTGGATGTAGCAAACCGATAGAAGTTAGAACCGTTTGGAAGAAAATTAATACAAGACCGTGAGGAAAATTAATCGGTCTTCAAGACCATTTGGACAAGAGTCCTAGACTGATAAGAAGACTAAATGGTCTCTAAAACCGTGAATGCAAAACTATAAAAATTGCAACTGGGCCCAATTCATGAAGACCCCAACCCGTGCCTATAAATAGGACCAGTAGGGTCCTCATTTGGGGCATCAGATCTGGGATGCCGCCAGGCTTCCCAAACATAAGATTCGATCCAGATCCATCCACATACATCCACACTACTATCACTTTGCCTACTGCACCTCTTGTTGTGAGCAAGGAGGTTAAGACGAGAAAGAAGGTGGAGAAGAAGATTTGCCCGGTCTGCCTTGGTGGTTCTTCCTCCTCATCCAAATCTGCTCCAACATGACGTAGAAGACCACATCATCTTCACCGAGTTGTGACTACCTTCTGCATCATGCTCATGGTAGATTCTTCTCTCTCTCTCTCTCTTGTTCTTCTTATTTCTCGCATCATGAGCGAGTAGTTCCTTTTTGTTGGGGTGTGGGGACTAGCCCCACTGCCCATGCAAGCATGTTCTCTTGTTAAACATTCATTGGCAATGTATATAACTTTTCATTTTGTTGTTAATCATTAATGTTTATAGATTGATTACCTGCTTGCTTTTATCTTATTCTTCCCTATGTTGTGAGAACTTTTATATGTAGGGTAGAATGTCAATTAACGAGGTTGACTCCCAAACTAGAAATAGAATGGGATTCCTTGAGGTTGAAAGTGTATGATTCATGAGGGGACGAGCCATCTAGCCTACGGTGACGCTTCTATGGCCTAAACATCCCTCAGGGAAGGCCACAACTTCAGTTGGATATCTGTATCTTCGTTGTTAGTCGTCGATGTTTTCTTGTAGATTAATCGCCTGCTTGCTTGACGATTAGCACGGTTGACTCCCAACCTAGAAATAGAATGGGATTCCTTGAAGGTGTAAGTGGATGATGATCTGTGAGGGGACGAGCCATCTAGCCCACAGTGACGCTTTTGTGTGCCTAATGCCTGTATTGGGGGCCCACAACTTCAGTTGGATTTCTATATCTTCGGAGCCGTAAGTGAGTGATACGGATGGTGACGAGACATATGTTACCTAAGGTGATGCTTACACAAGCCAAATGCTCGTATGGGGGGTTTTGTAGCAACTCCATTTGGATGGTTAGATCTTGCCTGGATGTTTGTGATTGGATATCTTTGCATGAGTAGTGGTGGTGAAACCTGAGACCATCCCAGCGATTCCATATCATTAATCTAGATTCAACTTTAATTATGCTCTTTACTTTCTTGCAATAAGTTTAATTAAACTCAATTCAACCTTTGTTCTAAATATTAGCCTTACTTGAGCTAGACTAGACTAGCAATGATTCTTAAAAACATTGTCCCTTGGGATTCGATCCTCAACTATACTACGATAAGACCCGTCCGCTTGCGGGTGGTATTATTGCATAAGGTTTTGGTAAAAGCTCATGGATTTCAACCGTGAGTGAATTTGTTAGTGCGATAATAAGCCACGTCAAATTCTGGCGCCGTTGTAGGGGACAACAGAATCAGTTAGTCAAATCTAGTTCTTTTGATGCTAATCTAAGATTTTTCTTTTTCTTTTGATAAAATTGATCATCTACTTGAATTTGGCTCTACTCCGTCCATCTCACTTCTGAAAGATTTTTCCATCTCAGATACCCCCAAAGCATAGTGTATGCACCACTCAAATAGTCCTTGTCTCACTGCTAGCTTTGATCCTGAGATAGATAGAACTTTTCATCGTCAGAATAGAGAGAACCAAGTAAGGATGGCTCAAGAGGAGGAAATAACCCGAAGGGTTGCTCAAGCCCTTGCTGCACAAAGAGATAGGTTTATGCAAGAATCCAGAGCTGTAGTTGAAATAGAGATCTGAGCAGCTCAAGCAGCAACACAAGCAACAAAACTGCAAAAAGACCTTAGGGAGTTCTCAATCCCTAAAGTTGTTGATGTTCATCACCCAATACAACCTCCTCCCATCAATGCTACAAATTTCGAGATCCGAGCACACTAGATCACCTTGCTTCAAAACAACCCATTCTATGGTAAGCAAGGAGAAGATAGTCAGGAACATCTTCTAAGGTTTATCGATCTATGTGCTATGACAAAGCAAAATGGAGTAGCCGATGATGCCATACAACTTCTTCTCTTCAAGTATTCTCTCAAGCGAGAGCCATAAGTTGGTACAACTCCTTGCAATGCGAACCCATCACCACCTGAGAACAACTTCAAAACATTTTTCTAGAAAAGTTCTATCCGCCTTCTCTCACCTATGAAATCAGGGGACATATAACTCAATTCACTCAGGTCCCTGGAGAATCCCTTGCTGAAGTGTGGGAAAGATACAAAGAGCTCCTATGCAAGTGTTCACACCATGGCATTCCTAAGAATCAACTTATCAAGATCTTCTATAGGGGTGTGGATGATGATATCAAGAGGTTCTTAGACTCCTCATCTGGAGGTAACTTCATGCGTCAAAGTTATGATAGCGCATGGAAAGTTGTCACCCTTGGAGCTAAAAATCAAGCTAATTGGGGTAGATTAGTAGGAAAAGGAGTTTTGAAGGTAGGTATGGTTGAAGCTAATCCTGAGTACAAGTCTATTGCTGAAACCCTCAAACTCTTAGTTCCCAAGCAAGACCATATTGAATCATCTCTTGCTGCCTATGAAAGAAGACACTCACTCCCACAACAACAAGAAAAAATCAAGTCAGCTTCATTGTTCTGTGAAGCATGTAAAGGCACCGATCATTCTACGCTTGCCTGCAATGTTCTCTATGATGTTGTTCTAAGCAACATTTATGGCCAAGGAGATAATGGTCAAATGGAAAATCTTAATGTTGTCAACACCATCCCTAGTCAAGGATATTACAATCCAAATCAGAATAGGAACCATCCTAGTTTTCAATATGGAAATCCTTCAGGAGAAGAAAACTCGTGACAACTTGGCTCAAATAATTAGCAATGAGGCCCACCAGGATTCCAGTATAATCAACAACAAAATTTTGGGAATCAAGGAAACTTTAGGGGTAACTTTCAGAACAGGAACTACAACAATTATCAGAACAATTCTCAGTTCTAAAATCCCAACCAAGTCCCTCACCAAAATCAACAACAAGGGTAACAAGACAGTATAGTCTCTCTGGATGACAAACTAACGACCATTGAGAAGATGTTTCAGTCACAACGCACTATGATAGCTAACTAGCAAGCCCATCAGAAGGCTATTGAGTCTCAACTAGCTCAACTTGCAGCTAGCATGAAACCACCTGCTGGAGCCTTCACTGGCCAATCGGAGAACAACCCTAAGCACCCTAAGCAACCGAAGGCTGTCACCACCATGTCTGGAAAAGATTCTTCTGATTCTCCCATCAAGACACCTGTGGTTATTGCAGACGAGGACTCTACCATACCTGAGTCTCAACCAAAAGAAATGGCAATTGCTGATAAGATAGACAGGCAAAGTTCTGAGAAACCAACTGATGCAGAACCAGAAACACCTGAGCTGGATGTGCCAATATACAAGCCCCATATACCTTTCCCATCTCAATTAAGGCAGACAAAGCTTGACACTCGATTCAACAATTTCAAAGAAGCTATGAAGAAGCTTCATGTTGATATACCCTTTCTTGATGCACTGGCTGAAATACCAGCATGGACAAAGTACTTAAAGTCTCTCCTTACAAGGAAGTATATAACCAAAGAATATGAGTCAGTTAAGTTAGCAACAACCATTTCTGATATCATCCAGAGCAAGATGCCTAAGAAGTAGAAAGATCCAGGATCCTTTGGGATTTCATGCCATATCGGTGACTCTTCATGTAAGAAAAGGATTGGTCGATCATGGTGCTAGCATCTCTATCATGCCACTTAGCCTTTGTAAGAGGCTAGGGTTTGCTGAACTACTCCCGACTAGCATGACAATACAACTTGTAGATAACACTGTGACTCTCCCCTTAGGAATTACTGAGGATGTACCAGTCAAGGTAGGCAAGGGTTCCTATGTTCCATGTGAGTTTGTCATTATGGACATAAAGGAAGATGCCAGATACCCTCTCATATTTGGCCATCCATTCCTTGACACTGCAAGAGCTCTGATTGATGTTGAAGTAGGAACCTTACTACTTAGACTAGGTAAAGAAACTCCCGAGTTCAAAGTTTTCAAAAGTATGCGAAGACCAAGCATGCAAGAAGAAGTCTACTTGATTGATTGCATAGAGAAAATGTCACTACTTACGCAAGAGGATTATGAAGAAGAAGAATCTTTAGGTGTGGCTCTGACTAATCCAAATGCAGATAGTTCAGTTGATGAACAAGTGAAAAATTGTGAAGAAGATGCTGAAGCCAAATTTGAGGAACTCAAGGCTATGAATGTTACTGAAGAACCGAACAAGAAACCAGAAGCCCCTAAAATGAAACCCTTACCCGAGGGATTGAAGTACGTGTTTCTAGATGACCTCAAGGTCTTCCCAATCATCATAAATTCAAATCTAACAGTAGAACAAGAAGATAAACTCTTGACAGAATTAAAGGAAAGAAGAAAAGCTATCGGCTACAAGATGAGTGATCTCACCAGGGTCAGTCAAGCATTTTGTATGCATAGAATCCCCATGATGGAAGATCACAAGCTGACCGTTGAACATCAAAGGAAGCTTAATCCGAACATGAAGGAAGTAGTCTGTTGAGAAGTCATTAAACTGCTCACTACTAGAATCATCTATCTGATCTCTAATTCACCATGGGTAAGTCCCGTGCATGTTGTCCCCAAGAAAGGCGGAACTACTGTGATACGTAATGAAGACAATGAACTCATCCCCACTTGAAAAATCACAAGGTGGAGGATGTGTATTGATTACATGAAGTTAAACAAGGCGACTCGAAAGGATCATTTCCCGATGCCTTTTCTTGATCACGTCTTAGAGCGGTTGGCTCACCAAGAATATTTCTGCTATCTCGATGGTTACTTTGGATTCTATCAAATTCCTATACATCCAGATGACTAAGAGAAAATAGCTTTTACTTGCCCATTTGGAACATATGCCTTTAGAAGGATGTTGTTCGGCATCTGCAATGCGCCTGCAACTTTCCAACGTTGCATGGAGGCTATATTTGTATGACTCATGCCTGAAACATCTCTCCCTTGTCCTTAAATGGTGTGAAGAAGCACATCTTGTGTTAAATTCAGAGAAATGTCACTTCATGGTAAAGGAAGGCATTGTCCTTGGCCATAGAGTCAGTAATAGAGGTATCTAAGTTGACAGAGAAAAAATCAAAGTGATTTCCAAACTCACTATCTCGATGAATGTAAGAGAGGTTCGTGCGTTCCTCGATCATGCAGGATTTTATAGACGGTTTATAAAGGATTTATCCAAGATAACCAAGCCGATGATGAATTTGTTGCTAAAGGACGCTGATTTCCATTTTGACGAAGAATGTGTCAAGAGTTTCAATAACCTAAAGCATGTCCTTACAACAACACCCATCATTAGAGCTCCTGATTGGGATCACCCATTTGAAATTATGTGTGATGCCAGTGATTATGTTGTGGGTGTTGTTTTAGGCCAATATATAGAGAAGAAACATTATGTAATCTACTATGCATCTAAGACCCTCGATGAAGCTTAGAGGAACAACACGACTACTGAAAAGGAACTCCTTGTAGTTGTGTATGCCTTTGACAAGTTCAGATCCTATCTCATTGGTTCAAAAGTCATTGTCTACACAGATCATGCCACTATCCATTACCTCCTAGAGAAGAAAGATGCTAAACCTAGGTTAATCAGATGGATCCTCTTGCAAGAATTTGATCTGGAAATAAGAGATAAGAAAGGTATAGGGAACATTGTGTAAGACCACCTCAGTCATATCCAAACAATGGAAACTGAGAAGATCCCAATTAATGATTCTCTTCTAGATGACTAACTAATGAAAGTTTCAGAAGCTACCCCTTGGTACTCAGATTATGTGAACTATCTCGTTGCTGGTGTCATCCACCCTGAATGCACCGGGAATGCACTAAAGAAATTCATGCACGATGTGAAACAGTATCACTAGGATGAGTCATACCTATTCAAGCTCTGTGGTAATGGTCTCTACAGACATTGTATCGTTGAGGAAGAAGCCAAACTCATTTTAGAGCAATGTCACTCAGGCCCAGTTGGAGGCCATATGAGTTCTAAGAAAACTGCTTTGAAGGTCTTGCAATGTGGTTTCTTTTGGCCAACCATATCCAAAGATTCCTACAACTTTGTTTTATCATGTGAAAGTGTCAGAGAACAGGTAACATAACAAAGAGAGATGAGATGCCGCTGAATTTGTGGAAAGAAGTCAAGATATTTGATATTTGGGGTGTGGATTACATAGGTCCATTCCCATCCTCACATGGATTTTTCTACATCCTAGTTGCGGTGGATTACGTCTCAAGATGGGTTGAAGCCAAACCAACCGTCACTAGAGATTCCAAATCCGTCATCAAGATGTTCAAATATGTTATTTTTCCCCATTTCGGAGTTCCACGCACTGTGATATGCGATGGAGGATCTCATTTTCTGGAAAGAAGCTTTGAAGCATTGTTGAGGAAATATGGTGTAACACACAAAGTGGCCTCCCCCTACCATCAGCAAACAAGTGGACATGTAGAGGTCTTTAACCGTCAACTCAAGGCTATATTGGAAAAGACAGTAGGAAGCAACTGAAAAGATTGGTCAGTAAAAATCAATGATGCCTTGTGGGCCTACCGAACTGCTTTCAAGACTCCCCTTGGAACCACACCATTTTGATTAATATATGGGAAGTCATGCCACCTACCTATAGAACTCGAACACAAAGCATGGTGGGAAATAAAACATCTGAATTTTGATATGAAGAAAGCAGGCCAAGCCATGATTCTACGACTCCAGGAGCTGGAAGAAATCCGAATGACAGCTTATGAGAATGCACGAATCTATAAAGAACGCATGAAACTTTTGCACAATGGTCATATGAAAAGAAAGGACATACAAGTAGGAGACCAAGTTCTATTGTTCAACTCAAGACTAAATTTATTCCCAGGAAAACTCCGTTCTCACTGGTCTGGACCTTACATTGTCAAGAGCATCTCCCCACATGGTGCTTTCTCTTTATGGAGTAAAAAGTTAGGCAAATTTGTAGCCAATGGTCAACGCTTGAAGAGATATTCCACCTCAGCCGACACAAGCACCGGAGCAATGCTGGAACTCACCAATCCAACATATCCACCATAAAATTGACGGAATCAAGTCGAGCCATCGACATAAAACAAAGGTGCTTGTCGGGAGGCAACCCGATCAATAAATTCATTTTACCTTTAATTTTGAATTAGAAATTTTCCTTAATTTTGTTTTTCAATTTTAGTAATTTTGCACTAAATAAAAATTGCATCGAAAGATGCTATCTTAAGTTCTGATTAGTCTTCATTTTTGAAATTTTTAGATGGAGGACGCACACTGATTGGAACGCAACCACATCTGGTGGTCCAACTGGCATGAATCTTCCCCTCCATCTTGGATTTAGAGTTTGCTCAGGACGAGCAAATTTCTAAGTTTGGGGTGGACGGTGGGTGGTACATACTTTACTTTCCACCCACTCCTATCTATTTCAGACTTAAGATTTCATCGTTGCATTTTTGAGCAATTTTTTCAAAACAAGTAAAAATTTTCAAAAATTTTAAAGTTTTCAAAGAAATTGCACAGAAACTTGATGAAGTTCTGACACTTTTTGTTTCAATCGCCTAGATGGCTAGTTTCTCAAGCTATGCATTTTGAATCATTATACCCTCCTTATTCAAAGTAGATCCTCAAAAGGACCATTTTTTGAAACTAGCCTATTGATTGAAATCATCTTGTAAATCCTATGAATCCTAACATCATGATCCTTCTGCAAAAATGGCAAGTGTCTGTCGAACTGATAGGGATCAAACATGTCATGCTTCCTAACTGATAAGTGGAACAATAACATGGAATCCCCACCAGATCCTCGTCAAGTCATTATTTGAGTAGAGTACGATAATGAGAATGACCCGGTGCACTGAATTGTAAATCAAGTTGCATTCTGATCTGAACTCTCTTCTACACTTCTTCTATCATCTTCGTACCCCTTCATCCATCAAAAAGAAACAAAAATTTCCAAAATAGTGCCAAACCCTAAGTTCAGGGTGGCACACCACCTCCCTCTATATACACTTCTTACATACCCCTCGCCAATAAATAGGGGTGTACCACCAAGAAAAGATGCCAACGTGCACACAAAAAGAAAATGCAATCTCGAGTCGAATAGAGGAGAGATTCGCACAAAAAAATGCAATCATTGAAATTGCAATCATAAAATAAAAATCTCGAGTCAAATAGAAGAGAGATTAATTTCTTCCTTCCATACCACCGTTCACTCTCTTTTCTACCTAAAGGCACATTGAATGCCTCCACTGCCCTGAAATACACCAGTGTTAGATCAGCTGTACACTTGTTGTTCTGTGGGTATCTCTGGACTCTTACGAAACTCTTAGAAATGCTTGTTGTTGGAAAGATGTTGGAAAACAAACTCAGGAACAAAGATATGGTAAGATGTATTTAGTGATATCAGGAAGTTGAGATGCTTCGTCATGCTAAGTAGAAAGGAAACAATCATGATGTGAAGAGGAGGCAACCACACGAGTTGAAAGTATTCATTTGGCAACTATTTCAGGTTTTGTGTTACTCGAGGACGAGCAACCTTTAAGTTAGGGGTTCTGATGAATCCAAATTCATCATGATTTTCAATCGCCATTTTGGGCCCAATTCGACTAAATACATTCGATTTCATCTCCTTAAATCTTACAATGTGCAATTTTGTTTGGTTAATCAAATTATCAAGTTATTAACTAGTTTTATATGAATTTCATGCAGATCATGTAGGTCAAGGTGAGGTTGAACCTTCAGCTAGGGCCCACTTTCACTCAACCCTAGATCTACCTTCACTCAAGATCCTCTCATCCTTGGTCTTGACCAAATGGTCTTGATCCATCCGATTTCACCTCATTCAGTCTTGACCAAAAGGTTTGCCCGTTCGGTCTACTCAATCGATCTTAACCATTCGGTCTCGATCCAAACGGTTTCATTCATTCAGTTTTGACCTCTCGGTCTTAGCCATTCATGCATATGGTCTTGGCATTGCACCGACCTTTCGGTCTTGCCTCTACGATCTGTTAAGACCGCGAGCCTATCCACACCATCAGATCCCCGATCTACGGTCCTCATCTACCCGCTCCATTCAGTCTGGGTTTCACATGCCCTAACGGTTTGCTCCTTCACCCCTCTACATGATCTCAAGACCGTGTGAGGCCTCACGGTCTCAAGACTGTGTAGCAGACCTTTCTCAATACTGTATGGCAACCGTCGAACCAAGACCGGTTGCCATCGCCACCAACGTACCGGAGCCCTACTTCCTCTGCCTTCATCTTCTTATTCCTTCCGCACCTCTACAAACCCCAGACATCCATCCAATCTTCTTCCCACGCCTCCATACTCCACCAGATCATGAGCATGCCACCGCTACCTACTCAACTACAACATCGATCACCTCCGCGCTACCTTCCTCCACTGTGCCCAGTGCCTCCTTGTCATCCATGGCCGACGCACCACCCACACCTGCTACATGCCCAAATTTTCCTCAAAACCAATTGGAACTCATCGATCTGTAGGACCGGTTGGACAATAGGACCAATTGGCGAGAGACCACGAGGCAAGATCGATCAGTGAAGACCGGTTGGTAGACAAGGATCGCATGAACGCAAGACCGGTAGGGGCCTATCGGTTTCCCAAAACTATGAAGCGGTGGAAGCGATCAACCAAAAGGTGAGACTGTTTGGAGGCTGTGAGACTGTGAAGAACATAAAGACGTGAGACCGTTAGGGCATCAAGACCGTATGGAAAGAACTCCCAAGACCGCTTGGATGTAGCAAACTGATAGAAGTCAGAACCGTTTGGAAGAAAATTAATACAAGACTGTGAGGAAAATTAATCGGTCTCCAAGACCATTTGGACAAGAGTCCTAGACCAATAAGAAGACTAAACAGTCTCCAAAACCGTTAATGCAAAACTGTAAAAATTGCAACTGGGCCCAAATCATGAAGACCCCAACCAGTGCCTATAAATAGGACCAGAAGGGTCCTCATTTGGGGCATCAGATCCAGGATGCCGCCAGGCTGCCCAAACGCAAGATTCGATCCAGATCCATCCACATACATCCACGCTACTATCACTTCATGCTGCACCTCTTACTGCGAGCAAGGAGGTCAAGACAAGAAAGAAGTTGGAGAAGAAGATCTGCCCGGTCTGGCTTGGTGGTTCTTCCTCCTCATCTAGATCTGCTCCGATACGACGTAGAAGACCACATCATCTTCACCGAGCTGCGAATACCTTCTACATCATGCTCATGGTGGATTCTTCCCTCTCTCTTGTTCTTCTTATTTCTTGCATCATGAGCAAGTAGTTCCTTTTCGTTGGGGTGCGGGGACTAGCCTCGCTGCCCATGCAAGCATCTTCTCTTGTTAAACATTCCATGGCAATGTATATAACTTTTCATTTTGTTGTTAATCGTTAATGTTTGTAGATTTATTACCTACTTGCTTTTATCTTGTTCTTCCCTATGTTGTGACAACTTCTATATGTAGGATAGAATGTCAATTAACGAGGTTGACTCCCAAACTAGAAATAGAATGGGATTCCTTGAGGTCAAAAGTATATGATCCGTGAGGGGATGAGCCATCTAGCCTACGATGACACTTCTGTGGCCTAAACATCCCTCAGGGAGGGCCACAGCTTCAGTTGGATATCTGTATCTTTGTTGTTAATCGTCGATGTTTTCTTGTAGATTAACCACCTACTTGCTTGATGATTAGCACAGTTGACTCCCAAACTAGAAATAGAATGGGATTCCTTGAAGTCCTAAGTGGATGATCCGTGAGGGGACGAGCCATCTAGCCCATGGTGATGCTTCTGTGTGCCTAATGCCTGTATAGGGGTCCCACAACTTTAGTTGGATTTCTATATCATCGGAGCCGTAAGTGAGTGATCCAGATGGTGACGAGACATCTGATACTAAGGTGATACTTACGCAAGCCTAACGCCCGTATGGGGGGTTTTGCAGCAGCTCCATTTGGATGGTTAGATGTTGCCTAGATGTTTGTGATTGGATATGTTTGCATGAGTAGTGGTGGTGAAACCCAAGACCATCCCAGCGATTCCATATCATTAATCTAGATTCAACTTTAATTCTGCTCTTTACTTTCTTGCAATTAGTTTAATTAAACTCAACTCAACCTTTGTTCCAAATATTAGCCTCACTTGAACTAGACTAGATTAGCAACGATTCTTAAAAATGTTGTCCCTTGGGATTCGATCCTCAACTATAGTACGATAAGACATGTCCGCTTGCGGGTGGTATTATTGCACAAGGTTTTGGTAAAAGCTCAGGGATTTCAACCCTGAGTGAATTTGTTAGTGCGATAATAAGCAATGTCACTATTCATAGCCAATTACCATCACTTAATTATATTAAAGCTAGGTATAACAAGCTATACCTCATTAGGGTTACATATCAATACAATATGGTTATCATCCCTTCTATTCATATGAGTGAATAGGTAAGACTACCTTATTCAGGGTAACCCTCAATTTGTTTTATCATCATTTGAACCATATCACCATACAAAAATTGTACAATACTAAGATGGATTACTAGTATGAATGACTACAGCTATCAGACACCTAAAATTAACATATTGCTTGTACATGTACACTGAAATCATATGTAGAACCAATTTACATCCCTTAATATACCTTCAACAAATTATACTTCTAAAAACAAATTCACATATTACTAAAATCCATTGTTTTCTCTTATCTCTCTTCTCATTCATTACTACTTACTTTTTGCTACTTATCCTTCTCATTTTAATCATGTAGATTAAACATCCATAAAATTGAAGCATACAAGGTATGAATAGATTATTCATTATTCTTGCTATCACTGCAAGAATTTATTTCATATCACACTTCACTCATATTGTATTTCTCCTTTTGTTCAAAACACACTTGTTACATTTCAAATTTATATCTTACTCTTTGCTCTGAATCATTTTCATATTGTTCATCAACCTTTTAGATTAGCTAGGGTTACTATCAGTGCTAGTTTACTTCTCATAGTGCAAATCACATGATCTTGTTTTATAGAGATGCTAGCATTCAAGGTCAAATCACTAGTGACAACCCTTGAACTACTACAACTCTAAACATTCTAGGGTTTGGTCCTTATTAGAAGCACGACGTTATTGTGTGTGACTTTGCTCCCTTAATTTGAAAGTCAAACTTTGGATCTCACAAGTTTTACTAAATTCTTCATTATATTATCAATTGAATTTCCTTTCTCTTACTTGACCATTCAGATAGATTACATTCTCAATTTACCCTGCTAGGGTTTCATCGTCATATTGTATGTCATTATTACATTCACTAGATGCCTCTACCATGGTGGTTATGCATCATATATGATTCATTTTCTTATCACTTCATTCCCACATTTCTCTAATTAAGGAAGATATGAAAGAGAAGATGATTCTAAGACTTAGAATTCTTATCTTCAAACATTCATTAATACATTTATCATATGTAGGTTTAATTAATTATTAACAAGGATACTTGACTAATTAACACTTTCATGAATCTCGCAACCTCTTTATTGTATAATCTATATTACTCCATTATGTTTCAAACCCTTCCTTACTTTCCATAATCCCCTTACCATATACTGCTATTCCACATGTCATCTTTAACTTCTAGTTTTCTCTTATGATCATGTTGCTTCTTTTAGGTGTATGATCATGTATACCATGTTGCATATATTTCTTTTTATCCTTCTACTAATGTGAAGTTGAAATTCTAAATCAATAATCACCCTACTAGTTTCAACTCATGTTTAATACATTACATATTCTTCATTTTAAATCATATGTCTCATGCATGGGTGAAAGATAGTTTCTCTTTCAATCAAGTTTTTCCTTCCTGAATATAGTCTACCTTTGTATGACTTATTCATTTATTTAGCTACACTTTTGTTCTTCTTTTCGAAATTAGTTTGTTGTTCTATAGAGACTTAGAATCGAAAGGCAGTAAGGATGAATGTATTAACTTCACAATAAAGGTATACATTCCATGCTCTCAATTATATCATAACCTCATTCCTTAATCAAGCTCATTATTTCCAACATTTCTCTTTGTTTCAACTAAGTTTCTTATCCTAGTTTTATGATTTACATGCTCATCTAGTTCTCTTCACTTTAACTCTTCTGAAGACTCTTCACTTCTATGTACTTATCAAATACTTAACTCTTTTCTTCTATTTTCCCTTTGCTTTGGAGTACATAAAACCATTGTACTCGATTATATGGTCCATTCCTCATGATTGATTCTTACTATCTTGGCCCTTACATACTTTTCTTATATATTTTCCATATTTCATATTTAGAGTTCATATAATACTAATAATTAAACTTAATCTGAACCTTATGTCGTGTTCCTTTATTCCCAATGAAGGGTTTCTCATATGAGGCCCCAAAGTTGGATCTCAGATATCAGTTCTAACTGATTCTTAGCTATTCTAATCTTTCCCATATGTTTCAACATCTTAGTGTATGTACATTCTGACTATGATGTGGGTCTAATTTATCCAGAGTCTACTCTTATTATATTATTAATTAGGAGTCATTAGATCCTAGTAACGCACCCAGCCAGCCAGACTAGGCCAAACCTGCAGTCCTGAAGCCAAGATCTGCTCAAGATTAACTAACTCCTATTAATCTCAAACATGTGGAAAGAATATCCACTTAGGAAAGCTCATTCAAAGATCATTTCTAGTCTACTTGATACATAGAATGTAATCAATAAATGCTACAACTGCATAATGTACAACAAATCTTAAAGACCCATATATATTTCAAAATATTGAATATCTGAATTCAAACATACAAGAGCTGTTCTATTCATCTCAAATAAAACAACAATATGAAATGAAAGTTCTATCTCATTTTATATTTATTCTCTTAATTCATGTTACTTATCTTGTTTCTAACTGTAATATTTCTAGGGTTCCTCTCTAGCCCATCCTTCCATTGTATACCTAGCCAGGGTATACATGAAAGAATAGATAGAGTAGCTTGATACTGGTGATCCAAGTACTCAGATACCGGGCCAGGATATCCAAATACTCAAATCCCCAGTGCTAACATCATAACATCTCCTATCTGCCACACTTATGACTCTAACTTACTAACTTAATGGTCGCTGACAACTCAGCCTAAGCTCTAATACCAAGTTGTTACACCCCGATCTCACAATTACCACTAATCATGAGATTAGGGCATAAATTGAGGATTTAACGTAATACAAAGATCACCCTTAACTTTTTCTTCTTTTTCAAACTCTTTGTTTTCTCACATTGAACCACATAAACTAACTTTACAAGAGAATTAAACTTTTATTTCTCTAATGTAATCCTGATACACATCCATACATTCATTATTTTTCTCACACCTTCATGTACATACGACATGACAATCATTTGCATTCTCTCTTAATATGGAAACAAACATACAAAACATCATTTACAACCCTGTCACATCCGTACAAGGACCTAGAGTGACAGGGACCGACTGAACTAAACTATACTTACACTTAACTCTTGTGGCAGATCTACTCTGATGCAATGATATCTTCTTCAAGTCTATGTGATTTCCCTAAAACGTTTGAGTAGAGGGGTGATCCTACTCACTCAGTGAATGAGTACTTCAAAGAAATAGTCTAAAGCACTGATATAATTACAGATATACTTTTGAGCAACTAATATCAATTATAACAGCTGTAAGCTTTAAAGAGTATAATAATTGACAATCATAAATATGGAAGGATACTCTAGATATCAATAAGAGTGAATCAATATATGAAATGCTTGATTGATCATAAAGAGAACTAATAATTCAGAAACATACAAAGAATAATTGAATAACTGTACACACTTGTTTGACCTCTCATTCATTTTATTATGCCCTGATCATATGCAGTGTACTCTACATATGAAGACTCGTAGTGAACTATGATCACACCGTACAAGACTTAGCAGACACACCTGGGAAATGCTAAGTCTGACTACTCTCCTGGTCTGCAACAAGGAAATGGCTCTCTAGCCTAAACTTGACTCCTCCTCTAATCTGAGCACACAGGTGGAGAGTCAAGCCACCTCTTGGCTTTTTTTGTACTCTAGTGCCACCAGGACTTCTGGTTGATGTCAGACACACTTTTCTGTACTCTAGTGCCACTAGGACTTCTGGTTGATGTTGGACACTACAAACTATAATTTAAGGAGACTTCCACTAGGCTTCATCCTCTGTGCCACCTGATAGCACATTCTGACTCCTGTATACTGGACGCTGCCAGGGTTGGGTCATTTCACCCCTAAGGCACAGACCTCACATAGGGGTTCTACGATGTCAGGGCCCTTAAATCTATAATTTCATTATTTCCTAGAAAACTCTTACTATATTGAACCTTTTTCTTACTTATACTCGACTCTGGCATTTCTATGGCATCTCGTCTATTTAATTGCAGTTCAAATCACAACATGAATATCATTCTAGACCTGACAGAGCAGTATACTAAAAAACATTGTAATTTACTGAGTAATCCATATACCATGCATGCAGGTAGATTGAAATTTCTTAAATAAACTAAACTCATATCAACTTGGCTCATATACGCTGGAATTATACAATTGATCATCGTAACACACTAACAAGAGTTAATTACTCGATATATTAGAAATCATCATTAGCACTTGTAAATTATCTGTAATTCCTAAAAAATCGAGCACATCAACCCAAATTCTAAGTTATGCATCACATAACTCAATTAAAAGTCAATTTACTTGACACGACAAGATTTAATTGTAAAAACATGTGCATCAACCCTAATCTTGAGTTATGCATCACATAACTTAATTAAGCGTTAATTTCTTATCATGGCAAGAATTATTAATAATTACTGAGAACATTGATATCAGAATACTTGATTCATTGAACACCCCAACCTTAGGGTTTCATTTACCTCATTCACTTATCACATGGCTCTCGTAAGGATTTCATGCGACATAAACATTCACTGAATAAAGACTACTATCAACAAATCACATAAATTCAATATATGTATGAAACCTTGGAACTGAGCTGAATGTGGATTTCCATGCCATTCACTGGGATATCATGCATCAATAATAACATTGGATAAATAAAGTCTATCATGTCCAGAAAATCCCTTCAAATGGATTTCACGATATCCATTCGCAAATATCCAACTTTCCTCGCATCTAGGGTTTCACCCTCTTTACTGAGATATCAAACAAATACTATTCACTTTAAACAAATCAAGATAGTATCTGACATATATGTACTATGAATTTAGATAAACAATCATTCATAACCAAGGGGATCTAGATAAGCAAATTTCTCTATTTACTTATACAACAAATTTCAGTCATAGACAAATTCCCTATATTTCAGTTTATTCTTATAACCTCTGTGAATACTTAGGGAATTCTCATTAGGATGCATTGTATACATTTATAATATGATTTTATCATCTGAAATTCATCCAAACAAAGGACAAATCCATTTCATATCATTTTGCAACAACTTAGAACAAATAGACACTTTAGGGTTTATAGTCGCATACTAAGGAATTAAAATTATGGATGATTTAACCAATTTTCATGCAATATATTGTTTAAAGGAAGTTCCCACTCGCCCTAAGGTGTGAAAACACCTTAACAAGGTATCCCATATCTGAAAATCGTGAATCCATATCAAATCCCTAGCAATTCACTCGATTCTTCTTCCTTTCAACTTAGAAACCCTAGAAATGAGGAATTATGAAGAAAGAGTGAGAAAAGAGGAAGTTTTGATACCATTTTGGATCAAATCAGAGGAGGGACGGAATTTTTACATGTGAGAGAAGATTCACCATGCAACTATATCCTAAGAAGCTAACTTACATGATTTCATCATAACTCGGACCGCAAAACCCTAGGTCAGCATCTCCATCATTTTCTCCTCTCAAACCCTAACTCTCCCTCTCTATCTAGGATTTTGTTTCTCTGGATTGAACCAAGAATTATAAGAGCTCATTGTGTGTTAGTTTTATCATATAGAGAAATTGAGCTGCTTGGGTCAATTGCACTTTGACCCATCACTAAACTTTTTTTTATTTCAGCAGATTTTTCTGTCATAAAAAGGTTTCTGTAATTCGTATATTTCAGATATCAAAACTTCTCCAAAAATTATGATAATTTAGCATGTCATGTATAATTGAGGTAATAAGCTTCAATTAAAATTTGAGATCATTATAAGCTCCCATTAAATAACTAAAAATCTAATAGTTACTTCTATCCAGAATTCTGCAGAAATGTTAGTTACTGTAATTCGTCTACTGATAAGGTCTAAATGCATCCATAAATTATGAAAATTTTACATGTTATTTATGGTTGAGTTTCATATCTCCATTTGATATTTTAGATCATTTGTTTTTACCAATAAATAACTAAAAATCAAACAATATACTACTGAACAACATTCTATCAGCATGGCCGGTTGAAGTATATCTCGACTGAGAATGACTTTCAAAGAACATCCAAAAATTCTAAAATTTTACACTGAAATGCAAGATTGAGTTATACATATTATATCCAAATTTCAATTAAATCCAAATTACATAGAAAATATGATAAATTATTTACAGTACTAATATCTTGATCAAATTCCATACTCATGTACCATCAAAACCCTAATTTCAGCCAACTAGGGTTTATATTTCTCAAACCCTAATTTCTCATACAATAGAACACTTAACGTTCTTATTAGGTTTAAAACATCATAATTTAATTATCATCATTAATTAGATTTAAGAAATGATCAATCCAATTAAGCATATAATCATCCAGGTAAACCCTAGTTTACCAATTAAGCTCAGATACAGTCATAACACCCTATATGCCATCTAATTTGTTTTATCATCTTTGGGAAATAGGCCCAATTTTCATACAGAGTGGGTGATCATCATAACCTCACACCCTCTCCCTCATGTATTTATCTCTACAAAAAATTTCCCATAGAGACTCACCCATGCATACCTCCTCCCAACGAGCTTTTATTAGAAAATTTTGAAAATTGACCGTCAATCTAGGAATTTCCATACCTCCCTTTTCATGTGGTAGTTCTATCTTCTTTCTACAAACTAACTCTTTACATTCGTTCCCGTATTATATATCCATAAAAAAATTCACAAAAATAGCTTCAAACTTCTTGACTACCTTCATAGGAACTACATATGATGCCGTGATATACATCAGGATTGTTGCATAAGTATGCTTAATGAGAATTGAACATCCCACAAATGATAGAAATTTTCTTTTCACCCAGCCAATTTCTCCTTGATCTTTTCCACAAGTGGTTCCAAATGGTGGCACTGAATCCCTCCCTTAGTAAGCGATGCACCCAAGTATTCCAAGAAATCACCCTTGTAACTCAACTACAAAGTACCTTCAATAACATGATGACCTAATACTTTATACCGGGTAGGAACCTTGACTTTCACTTGTTTGTCCTCTAGCTAGATGAACTTTCATATGATTCCAATAAAATCATAAAATCAATTAATAGAATGTTCAACATAGGAGAAAATGACCATATCATGAGAAAACAATAAAATCAATGGTGCCTCAGTCAGGCCACATGAGTGAAATCTTTTAATATGGACTTGGTCCACCTCAACCTTCAATAACCTGCTAAAACACTCTTCAAAGACTATGAAAAGTGTCGGTGATAAGGGATTTCCTTGTTTGAGCCCTCTAGAAATGGGCAAGAAGCCCTCTGTGATTCCTTTCAAGACCATCGACATCCAAGCCTATTCAAGAAGAATACTAAAAAGTCATTCACCTTTGTCATGAGTCCAAACCTCTTCATAACTTCTCTAATAATTCTCTAGATGATCATTTCATACACTATCATCATATCCACCTTCACCATGACATTAGTATATGTGCCATTCAAGTTAGTATCATGTACCAATTCTCATGCCAAACATATGAGGTTAATGATATCCCTTCATCTAATGAAATCTTTGTTCTCTTGTGATATCATCTTAGATAGGAGATTCACCATTCTATTATTCAACGCCCTCCCTATAAGCATAACCAATACATTATGGACCAAGATAGGTCTAATGTTAGAAGACCAATAAGGTGGGTCTTCTAATTTTGGTATCAGGACCAACCTACTAAAAAAGATTTTGCAATGAAGTGTTGATCCTCTAAAAAAAGCCTTTTCCATATCATTCAAATCCTCCCTACTAATATCCCAAGAAGCTATGTAGAATTTAATTAAAATCCATCAGGTTTGGGCATCTTATGCTTATCCATGTACTTCAAAATTGTGATTAGTTCCTCACATTAGATCGGTATGCTAAGATAGAGAGGTTTTCTTCGGTGTTTGTCACTTCAAGAATCACATTAAGGAAAGGGTTATTATCTTCCACATCCATTGCCTATTGTTGTTATCACAATTTAAGGCACATGCCTTTTAGATATTCTATGACATTCCCCTCATCTTTCTTCAACTTGTGGATATTCCTCCTCCCCAGTCTCCCTTTAACTACCACATCATAGAAATTATTATATCTCTCTCGATCATTAAGATAACTCATCTTCAATGTTTCCTTCCAAATAGCCTTTTCCATGTCAATAATTTGACGAAGCTCCCCTTCAACATCAGCTAGTAACAGTGCATTATTGCTGGTAGGATTATTGTTGTAGAATTTTTGAGTCTGGTGGACCACATCTTCAAGGTCACTTATTTTGTGTTTTAAATTTCCAAACTTTACACAATTGGTTTACTTCAATTTCTTAATTAGATTTCATCTTCAAATGAAATCTAGTAGATGGTTCTATCCACACCTCATAGGTCCAACCTTTTACAATGACCTCTATATACTGCTGCTTAGGTTGTACTGATTCAATAACAAGAAGAGGGCAATGGTCAAATGATCATCCCTAGTCAAATGTCCAATCTTCATCTTATGGTTACTTCTCCATTTTTTATTCAATAACCCCTATCCAATTTCTCTCATTTTGTTGGGTTCCCACTTTGCTTATCAACCTAGGAGAAAGAACTTCCATAACATGAAACCTCCTCTCGCCCCATATCCCGAATCCAATTGTTGAATTCACCCATTGCCCCCTTGTCTAAAGGATTAGGACCATGAATCTCTTGCAGGTGTCTGATGATGTTGTAGTTACCCATTAGCAACTAGTTTTTGTCCCCAATACAATTCTAAATATCCTTCAGATTCATCCATAAATCTCTCCTCTCCCACATATCACACTTAGCGTATATTGTTATTATAGAAAATTCTTTGGCATGTTGGTTTCTCCAAAAAAATGTAATGTTCTGTTCATGAACCTCATGTATCAACACCTTTAGGTCAATATCAAAATTGTAATGATAAAGTATTGTACGTTATCATGTCACATTCTTGTATCAAATTTTGAACATAAACACCATGATCCTTTGGCTTTCTAATATCTACCATGTTTTAGTGGACTTGATTTTGAATCCAACAATATAAAAGTTTCCCCAATTTGACTATCATAGCCCAAGTTATGGCCTTTTGAACTTGGTTTGGCTTCCTTTGGATTTAATTCTTCTTTTACTTGATTTTGGTCTTAATTGGCCCAATCAGGGTCTGCGTAGGCCAGAAGCTACCACCCTTAGTTTGGAGAAACCCTAATGCATCCTTTTTATGACCCATAGATGAGTATCCAACGACTTTCAAGTTCTTTCCTTCCTTAGTCTGTATGCACTGTAGCAGTGCTTTTCGACCAACCAATAGGCGGTTTGTTTGACTCCTTTAGATGCTATTGGCTAGCCAAAGCCTCTTCAATCATCTCTATTTCCTTTCCCTATTCATTTCTGAGTTGTTTTGTGACTTTTAGTTCCACACTACCTGCCTCTTTCCTATTGCAGTTGCGGCACTGCCGTTGGAGGTGGCTTTGGGGGTTTCTACCCCAGCCAATGTCATACTTCAAAAAACCCATGGATGGCTTCATGTGGCCACAAGGGACCTGGTGGGCCAACTTTGAAGGCACTATGTTAACACTTCTTTCTTCTACCGTGTGGCTCCGGTGAGCAACTTGACACCGGCCACCGTGCAACTTGTGCTGAACGTGAGCAATCATGGTTGGGAGGTGTGACACCCTCAACCGATAGATCGTGGAGGGTCCACAATGGCCTAACAACTGAGGGTCAAGATCCTCCCTCACGAGCCTCTCCCAAGAATAGTGGGGCCCATAAATAGCCACTAAGGGTGTGCCACACAGAGTCCAGGTTGGGGATCAAGTTTGGTGATGGGTGATGGGCGGCGACAAGGGGTGTCCACCGACCCAACAGTTGCAGTCAAACTGGACAGCCAACGACTGGGTGGTGTAGTCTATGACTGCATGGCTAGGAGGCACACTCTTCCTAGAGCTAGATCTCATATAGAAGGAGAGGATCGAGCACATGCTAAATTGGTAATGCCCCTGCTTGCTTTCCTAAGTTTCTAATGCTTATTTTCATATAGTTCTAATGTAACCCTTCAAAAATTGATATCTCCCAACTCCCTTGGCCAAACCATACAAAATTATATATCAGATTAATCATCTCAAAAATATCTACAACATGAAAATATTTTCATACTCTGAATCCTCTTAATTTTCTCCTATTTTTTAAATATGCAATCTTTGACCATGTTGACTTCATTTAATGCATGTTTGTGATAACATTTGGACCTTTGATACACCTCTACCTATTTAATGATCATATCTGTACCTTTTATGAACTTTTAAACTGATCGAGGGTCCTATTAACCCTATTGATCATGAGTGACTCTATTTGCATAAAAGTGCCTTGAATTGAATATAAATAGTGAACCATGTTCATTGTTACATTCATGCTTCTAAATGACATCAAAGTCTCTCATCATCTGAAATCAGTAACATTGTGACATACATGACTCTCACATCAATAGTAAGGTACTCTTGACTATGTTTATTCTATATGAACCCTAATGCATGTTTGTGCCCCTTTTATATGAACACATGATATACCTTGGATCAAATGATGTGTTTGACATTTGTTGTGCATCAAATGACATTCTATTCCTGAAATAAGTAACTGCATGACATTTAGAGGTCCTAATGTCGAAGGTGCACACTATGTCTTGATATGTTGTTACATGTGGCTCTACATCCACTAGTGGTGTACATGACTTGGTTGCTTGGCTTGTTCCCTAATCTTAATGTGGATATAATTATGCCCTCTCCTATCTAATTATAGTTGACTCTATTATTCTCATGTTCCCTAATTGGATGTCCACCTAAGTCTCATGTTACCCCTAATGGCATGTGAACTATGTTGTTGTTGGAATGTATGTTGATATGATGATACCAAGTTGGACAATGATACCTAGACCCTATGGGACATATACCCAACTTTGTTCGTGCTTATTATTTTGCAATCTTTCTAATTTAAATCATACATTGTGCTTCGATCTCATGAATTGGTGGATCATGACCTTGTATGCCCTATTGTGAATCGTTTGACCCTAATTTGTACATAAGTGACTCAAATCTCATCATGATCATATATAATGCATGGAACATCTAAATGAAATGGAACTTGATCCCCACCTCTATGGTTGACCCTAAACCACAATAAGATCATTGAACATGTAATTAAGCAACTGTGAACCTAATTAGGCCAAAACCCTAAAATGGATCTAATTGGGGTTAATGATTAGAATCTGATACATGTATGTGATCTTGTAGTTAATCAGGTGTTCCTTGTGGCTAGATGGTCAAGGATAAGTAAATTAAGAATCTTTGAATCAGGTATGGGATTTAATAATTATATAACTATGCCTTTATTTCTTGAAATGTGATACATACATATGCTCGTTTACTTGCTCAAATATTTCCATGGAGTATTCTAGTATTGTACTCAATATTTGTCTCATTGTTGTTTTATAACTTGCAAATATAAGATAGAAACTCCATTATACAAACCTTGGGCACCTACATGTATTGTCAGGGTAAGGACATGAGGTTGGGCATCCTATATGAGTTGTCAAGATAGGGTGGACCATGTCGATAAAATGATTAGCTAATCCTAAGCACCCTTATAAACTCTTATGATGGGAAGTAGTTAAAGACCTTATGATATATGATGTTGTTGGTATAATTGGAATAAAGTGATATAAAACATGAACACTTGCTTTTCTAAAGACTTAAACTATTTGTTCTTGTTTGTTACTTTTGAAATCATTTCAAATTATGCAAAGCTTATGTATATGCACCTTTTAGCTATGTACTCAGGACCTTGTGTGCTTGACCCGCATTGTTTCACGTATTTTTATAGGTTTAGAGCTGACTAGCCGTTGAAGAGATTGGTGAGCTATGTCATGTGTTCTTATTTTAAGGTCCCTAGTATACATGAACAGACTTGTAAGATTGTACTCTAAATTTGTAATTGGAATCTACGTAATAAAATAGCATTGCTTAATATATCTTGTTGAATGTTGAGATTATGATTGGTGCTTTTATCTTGTTATCTATTCATGTATGCTAAGCTTTATACTTCTGCATTTGCACTTTGTTAATACCATGCTAGGGATGGAGCCTAGCTCCTAACACCATTGACTTTATAATCATTTGGAGTTAGGATTTGGGTAACAAATGGTTCCGTGACACCATCACTGTAAACCTTCATGTTCTATACTAAAACTTCAATCCTAAATGGTATGTGCTTTAAAATTATTTCCACTCTCACCAACACTCCCACTAAGTCATGTGGTTCTCTTTGCCATATTGACAAGACATAAAGTTTTCCAAAACTTGTGATTATTTCCCTAATGGAGTCTTCTTTCTTGAAAGTGTATACAACCCCTTCCATATAACACTAAACACCTTATTATTATGATATTGCTCCTTCTTTCCTACTTCTAGCCCTTCCACTACCTCATTATTTATCTGGAGTCAATTAGATAACACAACGTGCTTCCCCTATGGTTTCAAAGATGACTAAGGTTGACCGAAATACCCTCTTCTCAATGATTAAATCTTTTGGACATGCTACATCTAGAAATCTCTTCATGGATGAACATTGGATATCTTTGATACATTGTACCCTGATTGTTGTGTTTAGAACCTCTCTGCCTCTCTTCTTTTCTCATTGTGGGATTTAATGAAACCTTCTAGGTTCTAGTTTGCATTCTCCATTGCATATGATCAACCACATGTCCTGTTTGTGCCTTCTTCAAGATAGGAAAGTCACTATCCTTCCATATAGGGATTCCTTATGGATCCACATTGATTAGAGATTTGTGATTTTCCTAGGAAGAAATAGAAGACTTGTGGGGTTTAGCATTTTCTGTGCTAGTGGTCTTGTCACAAATGCCTAAAGCACACATCCTTCTATAGATCATAAAAAAGCCTTCTCTTTGATTTATCTTGCTTAATCTCTTGATACTATGATTTCACTATGTCTTTTCTCCTATTTTCATCCAAAAATCATTTTTGTCGATCATCCTGATTGTCCTCCTCCATCAAATACCCAAATGAGGTCTCGTGGTGTTGTTTTCCTCCACTTGCGGTGGGTTGTTGAGATTCCTTATACTCCATCATCAACAACACTTCTATATTACCTGAAACCTCAAGGGGATGTCTAATGTCTTGTGATTTTTCTATGTTAGAATCTTTGGTTGTTGTACTCTCCTTTACAATCCTCTTAGCCACCAAACTAAAAGATCTCCTCTTGTTCAATCGTGTAAGACGTCATGGTCAAATAGTCATGCATGATTCTGTACACCCCAAAAATTGGCTAGTAGATCTAGAGTGAAGAAAGAGATGATTATGAGGATAGTAGTGAGTTGGGCTAATAGCTTAGGATTTCAGTGTAACCAATTCTTAGGGTCAATCCATAGGGTGATTCGTCCCCCATATCCTAGCCTCTACACAAACACTACCTAGGATTAAGATCGGGCCAGTGACCTCTATGGCGTTGATGGAGGAGTCGCCAGGAGGGATTCCCATCCAATGGGAGATCGTGGTGCTCACGACCTCTAGGTGTTTCCCTACCAATCATGTATGAAGAACAACTCTTCTTGATAGTAGGGTCTATCAACAAACATGTTTCTTATATAGGGGTTCTTGTAGATATGGGTGAGTGCGCAAATGAAGTCACCAAATATATGCTTGCCGATAGAGGTTTGTGTTAATAGACGGTTACAAGAAAAAAATGTTGTGACATTATGTCTATGGATGTAATGACAATGGTTTAAATGTATCTGGTACAAAAAAACCTTCTCCTAGGAGGATGCATGTAATTTTAGACATGTCAGGGCGCTGAGCTAATGGACTCTGTCTAAATTACATAAATATATAAACACTTATCCCATATTACATGACTCATATCTATTTTTTGCTTCTAAAAATATTCACATCATTCTTGTTGGTTTGATAGCCACAAGTTAGGGTTCAAAACTACATTTGAACACTAAGAAAGAGGTAAAGAAAAAACTTTATCTTGAAATCACAAAGCGGTGTCATTAAAAATTGTAACTTATTCTCTAGAAATAGGATGTAAATAAAGATTTACACTGTGATGGTGTGGATCTTTCATTCTCTTCATGTAAGTACCCTCTATCTTAATTTAGATGTAGTTCTTATTCTTTCCTTTAGCTTCACGATTTTATCTATTTATACTTATTTGAGTTCATCTTATCTTCATATAACAAGTGGTGACATTCAATTTGACATATATCCTAATTTTCTCCTACATCATACACTACTCCCTTTCTTCCCTTATTGACCCCATGTATGAATCTATTTCTAACATCTTTTAGTGTTGGTTGTGTAGAGGGAATTCTTACACATCCAACACATCAAATTTACCCCTATTAGGATCTCATATGAGGGATATATGCTTGATCAAAGCCCTTTCTTTATAATTCTATTTTATACCTATTTTCTACCCTTTTTTAGTCTTAGAAGGACGCTTTGGTCCCAAGATCGGGCACATGACCCACCCATTTTTATCTTCCCCCTTTTCCCTTTTACCCTCACCTATCTACCTCTCTCGTTGGGGCTCACGTGAGTTGTGGGATCCATTCTCCATGGATCAAAATCATAATTGGTATCCACAAGATTGTCTTCCTCCCTCACATTAGCCTCTACACCACATCAGTTTTGTTGTTGTGCACCGACAATGTCCACCCACACTGTTAAATCCCAGGGCCCTCCTTTTCTAGCTAATTAATGCATGCCACATGGTATTTCCTCCCCCACCTCTCTCTCACCAAAATACATAAAAATGATTTATTATTCCAAAAATCCAATCTTTTAGACCCTATACTCAAATGTAGCCAAATTGTATATCATTTTGATAAAAAATGTCACCTTTTTAATGATTCTATTGTGGAAACCTAAATCTACTTGTTATTTCACAAGTTTTGCCAAAAGTGATTCTTTTATGTATATTTATTGAGCTAAATTTCCTAGTATAGTTTTCTTGATTCATGAATGGTTAAATACTCCTTTTACTACTTGATTAATAACATTGATCCAAGTTTAGACTTGGATAATGATATAAATCCTCTCGATATACATCTGATGAGTATCTCGACCTAAAAGTGAGTCTTTTATGATAATGCATGCTGATACTTAATCAAGATGTGAACTTTGATTCAATTAATCATCAAATGACAATCTGATTTCAAAATAAGGAAACTTTATCATGTTATATGACATGATTAACTAAAATATTATACTATTTTGTCTTGTCACTCATAAAACATCAAGACTCACCTTATATACTAAGGTAACTTAAATTACTTGACCACGATCGTTCATGTTTAAACAAGATAATATTTTGAATCACATTCTCTCTCAATTTTGAAAGTAGAGAATATTGTAATCTAATAACTCTAACAATGTGGATGTTCAATCTAGGCCTAAGGAATTGTTCACTACAATAAAAATGTCTATTAGTTACATTTACTACACATGTATTTTTAAAAAATGCCATTACACATTCACATTTAGAGTCATTTTGAATTTAATAACCAGTAAAGAATTTGCTATATATGCAAGCAGAAATACATGGTACACTAACATTTCAGATTTTAATAACAAAAACTGATCCAATTTCACCTATATGGATCATTTGCTTTGTGCCACTTCTTGTTCACCAAATGCAAAAGTTGCAATCATTTGATCTCCTCCCACCAATTTTTTAGCTAGCCCAAAATTAAATTTGTTGGGATGAGACCCTTCTTGTGACAAAGAAATAGATGATTGGCTATCCTTCTCTTCATTCTAATCACTGAACACCAAATCCATCTTCTCACTTCCTCCACCACCATCACGATGCCGTCTAACCCCTTATTTCTATTGTTGTTTCTATCTCCAATCTCGATCCAATCCCATGACACAATCACTGCCTTCTCTCCCTTCATCCCCAAATAGAGATCTAATTATCTGCTCCTTGCATAAGTCATTCTATCTTGCCCCACCCTCCACCCTCTCTGACAATGTAACCAACCTCAATGTCTATTGAGGAGTGCCAATTCAGTGAGATCCTAAGCCCCACCTATTACTCACTACTAGAAGAGGAGGCCTAAATAAACGTGTGTTAGGCCAAAATTTTGATGTGGGAATATCGCTTAATAACCATGCACATGAAATTATTTTTAACTGAGGCAAGCCCAATCCAATAGAAAAAAAAAAGCAAGGTGATGGATAGTTCGATATTGTTATCACCTAGTTACTTTCACGTGACTTGACCCCCACAAATCTCATTTCTCAACTGGAGATGAAAAAAATGAAAAACCCTCGCCTTACAGTCAGTTGTTGACATGCCTCCTAACTACAAGTTCTCCCCACTCCTATCTTCCACACTTCTGACTCTTAACCGCAAGGCCTCTCCCTTGTGACTCCTAGTACCTCACCCTCATGACTCCCAGCCACAAATCCTTCATCCCTCCTAACTCCCAGGAGCAAAACCTCCCTCCTTCCATCATCCTCCCAGGTGTGCACCCCAATAACACCTGCCTGCCTTTCTGATGCAAAGCACTACAATGTGGAAACAACTAGAGATCCAGACAATGCTTCCACCAATTTCCAGTCAGCCTCCATCGTGGACTCGTAGATCCAAGTGGTACTTCTATCCTCTAACTTTGCAGCATTGCCTCCTTTTTCACCAGGAGGACATGGAGGCAACAACACTCTATCGTTTCTTGTCACCAACAACCATACATCAATGATTCAACACTAATTAGTAGAGGTGATAGATCTGGCCCTATCTCCTGGTGAGTTGAGATAAGGCATACAACCCCAACTCACTCATATTGCTCCTGATCAAGTGAGATTTCTTCTTAGCTACTTTCCCTCATAGTGTGTCTCTTATTTTGCACCCTTTTCTAATGTGTAATCCATAATATAGTGGATATATGCATGCATTTTGGATTGTGTTCCCTCTCCGTATGTCTAGCAAAATCAAGATCATCTGCTCAGATACTCATTATCCCGTTGATCTACATTTTTATTTATCTTTTTTTTTAGATTGTAAACTAAGATTTTGTTATTTGTAGCAACCTGTCTTATTTAATTAATCAAACAAACACGTTAAGTGCATACACAATGTCATACAAAGGAATGTGATATGAAAAGATATTAAGTCAATCAACATAAGAATCCATACATCTATACGTGGATCTATAATTAGCCTTGATACCATAGTTAAAATTTGTCTCATTATGTTGAGTGGTAGATCACGATCAATGTCTTTTAATATGATATAACATATATGAAATACATGATTTGGAGAGATATGTATAGGAATTATATCACAAATCCCACATTAAATAACTAATCAATCTAGAAAAATGCTTGTCAAATCATCTATCATTGGTTGACTAATGTCTAGATTGTTGGAACACATGAATGACTAAAAAATTAAACAATTTGTAGTTGAAAAGTAAAATTTATTTGTGGGTATTTATGTATTTGTTATTCCTTTTAAACACCATAAATGTTGAGTACTATCTATATCTTTATATTATGCTTACATAATATGTTGAGAGAAATATATATATTTATATGTATGCTTTTATAATATTCTGTTAAACAAACAAAACTTGTCCATGTTTGTGTTCTTACATTGGATAGTGCTCCCTTGGCATGATAAACTATCTTTACCACTAGAAGTTGTTGTTTGTATTCAATTTTGATATATGGAAACAACTATTTAACTTCCCTTAGAGTTCCTTTGTTTAATTTTAGATGGTCATGGATTGTGGTGTTCATTTTGTTCACATGAATATAGTCGATGCGTGAACACATGGATTTACATCATGATATATGGTTTCTTGTACCCATATCCTATGCTCATGAGTTTGACTTGCTTTAGATATATGTATTTCATGCTCTTTATCAAGAGTGAAAGGAAGGTGAGGCTAACCAAGTGGCATTTTGCCTATTCACAAAAGGAAAGATTCAAGGCATTTTAATCCTTTACATTTTATTCATTATTGTCCTCATATATCATCCTCACATTGACTTGCATTTGATAGAAGTATTTCGTGCTTCTTATCAAGAAGCAAGAGAATGTGAAGTTGACCAAGTGTAATGTTGCCTAAAAAATAAGGAAAGATCCAATGTATTGTGTTCCTCTACATCTTCTTCATAGGCTTACTTTTCTTTTCTCCAATTCCTCTTATAGATAAAACATTCACGTTTTTTAACATAATAACAATATGTCTTAGTTACCTTTTTATTTTAATCAAAAGCTTATCATTGTCAAGTCTGAACCTATGAGAATGGTTTGCTAAATATTTATTTAGCAAAATCTGGTAGTCATTACTAATAAGAATGAGTTTTTTCTTGATATGAATAGTCAATTGAAGATTCTAAGTCACTTAACACCTCTTTAAACTCTTTCAAGTTAGAATTCTTACCAGATGAAGAAATTGTTCTCTCTACAACATCTAGGGATGGGAGGAGGAGTGATGTGAATGCCCATATTTTTACATCTAATAGATCTTGTGCATTCTACAAATCTGAATACTTACTTCTCCCCCACCGTATATGATGGATGTAGTATTCCCATATATCTACATTTGACGACTCTAATCAAACACTAAAATTAAACCCATGACATATCTCCCATATCCATCCCCATATCTCTCTCGTGACATCCCTCACAACTAAAAACATGATCTCTCACCTCTATCCTCACATCTATCCCTCATAGAAATCTTTTTAGAGCTCCATGTCCTTCTCACTTGTAAACATGACTCCTTTGCCACACTTTGTAGATTCATTATGTGTTAGTCTACATGCTCCTACCTCAAAAATCATGGAGCTCTAAGCATGTTGTCACAAAATTTTGGGTAGGTAGGTGGGTAGTTATCTTAAAATGAATTCCAAATGGTCAAAATATATTACAAACTAATAATCTATTGCGATAAAAATGCTAACACAATTTAAAATATCTATTTATTAGAAAGTATGCACATGTGGTTTCCCCTTCAACCACAACCCTTTTTGTATACACATGTATTATAACTGGATGGATTAAAGCAACACCAAACAACACCACCAAGTCAATTGATATACACAATTTTCATTTTTTTCTTTGATAATTTGGTGTAGTTTCCATACTACTGTAGAAAAGGTTTTAATAAAAAAATGAAAAATTAGCATGAAGAACATAATGTTCGATTCATGATATCATGCGACAGGCTGAATCCTCTTGTCATGGCTATTGGTACTAACTTCTTAATATAGACTCTAATTGTGGTGATGCATGCCGTGAAATCTACTCTCAGATATGATGGATTATTTGATTAATGTCATTTTTATATACATTGTTTCATTTTTGTAGGGTGATGGAACAAGGCTATTTGTAGAGACCCTTGTCCCACTCACACTATAGGGGGGGAATATTATTTTAACTACTGTTAAGAAATGGTATGTGCAATTACTCTCATGATTTATCTTTTGTTGGCTATTTTTTTGTCTTTTGATAATTTCATTTTTTGCTTGCATGTGTATAGGTTTAAAAATGGAGTTAATTCATCTGATCTGGACGTTTATACCAAATATCACCAAGTTAAGAAGGGAATCAGTTCATCCAAACTGGATGTGTATCTCCAATATCACCAAGAGAAGAAGGATATTTATTAATAACAATACACACAACAAACATTTGTAATTTTTATGTACACATACATTGTTCATAGTTATCACTACATGTCATGTTTTGAGTACTTAAATCACATTTAGGAGGAAATTGTTCAGAAACACACACATTATCCAGTTGATAAGACAACAAATCTTGAAGTTTTTGTTAAAGTACTTAATTCAATAAAATGGTAAACAAAATGGTGGCTGTGAAAGAGGGTATTATGGAGCGTCATCAAGACAAATATGCAAAGAAGCTCATCTACAACAAGTGAAGATGCAACCATATGCTAGGAAACAAGTTCAAGATCAACAACTAGAAGTTAGGATTTCTATGATATGAGTACAAATACAAATGCAATATTGACTTCAATGTCTTTGTGTGACTTACTAGTACCACATAAATTATATGATTGTATTTTTGAAAATCAAGCACAAACAACCAAGTATCTTGATCAAGCCCACAATGATAGTAGTTGCAATGACAATCAGGTATAGCACATGCACTATAAATTTATCATATTTATGGTTGAACTCTTCTTATATAGTTGAATTAGTAATTCCATAGCAACCTTGATAGTCTTACAAATCTTTGAATAAAAACTCAATCCCATCCTCACACTTTTGGTATTATTTGTCTTTTTATATTTGTACGTAGCCAAATTCATGAATTACATGTGACTCTCACTAGTTTTTATAGTTATTACATGCACACACATATAAGAAAAGTAGGAAAGCAATTATATTGCATCACAAGAAATTTGTCTTCTCATGCCGGATGTCGAGACAAAACAAATCACCTCAAGGTGATGGTATTATATCTAACGGATTGCCAAGATGATAACCATTAATTAACTTTTTAGAAGCGATAAGTATTGATTTCTTCCCTTGTCATCATTCAGGTTTGCACTTAATAACTAAAAGGTTGGTAGGATCATATTTGTTATTTCGAATAAGCACTAGGTCTTTCTTAGGTTGTGTCTTGGCAAGTGCCATGTGTTTTTAAATAATGATTTTTTTATATTTACATTTATATTTTTGGGCGTGTATATACTAAATAATGGCATTATTACATATTATTACATATAATTTAGGCAAAACCACACCTAATGTGCCCTATACAACAATTGATTGACCCTAATTTGAACTCATTTGATCCAGAATTGATCTAGTTTGACATAGCTTGCCCTGATTTGGCCTAAATCAAACCTAATTCTACATATAATGACCCAATATGGCCTAATTTGGAAAAAGCAAACCAAACTATCCTAATCAGACCCACTTCCCCCAAATCATTCTTATTTTCCATAAACCATACCTAATACGCTAGAATTTTACATAATTTGGCCTAAACTATACAAATTCTTCATAACATGACCTAATTAAAAGTAACTACCTCTAGTTTGACATATATTGATCTAAATGAGGCTTAGCATGGCTGAATTTGACCTAATTCCCAAGATTAGATCGATTTCCACAAGCCGAGAATAGTTTCCCCTAATCAGACCTAATTTTCCATAATTTAACTAGATTTAGGATAAATCAAACCCATTTCAACCATAAAATGACTCAATTTGATCAAATACAAACCTAACTTGTGTTTAATTCGACTTGAAGTAGCATACTTTGGCCTAAAAGACCTTAGACAGACACTTAGGTCATCTAAGGGGTTGGGTGCCCAGTTTGTGGCCGATTACTGAGAGCCTAGGTCTCCTAGGCCTGCCAAGGTGGGCACCCTGATAACTAAGGGTAGGATACCGTGCTTGTAGAGGTTGAAAATAATTATGGATTAACTTGAGTAGCATCATATGTACATGGCATCTGGGGATCAACTATGAATTTCTTGTCCATATTATCATCATCATGGTCCTTTCATTTATCATTAAGCTTTCACTCATGCTTTATTTCCCAACAACTTCCCTTGAGGTCGGGGATCTGTGGAGGTGAGGGTTGTAGAGTTTCTCAGTCTAGGGATTGTGAAATGCCCTTTTGGATTATTGACTTAGCTTGATCTTCCTAGCAATGTACTTACACTCACAAAGTTAAAGCCTAGACGGCCTAACATTTTGTATGTATAACTAAGGGTAGGATACTGCCCTTGTGCAGGTGGAAAATAACTATGGATTAACTTAAGTATTATCATTTATTCATGGCATGCAATGATAAACTATGCATTGCTTGCCCCAACTTTCATCCTCACCCTCCTACCATTAATCATTCAACTTTCACTCACTATTTATTTCTAACAACTTTCCTATGAGGTAGAGGTTCTATAGAGATGAAGGGTCATAGTAATTTTTTCGTTTAGTGGATGTGAAATTGTAGGGAAATATGGCTACAGAATAGGCAGTGAAAACAAAAATTTTAACTGCCATATTCCTTGTAAACCAGGGGATCATGTCAATAACTATAAGATGGGAAGGATGGTTTCAAGGATATACCTAGTCCTGGAGAAAGTTGAGAAACATCTCCTCATTTATGTAGATGTGCAATTGTCTTCTCGTTTCATTGGGACTCGTCTGACTACTACACCTTCTATTCTGCACTATGAACTGCAAGTTGATGTTGTCCTCCTAGCAGCAGAAAATAGCGTCCACTCCTCTATGGAAGTCCACACGGACCGATTAGAACTCTTGTCATCCTACCAGAATGGACAGAAAGGAGTTGTCCCTCCTATTGGAGTACTATTCACCAACTTGATTTCCTACAATTGTTTCTCACTTGCTAACCCTCCCTTTAGCGGGTAGGACTTTCTTGGGCTCTCTATTGGTCACCACAACCAGAGAGGACAACAATTGTCAGAAGAAATTGAGTTGAGTTATGGGAAGCCCCCAATACACCTCTATTTATAGGAGAGTTTAGGGTTTGGGTTCCCAATCTATGTAGGAGTGGAAAGGATGAACTTTTGCATCCTATCAGTGCTGAACCGGTCAGTTGGCAACTGAGACAGTCATCTGGAACATGAGAGTTAGTGGCACTGACCTGAATGTCGATGGCACTGACGACATCGGGATGTTGATCATGCTGTGGTAAAGTCAGTACCATCGACTTGGAAGCCGGTGGCACCGAGATGATACAAATATTTTCTCTGCCTCTCTGATGGTCCCTCGGTGGCATCGACTGTTGGAGTCATTGCCATCGACTCTTCTGGCCATTTATGGCCCGGTCCCTAATGCCATCTCAGTGGCACCGACCTTAATAGTCGGTGACACCGACACCTCCTGTACTTGGAAACTCCTGAATATCCATAGAAAGCAAGTATACGACTGAGAAATGTATAAAATAATATAAATATGATAAAATTAGCACAGTTTGATGCATACAGAATATACAAGCCAATAATAATGATTTATGCAAATATGATCAACTAATTGACAAACAAATGCATAAAACGAATACAAAATAGGCTTGTAAAAATGACTCAAAATATGTACATCAAACTCCCCTAAGATGAAATCTTGCTCATCCTCAAGCAACAACACCTTTGGATCTAATTGAGATAAGTCAGTTGAAGGACATAAGTGCATAAGGTACATCTAAAAAGTCTCCACCTTTCAATCCTCCTTCCATCCTTTACCAACCACTGAACACTATCTGCCATCTAGGCGACCAAAAACCTCTATCCAAGATATCCACCCCAATCAATGAGACACTATTAGTTAAAGTAGTTAATATGATAGACTCATTCGAGTCATACTTGGTACATCATGTGATCTCCTGTCTACGTTGCTCTTTTCTCTACCTACCATCTACGTGGAAGTAGTTCTCCTGATAGATAATTAATGAGGAGAAAATCATCTGAGTGGCCTACCACTAAGAGCAATGGGTGGTCGGGATGGGTGGCTGTGGAAGAATCATGAGCACATAAAATCATTCATACAATCAAAAATTATGATGAACCTATGATGATGAAAATTTATAGAATGATCCTAATGCCTACTTTTAAAGGTGGAATGATGCATGCAACTATCATTTCATCTCAACATAAGACGAAATATCTACAAACTACATCATGTACTAATTCTTCCTTATGATCAGGTAGGATTATGCCCTTTCTCCCCAACTTTCTAAAACTATACTCAATCTCTTTTTTTTTTCCTTTTTTCATTTTTTTCTTCCTTTTTTCCAAGCCCCCTTTTAACATGTTATTACGGGCTTCTACTTACACTACACTTTTTTTTTAAAATCATGACACTATTTTTCTTCTTTATTTCAAGGGTATGGGAAAAGTTACTACCTTCTTATGTTTTAGAAGAATGCTTAGCACATGATGATACTCTATGCTTTATGTAATGTAGTTGTAATTATATGAACAAAGATGTAATGCAACTAAATGACATGCACCATGATTTTGTTGTGCATGTATGTTTTTCAATATTTATTTATTTATTTTGCACTAATGCAAGCAAAAAATAAACAACTATTATGCAAAGTCTACTATGCAATGTAAATGCAATCAAGAGAAAGAATGACAACATGTGCTCAATCCTCTTATGGTGGAGTGTGAATTGAAAGTATGCGGTGGATGAGATCACACAACTAAGAGATAGAACCTTCAGAGAAAATCATATGTCCCTCTCTAATGACCTACGTACAGGGTAATCAAGGGGTTTCTTTCTTAAATTTTAGTTTTAGGTCACATTAGTGTTTGATCAGTTTAGGCTCAACAATCCTTGTTGATCACTTTTCTTAGACAAATTAAATGGTCATTTATGTTCTAATGTCCTGGAGATGACTTACTAAAGAACTTCCTTTGTTATGTGACTCGATTACTCACAAGATAAGCTCACAAAAAATTTATAATTTTCTCAAAATAATTTTTTTTCTTCTGTGCACCTAACCCAGAGATTGATATTCTCAAATGAAACCATGGATTTAATACTCCACCTGTTACACTAGATAGATTGTGGATCCTACATAGTAGAAAAACTAACAAGAAAACTGACTATTTTTTTTTAAATAAAACAAACAAAACACTAAAAACAAAAGAAACTAAGAAGATAGAAGTTGTTCCATCACCCCTCCTAAGCTTGAATATGAGTATGACCTCATAGTCAAAATTCCTACTTAACAAGTGGAACAGAGATACCCAACTAAAATGGTGGTGGCGGTAGCTAAGTGGGGTCCTGGGGAGGAAACATCCCCTGAAAGGTCGGAGCAGAAGAAGGCATGTCCGGTGGCGTCAGGTAGTTGCCAAAGTATCCCTAACTCTAGTAGTGGTCAAAGAGTGGTTGCTGATAGTTCTCCATCCTCTGCAGGTGGTGATGCATGTTCTCTTGGTTGACCAAGAGAAGACATTCATTCTCATAGATCGCATGTTGGTTGGTGTACAACTGACCTTGCACATCTTGAATGCCAGCCAGGGATTGAGTTTGTTGTTGTTGATGTGTTTGTATATCTTGCAACATAGAGTACATCCCCGCCATAGAAAAAGCGTCCTCTCCTTGTTGAGAGGGCGGTGGGGCAGAAGATGTCGAGGTAGCATAATGTCATGGACGCTTTTGTGGATCAAGTTGATGTGTCATAGGAATGGTGGGATCAACATCCTCCACGTCGTCACTTGACTCCTCCTCCTCATAAGTATCATCTTATCCTTGTTCTGCATTTTCATCATCCATGTTTGGCCATCTATAGTGCTCAACATGCCTGATGTTAAAGATAGGATTCAAAAGTCAACGCTTGTAGAAGGTTCCACCGACTGAACAAATTTCATAGATTGTGTTGTTTTCCACAGTAATAAGGCTTGACTTCTTGAAATGGAGGCAGTCTACGTGAAGCCTGGAATTCAACGGTTCCAACGTAGAAAGATCCAGACCCAAGTGAAGAGAAATTGGGGTGATATGTCCCCCAAAAAGTATAGGTGTGGCCTGCCTGACATTGCACCTCACCGCAATTATGTGTTAGATGAAGAATGCTCCCCAGTTGACCAACCTTCCCTCTAAAAGTTGATACAGAAAATACAAGTCTAGCACTTGTACATTTTCTTGCCCTTGGGTTGAGTTGGCGAAGAGCATGTTGGTGAGCATACGATGAAGCACTCGAACAAAGGGATGCTCAAGGTCCGCCAATGAACTATGGTGAAAGTTCAACTTGTAATCCTCTGGCGCTGTCAGAAGGTCTTTCCATATGGTGTCGAAGTTGACATTCTCGGGCTGAAGACAAGGCACATGCAACCACCCATAGATGTCATTGAAGGCACGGAGAGTGAGGGCATAGTTGGTGTTGTATAAGCGGAACTCCACCCTTCCTTCTCTCCATTCGCCGCTCGACGGGTGTGATTGGTCGGGGGTGACACATATCTCAAGAGACGCCATGAACTCGATTACAATTTCCTTGTATGTTGGCCACCCGCCAAAGATGGGATTCACAGACCTTCCATCAAACTCTTGTCGCTCGAGGACGGCCGCCATGGTGTCGTTGAAGCCCATGTCCTCCAACAACTGTCGATCACCGTATCTCGTGGGAGAGAATGACCTCTTGGAAATCTCCTCGTAGACCTTCCACACTTCCGTTGTAGGGTGGCTGAGTCAGGGTCATGGCGTCAGACTGCTAACGGATCCTCCTCTTCTCACCATGACGATGAAGTGATTAGGGAAGGAGATTGAGGAAAGAAGAGCTCAATGAAGCTTATGGATGCTCGGAGTAGTTGCTTATGCTTGGGGGAGTAGTGGTTCTTCAATTTGTGAGAGAAAATGAAACTACTACTTTCCTTTTATAGACCAGGCACCATCCTTCTACGATGGAGTCCATTACCCTGACCTAGAGTCAGTGGCACCCACTTCTGGGGGTGGATCCGAACCCCCAGTGCATCGACGGATGTCGGTCCATGATCTGGCCTTGGCGGATTGTTGACGAGTCGGTGGCACTGACTTGGTGTCAGTGGCACCGACTTTTGGGCAGGATCGGTGCTACCAATCGTCCACTTGGAACGTATCTAGGACATAAATGATGGTGCTCATGGATCGGTGTTTCATCTGGTCGGTGGCACCGACTCGATCGATCCATAATAATTAATTTTTTTTGGTGCACCGACACACCCACCAAACATGGGGCACTTGCTGAGTCGGTGCCACTGACTTGGCTATCGGTGGTACCGACGGCGTATCAGTTAGCCGCAGGCAATTTCCTACACTTTCTTCAGAAGCGTCGGTGGCATCGACATGTGTGTCGATGGCACTGACCTGTACCAATCGATTTTTCCCATCTCTTTAATCTTATCTCGATGCCATCAACTTGGGAGTCGGTGGCATTGACCCGGCCAAAACCTGCACACTCAACAAACGAGTCAGGGTATCATTTTTACATAAAATTAAAAAAAAAACTAAGTACTACTAAAACAACATAATGTAAATGAATGAAATGAACATCCTAATGGTTGGGTTGCCTTCCAACAGGTGCCCTCATTTAACGTCCTAGGCTAGACAAATCCATTTTTTGATGATAATTAGGGGCAATAAGTTTCACCTCATGCTCCTTTCTACTGAAATATTCCCCAAAGTAATGATTTAGTCTCTGACCATTAACCAAGAAGGATCTCTCTCCTTCTTTGTGATGAATGCATATTCATCATGGAATTCAATTACCTTATTGGGTCAAAGTTGACTCAATACTTTCAATTTCATTTACTAAATATCAAAATGCACAAAATTACTTAATTGGTCCAATTATCATGATTTTAACTGAATTTATGTTGATTTGATGCAGGTCTTGATGAGGTTGAAAAATCAGTTGGGACCCATCTTTCACTCACCCTTGGTTCTGACCAATCGGTCTCACCATTCAGTCTTGACCAATCGATTTAATCCATACGATCTCAAAACTGTATGGGCTACCTCACCTCAAACTGTTTGGATCACTGTCATTCAAGACCGTTTGGGCTTCTATCTCTCCTCACCATCAGATCTTGAATCTATGACCTGCATTTATTTGGGAAAATGGTCTTCTTCTCTATCTGTCCTCGACCTACATTTATTTGGGAAAACGGTCTTCTTCTCTATCTATCCTATTAGTCTTGCTTGAGACCATTTGTAGCCACTGATCTTCAAGACCGGTTTGGAAACCCTACCACAAGACTGTTTGGCACCACCGCAGTCGCCCATGCCATTACTGTCACCTGTATGGTCTCAGACCAATAGAACGACAACCATAGAACCATGCGGCTGCGTTGAGTCCTCGAGACCATTAGATAAGAACTGGTAGAGCCTAGACCGGTTGGACACCAGAGCGAAGATCGTTTGATGGCATCGCACTCTGTCAAGGCCATTCAGAACCAGAGCGATCGATCATAGAGACTGTGAGAAGTACCGTGTGGCCAAGATAGTTTGGTCACTACTCGAGACCGATCGGAGGTCCTAAACCGATTGGCTGTGAATAATCCTTGAGACCAATACGATCATGAGATTGTGTGAAGTCACATTCTAAAACCTTTTGGACACTCGAGCCTCCAAAACCATTTGCAGCAACCGATCCTCAGGACCAAGACTGTTTGGCCGATGGAATATAAGACCGATTGGACAAGTATGTCCCTACCAAACCATTTGGAGGATTACCTGCTCGCTTTCATCTTGTTCTTCTCTTCATAGTTTAGAATGTCGTTTAATAAGGTAGACTCCTTGATGAGAGATCTGATGGGGTTCCTTGAGGTAGTAAGTGTATGATTCGTGAGGGGATGAGCCATCTAGCCTACGGTGACTCTTCTATGTGCCTACCCTCGCGGGGGGGGGGGGTGGGGGCGCAACCTTAGTTGGATGTTGTATCTTCTTTGTTAATCGTCGATGTTTGCTTGAAGATTAATCACCTACTTTCTTGTTGGTTAGCACAGTTGACTCCTTGACTAGTCCGTTTGATAGGGTTCCTTGAGGTCGTAAGTGTATGATCTGTGAGGAGATGATCCATCTATCCTATGGTGATGCTTCTTTGCGATCAAACCATTTGTAGCTATGGATGAAGTTATTCCAAAATTCAAGTCTATTGTTGAAACTCTCAAACTCTTAGTTTCCAAGCAAGATCATATCAAATCATCCCTTGCTGCATTTGGAAGAGGATGTTCACTCCCACAACAACAAGAACAGAGCAAGTTGGCTTCATTGTTCTATGAAGCATGTAAAGGTATTGATCATTCCACTCTAGCATGTAATGTTCTGTATGATGTTGTTCTGAGCAACACATGTGGGCAAGGAGATAATAGTCAAATGGAGAATCTTAATACTATTAACACCATCCCTGGTCAAGGTTACTACAATCTGAATCAGAATAGAAACCATCCAGGTTTTCAATATGGAAATCCTTTAGGAGCAGAAAACTCTCGACAACTTGGTTCAAACAATCAACAACGAGGTCCACCCGGATTCCAGTATAACAAACAACAAAAAAATTTTGGGAATCAAGGAAACTATAGAGGAAACTTCCAGAACAGGAATTTCAACAGTTATTAGAACAATTCCCAGTACCAGAGTCTTAATCAAGTTCCTTATCAACAACAAGGACAACAAGAGGGTCCCGTATCTCCTGATGACAAGTTAACATCCATTGAAAACATGTTGCAAACTCAACAAACTATGATAGCTAACCAGCAATCCCAGCAGAAGGCTATTGGATCTCAACTAGCTCAACTAGCAGCTAGCATAAAGCCACCTACTGGAGTCTTTGTTGGCCAACCGAAAAACAATCCTAAACACCCAGAACAACTTAAGGTGGTTACCACCAGGTCGGGAAAAGACTATTCTAATCCTCTTGTCAAGCCACCTGTGGTTGTTATAGATGAGGACGAATCTGTGATTATACAAGACTCCACAACTCCTGAATCTCAACCAAAAGAACAAGTAACTAATGGTAAGCCGGACAGAGAAAATTCTGAGAAGGCTGTGCAAGAAGAGGAAGCAGCATCACCAGAACCCGATTTCCCTCTATACAAACCTCATATACCTTTTCCAGCTCGTCTAAGGTAGATAAAGCTTGATACCCATTTCAACAAGTTCAAAGAAGCCATGAAGAAACTTCATGTTGATATACCCTTTTTGGATGCACTAGTTGAGATACCAGCCTGGACAAAGTACCTAAAGTCACTCCTCACCAGGAAATATATAACTGAAGAATATGAGATAGTCAAGTTAGCTAAAACCACTTCAGATATCATCCAGAGTAAAATGCCCAAGAAGTAGAAAGATCTAGGATCTTTTGGGATTTCATGCCATATCAGTGATTCTTCATGCAAGAAAGGACTGGAAGATCTTGGTGCTAGCATATCCATCATGCCACTCAACCTTTACAAAAGGCTAGGGTTTTATAAACTTCTCCCAAATGGCATGACCATACAACTCACCGACAATTCGATAAAACACCCGTTAAGAATTATTGAGGATGTACCTGTCCAGGTAGGAAAAGATTCTTATGTTCTGTGTGACTTCGTCATCATGGACATAAAAGAAGACCCCAAATATCCTCTCATCTTTGGACGTCCGTTCCTCACCACTGCAAGAGTTCTAATTGATGTTGAAGTAGGAACATTGCTGCTCAGACTTGGTAAAGAAACTCTCGAATTCAAAGTTTTTGAAAGTATGTGAAGACCAAGCATGCGAGAGGAAGTTTATCTTCTCGATTGCATAGAGAAGATGTCACTTCTGACTCAAGAGAATCATGAATCAGATGATCCATTAGAAGTTTCTCTAACAGATCCATCAGTTGATGAACCCATCAATGAACAAGTTAAAGAATATGTTCTCGACCTTGACACTGTTGAAGAAGACTCCGAAGCCAAAATGGAAGAACTCAAGGCTGTGGAACCAGAAGCCCCTAAGATGAAGCCCCTGCCTGAGGGGCTGAAGTATGTGTTTTTGGACGATCTCAAGGTTTGTCCAGTTTTATAAATTATGATCTAACAACCGAACAAGAAGATAAACTCTTAGAAGAACTAAAGAAAAGAAAGAAAGCCATTGGTTACAAAATGAGTGATCTCACTGGGGTTAGTCAAGCGATGTGTATGCACAAGATCCCTATGATGGAAGATCACAAGCCAACTATTGAACATCAATGAAAATTCAATCCAAATATGAAGGAAGTAGTCCATCACGAGGTCATTAAACTGCTCACTGCTGGAATACTCTATCCGATATCAGACTCACCATGGGTGACCCAGTGCATGTAGTCCCAAATAAAGGTATAACAACTGTGATGCGAAATTAAAACAATGAACTCATCCCCACTCGAACAGTCACATGGTGGAGGATGTGCATTGATTATCGAAAGTTAAACAAGGCAACTCGAAAAGATCATTTTCCAATGCCCTTTCTTGATCAAGTATTAGAGCGACTGGCTCATCAAGAATACTTTTGTTACCTCGATGGTTACTCTGGATTCTATCAAATACCCATACATCCAGATGACCAAGAGAAAACTACTTTCACTTTCCCATTTGGAACATATGCATTTAGAAGAATGCCATTCGACCTCTGCAATGCACCTGCAACCTTCCAGTGTTGCATGGCTGCCATATTTGCCAATCTCACTGAGACAATTATGGAAGTTTTCATGGATGATTTTTCTATGTACAGAGATTCATTTGATTCATGTCTAAAACACCTCTCCCTAGTTCTCAAATGATGTGAAGAAGCACACCTTGTGCTAAATTGGGAGAAGTGTCACTTTATGGTAAGGGAAGGCATTGTCCCAAGCCATAGGGTCAACAATAGAGGAATCAAAGTAGATAAGGCCAAAATCAAAGTGATTTCCAAGATCTCCATACCTGTCAATGTAAAGGAAGTTCGAGCATTCCTAGGTCATGCAGGCTTCTATAGACGGTTTATAAAGGACTTCTCAAAGATAACCAAGCCGATGACAAATCTGTTACTAAAGGATGCTGAATTTAATTTTGATGAAGAATGTGTTGAAAGTTTCAACAAACTGAAACATGCCCTTACTACTACACCCATCATCAGAGCTCTTGATTGGGACTATCCTTTTGAAATTATGTGCGATGCAAGCGATTATGTTGTGGGAACTGTCCAGGGCCAATGCATAGAAAAGAAACATTATGTGATCTATTATGCATCAAAGACCCTCGATGAAGCTCCGAGGAATTATGCTACTACTGAGAAAGAACTTCTGGCAGTTTTGTATGCCTTTGACAAATTCAAATCCTACCTTATTGGTTCAAAAGTTATTATCTACACGGATCATGCTGCTATTCGTTACCTTCTGACAAAGAAAGATGCAAAACCCAGGCTAATTAGATGGATTCTCCTATTGCAAGAATTTGATTTGGAGATAAGAGATAAAAAGGGTAGGGAGAATGTTGTAGAAGACCACCTCAGTCACATCCACACTCTGGATATTGAGAAGATTCTGATTAATGATTCCCTTCTAGATGTTCAACTAATGAAAGTCTCAGAAGCCACTCCATGGTACCCAGATTATGTGAACTACCTTGCTGCTGAGGTTATTCATCCTGAATGCACTAGAAATGCACTGAAGAAATTTATGCATGATGTGAAATAGTACTACTGGGATGAGTCGTACCTTTTCAAACTATGTGCTGATGGTCTATACAGATGGTGTATTGCTGAGGAAGAAGCTCAACTTATCCTGGAGCAATGTCACTCAGGGCCAGTTGGAGGACATATGGGCTCTAAAAAGGCTACCTTGAAGATCTTGTGATGTGGTTTCTTTTGGCCAACCATATCCAAAGATTCCCATGACTTTGTCTTATCATATGACAAATGTCAAAGATCATGCAACATAACATAAAGAGATGAGATGCCGCTGAGCCTGTGGCAAGAAGTAGAGATATTTGATGTTTGGGGGGTGGACTACATGGGTCCATTCCCATCTTCTCATGGATTTTCATACATCCTAGTGGCGGTGGACTATGTCTTGAAATGGGTTGAAGCTATACCAACCATCACTAGTGATTCCAAACCCATCATCAAATTATTCAAAGATATTATTTTCCCCCATTTTGGAGTACCACATACTGTGATATCTGATGGAGAGTCTCATTTCCTTGAAAGAAGCTTTGAAGCTTTACGAAGAAAGTATGGTGTAACACACAAGGTAGCCTCACCCTACCACCCACAAACAAGTGGACATGTAGAGGTCTCTAATCATCAACTCAAGGCTATTCTGGAAAAGATTGTAGGCCACAATCACAAAGATTGGTCCATAAAAATCAATGACGCCTTGTGGGCCTACCGAACTGATTTTAAAACTCCCCTTGAGACTACACCATTTCGATTAATCTATGGAAAATCATGCCACCTGCTAGTAGAACTGGAATACAAGGCATGGTGGGCAATAAAACAACTGAATCTTGATATGATGGAAGTAGGCCAAGCCAGGATTCTGTAACTCTTGGAGCTGGAAGAACTCCAAATGATAGATTATGAGAATGCTAGAATCTATAAAGAACACACAAAGTTGTGGCACGATGGTCATCTCAAGAGGAAATATATTCAAGTGGGAGATCAAGTCCTGCTGATCAACTCAAAACTGAGGTTATTCCCAGGGAAACTCCGTTCGCACTGGTCTGGACCATACATTGTTAAGAGTATCTACCTGCATGGTGCTTTCGTTTTATGGAGTGAAAAGTCAAGAGATGTTGTGGCTAATGGACAATGTTTGAAAATATATTTCACCTCAACTGACACTGGCACCAATGCATCACTGGATCTCTCCAACCCAAGATTACATCCACCTTAAAAGTTGAAGAAACCAAGTCGAGCCATCGACATAAAATAAAGGCACTTGTCGGGAGGTAACCTGATAAATAAATTTTTATTTAGTTTTAATTTCAAATTAGGATTTTCCCTTAATTTTGTTTTTACCTTTTGGATAATTTTACATTAAATAAAATTGCATCGCAAGATTCTATTTTGAGTTCTGATTGGTCTTCATTTTTGAGATTTTCAGATGGAGGATGCAAGATTATTGGAACACAACCACATCCGGTGGCCCAAACGACATGCAAGTTCCCCTCCATCTCGGATTTAGAGGTTGCTCGGGATGAGCAGATTTCTAAGTTTGGGGTGGAGGGTGGGTGGTACGTATCTTACTTTCCACCTTCACCCATATAAATCGAACTTAATATTTCATCGTCACATTTTTGACCTAAATTTTCAAAATTTTCAAATAAAATTTTCAAAATTTTAAAGTTTTTTAAAAAAAATTGAACAGATATTGGATGAAGTTTTGACACTTTTTAAAATCTCTATGCTTTTCATTATACCCTCCTTTTTCAAAGCGGACCCTCAAAAGTACCTTCTTCTGAAAACTAGCCTTTTGATTGAAATCATCTTGTGAAGCTTATGAATCCTAACATCATGATCTTTATGCAAAAATGACAAGTGTCTGTCGAATTGATAGGGATCAAACACATTGCGCTTCCTAACTGACTAGTAGAACAATAACATGGAATTCCCACCGGATCCTCATCAAGTCATTATTAGAGAAGAGTACGATAAAGAGAATGACCTGATGCAAAAAATTGTAAATCAAGTTGCATTCTAATCTGAACTCTCTTCTACACTTCTTCTATCATCTTCGTACCCCTCCATCCATCATAAAGAAACAAAAATAGCCAAAATAGTGCCAAACCCTAAGTTTGGGGTGGCACGCCACTTCCCTCTATATCTACTTCTTCCATACCCCTCACAAATAAATAGGGGTGTACCACCAAGAAAAGATGCCAAAGCGCACATAAAAAGAAATGCAATCTCGAGTCGAATAGAGGAGTGATTCGCACAAAAAATGCAATAAATGAAATTGCAAATATTATAATAAAAAGATTGAGTCAAATAGAGGAGAGATTTACTTCTTCCTTCCATACCACCCCTCACTCCCTTTTTCTACCTAAAGGCACAATAAAAACCTTCAATGCCCTAAAAAACACCAGTGTCAGATCAGATGCACACTTGTCGTTCTACTGGTATCTCTGGACTCTTACGAAACTCTTTGACATGCTTGTTGTTGGAAAAAAAGTGAGGAGGAAGTTAAGTTGGAAAGAAAACTTAGGAACAACGATACGGTAATATGTGTTTAGTGGTCTCGGGAGGTTGAGATACTGAGTCATACTAAGCAGAAAGAAAACAATCATGATGTGAAGATAAGGCAATCACATGACCAGAAAGTATTCATTTGGAAACCATTTTAGATTTTGTGTTACTCGAGGACGAGCAACATTTAAGTTTGGGGTATTTTGATGAATGCATATTCATCATGGAATTCAATTACCTTATTGAGTCAAAGTCGACTCAATACTTTCAATTTCATTTACTAAATGTCAAAATGCGAAAAATTACTTAATTGGTCCAATTATCATGATTTTAACTGAATTTATGTTGATTTGATGCAGGTCTTGATGAAGTTGAACAATCAGTTGGGACCCACCTTTCACTCACCCTTGGTTTTGACCAATCGTTCTGATCAATCGGTCTCACCATTCGGTCTTGACCAATCGATTTAATCCATACGGTCTCAAGACCGTATGGGCTACCTCACCTCAAACTGTTTGGATCACTGTCATTCAAGAATGTTTGGGCTTCTATCTCTCCTCACCATCATATCTTGAATCTACGACTCACATTTATTTGGGCAAATGGTCTTCTTCTCTATCTTTCCTATCGGTCTTGTTTGAGACCATTTGCAGCCATCGGTCTTCAAGACCAGTTTAGAAACCCTACAACAAGACCGTTTGCACCACTACCATCGTCCACGCCTCTGTTGTCACATGTACAGTCTCAGACCGATAGAACGACAACCCCAGAACTGTGCGGTTGCATTGAGTCATCGAGACCGTTTGATAAGAACTGGTAGAGCCCAGACCTGTTGGATGCCAAAGAGAAGATCGTTTGACGGCAACGCACTCTGTCAAGGCCGTTCGGAACTGGAGCGATCGATCACAGAGACCGTGAGGAGCACCGCGTGCCCAAAACAGTTTGGTCACTACTCGAGACCGATCGGAGGTCCTAAACTGATTGGCTATGAACAATCCTTCAGACCAATAGGATCATGAGATCGTGTGAAGTCACAGTCCAAAACCGTTTGGACACTCGAGCCTCCAAAACCGTTTATAGCAAACAATCCTCAGGACCAAGACCGTTTGGCCGATGGAGTATAAGACAGATTGGACAAGTATGTGTCGAACAAACCGTTTTGAGGATTCACCTCAAAACCGTCTGGAGCACAACCCATCAGGACCGTATGAGCTTGCCACTCCAAGACCATTTAGAGCTATGATTGCATGAACCCTTTTGGAGGATTGTTTGCGATCAAACCGTTTGGAGGAAATCATAAGACCGTATGGGTTGCTGTATACCAAATTGTATGGTCACTTAAACCAAGACCATTTGGTCACTTTTGCATGAAACCGTTTGAGATATCTACGTAAGTTCAAAACCGTTCGGTCCTATTTACCACGACCGTTTAGATTTAACTCCCCAAGACCATTTGGATGTCAAACGGTCTCCAAGTCCATTTGCTCCAGGCCGTTCAACCAGATCGTTTGCTCCAAACCGTTTGGAGCAGGTTCATGTAGAAAACGTGAAGACCTCATCTGAGCCTATAAATAGGACCGCAAGGGTCCTCATTTGGGTTCATTCGAGGGACGCCGACAGGCTGCCCAAGTGCAAGGTTCGATCAAGCTTCATCCTGCACACCACCCTCCACCATCTTCTTCAGTCACTGTCACTTCACCTACTGTTCCTACTGCAATTCAAGGAGACTGAGAAGAGAAGGAAGGAGGAGTGAGAAAGACTACCTAGTCTGTCTTGGCATCTCTCATTCTTCATCCAGATCTGCTCCAACACGACGTAGGAAATCGCATCGTCTTCACCGAGCTGCGACCACCTTCTACATCATGCTCATTGAAGATTCCTCTCTCTTTCTTATTCTTCTTGTTTCTTGCATCATGAGCGAGTAGTTCCTTTTCGCTGGGGTGTGGGGACTAGCCCCGCTGCCCATGCATTCATATCTTTACATTTAACATTCCAAGGCAATGTATTTAACTTTTCATTTCATTGCTAATTGATATGCTTGTAGTTGATTACCTTCTTGCTTTCATCTTGTTCTTCTCTTCATAGTTTAGAATGTCGTTTAATAAGGTAGACTCCTTGATGAGAGATCTTATGGGGTTCCTTGAGGTAGTAAGTGTATGATTTGTGAGGGGACGAGCCATCTAGCCTACGGTGACTCTTCTGTGTGCCTACCCTCACGGGGGGGGAGCAACCTTAATTAGATGTTGTATCTTCTTTGTTAATCGTCGATGTTTGCTTGCAGATTAATCACCTACTTGCTTGTTGGTTAGCACGGTTGACTCCTTGACAAGTCCATCTGATAGGGTTCGTTGAGGTCATAAGTGTATGATCTGTGAGGAGACGAGCCATCTATCCTACGGTGATGCTTCTGTGGGTCTACCCTCATAGGGGACCCTCAACCTTAGTTGGATGTTGTATCTTCAGAGCCGCAAGTGAGTGATCTGGAAGGTGACACTTACATGAGCCTATCCTCACGGAGGGTTCACAACAGATCCATTTGGATAGTTAAATGCTTGCCTGAATGTTATGTGTTTGGATGAGTTTGCATGTGCATTGGTGGTGAAACCCGATACCATCCCAACAATTCCATATCATTAATCTAGAACAAGCTTTAATTCTGCTCTTTTACTTTCTTGCATTTAGTTTAAGTAACCTCAACCAAATCAATCATTTTAAATATTAGTCTTACTTGATCTAGATTTGTTTAACAAAGATTCTTAAAATTGTTGTCTCTTGGGATTTGATCCTTAACTATACTACGATAAGACCTGTCTGCTTGCAGGTGGTATTATTGCACGAGGTTTCGATAAAAGCTCTTGGATTTCAACCTCAAGAGAATTTGTTAGTGCGATATTTGCCACATCACTTTGATTCTAACCGCTCCATGTGGAAACACTTCTTCAATGACAAATGGTCCACTCCATCTAGATCTCAATTTTTCGGGGTGTAATTTCATCCTTGAGTTAAAAAGCAACACATTCTCTCCCGGGTAGAAAAATCTCCTTGCTATATGTCGGTCATGTATTTGCTTAGTTCTCTCCTTATACAATCTTGAATTCTCAAAGGCATTCATCCTAATTTCATCAAGCTCATTCAACTCTAACATCCTTGTCTTACCTGCTTCATCAAGATCAAAATTGAGCCTTCTCAACGCCCAATGAGCCTTATGTTCTAATTCCACAAGAAGATGACATGCCCGGCTGTGATGGAGTGGACTTTTGGAACCCTTAAATGTCCAATGATACAAGTGAACTCATGCATGTTGAGAAGTTTTGAGAATCCCAAGTGTTTTGGTAAAGTTGGAGTGTTGATTGAGGTTTGTATAATGATTTGGATCCATAAGTTATGCCTACTTGAGGAATTTAATTGACAAGTCAAATAGCTGAGTTTTTGCACCAAAATCGAATGGATTGTACCTTGAGGTATGGTGAAGCTATGGTTAAATTTTTGTGGCATTTGGATGTTCCTAGAGGGAGTTAGTGAGGTTTCATATTTGAGAAATAATGTGCTTGATTGATGGGTAATAGACCTAAGTTCGGCAATCACAGCCTAAGCTAGGTTGTGTCACGCGCCCCTTATTTGTGGGTGGGCTGCGTGGACACTTTGTAGCCATAGATCTAAGATCTAGTGGCTGGGACTGCCTACATTAGTGAACCACAGATTGCCCATTCACGTGCATCAATCGGGGCCTTACATTCCTGATCGGACGGTTTAAAGGCTTTCCCCTAGCTCAGGACGAAGAGGAGACGTGGGACAGCATCGTGGGCAAGCACCCACGCCCCTCATGCTCGCTGATCGTGGGTATGTATGGGGGAGTCCAACAAGGTAGTTGGCTTCAACGTGAGGAGAGGAGTCGGGCGACCCCTTATTTGGGCTTGATAGAGCTCAGATGAGGGAGTTCCACCCTCCCCATCTCTGTTACCTCTCCTTCGCAACCTACAGGTAGGAGAGCAGGTTGTCGGAGAAGAAAGAAGTAAAGCTAGAGAGGTTTCTGGAAGAGGAAAAGAAGAGTAAAATGAAGCTCGTGGTCAGTGGAGTCGAACGCAGGCGATTTCGTGCCCAGAGATGGTCGTTTCCATGGTCGAGCAACCCAAGTTGTCCGGTGCTTGAAGATGAAGCTCGGAGACTTGTGCTTAGTTCTTCTCCCTGGTGATGAAGGACATGGATTGGTTCCTAGAGGCGGTGCAAAGCTTTTGGAAGCTTCATCTTGGCACAAGGATGACCAGAGGCAGATCGCCTCTTCTTCTCTGATGTGTCAAAGGCCCGACGGCGGCGAGCTTCAGCTCCCAGAGACTCAGAGCCAAAGGCGGAACCCTAAGAAGCCGTGAAGGTCTGGTTGAAGGCGCCGAAGCTAATGGAGGCCTTCGGAGCTGACGAGGAGCTCTCGAGCATGGGCTATTGCTCACCGGAGAGGCTGCCTCGCGGCGACACTCTGTTCCTGGATCGCGCGAGGAAGAGAAGAGCGGGGCTGAACCCCGGTCCAATCGCCCAAACTCAGTCATGAACCGGGTCCAAGTGCTCGAGAACCGGCGGGTCAACGATGAACCAGGCGGGTTAGAGCGTAATCAACTGAAAGAGCCGCACCCCCCCCAATCTGGACACGTGGCGGCCTATGAATGGCCAGAAAAAGGTAAATCGCCCAATAATTCAGTAAATGTCCAAATCTTCCAAAATTCATAGTAATTAACACACTTATCGGAAAAATACATATAATATATCGTTTTTCTCAGAAAAATGCATAGAACAAGATGGAAGCATAATATCAGGATTTTCATGCACGAATATCAGTGATATCGCATTAATAGTGAAATGCTTAATTAATGGATAATAAATACCAAATGATTATATAAAATTATGGAAAATTGTCAATAACTCTATTATCATGTTTAGAATACATATGATGTCAGTTATGGTCATGATAATGTACGAAATCATGTAATTTGCATAATATGGCTAATTCGGGCTAATAACCCTAATTAATATGCAATAAATGCATGCATGCTCAATAAATCATGGTAATTACAGAATGCCTTCATATCAGTAATGTGAGGCTAATATGTAACTCAGATATCAGTTAGATTCATATAATTCATGTTATATGAAGTTGACCTATAACACAGGTTATGAAACCCTAATTTAGGTTTACAATGTAACCTAGGGTCAATATGTACACATAATCCTATGTAACCAGATAATCAGATTAGGTACCCTAATCTGGAATATAAGATCAGTAACCTAATTACAAGATGATAAGACAAGTAATAAAGTACATATACTAATGAGATAAGAGAAACCCTAATGGACATAATTAGGGTTAAGATGAGATATAATAAGATGAGAACCTGATGATAGTATATGATCTTGTCTTAATCAGGTTTATCAAAGAAATAGATGACATGAGGAACATGTGTTTAGAATGATCTGTCTCTTTGGAAGGTACGCTATTACCTCTTACTTGGCTTATTATACAATATGCTTGTGTTATAAGTGTAGTAAAATACTTGGCATATGATATTGGATGAAACGATTGTTCTTGTATGATATGTTGCATGATTTTCCATGACTACTGCTATGAACACATCAAACATAATATATCTGTTCCATTATATGAAAGCACTAACTCTTTGGCAGTGTGCTTGGAAGTGACCTAACTCTTTGGTAGTGGTCACATTGTACATATGACCTAACTCTTTGGTAGTGGTCACCTTGTACAAATGATCTAACTCTTCGGTAGTGATCATAAAGGCCTTGGTATATAATGGAAAATAAGCTTAAAATATGTGTTCTCTTTTGTTAATGAATATCCTTGTGCAAGTATATGCTTTTCTTATATTCTTCTGTTACTGCCAAGTATTAGTTTTATCTTATTGCCAAGATATGATGAGAGGTAAATAAAAGACACGTAGGCGTACTCAGTACAATATTCATGAAATATTGTGCTGACGTGTACCGCATGTAATCTTTTGTTTAGGTTGTGGTTATGCTCTTGAAGATCCAGGATAGAGAGAGTTGTGTCGCGAGCTGATGTACAGGTGGACCTGTTGTCTTAAGATCCTGTAGTTTAGTGGTAGTACATGTATATGTTTAAGTTTGCTTCTCAATATGTAATATCAAGTGATGTAACAATTCATGTTGTAATTATATGTTGAATGGTGAACATGTGTGTATGGTTTTATTATTGTTCATGTACATGTGCTACTGATTGTTTCCTTCTGACTCCCTTGATTTTCTTCTTCTTAGCCTAGTGTGTGATGTTTAAATTGGGATTCTCGCTGAGGTGAGGGTTTCAATTTGGACGTATCACATCAGATTAAGTTTTAGAAAATCCGGGGACGTCACAGGTGGTATCAGAGCATGAACAATAGCAAAGCCTGACATTTGCTCATTATGCAACTCAAAACCAGAAAACCTTGAACTTAATAATCTTTTAGGGTTAGATTAGTCGTCTTTTAGAGACTAGATCTGACCTAGCCTCTAGGTTAGCACCTAGATGTCCGAGAACTAGGTCTAGACTAGTGCTTGTTGAGTAGGAAGTCCTTAGATGTCGTTCTTTCCTTGTAGTACAGTGGTATGGGACGTTGCACTATTTGGAAATGACGTGCATCAAGGGAAGAGAAACCCTAGACATATGGCGCTCGTTGTCTAGCGTGGCTACACTAGTCTACCCCTTGTTCTCACCCTTTTCACTAGTTTTCATGACACTGGACTCTCTACTATGTGTGGGACACTCGTTTTCAGGATTTGGTTTTGGATTCCAATCGGATCGAACCGTGATAGTTTTCTCTGACGCTTGTTTTATCGGAGAAAAACTATATAATATTTCTATTATGTATATGTATTACAAAAATGTGTCCCCACACATGTACGAGTAGGAGGTGTTCATGCAACCTAAGTGAAAGTGATGACATCAGTCTAGAAGAGAGAGTAGTTCTAGATTAGATGTCTAGAGCCTTTTTGATACATATGATAGAAGGAATAGATGATATAAGTTTTGATGATATGATGTAGGTCTTATATAGATGATATAAGATAGTTTGTGATGATCTATGTTTGTCTTTGAGGACTTAAGTTCATCTTAAGGATGCAAGATGAGTTCTAATGATGCAAGAAAATAGGCTTTTATGAGACAAGATACGTTAAGCTAAGACAAGGTTGTGAGTCAGCATGAGCCTCAAGCTCCTTTACAAAGGAGGACCTCTAGTGTTAGGACCAGTTTCAGGGTTAACTCTAGAGAGAGTGAGACCCATTGGGAGAAGGTTAGAGAACCTAAACTCCAAGATATGAGAAATATGAGAAATGTGATATGTCCTAAACTAGAATACTCCTGAGTGATTGAGATGAGTTTCTTTATGCATGATTCCTATAGTCTTGCTGAACCCTAGATGTCCTTGGGAGGACCAAACCCTAGAGATAGAGAGAGGCTGGTTACATATGCACATGTGGGCATGAATATGAGTGCCTACCATCTGGGTGAGGGAGAGAACCCAAGACCCTGGAGGAGGTAGCTATGTTAGTTTTTGAGAAGCCTCATGCTCGGGTTGGTGGTTTCCCATGTAGGACTCTAGTGGTGTATATATAGAGAGGTTTTGAGTAGGCATGTCTCATGGGTGGAGAACCTATGAATAGTATGCCATAGCATGTTTCAGTTTGTGCTTTGTGGCTAGATCTTATGAAGTTGATCACTAGTGCCAATGAGGTAATCCGAGAACCCTAGACCGAGAGGAAAGATAAAGTATATGCATATGAGACACTCATAGAGTTGAGTTAGCTCAGAGAGAATGAGCATGGCACTACCCTCGTGGTATGGGTTAGAGGAACCTCTTTTGGCCTAAGTAAAGTTTCGATATAATATAAGTGTGTTTAGCACAACCACGATATAATACATGTAGAGATGCGATATATAGACATGACATGATGGAAAACTAGAAATAGTTTAAAGAATATCAAAGTATAAATGGTTAACCATATGCTTTAATAATGTTTATAATGTGATAGAGTTGGTTAATCTGGTGTTGAAGTCACTAGTAAATGTTGTAATTTGTTATGAGCAATGAAATAAGATCATATAAATGAAATATGTTACACGAAGTGTTAAGCTTAGCGCTTAATAATGAAAAAAAAAATAATAATAGTTTGATAGTTGGCACAACATAATGTTTATGGCACCTTGGTACGATCTAGATGGATAAAGTGGGTTAATTTTAATTAACTCCCTCCTAAAAGGCATATGTCAATGATGAACATGTTCTAACAATGAGATAAATAAAATGTTGATGACACCTTGATGTACGAGTTAACCTTGGTTAACTCCTTTAGAACATGGTAATATGAAGTTGAATAATAATGCATGGTTAAAGATAAAGATGCAACCCTAACATATGAGGTACATCATGGAGTAATCTAAGTCTCTAAACCTTGAGTTAACCTTGAATGGAGTGTTTGTGTACCAAGATGGTTGTAAAACCCTTAATAGTGCTTTGGACACATGGTTCTAGATAACCATTGTAGATAGGTTGCACCTAAGGTAGTATCCTAATATGGATGACGACAAGATAAGGTTTTTCCTAGAAGTATGAGTATGGTTTACTTTCGATGACGAAAGTTCCTTTAAGATGTATATGATGTGAAAGACTGGATTTCTGGCTTAATTTCGAGGACGAAATATCTTTTAAGGTGTGTAGGATGTGATGGAGTGGACTTTTAGAACCCTTAAATGTCCAATGATACAAGTGAACTCATGCATGTTGAGAAGTTTTGAGAATCCCAAGTGTTTTGGTAAAGTTGGAGTGTTGATTGAGGTTTGTATAATGATTTGGATCCATAAGTTATGCCTACTTGAGGAATTTAATTGACAAGTCAAATAGCTGAGTTTTTGCACCAAAATCGAATGGATTGTACCTTGAGGTATGGTGAAGCTATGGTTAAATTTTTGTGGCATTTGGATGTTCCTAGAGGGAGTTAGTGAGGTTTCATATTTGAGAAATAATGTGCTTGATTGATGGGTAATAGACCTAAGTTCGGCAATCACAACCTAAGCTAGGTTGTGTCACGCGCCCCTTATTTGTGGGTGGGCTGCGTGGACACTTTGTAGCCATAGATCTAAGATCTAGTGGCTGGGACTGCCTACATTAGTGAACCACAGATTGCCCATTCACGTGCATCAATCGGGGCCTTACATTCCTGATCGGACGGTTTAAAGGCTTTCCCCTAGCTCAGGACGAAGAGGAGACGTGGGACAGCATCGTGGGCAAGCACCCACGCCCCTCATGCTCGCTGATCGTGGGTATGTATGGGGGAGTCCAACAAGGTAGTTGGCTTCAACGTGAGGAGAGGAGTCGGGCGACCCCTTATTTGGGCTTGATAGAGCTCAGACGAGGGAGTTCCACCCTCCCCATCTCTGTTACCTCTCCTTCGCAACCTACAGGTAGGAGAGCAGGTTGTCGGAGAAGAAAGAAATAAAGCTAGAGAGGTTTCTGGAAGAGGAAAAGAAGAGTAAAATGAAGCTCGTGGTCAGTGGAGTCGAACGCAGGCGATTTCGTTCCCAGAGATGGTCGTTTCCATGGTCGTGCAACCCAAGTTGTCCGGTGCTTGAAGATGAAGCTCGGAGACTTGTGCGTAGTTCTTCTCCCTGGTGAAGAAGGACATGGATTGGTTCCTGGAGGCGGTGCAAAGCTTTTGGAAGCTTCATCTTGGCGCAAGGATGACCAGAGGCAGATCGCCTCTTCTTCTCTGATGTGTCAAAGGCCCGGCGGGGGCGAGCTTCAGGTCCCAGAGACTCAGAGCCAAAGGCGGAACCCTAAGAAGCCGTGAAGGTCTGGTTGAAGGCGCCGAAGCTAATGGAGGCCTTCGGAGTTGACGAGGAGCTCTCGAGCATGGGCTATTGCTCACCGGAGAGGCTGCCTCGCGGAGGCACTCTGTTCCTGGATCGCGCGAGGAAGAGAAGAGCGGGGCTGAACCCCGGTCCAATCGCCCAAACTCAGTCATGAACCGGGTCCAAGTGCTCGAGAACCGGCGGGTCAACGATGAACCAGGCGGGTTAGAGCGTAATCAACTGAAAGAGCCGCACCCCCCCAATCTGGACACGTGGCGGCCTATGAATGGCCAGAAAAAGGTAAATCGCCCAATAATTCAGTAAATGTCCAAATCTTCCAAAATTCATAGTAATTAGCACACTTATCGGAAAAATACATATAATATATCATTTTTCTCTGAAAAATGCATAGAACAAGATGGAAGCATAATATCAGGCTTTTCATGCACGAATATCAGTGATATCTCATTAATAGTGAAATGCTTAATTAATGGATAATAAATACCAAATGATTATATAAAATTATGGAAAATTGTCAATAACTCTATTATCATGTTTAGAATACATATGATGTCAGTTATGGTCATGATAATGTACGAAATCATGTAATTTGCATAATATGGCTAATTCGGGCTAATAACCCTAATTAATATGCAATAAATGCATGCATGCTCAATAAATCATGGTAATTATAGAATGCCTTCATATCAGTAATGTGAGGCTAATATGTAACTCAGATATCAGTTAGATTCATATAATTCATGTTATATGAAGTTGACCTATAATACAGGTTATGAAACCCTAATTTAGGTTTACAATGTAACCTAGGGTCAATATGTACACATAATCCTATGTAACCAGATAATCAGATTAGGTACCCTAATCTGGAATATAAGATCAGTAACCTAATTACAAGATGATAAGACAAGTAATAAAGTACATATACTAATGAGATAAGAGAAACCCTAATGGACATAATTAGGGTTAAGATGAGATATAATAAGATGAGAACCTGATGATAGTATATGATCTTGTCTTAATCAGGTTTATCAAAGAAATAGATGACATGAGGAACATGTGTTTAGAATGATCTGTCTCTTTGGAAGGTACGCTATTACCTCTTACTTGGCTTATTATACAATATGCTTGTGTTATATGTGTAGTAAAATACTTGGCATATGATATTGGATGAAACGATTGTTCTTGTATGATATGTTGCATGATTTTCCATGACTACTGCTATGAACACATCAAACATAATATATCTGTTCCATTATATGAAAGCACTAACTCTTTGGCAGTGTGCTTGGAAGTGACCTAACTCTTTGGTAGTGGTCACATTGTACATATGACCTAACTCTTTGGTAGTGGTCACCTTGTACAAATGATCTAACTCTTCGGTAGTGATCATAAAGGCCTTGGTATATAATGGAAAATAAGCTTAAAATATGTGTTCTCTTTTGTTAATGAATATCCTTGTGCAAGTATATGCTTTTCTTATATTCTTCTGTTACTGCCAAGTATTAGTTTTATCTTATTGCCAAGATATGATGAGAGGTAAATAAAAGACACGTAGGCGTACTCAGTACAATATTCATGAAATATTGTGCTGACGTGTACCGCATGTAATCTTTTGTTTAGGTTGTGGTTATGCTCTTGAAGATCCAGGATAGAGAGAGTTGTGTCGCGAGCTGATGTACAGGTGGACCTGTTGTCTTAAGATCCTGTAGTTTAGTGGTAGTACATGTATATGTTTAAGTTTGCTTCTCAATATGTAATATCAAGTGATGTAACAATTCATGTTGTAATTATATGTTGAATGGTGAACATGTGTGTATGGTTTTATTATTGTTCATGTACATGTGCTACTGATTGTTTCCTTCTGACTCCCTTGATTTTCTTCTTCTTAGCCTAGTGTGTGATGTTTAAATTGGGATTCTCGCTGAGGTGAGGGTTTCAATTTGGACGTATCACATCAGATTATGTTTTAGAAAATCCGGGGACGTCACACCGGCCATAGACTAACCTAAAGGGTGTAGTTTCTATTGGTGTTTTATAGGCAGTCCTATAGGCCCATAGTGCATCAACTAACAACTCACTCCAATTCTTTCTACTAGACGACACCGTCTTCTCAAGTATCTTTTTAATCTCACAATTGGAAATCTCTACATGTCCTTGAGTATGTGGGTGATAGGGTGTACCCACACGGTGTGTCAGTCCATACTTATTCAAAAGTGCCCCAAATTTCCGGTTGGTGAAATGAGTTCCCCCATCACTTATAATCATCCTTGGCACTCCAAATCTACAGAAAATGTGATCCTTAAAAAATTTGCATACAACGTTTGCGTCATTGGTGCGGGTTGGAATCACTTCCACCCATTTTGACACATAATCTAAAACCAACAAGATGTAAAGGTTAGAGTTAGAGGACACAAAGGGTCCCATGAAATCAATACCCCATAAATCAAAAACCTCCACTTCTTGAAACACATTCAATGTCATCTCCTGTCGCTTTGGTATGTTTCCTAACCGCTGCCATGTGTCACACCTACGCACAAAATCATACGCATCTTTGAATAGGGTCGGCCAGTATAACCCACTCTCTAACACATTTGTGGCTATCCTAGAACTGGCATGGTGTCCACCTGTAGGTAGTGTGTGGCAATGTTTCAACACACTCTCATACTCACCTTCAAGTACACATCTTCTCAAAATTCTATCCTTGCAGTTTTTCAACAAAATAGGATCATCCCAAAAGTAATAATGCAAAGAATGCAAAAATCTCTTCTTTTCTTGATACCCCCAATCAGCAGGCAATTCCTTGTAAGCTAAATAATTCACAATGTTAGCAAACCAAGGGTCTTTTTGCTTAAGGGCGAATAACTACTCATCAGGGAAAGTATCTAGAATGGGTATATTAATATCCTTCTCATCTACCCTCTCCAATCGAGATAGGTAGTCAGCCACCACATTCTCTATCCCTACTTTATCCTTGACCTCAATGTCAAACTCCTGTAATAAAAGGATCCATCTAATCAATCTTGGTTTTGCATCCTTCTTCTGCAACAAGTATTTAATTGCTGCATGGTCAGTCCACACCACCACCTTAGCTCCCATAAGATATTGTCTAAATTTGTCAAAAGCAAAGACAACAAATGATAACTCTTTTTCAGTTGTGGTGTAATTCACTTGTGTGTCGTTAAGTCACTACTACAGAAATGGCCTTTGGCGTCGGTCGTTTAACCCCATTTGGCGTCGGTTTCCGACCGACGCCTATGTGGGTGCCGCTAAAGGTCGAACACTTCGGCGTCGGTTTTTTAACCGACGCCTATTTAACCTATAGGCGTCGGTCATTTAGTAGATAACCGACGCCAAAAGGGTTCGCGCCACAGAAAACGGAATCATCTAGGGCACTTTCTGCGTCGGTTATTTACTAAACAACCGACGCCTATATGGACTATAGCGTCGGTCTTTTAGTAGATAACCGACGCATAAAATGCCCTAGATGACGCCATTTTTTGTGGCGCGAACACTTTTGGCGTCGGTTATATACCAAAAGACCGACGCCTATAGGTTAAATAGGCGTCGGTTTGATATGAATATCCGACGCCATTTCCAGGACTGCTTTGGCCACATCAGGCGTCGGTTTATTGAAAAAACCGACGCTGTAGGTCTTTCCTGACGGTTTTCTATAAATAACCGACGCCTATTTATATATATTTTTTTCATATCAGTTTGCAGGCCTGCTGTGGCTGGTCAGCAGGATGAGAACCTGCAGTTCAGTTTTCTGAACTGCAGGTTTACGACATCCATTGATATCAGCCTACAAACAGGCCGCAAACCTGCAAAAGTCACAAGCAAAATTCTACACAAGTACATACATTCAGACATCAATTCAATTCTCACATTCACACATATAGAAACATTCAAATACATGTATTAACATTCAGAAATATTCATTTACATAGTATCATTCATTATTGCTATCAACATCCCAATTATATCTTACAGTTGCCACTGCTTGTATGGCTTTTGCCCATTCTTCTTTTACTTCATTTAATGCTTCCATCGTATATGGAGCATGTATATTTTTTAAACGTTTACCTGTAGTGTTGTCAGTTTTAAACACCTGCAAAGAGAATGATGTATATATATAAGTAATAATATAAAAATAATATAAGATTGATATATTGCATACTAACTAATGAGACTATATATAATACCTCATGTATGGTATCGATGTCCAATGCGGCATATTTGATAATCATCTGCATAAATCGCATCACATAGTATGCGCATGCCAAGCCATTGTCTTGTGTAGCACACTATAAATTGAAACATACAAAATAATACAACTAAGCACAATTCACATCAATAATATATATATTCGAGTCGGGAACTTACTTGTACGTTCTGCCAATTTATTGGCTGGTTCTTTTTCCTTGGGACCGTTCCTCCAGCCTTTTTGAATGCATCTAAACCCCTACATGTTAATATAACACAATAAATTGCATAAGTAAATAGTAATGTAATAAAAGATGTTAACGGATATAAAAATGAAATATTTCTCACCAGAATAATGGCATTCTCATTACGTGTCCAATTTTAGTGTTCAATGTACTCCCCGCAGGATCTAGATAATAAACAGTGAATGTCCCGGGGACAATAACTAGTAACTCCCAATGTCTACCGCTAGAAGTAAGAAGTTAACAATTAATAACTCAAAATGCAAAATAAAAATGGAATTTTCTTAAGTCCAAATTATAAATAAAGTAAACTTACTTGACATTGAATGGAGCTATTATTATCGTCTTCTTTTGCTGACCAAAAATTGTAAAAGCATCTATACAGTATTGTTGAACATTATCAGGGTCTTTAGCTACCAAACTAATCAATGATGGAATCAAAAATCCCACATGATCAAATGCAAATTGTTTGCAATGATCTTCGACTAGGTAGCTGCAAAACATATAGGCGTATGCATTAATATATAAGAAACCAGATCACCGGATCTTACACAAGGTATATGGATGTATAAACAAGATCTCACCTTATCCATGTCTCTATCATTGATGTATTCAGCCAATCATACATAAACAGCTCAATAATATCTTGTATAAATAAAGAGCTATCGTATGATTGACCTGCATAATCTGCATCTAAAGAAATAATTATAGGGCAATGTACATTATGTGCCCGTAGCCAACATGCCATTCCCCTACAAGCAGGACCTAACGGGTATGTTAGGTCAGTTGGAACCCAATCGGGTAATGCGGGAAGTGGAAGTGGAGGCCTAGGTGCTCCTGGTGTCTTCTTTTTAACCTATACATATAATTTCAGATCAGTTGACATCATATATACACATTAACAGTCTAAATCAATGTAAATTTATCTTACAATTTCAGTCGTGTAGATGACATCTGCTTTGGGCCACAATATCACCCCGCCTTCTGCATCAGCAAGTCTATCAATATCCGGGTGGGGATATGGCAATGTAGCTTCTCTCCAATCAGGTAACACACGTATCGGGCTCACACGAACGTAGCCCTGTGGCATTGGAGTCCCGTGAAACATTGCCCCAGGAAGGGACGGGTAAGCCTGCGCCTCTGCAACAACGTAGTCTTGCATTCTTAAGCGGCATGGCTTCAATGCCTACAAATTTACGTAAAGAATATTATACATATATACATATCATCTTGAAAACATAACAACTTGAAAAGACTAACTACAATGTCATAAACAATACTTACAGCAGACGTGCTAGGCGATGGGTCTCCAAGATTACTCGCAGTCTGTGCATCAGGAGAAGAGTGGGTCGCCATAGGCGTATTGGAAGCCTGAGATGCCTGCCACCGCAGCAATTCTTCCTTGACCTTCTCAGCAACTACATCGTTGATCTTCTTAGCAACTAAATCCTCAACTCTCTTATTCTCCTATACATGGATAAAAGAAACATTAGCTTCTTATTAATGAATTTCCTTTTGCAGTAACATTCTAAAAAAAGAATAGGTTACCTCTTCTTGAGAAAGTCCCGCTCTGGGTTTGCGCTGGGATGGCCCAAAGAATGCTTTGATGCCAACACCAGCGCCGATACCTCTAACACGTCCAGGATGCTCTGGGTTACCCAGAGCAACTGTCAATTCATCCCTTGTGCCCTGAGGGATGAACGTGCCTTGTTTCCTCTGCTCGTGCAGCTCCCGCTAATCACCATAAACAGAAATTGGTAAGTTAACACCACAAATAATCAATATTCAAACGATTTCTCTAAGAGTTGTATTTTACCATTTTTGCAGCCGCCTCAGCAGTTACAGGCTTCTTTATTTCACCCTTCTTGTTTTGCCTGCCAGCTATCCAGATATCATGGCGAGGCATGGGTGTGGCAGACTCCTGAGTAGGAGAAGACTCCTGAGTAGCCGCAGACTCCGCCTGTAGTCTTTGGCGAATGCTTGCATAGCCTTTTGGACCCATAGTGTGGTCATGCACATTCAGTGCACGCCTTGCTTTTTGTGCGTCACTGAGGGCCTAGTTAGTATGCACATTAATGATTTGGTTAGTAGCACTAAATGCTAATCTTGAATAGGTGAATACAATGTATATTAATTAAATTAGGAGTGACACCTAATACCTTGAATTCTTCAGATTTTCTTGAAGCAACAAAATTGTCCCAATCTTCTTTGTCCAAGAAGTTCCATTGTTCAAGGGCTGACTTCTTCTTCTTATCACCCTCTTTTATGTATTCTCTGTTCAGATTTGTCCTATAATTCCTAAGCATCTTTCCAGCGCGTTGCATCACATTTTTACGATGCAACTTCTCATCCAATGCAAACAGATTCTGTAAAATAGAAATGTTATTAACTAGTATCCAAAATAGAATTGCAAATAATAGAATTTGTAATCTACAAAATAGAATTGCAAATAATAATAACTCACACATAAATCCTTCCATATCAAGTCTTTTTTCCCTTGAGGAACTTTATGCCAATTGTCATACTTAACACCACAATGGCTCCGAGTGGTACACCCAAGATAGTTCACAAAATTATTGCGGTTCACTCCAATTGGATTTCCTCCATTATCAAACTCCACCACCAATTTAGATCCACTACCACTTAGCGCTAATAACTTCTTCAACAGAGTGTTGCCCCTTTTCTTGTTAAGTGTCTGGTGTTGCGCATCAAGTTGCTCCAGTGCTTCAGTGGGTACAGGTGCATCAACCTAAAATTTGACAAAAATAAAACACACTAACTTAGCCCAATATAGAAATATAGGATATATGACATAACTAGAAGATAATGAATTTTATAGAAATACAAGATATGTTTTTAGAACTTACATTAGTATCCTCGCCATGCTCGTCATGGACAGCATGCTCATCATGGACTTCATGCTCATCATGGACATCATGCTCATCATGGTCAGCCATATGAAAATGTCATTAAAAAGGCAAACATTTAGCATTTCTATTAACTAGAAAAAGGCAAACATTTAGCATTTGTATTAACTAGAAAAGGCAAACATTTAGCATTTGTATTAACTAGAAAAAGGCAAACATTTAGCATTTGTATTAACTAGAAAAAGGCAAACATTTAGCATTTGTATAAACATACATGTCTCTAAAATTGTGATCTTTTATCAATTAACAATCCTTCATTGTGATCTCCGCGCACATATAAGTCATCATTAGCTTCAATATTTTGTGGAGTTGGCAACCCAACTGAGAATGGACTGGAGTCATCATACTTATCATAGTACTCTTCTTCATCTATAGGATCTTCAATGAACTATCTTTTACCATGAAGAACAACCGACCATTTATCATTTGCAGGATCATCGATATAGAATATTTGTTTCGCCTGTGATGCCAATATGAATGGTTCACCCTTCCCGCCAATCTTTTCAAAGTTCACCAAAGTGAAACCCAATTCATCCACTATAACTCCTTTGGTGTTATCAACCCAATTACATTTAAAGAGCAGAATTTTGAAATCTATGTAGTCAAACTCCCAAATGTCCTCAATGACACCGTAATATGACATTTTAGCTTCACGTGGACTCTTATCCTTTGCACTTGCAAAGTACATAGTCGACGCTTGAAGAGTGACCCCACTATTTTGGACGACACTCTTATCATCTTGGCGCTTTGTGTAATATGTGAATCCATTAATGTCAAACCCTTCATAAGACATAACATTCAGTTTTGGTTTAAAGGCGAGGCATTTGATAGTTTCTGTAATATCATTTGGTGTTTGAGATAGTTGATGTAAGACTTTATCTTCAAACCACTTAGTAAAAGTCTTATTATGCTCTCTAGCAAGCCACATTGAACTTGCTCGAGGATGTTGTCTCTTTATGAAATTGGTATGTTCCTCGATATAAACACTCACTTCATCCATATTGTGTAAAATATACAAGTGAGCTTGTTCCAACTGCTCACGGCTGATTACTTTCACCCGTGATCCCAAAATTCCTTTGCCCTCCTCAATATTCTTGTCATTATCAGGAGTGTCATTACCACTGAGAAAGTCATTGCAAAAATCCATAACCTCTCTCGCCACATAACCTTCAATAATACTCCCTTCAGGCCGATAACGGTTTCGAACATCACCTTTAAAAACGCTCATGTATCGTTCAAAGGGATACATCCAATGCAAGAAAACTGGTCCCAACATTTTCACTTCCCTAGTCAAGTGGACAACAAGATGTACCATGATATCAAAGAACGAAGGAGGGAAATACATCTCAAGCTGACATAGGGTAACAACCACTTCTCTTTGCAAATTATCGAGAGTATCAGGGTCAATAACTTTGCTGCATAGACTGTTGAAAAAGAAACAAAGTCTGGTAATTGCAAACCTTACATGCTTCGGCAATATAGATCGAATTGCCACGGGCAATATTTGTTGCATTAGAGTGTGACAATCATGAGATTTAAGACCTATCAACTTCAGATCTTTCATTGATACCAATCTACGGATGTTGGATGAGTAACCATGTGGCACCTTAACATTTACCAAGCATTCACAAAAAGTTTTCTTCTCCTTTCTAGACAACGTGTAACAAGCGGGAGGTAAGTATGTTCTTTTATTACCCATTTCACGTAATTCTGTTAATTCTGACCTTATTCCCATTTCACGTAGGTCCAGTCTGGATTTTATCCCATCTTTAGTATTACCTGGTATATTTAATAGAGTACCAATGATGCTATCACATACATTTTTCTCAACGTGCATTACATCGATACAATGCCTGACTGTCAAAGAATTCCAATAAGGAAGATCCCAAAATATTGACTTCTTCTTGAATGAAGAATTGTCACTCCGTGTGGCCATACTACATTGTGATTCCTTACCAAATTCATTGACAATGTCTTTTACTCTTTCATAAACAACATCCCCTGGTATAGGTTTAGGTGCACTTCGTTCATCATTCCATCCATTGAATGCTTTGCGCTTCCTACGATACGGATGGAATTTTGAAAGAAACCTTCGATGACCAAGATATACAGTCTTGCCGCCATGTTTTAGTCTTATTGAATCAGTGTTTTCTTCACATATAGGACACGCTTTAGCTCCTTTGACACTATATCCAGACAAATTCCCATATGCTGGAAAGTCATTAATAGTGCAAAACAACATAGCGTGCAAACGAAATGTCTCTCTTACTGAAGCATCATAGGTCATCACACCTTCAGCCCAAAGTTTCTTTAAGTCATCAATCAAAGGTTCAAGATAAACATCGATATCATTTCCGGGTTGTTTAGGACCCGATATCAACAATGACAACATAACGTACTTATTTTTCATACACATCCAGGGAGGAAGATTGTATATAACAAGCATGACTGGCCAAGTGCTATGTTGGCTGCTCAATGTCCCGTACGGATTCATCCCATCTGTACAAAGCCCAAGTCATAGATTCCTATCTTCTTCACCAAATTTAGGGTACAATAGATCAATCTTCTTCCACTGTGGGGAATCAGACGCATGTCGTAGGATCCCATCATTATTTTTATTAACATCTGCATGCCACCTCAAATTCTTCGCATCTTTCGGATTTGCAAACAAGCGTTGAAACCGTGATATTATAGGTAGATACCACAACACCTTGGCAGGAGAACCAATTTTGGACTCCCCCGAAGTCGTCAATTTATACCGTGACGCACCACATTTTGGACAATCTTTCAAATCTACATAGTCCTTTTGAAATAATACACAATCATTCGGGCATGCGTGTATCTTCTTGGCCTCCATTCCCATTGGGCACAACATTTTCTTTACCTGGTATGTTGAGATTGGAAGCTCGTTTCCTTCAGGAAGCATTTCTTTCAACAAAGTCAACAATGAAGTGAAGCTTTTGTCGCTCCATCTATTGTTAGCTTTCAACTTATACAATCTCAAGACAGCGCTAAGCTTCGTAAACTTAGCACAACCTGTGTATAACGGTATCTCAGCATCATGCACAATGTTTGTAAAGATAGGAGGTGGATCGGTGTGCTCTACCCTACAACTATCCAGCATCGCATCAACGATGTCTGCTGGAACTGGTTCGTTCACATTTACGTCATCAGAGGCAATTTCTTTTTCCACCCAAGCACTGCTATCGACATCTACTGGTTTCGATTTTGAAATCTCTCCATGCCAGTGCCATTCTGTATAGCCTTGTACAATCCCGTTGCACATGACATGACTTTTGATTTCCTCACCAGTGTTGACTTTCAAGTTGTTACCGCAATGCCTACATGGACAGTAGAACCTATCTGTAGGTTTTTTCCTATGTTCCTCGGCAAATCTAATAAACTGATCAAGACCAGATATAAACTCTGGGGTGCAACGATTACGAATGGACATCCATGATCTATCCATTCTATGATCAGAGAAAACAAGTATATATTAGGAAACAAGTATATATTAGGAAAATATTAGGGTATACACTTACATCCTAAGCGTATAATGTGATGTCATTCTTATATATAATAAATGTGTACCACCTATCCCATCCTTGAACACCTAATCTCACTAGTAAGTGTATAATGTATATTTGGTTTTCAAGAAAATTTCGGCAGCATTTCCCCGCTGTTCTCTAAGTACATATGTACTTAGAGAACAAACGGGGAAATGCTACCGAAATTTTCTCGAAAACCCAATACACATTATACACTTACATCCTAAGTGAGATTAGGTGTTCAAGAACAGTCCCAAACCGGGGACTATCCAAGATTTACTCCTAATGAGTCAATCTTGGATGGGTTTCTAGGCCAACAAATACATTTGATGTCATTCTTATATATAATAAATGTGTACCACCTATCCCATCCTTGAACACCTAATCTCACTAGTAAGTGTATAATGTGTATTTGGTTTTCAAGAAAATTTCGGCAGCATTTCCCCGCTGTTCTCTAAGTACATATGTACTTAGAGAACAAACGGGGAAATGCTACCAAAATTTTCTCGAAAACCCAATACACATTATACACTTACATCCTAAGTGAGATTAGGTGTTCAAGAACAGTCCCAAACCGGGGACTATCCAAGATTTACTCCTAATGAGTCAATCTTGGATGGGTTTCTAGGCCAACAAATACATTTGATGTCATTCTTATATATAATAAATGTGTACCACCTATCCCATCCTTGAACACCTAATCTCACTAGTAAGTGTATAATGTGTATTTGGTTTTCAAGAAAATTTCGGCAGCATTTCCCCGATGTTCTCTAAGTACATATGTACTTAGAGAACAAACGGGGATATGCTACCGAAATCTTCTCGAAAACCCAATACACATTATACACTTACATCCTAAGTGAGATTAGGTGTTCAAGAACAGTCCCAAATCGGGGACTATCCAAGATTTACTCCTAATGAGTCAATCTTGGACGGGTTTCTAGGCCAACAAACACAATAATAGATATGACAAATATATGCAAGCAAAAGATTTGTTCATATATGCAAGCACAAATGTATGACAAATATATGCACAAATTAGAAGTTCATAACCCTCATAACCCCCCATCTTAGGATGATGAAGGTCCATCTTTGCAGTCCTTGGCTACCATATGAGCCAATGAACAAGGAAGTTGGTCGTTTGTCCCAGGATTAACATTGTGAAATTTGAGTTGAAGAACATGAACAAATTTGAGTTGAAGGTCCATCTTTGAGGTCGGTCATCTAGGTTCACCCACAATACAACTTATCAGAAGAACATGAACAACTTTCAGGGCAAGGTCAAAGCAAAAATCAGAATGATGATGACATTGATGAATTTTTTGTTGGTTGAGATTGAGAAATTCATGCCCAACTATAATATATTTCACTCATATTTTAAGCCCTTTTTAGTTAGAGGGACCATAGGGCTGAACGTATATGACCACATTATGACTTTATAGAGGTTCAAGTAAAATTAAGTATTGATTGAGATCTTGATAATAATGTTCTATCTGATCTTGAAGATTTTTGGATGGATAAAAAAGATATTATATATGAGGGTATGAAATTTCCATCCTTGAGGTGCTTATATAGGTGAATAAGTGGATTTTAATATTGATACTTTGTGACATAATAGTTATGTCTTGATTTGGTGAAATTCGGAGTAGTAATACTAATTTAGTTTGATTATTTACGAAATTAGACATATATGATTGTGTTCAATACATTATGCACGTCTTGCATCTTAAAAAATATATTTAATAATGTTGTAGGGATGATTCTACGTTGAGGCGACTTTCAGGACTTGTAAAATCTAATTACAAACAGATTAAACGGTGTTTTCCTTTTTGTTTGGGAGATCAAATAGATAGGTACTCGTAGAGAGAGTGTTTATTTATGTTTAGGATACGTTTCTTGGGTTTCCTTTTTGGTATAGGAAAGTGACCCATCAGTTGCTAATAGTTAATGTTTTAATTAGATTTGCGTTTTGAGCATCCTTGTATCTCACAATCCGACATAGGAAAAGACAACCTGGCAGTTTGGTAGGGGAGGGGGTTCTCTCAATCACAATCAAATATGATTGAAAAATTAAACCGTTCTCCTTTGAAAAATTACAAGCAAATATAAATGACAAAATGAACCAAATTGCAATAAAAAACAACAACATGTTGAATATGATTGAAGCAAAAATGAGCTGTGTAACTAGGTATAAAAACTCATAACCAAATGATTGACCAACAACTCAGAAACCAATCTGACCTTATAAAGAACACACATTGAAGGATCCTATAACAGAGTAAAATCGAACCTGTAAGTAGCAAGCTCGTGGAGGAAGAAGAGGAGTAGCTCTGTCGGTAGCGAGCTCCGTTAAGGAAGAAGAGCAGTGGAGGCGGCGACGTTGAGCAGTGGAGGCGGCGGTGTAGGCAGTGGAGGCGGCAGCGGCGTAGGGCAGTGGCAGCAGCGGCGGAGACGCGGGGTCGTCAGGCAGAGATGCGGCGGCGGAGAGGCAGTGGCAGTAGTGGCAGAGACGTCGGCGGAGAGCAGCGGCGGAGAGCGAGCGGCGGAGAGCAACAGCGGAGAGCGAGCGGCAGAGAGCAGCAGCTGGAGTCGTCGGGCAGAGAGCGAGCGGCGAGCAGCAGGATGAAACAGGAAGAAAGGGGGAAGAGCTGGGTGATCGGGTCTATTAATTTGGTAATCAGCATCGGTTATTTAGAAAACTGACGCCTCTAACGCTTTAGCGTCGGTTGTCTGTAAAAAACCGACGCCCGTTTAGAAAACATGTACCCTAATTTTTTTGGCGGGAACCATAATCAGCATCGGTTATCTGGCACAACCGACGCTGAAAGTGGGACATTTTTGCACAAATTTTCATTTTAAATAGGCGTCGGTGAATACCTATAAAACCGACGCTAAAGATGACCTAAAATGTTTTTGCTCGAAATTTGGATTTCGCGGGTGATTTTAGGCGTCGATTTTTTATAAACAGCCGACGCTGAATATAAAGTGGTACCCGTGTCTGGCTGGTCTTCAAATATAGACGTCGGTTTGTATAAATAACCGACGTCTAATAGTATCGGCGTCGGTTTCCGTAAACAACCGACACCCAGAAAAGCGACACTGAATGCTATTTCTGTAGTAGTGAGTGTTTTAGATGCATAATATATGACTGCATGAACTTTGTCTAGGCATTGCCCCAACACTTCCCCCACTGCATAATCTGATGCATCACACATCAACTCAAATGGTTGGATCCAATCTGGAGCCTGCACCACCGGTGCAGATATAAGTTTCTCTTTCAAAATCTCAAAAGCTTTTAAACATCTCTCATCAAAATTGAATTCAGCATCCTATTCCAACAGCTCAAACAATGGTTTAGCAATTTATGAAAAATCTTTAATAAATTGGTGATAAAACCCATCATGGCCTAAAAAGCTCCTAACTGCCTTCACTGATGTTGGTGGAGGAAGTTTTGAAATCACTTCAATTTTAACCGGATCCACCATCAATCCTTTTCTAGACACCTTGTGTGCAAGCACTATGCCCTTGCTAACCATCATGTGACATTTTTCCGTATTAAGCACTAAGTGTGTGTCTTCACACCTCTACAAAACCTTGTCTAAATTTTTCAAACAATCATCAAAATATGTCCCATAAACCAAAAAACCATCCATGAAAACCTCGAGACATCGTTCCACCATATCCGAGAAAATTGCCAACATACACCTCTAAAAAGTAGCGGGTGCATTGCACAACCCAAAAGGCACGCGACGGTATGCAAAGGCGCCATAAGGGCAGGTGAAGGTGGACTTCTCCTAGTCCTTAGGATCAATTGAAATCTGATTATAGCCCGAATATCCATCAAGAAAACAAAAGTTGGAGCGACCAGCTAGTCGCTCCAAAATCTGATCAATGAACGGTAAGGGAAAATGGTCCTTAAGTGTGGTCATGTTCAATCTGTGATAGTCAATGCAAACTCGCCATCCTATCACTAATTTAGTGGTTATTTGTTCATTAGATGAGTTAGTAGTGATAGTGATTCCTCCGTTCTTTGGTACTACATGTGTCAGACTAACCCATGTAGAATCAGAAATAGCATAGATTATACCTGCCGACAGTAGCTTGATTACCTCCTCCTTTACTACCTCCATCATGATTGGATTTAAGCGACGCTAAGGTTGAATGACCGACTTTGCTCCTTCTTCTAGCCAAATCTTGTGTTGGCACAAAGTGGGAGAAATCCCCTTGATGTCAGCCACAAACCACCCAAATGCACCTCGGTGGCTCTTTAGCACAGTGATCAACTGTTCTTCTTCCCAATCACTCAGTGATGCCGATATGATGACCTGTAACTTCTCCTCTTCAACTAGAAAAACATACTTTAGATGATGTGGCAGTGGCTTGAGCTCTAACTCGGGTGGGATCAGGAGTGAAGAAACAATGGCAGTGGCAGCAGTCCCAAGTCCTCAAAGTTCCTTGTGTAATGACATCGCAAAGCCTTTAGTAATCTTGCACATTCTTCCAGTGGCCAATCCCAAACACAATCATCCATGAAGTTCATTAGACAAGCCTCGAGCGTGAGCTGTGGATGTATCTGTACTAGAGAATCCTCTCCATCCTTAGTCATAGTATATGGACCCGATTCCTCATCTTCATCATCTGGATACCCTATTGTCTTGGCAAGTGAGACCATATTAGTGTTCTCCATAATGTCCACAGCTAGAGTACCCTTGTCCACCTTTTTCATAACATGTGCCATGTCCAAAAATGGTTTTCCCAAGAACAATGAGATATTGCTATTCATGTGTTTCATCACATTGCATTGTTCCTGAGAATTGGATGACTTGGAATTATCCAGCATGGTTATCTCAAACCTGTCATCTTTAATTCCCATAGTCAAATGGCCTCTTCCCATCTCCAAGATCATATCAGTTGTTGCTTGGAAGGGTCTTCCTAATAGAATCTCGTTGCCATGTTCAACTTGCATCTCCATCACAATAAAGTCTGCAAGAAAAAAAACTAGTCCACCTTGACAAGTACATCCTCACAAATGACATACAGTGTCACCACTGAGTTGTCTGCCAATTGGATTGTCATGATGCTCTTCCTAGATGTTTGAGACCAAGCTTTTTAAAGGTAGATAAGGGCATCAAGTTGATGCTTGCCCCTAAATCACAGAGTGCCTCACCAAACTTTGTCTTCCTAATGTAGCACGTGATGTTGAAACAACCGGGGTCCTGTCTCTTTGGTGGTAGTGTACCTAGGATGAAGGCGCTGACTTGCTCTCTCAGTACAACTACTTCAGAAAATAGGATCTTCCTCTTCTTGTTAATGATATCCTTCAGAAATTTACCGTATGAAGGTATTTGTTCAATTTCCTCAATGAACGGTATATTTACAAAAAGATTCCTAAAGCTATCTAGAAACTTCTTGAATTATTGATCCACCTTTGTTTCCTTCAAGCTGTTAGGATATGGAACCAGTACTATCTGTGTCCTTTGATGTGGTGGCACGTATGATGTCCCCTTTTCCACCTCAGCTTCTACATATTGCTCTTCCCCTGTGTTGCCTACCTCTAGTTCTTCTTGTGCCTGCTCTGCTACTGAGTCATCACTATCAGTGGGCTTGGTCACCTCTGTCTCCACAGTCTTTGGAGTCAACGTATTGTTCCCACTTCTCAGTAGTATGGCCTTGACCTGGTTTCTTGTTGGAGTGTCAGTGTTTCTTGGAAAACCTTTCTGTGTAGGCTTCTTAATAGCTGCCACATCTGCTACTAGTTGAGACAAAGTTGTCTCAAAGCTCCTCATCTGGGCCCCTTGGTTCTAGAGATCATGTTGGAAGTTGTTTATCAATTGCTCATTTTGCTTCACTATTCAGTTGAGAATTTCATTCATGCTCTCCTCTATTGTAGGTCACTACTGCTGATTGTTCATGTGTTGGTTTTGTTGATCGGGGTCCTATAGGAAGTTATTTGGATATTTCCAAGAGAACTTGGGATCCTTTCTCCATGCATAATCATTGTTCCTGTAGCCTTGCTGCCACATATACTTCACCTGGCCTTCTTCATCTGATGAATTGCTATCTTTCTCTAGGAGCTTCTTTGCTATCAAGTTGAGTTTTTCATTCAAAGAGGTGATAACTTTAGATTCCCCTATGCTCTTGATCTACTCTGGATTGTCTCTCTCATTACCCCATGCCTGATTCTTCGCCATATTTTTCAAAATGTCATGGCCAGTTGAGGGTGTGTTGTTGAGAAAAAACCTCAAGCCTACACTGTCTAAGGTGGTCCATTCACTTTTGCGGAGTCCAAAGTAAAACATATTTACTTGATTCTACAAATCTATCCCATGGTTCGAAACCTTCCTGAGCATGATCTGAAAGCTCTCCCAAGCCTCGGAATAAGATTCAGATGCATGTTGCTTGAAATTGTGAATGATTCAAATTAGCTCATTTGTCTTTTCTGGAGGAAAGTATCTTTTAAAGAATGCATCTACCATTTGATCCCATGTCTTGATCGACTATTTTGGCAGGTTGTGCAGCCATTCTTTTGCCTTATCTGCCAGTGATGATGGAAATAACTTTAGATAAATGGTAGTTTGTGGAAACCTGTCTACTTTCACCATATCACTAATCTCCACAAAATTGCTAATATGCACCACCAGGTCTTCATGAGTGTTCCCATAAAATTCTTGTAACTTGATGAGTGCAATCAAACCTGGATCAATCTTATATTGAGCTACATTTATGTTCTACTTTTTGATAGGCCTTGTCTGTGCAGCTGAAGAGGATGCCTTTATCCTCTCCCAAATGGTCCTCTCTGCTCATGGATTGTCGTCCCCCATTGCTTTTTGCCTGGGTGTCAACGGTATGCCTTCTGGTACATTTGTTTGAAATGGATCCTCGATAGTGACTGGGACCTCAGGTATAACTTCTTTGTAATCTGGGGTCCTTGTTGTCACCATGCAATAGTACCTGAAAAGTTGAAAATAGTTAGTCAAGGTACTTATCAAAGAAAATTAGATATATGAATATGCAGTAAATGTCCTACGATTAAAATTGTAAAAAAATAAAAGGTGGCCTAGAGTGGCCGATCGTAGCACTAGTAGTGTTGAAACGTCGCCGTCTCCTCGGCAACGACGCCAAAAACTTGACATTCCAAAACCATGCATAAAAATGCAAGTGCACGCGTCACGTAATATAGCCCTATGTGAGGCCCGAGTCGAACCAGGGATACGTAGTCTCAGTGACTACTACTAAATACAGTGTGATCAACTAATCCGATTAAAAGGTTGATTTGAGTTTGAACAAAATAAAATAAAATAAAAAATAGTTGATTCGAGTGAGATGAATTCCTTAGGGTAACCGATTTCACCACGGGGTCTCGTCGTATCTTATTTATACCGCATTAATATAAATTCCTACTCCTACCCTGGATAGAAATCCTGTAGTCAGAATTGCCCACTTCCACAGTGCAATTCACTACCTAGATCTAAGCCAATTCCACATCTGTAGTAATTTATTTCTTAGTCTAGGTGCATTATCGAAAACTCTGGGTTCTTTCCACTGACCGTATGTTGCCTTTCCCAAGGAACGTGTAGGAAAGTGTATAAGTTATGGTTTTCTAACCTTTAATCCTCCTTCCAGAGTAATTATCAGTCTGTAATCTTATCGATGATGATCAAGCAACGATAGGTCGTTCAAATCCACACTTATATATCCAGGAATAAAGAAAAATTTATACTAAATCATGTAGAAAGTTAATACAACGATTCCCCAGGATACTCCCAGAACTAATTGACTAATAGATGCATAAAATGAATATAAAATAGGCTTGTAAAAATGACTCAAAATCCGTACATCATGGGGTCAAACTGATAATAAAATCAATGTACACCTAGTGAAGTGGGATCACGTTACTAGACCAAAAAAAGATTGGTAATGGCAAGAAAATTAGGTTCTGGCTTGATCCCTAGTTCAATAACTCCTCATTGGTTACTCTCTTGGGCAAATACACTTTCCTTAAGTCGGGATCTAGGCTGGATTGCTTTGTTGATTGCTTTATCAAGGACAATTCTTAGTCATGTCTGTCGACATTTTGTTGTTTGCTGGTAGTAAAGATCCCAGTGCTAAATTTATTTGGAACACTATAAGGGCTGCTGACCCTGAGGACAAGTGTGCTCTATGGATATGGAAAGATAATATCCCTAGGAGATTCAGGGTTCAAATGTGGAAGGCCTTGTTAAACAAGCTTCCTACTAGTGATTATGCCAGAAGGAGAGGCTATCAGACTGTCTCTATTTGTTTTCTAAGTAGGAATGCATATGAAGATACTCTTCGTATTATGTTTGAATGCCCTTTTGTTTAGGGATTGATCTCTAAAGCAACAAGTTTTCTTGATAAGTCTTTTAACATCAAAAAGTGGGAAGATCTTCTCCTTTTAACTGCTAAGCCTAAGAAATTTCTATTGATGGCCATCTGTTACAATGCTTGGAATGATAGGAACCTCAGGGTGCATCATAATAGAAGTAGAAGCAAGGATTGTATTTGGAAGATCATTATCCAAGATTTTTAGGGATTTATTTCATAATGTCTTGCAGAGGGGGTATTCTTCACCCTAATCTTTCTAAAAGTTAGAGCTTCCTATATCTGTAGTTATTAGTTATGTCTTGAAGAGGGGTTTTTCTTGTGTATCTATAGGTTCAACTTTGTCCTTATTTACCTGGATTCATCTACAGATAAAGCAAAGCTTCCCGTTTTCTAATTCAGATCAATTGTCTTTGGTACATAACAGAATTTGATATTCTTTATTGAGCTTTCCCGTTTCTGATCAGGTGTTTATTTCCTATACGTGTCGGTATACAATTCTCAATCCTTGTATATTTTTTCTTTTTATTCTTAGTCATCTTCTCCTTTGAGGATGACAAGTACTGTATATACCATTTACCTCAAAAATACAAAAAAGCACCAGAAGTTTTTGCTGACCATTTTTTTATGATATCCATGAGGTCTTTAATTATCTATTGCTCCAACTATATTATTCAAATTGATATCCCTCACATATCAATTTGGAATATTACAACTTATAATATTCTAGTGGGCCAATATCCATATTTCATCAAATCATTAATCAGCTTTGGCCGATCGCCCACAACTTGACTATTTAGGCAGGCAACTTTTTCCAATTGCATCCATATGCAACTCTTGGATAGATGATATGCACAACTCCTTGCCATAATATTCTGCATGTCTCTAGGCCTAGATTATCTAAGAATCACCAGTTAAGCCTGACCCATAAGCTAATGCGATAATAATGCACCCCACTTTAGTGGCACCTACATTACTACCATCACACTTTCATGAGATAGATGGAACACCATGATTTGTAGTAATCTATGATTGGTCAACCAAGCTATTCATGTGTGTCACTTTTGAAAAGCATCTAAGGATAAATATTTTAATTTGAGGGTGTTTTTATTTATAAGTACATATACTTTGTCCAATTACCACATATATAGTATGTTTCATATACATGCTATATTCCACACAAAAAACATGCAATAACCAAAAAGAAATAGTTATGGCCATCTTAATGTAATTTCTTAGATCCACAAGGAATTACCACAACCTAGGGTCCATATCACATGCATAAACTTATTGTTGATGAAGATGTATGCTTGCCAATCTGGGTTGATCGGTTCAACCCTTAAACCAATCGGCTTGCCTCGTGGCCAGTGGTTGGTCATCTCACCGGTCGTCTGGTCATTCTATCCACCATCTCCTGGATTCTCTAGACGATCGGTTGGCTCCACCAACTGATCAGTTCAAGTTGTCCACCTTATCCTCCTTAGTACTCCAGCCGGTCAGCTCGTCCTCGAGACGGTCGTCTGGTGTCCTCATAACGTCTTCTTCTTTGTCAAAGCAGGATAGTAAACTATCCTACTATTACATGATTATAGAGAAACCTCGAGTTACATTCAAGGGGAGAAAAGGTAGGAGAGAATTAACTTTACATTGGGAAGATAAGATAGAGGCCCTGTAAGTAAACCAAGATAAAAAAAGATTAACCAGCCACACAACCATGCAAAAATAATAGGAGTTATTGGCTATAACCACGCCACACATCCACCATAAAAAACTCACTTTTAGGGCAAGGTGTGCAAATTGCATATAAATATACAATATATATTAGTTTTGGATTATGCTTAGTATTTGATTGGATAGAATTATTCACATCGCATGCAAAAGTTAAATAATAAAATCTAAAATCTGATCATATCGATTATCCCAAAATATAGTGGATTGATGTGGCTCTGATACCAAAGTAGGGAAATATGGCTACAAAATAGACAAGGGAAATAAAAAATTTAACCCACAGATTGCGTCAATAACTATAATATGGGAAGGATGGTTATGAGGATATACATGGTCCTAGAGAAAGTCCAACGACATCTCCTCGTTGGTGTAGATGTGCAACTGTCTTCGAGTTGCATTGAGACTCATTTAATTGTTGTGCCTCCTTGTCTGTACCACAGACTGTAGGTTGACGTTGTCCTCCTAGAAGTAGACAACAACCTCAACGCCTCTATGGAAGTCCACATGGACCGCCTAGAACTCATGTCATCCTACCTGAATGGACAGGAAGGAGTTGTCCCTCCCATTGGTGTACTAGTCACCAACTTTCTCTCCCACAGTTGTTTCTCCCTTACTATCCCTCCCATTAGTGGGTAGGACTTGCTTGGGCTCTCTATTGGTTACCACAACCAGAGAGGACAACAATTTTTAGAAGCAACTGAGTTGTGTTCTGGGAAGTCCCCAATACCCCTCTATTTATAGGAGGAGTTAGGGTCTGGGTTCCCAATCTGTGTGGGAGTGGAAGGAACTGGAAGTTCTTGAACTTTTACAACCTGCGAGTGCTAAACTGGCCAGTTGGAAACTGAGACAGTCATCTGGCACATCAGCTGATTGGTTCGCACTATGAAATATCATTTTTTAGTTTCCCAATCATATATGAATTTGGCAATTTGTTTCTAATTAATGTTAAGCATCATCAATTCCTTGCATCAATAGAATTGTGCAATCGAAATGATGAAACTTTCTCACAAATTCTGGAAAGTTACTAGAACCTTCCTCCAGCCCAGCCAAGATGATCAGTTCACCGGTCATCTCACTCTACCTGAGCCTATCGATTCAACTAGTGAGATGATCAGTTGGCGTCCATTTCGTGTAGAACATCAACTACTTCAGTCCCAATCAACCTGACACTCCAAACATCCATCTCACTAGGTGAGCCGACTGGTTGGCAGTCCATTTAGTTGATTTGTTGCTTGAATTGAATGCCTAAACACTTTAGTATTCAATTCAATCACCCTTCAATATTAAACTCCTCTTCTAGGTCAAGATGTATGTGTGTGACCCTATGGGTCCCATATTACGTTGGTAGTGAGTGTCTATAGCAACTTATGACATCACAAGAAAGGAGTGGTGCCTAGTCCCACATCAATGCTACCCAAGTAAATGTAAAGTTGGAGAGAAACTTCTACAATTTCTATATGGTGGTATAGTGTTTGTATAGTTCCTTTATCACTGATATCTAGATTGAACTCGACACTTGAAGTAGTCATCCTCTTTAGCATTCAATCTTGTTCCTTGAACCAGAGCAAACTCTCTGAGATATATGTAAGCTCAATATCACATATGGACTCACATGTGCATGGACATGCATTTATCAAACTCTCTAATCAAAAGGCCTAGCATATCATACTCCCGTAGGAGGAACAAATACCATCTAAATCACTCATAGTCAATCCCTATGTGTCACAGTCACCCAATCACCATCGTTATAATAACCCTTATTTCAGGATTATGTTTGATGATGTCAAATTATATTGAATGACATGTGATGAGTGTAGTGGCTTCGGGTCTAAGAACCACAATCACCACCATCACTATGAGAGTTGACTATGACTACCATGGTAATGGATTCCATGTTTCACTCTCAGGTGGGTCTATTCAGTACATGGTTGTCTATAAGCCTTTCATAGTAACAATCAATCATGGACATAATGAGAATGTATATGCATACTCTTAATACTTGTATGATCTCATCGTTCAAGTCATGTACTTGAAAACATACATCATTGCATAAACATAATTCTCTAGACATTTATAATGTTACATCATTATCTCATAATTGAATTCCACAGAATAAATTTGAAGCTTGACTTTATTTATTAATCAAATCATTTACATATTATGTCATTACAATCATCGTATGATTGTCTTTCTGGGCATACATACCAACAGAAATGCCCTTTTGGTTAAATGTATTAGCTTGATCTTTCTAGCAATGTCACGTATAGTCACAATGCCAAAGCCCAGAGGCCTAACCTTTTTTATGTATACATGAATTTTCATATAGGTTAGATTTATTTATATATTATGTTTAGATTCTTTTCCATAATTTTACTCATATTGAGAAAAGTCAGGCATACCCAATCTAGTCCAGTTCTAAATGAAGTAAAAACAAACCTCACTTGATCAAATCTCATATATTTTTGTTCCACACAAACCTAACTTGATTAAAACAATGTATGGTTTGATTTCTTAACCCTAAAGTGGCCTTTTTATCGATTCAAGCCTAAATCATGCTTATTCTCCTTTAATGACCTAAATTGTAAGACCCCTAACCTATCTTTATGCTTTATTTTGTTTACTTTACATATTGAGGTGCTTAAACGTTAATCTAACCTCATGGGATGTCTCAATATCATGTGAAAGGCTTATATTTTCATTTTGGCTCAATTTGATTAATGTTTGAGCTATCCTTGCTATATATGTGCATGTTTTGGAACGAATTGCAATTTACCCATAAGTGAGGGTTATCTTGCAAATGTCATATGAAGAAAGTCTTTCTTATGATTTACCATCATGAGAAATAAGATGATGCAATGGGGAGCCTTGTTTGGATCATGGTTGGTGATATGGCATCTCATGGTGATTCTAAGCTTAATAGGGTTTGCTTGATATGATGACTATTCTAAGGTTTTAGTGTAGCGACCCTACACCACTTTTGGTGAGAGTAGTGACTGCAACACATGCCTTGGATGTTGTGGTTTCAACCTAGATGATTTGGAGGTTATTTGGTCGAAACACTTTGTCCTCTAGCATCTCGACCATGTACATATGGTGACTTAGGGTTTTGACCTAGACAAGTAGATGGAAGTGTCTTGACCAAGACAAGGTGGTATCTGACTTTGGAGGTCACTACACTTTTCTTGGATAAATACTAACATTTTTAATTATGCATATGAGTGGAGATAAGGCTATTTGCTTGGAAGTCATGTGTCATTTTATAGCTTTCTATGTTGACACCTCATAAACCTTTACTTCCCTCCTCCTTTGGGTATATAACCCCCTATTCACATGTGAGCAACATTTTTGGCCCTACTCTCTTTATACTTCCTTGTGATTGACCTTGGAGCTTAATGAGTAAGGGAGATCTATTCTTGAATCTTGGGTGGCCAATCTATCTTCCATGTTGAAGATCTTGTGCTAGAAACAACCTTTGGTGGTGATTCTTGGATATTTCTTCTCTTGTAAGTGATTCAAAACTGTCATCACATTTTACCTCTTCTGAAATCCTTATTCTCTTCTTCCTCATTGTCCATAGAGTATGGACCATCAATGTTCACCATTTGAGATAAACTTCTTATCATAAGTGGTCAAAAACTATGTATTGAAATGGTGAAACCTGAGTGAGAGGATGATTTCTTCTCTTTCTCCTTTCTTCCTTGTTTTGGCCTAGGACTATTTTCTCTTTCTTGATCTCTTTTGTGACCAAGGTTTTCTTATATTTTGAGGTGATCCTTTGGCCAAAGTTTTGAAGTTTGGTTAGAGTTTTTGGAGCTTGTGATCTTGGGATATTGGTTCTCTCCAAATCATGCAAGTTATATAACCATTTGCACATATATCATTTGCATCTTAAACCTGATCATATTATATTGTTCTATATCTTAAAAACATGATATTTATGGTAGGATAAATGATAATGATTTAGGGCTTGTATTTCATATTAAACTCAAGAAGACTACTCTTTCTATTAAAACCCTAAATCTTTGTACCCGATTATGTGGTGCTCGAATTATTGATGTGTTATTTTGATGGTTATCCATGGATATGAGATATTTGATAGATGGTCTATTTATCATGAATAACATGAGGTTTTAGAGTGTGCTATTATCCATAAGAATCTCGACTTCTCTCTCTAAATATAACCCTTAATGGTAATTTACTATAACCATGTTTTAGGGTTGGATGAACATCTTCGTATGATGTGTTGTCCTTCCTGTTGACACTTGATATTCTTGGTTTGATCTCTATTTCTACCTTGTTTTGAACTATTTAGATGTTCAGTACATGGTTAACGTGAGCCTGAGATAACCCTTGGACTTCTCCATGGTCGATACCATGTATCGGTGGGGTTGTTGTGACCAAAACTACCCTAACCCTAGGGTATGGTCACTACAGTGATCGTAATGCAGCGTTGCTCTCGGTTTTTGAATCTATTGATAGATGTTATACTGATGGTTAAGTGTATGTTAATCATAACACTTGTTTAGAACCTAGTATTGGTCGTATCAGGTTCCTTAAAAGGACCCAACTAGTGTACATGAGTTTGTTTTGGTCGTAACACATAATGCAAAGATGGTCGAGACCCACTGCACATGTTGTGGCTAAGAGACATGCTACATGTGTTGTAGTCGAGACATGCTGCACGTGTTGTGATTGAGACACACTACACACGTTGCGGCCAAGACACTCTCTACACATGTTGTGGGTCGAAACACTCACGACACGCATCGCGGGCCAGACACCCTGCACGCGTTGTGGGTTGAGACACCCTACTACATGCGTTGCAGGAGGAGACACCCTGCTGCAGGTGTTGCTGGTTGTGACACCATGTTGAGTGAGCAAGGTTGACACACCTATGCATGATCATAGTTGATACATAGTGTAATGGTTATACATAATGAAATGATTGTAAATGGCTAATCATTAATGATGGTGCTTAACCTTAGTGTTCTCCAAATAGGTGGGAAGTGATGAAATTAGGGTTCAGTGGCTCAATAAAGTTATGAAACCCTAATTGTCTATATATGAACCTTAACCCTAATCATGTAATAATGTGACATATGTACTCACTCTACTTGAAGATTTGTATTCTATGATAGTATTTTCTCTCTCATGTCTATGTAACCTTAACCTTGCAGATGAGATGAATGGCATAACTATGTGAATGTTGTGGTGAACCTTATATAATATAGGTGGTGATTGTGAGTACTGCTGAGATATAATGTGTTATAATTTGTGAAGAAATTATATGAATGGGTTTAATGACCTAGAAAATGCCTTGAGCACAGTTTGAGGTGAAATATCCTTAAGATGTGATTTAGGGATTGATATCCCATAGTGAGTGATATGGTTAATACCTTGTGAGAGGTAGTAATACAAGTGTCATGTGATGATGAGACAAGTTCTCACCTTGAACATTTTATATCTTCTAAAGTTGCATTCTACCTTGATTTTGTGGAAATTGTTTAGGGTTATTATGTTGTAACTTTAATGATGCATTAAAAGATACCCAATTGGAATGTCTAATCAAGTGAAACCCTAATCATGTAGTTACCTTGTACCATAGATCCATCTTCAATGTTAGTATCTAGATGGATGGTGAAACGAGTAACTCCAATGGGAAACTCGGAGTGCATATTACTGAATATGCAAGGTGCAAGTGAAGTCATCTCCTTGTATCCTTAAATTGTTGTTATAATGGTATTATGCTTTATTATGGAACGACCATGAGTGAGCTTGTTCTCTAGTGTTGTTCCATGTATCAAGGTAGGCTAGTTATTTTACAGGACCATAGCTTTGACTATGAGTTGTTGTCTACAACACTATAGCTTTAATTATTAGTTGCTATTTATCTGTTTGACTGTTATGTCACTACATTGCAGACTCGAACTAAGCGAGTAGTGTTGGTGATGATCATGGAGTCTGACTCTTCCATAGATCTTATATGATACTAATTTTGACTTATCAATGGTCATTTGGATTTGAGTGGTATGCCTCAAATCCTCAGGGCATAATAATGAACGTTATAATACAGATGTGTAGTATATTTGCTTAGGGTCAAACACAAATCACGCTGGATGACCCCATGCCTTGTTTCTTATACTATTTAGTTTATAATAGTTATACGTATTACTCAAATTCCTTTTAAAAGCATAAGATGTTCAACTACTCAGTTGTAATTGCTTGAACAACTCAAATAGGAATATGTTCTCTATTTAACTACTCTATTATGTTATTGTTCTTATAATAGTTGGTTGCAAAGAGTTATATCTCTCGTTGGGACATTTGGTCTCACTCGGTGGGTTCCACAACTTTTTAGGTGGTCGTGGACGAGGTGGTAGAGGTCGTGGTGTAGGTGTTGAGCAGTAAGGAAAGTAGTTACTGTAAGAGGTTGGATATGATGCTAAAGTTTTATAATAGAGTCCTATGTGTCATCCCTATACTCTCAGGCTTTGGGGAGATTTTTTTGTTTTTATTTTTACACGTAGATTTTGGCTTGTTCCATGAGTGTATATAAATGGAATGTACATATAAATAGGTTGTAATATGCAATAGTTATGGCTTGATAGCCTTTGAACATGAATGTAATATATTTTCACATACATGAATTACAAATGGACTAAGTTGAAGGTTTTCTTATAATATACTTCCTCTTGAGACACTTAATTATAAATGGTTTTAATTAACCCTAATTTGTGGTAATATTGTTATTAGTGATAATTCCACACTTTGTTATGAGTAACCTCGCTTTGTGTGATGAATGGCGTCACAGTTTGGTTGGTATCAGAGCTATAGGTTCACTGAGTTTATAGGGACATATGACTAGGGTTTGAGTCTGTTCTAGTCTCCTCCAATATATTTTATGGTCACTTGTACTTATGCAGAAGAAGGAGAAGAGAAGAAAAAATGTGTGGAGAACATGAAGAACATGTTACTGAGAGTGGTGTAGCTATACCAATAGGTGGTGCAAAGAGGAAAGAGAAGGTCGATGTTGTATCAGACGTGCCTCAAGTCAACCCAGCAAATTAGCCAACCCTATATTCAAATCTATGTTTAGACAATTTATGGCTACCATGACACACATGCGGGATAGGATGTTTGCAACCCAACCTAGGAAAACTATCCCCAGTTCTAAAACTCAAGGTTCTAGGAAGATTTTTGAAAGACTTCGACATGTAGAAACATTAGAGTATGTGAGAACATCATATACAACTGATGTAGATACGTGGTTGATTGAGCTAGAAAAGGCCTTCAAGATCCTCGACATCCTCGAAGAGGATAAGGTAAAACATGTTGTGTATCTATTAAAGGGGAGTGTTGACCACTAGTGGGCCATTGAATAGGAGAAAAGGCCGAGTGTTGTGATTACTTGGGAAGAAATATGATGGGAGTTTGTAAGTCTGTACTTTCTGGAGACTTATCTGGATGAGAAGATTGTACAGTTTGAGAATATCCAATAGGGATTTATGTCAATCAATACTTATGAAACTAAGCTTATGGAGCTTCTAAGATTTTATCCTCACATGGTTGCAACAGATAAGGAGAGGTTCAGGCGCTTTGAGAAGGGTCTGAGTACTGAGCTGACAACTTTAGTATCATCATTAGAGAATAGAGAGAGGTTTTCTACTTTTGTGGAATCAGTTATGAGAGTGTAGAGGTCTATGATAGAGAAGCATGAGATGAAGGCTAAGAAGTGGTATATGCAATACCAAGGACAATATTGTGGAGGCTTCAAGAATCCTAGGTCCTCAACACCTCAGTATCAGCAAAGGTTAGTGACTCACTCGTAGTGGACACAGAGTAGAGGCAAACCCATAGCATTCTTCCTACAAGAGCTCATAGTACAATGTCAGTGTCTGTCAATGGGACGTCTAGACCATGGTAAAAGACCAAAAGCTATTTCAAGTGTGGATAGGTGGGGCATAGTAAGTGGTACTCCCATGTAAAGGATGAAGATGTGACTCAATAGTCTAGTCAGAGTCAGCAAGGGTCGCAACAACAACAACACAATGGTAGAGGACGCGGACAAGCATCACATGCTGGTTCTTCAGGACAAGCTGGCAGAGGAAGGGGGCAAAAATAGGCGATGTGTCAATTATATGTGATGAGTAAGACAGAATGAGTCACTAACCCTCGGGTCATGACAAGTGAAATGGATTTATTTCATTCTAATTTGTCTTTTTCATGTTTCATATCTATTTTGATTGACCAAGGTGCGACACACTCTTTTATCACGAGAAAAGTGATTTCTAGCTGTTTCTTACCTGTTAGTAATAGACCTAATAGTCTTCATCTAGAAACTCCTCTAGTTAGTTCCTTTGAGCTATGGGAGGTGTGTCCATCTTGCATGCTTTCCTTCTCAGGATGTAGCATTCAAATGGATCTTTTACCACATGATATGCATGGATTTGATGCAATCCTTAGGATGGATACTTTGGAAAAGTATTAGGTGATATTGGAATGTAGTACCAAGGTTGCAACATATATGTGTGGTGATGTTTCATGGGTCTTCTAAGGTGATAGGAAGATTCTTCTGACATGTCTAGTTTTAGCTATGATAGTAGAGAAGTGGTTGAGACATGGCTATGATGCGTTCTTGGCACATGTGGTGGATACCAAGACAAAGAATCATAGTATTTAGAAAGTTCCATTTGTACATGAGTTTGAGGATTTTTTTTCCTGATGAGTTTCTAGGTATACCTCCCCCTAGAGAGATTGATTTTGAGATCAATCTAGTTTTAGGTACCCAACCTATAGCCCAGACACCATATAGGATGGAACCAACTGAGATACAGGAACTAAAGAAACAATTACAAGAACTGCTAGAGAAATGTTTCATTAGGCCAAGCTAGTCTCCTGGAGGTGTTCTTGTTCTATTTGTAAAGAAGAAGGATGGATCAATGAGACTGTGCATTTAATACTGACAGTTGAACAATATGAAAATTAAGAACAAGTATCCATTGCCATGTATAGATGATTTGTTTGATGAGTTAAAAGGTTCCAGAGTCTTCATTAAGATAGACATGAGGTTGGGTTATCACTAGTTGTAGATTAAGGCAGATGACATACCAAAGTCAGCTTTTAGGACAAGGTATGGTCATTATGAGTTTGTGGTTCTTCTATTTGGGCTAACCAATGCACCAACAATGTTCATTGACCTGATGAACACAATGTTCATACCTTATCTAGATTAGTTTGTAGTTGTGTTTATAGATCACATCTTGATCTACTCTAGAGACATCCAACAACATGAGCAACACCTACATTAGGTTTTGTGATGAGCGTCGTTTACCACTCTAATCACTAGGAAAATTATCCTAGAGTTTATCCTTTTTTTGTTTTCCGATAAGGCTAGTATAGAAGGGTCAATCCATAGAGACGACATGAAGATGGTTGAGTTTCGAATCCAATTGTGATAACAAGAATGTAAAATCCATTTTGAGAGTTTGTTAAAACTAAACTAAAATAAAATAATGATGTTGAGTAAAAAAATAACTAATCAAAAGAAAGAAATACCAAAGCTAAGGGATTTCACCACCCTAACTGATGTGAAACGAGACCGAAGAAATCACACGATAATAAATATAAAGAAAGGTATGAGAAACATTCATAAATCATTCACAAAAGATGAACTCCCCATGAACCCATTGGTCCTAGAATTCATGAATCCCAGTTCAATCAACCTAATGGGGACTTTTCCGAGGTCTCATCCAAATTCCCATGAAATTGATTTGATTGTTCTGAATCTTGGGTTCTATGATCACATCCGCCAAGATTAACAAGCAATGAAAATGAGAGATCACTTCGTTAAAATTGTCAAGATCCAAATAAAAAACCATTTATCTAAAAAAATTGTGTAAAACTTCGATCTAATCATCACATGGCTAAGGGATTTCTCCCCTCGCCTCAGTAAGAAAACTACTCTCTAGTCATACTAAGGGATGGAGAAAACAAGGAAGGAAGGTAGAAAGCCATAGACCAGAAGTGATAGAATCTCCAAGGAGATATTAGCTAGTGATAATGAAACGGCTTGCTCTCTTAGTTCCCCGCTCCAAAGAAAAGAACAAGAAAAAGAAACAAGATCTAGAAACTAGAGATAAAATAACAAAATTTTATTGCATAAATGAAAGATTACACTTATGAACGGAAACGACAAAGTTTAACTACAAGATACAACTATAAAATCTGAGATGCTTTTCTTAGTGGAGTCCTCCCTCCTTTTATAGGGTAAGGAGGGGTGAAAACCCTACATACAAGGCTCCATAGAAGACTCTTATCCAGCGGCTGAAAACTTTCTAAATTTGGTCAATAGAAGAAATGGTTGATTGCTTTTAATTATGTTGACAGTTCACATTTTTTTTTCTACATATATCCATAACAACGATTTCAAGAGGATTTCTCTCTTGTAAAAGGATCTAAATCAATCCAAATAATCAGATTTTCTTTTAGGAAATTAAATGTTCTTTCCCAGAAATACTTGTACATCTGATTTGGAGTTAGTATGCATAAGTTATGACACTTTTGGTGTTAGGTATACATTAATTTCAGGCACTGCGGGAATTGTACAAAACATTTTCAAAAGGAACCTAACCATTGGAGTGGTTAGACAATTTTCCTACAAAAAACCAACAAAAAATAATTAAAACTCCAATCAAATAGAAAAATATAAATTAATACAATTAATTACAAAAACTAAGAAAATAAATAACAAAATAAGCCTAAAAAGATATCTAAAAGATTAAATTAAAAAGGATAAATAAACATTTATCAAAATACCCCGGACTTTAATCTTTCTTTGTCCTCAAACAAATAAAATCACAAATTATTCCAATTTATACTAACAACATGTCTATCCTCACCCTTGTAACATCACTTTATTCCTTACCTCCAAATTTGGCCAAGCAACCAAATATCCTAAAACCACACAACACAAAATTCTATATTCCCTATAAAAAACAAATATCATATCTTATTTCTAAATCAAGACTTTATAGAAAAACATGCTTTATCTTACTTTTTCTTTGACACTCTCATTTTTATTATTGTATTTTTTTATGTCAGTTGTTGCACAGGAACAAAATGAAATTGTGGGGTGTGAAAACAAAGAAGGAAGTGATGAATTTTGTTTATGCCTCCTCTATTTGACTCAGGATTTAAATTTGTGGAGTTGTGGCTACATTGGTCACAATTTTTTCATGTGCACTTTTGGCATCTTTTGATGGTACGCCCCTTTGTGGGGTATGGAAGTTTTGATATGAGAATCATGCCACCCTAAACTTGATTTTTTTCTGGTGCTGATTCTTTGCTTCTCTTCTTTAGAAAGAAAATAAGGGGAAAACAAAAGGTGTCCTTGTGCTTATAACATCACATAGTTATTTTCTCTTTTTTTTTCTTTTTTGAAAGTGTCGTTACATCAGAAAGAATATTCATGTCAATCACAATATACAAGATTTATATCAAGTTAATCCACAATTTAAAAATAGAGAAAAATTGTGTTTGGTTTTGATTGATTCCATACAACTTGCCAACTTTTCCAAGGAGTGATGCTATTTTGGGGTCCTAAGTGACATGGTGGTTTCAGACATGGAAATTTGTAAAAAAAATTGCAAAAGATTTACTAAATTCAAATAGGTGCAATGATAAACATCTATTCTTATTGGTCGACTAGATAAAGGCCATTTTGCAACAAAAGAAATAAAAACATGGCCGACTACATAATAGCCATGAACAAAGAAACTATATTCAAAACAAATAAAAAGGTAGAAATAATGCAAGAATAAAAAAGATAAGGGGAGTGGAATAGAAACATACTACGCACCTCCACCTTGGACTTAGATTTTTACTCGTCCTGAGAAAAACTGAAACCCAAGATAGAGGGAAGAGAAGAGCGACAATTTCCATCGAAGAATGTTCAACTAAAGGAGATGTGTACGAGGGTTGAGACATTCATCAGAGGAACTTCACAGTGTACCTAATGATAGGGCAGTCATGGAAGCTCAGTGAGGTGTTCATATTTTCTTTCACCTCAGATTCTGTCTAATAAGATCCACATATCTTCCTTCGATAGAAAGGGAAGTGTTGAAGAAAGATGTGGATTGGGGGAGGTTGGCGGGTACCCAACCAGTAATGCTGGTAAAGTAGGATGTATAGAGTCAGGTGGAGGATCTATCTCAGGCTTTCCACCATCATAATGACCTGCATATGGGAGAATTGATGCCAATACAAAAGATTTCAAATTATTTACAAAAGTGTTTTGTTTCTCCTTTAAAATATTTCCATCAACATTAGGTTTAGTAAGTTTCATTGTTGATATAACATATGGCTCTAATTCTTTTGTACAAGGGGTCCCCAAATATTCAGAAGGGATGGGGACGTCTTCCTTGCAAACAACATAAGGGGATGTATGGGCTTCTTACAAGGGTGTCTCCCCTTCTAAATCAGCCTTATGTAAAATGAGAATTGGCTGTGTCAAAATGGGAGGAATTGTTTTGCCAAAGGGGGTTGAATGTCCATTATCCAAAATAGACTCAAAAAAGGGATTTGGTCTCTGATATCAATTGGGTTTATATTAAGGATGGGAGGATTCGTTGGATCTTTATAATGACTCTCCTATTTTGACTTTTCATATTCAAGTAATAGAGTCTCTAAAGGAAAGATAGGGATACCAACATCCTCATTACATACAAAATACGGCTCCATGGTTTGTGCTATTTCTTCAGGATCTGATGCAATGACACAAAAATAGGATCATCGTCATTATCGTTGGGAAGAAATATCTTGGATTTCTCAAGCTCTACAGGGGGAGTTTGTGATTGAGCCTCTAGTAATGTAGCTAGCATGGCTTGACTGAATTCAAGTTTTCCTTGTCCTTTTGCTACCATCTTCTATAGGGCCTTAAGTCTCTATTCCAGCTCAGGATTAAATTGCATTTCACCATTGGATTTATACACTTCAAAATTTTGGCCATCCTCACCATACCCCTCATTGTAGTCTTGGGCCTTGTGATCCTCATATTGATTGTGACATTGCTCCTCATAATAATATTTAGAAGGCGGTGGATTGTAATTTCCATTGCATCCATAATGGTGGGAAGATTCAATATTACAAGGTGTCACTGAATCATGGGGAAACATATTGGGAACATTTATGTTTCAGGATAGGGCTTTCAACAAAGTGGCTAACAAGGTTTGGCTAGTTATCAATTTTGCTGCCATTTTCTCTAGGGACCTAAGTTTCTCTTCTTACTGAGGAATATATTGGGTATCATAAATGGGACTATTTCTCCCAAAGTTTTGTTGGTCATACCCTCCAAAATAATATGGATCATAACCCCCCCCCCTCAAAATATGGATATCAAGGTTCTCCATAATCATTATTAGAAAAATATGGATTCACATTGTACCCACCAGGATGAAAGGACTCGTAAAGAGGGGCGCTATGGGATAAAGTCAGTTAGGAAAGAGATGCATGGTGGTAAAGACCACAATTATAACATTTTGGGAGATATTGGGATGCCCACTCCATTTGAAAGAAACACCAGAGAAGAAAGATTATGAGATACGGGGTTAGTCAAAATTACAAATTGAACTAAAAATTATAAATCTAATAAATTATAGAATAAACTAAAATTACAAGAAAATAACAAGAAAGCAATACTGCTAGAATGGAAACTTAGTAGAAAGAGGAGATACACTTCCGAAATTGTGCTTGGTAGACAAAAAGAAATTACAAAAAAATCTAAGAAATAAATTATAGAACAAGGCTAAAAAATTATGAAACCAAGATAAATTATGGAAAAAGACTAAAAATTAAAAAAAGAATAAACTAAAAAGCAGTATTGCCAGAATGGAAGCTCAGAAGAAGGAGGAGATACATTACCAAAATGTTACTCGGTAGGTAAAAAATTACAAAAATCTAAAAAAAGAAATTATGAAATAGAAGATATAGAATAAGACTAAAGTTGTACAAGTTAGAGAAATATGAACAAAATTTATAATAAAAATACAAGCAACCAGATCTGAAAAATAGCCTTGCCGTCCTGGGCAATGGTACCAAATTGATGTGCATCATTTAGCACACCAATCACTGGGAAAATTATCCTAGAGCTTATCCTTTTTCTTCTTTCTGATAAAGGCTAGTATTGAAGGGTCGATCCACAAATACGACGATGAAGATGGTTGAGTTTCAAATCCGATTGTGGGAACAAGAATGTAAAGTTAATTTTGAGAGTTTGTTAAACTAAAACAAAATAAAATAAAGATGTTGAATTAAAAAATTGACTAATAAAAAGAAAGAAATAACAAAGCTAAAGGATTTTACCACCCTAGCCGATGTGAAATAAGACTAAAGAAATTACACGATAAGAAAGATAAAGGAAGGTATGTGAAACATTCATAAATGATTCATAAAAGATGAACTTGTGAACTCATTGGTCCCTGGCGTTCACAAATCCTAGTTCAATCATCCTAATGGGGACTTTTCTGAGGTCTCATCCAAATTTCTATGAAATTGATTTGATTGTTCTAAATATTGGGTTCCACGGTCGCATCCGCCAAGATTAACAAGTGATGAAAATGAGAGATCACTTTGTTAAAATCATCAAGATCCAAATAAAAAATCATTGATCTAAAAAAATCGTGTAAAACTTCGATCTAATCATCACATGGCTAAGAGATTGCTCCCCTTGCCTCGGTAAGAAAACTACTCGGTAGTCATACTAAGGGATGGAGAAAATAAGGAAGGAAGGTAGACAGCCATAGACAAGAAGTGACAGAATCTCCAATGAGATCTTAGCTGGTGACAATGAAATGACTTGCTCTCTTAGTTCCCCTCTCTAAAGAAAAGAACAAGAAGAAGAAATGAGATCTAAAAATTAGAGATAAGAGAACAAACTTTTATTGTAGAAATGAAAGATTACACTTATGAACGGAAATGACAAAGTTTAACTACAAGATACAACTATAAAATCTGGGATATTTTTCTTAGTGGAGTCCTCCATCCTTGTATAGGGGAAGGAGGGGTGAAAACCCTACATACAAGATCTCAAGAAGAATCTTGGTCGGCGGCTAAAATTTTTTTTGGATCTGGTCAATAAAACAAATGGTTGATTGTTTTTAATTATATTGATTGTTAACATTCTTTTTGTTGTATATTTTGTAACAAAGATTTTAAGAGGATTTATCTCCCATCAAAGGCTCTAAATAGATCTAAATAATTGGATTTTCTTTTAAGAAATTAAATTTTGTTTCCAACGATAACTTGTACATCTAATTTAGAGTTTGTATGCAGAAGTAATGACAACTTTTGATGATGGGTATACATTAATTTCAGGCACTGGGGGAATTGTGCAAAACATCTTCCAATGGAAATTGATCATTGGAGTGGTTAGACAATTTTTCTACAAAAAAACAACCAAAAATAATTAAAACTCCAAATAAATAGAAAAATATAAATTTATACAATTAATTACAAAAACTAAGAAAATAAATAACAAAATAATCCTAAAAAGATATCTAAAAGATTATATTAAATAGGATAAATACACATTTATCACTTTGACCTTGCTAAGGAAACATCAGATGTATGAGAAGTTCAGTAAGTGTGACTTCTGGCTAAAGGAAGTGGCTTTCCTAGGACATGTAATATCTTCTAGGGGAGTTTGTGTAGACCCAAAGAAAGTGGAGTCAGTGTTGGAGTGGGATCAACAGAAGACACCTACAGAGGTTCACAACTTTCTAGATTTAGTAGGATACTATAAGAGGTTCATTAAGAACTTCAGTTTGGTGGTGTTGCCCCTTAAAAAGTTAATAAGAAAAGATGTGACATTTGTTTGGGATGACATATGTCAACGATCTTTTATGTTCCTAAAGGAGAGATTGACCAATGCACTAGTGCAAATACTGCCAGAACAAGGAAAGGTTTATATTATATTTTGTGATGCATCTAAGAATGGTCAACAATGTGTGTTGATGCAAGATAAGAATGCATTTTCTGTTGCTTCATCACATCTTAAGAAATACAAGAAGAACTACCCAACACATGATCTAGAGTTGGCCATTGTGCTCCATGCCTTGAAGATATGGAGACATTACTTGTATGATGAGAAGTGTCAGATCTTCATCCACTACAAGAACCTGCAATATATCTTTTTGAAGCAAGTGTTGAACATGTGACAATGAAGCTGGATAATTATTAATCAAGGATTAAGATTGTACTATAGACTACCATCCATGGAAGATGAATGTGGCAGCACATGATTTAAGCAGAAAGTCTTCTTGAACATCATTCGCTGATAAGGCACAGTTGAGTGCATTAGTATGTCATAAGAGAGACATGTTAGTCTCCTTATGAAAGATGAACGTATAGTTGAAAGTATCCATGTCAGCAGGTCTGTTGGCACAATTACAGGTGAAGCTAGTATTGAGATAATAGATCAAAGATACACAACAAAATGAAACTGCAGTACATCATTTTCAGACAAATTTGGGCAGTGATAAGCGTGATGGCTTCCATGAATATGAGGATGGGAAAGTTTTTTATCATGGTAGGACAATTGTTCCATATGTAGATAATCTGAGAACATTAGTTCTTGAAGAGTCTCAATCTTCTATGTGCGTTATGCATCCATATAGCACCAAGATGTATCAGAATATGCAAGATTTGTACTGGTGGCCAGGATTAAAGCGTGATGTCGCTGAGTTTGTGGCTAAGTGTGCAGTGTGTTAGTAGGTTAAACTTGAGCATTAGAAGGCTGTAAGGACTTTGCAACCATTACCTATACCATAGTGGAAGTGGGATCATATTACAATTGTCTTTGTAGCTGGACTTCCAAGGACAACCAAAGGTCGTGATTCCATCTGGGTAATAGTGGACAAGTTGAATAAGTCATCGTAGTTTCTTCCTATAAAGATGACATATACTACTGAGAAGCTTGCACAGGTGTATGTCCATGAGATAGTATGTCTACATGGTATCCCAACTACTATAGTGTCAGACAGAGGTCCTCAATTCACTAGCCTCTTTTGGGAGCGTTTGCATGCAGTGATGGGAACACAATTGAGGTTCAACATTGCGTTTCATCCATAGATAGATGGAAAGTCTAAGAGGACAATACATATCTTAGAGTATCTATTGTGAGGCTATGTATTGCAATTTTTGGGCAGTTGGGATATACATCTTAGCTTGATAGAGTTTGCCTCTAACAATAGCTATCAGAGGAGCATCGACATGGCACCATATAAAGAGTTGTATGGGAGATGGTGTACATCTCTTTTGTGTTGGTACGATACAAGAGAATATCAACTTCTAGGTCCTAAACTTGTACAACAATTGACTGAAAAGATCAAAGTGATTCAGCAGTAGATGAAGGAAACACAAGACATGCATGTCTTACATTGATAATTGTCATATACCTTTAGATTTCCAAGTGGGTGACATGGTGTACCTCAAAGTCTCTCCTTGGAAAGGTGTATTGAGGTTTGGAAAGAAGGTTAAGCTGGCTCCCAGATATATGGGACCTTATCTAGTGGTTGCACGTGTTCAGAAGGTGTCCTGTGAGCTAGAGTTGCCACATAAGTTACATAAGTTACAGTTTGTGTTTCATATCTCTATGCCAAGGAAGTGTCACCCTGATACAGAGTTGACTCTTCAGTTTGTTGAGGTGGAGCTAGATAGTGACACATCTTATGTAGAAGGTCTTGTTCTGATCCTGGATAGAAGGATCACAAAGTTGAAGAAGAAGAAGGACATTGTGTTAGTCAAGGTTTTGTGGAATGATCATTTCGTAGAGGAAACCACGTGGGAGCTTGAGTACAAGATTCAGAAGAAGTATCCATCTCTTTTTACGTAGGATTTTGGGGGTGAAATCTCTATTAGGGGTTCATGGTTGTAAGACCCCTGACCTAGGTTTATGATTAATTGTATTTACTTTTCATAATGAGATGCTTAAACTTTAATCTAACCTCTTGGTATGTCTTAATATCATATGACATGCTTATATTTTTAGTTTGGTTAAATTTTAATAATATTTGAGTTATCCTTGCTATATATGTGCTTGCTTTGGACCAAATTGCAATGTACCCATAAGTGAGGGTTATCTTGCAAATTGTCACATGAAGAAAGAGTTTATTATGCTTTAGCATCATGAAAGAGAAGATGATGTAATGGGCCCCCTTGTTTGGATCATGGTTGGTGATATGACATCTCATGGTGATTCTAAGGTTAATAGGGTTTACTTGATGTGGTGACTATGATACGGTTCTAGTGTTGCGACCCTACACCACTTTAGGTGACAGTAGAGACCACAACACATGCCTTGGATGTTGTGGTTTTGACCTAGATGATATAGAGGTGAGTTGTTCAAAACACTTTGTCCTCTAGTATCTCGACCATGTACACATGGTGACTTAGGGTTTTGACCTAGATAAGTAGATGGAAGTGTCTCGACTGAGACAAGGTGGTAGCCGACCTTAGAGGTTGCTACAATTTTTCTAGATAAACATTAACATTTTGATTTATGCATGTGAGTGGAGATAAGGGTGTTTTCTTGGAGGGAATGTGTCCTTCGATAGCCTTCTATGTTTAGACCTCATTAACCTTTACTTACAACCTCCTTTGGGTATGTAACCCCCTCTCTTCACATGTGAGCAACTTTTTCAGTTCTATTCTCTTTCTCCTTCCTTGTGACCAACCTTGGAACTTTGGGAGCAAGGGAGATCTATTCTTGAAGCTTGGGTTGACAATCCATGTTGCATGTTGAAGATCTTGTGCTAGAATCAACCTCTGGTGGTAATTCTTGGAGATTTCTTCTCTTGGTATGTGATAAATAAACCCTAATCAAGTTTTCCCTCTTCTGAAATCCCCATTCTTTTCTTCCTCCTTCGCTGTAGACTGTGGACAATCCATGGCAACTGTTTGACAAAAACTTCTTATGATAAGGGGTCATAGACAATGTATTGACATGGTGAAACCCGAGTGAGTGGATGCTTTATTCTCTTTCTCCTTTCTTCCTTGGTTTGACCTAATACTATTTTATCTCTTTCTTGAACTCTTTTATGACCAAGGTTTTATTCTCTTTTGAGGTGATCCTTTTTGCCAAAGTGTTGAAGTTTGGCTGGAGTTCTTTGAGCTTGGGATCTTGGGAGATTGGTTCTCTCCAAATCAGGCAGGTTATATAACATTTCCCACATCTATCATTTGCATCTTAAACCTGATCATATGCTTCTGTTCTATATCTTAAAAATGTGATTTTTATGGTAGGAGAAATCATAATGATTTAGGGCTTGTATTTCATAGTAAACTCAAGAAAACTACTCTTTCTATTAAAATCCTAAATCTTTGTACCCGGTTTTGTGGTGGTCGAATTATTGATGAGCTCTTTGGATTGTTATCCATGGATCTGTGATATTTGATGGATGGTCTATTTATCTTGAACAATAGGAGGTTTTAGAGTGTGTTTTCATGCATAATAATCTCATATTCTCTCTCTAAATATAACCCTTTTTGGTAATTTACTATAACCATGTTTTAGGGTTGGATGAACATCTTGGTAAGATGTGTTGTCCTACATGTTGACACTTTGTATTTCTGGTTTGATCTCTATTTCGACCTTGTTTGTATCTGTTCAGATGTTGGGTACATGGTTAACTTGAGGTCGAGACAACCCTTGCACTATCCCATGGTCGATATCATGTATCAGAGGGGTTGTTGTGATTGAGACAACCATAACCCTAGGGTATGGTCTCTACATTGATTGTAACACAACGTTGTTGGTCAGTTTTTTACTCTATTGATAGACAGTGTGTTGATGGTTAAGTGTATGTTAATCATAACACGTGTTTTGGACCTGGTAGCGGTCGTATCAGGTTCCTTAAAAGGACCTAGCTTTTATATATATATATATATATATATATATATATATATATATATATATATATATATATATATATATATATATATATATATATATATATATATATATATATATATATATATATATATATATATTCATTCAATACCCGCACAGGTAGCCTGATTTTTTGCTACCCGCCCATCCAACAGTGTAACTATATAGTATTAAAAAGGTAACTCTAAGATCAAAAGAGTAACTGTATTGATAAAAGAATAACTATTTGACAAAAAAATTAACTGTATAGAAAATATACAGTCAGTAAATATATAGACGTATTTTTCTATTTATGTGGGGCAAATGATATTATTTTTGGATGAAATTTTTTGGGGAGCTAGATAAAATGCTCCTCTACAATTGCAATTTTATTTAAAAAATAGTGACAGGAAGGGTGTGTGGGTAGCTACCCGCGCGGGCATTAAAGATGAGCCATATATATATATATATATATATATATATATATATATATATATATATATATATATATATATATATATATATGGCTCATCTTTAATACCCGCTCGGGTAGCTACCCACAGACACTTCCTGATTTTATATCTTGTGAGTTATATCTTTTCATGCTTCTAAGATTTTGTGATGCTCTAGGATAATTTTCCTGGTAAGGATGCATATCTTGTGAGTTATATCTTTTCATGCTTCTAAAATTGCATATCTCTTTGTTTGGGTATATATCTACATCTACTCATAGCTTGCTTTATCTTGTGTACCTTTTGGTATCTCTTGCTATGATCTAGATCCTACTAGTAGTCCTAACTTGTGATAACATCTACTAGTAGTTCATATACATGTAGTTCTATCCTTGTTTATAATTGGCATCTTTGCTCATCTATATGATATGCTTGTATCTTGTCTCATACATGCTCAAACTTGTTCCTTGAATTGCATATCTATTATCTTGAGTTTCTTGCATAACTTTGTGATGTAGGGTACATAGATCTACATTATATGTAGAAATTGGAGTTTTTTTTGGATTTTATGCAGATTTTGCTCCAATTTTAGTTTTTGGTGCAAGACTAGTGTTTTTCATGCAGAAATGACCTTCTGAGCAAGGTTCATTGCTTTGCTATGAGCCCTGACACTTTTTGGGAAAATTCTATCATCTTGAGGGTCAAAATTGTGTTTTATTATTTTTCTATAGCACTTCATCTTGCATTTTGGGTTGTTCAAGTATATGTTTTAACTTGCTTTTCTTTCTATGCTTGGACAAACCCCTATCCGTGCTCTTCTACTCTCCTTATATATATTTGTGTTATCTCTTTTCTCTTTAACAAGTGATGTTTCTTATTTCTTCATAACCCCACTTTTTGAAATGACAAAGGGGGAGAAAGGTATGCCTTCTTTTAAAAGAGGAAGAAGGCATGTCTTACATGAAGAGGAGAAGTATGTCCATGTAAAGGGGAGAAGGTAAATTGGGAGAAGACATATATGTGTAGAACATATATGAGTAGAAGACATAGTATTCTATAAATGTTATGAAAGTTAACCATGAAGGAGAAATATCATCAATTGAGGGGGAGTATGAGAACTCCATGCACATCAATTGAGGCGGAGCATATGAGCTCAATCCTATTGAAACCCCTAGGTTTCTCCAAAGGTATGATTTTACTTAAAAGCTTTCAATACATTTATGGAATGGTTTGTCATCTTCAAAAAAAGGGGAGAATGTTCACTCAAGGTCAATTAGGTCAATGTTGACTCACGTCTAAATTGACTAAACCCGTGTTTTGATGATGACTAACCATTCCACATATTGGTGTCTAATGTCTCTACTTGAGTGATTTCAGATTAGGTATAGACACACTCCAAATGCCCTAACTTGCGCAGATCAAATTGGAGAAAAGACAAGTCAAAGTCAATACAAGTGCACGTTTTTGTAATATGATGTAAATCCATTAAACTCATGTTGTAAATTACTTGTAATGATTGTATGACTTGTAAATATAAATCAATATATATATATATATATATATATATATATATATATATATATGGCTCATCTTTAATACCCGCTCGGATAGCTACCCAAGGACACTTCCTGATTTTTTTTGTTTTTTTTTTCACAATTGTAGAGGAGCATTTTATCTAGCTCCCCAAAAAATTTGATCCAAAAATAATATCATTTGCCCCCCCCCTAAAAAAAAATAAAAAAACCCATCCATATATTTATTGACTGTATATTTTCTACGCAGTTACTCTTTTGCTCTCAGAGTTACTCTATATATCAATAGAGTTACTCTTTTGATTCAGAAGAGCTACTCTAGTGTACCATATAGTTACTCTTTTAACCCCGAGTTACTCCAGCGAGTAGTGAAAATCTCACTACCCGCACGGGTAACGAATGAACAACCATATATATATATATATATATATATATATATATATATATATATATATATATATATATATATATATATATATATATATATAGTCAGGCTAGAATACACTCGAGTGTACAGATTATGTCGTACACCTCAATGGTGTTTGCCTATCTAGACCTTGTCTTTCCAAAATCAAATCCAATGATCTTCATGGTTACAATAATAATAGGCCACATAAAAAAATTGAGCTCATTTGGATGAGTGTAAGTCACTCATCCAAGGACAACAAAAATCGACGCACAAAACTAATTTGAAATGCATGATTCTTTCCTCCTTTAGATGCACGACCTATAAGTATCCAAATGAGCTAACATTTATTATATAGTATGTTCTTAAGATATTTAAGAAGATCAATGGTTTATAATTTTCAAAAAGTTGTTGCATCTTTAAAAATGACTGAGGTGTACGGTGCATCCGGTACACTCAAGTGTACACTAGCCTGACTCTCTCTCTCTCTCTCTCTCTCTCTCTCTATATATATATATATATATATATATATATATATATATATATATAGCTTTTCATTCAATACTCGGCAAGTGGTCTGGACTTTCGTTACCCGTCAGCCAAAAAAGTAACTATACAGTTAGAAAAGTAACCTACTGGACAAAAAAGTAACTATGATGACAAAAAAGTAATTATACGACTAAAAGGGTAAATCTGTGCAGAATACACAGTAAATATATATGTAATTTTATATTTGAGTTTGTTGTTGCAAATGTAAATATATATGCATTAAAAGTAATAATTTGCAAGGTAAAGTAACCCACTACATGTGTAAAGTAAGAAACTTGAAAAAAAATTAACCAAAATATGGGGTGGGTAGCTACCCACGCTATAACTAAAGATGGGCCATATATATACATATATATAGATAGATACATATATATACATATATATATATATATAGATACATATATATAAAAGTAACCCGCTGGACAAAAAAGTAACTATATATATACTAGTAAACACACACGTGCCCATGCACGTGTACTACAAAAATATCACATTTTAAATATAAGATTCTATAAATAATTATTAATATGAAATAATAAAGAGTTGTTGTAATGTTAGATAGTTCAAATATGTATAATCTCATCTCAATTTCAAAACATATTGTTAATTTGATTTTTTAAATGCTCATTAATATAAATATTATTTCTAAAATATAAACTAAAAATGGTTGCCACTACGTCTTTGTTAGTGTCTCTCTATCCTTATTTGACTGGATTTTTCTTAACTGAGAAAAGACAACAATGACCTCATCTAAGGAGTTGGTGCTTTTTTTTCCAATATGTACATACAGATAGAAAAAAATACTAATTTTTTGATATTATGTGGATAAAATTTTTTAACACACTAAATGGCATAGAGTATGAGCATTATTATTTTTCAACTCTGAGTAATAATAAAAAATCACAAATTTTATGGAGTACTAAAATCCTCCTAAGCCCATTCCCTAGCTGCTATCCAAAGGAAAGTCCCCTCATGAGAACTTCATCACACAAGTCCTCTAAAAGTCAAGATCTTTTTTCGTCACAAATTTGGTATGTAGATTAAAAGAAAACTTGATTATGCTTTAAAAACAAATAATATAAGTGTTTTATATAATAATAATAGGAAAATGTAAACATTAGTGTTTTATAATTAACTAATATGTTGAAGTGGAGAATTTATATAAAAAAATCAATCTAAAAGGTATAATTTTTTTCATTCTTAAAAAGAATTCTCAATTAACAAAATTGTAATCTAAGAAAAGTCTAATACAAAGAATAAAAAAAATCATTATAGAAAATACAATGCGGTCATGAGATCGGTACTAAGTATTTGTTTACTAATCATAAGATAGTTTTCGTATAATTTGATGATCTAATTCTAATTTTGTATGTTAATAAATTATAGCCAAATCTTAGATTTATTTTATCCAAAACCATTATATTCGATTCATTAGAAGTAGGAAAGAGTTGTACTTATTTTAATCTTTAATTGGTAACATACTTTCATTTTAAATATCAATGGTTGTACACATTCTATAAATCTAAGATACCAGATTTAAAACTTTTTTAGTATTTCATCATGGTTTTCGTACATATATTGATTAGTCGTTGAATAGTAAAATTTCTTATGTTTTATGCAGTTACCATTCATTTCATATTATAAATCCTTTTTTCAAGAAAGAAAATAAAATCATTAAGGAATGCATCTTTATAATAATAATATATAATATGGACTTTATTAATATTGTATAATTACTTTTTTTAACAATCATACTCTAGTAGAAAGGACATATCCTACTAAGTATTTTCTTGAAGTGAAAATAGAAAATAGTGTCATTAAAGGAACTCACCTTGTGTTGTGAATCAATCCATGTTATTGTCTTTTATCTATCGAGATGTTTTGTGAAGTATCTATCCTCGAGTATTTTTATATTATTAGAGGAATATAAATATGAAAAAATCTTGTCCAAGATTTGTTATTATTTCATATATTTTATTTTATATTTATATTGTCATAAAATAATTATATTATTTATATAATTTTTAAATAAGAAGATGAATATCATATGATCTAAATTCTATAACACAATATTAGTAATTACACATACCGAGGTGATTTAGTGTATGACCATTCTTTGTACACATACCCAATAAACAACTTTTTTAGTTTCCTCATTCTTTATCATTTCTATTTAAATTTGTAAATACACATATAGCACCTTTTAATAATTTTCTCTTTACATTTTCTTTTTCTCTACTGCTTTTTGTTTTCCTTTCCCTCTTGTCTTGACCATGTGAAAATGAAAACTAACTCTTGTTGAGAATCTTTTTGCTTGGCAAGTAATAAGTCCTTGAAACAAAGCACTTGCATTATAGAAAAATAAATTTGTGAAGGGAACTACTTTGTAGAGATAAATAATTATGTGAAAAAAATAAAGGTGTAATTATGTGCCATACACATGAGAAAGCATATTATTCCAATTCAAATTAGACAATAGTCGTTTAAAAAAATTAAAGTCAACATTAGGAATGCTTATTTGTATTAGTACAATGTTATAAAATGTGACAATTTGATGGGATGTGACATAACAACATCAATAAATTATCTATTTAGGTAATGTATTTACTTCTGCATTTTTGAGAAGATTGGAATAATACTGTTGGCAAATTCTCATATTTTACTTCCTTTGTACTATGGATCCAAAAAACAAATCATTGCACGTATTTCTCTCTCTAGTCTTCTATTGTTTCTTTGCCTTCTCGCTTTAATTTTATAAATCTTCATATAGCTATTGTGAAAGATTTATGATTGGCTTAACTAATTGTCCGTTCATATGGCAATCTAAATTTTCTCATTTCAAAATTTTCTCCATGCGTTTTCTTACACCATATTAAAATATCTGTATTAAAATGAAAAAATGCAGTACCCAAATACATGAACAAAAAATTGAAGAATGGTTTTATTCTGGATAGAAGGGACATATACAGAATAAGACTACCGAGTTAGTTAACATAATTTTTACAAACTTAAATTAGAAGAAAACGTAATCAAAGAATAAACTATACAGCAAAAATTGAACAGAAAAAGAAGATAAAGTTTTGGAAAGGTCATAATTGAATTAATATTGAACTACTGCCCATCAAATGATGCCTAAAAGTTATTGGAATACACCTTGAAGGAAGGTTCTTCAACTGACAACATGAACATGACAAAGTTGAAGGTGGGTACCCTATCATCCAACATGCTTTTTCTCCTTAATTTTATAAACCTTCATATTGTTATTGAGAAAGATTTATGATTGGCTTAACTAATTTTCGGTTCATATGGTAATCTAAATTTTCTCCATGAATTTTCTTACACCATATTAAAATATCTGTGTTAAAATGAAAAAATGCAGTACCCAAATACATAAACAAAAAATTGAAGACTGGTTTTATTCTGGATGAAAGGGACATATACTGAATAAGACTACAAAGTTAGTTACTATAATTTTTACAAACTTAAATTAGAAGAAAACGTAATCAAAGAATAAACTATACATAAAAAATTGGACAGAAAAAGAAGATAAAGTTTTGGAAAGGTCATAATTGAATTAATATTGAGCTACTGCCCCTCAAAAGATGATGCCTAAAAGTTATTGGTAGACACCTTGAAGGAAGGTTCTTCAACCGACAACATGAACATGACAAAGTTGAAGGCGGGTACCCTATCATCCAACAAGCTTTTTCTCCTTAAATTTGTATTTCAAATAAAACATAAACATTGTTGCATCCTCCATATTGAGCATCAAGCTGTTGATTTTCGTGCATATCTCTCCGGCTTTGCACCGAGAGTGCTAAATGAGGGTATATTCACATGGGACGTAAATATTCTACGGAGCAGTATCATGGCCCCTATGTCTTGAGTCTTGATTGCAAATAGCTAGATGCTTGTTGGAGTCAAAGAAGACAAGAAAGATGGGTTGGTCGACAGGTAGTGGCATCGGTCTTGGTGGCGAGCAAATGACCTGTCGAAAGGAGGGCAGTTTTGACAGACCATTGAAGCGGTGCGTTGGTTCTATTTTTGGTTGCCTTGTGATCATTCCAGCGTTCATTCAAGGGAAGACAAGATTGGCTTCTCTCCAGCACCGTCCAAGAGAAATCTCTGTTTTGGACGTCGTAGATACTGGGTTGCCTTGTTCATCCATGTCCGACGCTATAGGGTGAGAAACGAACAATCTACAGTATAGATATAAATTAAAATAATATACGTTCTATTTGAAAGAACGGGGGACTTATCCAAGACATTTTTCCAAGGAGATGATGACATTGTCAGTGGAAATAGCACTGGGAACAGTCAGAAGGAGGGCTCGTGAATAAGTGATGCTACTGAAGAAGTTTGTGATAGCATCAACATGTGTGTGGATCAATCACGGGCTCCCGGCTGATGTGTCGTCATATAGTTAGGAAGCATGGAGCTGGAATTACATTTTATGTCCTGATGGAGAGGGATGACTAAGAAATTACAACATTATGGATGAAAATTATTATATATTTGTACAAAATATCAAGAACATAATTGAATATTTTTGATGTTGGAACCTGGAACATGTTGTCCACTTACTTGCACACTCGAGATGGGAGTTTCGTTCAATGGAGCACAAGTTATCATAAGGTAGAGAAATAGGCTCCATGTTGCTTCTGTTTTGCTTTCTTACGAAAAGAATGGGAAGATGGAGCCGAAAGATGGAGATTAAGAGTGGGCAGATGAAACGAAAACTTGGATAGAGAATCCGAAAGGCAGATGATTATATATGGGGAGACTGATCATTTGTTTGAGAAAAGAATGGAAAGCGGAACCGACTGAGAGAAAAGATAGGAGGAAAATCAGTTCGTGTTGGATATTTTGAAAGTAACACGTGGGTATGTACACGTTGTTTATTGGGCAAACTCATGGGTTATTGGAATTGGAACATGGGAAGTGGAATTTGAATTTTTTTGTAGTTTGTGGACTGAACAGAAACGTGCAGTTGTTGTTGACTGGGTAGACTTATTAGTTATAGTAGGGGATGTTCGTAGTTGAGAGTAATTATTTGAAAAGCGAAAAATATAAAAATGGTGACTCCTCACATTTATAGTTGTTTGTTTTAAAATTAAAAATAACAATTTATCCCATGATTTCCTAAATACAAAGCATGCATCGATTGCACTTCTGTTAGTTAAAGTAAAAGAGGAGAGAGAGGTGGTTGAGATGGGAAAGTAAAAATGAAATTGTGGGCTGAACAATGAATGCAACGTGTTAAGAAATTATAACTACAGTGGAATATTATAGGAAAAAGACAAATGAAAAAAAGGAAGAAACATGAGAAAAAAAAGGAGGGAGACCGGAAGAAACGGGGAGAGGTTCGTGGGAATTTGTTAAGTTGAGGGGCTTGAGGGGAAAGAGATTAGCGGAAGAGGATAGGAGTACGTGGTGAGATGGGAGAGGAAGGGGCGGAGAGAGTGTGGGGTAAGGGGCAGAGAGGGGACCGAGAGTGAATAAAAGTAATTAAAGCTGAAAATAAATTATGAGAAAAAACGTGAGAAGAGATTAACTCAATGAGAGAAGAGCAATTTAAAATACTGTCTTTTGATTGGTCAGGGAAGTTTTGAATGGCAGGGTTGTAAATAGATGGAAAAACTCTCTCTTTTTTATAGTAGTATCATCATCATCATCATCTAAGCCTCAATCCCAACTATGTTGGGGTCGGCTACATGGATCCTTCGTTTCCATTCAGCTCTATCATGGGTCATATTCTGATTGAGATGTAGAGATTCAAAATCTCTCTTCATAAGCTCATCCCATGTTAATTTAGGCCTTCCTCTTCTTCTATTTATAGTGTTTGGCTCAATAGCATTGCTTCGTATAGGCGCACTAGTAGGTCTGCGTTGCACATGTCCGTACCATCTGAGTCGGCCCTCACGCAACTTGTCCTCAATGCTCGCCACCCCCACTTTATTCCTGATATAGTCATTTCTCAAACGATCTTTTCTTGTCTTCCCACACATCCATCTCAGCATACGCATTTCAACCACATTCATCTTGTTGAGACCTTGTTTCTTCACCGCCCATCATTCACTCCCATAGAGCATGGTTGGTCGTATAGCTGTTCTATAAAACTTACTTTTTAACCTGAGAGGGATCTTCTGGTCGCATAATACTCCAGTTGCACTCTTCCATTTCAACCATCCTGCAGTGATCCGGTGACAAACATCATTATGAACATCCCCGTCTATTTGAATAATAGAACCCAAGTAACGGAATTTATCACATTTTGGTATATCTACTCCGTCCAACTTGGCTCCATCATTCACACTACGAGATTGGCTGAAATTGCAATGCATATACTCAGTTTTGCTCCTGCTAATCATCAATCCATTTGATTCCAATGCCTTTCTCCAACGTTCAACTTTATCATTCAATCCATTTTGTTTCGTCAATCAAAACAATATCATCAGCAAATAACATACACCAAGGAATATCATCCTGAACATTCTTTGTTAACTCATCCATAACAAGAACGAATAGATATGGGCTGAGTGTGGATCCTTGGTGTACCCCAACTGTGATAGGAAAAGTTGGTGTCTCTCCTCCAGGAGTCTTGACACTTGCAGTAGAGCTATCATACATGTCTTTGATCAAGTCAATGTATTGGATAGGCACACCCTTTTTCTTCAAAACCATCCATAACACTTCTCTGGGTACTCGATCATAAGCCTTCTCTAGATCGATAAACACCATATGAAGATCTCTTTTGCTTTGTCTATACTTCTCCATAAGCCTCCTTATCAGAAAAATAGCATCTGTTGTTGATCTTCTAGGCATGAAACCAAATTGGTTGTTTGATACCTGTGTTATATATCTTAACCTCTGCTCAATAATCCTCTCCCAAAGCTTCATCGTGTGACTCATCAGCTTGATACCGCTATAGTTTGTACAGCTCTGAACGTCACCTTTGTTCTTGTAGATTGGGACTATAATACTATTTCTCCACACATCCGACATCTTCTTGGTCTTCATGATCTTGTTAAAGAAATTTGTTAACCATGTAACTCCCTCATCCCCCATACTCTTCCATACATCAATGGGAATGCTGTCTGGTCCGCATGCCTTTCTCATTTTCATCTTTTTCAAAGCATTCTTGACCTCAGATGGTGAAACTCGTCGTGTGTAAATGATATCTCTTGTATTCATGTCACACGAGTTGCTAACATTATATGCAGTATCTCCATTGAAAATCTTATGGAAGTAATTTCTCCACTGGTTTTTGATATCATCGTCTTTCACCAATACTCTACCATCTTCATTCTTTATGCATTTTACTTGACTCAAATCTCTTCCTTTCCTTTCTCTTATACGAGCCATTTTATATATATCTTTTTCCCCTTCTCCAGTGTCCAGCTTCTTATACATATCATCAAAGTATCTAGACCTTGCCTCCCGAACCACCTTTTTAGCTTCTTTCTTTGCTTGCTTGTATCTTTGGAACGTTGCATCATCTCCAGATTTGGGCAAGCTCCTATAGATCTCCCTTTTCAGTTTAATAGCCTTCTGTACTTCATCATTCCACCACCAAGTCTCCTTCTGTGGAGGTCCACAACCTATAGTAGTATATATATATATATATATATATATATATATACACACATATATATATATACATATATATATATATATGGGAGTTTATTCAATACTCGCGTCGGTAGCCTGGAGTTCGCTACCCGTTAGCCAAAAGAGTAACTATACAATTTGAAAAGTAATTGGATGTACATAAAAGTAAATATGATGATAAAAAATAACTATATGACTGAAAGAGTAATTCAAGGCAGAATACATAGGATATATATATATATATATATATATATATAAATATATATATATAATCATACTTTGGAATCTACTGTTACAAATGTAACTATCTATGCATGAAAAGTAATAGTTAGCAAGGTAAAGTAACCCTCTACATGTCAAAAGTAAGAAACTGAAAAAAAAGTAACCGAAATAGGGTGCGGGTAGCTACCTACGCGGGTATTAAAGATGGGGCATATATTTATTTATATCTATAAATATGTATATATATGTATATATATGTATATGTATATATATGTATATATATGTATATGTATATATATATGTATATGCATATATATATGTATATATATGTATATATATATATCTCTGTGTATATATATATATATGTATATATATGTATATATATGTATATATATATGTATATATATATATATATATATATATATATATATATATATATATATAGGGTCCATCTTTCATACCCGCACGGGTAGGCTGAAATTCTCTAAGTTATATAATAAAAAGATAAATCTCTGTTTTTCTTTTTCTTTTTCTGTGTCTTTATTTACATTCCACGTTTCACCTAAAAAATCTCTTCTTAATTCATTCTCATAATTATTTACTACTTGGGCTAATGTAGTTGCCGCTCCTTTTACTGCTTCTTTATCGTTGTCAGTTAATCCTTTCCACCAATCTGTTACGATTCATTGGAAGGTTAAATGACAAAATCTTGATGATGTTTCTACATCATAGCTTTGTGATGTTATTGATAAATATGTGGCTTTTGCCCATCTTGTTATGGCTTCATCTATATTTCTTACACAATTTAAATTTAAATAAATTTCATTAACACTAATAAATTCTTGATTCATATAATCAACTGGGTTTCTATAGAAATATTACTTGGTCTTCTATCTGATGCCCAGTTTATTCCTTCGTATCTATTTCTGTCAGTAGGTTTTCTTCTAAAACTAGGATTTGACTAGTATCTAATTCTTGATTGTTCTGGTATCTCATCTTGTCTGCTAGGGATTGTTGTTGGCATGGTAACCTGACTTCCAGAACTTTCTCCCTGTAGTGGTTTCATGTTTACTGTTCTAACTTTTTCCGTTAACTTATGGAATTAACACGCAAGAATCATATCAAGAACTCGAAATGGAATCTGCAATAGAATTAGGGAATCGAGACTCTGCTCTTTTATTGCAAGACTTAATGTACATACATAGCTACTCTTGGGACTCTCTCCAATTACGAGTGTCTTCTTACGTCATTGATGACGTGTTCTCTTCTAGAATGCTTTTATCGGCTCGTGATGTTGTGGAACCTCCATTTTATCTTGACATGCGGGGCATATTTTTCCTTCATGTCTTCTGAGTTGGCAAAATATCTGCTGACATCTGTTGCTTGATCTGATTTGTCCGGTTTCTATTCTTTTTAGAAACCTCTCTAAATTGATTTTTGTGGTTGTATTATCTCTTCTTGTATTGGATAGAATAATTGTGTTATTTGAAGCTTTATGAAGCCAACTTCGGTTTTCATTAATTAATTTTTCCAATACTTGGCAAAGGACTTTTAATCCTAATGCCCTTCTTGTTTCAAAAAATTCCATATTAACCTTGTTCTCTTCAAATTCTTTTCTATAATCTACGTCAATTTCTTTGACGTATTCTGGGGAAGATACCCCAATTTGAATGCAGTGTATTGGACTGAATTTCTTTAGTTCTTCCCAGTCCTCCGATGCTGAGAAAATCTTGATATAAATGTTACTAGTAGGTTTTACTAGTGGACTATTGTTTTTAAATTCTCTAACTGCTCTGGAAATATCTTGGGGTAGTCCTTGTATTTCCCCAAGGTCTTGGCTTAAATATATTAAATTTGCTGCTCTGATTCTGAAACAGTCTCTGATGATTCTTGGATCAGCTCCTTTGTCAAAGTTAATCCTGGGATATATTCCCGTATGATCTGGAATACATATTTCTGTTGTTTTGAGATTGTAAACAATCTCTAATAAAGTTCTATATTCATTTTCATTTTTTACAAGACTCAATTGCAGGTCATACTCCTGCTCGTTCTGAGATACCTAGAATTTAAATATCTTTTCAGGCATCAGTTTTATATTTTCCGCTTTATTGCGTGATTCTTTCTCCGAAGAGATCATATTCTCCGCTGTTAGGCGGGAACTATTTTCTAAAGAAATAGCAGTTTGAAAACTGCTTCTTGCCACTTGGCTACTTTCTTTCTCCGAGGAGATACTATTCTCAGCTGTAAAGTTGGTCTTAGCAGTTTTAAAGCTGCTTTCTTTTGCCATCAGGCTTGTATTTTCAATATTTTTTCTGACAGAATCAGATATCTGGAGGGATATGTCTATTGGCCTTTTACCTATCATTTTATCCGTCCTTGTTGTTTCTCATCCTTTTTGTTGAATCTCCCTTCTGAAGCAGTTTAAATCTGCAATTATTCATGCAATGTCTTGTTTACTTTCTTCTATGTTATCAATAATTTTATCTTGCTTTTGGATCATCTCTTCTAATTCTACGTAATTTTCTTGTAGCAAATTACAATTTCGTTGCAGTCGAGCTTCCAATTCTGCAAGTTTTTTGTCAACCTGCTCCATTGTATTCTCTTGATAAAAAATCTGTAAGAACGTTAGTTTCTTCTTTAATAATTTCTATATCAAAAATATATTTTGCAAAGAATGTTTGCCATCTACTTAGTCTTTTATATTCTGGCGTGGATGGTAAATTATTTTTAATAAAAGCTTTTACCTGGGTATTATCAACTCTTACTAGGAATTTTTTAGGTAGTAAAAAATAGGAAAATTTTTTAATTCCCTTTTTTAATGCTAATAATTCCTTTTCGTTTGAGTGATATCTTTTTTCTGTATCTGTAAATGTTCCAGTTGTATATCTGCATATTTTTTCCTTTTGTTCGTCTTTCTTTTTTAAGACTGCTCCCCAAAATTCTTCTGAGGCGTCAGTTTCTATTATTAAGTCGTCATTTTCTAAAGGAAGATCTAATCTTGGTAGATTTTTACATTTTTCTTTTATAAATCTAACATGATTTATGAGTTCCTCTGTCATAAGAAAAATAGTATTTTTCTTTAATAGTTTTTGTAAGGGATTCCTTAATTTTGCCAAATTTTCTATGAATTGTTCAGCGTAATTTAAACATCCTAAAAATCTCTGTAATTGTTTTTTATCTTCTATTTTATCCGGAAACATAACAATTTTTCTACAATATGTTCTTGTAGTTCTATTCCGCTTGAGTCCAACTTTAGTCCTAAGAATTCTATTCTGGATTTACAAATTTTTGTTTTCTTTTTAGAATCCCTACTTTTTGGCAAAGAAGGAAAAATATTTGTAAATGTTTATAATGTTCTTCCTCATTTTTACTAGCTATTAAAATGTCATCAACATATACTAGACAAAAAGAATTATATGGTTCAAATACTTTGTCCATTCTTCTTTGATATATCTGCGGAGCATTTTTTTAATCCAAAAGGCATTACCGTCCATTCATAATGTCCTTGTGGAGTACTAAATGCTGTTAATGGTATACTTTTTTCATCTAATCGTATTTGGTAAAATCCCGATTTACAGTCAAATTTTGAATAAATATTTTTTCCTCTTGTCATATTTATTAAAGTTTCTTTATGTGGAAGAAAATATCCATCAAACTTGGTATATTGATTTAGTTGCTTATAATTTACTACCATTCCAGCTTTTCCTCTTTTTATTTCTGCATGGTTTCTTACCATGAATGCTGGACTAGAATGATGGCTTTTTTATTTCTGTATTAATTGTGATGTCTCTAATTCTTGTAATTGGGTACGGAATTGTTCAATATCAATAGGATTATATCTCATGGGTTTTACTCTGATTATTTTATTTTCATCAATTAGTTCGATTGTAGCCCATTCTTGACTGATATTCCAAAGGGCTAATGAATTATCACTATAGTTCTTTTCAAATAATGCCTCAATATCTTGTATATTGAGTTGTGCAATGATTCTCCCTATTATTGGTTGTTTTTTATTTGTAATATAATCACCACGTTTGCTGCGAAAATTAAATTTGTTTCTTTTATATGTTTTTTGAACTCTTTTTACTGTAATCCAATGATCACAGGGTGTTAATAACTGAATATAATTTTGATGTTGTATATATAATTTAAATTTTTGTGTGAAGTTATTTCCTAATAATATATCTTGTTGCGCATATTCAGGAGTATAGAATGGTGGACATGGAATTATATAATTTCCTAAAATAATTTTAGGTTTTCTAACTCCATGAGTTAATTCATGTCTTTTTCCAGTAAAATCTTTTCCATATAATGTAGGTAATGTTGTAATATATTTTTTAGGAAAGCATTGTCTTCGAGCAATGCAAGTTCCTGCACCTGTATCCAGGAATGCATGAAAGTATTCTATTTTATATTCTTCATATACATTTCCTGCTACTATATATACACTATATATACTAGTCATTTTCTTTTTTCCAAAAATATTCTTGGTTATTATGTGTAAAATATAGTCCTTCACTTTGTAGTGAAAATGGTTCCATTTGTTGTAATGCACTCATTCCTAGTATAATTTCTATGTCGTCATTACGACTATCTGATTGTACATAGAGTGTTATATCAATTTTTATATCTTGTATTTCAATTGGAATAATGGCCTGATGTGTAATTTCATATTCTTGTCCATCAAAATTCGTATATGCATAAGGTGATCCTATAGGTATTTTTCTATATAAGGTATCATTCCTTGTTGGATAAATGAAGCTCATGCCCCTGAATCTATTAATATTGTAGTCATATTCCATTCTTGTCCATTAAAATATTTTCCATATAATTTATAATTTCTAGCATTTCTATTGTCTTCTAAAATTCTTAAACTTGTCGTTCTTGGAAAATTTCTTAATATTGGTCGTAATCTTCCATTATATCTATCCATGCTTGTTGTAGCTTCTTCTATTCTATCTCCATTTGTTAATTGTAATTGATTTCCCTCATATCGTAATCTCCTTGGGATTTTATTATCTGTTACTAGGGGTTTTTCTGAAACATCTATGTTTATGTTTTCTGGTATTTCTATTTCTGATATTATATCTGTCTTAATAATTTTTCCTATATCTTTGAATATATTAGGAAGCATTATAATATCTTTATCTTCAAAATTTTCAGAGTGATGTGTATTACTAAGAGCATAGCTTATTATATACGTTATCGAGTAAGGAATGGATCCTTTTTTCATGAATTCTACTCTTTGAAAATCCTGTATTAAACTTAAGGTTCTGTTTATATTATTATCTCTAATATTTACACTTATCTTTGGATAAATATTAAAGATTAGTTTTTGATGACTAAGATTTCCCTGTAATATTCCTAACGTAGCATCTCTTTTATCATTAATCCTATTATCCATTAATACAATATTTATAGGTGAATCTATTCCTTCTCTAAAAGTTCCTTTAATCATCATTTGAATAGCTCCTATGTGAATCCATCCTATTTTAGATCTATCTTTAATTTTTTCCATTTTTCTCATTAATTCTTCCTTTCGTAGTAAAGGTATATTTATTCTATTTCTAGTATATTCTATTTGCAAGGGCATTTCTCTACTAGTTATTCCATAATAGAAAATATGTTTTCTTTGAGTAATCTTTTCAAAGAGAGATGTTCTAAATCCATCAGAGTTTTCTAATCTTAATTCGGTGATTCTTATTCGATTAAATAATTTTCTATCGATTAATACTTCTTAGATCCTCTTTTTGGACATTCATTAGTATAATGTCCTATTTCCTAACATATAAAGCATTTACATTCTTTCGGTTTCTTTTTATTATAATTTTTCTTTCTTCTGTAATATTTTTGTTTCGGTTTAGGTTTAAATCCAAACCTTTTCCTTTTCTTGAATTTATGTTTGTTTTTTCTATTATACCTCATTGGTTCACATCCTATGGTTATTGGATGAGTTAATTGGGAACAACAAAGTCCTTGTTTTACTACTTTATTTGTTTTTCTACTTAGTGTGGCTTCTGCACACCATTCTTCTAATTTCATTCTTAGAAATTCTATTCGTCCTCCTAATGTATCTGCTCTTTGTCTGATATATTGAGGATATAATTGCATCGCTTTAAATCCCCATGGGTCGTGTACCTTGGTATAAAATAAGTTTAATAAACTCTTACTGGTAACATTTTCTTTATCTGTTCTATCATATAATTTATTAAAATATTCCTGAAATTTACATATATATTCATCAATTCGGCACATATCACAAAGTTTTAAGTTATATAATAAAAAGATAAATCTCTGTTTTTCTTTTTCTTTTTCGGTGTCTTTATTTACATTCCACGTTTCACCTAAAAATTCTCTTCTTAATTCATTCTCATAATTATTTACTACTTGGGCTAATGTAGTTGCCACTCCTTTTACTACTTCTTTATCATTGTCAGTTAATCCTTTCCACCAATCTGCTACGATTCCTTGGAAGGTTAAATGACAAAATCTTGATGTTGTTTCTACATCATAGCTTTGTGATGTTATTGATAAATATGTGGCTTTTGCCCATCTTGTTATGGCTTCGTCTATATTTCTTACACAATTTAAATTTAAATTAATTCCGTTAGCACTAATATATTCTTGATTCATATAATCAACTGGGGTTTCTATAGCAATATTACTTGGTCTTCTATCTGATGCCCAGTTTATTCCTTCGTATCTATTTCTGTCAGTAGGTTTTCTTCTAAAACTAGGATTTGACTGGTATCTAATTCTTGATTGTTCTGGTATCTCATCTTGTCCGCTAGGGATTGTTGTTGGCATGGTAACCTGGCTTCCAAAACTTTCTCCCTGTAGTGGTTTCATGTTTACTGTTCTAACTTTTTCCATTAATCTTACTATTTCTTGACACAATCCGATGAATCAATCTATTATTTCTCAGACACAGAATCAGACTGAAGAAGAAATAATAGAAGAATATCAGGAAGAAGCAGGAAACTTATTGCAAGAAGTATTAATAGATAGAAAATTATTTAATAGAATAAGAAACATCGAATTAAGATTAGAAAACTCTAATGGATTTAGAACATCTCTCTTTGAAAAGATTACTCAAAGAAAACATATTTTCTATTATGGAATAACTAATAGAGAAATGCCTATGCAAATAGAATATACTAGAAATAGAATAAATATACCTTTACTACGAAAGGAAGACTTAATGAGAAAAATGGAAAAAATAAAAGATAGATCTAAAATAGGATGGATTCACATAGGAGCTATTCAAATGATGATTAAAGTATCTTTTAGAGAAGGAATAGATTCACCTATAAATATTGTATTAATGGATAATAGGATTAATGATAGAAGAGATGCTACGTTAGGAATATTACAAGGAAATCTGAGTCATCGGAAACTAACCTTTAATATTTATCCAAAGATAGGTGTAAATATTAGAGATAATAATATAAACAGAACCTTAAGTTTAATACAGGATTTTCAAAGAACAGAATTCATGAAAAAAGGATCCATTCCTTACTCAATAATGTATATAATAAGCTATGCTCTTAGTAATACACATCACTCTGAAAATTTTGAAGATAAAGATATTATAATGCTTCCTAATATATTCAAAGATATAGGAAAAATTACTAAGCCAGATATAATATCAAAAATAGAAATACCAGAAAACATAAACATAGATGTTTCACAAAAACCCCTAGTAACAGATAATAAAATCCCAAGGAGATTACGATATGAGGGAAATCAATTACAATTAACAAATGGAGATAGAATAGAAGAAGCTAGAGCAAGCATGGATAGATATAATGGAAGATTATGACCAATATTAAGAAATTTGCCAAGAACGACAAGTTTAAGAATTTTAGCAGACAATAGAAATGCTAGAAATTATAAATTATATGGAAAATATTTTAATGGACAAGAATGGAATATGACTACAATATTAATAGATTCAGGGGCAGGAGCTTCATTTATCCAACAAGGAATGATACCTTATATAGAAAAAATACCTATAGGATCACCTTATGCATATACGAATTTTGATGGACAAGAATATGAAATTACGCATCAGGCAATTGTTCCAATTGAAATACAAGATATAAAAATTGATATAACACTCTATGTACAATCAGATAGTCGTAATGACGACATAGAAATTATACTAAGAATGAGTGCATTACAACAAATGGAATCATTTTCACTACAAAGTGAAGGACTATATTTTACACATAATAACCAAGAATATTTTTGGAAAAAAGAAAATGACTAGTATATATAGTAGCAGGAATTGTATACGAAGAATATAAAATAGAATACTTTCATGCATTCCTGGATACAGGTGCAGGAACTTGCATTTTCAAAGACAATGCTTTCCTAAAAAATATATTACAACATTACCTACATTATATGGAAAAGATTTTACAGGAAAAAGACATGAATTAACTCATGGAGTTAGAAAACCTAAAATTATTTTAGGAAATTATATAATTCCATGTCCACCATTCTATACTCCTGAATATGCACAACAAGATATATTATTAGGAAATAACTTCACACAAAAATTAAAATTATATATACAACATCAAAATTATATTCAGTTATTAACACCCTGTGATCATTGGATTACAGTAAAAAGAGTACAAAAAGCATATAAAAGAAACAAATTTAATTTTCGCAGCAAACGTGGTGATTATATTACAAATAAAAAACAACCAATAACAGGGAGAATCATTACACAACTCAATATACAAGATATTGATGCATTATTTGAAAAAAACTATATTGATAATCCATTAGCCCTTTGGAATATCAGTCAAGAATGGGCTACAATCGAACTAATTGATGAAAATAAAATAATCAGAGTAAAACCCATGAGATATAATCCTGTTGATATTGAAGAATTCCATATCCAATTACAAGAATTAGAGACATCACAATTAATACAGAAATAAAAAAGCCCTCATTCTAGTCCAGCATTCATGGTAAGAAACCATGCAGAAATAAAAAGAGGAAAAGCTAGAATGGTAGTAAATTATAAGCAACTAAAGTTGTTGCTAATAGGCTGAGACCTCTAATGGATAAAATTATCTCTGAACAACAAAGCGCCTTCATCCTGGGTAGACTCATCACTGATAATGCTCTCATCACCTATGAAATTTTCCATACAATGAAAGGAAGTAAAGGAAACAGAAAGGGACAAATTGCTTTGAAGCTGGACATGTCAAAAGCATATGACAGGGTTGAATGGAGCTTCGTCGACCATATTTAGGAAAAAATGGGGTTCGGTGAAAGGTGGAGGGCAAAGACTATGGACTGTATGTCTACGGTTTCTCACTCTTTTGTTATAAATGGAGAGCGTACCAGGAAGACTCAACCGTCCAGAGGACTGCGCCAGGGAGACCCTCTTTCCCCTTTCCTTTTCATATTATGTGCTGAATCTTTTTCTACTTCACTCCTTTTAGCCTCACAACAAAATATGATTCATGGTGTGAAAGCCAGCAGGAACGGTCCAAGAATCTCTCACCTTTTCTTTGCAGATGACTCCATCCTCTTTGCTAGGGCCACCAAGGAAGAATGCCTGAAGATAGCTGACATCATCAGCAAATATGAACGGGCATCCAGACAGAAAATTAATTTATCCAAGACTGAAGTGGCGTTTAGCAAAGGAGTTCACAGAGAAAAGAGGGAGGAACTTGTTAGTCTTCTACAGGTGAAAGAGGTGGACAAACACGGGAAATACTTGGGACTTCCAACGGCGGTGGGGAGGTCAAAAAATCAAGTGTTCGCATACATCCAGGAGCGAGTGTGGAGGAAGCTGCAAGGCTGGAAAGAGAAATTGTTATCCAATGCGGGGAAGGAAATACTTATCAAAGCAGTGGCACAAGCTATTCCATCATACATTATGAGCATCTTTCAACTACCGACATACCTTTTGGATACCATCAATAGCAATATATCCAGATTTTGGTGGGGAGCTAAGGGAGTAGAAAGAAAGATGGCATGGATCAGCTGGGAAAATCTTTGCAAACCAAAATATCAAGGAGGAATGGGATTTAGAAATCTTCACAATTTTAACCAAGCGCTCCTAGCTAAGCAAGTGTGGAGACTTTTTCAGAGAAGGGACACGCTAGCCTATAAGGTCCTTAAAGCCCGATATTTCCCAACAGTGAATGTGTTAAGGGCGAGGAGGGGGCACAACCCGAGCTTTACATGCCGCAGCATCTGGAATGCAAAGAGTCTAGTTTTGGAAGGCATGCATTGGAGAATAGGGGACGGGACCGATATTAATATTTGGACCAACCAATGGATACCAAATATTCATGGAAGCTTGGAGGCCACCTACGGAGTATCCAGCCCGTCGATTCAATGGGTGCAGCAGCTCATCGATCCAGTTACTAAATCGTGGAATAGAGAACTGGTTGTCAAGGTGTTCACACCGGGGATAGCCAGCAAAGTCCTAGCAGTGCCATTGGGTGGGTCAAATGTAGAAGATACCATTTTCTGGAAGCCAAGCCGAACGGCAGAATACACTGTCCGCTCTGCCTATTGGCTTGCTTGTAGGCCAGCGGCAGTGGTTAATGCAGGAACAACCGGAGGAGGCGACCCAATCTGGAGAGCGATATGGAAGCGAGGACTGATTCCGAAGGCAGCACACTTCTTGTGGCGTTGCGCGACGGGGGCGTTGGCCACGTTGGGAAGGCTATATGATAGACGCTGCCATGAGACGGGGACATGCAACCTTTGTCAGATTGAAAAGGAGGACGTAAGCCATTTGTTACTCAGATGTCCGAAAGTTTGGGAAGTGTGGAGTGGTTGTTCCGCAGAGCAACAAGCCATGGTACAGAACTGCCAACGAGCCACACCAGCGGAGGCAATCATGGCGCTAACGTAGACCGGAGATACTGAGAAAGAAGAAGAAGCGGTGGCAGCTATGTGGTCCATATGGACGAGGAGGAACGAGATTACGTTTGAAAACAAGCACCGGCCGCCCCACTTCATCCACCGTTCTCTCTTGCAGCTGATCCGCTCTCATCGAGAGAACATAGAAGAAGACCGCCGCCCGAAGCCAGCGCAAGCGCAGCTGGGAAGATGGAGTCCCCCACCACCGACAGTCACCAAGCTTAATTGCAACGCGGCGGTGGGAATACAGAACTATGATGGAGCTGGCTTGATTTGGAGGAACAATAATGGACAAGTGCTGAGGATAGCTGGAATGCGGAAGCTCTCCCTGTTAGATACAAGATGCGCAGAAGCATGGGCCATTTTGGAGGGTTTACGAATATCAAAAGACATGGGAATCAACCAACTCATGGTGGAATCGGACTCGGAGGTTTTGAGCAATCTCCTCAAATCATCATCCAGACGCAAGGATCTGCTGGGGACATATCTAGACAACATTTACCTTTCATGTTCTTCTTTTACTAGTATTTTGTTCAGTTTTTGTAGGAGACAGGCCAATGGGTTAGCACATAAGCTAGCCAGGAGGGCTGTCTCGAGTAGCTCTAAGTTTTTTACCTCCTCTTCTTTTCCATCCTCTGTAATCACTCATGCTGTAAATACTTGAATGATTAATAGATGATGGAAAAGTTAGACCTCAAAAAAAAAATCAATATACCAAGTTTGATGGATATTTTTTTCCACATAAAGAAACTTTAATAAATATGACAAGAGCAAAAAATATTTATTCAAAATTTGACTGTAAATCGAGATTTTACCAAATACGATTAGATGAAAAAAGTATACCATTAACAACATTTAGTACTCCACAAGGACATTATGAATGGATGGTAATGCCTTTTGGATTAAAAAATGCTCCACAGATATATCAAAGAAGAATGGACAAAGTATTTGAACCATATAATTCTTTTTGTCTAGTATATGTTGATGACATTTTAATAGCTAGTAAAAATGAGGAAGAACATTATAAACATTTACAAATATTTTCCCTTCTTTGCCAAAAAGCAGGGATAGTATTATCTAAAAAGAAAATAGAAATTTGTAAATCCAGAATAGAATTCTTAGGACTAAAGTTGGACTCAAGCGGAATAGAACTACAAGAACATATTGTAGGAGAAATTGTTATGTTTCCGGATAAAATAGAAGATAAAAAACAATTACAAAGATTTTTAGGATGTTTAAATTACGCTGAACAATTCATAGAAAATTTGGCAAAATTAAGGAATCCCTTACAGAAACTATTAAAGAAAAATACTATTTTTCTTATGACAGAGGAACTCATAAATCATGTTAGATTTATAAAATAAAAATGTAAAAATCTACCAAGATTAGATCTTCCTTTAGAAAACGACGACTTAATAATAGAAACCGACGCCTCAAAAGAATTTTGGGGAGCAGTCTTAAAAAAGAAAGATGAACAAAAGGAAAAAATATGCAGATATACATCTGGAACATTTACAGATACAAAAAAAAGATATCACTCAAACGAAAAGGAATTATTAGCATTAAAAAAGGGAATTAAAAAATTTCCCTATTTTTTATTACCTAAAAAATTCCTAGTAAGAGTTGATAATACCGAGGTAAAAGCTTTTATTAAAAATAATTTACCATCCACGCCAGAATATAAAAGACTAAGTAGATGGCAAACATTCTTAGCAGAATATATTTTTGATATAGAAATTATTAAAGGAGAAACTAACGTTCTTGCAGATTTTTTACAAGAGAATACAATGGAGCAGGTTGACAAAAAACTTACAGAATTGGAAGCTCAACTGCAACGAAATTGTAACTTGCTACAAGAAAATTACGTAGAATTAGTAGAGATGATCCAAAAGCAAGATAAAATTATTGATAACATAGAAGAAAGTAAACAAGACATTGTAGGAATAATTGCAGATTTAAACTGCTTCAGAAGGGAGATTCAACAAAAAGGATCAGAAACAACAAGGACAGATAAAATGACTGGTAAAAGGCCGATAGACATATCCTTCCAGATTTCTGATTCTGTTAGAAAAAATATTGAAAATACAAGTCTGATGGCAAAAGAAAGCAGCTTTAAAACTGCTAAGACCAGCTTTACAGCTGAGAATACTATCTCCTCGGAGAAAGAAAGTAGCCAAGTGGCAAGAAGTAGTTTTCAAACTGCTATTTCTTCATAAAATAGTTCCCGCCTAACCTCGGAGAATATGATCTCTTCGGAGAAAGAATCCCGCAATAAAGCGGAAAATATAAAACTGATGCCTGAAAAGATATTTAAATTTCAGGTATCTCAGAACGAGCAGGAGTATGACCTGTAGTTGAGTCTTACAAAAAATGAAAATGAATATAGAACTTTATTAGAGATTGTTTGCAATCTCAAAACAACAGAAACATGTATTCCAGATCATACGGGAATATATGCCAGGATTAACTTTGACAAAGGAGCTGATCCAAGAATCATCAGAGACTGTTTCAGAATCGGAGCAGCAAATTTAATATATTTAAGCCAAGACCTTGGGGAAATACAAGGACTACCCCAAGATATTTCCAGAGCAGTTAGAGAATTTAAAAACAATAGTCCACTAGTAAAACCTACTAGTGACATTTATATCAAGATTTTCTCAGCATCGGAGGACTGAGAAGAACTAAAGAAATTCAGTCCAATACACTGCATTCAAATTGGGGTATCTTCCCCAGAATACGTCAAAGAAATTGACGCAGATTACAGAAAAGAATTTGAAGAGAACAAGGTTAATATGGAATTTGTTGAAATAAGAAGCGCATTAGGATTAAAAGTCCTTTGTCAAGTATTGGAAAAATTAATTAATGAAAACCGAAGTTGGCTTCATAAAGCTTCAAATAACACAATTATTCTATCTAATACAAGAAGAGCTAATACAACCACAAAAATCAATTTAGAGAGGTTTCTAAAAAAAATAGAAACCGGACAAATCAGATCAAGCAACAGATGTCAGCAGATATTTTGTCAACTCAAAAGACATGAAGGAAAAATATGCCCCGCATGTCAAGATAATATGGAAAGAGATAGCCACAGCAGCACGAGCCGATAAAAGCATTCTAGAAGAGAACACGTCATCAATGACGTAAGAAGACACTCATAGTTGGAGAGAGTCCCAAGAGTAGCTATGTATGTACATTAAGTCTTGCAATAAAAGAGCGGAGTCTCGATTCCCTAATTCTATTGTAGATTCCATTTCGAGTTCTTGAGATGATTCTTGCGTGTTAATTCCATAAGTTAACGGAAAAAGTTAGAACAGTAAACATGAAACCACTATAGGGAGAAAGTTTTGGAAGTCAGGTTACCATGCCAACAACAATCCCTAGCGGACAAGTTGAGATACCAGAACAATCAAGAATTAGATACCAGTCAAATCCTAGTTTTAGAAGAAAACCTACTGACAGAAATAGATACAAAGGAATAAATTGGGCATCAGATAGAAGACCAAGTAATATTGCTATAGAAACCCCAGTTGATTATATGAATCAAGAATATATTAGTGCTAACGGAATTTATTTAAATTTAAATTGTGTAAGAAATATAGACGAAGCCATACCAAGATGGGAAAAAGCCACATATTTATCAATAACATCACAAAGCTATGATGTAGAAACAGCATCAAGATTTTGTCATTTAACCTTCCAAGGAATCGTAGCAGATTGGTGGAAAGGATTAACTGACAACGATAAAGAAGCAGTAAAAGGAGCGGCAACTACATTAGCCCAAGTAGTAAATAATTATGAGAATGAATTAAGAAGAGAATTTTTAGGTGAAATGTGGAATGTAAATAAAGACACAGAAAAAGAAAAAGAAAAACAGAGATTTATCTTTTTATTATATAACTTAAAACTCTGTCATATGTGCCGAATTGATGAATATATATGTAAATTTCAGGAATATTTTTATAGAATATATGATAGAACGGATAAAGAAAATGTTACCAGTAAGAGTTTATTAAACTTATTTTATACCAAGGTACCCGACCCATGGGGATTTAAAGCGATGCAATTATATCCTCAATATATCGGACAAAGAGAAGATACATTAGGAGGACGAATAGAATTTCTAAGAATGAAATTAGAAGAATGATGTGCAGAAGCCACACTAAGTAGAAAAACAAATAAAGTAGTAAAACAAGGACTTTGTTGTTCCCAATTAACTCATCCAATAACCATAGGATGTGAACCAATGAGGTACAATAGAAAAAACAAATATAAATTCAAGAAAAGGAAAAGGTTTGGATTTAAACCTAAACCGAAACAAAAATATTACAGAAGAAAGAAAAATTATAATAAAAAGAAACCAAAAGAATGTAAATGCTTTATATGTCAGGAAATAGGACATTATGCTAATGAATGTCCAAAAAGAGGATCTAAGAAGATTAATCAAAAGCAATTCAAGGAAATTATAGAAGAAGAACTTTCTGAGATCAAAAATATTCAAGAATTTGTCCAAATAACTGATGATGAACAATCCGATGGATCAATCTATTATTTCTCAGACACAAAATCAGACTAAAGAAGAAATAATAGAAGAATATCAGGAAGAAGCAGGAAACTTCTTGCAAGAAGTATTAATAGATAGAAAATTATTTAATAGAATAAGAAACACCGAATTAAGATTAGAAAACTCTGATGGATTTAGAACATCTCTCTTTGAAAAGATTTCTCAAAGAAAACATATTTTCTATTATGGAATAACTAATAGAGAAATGCCTATGAAAATAGAATATACCAAAAATAGAATAAATATACCTTTACTACGAAAGGAAGACTTAATGAGAAAAATGGAAAAAATAAAAGATAGATCTAAAATAGGATGAATTCACATAGGAGCTATTCAAATGATGATTAAAGCAACTTTTAGAGAAGGAATAGATTCACCTATAAATATTGTATTAATGGATAATAGGATTAATGATAGAAGAGATGCTACGTTAGGAATATTACAGGGAAATCTTAGTCATCAGAAACTAATCTTTAATATTTATCCAAAGATAAGTGTAAATATTAGAGATAATAATATATACAGAACCTTAAGTTTAATACAAGATTTTCAAAGAACATAATTCATGAAAAAAGGATCCATTCCTTACTCGATAACGTCTATAATAAGCTATGCTCTTAGTAATACACATCACTCTGAAAATTTTGAAGATAAAGATATTATAATGCTTCCTAATATATTCAAAGATATAGGAAAAATTACTAAGCCAGATATAATATCAGAAATCGAAATACCATAAAACATAAACATAGATGTTTCAGAAAAACCCCTAGTAACAGATAATAAAATCCCAAGGAGATTACGATATGAGGGAAATCAATTACAATTAACAAATGGAGATAGAATAGAAGAAGCTAGAGCAAGCATGGATAGATATAATGGAAGATTACGACCAACATTAAGAAATTTGCCAAGAACGACAAGTTTAAGAATTTTAGCAGACAATAGAAATGCTAGAAATTATAAATTATATGGAAAATATTTTAATGGACTAGAATGGAATATGACTACAATATTAATAGATTCAGGGGCAGGAGCTTCATTTATCCAACAAGGAATGATACCTTATATAGAAAAAATACCTATAGGATCACCTTATGCATATACAAATTTTGATGGACAAGAATATGAAATTACACATCAGGCCATTGTTCCAATTGAAATACAAGATATAAAAATTGATATAACACTCTATGTACAATCAGATAGTCGTAATGACGACATAGAAATTATACTAGGAATGAGTGCATTACAACAAATGGAACCATTTTCACTACAAAGTGAAGGACTATATTTTACACACAATAAATAAGAATATTTTTGGAAAAAAGAAAATGACTAGTATATATAGTGTATATATAGTAGCAGGAATTGTATATGAAGAATATAAAATAGAATACTTTCATGCATTCCTGGATACAAGTGCAGGAACTTGAATTGCCCGAAGACAATGCTTTCCTGAAAAATATATTACAACATTACCTACATTATATGGAAAAGATTTTACATGAAAAAGACATGAATTAACTCATGGAGTTAGAAAACCTAAAATTTTTTTAGGAAATTATATAATTCCATGTCCACCATTCTATACTCCTGAATATGCGCAACAAGATATATTATTAGGAAATAACATCACACACAAATTTAAATTATATATACAACATCAAAATTATATTCAGTTATTAACACCCTGTGATCATTGGATTACAGTAAAAAGAGTACAAAAAGCATATAAAAGAAACAAATTTAATTTTCGCAGTAAACGTGGTGATTATATTACAAATAAAAAACAACCAATAATAGGGAGAATCATTGCACAACTCAATATACAAGATATTGAGGCATTATTTGAAAAGAACTATAGTGATAATCCATTAGCCCTTTGGAATATCAGTCAAGAATGAGCTACAATCAAAGTAATTGATGAAAATAAAATAATCAGAGTAAAACCCATGAGATATAATCCTGTTGATATTGAAGAATTCCGTACCCAATTACAAGAATTAGAGACATCACAATTAATATACAAATAAAAAAGCCCTCATTCTAGTCTAGCATTCATGGTAAGAAACCAGGAAGAAATAAAAAGAGGAAAAGCTAGAATGGTAGTAAATTATAAGCAACTAAATCAATATACCAAGTTTGATGGATATTTTCTTCCACATAAAGAAACTTTAATAAATATGACAAGAGGAAAAAATATTTATTCAAAATTTGACTGTAAATCGGGATTTTACCAAATACGATTAGATGAAAAAAGTATACCATTAACAGCATTTAGTACTCCACAAGGACATTATGAATGGATGGTAATGCCTTTTGGATTAAAAAATGCTCTGTAGATATATTAAAGAAGAATGGACAAAGTATTTGAACCATATAATTCTTTTTGTCTAGTATATGTTGATGACATTTAAATAGCTAGTAAAAATGAGGAAGAACATTATAAACATTTACAAATATTTTCCTTTCTTTGCCAAAAAACAGGGATAGTATTATCTAAAAAGAAAACAGAAATTTGTAAATCCAGAATAGAATTCTTAGGACTAAAGTTGGACTCAAACGGAATAGAACTACAAGAACATATTGTAGAAAAAATTGTTATGTTTCCAGATAAAATAGAAGATAAAAAACAATTACAAAGATTTTTAGGATGTTTAAATTACGCTGAACAATTCATAGAAAATTTGGAAAAATTAAGGAATCCCTTACAGAAACTATTAAAGAAAAATACTATTTTTCTTATGACAGAGGAACTCATAAATCATGTTAGATTTATAAAAGAAAAATGTAAAAATCTACCAAGATTAGATCTTCCTTTAGAAAACGACGACTTAATAATAGAAACCGACGCCTCAAAAGAATTTTGGGGAGCAGTCTTAAAAACGAAAGACGAACAAAAGGAAAAAATATGCAGATATACATATGGAACATTTACAGATATAGAAAAAAGATATCACTCAAACGAAAAGGAATTATTAGCATTAAAAAATGGAATTAAAAAAATTTCCTATTTTTTATTACCTAAAAAATTCCTAGTAAGAGTTGATAATGCCAAGGTAAAAGCTTTTATTAAAAATAATTTACCATCCACGCTAGAATATAAAAGATTAAGTAAATGGCAAACATTCTTTGCAGAATATATTTTTGATATAGAAATTATTAAAGGAGAAACTAACGTTCTTGCAGATTTTTTATCAAGAGAATACAATGGAGCAGGTTGACAAAAAACTTGCAGAATTGGAAGCTCGACTGCAACGAAATTGTAATTTGCTACAAGAAAATTATGTACAATTAGTAGAGATGATCCAAAAGCAAGATAAAATTACTGATAACATAGAAGAAAGTAAACAAGACATTGCAGGAATAATTGCAGATTTAAACTGCTTCAGAAGGGAGATTCAACAGAAAGGATAAAAAACAACAAGGACGGATAAAATGACAGGTAAAAGGCTGATAGACATATCCCTCCAGATTTCTGATTCTGTTAGAAAAATATTGAAAATACAAGCCTGATGGCAAAAGAAAGTAGCTTTAAAACTGCTAAGACCAGCTTTACAGCTGAGAATACTATCTCCTCTGAGAAAGAAAGTAGCCAAGTGGCAAGAAGCAGTTTTCAAACTGCTATTTCTTCAGAAAATAGTTCCCGCCTAACAGCGAAGAATATGATCTCTTCAGAGAAAGAATCCCGCAATAAAGCAGAAAATATAAAACTGATTCCCGAAAAGATATTTAAATTCTGGGTATCTCAGAATGAGCAGGAGTATGACCTGTAATTGAGTCTTGCAAAAAATAAAAATGAATATAGAACTTTATTAGAGATTGTTTACAATCTCAAAACAACAGAAACATGTATTCCAGATCATACGGGAATATATCCCAGGATTAACTTTGACAAAGGAGCTGATCCAAGAATCATCAGAGACTGTTTCAGAATCGGAGCAACAAATTTAATATATTTAAGCCAAGACCTTGGGAAAATACAAGGACTGCCCCAAGATATTGCCAGAGCAGTTAGAGAATTTAAAAATACTAGTCCACTAGTAAAGCCTACTAGTGACATTTATATCAAGATTTTCTCAACATCGGAGGACTGGGAAGAACTAAAGAAATTCAGTCCAATACACTGCATTTAAATTGGGGTATCTTCCCCAGAAAATGTCAAAGAAATTGACGCAGATTACAGAAAAGAATTTGAAGAGAACAAGGTTAACAAGGAATTTGTTGAAACAAGAAGGGCATTAGGATTAAAAGTCCTTTGTCAAGTATTGGTAAAATTAATTAATGAAAACCGAAGTTGGCTTCATAAAGCTTCAGATAACACAATTATTTTATCTAATACAAGAAGAGCTAATACATCCACAAAAATCAATTTAGAGAGCTTTCTAAAAAGAATAGAAACCAGACAAATCAGATCAAGCAACAGATGTCAGCAGATATTTTTCCAACTCAGAAGACATGAAGGAAAAATATGCCCCGCATGTCAAGATAAAATGGAAAGAGATAGCCACAGCAGCACGAGCCGATAAAAGCATTCTAGAAGAGAACACGTCATCAATGACGTAAGAAGACACTCGCAAGAAGAAAAGACGACAAAGAGCTCTCCACCGGACAGATGTGCGTTGGAGAAAGATTTCAAAAAGTAGAACGCTTGCCACCGGATAGGTGTGCGGCAACCATGTAAAGAAAAAAAGAAAGAAGCATCAATGTAATGAAGAGAGAGTCTATATAAGCTCTCGAAGAATAGTAGGGAGGGACACTCGTAGTTGGAGAGAGTCCCAAGAGTAGCTATGTATGTACATTAAGTCTTGCAATAAATGGTTCCATTTGTTGTAATGCACTCATTCCTAGTATAATTTCTATGTCGTCATTACGACAATCTGAATGTACGTAGAGTGTTATATCAATTTTTATATCTTGTATTTCAATTGGAACAATGGCCTGATGTGTAGTTTCATATTCACTACTACAGATTACGCCTTTGGCGTCAGTTGTTTAACCTCCTTTGGCGACGGTTTTAAAGCGACACCTATGTGGGCGCCGCTAAAGGTCGAACTCTTCGGCGTCGGTTTTCTAACTGACGTCCATATGATCTATAGGCATCAGTTATATATAGTTGGCTGACGTCTATAGGGTTCGTGCCACAAAGAAGGGCACCACCTAGGACACTTTCTGCGTCGGTTAACAACTGAACAACTGACGCCATACTCCCAGACGGCATGGCCGTGCTTCGCTGCACAGCCATGTTTAGTACTATAGGCGTCGGTTTTATACGAATAAGCGACACCTTTTCCACCACGGCCGTGCTCTCCTACACGGTCGGGTTGTTTGTCATATTAGGCGTCGGTTTTTATCTAATAACTGACGCTGTAGGCCTTTGATGACGGTGTTTTATAAATAACCGACGCCTATACTTTAATTTTTTTTTTCTTATCAGTTTACAGGCCTGCTGTGGCTGGTCAACAGGATGAGAACCTACAGTTTAGTTTTATGAACTGCAGGTTTACGACATCCATTGATATCAGCCTACAAACAGGCTACAAACCTGCAAAATCAACAAATATTTTTTCACACAAGTAGATACATTCAGACATCAATTCAATTCTCACATTCGCACATGTAGAAACATTCAAATACACGTAGAAACATTCAGACATGTATAAACATTTAGAAATATTCATTTACAAAATATCATTCAGCATCGCTATCAGCATCCCAATTATATCTTACAATCACCACTGCTTGTATGGCTTTTGCCCAATTTTCTCTTATTTCATTTAATGTTTCCATCGTATATGGAGCATGTACATTTTTTAAGCGTTTACCTATAGTGTGGTCAGTTTTAAACACCTGCAAAGAGAATGATGTATATATATAAGTAATAATATAAAAATAAGATTGATATATTTCATACTAACCAATGAGACTATATATAATACCTCATGTATGGTATTAATATCCAATGCGGCATGTCGGATAATCATCTGCATAAATCTCATCACATAGTATGCGCATGCCCATCCGTTGTCTTGTGTAGCGCACTATAAATTGAAACATATAAAATATTAAAAAATATAACTAAGCACAGTTCACATAAATAATATATACATTGGAGTCGAGAACTTACTTTTACATTCTCCCAAATTATTGGCTGGTTCTTTCTCCTTGGGACATTTCCTCCAACATTTTTGAATGCATCTAAACCCCTACATGTTAATGTAACACAGTAAATTGCATAATTAAACAGTAATGTAATAACATATGTTAACGGATATAAAAATGAAATATTTCTCACCAGAATAATGGCATTCTCAATATGTGTCCAATTTTAGTGTTCAATGTACTTCCCGCAGGATCTAGATAATAAACAGTGAACGTCTCAGGGACAATAACTAGTAACTCCCAATGTCTACCGCTAGAGGTAAAAAAGTTAAAAATTAATAACTCAAAATGCACAATAAAAATGGAATTTTCTTAAGTCCAAATTATAAATAAAGTAAACTTACTTGACATTGAATGGAGCTATTATTAGCGTCTTCTTTTGCTGACCGAAAATTCTAAAAGCATCTATACAGTATTGTTGAACACTATCAGGGTCTTTAGCTACCATACTAATCAATGATGCAATCAAAAAACCCACATGATCAAATGCAAATTGTTTGCATTGATCTTCGACTAAGTAGCTGCAAAACATGTATTACGTATGCATTAATATATAAGAAACCAGATCACCGGATCTTACATAAGGTATATGGATGTATAAACAAGATCTCACCTTATCCATGTCTCTATCATTGATGTATTCAGCCAATCATACATAAACAACTCAATAATATCTTGTATAAATAAAGAGCTATCATATGACTGACCTGCATAATCTGCTTCTAAAGAAACAATTATAGGGCAATGTATATTATGTGCCCGTAGCCAACATGCCATTCCCCTACAAGCAGGACCTAATGGGTATTTTAGGTCAGTTGGAACCCAACTTGGTAATGTAGGAAGTGGAGGTGGAGGCCTAGGTGCTCTGGGTGTCTTCTTTTTAATCTGTATATATAATTTCAGATCAATTGACCTCATATATACACATTAACAATCTAAAGTAATGTAAATTTGTCTTACAATTTTAGTAGTGTAGACGACATCTACTGTGGGCCACAATATCACCCCGCCTTCTGCCTCAGCAAGTGTATCAATATCCGGGTGGGGATATGGCAATGTAGCTTCCCTCCAATCGGGTAACACACGTATCAAGCTCAAACGAATGTAGCCTTGTGGCAATGGAGTCCCGTGAAACATTGTCCCAGGAAGGGACGGGTAAGCCTACGCCTCTGCAACAACATAGTCTTGCATTCTTAAGCGGCATGGCTTCAATGCCTACAAATTTACATAAAGAATATTATACATATATACATATCATCTTAAAAACATATCATCTTGAAAAGACTAGCTATAATGTCATAAACAATACTTACAGCAGACGTGTTAGGCGATGGGTCTCCAGGATTACTCACAGTCTGTGCATCAGGAGAAGAGTGGGTCGCCATAGGCTGATTGGAAGCCTGAGATGACTGCCACCGCACTATTTCTTCCTTGACCTTCTCAGCAACTATATCATTGACCTTCTTGGCAACTATATACTCGACTCTCTTATTCTTCTATACATGGATAAAAGAAACATTAGCTTCTTATTATTGAATTCCCTTTTGCAGTAACATTCTAAAAAAAGAATATGTTACCTCTTCTTGTGAAAGTCCCGCTCTAGGTTTGCGCTGGGATGGCCCAAATAATGCTTTGATGCCCACACCAGCGCCTGCACCCCTAACACGTCCAGGATGCTCTGGGTTACCCAGAGCAACTATCAATTCATCCCTTGTGCCCTGAGGGATGAACGTGCCTTGTTTCCTCTTCTCGTGCAGCTCCCGCTAATCACCATCAACAAAAATTGGTAAGTTAACACCACAAATAATCAATATTCAAACGATTGCTCTAAGAGTTGTATTTTACCATTTTCGCAGCCGCCTCAGCAGTTACGGGCTTCTTTATTTCACCCTTCTTGTTTTGCCTCCCAGCTATCCAGATATCATGGCGAGGCATGAGTGTGGCAGACTCTTGAGTAGGAGCAGACTCCTGAGTAGCCGCAGACTCCGCCTGTAGTCTTTGGCGAACGCTTGCATAGCCCTTTGGACCCATAGTGTGGTCATGTACATTCAGTGCACGCCTTGCTTTTTGCGTGTCACTGAGGGCCTAGTTAGTATGCACATTAATGATTTGTTTAGTAGCACTAAATGTTAATCTTGAATAGGTGAATACAACATATATTAATTAAATTGGGAGTGACGCCTAATAACTTGAATTCTTCAGATTTTCTTGAAGCAACAAAATTGTCCCAATCTTCTTTGTCCAAGAAGTTCCACTGTTCAAGGGCTGACTTCTTCTTCTTATCACCATCTTTTATGTATTCTCTGTTGAGATTTGTCCTATAGTTCCTAAGCATCTTTCCAGCACGTTGCATCACGCTTTTACGATGCAGCTTCTCATCCAATGCAAACAGATTCTGTAAAATAGAATTCTTATTAACTAGTATCCAAAAATAGAATTGCAAATAATATAATTTGTAATCTACAAAATAGAATTGCAAATAATAATAACTCACGCATAAATCCTTCCATATCAAGTCTTTCTTCCCCTGAGGAACTTTATGCCAATTATCATACTTAACACCACAATGGCTTCGAGTGACACACCCAAGATAGTTTACAAAATTATTGCGGTTCACTCCAATTGCATTTCTGCCATTATCAAACTCCACAACCAATTTGGATCCACTACCACTTAGCGCTATTAACTTCTTCAACAGAGTGATGCCCCTTTTCTTGTTAAGTGTTTGGTGTTGCGCATCAAGTTGCTCCAGTGCTTCAGTGGGTACATGTGCATCATCAACCTAAAATTTGACAAAAATAAACACACTGAATTAGCGCAATACAGAAATATGGGATATATGACATAACTAGAAGATAATGAATTTTATAGAAATACAGGATATGTTTTTAGAACTTACATTGGTATCCTCGCCATGCTCGTCATGGATAGCATGCTCATCATGGACTTCATGCTCATCATGGACATCATGCTCATCATGGTTAGCCATCTGAAAATGTCATTAAAAAGGCAAACCTTTAGCATTTGTATTAACTAGAAGATAATGAAACATCAAATCTGAAAATGATCTAAAATCCAAAGCCCTAGAATGGGTCAAGTTCAAGTCAAAATGGCTACAAGTGTGTGTTTTGGGTTTTGTATGTAAACGACCTTAGAACATCTATGTAATCACTTGTAATGATGAATTGACTTGTAACTTAGAAGAGAAAAATGATTGAGACAAATTTCACCAAGTGCTAATCACTTTAAATGCAAATTAGAAAATGGATTACATGCACTTGGTCGGTCGAGTTTTCCTGGATTGAAACTCGACCGATCATCCTTGGTCAATTTTCTGAAGATTGCATCGGTCGAGTTCTGTGAGTGCACAACTCGACCGATGCAATCTTCAAAAAATCGACCAAGGATGATCGGTCGAGTTTCAATCCAGGAAACTTGACCGACCAAGTGCCTGTAATCCATTTTCTAATTTGCATTTAAAGTGATTAGCACTTGGTGAAATTTGTCCCAAATATTTTTCTCTTCTAAGTTACAAGTCAATTCATCATTACAAGTGATTACATAGATGTTCTAAGGTTGTTTACGTAGAAAACCCAAAACGCACACTTGTAGCCATTTTGACTTGAACTTGACCCATTCTAGGGCTTTGGATTTTAGATCCTTTTCATGTAACAGGCCATTTAGCATTTGTATTAACTAGAAAAAGGCAAACATTTAGCATTTGTATTAACTAGAAAAAGGCAAACATTTAGAATTTGTATTAACTAGAAAAAGGCAAACATTTAGCATTTGTATTAACTAGAAGATAATGAAAAATCAAATCTGAAAATGATATTGATATTAAAAAATCAAACATTTAGCTTCAATAAAAAAATATAAACATACATGCCTCTAAAATTGTGATCTTTTATCAATTAACAATCCTTCATTGTGATCTCCGCGCACATATATAAGTCATCATTAGCTTCAATATTTTGTGGAGTTGGCAAGCCAACAGAGAATTGACTGGAGTCATCATACTTATCATAGTACTCTTCTTCATCTATAGGATCTTCAATGAACTGTCTTTTACAATGAAGAACAACCGACCATTTATCATTTGCAGGATCATCGATATAGAATATTTGTTTTGCCTGTGATGCCAATATGAATGGTTCACCCTTCTCGCCAATCTTTTCAAAGTTCACCAAAGTGAAACCCAATTCATCCACTATAACTCCTTTGGTGTTATCAACCCAATTACATTTAAAGAGCGGAATTCTGAAATCTATGTAGTCAAACTCCCATATGTCTTCAATGACACCGTAATATGACATTTTAGCTTCACGTGGACTCTTATCCTTTGCACTTGCAAAATACATAGTCGACGCTTGAAGAGTGACCCCACTGTTTTGGATGACACTCTTATCATCTTGGCGCTTTGTGTAATATGTGAACCCATTAATGTCAAACCCTTCATAAGACATAACATTCGATTTTAGTTTAAAGGCGAGGCATTTCATAGTTTCTATAATATCATTTGGTGTTTGAGATAGTTGATGTAAGACTTTATCTTCAAACAACTTAGTAAAAGTCTTATTATGCTCTCTAGCAAGCCACATTGAACTTGCTCGAGGATGTTGTCTCTTGATGAAATTGGTATGTTCCTCGATATAAACACTCACTTCGTCCATGTTGTGTAAAATATATAAGTGAGCTTGTTCCAACTGCTCACGGTTGATTACTTTCACCCGTGATCCCAAAATTCCTTTGCCCTCCTCAATATTCTTGTCATTAACAGGAGTGTTATTACCACTCAGAAAGTCATTGCAAAAATCCATAACCTCTCTCGCCACATAACCTTCAATAATACTCCCTTCAGGCCGATAACGGTTTCGGACAAGTCTTAGATTCCTATCTTCTTCACCAAATTTGGGGTACAATAGATCAATCTTCTTCCACTGTGGGGAATCAGACACATGTTGTAGGATCCCATCATTATTTTTCTTAACATCTGCATGCCACCTCAAATTCTTCGCATCTTTCATATTTGCAAACAAGCGTTGAAACCGTGATATTATAGGTAGATACCACAACACCTTGGCAGGAGAACCAATTTTGGACTCCCCCGAAGTCGTCAATTTATACCGTGACACACCACATTTTGGACAATCTTTCAAATCTACATAGTCCTTTTGAAATAATACACAATCATTCGGGCATGCGTGTATCTTCTTGGCCTCCATTCCCATTGGGCACAACATTTTCTTTACCCGGTATGATGAGATTGGCAGCTCGTTTCCTTCAGGAAGCATTTCTTTCAACAAAGTCAACAATGAAGTGAAGCTTTTGTCGCTCCATCTATTGTTAGCTTTCAACTTATACAATCTCAACACAGCGCTAAGCTTCGTAAACTTAGCACAGCCTGTGTATAATGGTATCTCAGCATCATGCACAATGTTTCTAAAGATAGGATGTGGATCGGTGTGCTCTACCCTACAACTATCCAGCATCACATCAACGATGTCTACTGGAACTGGTTCGTTCACATCTACGTCATCAGAGGCAATTTCTTCTTCCACCCAAGCACTGCTATCGACATCTACTGGTTTCAAGTTTGAAATCTCTCCATGCCATTGCCATTCTGTATAGCCTTGTATAATCCTGTTGCACATGACATGACTTTTGATTTCCTCACCAGTGTTGACTTTCAAGTTGTTACCGCAATGCCTACATGGACAGTAGAACCTATCTGTAGCTTTTTTCCTATGTTCCTCGGCAATTCTAATAAACTGATCAAGACCAGATATAAACTCTAGGGTGCAGCGATTGCGAATGGACATCCATGATCTATCCATTCTATGATCAATGAGAAAACAAGTATATATTAGGACAAGATTAGGGTATACACTTACATCCTATCCAAGATTTACTCCTATTACAGTCCCAAACCGGGGACTATCTAAGATTTACTCCTAATGAGTAAATCTTGGACGGGTTTCTAGGCCAACAAATACATATGATGTCATTCTTATATATAATAAATTTGTACCACCTATCCCATCATTGAACACCTAATCTCACTAGTAAGTGTATAATGTGTATTGGGTTTTCAAGAAAATTTTGGCAGCATTTCCCCGTTGTTCTCTAAGTACATATGTACTTAGAGAACAAACGGGGAAATGCTGCCAAAATTTTCTCGAAAACTCAATACACATTATACACTTACATCCTAAGTGAGATTAGGTGTTCAAGAACAGTCCCAAACCGGGGACTATCCAAGATTTACTCCTAATGAGTAAATCTTGGATGGGTTTCTAGGCCAACAAACACAATAATAGATATGTACATGTTAGGGTTTCATCACAATTGATGTTAGGGTTTCATCAATGTTAGGGTTTAATCAAATCAAATTAGGATGCTAGAATGGACAAGTTTAAATCTTATTTCAACATGCATCAAAATTTACTGAATTAGGTCAAGCACTAGGATTAGAAGAACAAATATATGCAAGCAAAAGATTTGTTCGTATCCTAGAATTTACATAAAGCATTACATATAGATTTGTTCATATCCTTACCAACAGCAAACACGGCCGTGGTAGGCCATTCTTCTCAGTGAAAGAAGTAGAACACTAACTAGTCTTTAACGAAATTGATTGATTATTTAGTCGGGAAAAAAGTGAAGTAAGGACTTCTATAACTAGAAGGTATCTCACGGAATTTCCAGGTAACCTCAGCCAAGTGGCTAAGGTGCTTAGGTTTCGAAGTCAGGAAGTGGTGTAGTTAAAGAGCTAGGGAGAAAGAAGAACAGAGGCTACAGCTAATACCTGGAGAGCAGAGCAGCAAGCAGCGGGCGGCGGCAAGGAAGAAGACAGCGCCACAGTAGGGCGTGAGTAGGGAGGAAGGAGCACGCCGCAGTAGGGCGTGAGCAAGGAGGAAGGCGGCGCGGAGGTGACGCAAGGAGGAAGGCGGCAGGCGGCGGCGGCGACACAGAGCAGCAACAGGGAGTGTCGGCGGCGAGTGAGTAGCAGCAGGCACCAGGCGGCGATTTTGGGAGAGCGGCGACGAGCAGCGCACAGGAGAATCGATGAAACAGGAAGAAAGGGGGAAGAGACAGGTGATCAGGCCTCTATTAAGTTGGTCAACGGCGTCGGTTATCTACAAAACCGACGCCTATTACGATTTCACTTCGGTTGATAGTAAAACACCGACGCCCAACTAGACAACCTTTACCCTAAATTATTTGGCGGGAACCATTATCAGCATCGGTTATCTAAGGATAACCGACACTGAAAGTGGAATTTTTCGCGCAAATTTTCATTTTAAATAGGCGTCGGTGAATAGTTAAAAAACCGACGCTGTAGGTGACCTAAAATGTTTTCGCTCGAAAATTGGATTTCACGGGCGATTTTAGGCGTCGGTCTGTTATAACCAGCCGACGCTGAACACAAAGCGGTACCCGTGTCTGGCTGGTCTTTCAATATAGACGTCGGTTTGCATAAATAACCGACGTTTAATATTATATGCGTCGGTTTTCTGAAATAACCGACGCCCAGAAAAGCGACAATGAATGTTGTTTCTGTAGTAGTGATTCTTGTCCATCAAAATTTGTATATGCATAAGGTGATCCTATAGGTATTTTTTCTATATAAGGTATCATTCCTTGTTGGATAAATGAAGCTCTTGCCCCTGAATCTATTAATATTGTAGTCATATTCCATTCTTGTCCATTAAAATATTTTCCATATAATTTATAATTTCTAGCATTTCTATTGTCTGCTAAAATTCTTAAACTCGTCGTTCTTGGCAAATTTCTTAATATTGGTCGTAATCTTCCATTATATCTATCCATGCTTGCTCTAGATTCTTCTATTCTATCTCCATTTGTTAATTGTAATTGATTTCCCTCATATCGTAATCTCCTTGGGATTTTATTATCTGTTACTAGGTTTTTTTTTGAAACATCTATGTTTATGTTTTCTGGTATTTCTATTTCTGATATTATATCTGGCTTAGTAATTTTTCCTATATCTTTGAATATATTAGGAAGCATTATAATATCTTTATCTTCAAATTTTTCAGAGTGATGTGTATTACTAAGAGCATAACTTATTATATACGTTATCGAGTAAGGAATGGATCCTTTTTTCATGAATTCTGTTCTTTGAAAATCATGTATTAAACTTAAGGTTATGTTTATATTATTATCTCTAATATTTACACTTATCTTTGGATAAATATTAAAGATTAGTTTCTGATGACTAAGATTTCCCTGTAATATTCCTAATGTAGAATCTCTTCTATCATTCATCCTATTATCCATTAATACAATATTTATAGGTGAATCTATTCCTTCTCTAAAAGTTGCTTTAATCATCATTTGAATAGCTCCTATGTGAATCCATCCTATTTTAGATCTATCTTTTATTTTTTCCATTTTTCTCATTAAGTCTTCCTTTCGTAGTAAAGGTATATTTATTCTATTTCTGGTATATTCTATTTGCATAGGCATTTCTCTATTAGTTATTCCATAATAGAAAATATGTTTTCTTTGAGTAATCTTTTCAAAGAGAGATGTTCTAAATCCATCAGAGTTTTCTAATCTTAATTTGGTGTTTCTTATTCTATTAAATAATTTTCTATCGATTAAAACTTCTTGCAAGAAGTTTCCTGCTTCTTCCTAATATTCTTCTATTATTTCTTCTTCAGTCTGATTCTGTGTCTGAGAAATAATAGATTGATCCATCGGATTGTTCATCATCAGTTATTTGGACAAATTCTTGAATATTTTCGATCTCAGAAAGTTCTTCTTCTATAATTTCCTCGAATTGCTTTTGATTAATCTTCTTAGATCCTCTTTTTGGACATTCATTAGAATAATGTCCTATTTCCTAACATATAAAGCATTTACATTCTTTTCGTTTCTTTTTATTATAATTTTTCTTTCTTTTGTAATATTTTTGTTTCGGTTTAGGTTTAAATCCAAACCTTTTCCTTTTCTTGAATTTATATTTGTTTTTTCTATTGTACCTCATTGGTTCACATCCTATGGTTATTGGATGAGTTAATTGGGAACAACAAAGTCCTTGTTTTACTACTTTATTTGTTTTTCTACTTAGTGTGGCTTCTGCACACCATTCTTCTAATTTCATTCTTAGAAATTCTATTCGTCCTCCTAATGTATCTTCTCTTTGTCCGATATATTGAGGATATAATTGCATCGCTTTAAACCCCATGGGTCGGGTACCTTGGTATAAAATAAGTTTAATAAACTCTTACTGGTAACATTTTCTTTATCCGTTCTATCATATATTTTATAAAAATATTCCTGAAATTTACATATATATTCATCAATTCGGCACATATCACAGAGTTTTAAGTTATATAATAAAAAGATAAATCTCTATTTTTCTTTTTCTTTTTCTGTGTCTTTATTTACATTCCACGTTTCACCTAAAAATTCTCTTCTTAATTCCTTCTCATAATTATTTACTACTTGGGCTAATGTAGTTGCCGCTCCTTTTACTGCTTCTTAATCCTTTCCACCAATCTGCTACGATTCCTTGGAAGGTTAAATGACAAAATCTTGATGTTGTTTCTACATCATAGCTTTGTGATGTTATTGATAAAAATGTGGCTCTTGCCCATCTTGTTATGGATTCGTCTATATTTCTTACACAATTTAAATTTAAATAAATTCCTTTAGCACTAATATATTCTTGATTCATATAATCAACTGGGGTTTCTATAGCAATATTACTTGGTCTTCTATCTGATGCCTAGTTTATTCCTTCATATCTATTTCTGTGAGTAGGTTTTCTTCTAAAACTAGGATTTGATTGGTATCTAATTCTTGATTGTTCTGGTATTTCATCTTGTCCGCTAGGGATTGTTGTTGGCATGGTAACCTGACTTCCAGAACTTTCTCCCTGTAGTGGTTTAATGTTTACTGTTCTCACTTTTTCTGTTAATCTTACTATTTCTTGACTTAGACTGTCTAATTCTTCTGCTTCGGCTTCTAAGTATCTATTTTCTAATTATTCGATTTTAAAGTCGTCTGTTTCTTCTATCTGAAGAGGACATAGACTTATTTCTTTTCCACTTGTTTGGAATATGTTTATTTTTGATAAACATTCATTATTTTGTTTTTCATACAAATATTCCATTGTTCTTTGTAATTCTACTATCATTTCTTGGATTTTCTAGAAAGTTCTTCGAATGGTTTTCATGAACCTGTACTTCTAATTTCTTATACATTTTATTCAGTATTAACTTCAAACTCCATATATAAAGCTTCGTATATGTTATTATCTTCTAACTCGTTAAATTCGTTCCCCAAAATTTTATCTTTGTATTTTGAATCGTTACATGGCTCTGATACCACTTCGTTGGTGTAGAAATTTTTGATTCTGTTATCATGCTTTGAAAACATACTCAAACTGCCCTTATGGGTGTTGTATGCTTTCTCAGCTTTATCATTTTGTCTATAATTATTACATTTTATAGACTGGATTCTTAATATCTTCTCCTTTATACTACGAATTTTTCGCATAATTAAATTCATAGTGTAAGAAACTAGCATCCAGAAAGAAGACGATAACACCCTGAGTATCATAGATAGCAAGATAATCTGTATACCTGTGTTGCCCACCTTGCTTCCTCTTATCTTCAACGCCAGTCAATCTTCTCTTAACGATTTCTAAGAGAAGTACTCCTTAGACTTCGACGTTACGGATCTCAGACTCCTCATCATCCTATAGCCTTCATGTCCCCGTGTCCTTATGCACTTCTTTGCTTGGTCGGACTTCTAGACGATGGCCTCCGGGATGGAATAAGGGAGAGATAACTCTCGACCGATGAAGATAGAAATAACTGGGGGTGTAACGGGTTACACACTATCTTTCCTACTCTATGATAGTACAAGGATTATGATCTTCAAGCTGGAGCTTGCTTCCTACACTTATGGAATTAACACGCAAGAATCATCTCAAGAACTCGAAATGGAAACTGCAATAGAATTAGGGAATCGAGACTCTGCTCTTTTATTGCAAGACTTAATGTACATACATAGCTATTCTTGGGACTCTCTCCAACTACGAGTGTCCCTCCCTACTAGTCTTCGAGAGCTTATATAGACTCTCTCTGCGTTACATTGATGCTTCTTTCTTTTTTCTTTACATGGTTACCGCACACCTGTCCGGTGGAAAGCGTTCTACTTTTTGAAATCTTTCTCCAATGCACATCTTTCCGATGGAGAGCTCTTTGTCATTTTTTCTTCTTGCGAGTGTCTTCTTACGTCATTGATGACGTGTTCTCTTCTAGAATTCTTTTATCGGCTCGTGCTGCTGTGGCTATCTCTTTCCATTTTATCTTGACATGCGGGGCATATTTTTCCTTCATGTCTTCTGAGTTGGCAAAATATCTGGTGACATCTGTTGCTTGATCTGATTTTTCCAGTTTCTATTCTTTTTAGAAACCTCTCTAAATTGATTTTTGTGCATGTATTAGATCTTCTTGTATTGGATAGAATAATTGTGTTATCTGAAGCTTTATGAAGCCAACTTTGGTTTTCATTAATTAATTTTTCCAATACTTGGCAAAGGACTTTTAATCCTAATGCCCTTCTTGTTTCAACAAATTTCTTGTTAACCTTGTTCTCTTCAAATTCTTTTCTGTAATCTGCGTCAATTTCTTTGACATATTCTGGGGAAGATACCCCAATTTGAATGCAGTGTATTGGACTGAATTTCTTTAGTTCTTCCCAGTCCTCCGATGCTGAGAAAATCTTGATATAAATGTCACTAGTAGGTTTTAGTAGTGGACTATTGTTTTTAAATTCTCTAACTGCTCTGGCAATATCTTGGGTAGTCCTAGTATTTCCCCAAGGTCTTGGCTTAAATATATTAAATTTGTTGCTCCGATTCTGAAACAGTCTTTGATGATTCTTGGATCAGCTCCTTTGTCAAAGTTAATCCTGGGATATATTCCCGTATGATCTGGAATACATGTTTCTGTTGTTTTGACACTAAAAAAATTATATGTATTTATCCACGCTTTATTATAGGATTTTCCACTCTTAAAAGCGTATAAAAATGTAACATCCACGCTATCTTAAAGAGTGACAAAACGCAATGTGGAAGTTTTTCCACACTTTCCGTTGTGAACTTTTTCTCCCCTTTTTTTGTGTGACGTGTAATTGTCCACTCTTTTTGATGTGAAATTTTCTCTCCAACTTTTCATGTGACATAATTCCCACACTTTATACAATAGCAAAACCATTTTTTCTATTTCTTCCTATTTCTTGGCGGGAAATTTTATTTTACTCTAAAAAGTGTGGAAAGATAGCAAAAAAGGGTAGCAAGAATATCCATAATTTTCATATACCAGTACACATAGAATTCAATTTTAGGAATGCAGTTTCTTATTTATATGATAAAATTAACAATGGAGGAGTATTGATATTTAGTAGTAAAATAAGCAAACTTAGATAGAATATGTTGCTTATACTTTCTGCAAAGAAACTTGATTCGTATACACTAAAAAGGCAAAGCTAACAATCACATCAAGCATGTCACTTCTTTTTTCCTTCTCCACCATTTTTTTCTGAAATATTTACTCAATTGAACACAAAGCAATCAATCGACAACAATTTTTTACCAGAAAAAGTCAACCTTTTCAACCTATTGAAAATATGCAACGCATGCACAAGACTTTATAGACAGAACGTGGCATATTTCATATATCTTTGTCAAAAACAATGTACAGAGAGGTATGTTTACATCTCTTGCCAAGACAATAAAAAAGAAAAAAAAAAGATAGTAACATAAATACAAACACTGCTTAAACATAAACACAAGAGAATCATGCTGCACACCAATTTTATCTAAACAAAGGGTTGGTACATTACAGCTTTCCAACCCAAACGATCCAGCCAAATAAAATTAAAAAAAGACACCCTAAAGGAGGCTTTTTCAACTAGGATCAACGTGCTTGAAGACAACATTTCAGCTGGAAGGTGGTTGGAAAACTTCCTTTAATCTCCTTGAGAACAGCTTGCAACTTTCAAGGTCTTGAAATCAACACACCAGCTAGCAGCAACCTTTAATCTCCTTGAGAACAGCTTACAACCAGCAAATCTGTAGTTCCCAGACCAAAGAACCTTCTAGAGTGGAAGAGGCCGACCTTCCATGCTGACATAACCGAAGTCAATTTAGATTAGATTAAATCAAAAAAATTTAAACTGAAACAAGCTCAACAATTATCCAATCACCTATATAAAGGCCTAAAAAATGAACTACAATCACCTATATTAGCATCATTGCATCTTTAAAATAAAAGAAAGCGAACGAACTACATTTTTTCTACAGCAAGAATCTCAATCAGCCATCCTACGTTTCCTCACCTAACGTTTTTGAGCATGATTCCCAACTTCTCCTTGACGGCACCGTTCATGAGGCTGGACAGGCTGTCTTCATCAGCAGCGCCGCCGCCTGGCTTGGACTTGGTGCTCAGGTACCGGGAGTACCTCATCCTCATGGCGATCTTGTTGCTGGACAACATCATGGTGGCGATCCCCAACGGTCCATGTCTGAATCCAACATGAAGTTGTAGAAATTCTTTCAAGCAAGAACAAATTAGTGGCCGTAAGTTTGTGACTGTGTAGGTCGGGTAAAAGTTGACTAGAACAACAATGACTACTTGGTCTGACCACATTGTTGCTTGATTTGCTGATCACTCCTTCCAAGTCGCCCCATGTGTCTGTCGCCACCATGAACTACCAGTTCTGGAGTTGCTACTTGATCTTCTCCGCTAGGCTGTGGGATTGGGTGGGTTATGATTAGCACAGTTGTTACTATTTACTATCTACTGTGACGATTGGGTCGGTGCTTGATCTCCACTCTTTACCTGTTTGATGCTTGTATGCCATTTTCGTCCATTCGGGGCACGTCTTTCAGCAACGCTGCCCATGAGAACTGCAAGGAAGAGAGAAAGACACATTAGTGGAGTATTATTATTGCGAGTAGGCAAGTTGCAAGTGGTGCCAAATTCCCCAAAACACGTATTTTCTACGGTGACAATGATGGCAGGTAAATGAAAGATAAAAATAGTAGCAAGCAACATACCACGAAATCCTCTAGGGAGATCCAACTGTCTCCGAGCGCAACTCCTGTCCAATGCATATTAGTGTTATCATCATTATTCATCACACGCAAGTACCACAGTAAGAAACACGTACAGTTAAGAGATTTGGTGATCATGGCCGACTGTTGTAGTGTTGTGGGTTAAACTAACAGAGATTTCATCTTATTCAGTGGCATTTACTATTTGACTCATGTACCTACCTCCCAATTTTAAGTTGAGTTCACTAACCTTCACTGCCTTGACGATCAAAAATCCCAGAGTGGCGGCATACTTTCCGCCGCACGACTCGGCGACGATGTAGAAAGTGCTCCCATGCAGTGTAGTCTTGCCATTGAAGAGCGCCTTTAGGAGGGCCGTCAGATCGGCGGCGGCCTCCCAGTCGGTCATGACGAACAGACTGTTGTTCTCGACGTAGCTGAACCCTGTGCCCACAGGTTTGTCCTGACAAGTTTTTTCTTCTGATTAATGGATGCAAGAAGGGGATAGGCGGCGCTATCATTGGGAAACAGAGGGGGTTGCAGGAGAAAGGAAATAGAGCATCAATAGTACCACAAACAACAGATCGGCCTTCTCAAGCCAAGTGGAGTTTCTCGATTTCAATCTCGTATCCAGTGGGACAACTTCTTAGAAATTGCCGATCCCCACCCCAGATGCCCCTTGTTGAGCAAACAAGGAGGAAATAAAACACTCAAACCTAGAAATAATCAGATTAGAATATCCATTCATGCAAAGTTTTGCCCTTTTTGCTCCTTGTAATTGTTCATTCTGTTGAATGGTTATCTCATACATCAAATGTAAAGGAAAGAAAAGAAGGAAAGGGAAAAAAAATAATAAAACATGATTTGTAGTTAATAAAACACATCATACCGGTCCACCCTGCAGCCATAGCACGATCGAACATGGCGTCGACGCGCTGGTCACCTGTTGCGGGCTGCTGTACAGCCACCAGAACATGTGTGCTTCTGCAATCCATGCCAAAATAGAAATAATATGAGAAAAAAGGAAAGACGATGATCAAATGGCTTGTCAACTGTAAAAAAACAAACAACGGTATAAGAACTCTAAAATTGTCGAGGTATAGATAAAGAAGATATAGATAACCATGTTTGAAGGTACAAGAAGTATCGGTCACACCTTAAACGTTCAGATCCAGAAAGTGAGGGGTGTACTCTGTAAGAAGCCTCTAAGAAGCCTCTAAGAAAGTCAATAAAACATAAAGAAGATATAGATAACCATGAGCTTCTTGGAGCCTTTCCATACTGAAAGCTGATACGTTGTTGTGCCCGTAGAATATCACTTCCGGATGTAGGAGTTGGAGGATGACCATACTCCTTAGTCCCATCAAATAAACTACTTTGTGATCGAAAAGGATGGTTGTTTGGTAACCACCTACGATGACCGCCATAACAGATCTTCGACCCACATCGGTATGAATGAGTAGATTCAGCACAACAAGGACAAGCTTTGTAGCCTTTAGTGCTCCAACCAGACAATATAGCATAAGCAGGAAAGTCATTGATGGTATACATCAAAGATGCCCGCAAATTAAAATGCTCTCTCTTATGGGCATCATATGCATCAACACCTTCCCACAACAACTTCAACTCATGCAACAATGGTTGCATATATACATCAATATCATTTCCAGGACCAGATTTCCCAGGAATTATCAAAGATAAAATTAAGGAGGATGGTTTCATACATAGCCATGGGGGCAAGTTATTGACACTGAGAATGACCGGCCATGTACTATAGTTAGTATTTTGGATCCCATATGGATTGAAGCCATCACTAGCAAGGCTTATTCTCACACTACGAGGGTCTGAAGAAAATGTTGGATACCTGGTATCAAAATCTTTCCATGCAACTGCATCTGCTGGATGTCGTAGCTTTCCATCTTTCACTCGAGATTTATCATGCCATATCATATCTTCTGCTATCTTTGAAGACATGTACATCCTTCTCAATCGTGGAATTAAAGGAAAATACTTCATGAATTTTTCTGGAAGACCTTTAGAATGTATGTTATCTTCTACAACACCACCGTCGACATTACGTTTGTTCACCTTCCATCTTGAAGCTTGACACACTGAACATTGATTCTTGTTTGAATTTTCACCCCAATACAAAATGCAGTCATTAGGACAAGCATGGATATTTTTATATCCAAGGCCTAACTCCTTAATCAATTTCTTAGATTCATGATAAGAAGATGGGAATGAGTTCAAATGTGGAAAGGCATCCAATAGAAGCTCCAATAATTGACTAAATGATTTGTTTGTCCAGTGAAACATACATTTTAAATTAAATAATCGTAGCAAAAATGAGAGTGTTGAAAAATTCTTACAACCAGAGTAAAGCTCATTATTAGAAAGCTCTACTAACTTCTTGTATTTAACATCATCTTCAACAATGTGAGGATTATTGGCTTGTTGATAGTAAGTATCACCAGAATGAGGATTGTCATATGATGTGTCCCCTTCAATAGGATCACCATATGATGTGTCCCCTTCAATAGGATCACTATATGATGAATCCCCCACACCATTGTTCTGCCCCAATGCCTCTCTCAACAACCCTTCCATATCATCTTGGCCTACTAAATTCACTTCATGATTAGTAGGTTGTCCGTCACGGTCAGCTTGTTGTCCTGCAAGGAGATTCTCAAAAAGACTCTTTGGACCATGGAGAATCCAATTTCTATACTCTTTAAAAAATCCATGGAACAAAATATGTCTTTCCACCTCCTCAATAGAAAACTCTTTTTTCCTATTCACTTTGCATTTCTTGCATGGACAAACAATCTTCCCATCTTTCATTCCATTCCTAGCATATTCGAGAAATTGATAAATTCCGGCAATATAAGCTTGGGAACCAACTGGTTGTTCAATCCAACTCTTATCCATTTGTAGAAGTCCACCACTCTAAATCAGCACATAAGTAAATACAAATCAATAGATAAGTAAATACAAATCAGTAGATAAGTAAATACAAATCAGTAGATACATAGATACAAATTAGTAGATATATAAATTCAAGAGTTTATATATGTTTCATTTCTTTCCAAAATTTCTATTAGCTTTTCCCGAATTGAATGCGGTGCAACCAATCAAGAGTTTGCTTTATAACTATGGAGAGCAACATCACTCTACTCCAAGTGATACAACCAACTATATTAACTGAGTCTGACCCACATGGTCGAAACATAATATTAGAGAGTAACAGACTAAGTATAAATCCCCTGTATAAGTTATATAGAACTGATCCAAAATTCCTAAAACACTTTAGCATAATTGGGCAGAGGGACAGTATAGCCGAAATTAATGAATTTTACATGAATTATAAAAAATAGGAATATTTCAATTACAGGTATACAGAACATTAATATGAGGATAGAAGTGGAATTCTAGAATTTCATCAGTGATCTGTCAAATTGAAAAGCATAAGTTCCAACATAGGACAATATCATGAAAAGAAGAATGATAGTATGAAACTAGTAGGATTGCCAAAGACGATGCAATTTAACAAGATTGGGCAATGAAGAGGGTTTAGGTGCCAAAAAGGGCACTAGGTAATTCAGTGAAGTGGAGTTTCAGGAAAAATTAAAAACCATGTCGAATTGGTTCCTGGGATCAAATGATAGATCAACATTCATATACTAATGAAAATATAGCTCAAGGGCAATCAGAGAATTTTAAAATAAATTAATATGTCATATTTCCAAAAAGATAAGTAATGGGGGTATGAAAAATACCCAAATTTTTTAAGTTAATGAACAACCTACCTTATTCAGTAACCTTGAGACCAATGATATTATACTCACGTTTCTTCAATTTATCCCCTTTTTAATAGATTCTCTCATTTTTTACTGCATCATTCACTATGGATTCTCAGAATCTTAATCATCTTTTAACCTTTTATCTATCCATCCAGATGATTTCCTACCTTGGATTTTGAACATTTTCTAATTAATGTTATCAAATATGATCACAATTCCTAAATCGATTTTGTTGGAAAAATGAAGTGCACTTGCATAGGGTATTTGGCAGGAAGTGTCTCCTTCTTGACCTGATATGCATAGGGTCTTAAAAACTTGATGTACCGCTCAATGGCCAACAACTTTACTACTATTGCCTCAAGTCCTACCATTGCCTCCCAACAAGGGTTTGGGAAGGTCTGCAGATGATCTGAGCCAGCATAGGTCGTGTTTACGAAGAAGACACAACTCTATGTTAGCAGGTTCACGAAACTGATTCACTAAGCCAAGGCACCAATAATAATCCAGAAACATGATGAGTCACAAGAACGATGATTGCAACACATTTACAAAGAAGAAAAATGTGAAGGTTAGAGGGGGTAGTGAAGAAAAAAGGAAACTGAGGGTCTAGAAAGCTTTGGGATATCGAAGCGAAGCTCCTCATAAAGTCCTTATATTATGTGGAACCCAAGAACCCTTGTCAAAGAAGCTTTAACGAGCTCGTGTAGACCATAGTGACAAATTTCAAATTCACCAATTTTTCGGCCAGAGCTGGAAAAAATCGAGAAACTTCGGCCAAAGTTCGGTCAACTATTCGGAAATAATCGAGAATAAGTCGCATATATATATATATATATATATATATATATATATATATAATATACACACACATACATACATATAATATATACACATATATGTATGTATACATATCAGATACATGTTACTATTAAGGTCACAAGACATACAATCTTAATGAGTGAAAAAGTAGGAAAATAATTAAAGGTTAGTTGAGCAATAACAATGGACTGTCGAGAGTGAGAGTGGGGGGTTGGAGGTTTGAGTGTATATCAGAGTTTTGTGTACATGGTTCGGTAAAAAAAGAGCAAGCGGCTTAAAAGAGAAAAATCTTTAAGTCACAAAGAATCGTGAAAAATTGTATAAATCGCGAAAAAATGGGAAAATTCGTGAGAAGTCGGCAACTGGCGTATTAATCATGCTTAAGATTCGGGAGCCTAAAAAATCATGAAAAATCACTGGCTTTTTTGTAAAATTCAGAGACTTTTGTTACTATGGTATAGACAAGGTTCAACACGACTACGGTATGATGCTCACCAAGTTCCAAGGATAGTTTAAACGAGAAATTAGATTAGAAGCCTCAGGAAGCAAAAATTGATTACTAGAACTTGGCAATAAGTTTGATATAGACAACAAAAAAAGATGAGACTGGAAAGAAATTGAATGGAGAGGGACTTCTATAGGGTTTAGGGTAGGTAGAGAGAAACAACTTATATAGCATGGCTAGATGAAAAAGATTGAAAACAACTAAGGGTCCAATTTACAAATCTAAATAGAGAAAAGGTAATTTGGATACAATTTCTGGAAATAAGACTATAATTAGGTCAATTAGATATGAAAAAGGCAATCAAGCGAATATGCGTAAAAGAGTTCAAATAGGGATTGGAGATAAATTGCCCAATGTCTAACAACAAGCAAATGCAACAACCTGTATGATGTCACCCTAGCTTTAATAAACTCAGTCAGGACTGGTCCACACATAGAGTTAACATTACCATTAATGACATTAACTTCAATATATTATACAAATTATAGAAAGCACCCTTTATTGTACTTATGAAACCTACATAGTTAGATAGAGCATACCAATTTTAGAACATATTTATTTATTAATATCTGAGTTGTTGGATGTTATTTATGAATTTCATAAGCAATTCATATATACAAATATTTTACCAATTCAAAACTAGACGCAAGACTAGAACACCTTTGCATGCATCACACATCGACATCTTGATGTGTGACATGACAAATCAGTCCACTACTCAAATACGTGCAACAGCTTACGGAATAAAGCATGTTAAAGACCAGAATGCACATGACAAATGATACTAAATCAAATAGAACAAGGGGCAAAATAGGAAAACATCTCACAAAATTGTCCTATTTTGTTCTCACAAGGATTATGCTGCCCCAGTCCTCGGATCAAGAAGCAAACTGAACATTGAAATCACATTCCACAAGCTCCTCTGCTCTCTATGATCCTTGACATGAGTTTTGAGGTAGCTGGAGATGCAAGCAGCTCCTTCCGCAATGGAGGTGGTAGGAGGGATATGAAAACTGGACAGTAGCAACCCCAAGAGGAACTAAGGTCTGGAACATTTTCCTCAGCCTCACACAAAGCTAAACAAGGGAAATTTGGCATGAAAAGGAGATTATTGGGTAGACATTGGTACTACAATAACTGAAGCAAAATGGGGTAATAACAATTACCTCCTCTTTAGGCGAAATTAAGGTTTCAGTAGCTTAGTGAAATCTTCATGAGTGTTGGCATTGTTCCCATTTGTTATGTATGGCTAATGATGTCTTATATTTACAATTAGAAATTACTTGGTTGAATGTGGGTCTCATTATCATGCAGTGTTGCATTTTCTTTTCATGGAAAGATGTTCATTGATATGATCCTCTATTATTATAATCACCCTCAATAATTTTCATCTAATGATATTCATGTACTTTTGGATCACTCAAGCATCTCTTTTTCTTGTTCATCTTATCTTGTTTTTCGTCTTGAGTGAATCCTATGAATGATTTGTTCTCAAATTGTAATCTCTTTTCAAATGCCTAAATGATCACTCTATTACTATATTACAACATAATGAAATTTGATTATGTTTTTCTATATTAAGTTTTATTGTCTTCATTGGGTGTTTTCCCAACACTCAGAAACATTTTGACTCTGATTAGAGCAAGGAGAGACTAAATTGGAGCACTTGGCTCACACTCTCATGACTTTCAGTTGAAGATGGCAAGGTACCTATTTAAACTTGTGTATTACTTTGGTTTAGCCATGCAACTTTCATTTCAGCATTGCAAATGGATATGGTGTAATGATTCTTGATTATGAACTACTATTTATGATTATGTTCTGCTAATAAAAGTTTCAGTCCCTTTAGACCAACTCATACTAACATGGTTGAAGCTTGATCATTTGTTATTGCATCTTATTTGTGAAGTCAGAAACTGTGAAACCATATCTTCACACTAATATGGTATTAAATCCACTCTAATTTACTAGAGATCCCTCCTATGGAAACGGATTCAACATGAATCATCTGGTTACTTCAGCATTAACGAAAAGAAATACAAGTATCTCAAAAATGGGTCTTCGATCCTGACCTGTACTGAACTAATCGTTGCTTTTTGTTGATCTCAGGCCTTTAGAATACTGCAGGTCTCAAGCAGTGGGGCGTCCACCCGGAACAAATTTTGAGCCGCCGAAAATCCACAGGCCGTCGGGCGTCCTTAGGTACTCTGATCCACTGGATGTGGGGAACGAACCTCAGGCTGTCGGGCGCGATCTTCCTGTGGAACGAATCTCAGGTTGCCGGGTGCGATCTCTGACAGGGCATCGTTCGTATAGCGACAGGGTCTAAAATCAAACTCCAAGACCTTGCAGAGAAACACGACTGCATGCCCACGGTACTGATTTGTATTTAATAAGAGGCTAATAACAAGAAAGGAGCCACAACCCGGAAAGAAGGAGGGAATCGTGGATGGAACAGGGGAGATGAGGGGTTGTGGGCGAGAAAAGGGTGAAGGGGGTAGTGGCCGCCGCGGACGGAGTCAGGGCTATGTGGGGGAGCCCGCGCGGACGTTTCGCCAGAGTGTTGACACTTTCGGTCATTTTCAGGAAAAAGAAATAATTAAATTATCAACGTTTGGTAAAGGGTGGAAAATCTTGTGTGGTATTTTGGGCCCCCGTGTAGTAGTGTGAGATTGTAAACAATCTCTAATAAAGTTCTATATTCATTTTCATTTTTTACAAGACTCAATTGCAGGTCATACTCCTGCTCGTTCTGAGATACCCGAAATTTAAATATCTTTTCGAGCATCAGTTTTATATTTTCTGCTTTATTGCGGGATTTTTTCTCCGAAGAGATCATATTCTCCACTGTTAGGCGGAAACTATTTTCTGAAGAGATAGCAGTTTGAAAACTGCTTCTTGCCACTTGGCTACTTTCTTTCTCCGAGGAGATAGTATTCTCAGCTGTAAAGCTGGTCTTAGCAGTTTTAAAGCTGCTTTCTTTTGCCATCATGCTTGTATTTTCAATATTTTTTCTAACATAATCAGAAATCTGGAGGGATATGTCTATTGGCCTTTTACCTGTCATTTTATCCGTCCTTGTTGTTTCTGATCCTTTTTGTTGAATCTCCCTTATGAAGCAGTTTAAATCTGCAATTATTCCTGCAATGTCTTGTTTACTTTCTTCTATGTTATCAATAATTTTATCTTGCTTTTGGATCATCTCTACTAATTCTACGTAATTTTCTTGTAGCAAATTACAATTTCGTTGCAGTCGAGCTTCCAATTCTGCAAGTTTTTTGTCAACCTGCTCCATTGTATTCTCTTGATAAAAAATCTGCAAGAACGTTAGTTTCTCCTTTAATAATTTCTATATCAAAAATATATTCTACAAAGAATGTTTGCCATCTACTTCGTCTTTTATATTCTGGCGTGGATGGTAAATTATTTTTAATAAAAGCTTTTACCTGGGTATTATCAACTCTTACTAGGAATTTTTTAGGTAATAAAAAATAGGAAAATTTTTTAATTCCCTTTTTTAATGCTAATAATTCCTTTTCGTTTGAGTGATATCTTTTTTTTGTATCTGTAAATGTTCCAGATGTATATCTGCATATTTTGCGTAAAATATAGTCCTTCACTTTGTAGTGAAAATGGTTCCATTTGTTGTAATGCACTCATTCCTAGTATAATTTCTATGTCGTCATTACGACTATCTGATTGTACATAGAGTGTTATATCAATTTTTATATCTTGTATTTCAATTTGGACAATGGCCTGATGTGTAATTTCATATTCTTGTCCATCAAAATTCGTATATGCATAAGGTGATCCTATAGGTATTTTTTCTATATAAGGTATCATTCCTTGTTGGATAAATGAAGCTCCTGCCCCTGAATCTATTAATATTGTAGTCATATTCCATTCTAGTCCATTAAAATATTTTCCATATAATTTATAATTTCTAGCATTTCTATTGTCTGCTAAAATTCTTAAACTTGTCGTTCTTGGAAAATTTCTTAATATTGGTCGTAATATTCCAATATATCTATCCATGCTTGCTCTAGCTTCTTCTATTCTATCTCCATTTGTTAATTGTAATTGATTTCCCTCATATCGTAATCTCCTTAGGATTTTATTATCTGTTACTTGGGGTTTTTCTGAAACATCTATGTTTATGTTTTCTGGTATTTCTATTTCTGATATTATATCTGGATTAGTAATTTTTCCTATATCTTTAAATATATTAGGAAGCATTATAATATCTTTATCTTCAAATTTTTTAGAGTGATGTGTATTACTAAGAGCATAGCTTATTATATACGTTATCGAGTAAGGAATGGATCCTTTTTTCATGAATTCCGTTCTTTGAAAATCATGTATTAAACTTAAGGTTCTGTTTCTATTATTATCTCTAATATTTACACTTATCTTTGGATAAATATTAAAGATTAGTTTCTGATGACTAAGATTTCTCTGTAATATTCCTAACGTAGCATCTCTTCTATCATTAATCCTATTATCCATTAATACAATATTTATAGGTGAATCTATTCCTTCTCTAAAAGTTGCTTTAATCATTAGAGAATGAATTACGAAGAGAATTTTTAGGTGAAACGTGGAATGTAAATAAAGACACAGAAAAAGAAAAAGAAAAACAGAGATTTATCTTTTTATTATATAACTTAAAACTCTGTGATATGTGCGGAATTGATGAATATATATGTAAATTTCAGGAATATTTTTATAAAATATATGATAGAACGGATAAAGAAAATGTTACCAGTAAGAGTTTATTAAACTTATTTTATACCAAGGTACCCGACCCATGGGGATTTAAAGCGATGCAATTATATCCTCAATATATCAGACAAAGAGCAGATACATTAGGAGGACGAATAGAATTTCTAAGAATGAAATTAGAAGAATGGTGTGCAGAAGCCACACTAAGTAGAAAAACAAATAAAGTAGTAAAACAAGGACTTTGTTGTTCCCAATTAACTCATCCAATAACCATAGGATGTGAACCACACTATGAAAAATATGGTCTTTAAATACAAAAAAAAATTGTAGCGAAAACCCTAAAATTTGTAGCTAAAAGCTTTGGCTACATTTATCCTTACATTTATAATATATAGCTAATACCCGTGTAGCTAATTGTTTAGGCTACATTTTTGAAAGTTGTAGTTAGTTATTCCTCTGGCTACAAATTCATATGTAACCCTAATTGTAGGTAAAAATGTCCTTACACATAAACATGTAGTTTCAATTGTAGCCAAATATATGACTACAATTCAATTTGTACCTATGATATGTAAGGAGAGATGACATTGGTTACAATTTATATTTGTAGTTCATGTATAGCAAAAATTAGCACTTTCTATACATGTAATTATAGCTAGTGTGTAGTGAAAGACACCATGTACTATACATACATATGTAGTGAGAGACATTATGTATCCAGTCAGTCGCTTGCCAATAAGAAAAAAGATGAATGTTAATGAAGATCGAGTTGTGCTTACAATGTCAACAATGATACTTTTATTTATATTTTAACAATGAGTACACATGGGGAGGACATTAACCTGGCCCCTATTTTATAATATGCATGGAAAAAAGACACATGTATACAATATCTTCTTTTGACTACATCTATCCACTGTAGACTATAAAGCACGATATAAAGATGGCTAATCTCCCTTAGTTCCTTCACCTAATTCACAATGAGTTCAACAACCCTATGAATCTCATCTTTAGTGGTGAATCTTCCAATCCTAAACAAGGTATGTGACATGTCCTCATCAACTCCCAGAGCACTCAACACATAGGACTAAGCACAAGAGTTGCAGCCTTTCCTGTTGGCAACATCATGTAGAGGTTCATGTATGTAGTTTTGGTTGGCGAATCCCCTGGATCAGAACATATTGGCATTTCTTCTCATAATACATACGTTCTGTACTTTTGTATGTTGTAGATCTCAAGCGGCATCAAGTTGATAGTAGCATCCACTTTGTGCGAACCACCATGGATACCTACAAAGAAACATACAAGTTTTGAGATATACCTCACGAAAGAAACAAGCATACATAGTTTCTCCTACTCATAACTTACCTATTACATAAGCCGTCTTCTCCCAGTGAATGAGAAGTATGAAGTGAATGAGAAGTATCTATGGGCTTCATGCCTTCAGTTTTCTACAATTCAATATATAGTCTAGTTGCCCTAACGACAATTTATGAACTGCAAGAATTTAAATGGATACTAATTGGTCAGTAAAAGAAGATATAAATTGTATCAAGTAAATCCTTCAAATCGACAGATAAGAGTCTTCAAATTGCTTCTATACAGATGGAGGACGATATTTGTAGTTCTTTGCAGAAATCATAATCATACTTAATTACAATAATTAGCATAATATAAACAAATAACTAACAATAACTTCAGAAAATGACCCAGAATGCCAGCAGGCCCGTGCTAGCTAGAGCCCAGCACGAATGTGCTAGCCAGCATGCCTACGGTAGCCAGAGCCCAGCACTGCCATGCTAGCCAGCACGCCCATGGTAGCCAGAGCCCAGCACGGCCGTGCTAGCCAACACGCCCGTAGTAGCCAGAGCCCAGTACAGCCATGCTAGCCAGCACGCCTGTGGTAGCCAAAGCCCAGCACAACCATGCTAGCCACCACGCCCGTGCTACCCACTGCCCAGCACGGCCGTGCAGCCCAGCACGGCCGTGCGGGCACGGCCGTGCTACACACAATTTTATCTGTCACAAATTTCAATTGGTTCAAACAAGTACATGAATGATTTTCAACCTGTAAAGGAATGTAAGAAGGCTTTCTATGAAAGGGTAGTCAAGGATCATGTGTTGATATGTGAAAAAATAAGAAAGAGGAGGACAAACATTCAGTGGTTTCAGGTACATTGAGATCATGTGTTGATATGTGCATAAGTTAGAAGCAATTGTTTAAATACCTCTAATCCATGGATCTAACCAAATATAATAACAATCTAACAAAGATTAGTGTGCTATGCAGCACAATATGAAACATGTGCACCTCTGATAGGTAGTTTTTAGACTGCAAACATGCTCTGTCACTTTTTCTTTTAGCTTTGTCCTCCTCTTGGTCTTTGTGATCACTACAATAAAGATGTTATTAGTAGTTCAGAACAAACAACAAAAATGAACACTTTAAAACCCAGTGGCATTTTTCCTAGGAGAATTGACATTGATAACTACTACTTGAAGATAGTCCTCCTTTTAATACCACTTAATCTAATCAAATTTTACCATAATCAACTCAAATAAGTACCGAGCAGTCATGGAAAAGATTTTGGACATAACAATGAGATAGAACCTTTTTTGGCAAACTTGTGCGAGATTCATGCATACATTTCCTCTTTCAATGGATACCAAGAAACTTCCTTCCAACTGTAGTCAGAGTTGGGCATTTCAATTTAACACTAATATCCATATAGTAATTTTTGTAATCAACCGAACTAGCAACACTAATAATAGGGTACGATAAACTGTCAACTGCAGTGCAACAACATGAAAACAGAACATGGTACCAAGAATTATCAGTATACATTCATTTACGAGCGTGACAGAACATTACACTTAATCAAAACAAATCTTACATATGTTGACATCTTAGTGCAATATCTTTAACTATTTTTTCATTCTGTAGCATAGGGGTACCTGAAATGTTTACATTTTTCATCATCCTAGAGACATGAGCAAACCTGAAAAGTTCCCGTCTAGTAACATGTCGATGTGAGCACAAATATACTAGGACAAAAAACAGACATCAACAAACATTTTTTTGTGAATAAATAATAACCTGTGGTTAATTATCAATATGCTATTACGAAGATGATATCCAAGTCAGTTGTGTTTTTTATATCCAAGTTAGTTGATTTCTCTACTTAACAAATCGTAACAGTGACGTTCCTTTACTTTATGAAAATACTTGGCATATAAACCATATTGAACTATATTAAAGGACATGATGCTATCTGTGCCAATTAGTTGGACGCACACCGGAAAGCATGGCACCATCACCTAACTTGTTCAATAGTTGAGTTCTACCTAACTCTCTGTAGTACCTAGCACAATTATGACACCTACTGTTGCATAAATAATTTAAATAAATCGAGTAACATGTGAATAATTTAGTAGTGCCTAGCACAATTATGACACCTACATGTTGCATAAATAACTTAAACAGAGTGCCCAGTTCAATACACAATTGTGATCAAATGAAAATTTATACCATCAGAAGTTGTTTAGCATGCTCTGCTAGATTCCAACCCTTCTACACTCTTCCACGAGGTGGTTATTGTTGGTAAAACTCCCTTGTTTAGATATTTTGGAAAAGAATGTTAATCTACATAGAATGGGACCAGTCGTTAAGGCTTCACTACTTGCTTAGGCTTGGTCCTATCAAATACAAATGATCTTCTTTAAATTCAATCGTCAGCTTCTCAATCTGCAACGGATTAAAGATATGCATTCATATATATTGGGAAAAAAAATTGGAGAATTCTCCAGTAGAAGATATAACCATAAGATTATAGAGATATGGTAATGTATGTGCAATTGGAAAAGAAGCAATGCAGATTATCTCTAATCTCGTATGTGTCCCATTGAACGATATTTTTCAAGAACCAACTAAAGTGGTTGTTGCTCTTAGCATGTTTACTTCATTGCCTTTGTGCAACCATGCAAAGATGACCAGGTGTCTCTCTTATACTGTCGAATAGAATTTAGATCCATTGTACTTCCAATATATAGAGGGGTGAGGTCAATGGTCTTTGTAATGTTTTTGGTAATAATAGAGTCTTATATCAATACTTACTTTTTGTTTGTGCTTACCTACTCAAATATCAAGGACGAGATACTAGTTCTTCGATCTTTCTTTCTGCTATAATGATCATCTTCTAAAATAATTTCCTTTCAAGCTTTCTGTATATAGACATCATTTGTTAGTTGTAGAAAATTCATGTTAAATCTGGAGCATAGTGACACAATTTGAATGTGGAAACCTCAAGTCAATTGCAACCTGGATTTCACATCCTGGTTCTCACTTCAATCACATTTGAATTTCTCTGGTTAATATCATCTTCAGTAGATGGACGACTTGCATTGATTGATCAGAAAAGAAGAAACATGGGAAAAGATTGTTTGTTAAGAGTGGGTTTCGTTGCAGAATTCTTCATAACTAGATGCACTAAGTAAAATACGACCCATATATGTGCGTAAGATAATGTTTCTATATTTCCATTCGTTATCATTAGAAGTTTTTAATGCTATCCACAATCAGAAACATGTACCAATCTCATCATTTAATTTTCTGAATTCTACTTACAACAAACTTATGTTTCTAATAGGTGTCATTTGCACTAGAAGCTTAAAGGACCAGTTGGCTGCTTCGATATTCAAGCTAGTGAGATGCTATCTAAATAAAAAGCAATATAATGTTCCTGGAGGAAAACCAAATATGACCTGCCGTACAAATCTAAATTATGCCTAAACATGAAATGGGAGTTATAAGACAAAATTTCATATGTAATTGATTTCTACGTTGAATATAGCATAGTTGATTTCTACATTGAATATACATAACCTGGATTCATACATACATAACAATCCTATATTACACTGAATCTTTTCTTAGGAGAACTTGATATATTATAAATGTGATGGTTTGAATACGATGATAGGTTAGAACACTGTATAAAATGTAAAAACATTTGTAACATGGACATATAAAAGCAATTCAAACTGAAGATAATCTTACAATAACTAAAAACCTACTCTGAATCAGCATGTGAGCCATAGCCAACCTCTAGATGTTTCACCTTGCATATTTATTTCAGGAGTGCATACATATATTGGCTACTTACCAGAACAAAATATGCATATAGGAATATTGTGCCATCCTATGTGCTTGGAGATATATAACAATATCACCAATACACTTGTAAGAACTGTATATGCTTGCACATATAGAAGAACAGTGTCTACAGAAAAATAGTGGTCTTAACTAAAAAAAAACATCTGAGCACATTGCAAAAAGAATTAACAAACTCAGCAGAAAAAGACAATGAAATGAAGTGCATATAAATCCAAAAATAGAGACCTCGCTGGTCACTTTTGTTGTCGATTGTCCGAGCAACTACTCATGAACACCTTTATTTAGCCAGCCATGGACCTCTATTTGAGGCGACTACATTTGGTTATGGGTTAACGAAGGATGAATAGGACCGTTTCATACTTTTTGCCAGTATAAAGTGTGAGAAGTAGTATAACATGTAACCCACAGAGATATAATCTAGAGGATGTTGAACTATTCATATCTATGATGAATACGAAGAAACTAAATCTATAAATGTGATGGCCTCAATCTTTGTTCATCTCTAGAAGCTACCCCTATCCTGTACAGATGGTCTAAACAACAAGGGAGGGATGGAGAAAGGAATCAAGTGATCTACATTTAGTTTTTTAATTGCAATTTGTTTTGGGGTAATGGAGGTAAAAAGGAATACTATCACAATATTTAACAATGAATGATATGTAGATATAGCTTACTAATTCAAATAGAACCCCGAGGTCTATAGATATTTGAAGAAATTAACATATGTGTCAATGAGATTCTTTAATCTACATTGAGCAAATGTACACATCAATCAACCCATTCAGGAAATAGGACACTAAGCATGGTCATATGATCCAAGATAATGAGGAAAAAGAATGTTAGTCCAGCTACAAAGCTTCATCAACTTCATATCTCATCAAATTAGTCAAAAAGAAATATAAACACACACACACACATATTCTATCTTCCACCATAAGCCGCCTATTATCCACCAGGAGAAGGCTTGGTTTCCTGATCTCCAAAATGGCATGCACATATGTCCCTCGTTTTCCTAACTCCCTGGTCACAACATGAGTTCTCATGTGGATGACCTCCCCTATAAGTATCAAACGCCTTTATCATATTTCTTATCTCCACAGACCATGTTGTCAACACATGTGAGTTTGTTTCTTAATTTCTTGAGCAAGATAAGACCCTTTACCAACTAGGGAGGAATCTATAACTCGTTGTCTTGGAAGTCAAGTGTTGCATATTATGCAGCAGCCTATTGTCATTAGGCACTCAATATAAGGATCATGTATTCTAAAAAGGTGATACACGAGAATCTCATTTAGATAACAAAGACAATCGTTAAGACAATGATTAGTAAGCAAGTATTTCAAGCAGTAAAACAACTTTTCCAGAATTGATTAATGGCTGATTTAGCTATTATAAGCATTTTCCAAGCATAATTTAGTACTCCAGAACAACCATATTCAGAATAGCAGTTAGATAACAATAACAAACAGAGCATGTATGTTGCATAATCACTCAAAACATTAAATCAATTTCATCACAAGGGTAGGGGCTTCCATATTGTGGGTAGTAAATAAAAATTCTTTGACACTGAACACATAAAATATGTATTCTTTAACATTGAATATATACCACATCAGTTTGATTGCACAATCACTCCAAGTTTGCATCTATTAATTCGAAATACTGAAAATATTTATGAAAATGTTCATGTCCACTCAAAAGGGAGTATTGTTTCATTTTCCAGAAGCTATGTAATATTTCATCAAAGAACAAAATAGTCTAACAACATTTGTATACTGAACAAAGGGAACCACTGAACGTACAATGTACATATAGAATTCCACTATATTGTTAATCATGCATGTATGTACATATGTGCATGTGCACGATATCGAAGTACTGAATAGATTTCATCATAAGGCTAGGGGACTTTAATATTGTGGGGATGAAATTGGAATTCTTTATACTGAACACAAAAATCTTCATTCATTAATGCTAAATCAGTTTCATGCACTTACCTCACCCTAACAAGGAGGAAATTGGTGGAGAAGATGCTCATTTCATTTGTGTGGATGAACAAGAGGTGTGGATTATAGCTTTGGTGGCTCAACAGACTCTAGCATTGATGCAAGTCTTTAAGCTTGGGAAATGATGTCTAGTTCTATAGACACAATCAAAGAAGAACCTAAGGGTCTAATTGATTCATACCATGTGTTAGAGAAATCTTACTCGATATCCAAGGCCAGAGGATCTTCAATTTCTTGTATAACCACACTTATTGATAAGGTTGGATAATGTTTTGCTCATGGTGTTCATGTTGTTAGTCTTGGTGGCAGTGGCTTCGCAGCTGTGAGAGAGGGATACACCATCTTTACTTCACCAGTTTAGAAACTTGATTTCAATATTACATAACTGGAGTCTGGCCATGGAAATGACGTCTCTAGTTCTGCTAAGGTCTTTACATTCTCAGTGGCTCCTGGTGATGTTATTGTTGCTCGGGCAAATAACTTCTTCAGTAATCTTCGTAATAACAAGATAATTATTGTTGTTGTTCATGATGTTAGTGTTGTACTGGGGCCACATGTCATTGTTGAGAAGATTGCATCCCTTTCTCGTGAAGCATCAGCAGGATAGCTGATAAGCAATGATTGGTAGAGGTTGCATCTAGAGGCAGAAGTCTAGTAACTAAAATGGGTTGACCAATTCAGAAGAGGGGCTTCCATCTGAGGACAAAAAATCACATTATTTAAATAACCACTAAAGTCACTCTAGCAATCAACTTTGTTTGTATTAATCATACTTGTCACGTAGGAAAAAGTTAATGGGAACACCCCTACTATAAGTTACAAAACAGAAAATATTTGTGTAAGAGATATTTCGTCAGTATGCTGAATACATTAGTGTGGCTAACTTTGTTGTTATGCTTAATTGCAGATTGTAGAAGCTCTCTAGTACTTGACATTTACCAGAGAAAATATGGTAAATGCAGTGAATTTGTAGCTCCATTTCATAATTCACCTAGAGTCTAGAGAGAAAATATGTGACTTCCACTACTGGAACTTCATCAACTTGTTTAAAAAATATTTTAAAATCCTTTAATATAGTTTTTTAATTTGAAAATATTTGAAAACCATCTTTGTAGAAACTTGAAGGAGTTTGATACATTTACAATACGATGTACACCATGTATGTAGAGGATTGATTGTAATATATAGAGTATTAAATTTGAAAATGGAGACAAGGAAATTGCTCAAATATTCTTGACATGAAAAGCAAATCTGGAACATAGTTATTGTATATAAGCTGCAAAATGTGGAACAGAGTTATTGTGTGTAAGCTGCAAAATCAGGAACAAAGTTATTGCATGTAAGCTGTGAAATCTGGAACAGAGTTATTGCATATTTGACATTTAGAACAACTCTATATTCTAACACTCAACACCATTTATGGGTTCTCCAATATGTTTAGTTCATTCTTCACGAAATACAAGCTATAAAGAACCACCATGTTCTTAACTGTATGACAAAGAATTATAGCCATACGGGCCTATCATTATGCACAATCATTAAGAGATAATGTAAGGTATAATCAGATTTGTAGATTGTATTTTAATCCTCTATGACCTAGTTTGCAATAGGCTATGATATCATGAAGTCATGATGTCAAATCCAGGGTTTGAATATCAATTTGTTATACATATGCAACTTCTGAGCCTTGGTTTCTATTTTAGATTTACTAGAAAAAAAATTTAGATTCCTATTAAGACTACATGATATTATGATTTTCATGAGGTTTAGACGATTATTACAAGCTTCATTTTCTGAATTCGTGCATAGGTGCTCTATTTATAAGTATGTTAAGAGAATGGTCCATTTAGAGGCTCTGGTATTTGAGGTGGGGTCTTTGTGCTCAGTTGTTGAGTCACTTTGGTGTTGGATTTGTAGATTGTTGTCCTATGTGTATACGATAAGAACTATTCTTTTGCTGACTACAAGTTGTTATTAACTTATCCTTAAGCTGGTTTGTACATTGTGTATGACACAGTTTGCAATGGCCTATGATTTTTATGGGTTATGGGGCTGATATCATGATGATCTCAAACATTGGGTATCAATTTCAAGGTGTTCTGCTGGTGTAGCTTTTGGGATCATGTTTTTGTTCCAGTTCTAAATAAGAACATAAACTAAACGTACATGTACAACAAGCACTAAATCAGATTATGACCTTATAGAAATGTATTGTCTGTGTGATGTGTAAACAAGACAATAAAAACCACATGCTCTACTCCTTTTCTCTTCAATGCATTGATAATGTTGTTGTCAGTAGGTCATAAATGTAGTGCCTCTTCTACAAGGATACTGATTACTTAACTTAATTCAAGCAACTTTTAGGTAAACGATAGCACCAATGATGGTATATATTCACTTTTGTGAAATAAAAGATGGACTTTATGCGTACTAGGTCAACCATATGAGAAAGAAACAAAGTTGAATACACAACCGACTCAATATAGAAAGCTAATATTGCCATCATTATTATTAATAGAAAATAACTTGAACATGTTGGAAGTTGGAGTAGTAAGTTGGTAGATGGTAAAATCTAGATCAATGCTGTGGACTTAAACAAAAGAAAACTAATAGATACTATATAACAGTTTTCTTCAACAAGACATTTAAATTCATTAATTCATTCTCTTCAAACTGCATGTGTATGAATGAAACCATGTGTGTATATCCGCAAGCAATCTACAATAGCAATATCACAAAATCAATAGGAAAACTAACCCCCAACAACCCAAACAAAAGTTCATGTTAGAAAGGGTGTACAAAGAGAAGTATTTGAACCAAGTCCTCAACACAAAATAGTGCCATGCAACTCTAGAGACCAGAAGCCATTCATCATTGCAGCTCATAGAAAAAGAGAGGAAGAAATACGCCTCCAACGAGGGTTCTAATGCTCTGGGATCCTACTAGTCTTATTATTAGTAAGCAAACTGAAAGAGATCAGGTTGGTCACTTCCTAGTTGAGTACAACAATAAAAGTTTGTATTATAGGTGTTTATGGAATGAATGTTGATTCCTTTAGAAGGTCTCTGTGAAATCATTTTGATAGTATCTCTACTATTGTCACAAACCAATGGATCATAATTGGCTATTCCAATTTATGATTTTCCTCACATCTGAAAGGAAGGGAAGAACTGAACCCTCAAGATCAGCAATGCATGGCTTTAATGATGTTATTAACCATTGTAATCTCTATGAATTCCCTTTAAAAGGGCCCTAGTTCACCTGGAATAACCAGTAGGAAGGTGATGGCAATAGAAGAACTAGAATTGACTGAGCCCTTCACTCCACTGACTTCCTGGACACATTCCATAATGCGTGGATGGAAGTATGCTCAAATACCATCAGTGGCCACTGCTACTTGGTCATAAACTTCTCATCTTCATGCAAAATCAAAAGTCCTTTTTGCTTTGTCAATACATAGGTGTAAAAGGATAATTGTATCAACATTGTTAACTCTGCCTGGTCACTGCAGTGCATTGGAAATCCTAATGTACTACCTTTACTCAAAACTAAAAGCAACCAAAGAAGCCTTCATCAGTTGGAAAAGACTCGGTTGGAGATTTTCATATTAATGCTAGAAATCTACAGAAGGAATCTCTAGCCGCTCAAAAAAATCTGAGTTGAACCTCTTTGACTCTCTTCTATAGACAGAAGCAAATGATGTGAAGAGGAAGGCTGCTCATGCCAACAAATGTGAAGAATCGTTGGTAAGACAGAGTAGTGAGATATAGTCAAATAGGAATCTTAAGTAAATTAGGATCCACCATGTTCCTTCTAACTGTTAGAAACCTTGTTTATCCCATTATATACATGGTGCTTATTCATTCTCTCGACATGCACCTTTGGGTGAACACTAAGCTTCTTCAGCCCATTATCTACATAGTGCTTATTCATTTATTTTTTAATAGGACTGAATTATTATGGGATCTTATTGTTGTTTTTGTTGATAACACTGCCACGAAGCCATTGTAGCTATTGTTTTACCATTTCAGTCCTCCTAGCATCATGTCATAGTGAGTGAAACAATCCTATTTATAATTTCCAGACCTCCTAGAATCATTCCTTAGTGAATGAAGGAGTCGCGAAGGTCTTTTCCCATTTTTTGTACAGTTATTGTGCATGGTCAAGTTCAAGTTAAATCTGGTTGAAGTTAAGGTCAAGACAAAACTCTTATAGTCTTTAATCTATATGATTCATGTTCAAGAAAAAGTTTGCAAAGGGTTAGATACAGTAAAGTATTAACCCATACCTAGATATCTCTTCATCATATTAGTTCTAACCTCTATATCTTCATCAGCATTAGCATGTTGGCAGTTCTAATTGGCAACTCCAAAAGGCATCATATTAATATAAGTTGTATAGTCTAAATCACAATGTAGCTCACAAATAGACTCATTGGAATATAAGTATTTAAGTTCAATTCAGTCAAATAATTTTAGGAAGAATCCACTATTATGTTGGATGAGGAGAAAAATGATGAGACTAGTACCACTGATGAGGATTGGAATGAAAAACCTGTCAGTGACAATGACTGTAGATTTATAGATCTTGGAGAGAATCAAGCTTCCTTGACAAGCGCTCCAGAATATCTTGGCCGTCAGTTGGAGCATGCATCACCCTCCTAGTAGTAGGAATGAGTTTCACACCACCTCAGCTTCAAAATGCAAAACAACAACACACATAAGAGTATTCAAATTTCCGGCAAAGAGAGGCCCTATATAAGGAGCAAGAATAGCTACCGTAAGAAAATATATAATCAAAGCAACAACTGACATGCAAACCCACATGTAAAAATACAAATACCAAAACATATATTATGCGAGATCGAGAATAGGGCCAAAACCACACCCAAATCACATGTGTTGTGGTAAGCTGCCAAACTAAGTCGATGCCTACTCAAGAATTTCACTTAGAATTGTAAAGTGATGTGTATTTCTGTTTCTTCAGCCGTGTTCTGGCCCCATTTAAGAGAAACAAAATATAAGATAGGTAGCAACATAGCTAAGACAATCATAAGGAACCTGGAGAGTAATGTGCATTTAGTAATCAAAATTATTTTGACACAAACTAACATGGAGAAGATGATTTCTGAAATGGAAGAAGACTGCACTATATCAGGCTTCAACATCATTCTTTTAACCAATTCTAGATATCCACAACAATAAAGTTTCCATGATAGTTTCTTTGTTTTCATTATCATTTTACTTAACCCATTCTTGTACAAGCCATTGACAACGTAATACATTAAGAAAAAAGGGATTTTACATAGTTGTCGGTAGATCTCTCCTAACTGCAAGTCCAGGTCCTCAATCATTGGCTTGCTGCAAAGTCACTTTCTAATTTGAATTAGAATATTATAAAAGGCATTTTTTTATGAAACCTGCTCGTAGATGAAAGATAGTATAGAATTGAGGTTGTGCAGATAAGAAGGAAAAAAATGTGATGGAAAAGTTGGGATTAGTATGAGCAGGGAAGATACTTATGAGAATAAAAAAGTGACAGGTTTAGCCGAGCTTGGGTCACATGTAGTCGCTACCAGACAGTGTTTTCTGAGTAATTTGATCATGTGATCTGCCATGGATCTACCTCATTGTTTTTGGAATGATGATATAAAAAAAATGATGAAAGGGAGAGTCAATCAGATCGATAAGGAAGTGATAGGTTTGACAATTCCCAAAAAGGCATCCAATGCCGTGATAAGGACGAGCATCAAGAATCATCAAGTAGATGATAACTCAATTGTCGCTTCTACCATAGAAATAGTTAACGTATGTAAATAATTAGGCATTATATTTATAGGGGTAGAGGTGTAGAGAGGAGTGCAAAATCTTTTCATTTTGATCCTAGCACGATGCTTTACAAATAATGGTGCGTGAAGATCAGCAATCGGTGAGCACAGTGGCAACGACACAGTTGTTTCCGACGGAAACCATTATCATACGACCACGACGGAAATGGTAGATGCCTGCGAAGAGACATAGGTGCTTGCTTCCAACACCACATTATGTAAGCCTCTGAGTTATCAGAGTCGTCTCAAGGATTTAAGAAACTCAATCCAATTGAGCATAAAAAATCTGAATGTAATGCATAGAGGAAACGTCTGGTGGGAAGAGGAACATGTAATGTTATGTATGTTGAGGCAAAATTTTAGTTCCGTATCGTGGTAAATAGAAAAGCAGGCCAAGAAGGGCGATGAAAACAGGCTTCCAGTAGTTGTTTGCCTTATGTCATAAACAAATAAAAAAATCTGCAATGTCGTGATAATCATGCCCATTCATGTTGAAACATGATAGCTAAGGAACAATAGTTGCAATTAGGGAAAGTGAATCAACTGCCTAGCTGACCTGATCAACAAAGAGTCTAAACGCTAATCCTTCCCTCCACCACCCTAATTATTGCATACCATCTCGGCACTCTCAATCGTGCATGTTGACATCCTCCTAATTTAGGAGTCCTAAATGAGGTTCCTGGGTTGCGCGCCTCCCAGAACCACGCCACATTGTAGTTTAGTCTTTGCTTCCTACATAGCTGCCTGCCATCAACACGATCTTGTGTAGGCGGCACCGGGGGGGCCTGGGGAAAATGTGGTAGTCGACCAATCCCTCCACAGCAACCGTGGTATATCTAGCATCCCTTTCATCTACTTATCGAACTTGGTCAAGAACAGAGGTTTAGCACGATTGGGAGAAGGGGGTGAGACACAGAGAGGGCGATCAAATTGGGGGTTGTAGGGGACTAGGGGAGGATAGAAAGTGCATGATAGGTCGGGTTGAGGTGGATAGATGTTTCCGTGCGTGAAACCAGCCCAGAGGAGTAGTGCGCGGAAATTTCAAAAATTTTGATATTTGGGGGTTGGCGGAGGGAAGGAGGTGAATTGGGAAGAGCCTGATTTGTAGTCAATTATAATATGTAGTTAATTTTATAGCTAATATAGTTGATTACATTTTTTTATTTACACTTTTATAATTTGTAGGGAAAAGTACTTTTTGACTACAAATACGATGTATGTAGTTAGAAAAATTGTAGTTAAATCATTGTTTTTTGTAGTGAATGAGGTACAATAGAAAAAACAAATATAAATTCAAGAAAAGGAAAAGGTTTGGATTTAAACCTAAACCAAAACAAAAATATTATAGAAGAAAGAAAAATTATAATAAAAAGAAACCAAAAGAATGTAAATGCTTTATATGTCAGGAAATAGGACATTATGCTAATGAATGTCCAAAAAGAGGATCTAAGAAGATTAATCAAAAGCAATTCGAGGAAATTATAGAAGAAGAACTTTCTGAGATCGAAAATATTCAAGAATTTGTCCAAATAACTGATGATGAACAGTCTGATGGATGAATCTATTATTTCTCAGACACATAATCAGACTGAAGAAGAAATAATAGAAGAATATCAGGAAGAAGCAGGAAACTTCTTACAAGAAGTATTAATAGATAGAAAATTATTTAATAGAATAAGAAACACCGAATTAAGATAGAAAACTCTGATGGATTTAGAACATCTCTCTTTGAAAAGATTACTCAAAGAAAACATATTTTCTATTATGGAATAACTAATAGAGAAATGCCTATGCAAATAGAATATACTAGAAATAGAATAAATATACCTTTACAACGAAAGGAAGACTTAATGAGAAAAATAGAAAAAATAAAAGATAGATCTAAAATAGGATGGATTCACATAGGAGCTATTCAAATGATGATTAAAGCAACTTTTAGAGAAGGAATAGATTCACCTATAAATATTGTATTAATGGATAATAGCATTAATGATAGAAGAGATGCTACGTTAGGAATATTACAGGGAAATCTTAGTCATCAGAAACTAATCTTTAATATTTATCCAAAGATAAGTGTAAATATTAGAGATAATAATATAAACAGAACCTTAAGTTTAATACAAGATTTTCAAAGAACAGAATTCATGAAAAAAGGATCCATTCCTTACTCGATAACGTATATAATACGCTATGCTCTTAGTAATACACATCACTCTAAAAAATTTGAAGATAAAGATATTATAATGCTTCCTAATATATTCAAAGATATAGGAAAAATTACTAAGCCAGATATAATATCAGAAATAGAAATACCAGAAAATATAAACATAGATGTTTCTGAAAACCCCTAGTAATAGATAATAAAATCCCAAGGAGATTACGATATGAGGGAAATCAATTACAATTAACAAATGGAGATAGAATAGAAGAAGCTAGAGCAAGCATTGATAGATATAATGGAAGATTACGACCAATATCAAGAAATTTGCCAAGAACGACAAGTTTAAGAATTTTAGCAGACAATAGAAATGCTAGAAATTATAAATTATATGGAAAATATTTTAATGGACAAGAATGGAATATGACTACAATATTAATAGATTCAGGGGCAGGAGCTTCATTTATCCAACAAGGAATGATACCTTATATACAAAAAATACCTATAGGATCACCTTATGCATATAAGAATTTTGATGGATAAGAATATGAAATTACACATCAGGCCATTGTTCCAATTGAAATACAAGATATAAAAATTGATATAACACTCTATGTACAATCAGATAGTCGTAATGACAACATAGAAATTATACTAGGAATGAGTGCATTACAACAAATGGAACCATTTTCACTACAAAGTGAAGGACTATATTTTACACATAATAACCAAGAATATTTTTGGAAAAAAGAAAATGACTAGTATATATAGTGTAGTAGCAGGAATTGTATACGAAGAATATAAAATAGAATACTTTCATGCATTCCTGGATACAGGTGCAGGAACTTGCATTGCCCGAAGACAATGCTTTCCTGAAAATATCTAATTCTTGATTGTTCTGGTATCTCATCTTGTCCGCTAGGGATTTTTGTTGGCATGGTAACCTGACTTCCAGAACTTTCTCCCTGTAGTGGTTTCATGTTTACTGTTCTAACTTTTTCCGTTAATCTTACTATTTCTTGACTTAGACTGTCTAATTCTTCTGCTTCGGCTTCTAAGTATCTATTTTCTAATTATTCGATTTTAAAGTCGTCTGTTTCTTCTATCTGAAGAGGAAATAGACTTATTTCATTTCCACTTGTTTGGAATATGTTTATTTTTTATAAACATTCGTTATTTTGTTTTTCATACAAATATTCCATTGTTCTTTGTAATTCTACTATCATTTCTTGGATTTTTTGAAAGTTCTTCGAATGGTTTTCATGAACCTGTACTTCTAATTTCTTATACATATTATTCAATATTAACTTCAAATTCCAGATCTAAAGCTTCGTATATGTTATTATCTTCTAACTCGTTAAATTCGTTCCTCAAAATTTTATCTTTGTATTTTGAATCGTTACATGGCTCTGATACCACTTCGTTGGTGCAAAAATTTTTGATTCTGTTATCATGCTTTGAAAACATACTCGAATTGCCCTAATGGGTGTTCTATGCTTTCTCAGCTTCATCATTTTGTCTATAATTATTGCATTTTTTAGACTGGATTCTTAATATATTCTCCTTTATACTACGAATTTTTCGCATAATTAAATTCATAGTGTAAGAAACTAGCATCCAGAAAGAAGACGATAACACTCTAAGTATCATAGATAGCAAGATAATCTGTATACCTGTGTTGCCCACCTCGCTTCCTCTTATCTTCAATGCCAGTTGATCTTCTCTTAATGATTTCTAAGAGAAGTACTCCTTAGACTTCGACGTTTTGGATCTCAGACTCCTCATCATCCTATAGCCTTCATGTCCCCGTGTCCTTATGCACTTCTTTGCTAGGTCGGACTTCTAGACGATGGCCTCCGGGATGGAATAAGGGAGAGATAACTCTCGACCGATGAAGATAGAAAGAACTGGGGGTGTAACGGGTTACACACTATCTTTCCTACTCTATGATAGTACAAGGATTATGATCTTCAATCTGGAGCTTGCTTCCTACACTTATGGAATTAACACAAAAGAATCATCTCAAGAACTTGAAATGGAATCTGCAATAGAATTAGGGAATCGAGTCTCTGCTCTTTTATTGCAAGACTTAATGTACATACATAGCTACTCTTGGGACTCTCTATAACTACGAGTGTCCCTCCCTACTAGTCTTCGAGAGCTTATATAGACTCTCTCTTCATTACATTGATGCTTCTTTCTTTTTTTCTTTACATGGTTGCCGCACAACTGTCTGGTGGCAAGCGTTCTACTTTTTGAAATCTCTCTCCAACGCACATCTGTCCGGTGGAGAGCTCTTTGTCGTCTTTTCTTCTTGCGAGTGTCTTCTTACGTCATTGATGATGTGTTCTCTTCTAAAATTCTTTTATCGGCTCGTACTGCTGTGGCTATCTCTTTTCATTTTATCTTGACATGTGGGGCATATTTTTCCTTCATGTCTTCTGAGTTGGCAAAATATCTGCTGACATATGTTGCTTGATCTGATTTATCCGGTTTCTATTCTTTTTAGAAACCTCTCTAAATTGATTATTGTGGATGTATTAGCTCTTCTTGTATTGGATAGAATAATTGTGTTATCTGAAGCTTTATGAAGCCAACTTCGGTTTTCATTAATTAATTTTTACAATACTTGGCAAAGGACTTTTAATCCTAATGCCCTTCTTGTTTCAACAGATTTCTTGTTAACCTTGTTCTCTTCAAATTCTTTAATGTAATCTGCGTCAATTTCTTTGACGTATTCTGGGGAAGATACCCCAATTTGAATGCAGTGTATTGGACTGAATTTCTTTAGTTCTTCCCAGTCCTCCGATGCTGAGAAAATCTTGATATAAATGTCACTAGTAGGTTTTACTAGTGGACTATTGCTTTTAAATTCTCTAACTGCTCTGGCAATATCTTGGGGAAGTCCTTGTATTTCTCCAAGGTCTTGGCTTAAATATATTAAATTTGCTGCTTCGATTCTGAAATAGTCTCTGATGATTCTTGGATCAACTCCTTTGTCAAAGTTAATCCTGGGATATATTCCCGTATGATCTGGAATACATGTTTCTGTTGTTTGAGATTGTAAACAATCTCTAATAAGGTTCTATATTCATTTTCATTTTTTGCAAGACTCAATTGCAGGTCATACTCCTGCTCGTTCTGAGATACCCAGAATTTAAATATTTTTTCGGGCATCAGTTTTATATTTTCCACTTTATTGTGTGATTCTTTCTCCGAAGAGATCATATTCTCTGCTGTTAGGCGGGAACTATTTTCTGAAGAAATAGCAGTTTGAAAACTACTTCTTGCCACTTGGCTACTTTCTTTCTCCGAGGAGATAGTATTCTCAGCTGTAAAGTTGGTCTTAGCAGTTTTAAAGCTGCTTTCTTTTGCCATCAGGCTTGTAATTTCAATATTTTTTCTGACAGAATCAGAAATCTGGAGGGATATGTCTATCGGCCTTTTACCTGTCATTTTATCCGTCCTTGTTGTTTCTGATCCTTTTTGTTTAATCTCCCTTCTGAAGAAGTTTAAATCTGCAATTATTCCTGCAATGTCTTGTTTACTTTCTTCTATGTTATCAATAATTTTATCTTGCTTTTGGATCATCTCTACTAATTCTACGTAATTTTCTTGTAGCAAATTACAATTTTGTTGCAGTCGAGCTTCCAATTCTGCAAGTTTTTTGTCAACCTGCTCCATTGTATTCTCTTGATAAAAAATCTGCAAGAACGTTAGTTTCTCCTTTAATAATTTCTATATCAAAAATATATTCTGCAAAGAATGTTTGCCATCTACTTAGTCTTTTATATTCTGGCGTGGATGGTAAATTATTTTTAATAAAAGCTTTTACCTGGATATTATCAACTCTTACTAGGAATTTTTTAGGTAATAAAAAATAGGAAAAATTTTTAATTCCCATTTTTAATGCTGATGACATTTTAATGTAGGTAATGTTGTAATATATTTTTTAGGAAACAAATTTAATTTTCGCAGCAAACGTAGTGATTATATTACAAATAAAAAACAACCAATAACATGGAGAATCATTGCACAACTCAATATACAAGATATTTAGGCATTATTTGAAAAGAACTATAGTGATAATCCATTAGCCCTTTGGAATATCAGTCAAGAATGGGCTACAATCGAACTAATTGATGAAAACAAAATAATTAGAGTAAAACCCATGAGATATAATCCTGTTGATATTGAAGAATTCCGTACCCAATTACAAGAATTAGAGACATCACAATTAATACAGAAATCAAAAAGCCCTCATTCTAGTCCAGCATTCATGGTAAGAAACCATGCAGAAATAAAAAGAGGAAAAGCAGAATGGTAGTAAATTATAAGCAACTAAATCAATATACCAAGTTTGATGGATATTTTCTTCCACATAAAGAAACTTTAATAAATATGACAAGAGGAAAAAATATTTATTCAAAATTTGACTGTAAATCGGGATTTTACCAAATACGATTAGATGAAAAAAGTATACCATTAACATCATTTATTACTCCACAAGGACATTATGAATGGACGGTAATGCCTTTTGGATTAAAAAATGCTCCGTAGATATATTAAAGAAGAATGGGCAAAGTATTTGAACCATATAATTCTTTTTGTCTAGTATATGTTGATGACATTTTAATAGCTAGTAAAAATGAGGAAGAACATTATAAACATTTACAAATATTTTCCCTTCTTTGCCAAAAAGCAGGGATACTATTATCTAAAAAGAAAATAGAAAATTGTAAATCCAGAATAGAATTCTGAGGACTAAAGTTGGACTCAAGCGGAATAGAACTACAGGAACATATTGTAGAAAAAATTGTTATGTTTCCGGATAAAATAGAAGATAAAAAACAATTACAAAGATTTTTAGGATGTTTAAATTACGCTGGACAATTCATAGAAAATTTGGCAAAATTAAGGAATCCCTTACTGAAACTATTAAAGAAAAATACTATTTTTCTTATGACAGAGGAACTCATAAATCATGTTAGATTTATAAAAGAAAAATGTAAAAATCTACCAAGATTAGATCTTCCTTTAGAAAATGACGAATTAATAATAGAAACCGACGCCTCAGAAGAATTTTGGGGAGCAGTCTTAAAAAAGAAAGACGAAAAAAAGGAAAAAATATGCAGATATACATCTGGAACATTTACAGATACAGAAAAAAGATAACACTCAAACGAAAAGGAATTATTAGCATTAAAAAAGGGAATTAAAAAATTTTCCTATTTTTTATTACCTAAAAAATTCCTAGTAAGAGTTGATAATACCAAGGTAAAAGCTTTTATTAAAAATAATTTACCATCAATGCCAGAATATAAAAGACTAAGTAGATGACAAACATTCTTTGCAGAATATATTTTTGATATAGAAATTATTAAAGGAGAAACTAACGTTCTTGCAAATTTTTTATCAAGAGAATACAATGGAGCAGGTTGACAAAAAACTTGCAGAATTGGAAGCTCGACTGCAACGAAATTGTAATTTGCTACAAGAAAATTACGTAGAATTAGTAGAGATGTTCCAAAAACAAGATAAAATTATTGATAACATAGAAGAAAGTAAACAAGACATTGCAGGAATAATTGCAGATTTAAACTGCTTCAGAAGGGAGATTCAACAAAAAGGATCAGAAACAACAAGGAAGGATAAAATGACACGTAAAATGCCGATAGACATATCCCTCCAGATTTTTGATTCTGTCAGAAAAAATATTGAAAATACAAGCCTGATGGCAAAAGAAAGCAGTTTTAAAACTGCTAAGACCAGCTTTACAGCTGAGAATACTATCTCCTCGGAGAAAGAAAGTAGCCAAGTGGCAAGAAGCAGTTTTCAAACTGCTATTTTATTAGAAAATAGTTCTCGCCTAACAGCGGAGAATATGATCTCTTCGGAGAAAGAATCCCGCAATAAAGCGGAAAATATAAAACTGATGCCCGAAAAGATATTTAAATTCCTGGTATCTCAGAATGAGCAGGAGTATGACCTACAATTGAGTCTTGCAAAAAATGAAAATGAATATATAACTTTATTAGAGATTGTTTACAATCTCAAAACAACAGAAACATGTATTCCAGATAATACGGGAATATATCCCAGGATTAACTTTGACAAAGGAGCTGATCTAAGAATCATCAGAGACTGTTTCAAAATCAGAGCAGCAAATTTAATATATTTAAGCCAAGACCTTGGGGAAATACAAGGACTGCCCCAAGATATTGCCAGAGCAGTTAGAGAATTTAAAAACAATAGTCCACTAGTAAAACCTACTAGTGACATTTATATCAAGATTTTCTCAGCATCGGAGGACTGGGAAGAACTAAAGAAATTCAGTCCAATACACTACATTCAAATTGGGGTATCTTCCCCAGAATATGTCAAAGAAATTGACACAGATTACAGAAAAGAATTTGAAGAGAATAAGGTTAATAAGAAATTTTTTGAAATAAGAAGGGCATTAGGATTAAAAGTCTTTTGCCAAGTATTGGAAAAATTAATTAATGAAAACCGAAGTTGTCTTCATAAAGCTTCAGATAACACAATTATTCAATCCAATACAAGAAGAGCTAATACATCCACAAAAATCAATTTAGAGAGGTTTCTAAAAAGAATAGAAACTGGAAAAATCAGATCAAACAACAGATGTCAGCAAATATTTTGCCAACTCAGAAGACATGAAGGAAAAATATGCCCCGCATGTCAAGATAAAATAAAAAGAGATAGCCACATCAGCACGAGCCGATAAAAGCATTCTAGAAGAGAACACGTCATCAATGACGTAAGAAGACACTGGTAAGAAGAAAAAAATGACAAAGAGCTCTCCACCGGACAGATGTGCGTTGGAGAAAGATTTCAAAAAATACAACGCTTGCCACCAGACAGTTGTGCGGCAACCATGTAAAGAAAAAAGAAAGAAGCATCAATGTAACGAAGAGAGAGTCTATATAAGCTCTCGAAGACTAGTAGGGAGGGACACTCGTAGTTGGAGAGAGTCCCAAGAGTAGCTATGTATGTACATTAAGTCTTGCAATAAAAGAACAGAGTCTCGATTCCCTGATTCTATTGCAGATTCTATTTCGAGTTCTTGAGATGATTCTTGCGTGTTAATTCCATAAGTGTAGGAAGCAAGCTGCAGCTTGAAGATCATAATCCTTGTACTATCATAGAGTAGGAAAGATAGTGTGTAACCCGTTACATCCCCAGTTCTTTCTATCTTCATCGGTCGAGAGTTATCTCTCCCTTATTCCATCCCGGAGGCCATCGTCTAGAAGTCTGACCAAGCAAAGAGGTGCATAAGGACACGGGGACATGAAGGCTATAGGATGATGAGGAGTCTGAGATCCGGAACGTCGAAGTCTAAGGAGTAATTCTCTTAGAAATCGTTAAGAGAAGATCGACTGGCGTTGAAGATAAGAGGAAGCGAGGTGGGCAACACAGGTATACAAAATATCTTGCTATCTATGATACTCAGGGTGTTATCGTCTTCTTTCTAGATGCTAGTTTCTTACACTATGAATTTAATTATGTGAAAAATTCGTAGTATAAAGGAGAAGATATTAAGAATCCAGTCGAAAAAATGTAATAATTATAGACAAAATGATAAAGCTGAGAAAGCATACAACACCCATAAGGGCAGTTCGAGTATGTTTTCAAAGCATGATAATAGAATCAAAAATTTCTGCACCAACGAAGTGGTATCAGAGCCATGTAACGATTCAAAATACAAAGATAAAATTTTGAGGAACAAATTTAACGAGTTAGAAGATAATAACATATACGAAGCTTTAGATCTGGAATTTGAAGTTAATATTGAATAATATGTATAAGAAATTAGAAGTACAGGTTCATGAAAACCATTCGAAGAACTTTCAGAAAATCCAAGAAATGATAGTAGAATTACAAAGAACAATGGAATATCTATATGAAAAACAAAATAACGAATGTATATCAAAAATAAATCTATTCCAAACAAGTAGAAATGAAATTAGCTTATGCCCTCTTCAGATAGAAGAAACAGATGACTTTAAAATCGAACAATTAGAAAATACATACTTAGAAGCCGAAGCAGAAGAATTAGACAGTCTAAGTCAAGAAATAGTAAGATTAATGGAAAAAGTTAGAACAGTAAACACGAAACTACTACAGGGAGAAAGTTCTGGAAGTCAGGTTACCATACCAACAACAATCCCTAGCAGACAAGATGAGATACCAGAACAATCAAGAATTAGATACCAGTCAAATCCTAGTTTTAGAAGAAAACCTACTGACAGAAATAGATACGAAGGAATAAACTAGGCATCAGATAGAAGACCAAGTAATATTGCTATAGAAACCCCAGTTGATTATATGAATCAAGAATATATTAGTGCTAACGGAATTTATTTAAATTTAAATTGTGTAAGAAATATAGACGAAGCCATAACAAGATGGGCAAAAGCCACATATTTATCAATAACATCACAAAGCTATGATGTAGAAACAACATCAAGATTTTGTCATTTAACCTTCCAAGGAATCGTAGCAGATTGGTGGAAAGGATTAAATGACAACGATAAAGAAGCAGTAAAAGGAGCGGCAACTACATTAGCCCAAGTAGTAAATAATTATGAGAATGAATTAAGAAGAGAATTTTTAGGTGAAACGTGGAATGTAAATAAAGACACAGAAAAAGAAAAAGAAAAACAGAGATTTATCTTTTTATAACTTAAAACTCTGTGATATGTGCCGAGTTGATGAATATATATGTAAATTTTAGGAATATTTTTATAAAATATATGATAGAACGGATAAAGAAAATGTTACCCGTAAGAGTTTATTAAACTTATTTTATACCAAGGTACCCGACCCATGGGGATTTAAAGCGATGCAATTATATCCTCAATATATCGGACAAAGAGCAGATACATTAGGAGGACGAATAGAATTTCTAAGAATAAAATTAGAAGAATGGTGTGTAGAAGCCACACTAAGTAGAAAAACAAATAAAGTAGTAAAACAAGGACTTTGTTGTTCCCAATTAACTCATCCAATAACCATAGGATGTGAACCAATGAGGTACAATAGAAAAAACAAATATAAATTCAAGAAAAGGAAAAGGTTTGGATTTAAACCTAAACCGAAATAAAAATATTACAGAAGAAAGAAAAATTATAATAAAAAGATACCAAAAGAATGTAAATGCTTTATATGTCAGGAAATAGGACATTATGTTAATGAATGTCCAAAAAGAGGATCTAAGAAGATTCATCAAAAGCAATTCGAGGATATTATAGAAGAAGAACTTTCTAAGATCGAAAATATTCAAGAATTTGTCTAAATAACTGATGATGAACAATCCGCTGGATCAATCTATTATTTCTCAGACATAGAATCAGACTGAAGAAGAAATAATAGAAGAATATCAGGTAGAAGCAGGAAACTTCTTGCAAGAAGTATTAATAGATAGAAAATTATTTAATAGAATAAGAAACACCGAATTAAGATTAGAAAACTCTAATGGATTTAGAACATCTCTCTTTGAAAAGATTACTCAAAGAAAACATATTTTCTATTATGGAATAACTAATAGAGAAATGCCTATGCAAATAGAATATACTAGAAATAGAATAAATATACCTTTACTACGAAAGGAAGACTTAATGAGAAAAATGGAAAAAATAAAAGATAGATCTAAAATAGGATGGATTCACATAGGAGCTATTCAAATGATGATTAAAGCAACTTTTCAAGAAGGAATAGATTCACCTATAAATATTGTATTAATGGATAATAGCATTAATGATAGAAGAGATGCTACGTTTGGAATATTACATGGAAATCTTAGTCATCAGAAACTAATCTTTAATATTTATCCAAAGATAAGTGTAAATATTAGAGATAATAATATAAACAGAACCTTAAGTTTAATATAGGATTTTCAAAGAACAGAATTCATGAAAAAAGGATCCATTCCTTACTCGATAACGTATATAATAAGCTATGCTCTTAGTAATACACATCACTCTAAAAAATTTGAAGATAAAGATATTATAAAGCTTCCTAATATATTCAAAGATATAGGAAAAATTACTAAGCCAGATATAATATCAGAAATAGAAATACCAGAAAACATAAACATAGATGTTTCAGAAAAACCCCTAGTAACAGATAATAAAATCCCAAGGAGATTACGATATGAGGGAAATAAATTACAATTAACAAATGGAGATAGAATAGAAGAAGCTAGAGCAGGCATGGATAGATATAATGGAAGATTACGAGCAATATTAAGAAATTTTCCAAGAATGACAAGTTTAAGAATTTTAGCAGACAATAGAAATGCTAGAAATTATAAATTATATGGAAAAATTTTTAATGGACAAGAATGGAATATGACTACAATATTAATAGATTCAGGGGCAGGAGCTTCATTTATCCAACAAGGAATGATACCTTACATAGAAAAAATACCTATAGGATCACCTTATGCATATACGAATTTTGATGGACAAGAATATGAAATTACACATCAGGCCATTGTTCTAATGGAAATACAAGATATAAAATTGATATAACACTCTATGTACAATCAGATAGTCGTAATGACGACATAGAAATTATACTAGGAATGAGTGCATTACAACAAATGGAACCATTTTCACTACAAAGTGAAGGACTATATTTTACACATAATAACCAAGAATATTTTTGGAAAAAAGAAAATTATTAGTATATATAGTAGCAGGAATTGTATACGAAGAATATAAAATAGAATACTTTCATGCAATCCTGGATACAGGTGCAGAAACTTGTATTGCCCGAAGACAATGCTTTCCTGAAAAATATATTACAACATTACCTACATTATATGGAAAAGATTTTACAGGAAAAAAACATGAATTAACTCATGGAGTTAGAAAACCTAAAATTATTTTAGAAAATTATATAATTCCATGTCCAGCATTCTATACTCCTGAATATGCGCAACAAGATATATTATTAGGAAATAACTTCACACAAAAATTTAAATTATATATACAACATCAAAATTATATTCAGTTATTAACACCCTGTGATCATTGGATTACAGTAAAAAGAGTACAAAAAGCATATAAAAGAAACAAATTTAATTTTCACAGCAAACGTGGTGATTATATTACAAATAAAAAACAACCAATAATAGGGAGAATCATTGCACAACTCAATATACAATATATTGAGGCATTATTTGAAAAGAACTATATTGATAATCCATTAGCCCTTTGGAATATCAGTCAAGAATGGGCACAATCGAACTAATTGATGAAAATAAAATAATCAGAGTAAAATCCATGAGATATAATCCTGTTGATATTGAAGAATTTCGTACCCAATTACAAGAATTAGAGACATCAACAGTTTGATTTTTGGAAATTATATAATTCCATGTCCACCATTCTATACTCCTGAATATGCGCAACAAGATATATTATTAGGAGATAACTTCACACAAAAATTTAAATTATATATACAACAATTAGTTCTTCAATATCAGTAGGATTATATCTCATGGGTTTTACTCTGATTATTTTATTTTCATCAATTAGTTCGATTCTAGCCCATTCTTGACTGATATTCTAAAGGGCTAATGGATTATCACTATAGTTCTTTTCAAATAATGCCTCAATATCTTGTATATTGAGTTGTGCAATGATTCTCCCTATTATTGGTTGTTTTTTATTTGTAATATAATCACCACGTTTGCTGTGAAAATTAAATTTGTTTCTTTTATATGCTTTTTGTACTCTTTTTACTGTAATCCAATGATCACAGGGTGTTAATAACTGAATATAATTTTTATGTTGTATATCACTACTACAGAAAATGCTTTTTACAACAGTTCATTTTCTCAATTTACAACAGGTGTTAACCGTTGTATTAGATCACGTGGTCTTATGGGGGGGTGCTTTACACAACATGTGATCGCATGTTGTAATAGATGTATTTTGTACAACACTTGAAACATGTTGTCTTTTAAGGAATGGCCTGTTGTAATATGGGTATTTTACACAACATGTGGTGCACCTGTTGTAATATATATTATACAACAGTTGAACGACGTTGTCTTTCACGAAACACACCCGTTGTAATAGGGGTATTTTTTACAACATGCGGTTTACCCGTAGTAATATATATTATGCAATAGTCGAAGCATGTTGTCTTTCACTAAACACACCCATTGTAATAGGTGGGTCTATTACAACATGCAGTGCACCTGTTGTAAGATACATATTTATACAACAGTTGGAGTATGTTGTCTTTCCATACATTTAACCGTTGTAGTAAGATTGTTTAGACAACATGGTGTGTGTCTGTTGTAATATACACAATTTATACAACAGGTTATGCATGTTGTAGTTCACTAGAAACACCTGTTGTAATAGGTGTATTTTTTCTTGACAAACCTGTTGTAATAGGTGTGGATAACACAACATGTGTTGTTTGTTGTAGAATCATACATTTTACAACATATTATTAACTATTGTCTTTGATTAGAGTTTGAAAGGTCATATATCGAACTAATTGTATTGATCAAATTAACCATATTATTAATAAATTATAATAAAAATGCAATTATACTTTTTCATTTCACAAACAAACACATAGTTGAATAAAATTTCCATCAAACCTTGAAAGAAACTCGTACTAAATTTAATTAATATTAAATCGTCCATACAACGATTCAATAATACAAAGTATTGAGTATCCACTCTAGAATCGAACTGAAAACTAACTAAAAAAGTTTCACACATTGGTCTATGGTAAAGAACAAATGTCTCCCCCACATGACACATAATCTTATGTGTGCTCAAGAACACATGTCGCCCACTCATTTCGGACCTCATCGATTTCTTCTTGGTTGAAGCAACGACCAATATACTTCGAATAATATTGCAATCATATGACAAATATATCAACATATTGTGATATTTTCAATTTATTTAGAAATTTGAACAAACTAAAAGAATATAATGTTAAGTAGCTTACACATTCAGGAATATTTCTATTTCTCGCATCAAAGATGTCTTTCATATACTTCAGCACATAATACCCGCAATCTGTATTGTTCGACTGTTTTGGATACTATACAAAATAAATATTAATTTGTTATCTAAATAATTGTGAGAACTTGTTAGCAAATAAGAGGATGGAAAGGTATAAATAGCCAAAAAACTTAATAAAAGGTATGTGTAAACAGAATCAAAAATGCTATAAGAGTGAAAAAGGCATGGTTTATTGCTGAAGAAGGCGTGGTTTATATGCCATATGGGATGATGCAAAACTTGCTCTTGCAAGAGGGGGATTTTGTAAGAGTGAAGAATTCCACCCTTCCAAAAGGAACCTTTGTTAAACTGCAGCCTCACACGAAAGATTTTTTAGATATATCAAACCCCAAAATTCGTAAAGGAAGATGAATAGCCATTTGAGTGAGAAACACAACCAAAAAGGGCGTCTAGTTCTGTAGAACTAAAGACGGTTGTTGATTGAAAAGGTAGCAGGCAACGACAATAGCCTCAGACCGATAAAAAATTAGGCAATTTGCCTTGAAACATAAGAGTGTGAGAAATGTCAAGCAAATGACAATTTCTATGTTCTACAAACCCCTATTGTTGTGGGGTGTGAGCGTAAGAATGATGATGGATGGTTCCAGTCTTAGAACAAAATGAAGACACTTGTCCCAAAATATATTCCAAAGTATTGTCGGTTTGGAAGATTTAATATATTTATTAAATTGTATTGAGATCATTTTAAAGAAAGTCTGAAAAACATCAATCATCTCATCACGGCATTTCAACAAGTATAGCCAAGTCGTGTGGGAGAAATCATCAACAAAGGTAATGAAATAACAAATCGATTAATACTAGTGGTTTAAAAAGGACCACAAATATCACTATGAATAACATCAAACGTAACTTTAGAACATAGACTAGTTTCTCAAGGAAAAGAACTCCTATGATGCTTCACAAACTCACAAGAGTCACACGGAGGACTTTTTAAACTAGATAAAAAAGGTTTGAGGTGCTTCATCTTTTCAAGAGATGGGAGCGTTAGTGAAGTTGAAGAGGTGTGGACACGGAAAGGGCAAATGAAGGTCATGTCTTCCTGATTTTCACCAAAGAGTTTATCTCAAACTTTATACAATCGTAGAGCATTTTTCTGCGTACAGTGATGACGAGAAGTGTCCAACAACTCTTTTGTAGTTTTGTGGAACATAAATTTAGAGGCAAGAGACAACTTCATATTGTTTCAAAGCCAACTTTTGACTTGCCTTTATTCCTATTTCCTGTCAGGGGTGCAGATTTTTCTATGAATTTCAGCTTATCACTAGATTCCATAATTGCTTATGGTTTGGGGTGAATCTTTGTCGTCAATCTTGCCTTCAGACATGGTGACAAATCACTCACACCGGCAGAACAATGGTGCAGATGGATGATAAGTTTATCACACTGGTAGAACAGTGGGACATATGGATGATAAGTCAGTCACACCGGTAGAATCGCAACGGAGATAGGCAATCGCTGGTAAGATGCACAGTGAGAGGAGGTAGTAAGAGAAAGAATAAGAGGTGGGGAGGCAAGACATGACACAAGTATAAAGAAGAGGAAGCAAGAAGAGGAAGAGGAGAAGGAGGTGGGAGAAGAGGAGGACAACGAGGAGGCAGGTAGAAGTTGTTGAGGGAGGAGGCACAAGTTATTTGTATTTTTTTACCTTTTTGCAAAACCCATGAAACACGCCCACAAATATTATTTAAGGGCCATCTCTTTTGGATTTTCACCAAAGAGTTTATCCCAAACTTTATAAAATTTTAGAGCATTTTTTTTCTGCATACAATGACGACGACTACCGTCCAACAACTCTTTCGCAATTTTGTGAAATATATATTTAGGGGCAATAGACGGCTTCATATTGTTTCAAAGCCAACTTTTGACTTGGCTTTATTCCCGTTTCCTATCAGAGGTGCAGGTTTTTTCTATAAATTTCACCTTGTCTTGGATTCCAGAATTGTTTGAATAGAATTCATCCAAAACTATTTATCTCAATTTAATTTGATTATGGAGATAGAAGCAGTGGCATTATAGACAATGGTCTGCGGTGAATCTTTGTCGTTAGTCTTGCCTTCAGACATGGTGATGAAACAGACACACCGGTAGAACAATGGTGCAGACGGATGATAAGTCAGTCACACCGGCAGAACAGCGACAGAGATGGGAAATCATTGGTAAGATGCACAGTGAGAGGAAAGAGAAAGACATGGAAAGAAACACGACTGAAGCACTATCACAGGAATAATACACTCTGATAGGAAAGATATAATGGATCTCTAACCATTAACAACGTTCATCAAGATACATGAGGAAACTAAAGAAAAGAGAGGTCTGGAGGTTGCTACAAACTTGTTTTAAAAAAGTATCTCTATCGTGACGAAATCAACACGCCACCTTCAGATCAATGCGTGACAGAGAAGGGGAGGAGTACCAATCACAACTTATATATATTATCCACTATCTAAAAATTTCAAAAACACATTTTTCTTTATAATATCCATTGTCTTATGAAATTGGAAACATATCAAGTTGGATTTGTAAAAAATTTATAGATATATGTAGTTTATAGCATTAATTAATAAATCTACAAGTTTCAGTTGTAGATCATAAGATTTGAGAAAAAATTACCAATCTCAAGTGGCAACTTGTATTTTCAGAGTAAACCTTTTCGATTTGGATAAGCCGATAAGGGGCCAAAAGTGGAAGATATAGATGAAGATGGGTAGAGGAGAGGGTAAACTTACCTAAGATCTGAAGTTGAAAGCCTCCAAGAGAAAGAGAATGTAAAAACAAGTCAAAGAAGAAACATCGAAGACTAGCAGGCTTTGAGCAATTGTTTCTTGAAATAATGAACCAATTTCGGGTGAGTTTCGCGAAGTGAAGGCCCAAACTGAACCGTTTTCACCAAAATTGATGTGTTTTGGCAAAACTTCAACCCCATGGAAAAAAAAATTTGAAGGGAAATTAAGTGAAACATTACTTACAAGTCCTTGGGGAGGTGCATTTATATTTCCGATCCTTGTCGAAACTGAAATTTCTAGATTTGGACTAAAATTTTAAACCATTATGTAACTCATCTGATTTTCACGGCCATTCCATATTTTAAACAGTATTTTGAAAACCTATAGGCTACCTAAAACCATAATAAATTATCATTGAAAATGGAATCAAGTGGCAGATATAGGTCTCTAAAGGGTCACTTTCTAAGAAGCCTGGACACTTCTTGGAGGCTTACATGTCTGTGTCCAACATGGACACAATGTGGACACGCATTTGACATGATCCAGACATGTCCAAGCCTCGCTTTTTTCATTATGAGTTGGACATAACCCAAACATGGCTTGGACACAGCCCAGACATGGCTTGGACAAAAGCCAAGATATGGCCCACACTAAGAAGGGGAACACCTCCATCGATGTATTCCTTCTCCTTATGTAAAACTAACAACATACTCTTCTTTCTTTCTTGTCCACAACCACCACTATTGTTTTACTACTTACGATGAGTTCATTCTTGTGGTACTTAGCTCATATTATTATTTAGGATGAATTGTCTATAAGGTTGATTGTTATTTTGATTAAAAAGTGGGTTTGTTTGATAGCATGTCTTTGATGGCTTGATTTAATGATGTATGCAACAGTGTTGTCAGGGCGGGCGCCTAGGCGGGCTGAACGGGCCATTGGCCCTGAAATTGCAGGCGCCCAGGAATCCACTACAAATATAGGCGGCCAGGCAGGCTAGGCGAGCCGCCAATGCGTTGGCCCAATGCGTCAGCCCAATTAAAGGCCCATTAATTGGTTGAATTTAATTAAAGCACAAAATGGAATCCTATTTTAAATATATTTTTAATTAAAACTAACATTATGATGAAGATGAAGACAAAGATGAATCTGATGATATAGCTAACACTTAAGAAATGATCTTGAATTTCATTATTGATTATTATTAGCTAAGACTGTATTATAACATTAGTTATATACCTATAGACAATTAGACATGCGGTTATAAATTACTAATCTGATTTGTGCTTTCATATTTTATTGATGTATCAAGTTCAACTTCTATTCTCCACCAATTTTGGACATCTTTTCAGTTCTATCTATTTTCTGGTTTATTACTGGCAATGCATAATAGATTTCTGGATATAGGGCTGTCCAGTCTGTACTCTGTTCTTGTGTAGTTTACAGTTTAATATAGTTTAATGTATTACTCAATTTAGGATTTATATATCTACAAGACAGCAGATTTTTTCATCTATTCAAAATGCCTAGGCGAGCGCCTAGGCTTACTAGGCGTTACTGTAGAAAAATTGAGCGCCTAGCCGCCTTAATAACCTAGGTATGCAATGTGTTTGAATGAAAAGATGAAATTGGATGTAGCGTGGATGAGATGATATTTGTGTTTGAATGTGCTTGTACTTATTTGTGTTTATATATAAACATAATATACACGCATATATGTATTTTTTGTCGTGTCCAGCACCGTATTTGTTTCCTATATTTTTTAAAATTGTCGTGTCCTGATTCCGTGTCCATGTCAGTATCCGTGACCCTACGTGTCCATGTACATGCTTCATAGGTCACTTTATATCATATAGTTTCTCAAGACATATAGAACAGTCCAAAATAATGAAGTTGTAATCCTCGATATAGGTCATTCCAAGAGATACAAACAAACCTAATGTTCTAAGATTACTTCCATCCAGGATGTGAATATTTCCTGGATATAAAAGACAGTGTATGTGCATGCATGATTAAAAGCACGCAAACACAGGGACAGAGTAAAGACGGACATGTTTTCTGAAGCTATAGTGTACATATTGGGACACAGAAACAAGAATGAGAACATTATCATATAAAGCAATAAAGGCAGTAAAACACCAGTAGCTTTTGTAACTCCATACTGGAGGATCCAACCAAATTGTAAGGGAGTGTGCATATCCTCAATTTTATATACCTTAAACATTCGGCTCAGTTGCTCAACGCATTCCATGACTAGTTGTTGGTGGCCTAAAAGTTTGCGGCTTTTCATGATCCTCACAATAGAAGCATCAATTGCATGACGTCGGTCCTTGTCCACATCTTCAACAACCTGTTTCTTTTCATCTACTGGAGGCAGATGGATCTGCACCCAAGTAAAAACAGTGTAAAGCAAAATGTTAATTAGATAACTGAAGCAATGGCATTGAAAAATAGTTATTAACATAGACAAACTGTAATTCTCCTCATTTTATCTGTAAACTTGGAATTGAATTCAAATACATCGGTAGAAGATACTGATTTTGTGTTTGGTTCCTTGTTAAGAATTTTGTACTTAGCACACGAAAGAGAATGAAGGATTCTAACAACATCCTCATCTGTCAAGTTTATCTTGGTCATTATCTCAGAATAGCTTAATCTATCTGCCGTGTTAAACAATAACAGAGCAGAAGCCTGCAAGAAATATTACGCATAAGACGACTAATTTATCAAGAAATGATCTATACTTAAAAACAAGAGAGAGAATAGTGACCTGGTAAGTTGTCACAATCAGCTCTATAGATTTAGAGTCAAATTTGCCAATAACATTACAAGTTCCCAATGAGTATATCCATGTAATCTTTCTGTGCTTTGTTTTTGTTTGATAGAACTCTTTAAAAATTTCAAAACATCTTACCTGTAGAAGAAATATATATCACTTTTTGATTCATAATAAAGGAGACATGTCATTGCTTACCATTTCAGCAGGGAGGTTAAGGTCAGCTGTCTTATAGCTTGGCCAGAATCCAGTTGTGAGTACAGTTACGGTCAAATCAATTCCTGGGTTAGCATTAGAATTGCTGTTGAGATACTCATCAAAGCTGCCTTGATTTTCTCTTGCCAATGTTAGATCAGTAACCTAAAAGAGGCTTACATGTCAAACCTAAGATTCTTCAATTTTCATTTACTACCTATATTTACCAGGGAGAGAATATAAAAACTCTTCCAATTTCTAAAATCCGTACCATTCCCTCCATTTTTGAGGTAAACTGTGCTCCACATTGTTGTTTCAACTTGGTTAAAATACTTCTTTCGTGATCTTCATTAGCACTCTTGCCAAACAGAAGCCTCCGAGCAAGTTTTTTCCTGTGTGTCAATGCCATGACACCTGATAAACACATTGCAATGTATATATGGAACCCATGATCTCTAAATAACACGAATGTTACCTGTAAAATTCCGCATAAAGATCCTTATCGCTTATGTAGGCAAGCAACTTAACTACCTGAAAAGTAAGGGCTAAGAACAAAAACTAGAAGAGGATAAAAACCATCACCCCTCACCCACCCACCCACTCATACAGACAAAGCTTGCCCACACACAAGGTGCACACTCTTGCGACTTACACGTGCACCCAAACCCAAGCAGACAAACACCTGTGGTTCTGCGTGCATGACAAACATAAAAGCAGAAGTAAGTTTAAACCTTCTCTAGTATCTCTTCTATTGCTTCATCACTAAGCTTCTCACTTCCACCCTTCTTGAGTAAATTGTCACAGAAAGTAGCTAGCAATTCTGCAGCAGAACTTCCAGCAACACCTTTGTTGCAAAAGATCTCGAAGGCCTCTTTTAGGGCCTAGGAAATAAGGAATGTTAATGTTGCCTGGACATTGAATAGGTGATACCGAATAATCGCATATATCATATATGAACATGTTTCTTATAAGCAAGAAAAGATACTTACTCTATGAAAAATAGAGTGGTTCTGAAAGCAACCACATACATATGCCATGTACTTGTCATGAAGCTCGATAACCTTTCTGACAAAAATTTGGACAATAAAGGTGTCACGATTCTGACTCTTTTAGCACATAAAAAGAGAGAGCACAATGATCAATTGATAGGTACAGTACTTGTTCTGGTGAACCAACTGCATCCTTCTTTTCTGCCTACAGAGTTATGGCAGTACTAGTCATGCATATTCCTTTCTAATCAAACATGAACCGGTAAATGCTAAGGAAATATAGTAAAATAAACTAAACATAATGACTGTTCTTGAACACCTAATCTCACTTAGGATGTAAGTGTATAATGTGTATTGAGTTTTCGAGAAAATTTTGGTAGCATTTCCCCATTTGTTCTCTAAGTACATATGTACTTAGAGAACAGCGGGGAAATGCTGCCGAAATTTTTTTGAAAACCCAATACACATTATACACTTACTAGTGAGATTAGGTGTTCAAGGATGGGATAGGTGGTACACATTTATTATATATAAGAATGACATCACATGTGTTTGTTGGCCTAGAATGTGAACAATCATTGTTTTTTATATTACTTGTACATTGAAGGATTGCTAATTGATAAAAGATCACAATTTTAGAGACATGTATGTTTATACAAATGCTAAATGTTTTCCTTATTCTAGTTGATACAAATGCTAAATGTTTTCCTTTTTAATGAAATTTTCAGATGGCTCACCATGATGAGAATGATGTCCATGATGAGCATGAAGTCCATGATGAGCATGCTGTCCATGACGAGCATGACGAGGATACCAACGTAAGTTCTAAAAACATATCCCGTATTTCTATAAAATTCATTATCTTCTAGTTATGTCATATATCCTGTATTTCTATATTGGCTTAATTCGGTGTGTTTATTTTTGTCAAATTTTAGGTTGATGATGCACAGCTACCCACTGAAGCAATTGAGCAACTTGATGCGCAGCAACAAAAACTTAACAAGAAAAGGGGTATCACTCTGTTGAAAAAGTTACTTGCGCTGAGTGGCAGTGGATCTAAATTGGTTGTGGAGTTTGATAATGGAGGGAATGCAATTGGAGTGAACCGCAATAATTTTATAAACTATCTTGGGGTTGTCACTCGAAGCCATTGTGGTGTTAAATATGATAATTGGCATAAAGTTCCTCAGGCGAAGAAAGACTTGATATGGAAAGATTTATGCGTGAGTTATTATTATTTGCAATTCTATTTTGTAGATTACAAATTCTATTATTTGCAATTATATTTTTGGTACTAGTTAATAACATTTCTATTTTACAGAATCTGTTTGCATTGGATGAGATGTTGCATCGTAAAAGTGTGATGCAACGCGCTGGAAAGATGCTTAGGAATTACAGGACAAATCTGAACAGAGAATACATAAGACAGGGTGATAAGAAGAAGAAGTCAGCCCTTGAACAATGGAACTTCTTGGACAAAGAAGATTGGGACAATTTTGTTGCTTCAAGAAAATCTGAAGAATTCAAGGTATTAGGCGTCACTCCCATTTTAATTAATATACATTGTATTCACCTATTCAAGATTAACATTTAGTGCTACTAACCTAATTATAAATGTGCATACTAACTAGGCCCTCAGTGACGCACAAAAAGCAAGGCGTGCACTGAATGTACATGACCATACTATGGGTCCAAAAGGCTATGCAAGCGTTCGCCAAAGACTACAGGCGGAGTCTGCGGCTACTCAGGAGTCTGTGACTACTCAGGAGTCTGCGGCCACACCCTTCCCTCGCCATGATATCTGGATAGCTGGCAGGAAAAACAAGAAGGGTGAAATAAAGAAGCCCGAAACTGCTGAGGCGGCTGCAAAAATGGTAAAATACAACTCTTAGAGCAATCATTTGAATATTGATTATTTGTGGTGTTAACTTACCAATTTTTGTTTATGGTGATTAGCGGGAGCTGCACGAGCAGAGAAAACAAGGCACGTTCATCCCTCAGGGCACAAGGGATGAATTGACAGTTGCTCTGGGTAACCCAGAGCATCCTGGACGTGTTAGAGGTGCCGGCGCTGGTGTGGGCATCAAAGCATTCTTTGGGCCATCCCAGCACAAACCCAGAGCGGGACTTTCTCAAGAAGAGGTAACATATATATTCTATTTTTATAATGTTACTGCAAAAGGAAATTCATTAATAAAAAGCTAATATTTGTTTTATCCATGTATAGGAGAATAAGAGAGTCGAGGATATAGTTTCTAAGAAGCTCAACGATGTGGTTGCTGAGAAGGTCAAGGAAGAATTGCTGCGGTGGCAGACATCTCAGGCTTCCAATCAGCCTATGCCGACCCACTCTTCTCCTGGTGCACAGACTGCAAGTAATCCTGGAGACCCATCGCCTAACACGTCTGCTGTAAGTATTGTTTATGACATTGTAGCTAGTCTTTTCAAGATGATATGTTTTCAAGATGATATGTATATATGTATAACATTCTTTACGTAAATTTGTAGGCATTGAAGCCATGCCGCTTAAGAATGGAAAACTATGTTGTTGCAGAGGCGCAAGCTTACCAGTCCCTTCCTGGGGCAACGTTTCATGGGACTCCAATGCCGCAGGGCTACATTCGTGTGAGCCTGATACATGTATTACCCGATTGGAGGGAAGTTGCGTTGCCATATGCCCACCCAGATATTGATACACTTGGTGAGGCAGAAAGTGGGGTCATATTGTGGCCCAAAGCAGATGTCCTCTACACGACTGAAATTGTAAGATAAATTTACATTGATTTAGACTGTTAATGTGTATATATGATGTCAACTGATCTGAAATTATATATACAGGTTAAAAAGAAGACACCAGGAGCACCTAGGCCTCCACCTCCAATTCCCGCATTACCAACTTGGGTTCCAACTGACCTACAATACCCGTTAGGTCCTGCTTGTAGGGGAATGGCATGTTGGCTATGGGCACATAATATACTTTGCCCTATAATTGTTTCTTTAGATGCAGATTATGCAGGTCAATCATACGACAGCTCTTTATTTATACAAGATATTATTGAGCTGTTTATGTATGATTGGTTGAATACATCAATGATAGAGACATGGATAAGGTGAGATCTTGTTTATACATCCATATACCTTGTGTAAGATCCGGTGATCTAGTTTCTTATATATTAATGCATACGTCTATATGTTTTGCAGCTACTTAATCGAAGATCATTGCAAACAATTTGCATATGATCATGTGGGATTTTTGATTCCATCATTGATTAGTATGGTAGCTAAAGACCCTGATAGTGTTCAACAATACTGTATAGATGCTTTTACAATTTTTGGTCATCAAATGAAGACGATAATAATAGCTCCATTCAATGTCAAGTAAGTTTGCTTTATTTATAATTTGGACTTAAGAAAATTCCATTATTATTTTGCATTTTGAGTTATTAATTGTTAACTTTTTACCTCTAGTGGTAGACATTGGGAGTTACTAGTTATTGTCCCCAGGGCGTTCAATGTTTATTATCTAGATCCCGCAGGAAGTACATTAAACACTAAAATTGGACACGTAATGAGAATGGCATTATTCTGGTGAGAAATATTTCATTTTTTATATCCGTTAACATCTTTTATTACATTACTATTTACTTATGCAACTTAGTGTGTTATATTAACATGTAGGGGTTTAGATGCATTCAAAAATGCTGGAGGAAAGGTCCCAAGGAAAAAGAACCAGCCATTGTCTTGGGAGAACGTAAAAGTAAGTTCCCGACTCCCCGACTCCAATGTATATATTATTGATGTGAATTGTGCTTAGTTGTATTAATTTGTATGTTTCAATTTATAGTGCGCTACACAAGACAATGGATGGGCATGCGCATACTATGTGATGCGATTTATGCAGATGATTATCAAACATGCCGCATTGGACATCGATACCATACATGAGGTATTATATATAGTCTCATTAGTTAGTATGAAATATATCAATCTTATTTTTATATTATTACTTATATATATACATCATTCTCTTTGCAGGTATTTAAAACTGACCACACTATAGGCAAACGCTTAAAAAATGTACATGCTCCATATACGAGGGAATCATTAAATAAAGTAAGAGAAGAATGGGCAATAGCTGTACAAACAGTGGCAACTGTAAGATATAATTGGGATGTTGATAGTGATGATGAATGATACTTTGTAAATGAATGTTTCTGAATGTTAAAACATGTATTTGAATGATTCTATATGTGTGAACGTGACAATTGAATTGATGTCTGAATGTATCTACTTGTGTGAATCTTTTTATGTTAATTTTGCAGGTTTGTGGCCTGTTTGTAGGCTGATATCAATGGATGTCGTAAACTTGTAGTTCAGAAAACTGAACTGCAGGTTCTCATCCTGCTGACCAGCCACAGCAGGCCTGCAAACAGATTTATAAAAAAAAATAGAAATAGGCGTCGGTTATTTACCGATAACCGTCAGCACAGACTTACAGCGTCGGTTTTTTGTTGAACACCGACGCCAAAAGTGTTCGCGCTACAGGAAATGGGAGTCATCTAGGACACTTTTTTGCGTCGGTGTTTTAGTATATAACCGACGCAGAAAGCGTCCTAGATGACGCCGTTTTCTGTGGCACGAACCCTTTTGGCGTCGGTGTTTTATAAAAAACCGACGCCTTTATATTAAATAGGCGTCGATTTTTTAACCGACGCTGAAGTGTCCAACCTTTTAGCGGCGCCCACATAGGCGTCGTTCCGAAACCGACGCCAAAGGGGGTTAAACAACCGACACTAAAAGGCACTTCTGTAGTAGTGAAGCAAGTAATACTACCCATAAAAACATGTGGATTCTCCAAAAAAAGGAGAGTTACAAGAATTGGTCAACCTTTTAGACATAGTAGCTGACAGCCTACAGCCTATTAGCTGCAATTATCGTACACAAAATTAATAGGATGGACAGCAATCCTGGCTACCACAGTCGGATGCTGAATTTTGCTAATCACCTAATTGTTGAGAACAACCATACGTCCATCCTTTTTGGACTTTAATGATTGTAAGGCAAGAAAATTTGTTGCAAATCTAGTTGCCCCTGTTCGAATTAGATCACCACCACAATACTCAGGTCGCCTCATTGCATTTAGCAAAAAAGAATGGTTGTAGATGAATCCCGTGATCAACCTACCATCAATGACAACAAATTTGATGAAATCAATTGAGCCCATGTCCTTAAGAATGAGATCTATGCAGTGGGCAGCTCATGGTGTCCAATCGATCGAATATTTCTTCATTAAACTCCCGCCGGCCTTCTTAAAGGCAGAAGCATTATCAGTAACTATCTGCACCACATTCTCCACACCAACCTGCTTCATGTATGTCTTCATTAGTGTCTTTATGTATCTGTGGTTCCCGACCTCACCTGAAGCATCAACAGAGTCTAGAAAAACTGTGGATGAAAGGTCATGCCATTCGAGAGGGAAGATGTTAGAAGTCGTTCTGCTGGAAATCAATCTCTAGCACAATATCAAAACAAAATCGACATCTATACCCCCACGTCCATTGTCCAACTGAAACTTTATGGTCTCTTTTATGATGGATGGTTGATTAACACTTTGTTATATTGATGGTAGTGACTCCTATCTATGTAGATGTTGTAGGTATTGCCTATTTCTAGGTACCTTATTCAGATGATATACAATGGTCGTTAATGTAGGTCATAAACTCAATAGATTATAACTGGGCATTCAATCACAGAATTCTAGTAGCCTTTATTCAACAAGTTGCTTACCCATTCAGTGAGGACATGCATGTCTAGAAAGAGGCTTGGGCATTCTATTTTAGCTGCTTTGATAAAAGGGAAACTATACATCATTTTCAAAGGTGGAAATCAACTTGACAAGGATGTTTTATATTCTAAAATGCAGGACACTCTACACAACATTAGTATATGCATGCCTCAAATCACAACCTCTTGAACAAGATGAGTAAAGAGAGGTCAACCATTATGTTGCAGATATAGGATGACCTATGTTGGTGTTGATATATAAATTACTCGTATGAACATGCATATAAAGTTTGATTTTATAATATTAATCTATTTTACCTTTCTCCGTATTCTGCATACAAGTAAAAGTAGAGAAAGAAAAAGAACCAATGAAATGAACTATTTAGAACCCAGCTAGACTACCTATAGAATCCTAGACACCTGACTCGACTTGACTGTTTCTTTTTGACAGTATATACCAGAGTTGTTTGACACAATAGACTACCAGTGAAGGGGAAATCAACATGCAAAAAGTACAACCTGTCAAGCCTTCATGTTCAGGACACACCAAACCAAGTCTAGACATCACTCTATGTGTGCATGTGTATTCCGTTTAGTAGTTTCTTTGTCGATGCCATTTAATCTTCATACGATATATATAAGAATTGTATCTCCCCCTAAGGATGAGATAAGTGCAATGTGTCTATATAGAATCACTTTAATACAATCTAGTAAAGATTAACATGTATACCAAAACTATTTTGTACTAAACAAGTCAATGACAACAATATGCAGTAGCTGCCAACATTATCCAAAAAAATAGAAACAAGTTAACAACAGGGTATAGACTACCCCACAAGAAAAATAATTCACAAATCCTAGATGAGAACAGAGCCCAAATCTACTAAACATCAGAAATTAGAAACTTCATGTAATCAACATGCAGTAGCAAAAGCTTCCAGTAGTAGGTAGCGATGAGCTCAGAGCCCTATCACAATGGGCTAGTAGTTCTAATGTGTTTCTACACACCTGACCACCTAGACTCATCCAAAGGTTCTTCCACACAAGACCCAAACTCACAACTTTCCTCCACTTCTGGCATTAAAGTCCAAATTGTGTTATTCCCAAAACTCCAAGCTTCAAGTAGATATTTCCTGCTATTATTAGAAAGGAGGGAAACGATCACTTATGTTAGTATTGATCCCAGATGAACCTGAATCCTCATGGTGACCCAAAAACATAAACTATGGACTCCCAGATTCTCAGAATCAACCGCAGACATATAGAGGTATATCCATGAAACTTCTTTGTCTACTTGGTTCCTTTTTCCGTCCAATAACCACATCATAATCCCAGTCACAAGAATTAGATATCAAATAAACAACTAAATTAACAAACTATAGTCAGTGATGCAAGCCAAGGGTATCTTAATTGGAAAATAGAGTGATCTGTTAAATTGAAATGGCACAAACATATTTACAGTTGGAGTATATCCCTACTAACATACTCCTACTTACAGTCACCTTGTAGAATCATTCATTTAAGTTCAACTAGTTAGTGCAATACTTAGTTCAGTAGTAGAGTCACAATTAGTGAAAAGACTGGAAAGAAAATAGTGAGGAAGAGTCTTGATATTTGCATATTGCTAGTAATGAATGATGCATTTTTTTGTCCAAACAAACTCCCGTTGTTTTTTTTAAAGCTTTGTTACATCAAGAGCTAAGTGTAAGGGGAAAATAAAAACTAACATAAAGAATGGTATAGAAGTTGGGCTCATAGATAGGTCCCAAAGAATGAGAGATGAAGAAAGACCAAAATTTCAAGAGGAAAACTTCATAACATAATGAGTCTTCAGACTGATCATATGATCATCTCCAAGAAAAACTTCAAGGCAGAATCATAAAATCTTCGAATTAGAAAATCCCATATCACAAAGATTTATCTTAACCCATATAAAATATACTTAGAAGAATTCCATAGCTGATTTTCTTCTACTTTCATGAACACTGTTGTTCCTTCCAATCTAAGCAATATGTAGAATAAGAACACAAAGAAGCCTATCATCATGAGAGTTAAGATTAATAATTTCATTCCAACTTATAGGGGAAACATTAAGTCCAAGATTTTCATTATCAATATCAAAGATATTCTTAACATACTCACAATAGAACATGATATGATCAATATCTTTGTATGCCCTTCTGCATAGGAAACACATTGAAGCAGGTTGGATGCCTCTTCTCATGGCATAATCACTTGTGGGATATTTATTGAGAAACTTTTTCCACATATGTAAACAACATCTCTTTGGAATATTGCCTTTCCAGATTCATTTAGATACATCGTTGATTTGATCTTTGGATCTAATAGCATTCCAAGAAACTTTGAAGCTAGGATTTTGTAATTGCTTGAATCTAAGCTAGTCATTGCCACCAGATTGTTGAGGTATAGAAGACAAAAAATCACAAAGTATCAATTATATCTATTTAAAGAACAACTTCATCGACCATCGAAAATGAAAAAGTTTGCTAAACAGTCAACATGACTCCCAAATTTAAGAATAACCTCTTTACAATAATGTCACTCACAAAGGTATTGTTATTAACCTAGGGATCATGCTAAAATTTAATCACTCTCCATTACCAATATGAAATTCAGTGAACTTCAATAGAATCATTCTTTGTTTAATAATTTTAAAAAAAGGCCAAGACATATTAGAAGAAATACTAACAGACAAGTAGGTCTCTTTTTTCAGTTATTTTTCACTCACCCATTTGGCCCGTAGAGAATCCTCCTTGCTTTGTACATTCCAAGCACCAGGATAAGACATCCATTCAAAACATCCCTAAACTTTTTAAAACCTAGACCACCTTCATTCTTGGGATGAGTGACATGATCCCATTTGACCAGGTGCAAGTTAGATTTATTATCAGTTTTTTTCCAACAAGAAGTCTCTACATATTGTTTCAATAGTGTCAATGATAGATGTAGGTAAAGGGAAAGAGAAGGTCCAATGCAAATGTAGTGTAGATAGAGTAGAAGAGATCCGCTCCATTCTACTAGCAGTTGATAGAGTTCTAGCCTTCCAACCCTCCATTCTATTCTTCATGCGATCAATAATCCAAGAACAAACTCCCTTACTCAATTTACCAATGAAAAGAGGAACCCCCAAGTACTTGGAAGGAAAAAAAACATTTTGGAAATTTCAAGATATTAAAACATCACATCTTATAGCATCTCTACTGAAAATAATTTCACTCTTATTTGGATTGAATTTAAGATCAGATCAATCACCAAAGACCTTGAATAGATTTAAGACACCTTCAGCATTAAGAGGTTAAATTTAATACATTAGAAATCCAATTAATCCAAATCGAAGGAAATTGCATCTTATGCATAATAGTGAAAATGAAAAATCAGAGACATACATACATACACCAGACATACATGACGAACTGATCAGAAGAGTATTAAACACATGATGGACCAGGACATACATACACCGACTCAACAAAGATTGTTGTCTAAATTACTGGGGTATGACTATGTGATTGAATATAAACACAGCACATCAAATCGGGTAGCTGATGCTCTATCTAGAAGAGAAGGATGGACAATAGAGAACACGAATGCAGAATGTGAACTTTACAACATCTGCCTCCCAATTCCTGGATGGTTGGATGAAGTCAGACAATTGCATATTGAAGATCCGATTTTGATTGAAATGAATCGTGTTCAGTCACACCTTGAAGACAAGGTACTCAGAGGAGGAGGCATTTTGGTTACAATGGTGCCATGTCTATTTGAAGATTTTGGTTCGGAATGAACCGTGTTCAGTCACACCTTGAGGACAAGGTGCTCAGAGGAGGAGGCATTTTGGTTACAAACAGGAGTTATCTCAGACCTTGAGGACAACGTCTGTTTGAAGGAGGAGGTATTTGTTACACCTGATTCCGGACTGATGAGCTGGAGCTACCACGGTGGAGCCTAGTTGCAAACTGAGCAGGGCTATGAGTCCTTTCCGTATAGAGGTTACCTTGGATTGAAGGGAGCTCAAAGCAGTGGGGCAGCGGCGCTTTCCGGAGAAGTGGGGGGGGTCGTCGTCCATCTGGCAAAGAGTAGAGGGCAGCGGCGCTTTTCGTGGGGTCGTCGTCCGTCCGTTGTCGGCTGCGGCGCTCTGGGATGGTCGTCGTCCGTCCATAGCCGGCTGCGGCGCTCTGGGATGGTCGTCGTCCGTCCATAGCCGGCTGCGGCGCTATGAGACGGGGGGAAGGGATGGTTCGGATGGACTTCGCCGTTCTTTCTCTTCTCTCCTCGGGCGGGCAAGGTCAATTGAGAGCGACGGTGAAACTGTTGATCTTTTGGGGGAAACCAGGCGCGCAGAGGAAAAGAGGAAGCGCGGGGAATTTTTTTCCCCGAAAGTGCTCATCAATGTATAATTATTAACCTCTCATCCATACATGTGTATCATATATATTGCAGAATAATTATTAACCTACATGAATCATATACATTGCATATATAAATATATATATATATATATATATATATATATATGCAATGTATATGATTCATGTAGGTTAATAATTATTCTGCAATAATATCACATAAGGGTGTTAAATAATTGTTGGTTCTGGGTAAAAAAAATGAATCGGCCCAGTCAATCTCGGACCCAATCTAAAATTGAATTTTTTTAGCAAAATATTTCAAAGACTATTTTGTATGTAAAATAGTAGACACATATGTATAACATGTAAATATAGACGTTGATTAGTTACTCTGTTATAATATCACACATGGTGTTAAAAAGTGGTTTTGAGTCAGTCAATTTTGGGACAAAACATGGCCCAGTTAGAGAGTTCAATTGTCAGTGTCAGACCCAAATACAAAACTAGATTTTAATTGTTCGAATGGTGTCTCAATTGAGAATGACCCAGATTGAAAACATTAGATTCGAAAGAAAACTCTGAGCCAGATTCGACAATGAATATAAAAAAAATATCTGATTAGATGTTTATGATTATATTTTGTGTGATAAAATATTGGGTGGTCGGTTCCGGGTCAAAACATCTACCCAGAGTGAAAAAATTGTCATTCTCACATGACCACACAAAATTAAATTTTGTTCAATCGACCTCTCAAACTAAAACCAACCCATATTAAAAAAATTAAAGCCCAAAAAGAACTCGGACCCATATTTGACAATAATTTTATATGAAAAAATAATTAATTATTTGATTACATGTTCATGATAAAATTCTCTAATAAAAAAATTAGGTTTAGCTCGGTTCCGTGTATATAAAACAAGTCAGAGTCTATTGCATAATCTTGGCATATAACAATGGATTAATTATAGCGTATTGTATGACTATGGTCTATACATGTAGCTATTACAACGGGAGACCAGACAGAAGAAGACTTGCAGTGGCACAAGGAGAGGGAGTGCTTGTTCTGGTTTTGGAGGTGGGACTTTGGCGTCGTTCTATTTCCGGAGCGGGAGCGAGAGCTAGAGTGAGGGTTTGGCACCGTTGTTTTGTTTTCGGAGCGGTAGATATAGAACGGAAGGGAGGCATGTATTGGAAAGTAATCCACCATCTAAATGAATTAGGATTCAATAAGTTACAAAAAAGGAAACTGCAATTGTTGTTTAAAATCAACGGCTGATCCATTTAAACAATTATGATTATCTAAAAAGAAAAGGATAAATGTCCACAATCAAATGGATCCTCTTCACGGAAGTAAAAGAGAGAATGGTTGGTTTAATATGGTTAATATTGGTTAGGAAAAAAGTTAATGAGGGTCAGGAGAAATCCTTGGGTAAATTAAATAATAGTCTGGGATACATTTCCATAAGGCCAGGGATAATGCTTTGGGAAAAATTAATATACTCATCAAGGACAGCATCACAAGGGTCAGGGATAAGCCTTCGGAAAAATTAATACACTTGTCAGAGATTATGTCCTTGAGGAAAAAACCTTCGGTCTTGTTGAGTTTTGTAGTAGTGAAACAATGCTAAGTGAGTATATTTTTAAACAATTCGGAAATAAATTGTTTTATTCGGGATAATACGTGAAAATGCATAAATGACAAATAAAACACAAATAATTCGTAAAATTCGGGGAAAATACGTGTTTAATACGAAATTCAGGTGTACCATACATCTAATAAAAAATTTGCATATTATACGCGAATATATGAAAAATTCAGAGAATTATGTGAATATGATGTGTTGTTTAACTATGGTCTTTTACAATATGTAGCTATTACAACATGTGATATCATGTTGTGTAATTATATTATATTACAATGGTTTAGTTTACGTTGTGTAATGGAGGTCTATTACAACGATGTTTTATATGTATATATTACAACATGTTACAACATGTTGTGTAATTATAATATATAACAACATGTTGGAGTCGGTTGTCTCATGTTGGGATATAACAACGAGTTTTAATATGTTGTATTATGGTGGTCTATTACAACATGTACCAAATTCAACATGTAAAGGCATGTTGTATAATTAATACATACTACAACGGGTGAGTCTGCGTTGTGTAATGATGGTCTATTACAACATGTGACTATTACAACGGGTCAAAATATATTGTGTAATTAACATATTTTACAACGGTATTGAATATGTTGTGATACTGCAACCTATTACAACACTTTAGCAGTTGTTGTAGTATCCTCCTATACTACAACAAGTTTGGCATGTTGTAAGTGACTTGTGTTGTATAAAATATACAATATACAACACAAAAATGGGCTTGTTGTGATAAGTATGCTAACTACAACACAATCATCAAAACTATTGTCTATCTCCCGTTGTAAAAAACATTTTCTGTAGTAGTGTATATAATTTAAATTTTTGTGTGAAGTTATTTCCTAATAATATATCTTGTTGCTCATATTCAGGAGTATAGAATGGTGGACATGGAATTATATAATTTCCTAAAATAATTTTAGGTTTTCTAACTCCATGAGTTAATTCATGTCTTTTTCCTATAAAATCTTTTACATATAATGTAGGTAATGTTGTAATATATTTTTCAGGAAAGCGTTATCTTCGGGCAATGCAAGTTCCTGCACCTGTATCCAGGAATGCATGAAAGTATTCTATTTTATATTCTTTGTATACAATTCCTGCTACTATATATACACTATATATACTAGTCATTTTCTTTTTTCCAAAAATATTCTTGGTTATTATGTGTAAAATATAGTCCTTCACTTTGTAGTGAAAATGGTTTCATTTGTTGTAATGCACTCATTCCTAGTATAATTTCTATGTCATCATTATGACTATCTGATTGTACATAGAGTGTTATATCAATTTTTATATCTTGTATTTCAATTGGAACAATGGCCTGATGTGTAATTTCATATTCTTGTCCATCAAAATTCGTATATGCATAAGGTGATCCTATAAGTATTTTTTCTATATAAGGTATCATTCCGTGTTGGATAAATGAAGCTCCTGCCCCTGAATCTATTAATATTGTAGTCATATTCCATTCTTGTCCATTCAAATATTTTCCATATAATTTATAATTTCTAGCATTTCTATTGTCTGCTAAAATTCTTAAAATTGTCGTTCTTGGCAAATTTCTTAATATTGGTCGTAATCATCCATTATATCTATCCATGCTTGCTCTAGCTTCTTCTATTCTATCTCCATTTGTTAATTGTAATTGATTTCTCTCATATCGTAATCTCCTTGGGATTTTATTATCTATTACTAGGGTTTTTTCTGAAACATCTATGTTTATGTTTTCTCGTATTTCTATTTCTAATATTATATCTGGCTTAGTAATTTTTCCTATATCTTTGAATATATTAGGAAGCATTATAATATCTTTATCTTCAAATTTTTCAGAGTGATGTGTATTACTAAGAGCATAGCTTATTATATATGTTATCGAGTAAAGAATGGATCCTTTTTTATGAATTCTGTTCTTTGAAAATCCTGTATTAAACTTAAGGTTCTGTTTATATTATTATCTCTAATATTTACACTTATCTTTGGATAAATATTAAAGATTAGTTTCTGATGACTAAGATTTCCCTGTAATATTCCTAAAGTAGCATCTCTTCTATCATTAATCATATTATCCATTAATACAATATTTATAGGTGAATCTATTCCTTCTCTAAAATTTTCTTTAATCATCATTTGAATAGCTCCTATGTGAATCCATCCTATTTTAGATCTATCTTTTATTTTTTCCATTTTTCTCATTAAGTCTTCCTTTCGTAGTAAAGGTATATTTATTCTATTTCTAGTATATTCTATTTGCATAGGCATTTCTCTATTAGTTATTCCATAATAGAAAATATGTTTTCTTTGAGTAATCTTTTCAAAGATAGATGTTCTAAATCCATCAGAGTTTTCTAATCTTAATTCGGTGTTTCTTATTCTATTAAATAATTTTCTATCTATTAATACTTCTTGCAAGAAGTTTCCTGCTTCTTCCTGATATTCTTCTATTATTTCTTCTTCAGTCTGATTCTGTGTCTGAGAAATAATAGATTGATCCATCGGATTGTTCATCATCAGTTATTTGGACAAATTCTTGAATATTTTCGATCTCAGAAAGTTCTTCTTCTATAATTTCCTCGAATTGCTTTTGATTAATCTTCTTAGATCCTCTTTTTGGACATTCATTAGCATAATGTCCTATTTCCTGACATATAAAGCATTTACATTCTTTTGGTTTCTTTTTATTATAATTTTTCTTTCTTCTGTAATATTTTTGTTTCAGTTTAGGTTTAAATCCAAACCTTTTCCTTTTCTTGAATTTATATTTGTTTTTTCTATTGTACCTCATTGGTTCACATCCTATGGTTATTCGATGAGTTAATTGGGAACAACAAAGTCCTTGTTTTACTACTTTATTTGTTTTTCTACTTAGTGTGGCTTCTGCACACCATTCTTCTTATTTCATTCTTAGAAATTCTATTCGTCCTCCTAATGTATCTGCTCTTTGTCCGATATATTGAGGATATAATTGCATCGCTTTAAATCCCCATGGGTTGGGTACCTTGGTATAAAATAAGTTTAATAAACTCTTACTGGTAACATTTTCTTTATCCATTCTATCATATATTTTATAAAAATAATCCTGAAATTTACATATATATTCATCAATCCGGCACATATCACAGAGTTTTAAGTTATATAATAAAAAGATAAATATCTGTTTTTCTTTTTCTTTTTCTGTGTCTTTATTTACATTCCACGTTTCACCTAAAAATTCTCTTCTAAATTCATACTCATAATTATTTACTACTTGGGCTAATGTAGTTGCCGCTCCTTTTACTGCTTCTTTATCATTGTCATTTAATCCTTTCCACCAATCTGCTACGATTCCTAGGAAGGTTAAATGACAAAATATTGATGTTGTTTCTACGTCATAGCTTTGTGATGTTATTGATAAATATGTGGCTTTTGCCCATCTTGTTATGGCTTCGTCTATATTTCTTACACAATTTAAATTTAAATAAATTCCGTTAGCACTAATATATTCTTGATTCATATAATCAACTGGGGTTTCTATAGCAATATTACTTGGTCTTCTATCTGATGCCCAGTTTATTCCTTTGTATCAATTTCTATCAGTAGGTTTTCTTCGAAAACTAGGATTTGACTGGTATCTAATTCTTGATTGTTCTGGTATCTCATCTTGTTCGCTAGGGATTGTTGTTGGCATGGTAACCTGACTTCCAGAACTTTCTCCCTGTGGTGGTTTCATGTTTACTGTTCTAACTTTTTCCGTTAATCTTACTATTTCTTGACTTAGTCTAATTCTTCTGCTTCGGCTTCTAAGTATCTATTTTCTAATTGTTTGATTTTAAAGTAGTCTGTTTCTTCTATCTGAAGAGGACATAGACTTATTTCATTTCCACTCGTTTGGAATAGGTTTATTTTTTATAAACATTCGTTATTTTGTTTTTCATACAAATATTCCATTGTTCTTTGTAATTCTACTATCATTTCTTGGATTTTCTGAAAGTTCTTCGAATGGTTTTCATGAACCTGTACTTCTAATTTCTTATACATATTATTCAATATTAACTTCAAATTCCAGATCTAAAGCTTCGTATATGTTATTATCTTCTAACTCGTTAAATTCGTTCCTCAAAATTTTATCTTTGTATTTTGAATCGTTACATGGCTCTGATACCACTTCGTTGGTGTAGAAATTTTTGATTATGTTATCATGCTTTGAAAACATACTCGAACTGCCCTTATGGGTGTTGTATGCTTTCTCTGCTTTATCATTTTGTCTATAATTATTACAATTTTTAGACTGGATTCTTAATATCTTCTCCTTTATACGACAAATTTTTCACATAATTAAATTCATAGTGTAAGAAACTAGCATCCAGAAAGAAGATGATAACACTCTGAGTATCATAGATAGCAAGATAATATGTATACCTGTGTTGCCCACCTCGCTTCCTCTTATCTTCAACGCCAGACAATCTTCTCTTAACGATTTCTAAGAGAAGTACTCCTTAGACTTCGACGTTCCGGATCTCAGACTCCTCATCATCCTATAGCTTTCATGTCCCCGTGTCCTTATGCACTTCTTTGCTTGGTCAGACTTCTAGACGATGGCCTCCGGGACGGAATAAGGGAGAGATAACTCTCGACCGATGAAGATAGAAAGAACTGGGGGTGTAACGGGTTACACACTATCTTTCCTACTCTATGATAGTACAAGGATTATGATCTTCAAGCTGGAGCTTGCTTCCTACATTTATGGAATTAACACACCACTTCGTTGGTGCATAAATATTTAATTATGTTATCATGCTTTGAAAACATACTCGAACTGCCCTTATGGGTGTTGTATGCTTTCTCAGCTTTATCATTTTTTCTATAATTATTACATTTTTTAGACTAGATTCTTAATATCTTCTCCTTTATACTACGAATTTTTCGTATAATTAAATTCAAAGTGTAAGAAACTAGCATCCAGAAAGAAGACGATAACACTCTGAGTATCATAGATAGCAAGATAATCTAAATACCTGTGTTGCCCACCTCACCTCCTCTTATCTTCAACGCCAATCGATCTTCTCTTAACGATTTCTAAGAGAAGTACTCCTTAGACTTTGACGTTCCGGATCTCAGACTCCTCATCATCCTATAGCCTTCATGTCCCCGTGTCCTTATGCACTTCTTTGCTTGGTCGGACTTCTAGACAATGGCCTCCGGGATGGAATAAGGGAGAGATAACTCTCGACCGATGAAGATAAAAACAACTGGGGGTGTAACAGGTTACACACTATCTTTCCTACTCTATGATAGTACAAGGATTATGATCTTCAAGCTGGAGCTTGCTTCCTACACTTATGGAATTAACACGCAAGAATCATCTCAAGAACTCGAAATGGAATTTGCAATAGAATTAGGGAATCAAGACTCTGCTCTTTTATTGCAAGACTTAATGTACATACATAGCTACTCTTGGGACTCTCTCCAAGTACGAGTGTCCCTCCTACTAGTCTTCGAGAGCTAATATAAACTCTCTCTTCTTTACATTGATGCTTCTTTCTTTTTTCTTTATATGGTTGCCGCACACCTGTCCGGTGGCAAGCGTTCTACTTTTTGAAATCTTTCTCCAACGCACATCTGTCTGGTGGATAGCTCTTTGTCGTCTTTTCTTCTTGCGAGTGTCTTCTTACGTCATTGATGATGTGTTCTCTTCTAGAATTCTTTTATCGGCTCGTGCTGCTGTGGCTATCTCTTTCCATTTTATCTTGACATGTGGGGCATATTTTTCCTTCATGTCTTCTGAGTTGGCAAAATATCTGCTGACATCTGTTGCTTGATCTGATTTGTCCGGTTTCTATTCTTTTTAGAAACCTCTCTAAATTGATTTTTGTGGATGTATTAGCTCTTCTTGTATTGGATAGAATAATTGTGTTATCTGAAGCTTTATGAAGTCCACTTCGGTTTTCATTAATTAATTTTTCCAATACTTGGCAAAGGACTTTTAATCCTAATGCCCTTCTTGTTTCAATAAATTCCTTGTTACCTTGTTCTCTTCAAAAATTCTTTTCTGTAATCTGCGTCAATTTGTTTGACGTATTCTGGGGAAGATACCCCAATTTGAATGCAGTGTATTGGACTGAATTTCTTTAGTTCTTCCCAGTCCTCCGATGCTGAGAAAATCTTGATATAAATGTCACTAGTAGGTTTTACTAGTGGACTATTGTTTTTAAATTCTCTAACTGCTCTGGCAATATCTTGGGGCAGTCCTTGTATTTCCCCAAGGTCTTGGCTTAAATATATTAAATTTGCTGCTCCGATTCTGAAACAGTCTCTGATGATTCTTGGATCAGCTTCTTTGTCAAAGTTAATCCTGGGATATATTCCGGTATGATATGGAATACATGTTTCTGTTGTTTTGAGATTGTAAACAATCTCTAATAAAGTTCTATATTCATTTTCATTTTTTGCAAGACTCAATTCCAGGTCATACTCATGCTCGTTCTGTGATACCCGGAATTTAAATATCTTTTCGGGCATCAATTTTATATTTTCCTCTTTATTGCGGGGTTCTTTCTCCGAAGAAATCATATTCTCCGCTGTTAGGCGGGAACTATTTTCTGAAGAAATAGCAGTTTGAAAACTGCTTCTTGCCACTTGGCTACTTTCTTTCTCTGAGGAGATAGTATTCTCAGCTGTAAAGCTGGTCTTAGTAGTTTTAAAGCTGCTTTCTTTTACCATCAGGCTTGTATTTTCAATATTTTTTCTAACAGAATCAGAAATCTGGAGGGATATGTTTATCGGCCTTTTACCTGTCATTTTATCCGTCCTTGTTGTTTCTGATCCTTTTTGTTGAATCTCCCTTCTGAAGCAGTTTAAATCTGCAATTATTCCTGGAATGTCTTGTTTACTTTCTTCTATGTTATCAATAATTTTATCTTGCTTTTGGATCATCTCTACTAATTCTACGTAATTTTCTTGTAGCAAATTACAATTTCTTTGCAGTCGAGCTTCCAATTCTGCAAGTTTTTTATCAACCTTCTCAATTGTATTCTCTTGATAAAAAATCTGCAAGAACGTTAGTTTCTCCTTTAATAATTTTTATATCAAAAATATATTTTGCAAAGAATATTTGCCATCTACTAAGTATTTTATATTCTGGCATGGATGGTAAATTATTTTTAATAAAAGCTTTTACCTGGGTATTATCAACTCTTATTAGGAATTTTTTAGGTAATAAAAAATAGGAAAAATTTTTAATTCCCTTTTTTAATGCTAATAATTCCTTTTCGTTTGAGTGATATCTTTTTTCTGTATCTGTAAATCTTCCAGATGTATATCTGCATATTTTTTCCTTTTGTTCGTCTTTTTTTTTAAGACTGCTCCCCAAATTCTTCTGAGGCGTCAGTTTCTATTATTAAGTCGCCGTTTTCTAAAGGAAGATCTAATCTTGGTAGATTTTTACATTTTTCTTTTATAAATCTAACATGATTTATGAGTTCCTCTGTCATAAGAAAAATAGTATTTTTCTTTAATAGTTTTTGTAAGGGATTTCTTAATTTTGCCAAATTTTCTATGAATTGTTCAGCGTAATTTAAACATCCTAAAAATCTTTGTAATTGTTTTTTATCTTCTATTTTATCCGGAAACATAACAATTTTTTCTACAATATGTTCTTGTAGTTCTATCCCGCTTGAGTCCAACTTTAGTCCTAAGAATTCTATTCTGGATTTATAAATTTCTGTTTTCTTTTTAGATAATACTATCCCTGCTTTTTGGCAAAGAAGGGAAAATATTTGTAAATGTTTATAATGTTCGTTCTCATTTTTACTAGCTATTAAAATGCCATCAACATATACTAGACAAAAAGAATTATATGGTTCAAATACTTTGTCCATTCTTCTTTGATATATCTGCGGAGCATTTTTTAATCCAAAAGGCATTACTGTCCATTCATAATGTCCTTGTGGAGTACTAACTGTTGTTAATGGTATACTTTTTTCATCTATTCGTATTTGGTAAAATCCCGATTTACAGTCAAATTTTGAATAAATATTTTTTCCTCTTGTCATATTTATTAAAGTTTCTTTATGTGGAAGAAAATATCCATCAAACTTGGTATATTGATTTAGTTGCTTATAATTTACTACCATTCTAGCTTTTCCTCTTTTTATTTCTGCATGGTTTCTTACCATGAATGTTGGACTAGAATGAGGGCTTTTTCATTTCTGTATTAATTGTGATGTCTCTAATTCTTGTAATTGGGTACGGAATTCTTCAATATCAACATGATTATATCTCATGGGTTTTACTCTGATTATTTTATTTTCATCAATTAGTTCTATTATAACCCATTCTTGACTGATATTCCAAAGGGCTAATGGATTATCACTATAGTTCTTTTCAAATAATACCTCAATATCTTGTATATTGAGTTGTGCAATGATTCTCCCTTTTATTGGTTGTTTTTTATTTGTAATATAAACACCATGTCTATTGTGAAAATAAAATTTGTTTCTTTTATATGCTTTTGTACTCTTTTTACTATAATCCAATGATCACAGGGTGTTAATAACTGAATATAATTTTGATGTTGTATATATAATTTAAATTTTTGTGTGAAGTTATTTCCTAATAATATATCTTGTTGCACATATTCAGGAGTATAGAATGGTGGACATGGAATTATATAATTTCCTAAAATAATTTTAGGTTTTCTAACTCCATGAGTTAATTCATGTCTTTTTCCTATAAAATCTTTTCCATATAATGTAGGTAATGTTGTAATATATTTTTCAGGAAAGCATTGTCTTCGGGCAATGCAAGTTCCTACACCTGTATCCTGGAATGCATGAAAGTATTCTATTTTATAATCTTCGTATACAATTCCTGCTACTATATATACACTATATATACTAGTCATTTTCTTTTTTCCAAAAATATTCTTGGTTATTATGTGTAAAATATAGTCTTTCACTTTGTAGTGAAAATGGTTCCATTTGTTGTAATGCACTCATTCCTAGTATAATTTCTATGTCATCATTACGACTATCTGATTGTACATAGAGTGTTATATCAATTTTTATATCTTGTATTTCAATTGGAACAATGGCCTGATGTGTAATTTCATATTCTTGTCCATCAAAATTCGTATATGCATAATGTGATCCTCTAGGTATTTTTTCTATATAAGGTATCATTCCTTGTTGGATAAATGAAGCTCCTGCCCCTGAATCTATTAATATTGTAGTCATATTCCATTCTTGTCCATTAAAATATTTTCCATATAATTTATAATTTCTAGCATTTCTATTGTCTGCTAAAATTCTTAAACTTGTCGTTCTTGGCAAATTTCTTAATATTGGTCGTAATCTTCCATTATATCTATCCATGCTTGCTCTAGCTTCTTCTATTCTATCTCCATTTGTTAATTGTAATTGATTTCCCTCATATCGTAATCTCCTTGGGATTTTATTATCTGTTACTAGGGGTTTTTCTGAAACATCTATGTTTATGTTTTCTGGTATTTCTATTTCTGATATTATATCTGGCTTAGTAATTTTTCCTATATCTTTGAATATATTAGGAAGCATTATAATATCTTTATCTTCAAATTTTTCAGAGTGATGTGTATTACTAAGAGCATAGCTTATTATTTACGTTATCGAGTAAGGAATGGATCCTTTTTTCATGAATTTTGTTCTTTGAAAATCCTGTATTAAACTTAAGGTTTTGTTTATATTATTATCTCTAATATTTACACTTATCTTTGGATAAATATTAAAGATTAGTTTCTGATGACTAAGATTTCCCTGTAATATTCATAACGTAGCATCTCTTCTATCATTAATCCTATTATCCATTAATACAATATTTATAGGTGAATCTATTCCTTCTCTAAAAGTTGCTTTAATCATCATTTGAATAGCTCATATGTGAATCCATCCTATTTTAGATCTATCTTTTATTTTTTCCATTTTTCTCATTAAGTCTTCCTTTCGTAGTAAAGGTATATTTATTCTATTTCTAGTATATTCTATTTGCATAGGCATTTCTGTTTTAGTTATTCCATAATAGAAAATATATTTTCTTTGAGTAATATTTTCAAAGAGAGATGTAGACAAAAAGAATTGAGTGATGTTCTTCCTCATTTTTACTAGCTATTAAAATGTCATCAACATATACTAGACAAAAAGAATTATATGGTTCTAATACTTTGTCCATTCTTCTTTGATATATCTGCAGAGCATTTTTTAATCCAAAAGGAATTACAGTCCATTCATAATGTCCTTGTGGAGTGTCCTCTTCAGATAGAAGATACAGACGAGTTTAAAATCAAATAATTAGAAAATAGATACTTAGAAGCCGAAGCAGAAGTATTAGACAGTCTAAGTCAAGATATAGTAAGATTAACAGAAAAAGATAGAACAGTAAATATGAAACCACTACAGGGAGAAAGTTCTGGAAGTCAGGTTACCATGCCAACAACAATCCCTAGCGGACAAGATGAGATACCAGAACAATCAAGAATTAGATACCAGTCAAATCCTAGTTTTAGAAGAAAACCTACTGACAGAAATAAATACGAAGGAATAAACTGGGTATCAGATAGAATATTTTTGAAAATATATTCAAAGAAAATATATTAGAAATAGAATAACTAATATACTAGAAAATATTACTCAAAGATAACATATTTTCTATTTTGAAACATATAATTCTTTTTGTCTACATCTCTCTTTGAAAATATTACTCAAAGAAAATATATTTTCTATTATGGAATAACTAATAGAGAAATGCGTATGCAAATAGAATATACTAGAAATAGAATAAATATACCTTTACTATGAAAGGAAGACTTAATGAGAAAAATGGGAAAAATAAAAGATAGATCTAAAATAGGATGGATTCACATAGGAGCTATTCAAATGATGATTAAAGCAACTTTTAGAGAAGGAATAGATTCACCTATAAATATTATATTAATGGATAATAGGATTAATGATAGAATAGATGCTACGTTAGGAATATTGCAGGGAAATCTTAGTCATCAGAAACTAATCTTTAATATTTATCCAAAGATAAGTGTAAATATTAGAGATAATAATATAAACATAACCTTAAGTTTAATACAGGATTTTCAAAGAACAGAATTCATGAAAAAAGGATCCATTCCTTACTCGATAACGTATATAATAAGCTATGCTCTTAGTAATACACATCACTCTGAAAAATTTGAAGATAAAGATATTATAATGCTTCCTAATATATTCAAAGATATAGGAAAAATTACTAAGCCAGATATAATATCAGAAATAGAAATACCAGAAAACATAAACATAGATGTTTCAGAAAACCCCTAGTAACAGATAATAAAATCCCAAGGAGATTACGATATGAGGGAAATCAATTACAATTAACAAATGGAGATAGAATAGAAGAAGCTAGAGCAAGCATGGATAGATATAATGGATGATTACGACCAATATTAAGAAATTTTCCAAGAACGACAAGTTTAAGAATTTTAGCAGACAATAGAAATGCTAGAAATTATAAATTATATGGAAAATATTTTAATGGACAAGAATGGAATATGACTACAATATTAATAGATTCAGGGGCAGAAGCTTCATTTATCCAACAAGGAATGATACCTTATATAGAAAAAATACCTATAGGATCACTTTATGCATATACGAATTTTGATGGACAAGAATATGAAATTACACATCAGGCCATTGTTCCAATTGAAATACAAGATATAAAAATTGATATAACACTCTATGTACAATCAGATAGTCGTAATGACGACATAGAAATTATACTAGGAATGAGTGCATTACAACAAATGGAATCATTTTCACTACAAAGTGAAGGACTATATTTTACACATAATAACCAAGAATATTTTTGGAAAAAAGAAAATGACTAGTATATATAGTGTATATATAGTAGCAGGAATTGTATACGAAGAATATAAAATAGAATACTTTCATGCATTCCTGGATACAGGTGCAGAAACTTGCATTGCCCGAAGACAATGCTTTCCTGAAAAATATATTAAGACATTACCTACATTATATGGAAAAGATTTTACAGGAAAAAGACATGAATTAACTCATGGAGTTAGAAAACCTAAAATTATTTTAGGAAATTATATAATTCCATGTCCACCATTCTATACTCCTGAATATGTGCAACAAGATATATTATTAGGAAATAACTTCACACAAAAATTTAAATTATATATACAACATCAAAATTATATTCAGTTATTAACACCATGTGATCATTGGATTACAGTAAAAAGAGTACATAAAGCATATAAAAGAAACAAATTTAATTTTTGCAGCAAACGTGGTGATTATATTACAAATAAAAAACAACCAATAACAGGGAGAATCATTGTACAACTCAATATACAAGATATTGAGGCATTATTTGAAAAGAACTATATTGATAATCCATTAGCTATTTGGAATATCAGTCAAGAATGGGCTACAATCGAACTAATTGATGAAAATAAAATAATTAGAGTAAAACCCATGAGATATAATCCTGTTGATATTGAAGAACTAATTTTTGTATATATAATTTAAATTTAATAAGACTTCATGTCTTATTAAATTTTTGATTCTGTTCCGGATCTCAGACTCCTCATCATTAGATTAGAGACATCAACAGTTCGATTTTTGGAAATTATATAATTCCATGTCCACCATTCTATACTCCTGAATATGCGCAACAAGATATATTATTAGGAAATAACTTCACACAAAATTTAAATTATATATACAACAATTTGTTCTTCAATATCAACAGGATTCTATCTCATGGGTTTTACTCTGATTATTTTATTTTCATCAATTAGTTCGATTGTAGCCCATTCTTGATTGATATTCCAAAGGGCTAATGGATTATCACTATAGTTCTTTTCAAATAATGCCTCAATATCTTGTATATTGAGTTGTGCAATGATTCTCCCTGTTATTGGTTGTTTTTTATTTGTAATATAATCACCACGTTTGCTGCGAAAATTAAATTTGTTTCTTTTATATGCTTTTTGTACTCTTTTTACTGTAATCCAATGATCACAGGGTGTTAATAACTGAATATAATTTTGATGATGTATATATAATTTAAATTTTTGTGTGAAGCTATTTCCTAATAATATATCTTGTTGCGCATATTCAGGAGTATAGAATAGTGGACATGGAATTATATAATATCCTAAAATAATTTTAGGTTTTCTAACTCCATGAGTTAATTCATGTCTTTTTCCTGTAAAATCTTGTCCATATAATGTAGGTAATGTTGTAATATATTTTTTAGGAAAGCATTGTCTTCGGGCAATGCAAGTTCCTGCACCTGTATCCAGGAATGCATGCAAGTATTCTATTTTATATTCTTCGTATACAATTCCTGCTACTTTATATACACTATATATACTAGTCATTTTCTTTTTTCCAAAAATATTCTTGGTTATTATGTGTAAAATATAGTCCTTCACTTTGTAGTGAAAATGGTTCCATTTGTTGTAATGCACTCATTCCTAGTATAATTTCTATGTCGTCATTACGACTATCTGATTGTACATAGAGTGTTATATCAATTTTTATATCTTGTATTTCAATTGGAACAATGGCCTTATGTGTAATTTCATATTCTTGTCCATCAAAATTCGTATATGCATAAGGTGATCCTATAGGTATTTTTTCTATATAATGTATCATTCCTTGTTGGATAAATGAAGCTCCTGCCCCTGAATCTATTATTATTGTAGTCATATTCCATTCTTGTCCATTAAAATATTTTCCATATAATTTATAATTTCTAGCATTTCTATTGTCTGCTAAAATTTTTAAACTTGTCGTTCTTGGCAAATTTCTTAATATTGGTCATAATCTTCCATTATATATATCCATGCTTGCTCTAGCTTCTTCTATTCTATCTCCATTTGTTAATTGTAATTGATTTCCCTCATATCGTAATCTCCTTGGGATTTTATTATCTGTTACTAGGGGTTTTTCTTAAACATCTATGTTTATGTTTTCTGGTATTTCTATTTCTGATATTATATCTGGCTTAGTAATTTTTCCTATATCTTTGAATATATTAGGAAGCATTATAATATCTTTATCTTCAAATTTTTAGAGTGATGTGTATTACTAAGAGCATAGCTTATTATATACGTTATCGAGTAAGGAATGGATCCTTTTTTCATGAATTCTATTCTTTGAAAATCCTGTATTAAACTTAAGGTTCTGTTTATATTATTATCTCTAATATTTACACTTATCTTTGGATAAATATTAAAGATTAGTTTCTGATGACTAATATTTCCCTGTAATATTCCTAACGTAGCATCTCTTCTATCATTAATCCTAGTATCCATTAATACAATATTTATAGGTGAATCTATTCCTTCTCTAAAAGTTGCTTTAATCATCATTTGAATAGCTCCTATGTGAATCCATCCTATTTTAGATCTATCTTTTATTTTTCCATTTTTCTCATTAAGTCTTCCTTTCGTAGTAAAGGTATATTTATTCTATTTCTAGTATATTCTATTTGCATAGGCATTTCTCTATTAGTTATTCCATAATAGAAAATATATTTTCTTTGAGTAATATTTTCAAAGAGAGATGTTCTAAATCCATCAGAGTTTTCTAATCTTAATTTGGTGTTTCTTATTCTATTAAATAATTTTCTATCTATTAATACTTCTTGCAAGAATTTCCTGCTTCTTCCTGATATTCTTCTATTATTTCTTCTTCGGTCTGCAGCTGTGTCTGAGAAATAATAGATTGATCCATTGGATTGTTCATCATCAGTTATTTCGACAAATTCTTGAATATTTTCAATCTCAGAAAGTTCTTCTTCTATAATTTCCTCGAATTGCTTTTGATTAATCTTCTTAGATCCTCTTTTTGGACATTCATTAGCATAATGTCCTATTTCCTGACATATAAAGCATTTACATTCTTTTGGTTTCTTTTTATTATAATTTTTCTTTCTTCTGTGATATTTTTGTTTCGGTTTAGGTTTAAATCCAAACCTTTTCCTTTTCTTGAATTTATATTTGTTTTTTCTATTGTACCTCATTGGTTCACATTCTATGGTTATTGGATGAGTTAATTGGGAACAACAAAGTCCATGTTTTACTAGTTTATTTGTTTTTCTATTTAGTGTGGCTTCTGCACACCATTCTTCTAATTTCATTCTTAGAAATACTATTCGTCCTCCTAATGTATCTGCTCTTTGTCCGATATATTGAGGATATAATTGCATCGCTTTAAATCCCCATGGGTCGGGTACCTTGGTATAAAATAAGTTTAATAAACTCTTACTGGTAACATTTTCTTTATCCATTCTATCATATATTTTATAAAAATATTCCTGAAATTTACATATATATTCATCAATTCAGCACATATCACAGAGTTTTAAGTTATATAATAAAAAGATAAATCTCTGTTTTTCTTTTTCTTTTTCTGTGTCTTTATTTACATTCCATGTTTCACCAAAAAATTCTCTTCTTAATTCATTCTCATAATTATTTACTACTTGGGCTAATGTAGTTGCCGCTCCTTTTACTTCTTCTTTATCGTTGTCAGTTAATCCTTTCCACCAATCTGCTACGATTCCTTGGAAGGTTAAATGACAAAATCTTGATGCTGTTTCTACATCATAGCTTTGTGATGTTATTGATAAATATGTGGCTTTTTCCCATCTTTTTATGGCTTCGTCTATATTTCTTACACAATTTAAATGTAAATAAATTCCGTTAGCACTAATATATTATTGATTCATATAATCAACTGGGGTTTCTATAACAATATTACTTGGTCTTCTATCTGATGCCCAGTTTATTCCTCCGTATCTATTAATGTCAGTAGGTTTTCTTCTAAAACTAGGATTTGACTGGTATCAAATTCTTGATTGTTCTGGTATCTCATCTTGTCCGCTAGGGATTGTTGTTGGCATGGTAACCTGACTTCCAGAACTTTCTCCCTGTAGTGGTTTCATGTTTACTGTTCTAACTTTTTCCGTTAATCTTACTATTTCTTGACTTAGACTGTCTAATTCTTCTGCTTCGGCTTCTAAGTATCTATTTTCTAATTGTTTGATTTTAAAGTAGTCTGTTTCTTCTATATGAAGAGGACATAGACTTAATTTGTTTCCACTTGTTTGGAATAGGTTTATTTTTTATAAACATTTGTTATTTTGTTTTTCATACAAATATTCCATTGTTCTTTGTAATTCTACTATCATTTCTTGGATTTTCTGAAAGTTCTTCGAATGGTTTTCATGAACCTCGTACTTCTAATTTCTTATACATATTATTCAATATTAACTTCAAATTCCAGATCTAAAGCTTCGTATATGTTATTATCTTCTAACTCGTTAAATTCGTTCCTCAAAATTTTATCTTTGTATTTTGAATCGTTACATGGCTCTGATACCACTTCGTTGGTGCAGAAATTTTTGATTCTATTATCATGCTTTGAAAACATACTCAAACTGTCCTTATGGGTGTTGTATGCTTTCTCAGCTTTATCATTTTGTCTATAATTCTTACATTTTTTAAACTGGATTCTTAATATCTTATCCTTTATACTACGAATTTTTCGAATAATTAAATTCATAGTGTAAGAAACTAGCATCCAGAAAGAAGACGATAACACTCTAAATATCATAGATAGCAAGATAATCTGTATACCTGTGCTTCCCACCTCGCTTCCTCTTATCTTCAACGCCAATCGATCTTCTCTTAACGATTTCTAAGGGAAGTACTCCTTAGATTTCGACGTTCCGGATCTCAGACTCCTCATCATCCTATAGCCTTCATGTCCCTGTGTCCTTATGCACTTCTTTGCTTGGTCGGACTTCTTGACAATGGCCTCCGGGATGGAATAAGGGAGAGATAACTCTCGACCGATGAAGATAGAAAGAACTGGGGGTGTAACTGGTTACACACTATCTTTCCTACTCTATGATAGTACAAGGATTATGATCTTCAAGCTGGAGCTTGCTTCCTACACTTATGGAATTAACACACCACTTCGTTGGTGCATAAATTTTTTATTCTGTTATCATGCTTTGAAAACATACTCGAACTGCCCTTATGGGTGTTGTATGCTTTCTCAGCTTTATCATTTTGTCTATAATTATTACATTTTTAGACTGGATTCTTAATATCTTCTCCTTTATACTACGAATTTTTCACATAATTAAATTCATAGTGTAAGAAACTAGCATCCAAAAAGAAGACGATAACACTCTGAGTATCATAGATAGCAAGATAATATGTATACATGTGTTTCCCACCTCGCTTCCTCTTATCTTCAACGCCAGTCGATCTTCTCTTAATGATTTCTAAGAGAAGTACTCCTTAGACTTCGACGTTCCGGATCTCAGACTCCTCATCATCCTATAGCCTTCATGTCCCCATGTCCTTATGCACTTCTTTGCTTGGTCGGACTTCTAGACGATGGCCTCCGGGATGGAATAAGGGAGAGATAACTCTCGACCGATGAAGATAGAAAGAACTCGGGGTGTAATGGGTTACACACTATCTTTCCTACTCTATGATAGTACAAGGATTATGATCTTCAAGCTGGAGCTTGCTTCCTACACTTATGGAATTAACACGCAAGCATCATCTCAAGAACTCAAAATGGAATCTACAATAGAATTAGGGAATCGAGACTCTGCTCTTTTATTGCAAGACTTAATGTACATACATAGCTACTCTTGGGACTCTTTCCAACTATGAGTGTCCCTCCCACTAGACTTCGAGAGCTTATATAGACTCTCTCTTCATTACATTGATGCTTCTTTCTTTTTTTCTTTACATGGTTTCCGCACACCTGTCCGGTGGCAAGCGTTCTACTTTTTGAAATCTTTCTCCAACGCACATCTGTCCGGTGGAGAGCTCTTTGTCATCTTTTCTTCTTGTGAGTGTCTTCTTACATCATTGATGACGTGTTATCTTCTAGAATGCTTTTATCGGCTCGTGCTGCTGTAGCTATCTCTTTCCATTTTATCTTGACATGCAGGGCATATTTTTCCTTCATGTCTTTTGAGTTGGCAAAATATCTGCTGACATCTGTTGCTTGATCTAATTTGTCCGGTTTCCGTTCTTTTTAGAAACCTCTCTAAATTGATTTTTGTGGATGTATTAGCTCTTCTTGTATTGGATAGAATAATTGTGTTATCTGAAGCTTTCTGAAGTCAACTTCAGTTTTCATTAATTAATTTTTCCAATACTTGGCAAAGGACTTTTAATCCTAATGCCCTTCTTGTTTCAACAAATTCCTTGTTAACCTTGTTCTTTTCAAATTCTTTTCTGTAATCTGCGTCAATTTCTTTGAAGTATTCTGGGGAAGATACCCCAATTTGAATGCAGTGTATTGGACTGAATGTCTTTAGTTCTTCCCAGTCCTCCGATGTTGAGAAAATCTTGATATAAATGTCACTAGTAGGTTTTACTAGTGGATTATTGTTTTAAAATTCTCTAACTGCTCTGGCAATATCTTGGGGCAGTCCTTGTATTTCCCCAAGGTCTTGGCTTAAATACTGAAACAGTCTCTGATTATTCTTGGATCAGCTCCTTTGTCAAAGTTAATCCTGGGATATATTCCCGTATGATCTGGAATACATGTTTCTGTTGTTTTGAGATTGTAAACAATCTCTAATAAAGTTCTATATTCATTTTCATTTTTTGCAAGACTCAATTGCAGGTCATACTCCTGCTCGTTCTGAGATACCCGGAATTTAAATATCTTTTCGGGCATCAGTTTTATATTTTCTGCTTTATTGCGGGATTCTTTCTCCGAAGAGATCATATTCTCCGCTGTTAGGCGGGAACTATTTTCTGAAGAAATAGCAGTTTGAAAATTGCTTTTTGCCACTTGGCTACTTTTTTTCTCCAAGGAGATAGTATTCTCAGCTGTAAAGCTGGTCTTAGCAGTTTTAAAGCTGCTTTCTTTTGCCATCAGGCTTGTATTTTCAATATTTTTTCAGACAGAATCAGAAATCTGGAGGGATATGTCTATCGGCCTTTTACCTGTCATTTTATCTGTCCTTGTTGTTTTTGATCCTTTTTGTTGAATCTCCCTTCCGAAGTAGTTTAAATCTACAATTATTCCTACAATGTCTTGTTTACTTTCTTCTATGTTATCAATAATTTTATCTTGCTTTTGGATCATCTCTACTAATTCTACGTAATTTTCTTGTAGAAAATTACAATTTCGTTGCAGTCGAGCTTCCAATTCTGCAAGTTTTTTGTCAACCTGCTCCATTGTATTCTCTTGATAAAAAATCTGCAAGAACGTTAGTTTCTCCTTTAATAATTTCTATATCAAAAATATATTCTGCAAAGAATGTTTGCCATGTACTTAGTCTTTTATATTCTGGCGTGAATGGTAAATTATTTTTAATAAAAGCTTTTATCTGGGTATTATTAACTCTTACTAGGAATTTTTTAGGTAATAAAAAATAGGAAATTTTTTTAATTCCCTTTTTTAATGCTAATAATTCCTTTTCGTTTGAGTGATATCTTTTTTCTGTATCTGTATATGTACCAGATGTATATCTGCATATTTTTTCCTTTTGTTCGTCTTTCTTTTTTAAGACTGCTCCCCAAAATTCTTCTGAGGAGTCGATTTCTATTATTAAGACGTCGTTTTCTAAAGGAAGATCTAATCTTGGTAGATTTTTACATTTTTCTTTTATAAATCTAACATGATTTATAAGTTCCTATGTCATAAGAAAAATAGTATTTTTCTTTAATAGTTTCTATAAGGGATTCCTTAATTTTGCCAAATTTTCTATGAATTGTTCAGCGTAATTTAAACATCCTAAAAATCTTTGTAATTGTTTTTTATCTTCTATTTTATCCGGAAACATAACAATTTTTTCTACAATATGTTCTTGTAGTTCTATTCCGCTTGAGTCCAACTTTAGTCGTAAGAATTCTATTCTGGATTTATAAATTTCTGTTTTCTCTTTAGATAATACTATCCCTGCTTTTTGGCAAAGAAGGGAAAATATTTGTAAATGTTTATAATGTTCTTCCTCATTTTTACTAGCTATTAAAATGTCATCAACATATACTAGACAAAAAGAATTATATGGTTCAAATACTTTGTCCATTCTTCTTTGATATATCTGCGCAGCATTTTTTAATCCAAAAGGCATTGGCGTCCATTCATAATGTCCTTGTGGAGTACTAAATGTTGTTCATGATATACTTTTTTCATCTAATCGTATTTGGTAAAATACCGATTTACAGTAAATTTTGAATAAATATTTTTTTCTCTTGTCATGTTTATTAAAGTTTCTTTATGTGGAAGAAAATATCCATCAAACTTGGTATATTGATTTAGTTGCTTATAATTTACTACCATTCTAGCTTTTCCTCTTTTTATTTGCACTTGTTTGGAATAGGTTTATTTTTTATAAACATTTGTTACTTTGTTTTTCATACAAATATTCCATTGTTCTTTGTAATTCTACTATCATTTCTTAGATTTTCTGAAAGTTCTTCGAATGGTTTTCATGAACCTGTACTTCTAATTTCTTATACATATTATTCAATATTAACTTCAAATTCCAGATCTAAAGCTTCGTATATGTTATTATCTTCTAACTCGTTAAATTCGTTCCTCAAAATTTTATCTTTGTATTTTGAATCGTTACATGGCTCTGATACCACTCCGTTGGTGCAGAAATTTTTGATTATGTTATCATGCTTTGAAAACATACTCGAACTGTCCTTATGGGTGTTGTATGCTTTCTCATCTTTATCATTTTGTCTATAATTATTACATTTTTTAGACTGGATTCTTAATACCTTCTCCTTTATACTACGAATTTTTCACATAATTAAATTCATAGTGTAAGAAACTAGCATCTAGAAAGAAGACGATAACACCCTGAGTATCATAGATAGCAAGATAATATGTATACCTATGTTTCCCACCTCGCTTCCTCTTATCTTCAACGCCAGTCGATCTTCTCTTAACGATTTCTAAGAGAAGTATTCCTTAGACTTCGACGTTCTAATCTCAGACTCCTCATCATCCTATAGCTTTCATGTCCCCGTGTCCTTATGCACTTCTTTGCTTGGTCAGACTTCTAGACGATGGCCTCTGGGATGGAATAAGGGAGAGATAACTCTCGACCGATGAAGATAGAAAGAACTGGAGGTGTAATGGGTTACACACTATCTTTCCTACTCTATGATAGTATAAGTATTATGATCTTCAAGCTGGTGTAACAGGTTACACACTATCTTTCCTACTCTATGATAGTACAAGGATTATGATCTTCAAGCTGGAGCTTGCTTCCTACACTTATGGAATTAACACGCAAGAATCATCTCAAGAACTCGAAATGGAATCTGCAATAGAATTAGGGAATCGAGACTCTGCTCTTTTATTGCAAGACTTAATGTACATACATATCTACTCTTGGGACTCTCTCCAACTACGAGTGTCCCTCCCTACTAGTCTTCGAGAGCTTATATAGACTCTCTCTTCGTTACATTGATGCTTCTTTCTTTTTTCTTTACATGGTTGCCGCACACCTGTCCGGTGGCAAGCGTTCTACTTTTTGAAATCTTTCTCCAACGCACATCTGTCTGGTGGAGAGCTCTTTGTCATTTTTTCTTCTTGCGAGTGTCTTCTTACTTCATTGATGACGTGTTCTCTTGTAGAATGCTTTTATCCGCTCGTGTTGTTGTGGCTATCTCTTTCCATTTTATCTTGACATGCAGGGCATATTTTTCCTTCATGTCTTCTAAGTTGGTAAAATATCTGCTGACATCTGTTGCTTGATCTGATTTGTCCAGTTTCTATTATTTTTAGAAACCTCTCTAAATTGATTTTTGTGGATGTATTAGCTCTTCTTGTATTGGATAGAATAATTGTGTTATCTGAAGCTTTATGAAGCCAACTTCGATTTTTATTAATTAATTTTTCCAATACTTGGCAAAAGACTTTTAATCCTAATGCCCTTCTTGTTTCAACAAATTCCTTGTTAACCTTGTTCTCTTCAAATTCTTTTCTGTAATCTGCGTCAATTTCTTTGACATAATCTGGGGAAGATACCCCAATTTGAATGCAGTGTATTGGACTGAATTTCTTTAGTTCTTCCCAGTCCTCTGATGCTGAGAAAATCTTGATATAAATGTCACTAGTAGGTTTTACTAGTGGACTATTGTTTTTAAATTCTTTAACTGCTCTGGCGATATCTTGGGGCAGTCCTTGTATTTCCCCAAGGTCTTGGCTTAAATATATTAAATTTGCTGCTCCAATTATGAAACAGTCTCTGATGATTCTTGGATCAGCTCCTTTGTCAAAGTTAATCCTGGGATATATTCCCGTATGATCTGGAATACATGTTTCTGTTGTTTTGAGATTGTAAACAATCTCTAATAAAGAACTATATTCATTTTCATTTTTTGCAAGACTCAATTGCAGGTCATACTCCTGCTCGTTCCGAGATACCCGGAATTTAAATATCTTTTCGGGCATCAGTTTTATATTTTCTACTTTATTGCGGGATTCTTTCTCCGAAGAGATCATATTCTCCGCTGTTAGGCGGGAACTATTTTTTGAAGTAAAATAGCAGTTTGAAAACTACTTCTTGCCACTTGGCTACTTTCTTTCTCTGAGGAGATAGTATTCTCAACTGTAAAGCTGGTCTTAGCAGTTTTAAATCTGCTTTCTTTTGCCATCAGGCTTGTATTTTCAATATTTTTTCTGACAGAATCAGAAATCTTGAGGGATATGTCTATCAGCCTTTTACCTGTCATTTTATCCGTCCTTGTTGTTTCTGATCCGTTTTGTTGAATCTCCCTTCTGAAGAAGTTTAAATCTGCAATTATTCCTACAATGTCTTGTTTACTTTCTTCTATGTGATCAATAATTTTATCTTGCTTTTGGATCATCTCTACTAATTCTACGTAATTTTCTTGTAGCAAATTACAATTTCGTTGCAGTCGAGCTTCCAATTCTGCAAGTTTTTTGTCAACCTACTCCATGGTATTCTCTTGATAAAAAATTTGCAAGAACGTTAGTTTCTCCTTTAATAATTTCTATATCAAAAATATATTCTGCAAAGAATGTTTGCCATCTACTTAGTCTTTTATATTCTGGCATGGATGGTAAATTATTTTTAATAAAAGCTTTTACTTGGGTATTATCAACACTTACTAGGAATTTTTTAGGTAATAAAAAATAGGAAATTTTTTTAATTCCCCTTTTAATGCTAATAGTTCCTTTTCGTTTGAGTGATATCCTTTTTCTGTATCTGTAAATGTTCCAGATGTATATATGCATATTTTTTCCTTTTGTTCGTCTTTCTTTTTTAAGACTTCTCCCCAAAATTCTTCTGAGGCATCAGTTTCTATTATTAAGTCATCGTTTTCTAAAGGAAGATCTAATCTTGGTAGATTTTTACATTTTTCTTTTATAAATATAACATGATTTATGAGATCCTCTGTCATAAGAAAAATAGTATTTTTCTTTAATAGTTTTTGTAAGGGATTCCTTAATTTTGCCAAATTTTCTATGAATTTTTCAGCGTCATTTAAACATCCTAAAAATCTTTGTAATTGTTTTTTATCTTCTATTTTATCAGAAAACATATCAATTTTTTCTACAATATGTTCTCGTAGTTCTATTCTGCTTGAGTCCAACTTTAGTCCAAAGAATTTTATTCTGGATTTACAATATTCCGTTTTCTTTTTAGATAATACTATCCCTTCTTTTTGGCAAAGAAGGGAAAATATTTGTAAATGTTTATAATGTTCTTCCTCATTTTTACTAGCTATTAAAATGTCATCAACATATACTAGACAAAAAAAATTATATGGTCCAAATACTTTGTCCATTCTTCTTTGATATATCTGCGGAGCATTTTTTAATCCAAAAGGCATTACCATCCATTCATAATGTCCTTGTGGAGTACTAAATGTTGTTAATGGTATACTTTTTTCATCTAATCGTATTTGGTAAAATCTCGATTTACAGTCAAATTTTGAATAAATATTTTTCCTCTTGGCATATTTATTAAAGTTTCTTTATGTGGAAGAAAATATCCATCAAACTTGGTATATTGATTTAGTTGCTTATAATTTACTACCATTCTAGCTTTTCCTCTTTTTATTTCTACATGGTTTCTTACCATGAATGCTGGACTAGAATGAGGGCTTTTTTATTTCTATATTAATTGTGATGTCTCTAATTCCTGTAATTGGGTACGGAATTCTTCAATATCAACATGATTATATCTCATGGGTTTTACTCTGATTATTTTATTTTCATCAATTAGTTCGATTATAGCTCATTCTTGACTGATATTCCAAAGGGCTAATGAATTATCACTATAGTTCGTTTCAAATAATGTCTCAATATCTTGTATATTGAGTTGTGCAATGATTCTCCCTATTATTGGTTGTTTTTTATTTGTAATATAAACACCATGTCTACTGTGAAAATAAAATTTGTTTCTTTTATATGCTTTTTGTACTCTTTTTACTGTAATCCAATGATCACAGGGTGTTAATAACTGAATATAATTTTGATGTTGTATATATAATTTAAATTTTTGTGTGAAGCTATTTCCTAATAATATATCTTGTTGCACATATTCAGGAGTATAGAATAGTGGACATGGAATTATATAATATCCTAAAATAATTTTAGGTTTTCTAACTCCATGAGTTAATTCATGTCTTTTTCCTGTAAAATTTTATTTTAACAGTAGACATGGTGTTTATATTACAAATAAAAAACAACCAATAAAAGGGAGAATCATTGCACAACTCAATATACAAGATATTGAGGTATTATTTGAAAAGAACTATAGTGATAATCCATTAGCCCTTTGGAATATCAGTCAAGAATGGGCTACAATAGAACTAATTGATGAAAATAAAATAATCAGAGTAAAGCCCATGAGATACAATCATGTTGATATTGAAGAATTCCGTACCCAATTACAAGAATTAGAGACATCACAATTAATACAGAAATCAAAAAGCCCTCATTCTAGTCCAACATTCATGGTAAGAAACCATGCAGAAATAAAAACAGGAAAAGCTAGAATGGTAGTAAATTATAAGCAACTAAATCAATATACCAAGTTTGATGGATATTTTCTTCCACATAAAGAAACTTTAATAAATATGACAAGAGGAAAAAATATTTATTCAAAATTTGACTGTAAATCGGGATTTTACCAAATACGAATAGATGAAAAAAGTATACCATTAACAACATTTAGTACTCCACAAGGACATTATGAATGGACGGTAATGCCTTTTGGATTAAAAAATGCTCCGCAGATATATCAAAGAAAAATGGACAAAGTATTTGAACCATATAATTCTTTTTGTCTAGTATATGTTGATGGCATTTTAATAGCTAGTAAAAATGAGAAAGAACATTATAAACATTTATAAATATTTTCCCTTCTTTGCCAAAAAGCAGGGATAGTATTATCTAAAAAGAAAACAGAAATTTATAAATCCAGAATAGAATTCTTAGGACTAAAGTTGGACTCAAGCGGGATAGAATTACAAGAACATATTGTTGAAAAAATTGTTATGTTTCCGGATAAAATAGAAGATAAAAAACAATTACAAAGATTTTTAGGATGTTTAAATTACGCTGAACAATTCATAGAAAATTTGGCAAAATTAAGAAATCCCTTACAAAAACTATTAAAGAAAAATACTATTTTTCTTATGACAGAGGAACTCATAAATCATGTTAGATTTATAAAAGAAAAATGTAAAAATCTACCAAGATTAGATCTTCCTTTAGAAAACGGCGACTTAATAATAGAAACTGACGCCTCAGAAGAATTTGGGGAGCAGTCTTAAAAAAAAAGACGAACAAAAGGAAAAAATATGCAGATATACATCTGGAACATTTACAGATACAGAAAAAAGATATCACTCAAATGAAAAGGAATTATTAGCATTAAAAAAGGGAATTAAAAAATTTTCCTGTTTTTTATTACCTAAAAAATTCCTAATAAGAGTTGATAATACCCAGGTAAAAGCTTTTATTAAAAATAATTTACCATCCATGCCAGAATATAAAAGACTTAGTAGATGGCAAACATTCTTTGCAAAATATATTTTTGATATAAAAATTATTAAAGGAGAAACTAACGTTCTTGCAGATTTTTTATCAAGAGAATACAATGGAGAAGGTTGACAAAAAACTTGCAGAATTGGAAGCTCGACTGCAAAGAAATTGTAATTTGCTACAAGAAAATTACGTAGAATTAGTAGAGATGATCCAAAAGCAAGATAAAATTATTGATAACATAGAAGAAAGTAAACAAGACATTCCAGGAATAATTGCAGATTTAAACTTCTTCAGAAGGGAGATTCAACAAAAAGGATCAGAAACAACAAGGACGGATAAAATGACAGGTAAAAGGCCGATAAACATATCCCTCCAGATTTCTGATTCTGTTAGAAAAAATATTGAAAATACAAGCCTGATGGTAAAAGAAAGCAGCTTTAAAACTGCTAAGACCAGCTTTACAGCTGAGAATACTATCTCCTCAGAGAAAGAAAGTAGCCAAGTGGCAAGAAGCAGTTTTCAAACTGCTATTTCTTCAAAAAATAGTTCCCGCCTAACAGCGGAGAATATGATTTCTTCAGAGAAAGAACCCCGCAATAAAGAGGAAAATATAAAACTGATGCCCGAAAAGATATTTAAATTCCAGGTATCACAGAACGAGCATGAGTATGACTAGTAATTGAGTCTTGCAAAAAATGAAAATGAATATAGAACTTTATTAGAGATTGTTTACAATCTCAAAACAACAGAAACATGTATTCCATATCATACCGGAATATATCCCAGGATTAACTTTGACAAAGGAGCTGATCCAAGAATCATCAGAGACTGTTTCAGAATCGGAGCAGCAAATTTAATATATTTAAGCCAAGACCTTGGGGAAATACAAGGACTGCCCCAAGATATTGCCAGAACAGTTAGAGAATTTAAAAACAATAGTCCACTAGTAAAACCTACTAGTGACATTTATATCAAGATTGTCTCAGCATCGGAGGACTGGGAAGAACTAAAGAAATTCAGTCCAATACACTGCATTCAAATTGGGGTATCTTCCCCAGAATACGTCAAAGAAATTGACGCAGATTACAGAAAAGAATTTGAAGAGAACAAGGTTAACAAGGAATTTGTTGAAACAAGAAGGGCATTAGGATTAAAAGTCCTTTGCCAAGTATTGGAAAAATTAATTAATGAAAACCGAAGTGGACTTCATAAAGCTTCAGATAACACAATTATTCTATCCAATACAAGAAGAGCTAATACATCCACAAAAATCAATTTAGAGAGGTTTCTAAAAAGAATAGAAACCGGACAAATCAGATCAAGCAACAGATGTCAGCAGATATTTTGCCAACTCAGAAGACATGAAGGAAAAATATGCCCCACATGTCAAGATAAAATGGAAAGAGATAGCCACAGCAGCACGAGCCGATAAAAGAATTCTAGAAGAGAACACATCATCAATGACGTAAGAAGACACTCGCAAGAAGAAAAGACGACAAAGAGCTATCCACTGGACAGATGTGCGTTGGAGAAAGATTTCAAAAAGTAGAACGCTTGCCACCGGACAGGTGTGCGGCAACCATATAAAGAAAAAAGAAAGAAGCATCAATGTAAAGAAGAGAGAGTTTATATAAGCTCTCGAAGACTAGTAGGAGGGACACTCGTACTTGGAGAGAGTCCCAAGAGTAGCTATGTATGTACATTAAGTCTTGCAATAAAAGTGCAGAGTCTTGATTCCCTAATTCTATTGCAAATTCCATTTCGAGTTCTTGAGATGATTCTTGCGTGTTAATTCCATAAGTGTAGGAAGCAATCTCCAGCTTGAAGATCATAATCCTTGTACTATCATAGAGTAGGAAAGATAGTGTGTAACCCGTTACACCCCCAGTTCTTTTTATCTTCATCGGTCGAGAGTTATCTCTCCCTTATTCCATCCCGGAGGCCATCGTCTAGAAGTCCGACCAAGCAAAGAAGTGCATAAGGACACGGGGACATGAAGGCTATAGGATGATGAGGAGTCAAAGTCTAAGGAGTACTTCATCCCGGAGGCCATCGTCTAGAAGTCCGACCAAGCAAAGAAGTGCATAAGAACACGGGGACATGAAGGCTATAGAAGATCCGGAACGTCAAAGTCTAAGGAGTACTTCTCTTAGAAATCGTTAAGAGAAGATCGATTGGCGTTGAAGATAAGAGGAAGTGAGGTGGGCAACATAGGTATTCACATTATCTTGCTATCTATGATACTCAGAGTGTTATCGTCTTCTTTCTGGATGCTAGTTTCTTACACTTTGAATTTAATTATGCGAAAAATTCGTAGTATAAAGGAGAAGATATTAAGAATCTAGTCTAAAAAATGTAATAATTATAGAAAAAATGATAAAGCTGAGAAAGCATACAACACCCATAAGGGCAGTTCGAGTATGTTTTCAAAGCATGATAATATAATTAAAAATTTCTGCACCAACGAAGTGGTGTGTTAATTCCATAAGTGTAGGAAGCAAGCTCCAGCTTGAAGATCATAATCCTTGTACTATCATAGAGTAGGAAAGATAGTGTGTAACCCGTTACACCCCCAGTTCTTTCTATCTTCATCGGTTGAGAGTTATCTCTCCCTTATTCCGTCCCGGAGGCCATCGTCTAGAAGTCCGACCAAGCAAAGAAGTGCATAAGGACACGGGGACATGAAGGCTATAGGATGATGAGGAGTCTGAGATCCGGAACGTCGAAGTCTAAGGAGTACTTCTCTTAGAAATCATTAAGAGAAGATTGACTGGCGTTGAAGATAAGAGGAAGCGAGGTGGGCAACACATGTATACATATTATCTTGCTATCTATGATACTCAGAGTGATACATATTGTCTTCTTTCTGGATGCTAGTTTCTTACACTATGAATTTAATTATGTGAAAAATTTGTCGTATAAAGGAGAAGATATTAAGAATCCAGTCTAAAAATTGTAATAATTATAGACAAAATGATAAAGCAGAGAAAGCATACAACACCCATAAGGGCAGTTCGAGTATGTTTTCAAAGCATGATAACATAATCAAAAATTTCTACACCAACGAAGTGGTATCAGAGCCATGTAACGATTCAAAATACAAAGATAAAATTTTGAAGAACGAATTTAACGAGTTAGAAGATAATAACATATACGAAGCTTTAGATCTGGAATTTGAAGTTAATATTGAATAATATGTATAAGAAATTAGAAGTACAGGTTCATGAAAACCATTCGAAGAACTTTCAGAAAATCCAAAAAATGATAGTAGAATTACAAAGAACAATGGAATATTTGTATGAAAAACAAAATAACGAATGTTTATAAAAAATAAACCTATTCCAAATGAGTGGAAACAAAATAAGTCTATGTCCTCTTCAGATAGAAGAAACAGACTACTTTAAAATCAAACAATTAGAAAATAGATACTTAGAAGCCGAAGCAGAAGAATTAGACTATCTAAGTCAAGAAATAGTAAGATTAACGGAAAAAGTTAGAACCGTAAACATGAAACCACTACAGGGAGAAAGTTCTGGAAGTCAGGTTACCATGCCAACAACAATCCCTAGCGGACAAGATGAGATACCAGAACAATCAAGAATTAGATACCAGCCAAATCCTAATTTTCGAAGAAAACCTACTGACAGAAATAGATACGAAGGAATAAACTGGGCATCAGATAGAAGACCAAGTAATATTGCTATAGAAACCCCAGTTGATTATATGAATCAAGAATATATTAGTGCTAACGGAATTTATTTAAATTTAAATTGTGTAAGAAATATAGACGAAGCCATAACAAGATGGGCAAAAGCCACATATTTATCAATAACATCACAAAGCTATGATGTAGAAACAACATCAATATTTTGTCATTTAACCTTCCTAGGAATCGTAGCAGATTGGTGGAAAGGATTAAATGACAACGATAAAGAAGCAGTAAAAGGAGCGGCAACTACATTAGCCCAAGTAGTAAATAATTATGAGAATGAATTTAGAAGAGAATTTTTAGGTGAAACGTGGAATGTAAATAAAGACACAGAAAAAGAAAAAGAAAAACAGAGATTTATCTTTTTATTATATAACTTAAAACTCTGTGATATGTGCCGGATTGATGAATATATATGTAAATTTCAGGAATATTTTTATAAAATAAATGATAGAACGGATAAAGAAAATGTTACCAGTAAGAGTTTATTAAACTTATTTTATACCAAGGTACCCGACCCATGGGGATTTAAAGCGATGCAATTATATCCTCAATATATCGGACAAAGAGCAGATACATTAGGAGGACGAATAGAATTTCTAAGAATGAAATAAGAAGAATGGTGTGCAGAAGCCACACTAAGTAGAAAAACAAATAAAGTAGTAAAACAAGGACTTTGTTGTTCCCAATTAACTCATCGAATAACCATAGGATGTGAACCAATGAGGTACAATAGAAAAAACAAATATAAATTCAAGAAAAGGAAAAGGTTTGGATTTAAACCTAAACTGAAACAAAAATATTACATAAGAAAGAAAAATTATAATAAAAAGAAACCAAAAGAATGTAAATGCTTTATATGTCAGGAAATAGGACATTATGCTAATGAATGTCCAAAAAGAGGATCTAAGAAGATTAATCAAAAGCAATTCGAGGAAATTATAGAAGAAGAACTTTCTGAGATCGAAAATATTCAAGAATTTGTCCAAATAACTGATGATGAACAATCCGATGGATCAATCTATTATTTCTCAGACACAGAATCAGACTGAAGAAGAAATAATAGAAGAATATCAGGAAGAAGCAGGAAACTTCTTGCAAGAAGTATTAATAGATAGAAAATTATTTAATAGAATAAGAAACACCGAATTAAGATTAGAAAACTCTGATGGATTTAGAACATCTATCTTTGAAAATATTACTCAAAGAAAATATATTTTCTATTATGGAATAACTAATAGAGAAATGCCTATGCAAATAGAATATACTAGAAATAGAATAAATATACCTTTACTATGAAAGGAAGACTTAATGAGAAAAATGGAAAAAATAAAAGATAGATCTAAAATAGGATGGATTCACATAGGAGCTATTCAAATGATGATTAAAGCAACTTTTAGAGAAGTAATAGATTCACCTATAAATATTGTATTAATGGATAATAGGATTAATGATAGAATAGATGCTACGTTAGGAATATTGTAGGGAAATCTTAGTCATCAGAAACTAATCTTTAATATTTATCCAAAGATAAGTGTAAATATTAGAGATAATAATATAAACAGAACCTTAAGTTTAATACAGGATTTTCAAAGAACAGAATTCATGAAAAAAGGATCCATTCCTTACTCGATAACGTATATAATAAGCTATGCTCTTAGTAATACACATCACTCTGAAAAATTTGAAGATAAAGATATTATAATGCTTCCTAATATATTCAAAGATATAGGAAAAATTACTAAGCCAGATATAATATCAGAAATAGAAATACCAGAAAACATAAACATAGATGTTTCAGAAAAACCCCTAGTAACAGATAATAAAATCCCAAGGAGATTACGATATGAGGGAAATCAATTACAATTAACAAATGGAGATAGAATAGAAGAATCTAGAGCAAGCATGGATAGTTATAATGGATGATTACGACCAATATTAAGAAATTTTCCAAGAACGACAAGTTTAAGAATTTTAGCAGACAATAGAAATGCTAGAAATTATAAATTATATGGAAAATATTTTAATGGACAAGAATGGAATATGACTACAATATTAATAGATTCAGGGGCAGAAGCTTCATTTATCCAACAAGGAATGATACCTTATATAGAAAAAATACCTATAGGATCACTTTATGCATATACGAATTTTGATGGACAAGAATATGAAATTACACATCAGGCCATTGTTCCAATTGAAATACAAGATATAAAAATTGATATAACACTCTATGTACAATCAGATAGTCGTAATGACGACATAGAAATTATACTAGGAATGAGTGCATTACAACAAATGGAATCATTTTCACTACAAAGTGAAGGACTATATTTTACACATAATAACCAAGAATATTTTTGGAAAAAAGAAAATGACTAGTATATATAGTGTATATATAGTAGCAGGAATTGTATACGAAGAATATAAAATAGAATACTTTCATGCATTCCTGGATACAGGTGCAGAAACTTGCATTGCCCGAAGACAATGCTTTCCTGAAAAATATATTAAGACATTACCTACATTATATGGAAAAGATTTTACAGGAAAAAGACATGAATTAACTCATGGAGTTAGAAAACCTAAAATTATTTTAGGAAATTATATAATTCCATGTCCACCATTCTATACTCCTGAATATGTGCAACAAGATATATTATTAGGAAATAACTTCACACAAAAATTTAAATTATATATACAACATCAAAACTATATTCAGTTATTAACACCATGTGATCATTGGATTACAGTAAAAAGAGTACAAAAAGCAAATAAAAGAAACAAATTTAATTTTTGCAGCAAACGTGGTGATTATATTACAAATAAAAAACAACCAATAACAGGGAGAATCATTGCACAACTCAATATACAAGATATTGAGGCATTATTTGAAAAGAACTATAGTGATAATCCATTAGCTATTTGGAATATCAGTCAAGAATGGGCTACAATCGAACTAATTGATGAAAATAAAATAATTAGAGTAAAACCCATGAGATATAATCCTGTTGATATTGAAGAACTAATTGTTGTATAGATAATTTAAATTTAGTAAGACTTCATGTCTTATTAAATTTTTGATTCTGTTCCGGATCTCAGACTCCTCATCATTAGATTAGAGACATCAACAGTTCGATTTTTGGAAATTATATAATTCCATGTCCACCATTATATACTCCTGAATATGCGCAACAAGATATATTATTAGGAAATAACTTCACACAAAATTTAAATTATATATACAACAATTTGTTCTTCAATATCAACAGGATTATATCTCATGGGTTTTACTCTGATTATTTTATTTTCATCAATTAGTTCGATTGTAGCCCATTCTTGATTGATATTCCAAAGGGCTAATGGATTATCACTATAGTTCTTTTCAAACAATGCCTCAATATCTTGTATATTGAGTTGTGCAATGATTCTCCCTGTTATTGGTTGTTTTTTATTTGTAATATAATCACCACGTTTGCTGCGAAAATTAAATTTGTTTCTTTTATATGTTTTTTGTACTCTTTTTACTGTAATCCAATGATCACAGGGTGTTAATAAATGAATATAATTTTGATGCTGTATATATAATTTAAATTTTTGTGTGAAGCTATTTCCTAATAATATATCTTGTTGCGCATATTCAGGAGTATAGAATAGTGGACATGGAATTATATAATATCCTAAAATAATTTTAGGTTTTCTAACTCCATGAGTTAATTCATGTCTTTTTCCTGTAAAATCTTTTCCATATAATGTAGGTAATGTTGTAATATATTTTTTAGGAAAGCATTGTCTTCGGGAAATGCAAGTTCCTGCACCTGTATCCAGGAATGCATGAAAGTATTCTATTTTATATTCTTCATATACAATTCCTGCTACTTTATATACACTATATATACTAGTCATTTTCTTTTTTCCAAAAATATTCTTGGTTATTATGTGTAAAATATAGTCCTTCACTTTGTAGTGAAAATGGTTCCATTTGTTGTAATGCACTCATTCCTAGTATAATTTCTATGTCGTCATTACGACTATCTGATTGTACATAGAGTGTTATATCAATTTTTATATCTTGTATTTCAATTGGAACAATGGCCTTATGTGTAATTTCATATTCTTGTCCATCAAAATTCGTATATGCATAAGGTGATCCTATAGGTATTTTTTCTATATAATGTATCATTCCTTGTTGGATAAATGAAGCTCCTGCCCCTGAATCTATTATTATTGTAGTCATATTCCATTCTTGTCCATTAAAATATTTTCCATATAATTTATAATTTCTAGCATTTCTATTGTCTGCTAAAATTTTTAAACTTGTCGTTCTTGCCAAATTTCTTAATATTGGTCATAATCTTCCATTATATATATCCATGCTTGCTCTAGCTTCTTCTATTCTATCTCCATTTGTTAATTGTAATTGATTTCCCTCATATCGTAATCTCCTTGGGATTTTATTATCTGTTACTAGGGGTTTTTCTGAAACATCTATGTTTATGTTTTCTGGTATTTCTATTTCTGATATTATATCTGGCTTAGTAATTTTTCCTATATCTTTGAATATATTAGGAAGCATTATAATATCTTTATCTTCAAATTTTTAGAGTGATGTGTATTACTAAGAGCATAGCTTATTATATACGTTATCGAGTAAGGAATGGATCCTTTTTTCATGAATTCTGTTCTTTGAAAATCCTGTATTAAACTTAAGGTTCTGTTTATATTATTATCTCTAATATTTACACTTATCTTTGGATAAATATTAAAGATTAGTTTCTGATGACTAATATTTCCCTGTAATATTCCTAACGTAGCATCTCTTCTATCATTAATCCTAGTATCCATTAATACAATATTTATAGGTGAATCTATTCCTTCTCTAAAAGTTGCTTTAATCATCATTTGAATAGCTCCTATGTGAATCCATCCTATTTTAGATCTATCTTTTATTTTTCCATTTTTCTCATTAAGTCTTCCTTTTGTAGTAAAGGTATATTTATTCTATTTGTAGTATATTCTATTTGCATAGGCATTTCTCTATTAGTTATTCCATAATAGAAAATATATTTTCTTTGAGTAATATTTTCAAAGAGAGATGTTCTAAATCCATCAGAGTTTTCTAATCTTAATTTGGTGTTTCTTATTCTATTAAATAATTTTCTATCTATTAATACTTCTTGCAAGAATTTCCTGCTTCTTCCTGATATTCTTCTATTATTTCTTCTTCGGTCTGCAGCTGTGTCTGAGAAATAATAGATTGATCCATCGGATTGTTCATCATCAGTTATTTCGACAAATTCTTGAATATTTTCAATCTCAGAAAGTTCTTCTTCTATAATTTCCTCGAATTGCTTTTGATTAATCTTCTTAGATCCTCTTTTTGGACATTCATTAGCATAATGTCCTATTTCCTGACATATAAAGCATTTACATTCTTTTGGTTTCTTTTTATTATAATTTTTCTTTCTTCTGTGATATTTTTGTTTTGGTTTAGGTTTAAATCCAAATCTTTTCCTTTTCTTGAATTTCTATTTGTTTTTTCTATTGTACCTCATTGGTTCACATTCTATGGTTATTGGATGAGTTAATTGGGAACAACAAAGTCCATGTTTTACTACTTTATTTGTTTTTCTATTTAGTGTGGCTTCTGCACACCATTCTTCTAATTTCATTCTTAGAAATTCTATTCGTCCTCCTAATGTATCTGCTCTTTGTCTGATATATTGAGGATATAATTGCATCGCTTTAAATCCCCATGGGTCGGGTACCTTGGTATAAAATAAGTTTAATAAACTCTTACTGGTAACATTTTCTTTATCCGTTCTATCATATATTTTATAAAAATATTCCTGAAATTTACATATATATTCATCAATTCAGCACATATCACAGAGTTTTAAGTTATATAATAAAAAGATAAATCTCTGTTTTTCTTTTTCTTTTTCTGTGTCTTTATTTACATTCCATGTTTCACCTAAAAATTCTCTTCTTAATTCATTCTCATAATTATTTACTACTTGGGCTAATGTAGTTGCCGCTCCTTTTACTTCTTCTTTATCGTTGTCAGTTAATCCTTTCCACCAATCTGCTACGATTCCTTGGAAGGTTAAATGACAAAATCTTGATGTTGTTTCTACATCATAGCTTTGTGATGTTATTGATAAATATGTGGCTTTTTCCCATCTTTTTATGGCTTCGTCTATATTTCTTACACAATTTAAATGTAAATAAATTCCGTTAGCACTAATATATTCTTGATTCATATAATCAACTGGGGTTTCTATAACAATATTACTTGGTCTTCTATGTGATGCCCAGTTTATTCCTCCATATCTATTAATGTCAGTAGGTTTTCTTCTAAAACTAGGATTTGACTGGTATCTAATTCTTGATTGTTCTGGTATCTCATCTTGTCCGCTAGGGATTGTTGTTGGCATGGTAACCTGACTTCCAGAACTTTCTCCCTGTAGTGGTTTCATGTTTACTGTTCTAACTTTTTCCGTTAATCTTACTATTTCCTGACTTAGACTGTCTAATTCTTCTGCTTCGGCTTCTAAGTATCTATTTTCTAATTGTTTTATTTTAAAGTAGTCTGTTTCTTCTATCTGAAGAGGACATAGACTTAATTTGTTTCCACTTGTTTGGAATAGGTTTATTTTTTATAAACATTTGTTATTTTTTTTTCATACAAATATTCCATTGTTCTTTGTAATTCTACTATCATTTCTTGGATTTTCTGAAAGTTCTTCGAATGGTTTTCATGAACCTGTACTTCTAATTTCTTATACATATTATTCAATATTAACTTCAAATTCCAGATCTAAAGCTTCGTATATGTTATTATCTTCTAACTCGTTAAATTCGTTCCTCAAAATTTTATCTTTGTATTTTGAATCGTTACATGGCTCTGATACCACTTCGTTGGTGCAGAAATTTTTTATTCTATTATCATGCTTTGAAAACAAACTCAAACTGTCCTTATGGGTGTTGTATGCTTTCTCAGCTTTATCATTTTGTCTATAATTATTACATTTTTTAAACTGGATTCTTAATATCTTATCCTTTATACTACGATTTTTTCGAATAATTAAATTCATAGTGTAAGAAACTAGCATCCAGAAAGAAGACGATAACACTCTGAGTATCATAGATAGCAAGATAATCTGTATACCTGTGTTTCCCACCTCGCTTCCTCTTATCTTCAACGCCAATCGATCTTCTCTTAACGATTTCTAAGGGAAGTACTCCTTAGATTTCGACGTTCCGGATCTCAGACTCCTCATCATCCTATAGCCTTCATGTCCTTGTGTCCTTATGCACTTCTTTGCTTGGTCGGACTTCTAGACAATGGCCTCCGGGATGGAATAAGGGAGAGATAACTCTCGACCGATGAAGATAGAAAGAACTGGTGGTGTAACTGGTTACACACTATCTTTCCTACTCTATGATAGTACAAGGATTATGATCTTCAAGCTGGAGCTTGCTTCCTACACTTATGGAATTAACACACCACTTCGTTGGTGCATAAATTTTTTATTCTGTTATCATGCTTTGAAAACATACTCGAACTGCCCTTATGGGTGTTGTATGCTTTCTCAGCTTTATCATTTTGTCTATAATTATTACATTTTTAGACTGGATTCTTAATATCTTCTCCTTTATACTACGAATTTTTCACATAATTAAATTCATAGTGTAAGAAACTAGCATCCAAAAAGAAGACGATAACACTCTGAGTATCATAGATAGCAAGATAATATGTATACATGTGTTGCCCACCTCGCTTCCTCTTATCTTCAACGCCAGTCGATCTTCTCTTAATGATTTCTAAGAGAAGTACTCCTTAGACTTCGACGTTCCGGATCTCAGACTCCTCATCATCCTATAGCCTTCATGTCCCCATGTCCTTATGCACATCTTTGCTTGGTCGGACTTCTAGACGATGGCCTCCGGGATGGAATAAGGGAGAGATAACTCTCGACCGATGAAGATAGAAAGAACTCGGGGTGTAATGGGTTACACACTATCTTTCCTACTCTATGATAGTACAAGGATTATGATCTTCAAGCTGGAGCTTGCTTCCTACACTTATGGAATTAACACACAAGCATCATCTCAAGAACTCAAAATGGAATCTACAATAGAATTAGGGAATCGAGACTCTGCTCTTTTATTGCAAGACTTAATGTACATACATAGCTACTCTTGGGACTCTTTCCAACTATGAGTGTCCCTCCCACTAGACTTCGAGAGCTTATATAGACTCTCTCTTCATTACATTGATGCTTCTTTCTTTTTTTCTTTACATGGTTTCCGCACACCTGTCCGGTGGCAAGCGTTTTACTTTTTGAAATCTTTCTCCAACGCACATCTGTCCGGTGGAGAGCTCTTTGTCATCTTTTCTTCTTGTGAGTGTCTTCTTACATCATTGATGACGTGTTATCTTCTAGAATGCTTTTATCGGCTCGTATTGCTGTGGCTATCTCTTTCCATTTTATCTTGACATGCAGGGCATATTTTTCCTTCATGTCTTTTGAGTTGGCAAAATATCTGCTGACATCTGTTGCTTGATCTAATATGTCCGGTTTCCGTTCTTTTTAGAAACCTCTCTAAATTGATTTTTGTGGATGTATTAGCTCTTCTTGTATTGGATAGAATAATTATGTTATCTGAAGCTTTATGAAGTCAACTTCGGTTTTCATTAATTAATTTTTCCAATACTTGGCAAAGGACTTTTAATCCTAATGCCCTTCTTGTTTCAACAAATTCCTTGTTAACCTTGTTCTTTTCAAATTCTTTTCTGTAATCTGCATCAATTTCTTTGAAGTATTCTGGGGAAGATACCCCAATTTGAATGCAGTGTATTGGACTGAATGTCTTTAGTTCTTCCCAGTCCTCCGCTGTTGAGAAAATCTTGATATAAATGTCACTAGTAGGTTTTACTAGTGGATTATTGTTTTAAAATTCTCTAACTGCTCTGGCAATATCTTGGGGCAGTCCTTGTATTTCCCCAAGGTCTTGGCTTAAATACTGAAACAGTCTCTGATTATTCTTGGATCAGCTCCTTTGTCAAAGTTAATCCTGGGATATATTCCCGTATGATCTGGAATACATGTTTCTGTTGTTTTGAGATTGTAAACAATCTCTAATAAAGTTCTATATTCATTTTCATTTTTTGCAAGACTCAATTGCAGGTCATACTCCTGCTCGTTCTGAGATACCCGAAATTTAAATATCTTTTCGGGCATCAGTTTTATATTTTCTGCTTTATTGCGGGATTCTTTCTCCGAAGAGATCATATTCTCCGTTGTTAGGCGGGAACTATTTTCTGAAGAAATAGCAGTTTGAAAATTGCTTCTTGCCACTTGGCTACTTTTTTTCTCCAAGGAGATAGTATTCTCAGCTGTAAAGCTGGTCTTAGCAGTTTTAAAGCTGCTTTCTTTTGCCATCAGGCTTGTATTTTCAATATTTTTTCAGACAGAATCAGAAATCTGGAGGGATATGTCTATCGGCCTTTTACCTGTCATTTTATCTGTCCTTGTTGTTTCTGATCCTTTTTGTTGAATCTCCCTTCTGAAGCAGTTTAAATCTACAATTATTCCTGCAATGTCTTGTTTACTTTCTTCTATGTTATCAATAATTTTATCTTGCTTTTGGATCATCTCTACTAATTCTACGTAATTTTCTTGTAGAAAATTACAATTTCGTTGCAGTCGAGCTTCCAATTCTGTAAGTTTTTTGTCAACCTGCTCCATTGTATTCTCTTGATAAAAAATCTGCAAGAACGTTAGTTTCTCCTTTAATAATTTCTATATCAAAAATATATTCTGCAAAGAATGTTTTCCATCTACTTAGTCTTTTATATTCTGGCGTGGATGGTAAATTATTTTTAATAAAAGCTTTTACCTGGGTATTATTAACTCTTACTAGGAATTTTTTAGGTAATAAAAAATAGGAAATTTTTTTAATTCCCTTTTTTAATGCTAATAATTCCTTTTCGTTTGAGTGATATCTTTTTTCTGTATCTGTAAATGTACCAGATGTATATCTGCATATTTTTTCCTTTTGTTTGTCTTTCTTTTTTAAGACTGCTCCCCAAAATTCTTCTGAGGAGTCGATTTCTATTATTAAGACGTCGTTTTCTAAAGGAAGATCTAATCTTGGTAGATTTTTACATTTTTCTTTTATAAATCTAACATGATTTATGAGTTCCTATGTCATAAGAAAAATAGTATTTTTCTTTAATAGTTTCTATAAGGGATTCCTTAATTTTGCCAAATTTCCTATGAATTGTTCAGCGTAATTTAAACATCCTAAAAATCTTTGTAATTGTTTTTTATCTTCTATTTTATCCGGAAACATAACAATTTTTTCTACAATATGTTCTTGTAGTTCTATTCCGCTTGAGTCCAACTTTAGTCGTAAGAATTCTATTCTGGATTTATAAATTTCTGTTTTCTCTTTAGATAATACTATCCCTGCTTTTTGGCAAAGAAGGGAAAATATTTGTAAATGTTTATAATGTTCTTCCTCATTTTTACTAGCTATTAAATGTCATCAACATATACTAGACAAAAAGAATTATATGGTTCAAATACTTTGTCCATTCTTCTTTGATATATCTGCGGAGCATTTTTTAATCCAAAAGGCATTGGCGTCCATTCATAATGTCCTTGTGGAGTACTAAATGCTGTTCATGATATACTTTTTTCATCTAATCGTATTTGGTAAAATACCAATTTACAGTCAAATTTTGAATAAATATTTTTTTCTCTTGTCATATTTATTAAAGTTTCTTTATGTGGAAGAAAATATCCATCAAACTTGGTATATTGATTTAGTTTCTTATAATTTACTACCATTCTAGCTTTTCCTCTTTTTATTTGCACTTGTTTGGAATAGGTTTATTTTTTATAAACATTTGTTACTTTGTTTTTCATACAAATATTCCATTGTTCTTTGTAATTCTACTATCATTTCTTAGATTTTCTGAAAGTTCTTTGAATGGTTTTCATGAACCTGTACTTCTAATTTCTTATACATATTATTCAATATTAACTTCAAATTCCAGATCTAAAGCTTCGTATATGTTATTATCTTCTAACTCGTTAAATTCGTTCCTCAAAATTTTATCTTTGTATTTTGAATCGTTACATGGCTCTGATACCACTTCGTTGGTGCAGAAATTTTTGATTATGTTATCATGCTTTGAAAACATACTCGAACTGTCCTTATGGGTGTTGTATGCTTTCTCAGCTTTATCATTTTGTCTATAATTATTACATTTTTTAGACTGGATTCTTAATACCTTCTCCTTTATACTACGAATTTTTCACATAATTAAATTCATAGTGTAAGAAACTAGCATCTAGAAAGAAGACGATAACACCCTGAGTATCATAGATAGCAAGATAATCTGTATACCTGTGTTGCCCACCTCGCTTCCTCTTATCTTCAACGCCAGTCGATCTTCTCTTAACGATTTCTAAGAGAAGTATTCCTTAGACTTCGACGTTCTGATCTCAGACTCCTCATCATCCTATAGCCTTCATGTCCCTGTGTCCTTATGCACTTCTTTGCTTGGTCAGACTTCTAGACGATGGCCTCTGGGATGGAATAAGGGAGAGATAACTCTCGACCGATAAAGATAGAAAGAACTGGGGGTGTAATGGGTTACACACTATCTTTCCTACTCTATGATAGTACAAGGATTATGATCTTCAAGCTGGTGTAACAGGTTACACACTATCTTTCCTACTCTATGATAGTACAAGGATTATGATCTTCAAGCTGGAGCTTGCTTCCTACAGTTATGGAATTAACACGCAAGAATCATCTCAAGAACTCGAAATGGAATCTGCAATAGAATTAGGGAATCGAGACTCTGCTCTTTTATTGCAAGACTTAATGTACATACATATCTACTCTTGGGACTCTCTCCAACTACGAGTGTCCCTCCCTACTAGTCTTCGAGAGCTTATATAGACTCTCTCTTCGTTACATTGATGCTTCTTTCTTTTTTCTTTACATGGTTGCCGCACACCTGTCCGGTGGCAAGCGTTCTACTTTTTGAAATCTTTCTCCAACGCACATCTGTCTGGTGGAGAGCTCTTTGTCATTTTTTCTTCTTGCGAGTGTCTTCTTACGTCATTTTTGAAATGCTTTTATCGGCTCGTGCTGCTGTGGCTATCTCTTTCCATTTTATCTTGACATGCGGGGCATATTTTTCCTTCATGTCTTCTAAGTTGGTAAAATATCTGCTGACATCTGTTGCTTGATCTGATTTGTCCAGTTTTTATTCTTTTTAGAAACCTCTCTAAATTGATTTTTGTGGATGTATTAGCTCTTCTTGTATTGGATAGAATAATTATGTTATCTGAAGCTTTATGAAGCCAACTTCGGTTTTTATTAATTAATTTTTCCAATACTTGGCAAAGGACTTTTAATCCTAATGCCCTTCTTGTTTCAACAAATTCCTTGTTAACCTTGTTCTCTTCAAATTCTTTTCTGTAATCTGCGTCAATTTCTTTGACGTATTCTGGGGAAGATACCCCAATTTGAATGCAGTGTATTGGACTGAATTTCTTTAGTTCTTCCCAGTCCTCTGATGCTGAGAAAATCTTGATATAAATGTCACTAGTAGGTTTTACTAGTGGACTATTGTTTTTAAATTCTCTAACTGCTCTGGCGGTATCTTGGGGCAGTCCTTGTATTTCCCCAAGGTCTTGGCTTAAATATATTAAATTTGCTGCTCCAATTATGAAACAGTCTCTGATGATTCTTGGATCAGCTCCTTTGTCAAAGTTAATCCTGGGATATATTCCCGTATGATCTGGAATACATGTTTCTGTTGTTTTGAGATTGTAAACAATCTCTAATAAAGTTCTATATTCATTTTCATTTTTTGCAAGACTCAATTGCAGGTCATACTCCTGCTCGTTCTGAGATACCCGGAATTTAAATATCTTTTCGGGCATCAGTTTTATATTTTCCGCTTTATTGCGGGATTCTTTCTCCGAAGAGATCATATTCTCCGATGTTAGGCGGGAACTATTTTTTGAAGAAATAGCAGTTTGAAAACTACTTCTTGCCACTTGGCTACTTTCTTTCTCTGAGGAGATAGTATTCTCAACTGTAAAGCTGGTCTTAGCAGTTTTAAAGCTGCTTTCTTTTGCCATCAGGCTTGTATTTTCAATATTTTTTCTGACAGAATCAGAAATCTTGAGGGATATGTCTATCAGCCTTTTACCTGTCATTTTATCCGT